>CAJGYO010000009.1:3228976-4482709 GCA_904845875.1 Miscanthus lutarioriparius
GAATCTACCAAGTCACCAGTAACAAATGCCAAGTCAGGTAGCGTACATACTTGAGCATATTGCAAGCTTCCGGCTAGTGAAGCATGGAAAGGAACCACTTTCATTTGATTGAGCTCATATTGGTTCCTCGGGCATTAAAAATCCCCATATCATGCATCCCTTGACTATAGGATAGTGGTAAGGGACTACATTTGTGCATACGAATTTCTTTAAGATTCTTTCTATGTATGCTTTTGTGACAGTCCTAATACCCCTTTTCTTCTATCTCGGTGAATCTCGATCCCTAGAAATCAGGCAGGGGCTTCACCAAGATCTTTCATATCAAATTTTGAGGACAAAAAACTTCTTTGTCTCCTATAGTAGACTGACATCACTACTAACAAGCAAGATGTCATTCATATACAGCACAAGGAAGATAAACTTCCCATTCTTAAACTTTGTATAGACACAATTGTCCTCAACATTCTCTTTAAACCCAAAATTCTTTATTGTTTGATCAAACTTCAAGTACCACTGTCTTGAAGTTTGTTTAATCCATAAATGAATTTCTTGAGGCGGCATCCCATTCGTTCTTTTCCTTCCATGACAAACCTTTCAGTTGTGCCATGTAAACTTTTCCTCTAAGTCCCCGTTTAAAAATGTCGTCTTTACATCCATCTGATGTAATTCTAAATCGTAATGTGCCACTAATGCAATTATAATTCTGAAGGAAACTTCACATGAGACTAGAGAAAAGGTCTCATTGTAATCAATCCCTTCTCTTTGCATAAAGCCTTTTGCCACAAGTCACGCTTTATATGTCTCTATATTCCCTTAAGAGTCAAGTTTTGTTCTGTAGACCCATTTACAGCCTACTGTTTTGGTTTCTTTAGGAATTATTTCCAAGTCCCAAACTTTATTGGCATTCATTAATTTCATTTCATTTTTCATGGCTTCAAGCCACTTTGATGAATAATCACTTCTCGTGGCTTCTTCAAATGAGGTGGGATCATCCTCCATTTGAAATTCCTCAGTGTTGTACACTTCATAATCAGAAGGAATAGCTGATTTTTTAACTCTTTGAGACCTTCTAGGGGCCTTCACATTTGGCACATCTTCTGTTTGAGGCTGTTGTTGCTCCCCCTCATGTGTGGCAATAGGTTCTATAGGATCCTGAAGAATAGGTTCCTCATCGTCATTCATTGTTGCCACAGGTGGGATAACAACAGGTGCTGGCACCATAGTATCTAGCACTATCGGTGTGCTTCACTTCAAGGTCAATTTCTCGTTTCCACAAACTTTGTATGTCTCTCTGGACAGTAGAAACGAAAACCTTTTGACTTTTCTGGGTAGCCAATGAAATGGTAACTTACTGTTTTGGGATCTAGCTTCCTAATGTTTGGATCAAATACTTTAGCCTCGTGATGCTCCCCACACACCTCAAGTGATTTAGTGAGGGTACTCTTTACTGCTCCCTACAACTCATATGGTGTTTTGGGCACCAACTTAATGGTTCTCTTTGAGAACATGAATGGCGCTTTTAACGCCTCCATCCACATGCTCAACTATAAGGTTGAGTAACTTATCATCTCACTTGCACCATATCCATTCATTGTACGATTGTATCTTTCAGCTACTCCTTCTGCTGAGGTTCGCCCAGTATAGAATACTGGGCTACTTTATCATTCTCCTGTAAGAACCTTACATAAGGTCTAGGAACTTTGGCCATATAGGGTATGCTGACCATAGTACTCCCACACGATCAGACCTGACTATCTTTATCTTTAAATTGTATTGGATTTCAACTTTTGCCTTAAATATCTACATTTATCCAATGCTTCTGTTCTTTCTTTGATTGGATAAATGTGGACATAAAGGGAGTAATTATCTGTAAATGTTATGAACGAATCATTACCATCCACATTCTTTACAGAAAACTGACCACAGATGTCTATGTGAATAATCTATAAAATTCCTACGTTTCGTTTGTCATCTTTCTTAATTCTCTTTATATACTTTCCTTTTATGCACTCTCTGCATTGTTCTAAATCTGAGAGCTCTAATGGAGGAAGAATATCATTCTTAACAAGTCTTTCTATTCCCCTTGAAATATGGCACGAACGATAGTGCCATAATTTCGACTTGACGCATCGTGGAGCTTTCTTATGCCACCATTTCCGGATTAACACTATGTGACTAGCTGCTTTATCAGCTAGGTAGCATCACGTCTTTGAAAAGCCATGGAACTCGACTCTTTATGTCTCAGAGAATGACTAGAATGCACTATATTTCGGGACTGGATGGAGTATAAACAAGTATGTCCAAATTTTATTTTCTTTCATTATCTACAGCTTATATCTATAACTATATGTACCTTATATTAATATTAAAAAGTGAAGTAATTCTTCAGTTAAGTCTTTCTCTACTTCCCATAATTAATGCCCTCATGTTCAGCCTCCCTATTTCTTACTGTGATTCAAACTCATGATTTGTGCTTATCTGAGTTAAAACACATGAGTAGCAATGCTATGGAGTCCGACACATCCAATGTCCATAGAAAGCATACATATCCCGTGTAGGACCCAGACTATCGTTACTGTGGTCCCCGAATACCCTCACCATTGGTGGAAACTCCCAACTAGGATGGAGTTAGAGGCGACAACGATATAACTCTCAATAATTGTAACCAAGCAATCATTTAAGTACATGTCTCCCAAACTCTCTAAAAATACCATTTTCAGAAATTGTATGGTCAATACACCCTATATACTGACTGACTGAGTTTTGTGCAGAATTCGGTAAAAAAGGAGTGCACCGATGTAGGTTATAACTGCAACATTCTCCCAGGATCCCAAAGTGTGGAGATTCGGTGCAGAGACAAAGGCCCGTTCCGAGGGCAGTAGCAATTCTGGCGTCAGCATGCGAACCTGCAGTTGCGCCCGTTCAAGTGCTGCTGCACAAATCAAGGATCCACACCACGCATGGCCTCCAAGCTCCTAAATATATATATATAGATATAGATATATACTGTAATATGTAGCATCCATGGCCGCCGAGATGCTGGATAAAGTATACCTATTATAAATAAACATACATAAGGAGAGAGACAGTTCTTGAGGCATTTAGTTCTTTGTTAGTACAGTACCTAATCGTGGTTCTTGTGACCGTACTCTTCAATAGAACCCAATACATATTAGGATCGAACCCATACCATCGATAAATGCGAGCTATCGTCCCAACATGTATGACTATGGGTCATGAATCTGGATAACGTAGCTACGTGATAAGGAGGACGCTAGCCCACTTTGGAAAGTTAAAAAAAAAAGAGACAGAATGGAAGAATCACTTTGCTCTTTATTATTAGGCTAGCAAACATGCCTCAACTATACAACGAAATCCACTACATGCTGTGAATTATATTCGCAGTGAGAAAAATCTAGCAGATCCCTTTACAAAAGGGCTTGCACGGACATCGATTTCTGTTGCAAACATGGACATGGGGTTGAGACCCATTTAGTTGCAAAGTAATGGCAACTCATTTCCTTTGATAGGAGATCCCTGATTTGAAAAATGAGAAAAATAAGTTACAGTTGTAACAGGGAGTATAAACTGTTTAAAAATTACCCATGTTCTATAAAATGTACTCTCTTCTGTATGGAAGGCTGGCTATTATGCCTTAATGTATTGTAGTGTCCACCGAGGGAAAATGTATCATCCTACAGGATACCTAAAATGAATACACCTATGTAAGCTAAATTGTTAGGGTAGTGGTTCATGAGAGTGGGGTACTCTTTGGAAAGCTCATGAGAAGATCGAGGAGCAAGACCTTTAAAAGCTCTGTTTGGACTTGGCATTCTTGGCAGCCTAGTACCAGTTGGATCTTCAAGAGAAATCGACAGATGAAAAGCTATGAATTCAAGAGCTTAGTCCATTCACAAGCTGTTTGGAAGATGGACCTTGTTGATCTAGGTGTATATTCAACCCAGATGCAGGACTTATACTGAAAATCTGGTATATATAAAGAATATTCAGTAGTATAGCAGCATTGGAATTGGTGGGGGATTGTTGGATTTAGGCCCATGTTTGGCCCAATATGGAAAAATTCTAAAGCATGCACAACATTTAGTCCCATATTGCTAATTCAAGGAGAGGTTGCCATGCTTAAATACTGAAGTCTCCACTCTATGCTAAATAGGTGCAAATAAGAGAGAAGGAGACTGTTGCTACACACACGCGTAGCTCGCGTGAAAAATCGCGTGACTTGCGACGGACACGTAAGTGTACAACAGGCTATTATTTGTGCATAATGGTGCTTCAATGTGATTGAAACTGCCGTTTTAAACGATAAATAAGATGTGTCAATTTCTGCTATTTGATCAGCATTTCTGTCATTCAAATGGGCGAGATTCTCTTGCTTGATGAGGGGAATTGATACACTATGAAGGCCCATAAAACCAGGAGACGTCCTGGTTGAAGCGTCTGTAATCACACGCTCACCTCCCCACTGGCAGTCTTTGAGCTTCTCGCTCGCTGCGCCTCGTCCGACCTTTGAGTTCGACGTGCACCGGACTTGAAGATAGCGGGATCTCAGAAACCAACGCCGCGAGACTCCAGCACGGGCGGCAATCAGGTTTTTTAGGTAAGCGTCTACACGCGACCGGCAGTGATCTGCAACATCTACTTCAACACGTTCATTGCTGTTCTGCAGCGGGATCATTGTGTAATTTCCTTGCGCCAATCCTGTTCTAGTCAGCATGTTGCCTGTTTTACATGTTTTATATGCTATCATCATTTTTTATCTATGAGTTTTCCTCCAAATAAAATCTAGAATGTATTTTAGGCACATATTTCCAATAGGCGGGTGGTGGTGGCAGGAGATGCGAGCGCACTCCTCCTGGGAATAGTCTTTGTTAGAACATCTCGATGTAGTAGCCCCCAAATCAGGGCCCCCTACTTTGGATTTGGGTGCTCTCCTCTACTTTTGTTGGACTAACAAATTCATTCTTCTCCAGCAACAGCACCGAAAAAACCCCCAAAATCCATATTAGCAGATTATGACACGAGGGACCCAAATGTCATTGAGACAACCTTTCTTCCCATCCTCTTCACCGCAGATCCCGCGGAGAAGGAGGCATGGCGGAAGGAGGCCAGCGGCCAGCAGAAAACGCGGCAGCCATGGCAGCTGGTGCGCTTCGCGCTCACCGCCCGGTGGACCAGCAGGTGCGCTTCGTGCTTCGGCTGGAGGAGAGAGGTGCGCTTTCAGCTCGCAGGATGTCGCGCCAGCCTCGGTGTCGGTCCCATGCGCCGCTCTCTCCCGGATGGGCAGCCCAGTCGCCCACGCTCACTTGAGGGGCTGCTCCCATGCGCTTTCGTGCTTTCGCCAGTGGAGGCGGCGGTGGCCATGCTCGCCGGAGGGGCGTGACAGCAAGCTTCGCCCTGAAGCAGCAGCAGCTGGTTCCGTATGACACGGGAGGAAACAACGGATGGGGGCCGAGGTGGATTTAGGTGCCCTACTGGATCTGCGTTTTTTGGCCTTATGGGGCTCAAGTAGGGGCACTACTGGGTTGCTCTTAATCAATTAATATAGGGGTAAAACCTGGTTGCCTCTATAAAAACAGTTTTGCTTGTGTCTAAAAATATTTCTCATCTTGTAGTGTTAGAATGTTTACGGCTGCATTTTAAAGTCTTGAGACAAGGGATGCGCATGGCACCCCTATCTAAGAGCATCTTCAAGAGACTCTCCATATCCTTCCTAAATGCTAGAAATAGAGATTTTGGTGAAAAACTATCCTCCAACAGCTTATCTAAATGATCATCCAAATATAGCCATCTTCTATTCCGGATTTTTTCTAGCAAAAAATAGAAGACAAGAATGGCTCTTTAGAGTGCGCGTGAGATATAGAAAAACTGTTGGAGAGTGAAAAGAAATAGAAACCGATTTTATGCAAATGACTCTCCAAATGGTGGTTTAGAGAGTGAGATTTAGAAAGGCTCTTGGAGATGCTCTAAGCTCATGGACCTGAAGTGAATTTTGAAAGTTACAAATTTTAGACCCCTCATCTATCTCCAACATGTCCCACGCTAATCCGCTTGATCATCGTTGACCTCGAGATCCTATTGCACGCACCCTCACCAGTCACCTCGCTTAGAAATCAGCATGCGCTGGACCAGGCCACCATCTGTTCCACAGGGCCAATAGGATTCCTCGGATTTGGAATCGACCAGTCAGCCAAAACAACGACTTGCCTAGTTGCCTTTGGTGCACATATATGGCCCACCACACGCGGTAAGAAAAGGCACGAGCGCACTGGTGATGGAAAAAGCGTTTGGCCGATCCATACAGCATCTGTGGTGATCGGAAAAACGCAGCACAGCTTCCTTGGACTTTGGACGCCTGCATGCTATAAATACCGAGTTCATGCAGCTACATGAGACAAGCTGCTAGGCTACAGCAGGAGTACAACATACATACAAAACCAGGCACAAAAGGTACGCACCTACTTGTTAGTTTCCATCCACACGCAAACAAACAAAAAAAAAGAAAACTGAACGATGGTGCCGGTGAAGAAGAACCATGTCCTCGCTGCTCTCCTCCTAAATCGCCGCCATGCCTACATCGGCCATGATGCGGGTGGGGCCATTATTCCCCGTTAATGTGGTGGGGCCATTACACCTAAAAAAAACTTGAAAAACACTTGTGTAGCCATTCAAAAACATATGCAACATCCAGATAAAACATATGCAACCACCTAAAACATTTGCAACATACACTTGCAACATGCTTGTATATGCAACATCCGGATCTACTTTTTACAACATCGAGAAGAAACACTTAATACATACATCGTAAACACCGAAACACTTGAAAACATATGCTTGCAACATGCATTATCTTGTCTTTGCAATATATTCAACATCTTAGTTATACTTTTGCAACATCCAGATGAAATACTTGAAACATAAGCACTGAAACACCTAAAACACGACGCGTCGGGCCGGCCATAGCCTACCCTGGTGGGAACTCTGCGGTAGACAACAAACTACAGTGAGGGACATCGCTCCTTGTGCTCATGCCCCTCGGCATGGTCGCCGGTTCTCCACAGCGGATTCTCCTTTGCTCACAACCCTGAGCTTTTGCCGTCCAGCGTATTACTGCACACTACTCTCGGTACCATTGTTTGCTGCTTTGCTAAGCCATGATTGTCCATGTCATCTCCTCATGGGAGATGGGGCGTGGCATAACTTTGAAGATGGGTGTGGCGTGGTGGGGAAGAACACAAAATGGCGGGGATAAGCGCGGTGGGGAAGAAGTGCGCTAAGGGCGGAGTGGGGTGAGTGGATACAACACCGATGTGAGTGCAATGGGGAAATTTTCGGAGATGGAAGAAATGTAGAGGAGAGGAGCACGCTTGTTAGTCCTGTCCGGTTAGCAGGCCTAGGAAGTGGAAGGGTCCGGGACTAGCACTACTGCAGGCGGGCTCTTTGCCAAGTGCTTAGGGCACTTTCGGCAAAGCCCTATTACACTCGGCAAAGGCTTTGCCGAGTGCCGCTAGGCAAACAAGCAGTCGGCAAAGAACCCGTCGGCAAGGTTTCTTTGCCGAAAGTGCCACATATCGGGCACTTTCGGTAAAGCCTTTGCGAGTCACGCACGTCGACACTCGGCAAAAAAAAATCTGGCGTCAACTCGGCGGCCTCTTTGCGAAAGTGCCACCTCGGCGTCACTCGAGAAAAATTTTTTCTTTTTGAAAATTCTTTGCCGAAGTGCCATACTCTCTTACACTTTTCGGTAAAGAAATTTTTCTTAAAAAAAAACTTTACGAGAGTACCATGGGCACTTTCGAAAGTCAGGAAATTGGATTAATACGCTTCCCGGCTTTCTTTGAGTGCCATAATCAAGACTTTCGACAAAGCCCTCTTTTCGAGTGTGGCACTCGGCAAAAGAGGAAACATGCTATTTTTTTTTGTTTTTTGCTTTCCATCAGCACAAACAAAGAAATCACATATATATCAACACACAACACATGATATATCACATACACATCCATATTCCATCACATACACATCCATAACCCATCACATACACATCCACCATCCATAATACATCACATACAAATCCATTGTCCATAATCCATCACATATATTCACATCATCCATGACAATATCCATCACAATATATATATGTCTCTAGTAGTAGTCCAACATAAGGCTAAGTCTAACATAAGTCCATGCAACATGAAAAGAAACAAATAAGCGGTAACTCATCGCCACCTCCCCACCCGAGTGTGAACTACCACCTTGAGGAGGCCACACCACCCGACTGTGGAGAAGGGCCACCTTGAGGAGTCGGGTTCGAACCCGCCGATTGTGGCTGCACAAAGGAGAAGCAATTCATGAGTATCTATAGGAGGCCGCACAAGCTAAAGGAATAAACAACCATATATACTCACCGGAGTCCCTCAGGAGGAGGAGGAGGCCCCAACCCGAGCGGCGACTAGGGCACGACCACACCTGGCAAGGCCTGAAGGCTCGCCATGAAGTTGAACATGTCCTGCAGCCTCTGCGCCTCGGCCGCCCTCTAGGCTTGTACAGCCTCCATCTCCAGCCGATGCTAGTCAGCCTGCAACATTCCACCCACAATGTTTAAACAATGCAAAGGCAAGGTAGATGTGTAAAAGCAATGAGCACGATTTAATAAAACAATACTAACACAGGTTCCGCCATCTCTTCTTGTGAGCTCTTCTGCCGAGAGCATATGGGGAGGGAGGAGCTCGTGCTCCTTGCTCGAATCTCGGTGAGGATGGGAACAGAGCGGAGTCGATCATCTTTGTCCCGCCATCCAAGACCGGCCGTCTTTGCTTCCCTCCTCCCAGCCTCATCAGGAGGTCTGGTCCGAGAATTTTGGGTGGCGGATCAAGTCCTCCACATGGTGCTCATGGGCCGAGGTGTACTCGCTAAGCTTGATGTGGGCGCTTCGCGTTGGTGTGTCGCCTCGGCCCGTCCATTTGGGTTGTAGGTGACTTTTCGAGGCCGTCGCCTTGCCCTTGTGTGCCAGGCGTGACGCTATGAACTCGTTGCATTCCCCGGCCTTGGTGTGCCCCTAGGACTACGAGGAAAACACAAAGATGATTACAAGTAATGAGAATTGAACGTTAGAATAAATAAATAAAGATAAAAACACAAAGAAGATTACCCATGTCTAGGCGTGCACGCCACCGAGGCTCCAGTTGCACAGGGTGGTGTGGCGCCCACCCATCTCTGAGCGGCAGTCCCGACGGATGTTGTGCTTCTCCACCCACTCCTCCGAGAGCCACACATCCACAATGGCCTCCAAGCGGGCGGTGCTGGCGCACCAATCGGACATTCTTTGCATGCCATCAAGTTATTGATATGTCGAAGATGAAATGAAGCCTACCTATTCTTCATGGAAGGAGTCAAGATAACGTTTTGTACTTACCGAGGAGAGTCTTGCTCCTTGGTGAGCGTCCTGGTCCTAGCATCGGCCTTCCTCACCACCTGACCAAGGACGTCGGCACTGTAGTTGATGATGCACTAGAGCCACGTCTCGTGGTACAGGTCCAAGAAGTCGGGACCTCTACGGACCTTGTCCCGCACTTGTGCCGCCCGGTCCTCAAACCCTTACGTCGCTTTTGAAGAAGTCCTGCATACAGACATCATGTATCGTTTCATTATTTCAAGAACGACCAATGAATGCATAGTATTGACCAATTTAGTGCGATGAAGACTCACCCAGAACTCGGCCTTGATCCACACCGCAGCGGTGCTTAAACTCATTGTGATCACATGTGGAGATGTACAGGTTTTAGGCATCCGATGTCACAACTTGCTCAAAACCTTCTCAAATTTTAGCACAGCCTACACATGCGATAACATCACACCTCGACAAGTTTCATGATTTTTGGACTTACATGTGGATTTTATATAATTTAAAAATACTTTTTCCGACAAGTTCCTCGTCATGTTACGTGAAGAAGATGCCTGAAATTTGATGCGAGTTAGTGGATAGGGACTCAACATACACCAAATACCATGAATAACATTTTTGAATCACTAAATTACATTATTCCATCCACTGCAGTTCAAATTTGAAATATTCAAAAAATCAATGAAAAGAAATAAATTAGGGAAAGATATCAAAAAAGTCAAATTTGGCCCAAATTTTAAAATTGAGATTTAAATAATGTATCATAGCACCACAAAAAAAACTGGGCTCAAAAACCAAAAAAAAACTCTTTCTTAGAGGGTCTAGCTTTGGCCCCTCGGCAAAGGGGTCTTCTTGAGGGCACCCCAATGGCCCTCGGCAAAGAATATTTAAAAAAAATAAAAAATCTTTCCTGAGGGCCTTGGATCTGGGCCCTCGGCAAAGGGCCCAACTCTAAATCGGCCACGACCCAAATTCCCCCGCCCACAGGACAAAAAAATTTTTTGCAGAGGGCCCAGCACTGCCCTCGGTAAAGGGGCTCTTTCTTGAGGGCACGGCCAATGGCCCTCGGCAAAGAATATTTAAAAAAATAAAAAATCTTTGCCGAGGGCCTGAGCTGGGCCCTCGGCAAAAATAAACAAATCATCGGTGTGGGCCCAAATTCCTCCGCCACGAACTTGGCGCTTGTGCATGGCTTGCTGCCACGCCCGCCTGTCATGCCTTCACGCCCATGAGCCCATCACCACCGCCCGCCTGGCCCCCTTGGCAGCCGGGCCACCTCAACCCGGCGCACTGTGTGCTGCCCACCGTGGCCCGCCACCGCCACCCAAGCGCCCGGCCCCTCGGCCAGAGAGGAGGAGGAGGAGCAGGCCACGAGAGGAGCCCCACCCGCCGCTCGCCTCAACCTCACTGGAGGTGCCCCTGCCCGACATATACGCCTGGGGCCCAAGCAGCCCCGAAGGTGGAGAACCTCCGCCCCATCCACCAGCCACTGGAAAAGGAGGAGGACCCCGCGCCACCCGCCAACCCCGTCCACGCTGTCCGCCGTGCCCGCCCCCGTTCCGAGCAGAAGGTGGGAGAAAGGGATGAAGAGGAGAAGAGGAACAGGAGAAGAGAGGAGGCCGAGAAGAGGAGGAGGTGCCCCGCCTGCCCCCTTGTGCCCTCATCCAGGACTGACCCTCGCCCGTCAAGTGGCCTCCAACATCCCTCCGACATCCAGGTATGCCCTTCCCTCGCTTCATGGTGTACAATGCTGGTGAAGGAGGAGGTCTAGGTGGAGGTTGAGGTGGTGGTGGCGTGCAATGGTGGAGGTGGAGAAGGAGGGTAGTGTGTTCGTTGAGGTGGTGGTGGTGTGGTCGTTGTGGTGGATGTGGTGGTGTGGTCATGGTTGTTGTGGTGGATGTCGTGGTGTGGTCGTGGTGGTGGTGGTGGTAGTGTGGTGGTTGTGGTCGTGGTGGTGTGGTTGTGGTGGTGGAGGTTGTGGTTGTGGTGGTGTGGTGGTGGTGGTGGTGGTGATGGTAGTGTGGTGGTTGTGGTGGTGGTGGTGTGGTCGTGGTGGTGGAGGTGGTGGTGTGTTGGTGGTGGATTAATATAAATCTGCTATCGGCCATCGTGCCGTGTTGTTCCCTTGATATGTGGTTGTCGGCCATCGTGCGGGTTTTTCTTACAAGTTTGGAAACCTCCCCACATCACAGGGAGGTTCCGCGAAATACAGACTTATAGTATTGTGTTTCTTCTTTTGCGAGAGAAGAGCACGTCGAGAGGGACTCGGCGACCCGATCCTCTTCATTGGCGTTAAAGATGCTGCTTGCAGCATCGCCTCGTCACCGCCTGACTTCGCCCTTTGCCCGCTTCTTTGACTCCACCGCCACCCTAGGTATAAATAAGCCCTCCTCCCGTATCATTGTCTTAGACCGCGTAACCCAGATAGGCGTCTCCCATCCGAAAGAGATACGGTCGTAGCTATGCGGATCTTTCCATATCTACGACCGTATCTATTTCGGATTGTCCATGTTTTTTGGACAGCCCGCGGATACGTAGATGGGTTAGTTTCCATGGTTTGCTCCGGTCCGAGACCGAGTTTCGGCAGCTCTTCCCTGTTGTTCTCCGGATACACACTCTCCCTGGCAGGACGTGTATCGGGAGGAACAGCGTGAGGAAAATCTTCTTGAAATTTCGAAGAGGAAGCGCGGCCTGAAACTGACCTCATCTACGCATCCACAGGTGGGATTAGGACCTATCCTCACCTATTAGACATTAGGAACTCCACGTAGATGCAATTGATGGTCACAATACTCTGTGATGTAAATGTTAAAGGATGGAGGATCGTCAGAGGATGTACACAGGCTGGAGAAGCGGCAGTGACTACGACTATGAATGGGTGAAGGGGACAGATCGTTTCTTGAAACATGCATTTGGCCCAGGAGCAGGAGGACATTCTCTAGTTTGGTGTCCCTGCAGCAAATGTGACAATAGGAGAAAGGTAGACAAGAAGACCATGGGTAGACATCTTGTGTTCAATGGTTATACACCTGGCTACTAGCAGTGGATCTACCATGGTGAAGCAGATCGTATAAGAGCGGAGGTGGTGAGAGCACGCCTCGAGGCTTTTGATGATGATGCCGGGGTAGCAGACTTGCTAGATGATGCCCACCAAGCTCACTTCGCTGAACGACGTGAGAAGGAGGAGATGGAGGAATCCATAAAGGACTTCTACAAAATGTTGCACTCGGCACAGAAACCCCTTCACGAGCGTGCAACGATTTAGCAGTGGTGGATGCGGTTGAATACATCGTAATGGGGTTGAAGGCCGAGTTAAACCTTAGTCGAGAAGGCTTCGATAAGATGTTGGCCGTGTTTGGCACCATGCTACCGGAGAAGCACACTTTGCCGACGAACTTGTACAAGGGAGAGAAACTCCTTCGTATGCTTAAGATGTCGTATGACAAGATACATGTTTGTCCGAGGGGTGCGTCCTATTTAGGAAAGAACTCAAGGACGCAAATTCTCGTCCGGAAGTGTAAATCCTCCGGTGCACGGAGGTAGACTCTCGTGATGGTCGAAAAAAGCGACTTGATCCCCGCGAGAGTGCTCTGGCACCTTCCTTTCTGTAGACGATCCAACGGCTATTCATGATCGAGGAATCCGCGAAACAGATGACATGGCACAAAGATGGCAAACGGTACAATCCTGGGAAGATGGTACATCCGTCTGATCTTTGAAGCATGGACGTATTTCAATGACAAACATCGTGACAAAGCATTTGAGGCCCGTAATATGCGTGTCGTCTTTGGCAATGAGATGGGTTCAATCATTATGGAATGATGGCTGCCCCATACACATGCTGGCCCATTTTGTTATCCCCCTCAATCTCCCTCCGGCATCTCCTTTCAGCGGCATAACGTATTCTTATCGTTGCTAATTCACAGACACCCGGGAGTAATATGGGTGTGTTCATGGAGCCTGTGATTGATGAATTGATCCACGCTTGGGAGAAGGGGGTATGGACATACGACCGAGCTACAAAGACAAGCTTCAAAATACACGTTTGGTACCACTACTCCCTGCATGACTTCCTGGCGTATGTGTTATTTGCCGCCTGGTGTGTTCATGGGAAGCTCCCATGCCCAATATGCAAGGAAGCTGTGAGGTTCATTTGGTTGAAGAAGGGTGGCAAGTATTCGTCTTTTGACCAGCATCGTCAGTTCCTCCCTCTAGACCATGAATTCAGAGAAGACATCAAGAGCTTTATGAAAGGTGTCAAAGTGACAGACCCTAAACCGCACTTGAGGACTGGTGCCGAGGTTCGTGCTTAGATAGATGCTCTCGTGCCCAATGAAGAAGGTGGTTTTGTGGGATATGGTGAGGAACATATGTGGACTCATAAGTCCGGCTTGACGAGGCTCCCCTATTTCGATGACCTTCTTCTGTCACATAATATTGATGTAATGCACACTGAAAAGAATATCGCCGAGGCACTTTGGGGAACTCTCATGGACATTGACAAGTCTAAGGACAACGTTAAGGCTAGAGTGGACCTAGCGACGTTGTGCGATAGACCGAATCAAGCGATGCAACCTCCTAGTGGCGAAACAAGATCGGAAAAGGCCTAAGGTCAATTTCGTCTTACCGTCGATCAAAGGAGGAAAGTACTAAAATGGATCCAGACGTTAATGTTCCCGATGGATATGCAATGAATCTTAGCGAGGGAGTGAACTTAGGCACACTACGAGTCAACGGGACGAAAGAGTCATGACTACCACATATGGATTGAGCGGCTTCTTCCGTGATGGTCCGAGGCTATGTCCCCGAGCATGTTTGTCTAGTCTTTGGCGAGTTGAGCTTTTTTCTTTCACCAGACTTTGTGCCAAGGAGATATCTCGGACCGTCGCTCGGGACTTGGAAAAAGCGGCACTGTGTTGCTCTGTAAGTGGAGAAGATCTTTCCACCACGGCTTCTTCTTGCCGATGCAGACATCGATTGTGCACCTCCCGTCCGAGGCATCGCTTTGGGGGGCTCAGCGAGCCCGTTGGTGCTATCCAATCGAGAGATGTCTAAAGACTCTTAAAAAAAATGTACAAATAAAGCGAATTGAGGCTTCCATTGCGAGGCATGCCTTCGGGAGGAGGTGGCAAACTTCACAATGCAATACAAGCCGAACCTTCCTAGCAATCATAATCCACTCCCTCGTTACAATCTTTGGCGAAAATGAATCGACCTCGACTTTTTCCATGGCCAACTCGGCGCAGCGCAAGTGGATCAACCCGAAGCTATTGGGAAATGATCGTATGTTTGATTAATATAACGATCTATCATGCTTCACCTTTTGCGAGCCCAGACCGATTCGTCCATGAGTGACGAAAGTGAAACAGGTTGCAAACGGCTATGACGTTAGGGTGAAGTCATTCTTCGCTATGATGTGAACGGATATCGCTTCCACACAACAAGTTACGAAGGCGATTCGCCCCAACGAAAAAAAACAAATAAGCGGAGTTTGTACGCGCCTGCACCGATGGCCTCGACTATCATGGTAGAGTTGAGAAAATCTATGAACTCTCATTTCATGGAGACAAACCTCTTAAACCTATCATGTTCAAATGCCACTGGTTTAATCCTCGATCAACGAGATGAACCCCTCATCTTGGGCTAGTTCGAGATTCGAGAAGATTCCATCTATCTGGAAAAAGATGTCTACATTGTGGCTCAACAGGCCGTGCAGGTGTATTATACTCGATACGCCAACCAAGACAAAGAGGATCTTAAGGGTTGGGCTATTGTGCACCAGGTATCTCCACACGGTAAACTACTTGCCCCAAATGATGATGATTACAACTTCAACGCAAACTCATATGATGGACAGTTCTATCAAGAAGATGGGCTACTAGGCACGTTTGAGATAGTCTTACCCAAAGCAATCGAAATGGAAGTAGACAACGAAATGGTTGATGGCGAGGTCGATGGAGATGTGGTGGTAAATGCCAAGGACATAGCAATGCTTGAGCGATTACTTCTAGGCAATGACTACGATGACAACATAGAACCTTCGGATAGTGTTGCCCATTTGGACAATTTTGACAGCAGTGATGAGACCTACGATCCCAATCATGAAGATTATTCCTAATACATGTAATACTATGTTTTTTTAATTTGTGTTTTGTTTATATATTTTGAATCTATTCCGAATATATGTACTAATTAGTCTTGTTCATTCTTTGTGATTGCAGGTGATTGAACAAAGATGGCGAGCAGACATCCACGCCGTGACACGCCCTCGGTTTACGGGAGAGACCGCCCTCTCCTTCGAGGTGAGGGATCATCGTCCGGGGCAGCGTCCACAGGAGGTGACGAGGGGAGGACTAGGGGCAGCAGCCGCAAGAGGCAGCGGTCTCCTCCCTCGCCACGTGATGAGGTCTTTGGAGGAGCACGTGGCAGCTCTGGCCACGTCCTCATCGGAGGACGAGAGGGGTCATCGGATGGGCAAGGTAGGCGAGGCGCTCGAGGCGCGGGAGGCGAGGGGCTCGAGGCGATGGAGGGGGTACCGCTACCCGGACTCCTCGAGCGAGGTCCCGCGAGCCTCCCTCCGGATCTGCTTCCTGCAACCGCCCGAGTGATTCGCCTATGGCAAAGAGGTAAGTAAATATAGATGTTATCACAATTACTTCATAAGATATGTTGGAAATCATAAGAGAAATCGACAAATTTTTTAATCACTTGTGCAGGGGGCTGATTGGTTTTGTTAGGTACTTCAAAGACGCACCCATGAGCATCCTTGGTGTTTTGTGCGAGAAAATGGTACCCCACATTGTGCAACTATCCGAAGAGCCGGTGGTGTGGGGAGCCGGCCTCCAATCGGGGCAGTACACTGGCAGTCACGGATGACACTTGCCGCAACAAGGAGGAGCAGGTATTGCTTAGGAGTTTTGGGTATGTTTCTCTCGCACAACATTGCTTAATACATCTCATTCATTGGTTAAATGTTTTATTGAAAAAATGAATGGATACATCGTTTTTTGTATCTGAGAAAAATTTTCATGGTCGAAGAAGGACTTAAGGCCTAGGTAGATCAAAGTAATGTCATGACTTGTAGGAAATATCGTCACCGAGATGCACCACCATGGGCGCGTCCAAGCCCACATAGACTACTACAATTCGGTACTTAAGCAATCCCTCCCAAGCCTCAAGCAAGACTGATTCTGTTGACCGGGACCAATTACATTGAGGTAGGCGAATAACATTCATAATGATTCGTTTTGATATTAAGTAGGTTCAATTTCATCTTCTTATATGTCAAATACTGATGACTTGTAGGTGATTCCTGGTGGTGCCGATCATTATCCCGAGTCTTGGGCCATGATCGTGGACAAGTGGTTATCACAGGACTTTGTTGACACGCACGAGGCGTGGGAGCGACATCTCGATGAGGCAAGGTCCAACTCACCATCAAAGGCAGCCGCGAGCCTCCCGGATACAAACAAGCATACGTAAGTGATTTCTTTCATTTATTTTGATGCTCAATTCAGCTTGATTTCTCACCATCTTCCCGTCTTTCTCGCAGGAGGCTGCAAGACCCGAGGAGGTCTCAGAGTTCTCTGTGTGGTCTATGTCCCACATGGGCAGGGCGTCGTCCTCTGTCTCCTTCGACCCGGCTACCCCGCCCCAGGTGTACTCCGACCTGAACGTGTACACTAAAGTCCAAGAGTACACGTCCTCGGTAAGGGAGATCTATGGGGAAGATTACAATGTGCGCACTGAGCCCATTGATGTCAAGACGATCATGAGGCTCGGAGGAGGCAAGAAGCACGAGTGGCTGTGGATTGCAGACGGCGCCATCGACTCCACTACTGTTCCCTCCCTCGACGCTCACGGCCTTCTCTAGCACTGCAGCAGGTCCAGGCACTCCAGGTAATTCCTATTTTACTCGTCGTACGTTGATATTTACACATCTAAATTAGATTTGCATTACTGATACATTGGAGTGAAATATTGCAGGCCGAGCTGGAAGAAACAAAAAGGCAAAGTCAAGAGCAGAACAGCAGGCCGACCGCATGTGCAAGAAGCCCAAAGCAGAGTCGCGTTCGAGGTCAGCAGCAGTAGATGGCGGAGATGATGGTGATCATGCAAAGTCTTGGGCAAGCATCGGGTGTACCTGTGCAGTTTTCAGCTCCTCCACCTCCTACTCCTGCAGCTACTCCTGCAGCTACTCCTGTAAGTATGAAAGTTCACTTTTCGCTTGTGCTTTGCATGTATGTCGGCGTTCGTGCCGTTGTGGATGTCGGCGTTCGTGCCGTTGTGGATGTCGGCGTTCGTGCCATTGTCGATGTCGGCGTTAAATGTGCGTTGTTTCTTGTGAGTTTTGGAAACCTCCCGTCTTTGAGGAGGTCTTTGCCCGAATTTTCAATTGAGTCTAATCTTTTGGTATTCCTAGATTACTAGATGCAATCTCTAAGTTCCAAAACTGTTTTCCCGGATTACTCACACATGCAATCTCTGTTCCTTTGTGCAGCCTCCGTCCGTGGGTTCCAATCATCTCAGTAGTGCGTCACCGGCTGATCCCGTCTTTCCGTCACCACCGTCTCATAGGCTACCTTGATGAGGACTAGTGCTAGGTGATGTGGTTGGACTTTATTGTAATATTTGTGGTTTATGGTTCTGACTTGTGCTTAGATTTCATGAACTTGTCGTAATAAACATGTGAATGATGATGAACATGTGACTTGTCGTTGTAATATATTGTCATTTGTGGTTCACAATTATGGTTGTGATATATTATGATAAAATGGGTTCTGTGTGATATATATATGAAATGCTTGTGTCGATGGAATGCAAAAACAAAAAAAAATTAAATTTACGCTCTCTTTTTGAGGGCAATGACCAAGGCCCTCGCCAAAGAAGGGTCCTTTGCTTAGAGGGTCGTCCCATTGCCCTCGGCAAAGATTTTTTAAAAAATAAAATTTCGCAACATTTCTTTGCCGATGGCCATGGTTGGGGCCCTCGAGAAAGATTTTTTAAAAAAAATTCTTTTGCCGAGGGCCTTCGAAAGCCCTCGGCAAAGATTTTCAAAAAAAAAGAATAATTCTTTGCGAGGGCAGTCCCATTGCCCTCGGCAAAGATTTTTGGAAAAATTCTGCACATTTCTTTGCCGGGGCCCCAGAGGCGGCCCTCGGCAAAGACTCCGTCCCAGTGCCCGGCGCCATGGCCCATGCTTTTCTTCTTGCCGAGTGCTTGCTGCAGCCCTCGGCAAAGACCCTCTTCACCGACTCAAAATTCCCGAGAGCTCTTTGTTGGGGCAGCCCTCGACAAAGCCTTTGCCGGGGTTAATGAAAAACCTTTGCCGGGGGCCTAAGGCCCTCGGCAAAGAGGTGTCTCTAGTAGTGTGCTCCTCAACGCCAATAGGATTCCTCGGATTTGGAATCGACCAGTCAGTCGAAACAACGACTTTGCCTCCATTCTCCCCCCGGATTGGGGTCTAGAGGGTGGTTTAGGTGCCCTACTAGATCTGCGTTTTTGGCCTTATGGGGCTCAAGTAGGAACCTTCTTTGGAGTTGCTTTTAATCAATTAATATAGGGGCAATACCTGGTGCGCCTCTCGTAAACGGTTTTTGCTTGCGTCTAAAAATATTTCTCATCTTGTAGTGTTACAATGTTTACGGGCATGAATCTGCATTTTAAAGTCTGGAGACAAGGGATGCGTATGGCACCCCTATCTAAGAGCATCTCCAAGAGACTCTTCATATCTTTCCTAAATGCTAGGAATAGAGATTTTGGTGAAAAATTACCCTCCAACAGCTTATCTAAATGGTCATCCAAATATAGCCATCTTCTATTTCAGATTTTTTGCTAGCCAAAAATAAAAGACGAGAATGACTCTCTAGAGTGCACATGAGATATAGAAAAACTCTTAGAGAGTGAAAAGATATAGAAACCGATTTTTTTGTAAATGACTCTCCAAATGGTGGTTTAGAGAGTGAGATTTAGAAACGCTCTTGGAGATGCTCTAAGCTCAGGGACCTGAAGTGAATTTTGAAAGTTACAAATTTTAGACCCCTCATCTATCTCCAACATGTCCCACGCTGATCCGGTTGTCATCGTTGACCTCGAAATCCTATTTCACGCACCCTCACCTGTCACCTCGCTTAGAAATCAGCCACTAGTAGAGAACAGACCTTTGATCCTCGGTTAAAATGGGCTCTAGTCCCGGAATTTTTTGCCTCCGGGACTAGAAATACCTTTAGTCCCGGTTGGTGGCTCCAACCGGGACTAAAATCCCCCGCCCAACGACTCTCAAGTAAGCAAACAGAGGTGGCAGACACCTTTAGTCCCGGTTGGAGCCACCAACCGACTAAAGGTATACTTTTACTCCCGGTTGGTGGCTCCAATCGGGAGTAAAGGTCTACTCCCGGGCCGTGGCTGCGCCCGGGGTTAGAAAGTTACCTTTAGTCCCGGTTGGAGCCACCAACCGGGACTAAAGGTCCCCCCTTTATATTCCGGCCGTCTCCTTCCTCTCCGAGCCCGAGCTCAGCACATTTTGAAGCTCACTGCAGTAGTGTTCTTGCTTCCTCCCTCCCTCCATTGTTCCTCCATCCATTCTTCGATTCCTCCGTCGATTTCTTCGATTTCTCCGTCGATTCGTCGGTTGTAAAGGTTACCAATCTCATACTCTCATTTTTCACTATTATGCTTGAACCGAAACAACTGTAATGCAATCTTTTTGTAATATATGCACATGAAATAATATAATGTAAAATACACATATGCATGCATGCATGTAAATATATATATGATGCATGCATATATATATATATATATATATATATTTCTATGCTTGAATTGTGTGATTTAATACGTTCATTGTGCTTGAACCGAAACATACTATACGCGCGTATAAATGTATAATTAGCAGCGTACAATACGACTTCGAAAACAAAAAAAATGAAAAGAAAAGAAAAAAGAAAAAAACCTTTAGTCCCAGTTCGTATTACCAACCGGGACTAAAGGTGCTGGCCATCGTGGCATGTAAGGAGGCACCTTTAGTCCCGGTTGGTGTTACCCACCGAGACTAAAAGTCATCCTTTAGTCCCGGTTCCTGACCCGGGACTAAACGACCCCCCTTTAGTCCCGGATGGTTGCTCCCGGATGAGGAACCGGGACTAGAGGAGGTTTCCCACCAGGAGTAAAGCTCGGTTCTCTACCAGTGAGCACGCGCTGGACCAGGCCACCATCTGCTCCACAGCGCCAATAGGATTCCTCGGATTTGGAATCGACCAGTCAGGCAAAACAACGACTTGCCTAGTTGCCTTTGGTGCACATATATGGCCCACCACACGCGGTAAGAAAAGGCACGAGCGCACTGGTGATGGAAAAAGCGTTTGGCCGATCCATACAGCATCTTTGGTGATCGGAAAAACGCAGCACAGCGTCCTTTGTCTTGGACGCCTGCATGCTGTAAATACCGGGTTCATGCAGCTACATGAGACACAAGCTGCTAGGCTACAGCAGGAGTACAACATACATACAAAACCAGGCACAAAACGTACGCTCCTACTTGTTAGTTTCCATCCACACGCAAACAAACAAAAAAAAAAAGAAAACTGAACGATGGTGCCGGTGAACAAGAGCCATGTCCTCGCTGCTCTCCTCCTCGTCGCCGCCGCTGCCTGCATCGGCCATGATGCGGTGGGGGGCATTATTCCCGTTAATGCGGTGGGGGCCATTACACCTGAAAAGACTTGAAAAACACGTGTGTAGCCATTGAAAAACATATGCAACATCCAGATGAAACATTTGCAACATATGTTGAAACACCTAAAACATTTGCAACATACACTTGCAACATGCATGTATATACAACATCCAGATCTACTTTTACACCATCGAGAAGAAATATTTAATATATTCATCGCAAACACCTGAAACACTTGAAAACATATGCTTGCAACATGCGTATACTGTCTTTGCAACATCTCAGTTATACTTTTACATCATCCAGATAAAACACTTGAAACATAAGCCTAACACGCCTGAAGCACGACGTCGGCGGCGGCCATGGCCTACCTGGTGGGAACTGCGGTAGACAACAAGCTCAGGTAAGGGGGTGCGCCGGGGGCGGAGTGGGGTGAGCGGATACAACACCGATGTGAGTGCGATGGGGAAATTTTTGGAGATGGAAGAAATGTAGAGGAGAGGAGCATGCTTGTTGGTCCTGTCCATTGAGCAGGCCTAGGAAGTGGCAGCGTCCGGGACTAGATGGACGCCCGTGTGCCAGCATTAGTAAAACATTAAGGAGACATGCACACCTAGCGATCCCCTTCCTAAATGGTTAGGGGGGCTCTAAGGAAATACCTGCCTCCCATGTAGTGGTGCACCCTCTTGTTGCCGTGCGACACCGTTAATTCTCCATGCATGTATCTTTTGCCATCGACTTGCGGATATGGTTTGGTCACGTATAACATAACTTTGTTTTCACCTTAAGTTAATTGTATACTGGTGCGTGTGCTGGGGTGCATTTTAGTCTTTAAAAGAGTGCATGTGCCTTGCTGCATGCTATTTTATGCACGTACTTATATACCCTATTTTGATGTAGATATTGGAGCCTAGAATTGGGAATTGAAATCTGGTTTCCTAAATTCTGCTGTTTGGATGTCCTTGGTATTGATATTTGGAATTACAACTCCAATACCTTGGAATTGGACTATAACTAGAACTGGGCTCCCCCAATACAAAGCATTACCCCTCTGTATTGGGTGGAATTGGGCTCTCCTGACCCCGACGCCTCCCTCATTGGTGGCCTACCCCGACGCCGCCGGCCGCCCCAGCTCCTTTCCCAGCCCAGCCGCCCTAGCTCCTTCCCCACCTCTGACCACCTCTTCTTCCCCAGCTCTGGCAGTTCTTTCCCCACCGTCGAGCACCCTCCTCAGATCCACTGTGACTTGTGGCAAGGCAGCTCCTCAGCAATGACGTCGAGCTCCCTTCTCCTCCATCACCGCTGCTACCCCGTCGAGCTCCCTTTTCCCGTCGCGGTGGTCCCTCCTCAGATCCGCAAGGGCCTGCAGCGAGGAGCTTCTTCCTTAGCTCTACCAGGGCCTATGACGATGGGTGCTCCTTCTCTGCTCCTGCGGCGATGGGAGGAGGAGCGGCGCGAGGGCTGGGTTGCAAGTGCGGTGGACAAGCCATGTGCATTTGCCAATTCCATCATATGACATCCAAACATGAATCAGTACTTGCCACGTTACAAGATTCCAATTAGCAAATGTCATATGCATCTAAACAACATAATTGGTTTTGCAACCCATTTCCAATACTACTTTGATTTGGTATTACAACCCAATTCAGTGTCAGCAGCTCAATATGAGCCCTAGGGATGCAAGACGGCTATAGGGCATCATATATAAAATTTGGTTGCAGAGACTGGCCTCCTGCATTATCTGGTGGTGCACAGATTCCAGCTGATAGTCATAAAGCAAGCTGCAACCGTTGTAGCTAGGGCACCTTATACCAGTGCAACCTTTGTAGTTTGTGCTAGTACACTACTACTGCAAAAGTCTTATCAGTGGGATATAATACTATATAGTGGTCAGCCCAACGTAGGACATACGCATTGGTTGTTCTTCACACATGGCCGGCTGGACCAAGCACTATCTATCTAGTCTAGAGTATACGTCGGAATCAGCGACGACGGCCGGCCGTCGACAGCCATCTCAGGACGTAGCTGTCTCTACTGTGCAGTGCTGCTAGCTACTCATGACAAGCAGTGTCGGCCTTTATCTCCTCGGCACTCTTCTGTTCTGTTCCGTTCCGCTGGCCTCGTGCAAGCAGAGGATCCTGGAGACCGAGAGTAAGATTCGTGAGCGCGTTAGTTAGTATATATAAAAGTGGTTTTCACTGTCGCCACTTATTTTTTATTTCAATGCTACGACTACATAAAACCAGACACCACTACGGTCCGTACGGCCAAGGACAGTTAGTAACAAAAAAATTCTAGCTAGTGGTGATCTATGTAGTATGATCATCTCCTATTTCTACCGGCGGTTAAAGCTACCACCACTAGGAATAGATAATTTTATTGCCTGTAATTTATGTCGACCTCCAGTACGAATACCTTATTTATGGAGGTGGTTTTCTTGAGGCGATCACTACTGAAGTCAACTTCTCGTGGCGGTTGCTTAAGACAACCTCCTCTAGGAATCCGATTCAGTACGACGCAAATATAAAATTGATAACTTATATTCATATTAAGTCAGATGAAGACAAATGTTGTATCAAAGCTGTAGAGCTCGATGTCATCTACAGCTCTGTAGATGAAAACGTTTCATTTGAAATCATTTATGTGCCCAAATATTCATTACAAGCTCATATATCTATTTTAAAACATATTTTTCGTGAACAAATTTCAAAAGTGGTTGCTTAAGTCAACCACCTCTAAAAAATGATTTCTACAGGTGGTTTGGCAACACGGATAAGCCAAAATCTACCCCAAAAGCTATGGTGAAGGAGATCGAGGTCATGTTCGGCAAGAAGATAATGAAGGGGAACACACGGAAGAGAAAGAGGAACAAGATGGGGGAGGGTGTTCCTTTCAAAAAGTAGTCAATTTTCCTCAAATATCCTTTCAAAAAGTAGTCAATTTTCCTCAAATACTAGATGGACTTGGAGGTGCCCTATGCCATCGTGGTATGCACTGGGGAAGAATATATTTGAAACCACAATTGGTCACCTCCTAGACATCAAAGGAAAGATAAAGGATGGACTCGAGTCACAGATGGACCTTGCCAATCAAGGCATCATACCGGAGCTTCACCTGGAACTACTGCTGAATGAGAAATTCAGCCTCTCTGCTGCTAGCTACAACATGACTGCAAACAAGAAGAGGGTGGTGTCTCAATTGCTCGGGGGTGCCAATCGGTTTTTCTTCATCCAGCATCAACCAGACCATAGACGAGAAGAGATCATTGTGCCAGTGGCTGAGGGGGCCGGGGCTATTTAATGCACTCGCCCCTGTTGATGAATTAATATAAGTGGGCAAAAGCCGGCCGCCTCTAGAAATGGCCGATTAACAAAAACCATTTGCCAGATGCGGCTGGGTTACAGCCTCGTTTTTAATTTGCTTGCCTCTCTGAAAATACTTTTCTCTAGACAAGGGATGCATGGCACCCCTATATAATAAGCTCAGGGACTTGAAGCAAATTTTGAAAGTAACAAGTTTCGGACCCCTCATCTATCTCCAACATGGCCCATGCTGATCCGCTTGATCATCGTTGACCTCGAGACCTTATTGCGCGCACCATCACTAGGCACCTAGCGAATCAGCAAGCACTGGACCAGGCCACCATCTGCTCCACAGCGCCAATAGGATTCCTCGGATTTGGAATCGACCAGTCAGCCCAAACAACGACTTGCCTAGATGCCTTTGGTGCACACATATATGGCCCAGCACACGCGGTCCGAAAAGGCGCGAGCGCACTGGTGGAAAATGCGGCCAATCCATACATCTGTTGTGACCGATCGTGTTTGTGTATATATGGTGATTGGAAAAGCGCAGCACAGCTTCCTTGGCGTTGGACGCCCGCATGCTATAAATACCGGGTCCATGCAGCTGCGTGAGACACAAGCTGGTAGGCAACAGCAGGAGTACAACATACATACATAACCCAGCACAAAACATACACACCTACTTGTTAGTTACCGCACAAACATAAAACAAAAACCGAACGATGGCGCCGATGAAGAACAGCCATGTCCTGGCTGCTCTCCTCCTCATCGCCTGCATCGGCCATGATGCGGTGGGGGCCATTATTCCCGCTACGGTTAGCACCGCCATGGCCCTCGTCTTCGGGGTAGTACCATGCAGCACCGGGAGCTTGATCAACGCGGTGACCGCCCCGCCGTTCGCTAGTAAGTATATATAATAGCAAATAATGTGTCCATGTGGTGTAACGGGGCCTAATACACTTTGAAATCTTGTTTTGTGTCATCACTGGACGTCACGGGAGTGGTTCTATAACTTAAGCACCGATCGATTATGAGTCCGGATCACATACAGGATATAGTTGAAGGGCAAAAGGATATTTTAAGAATAAAAATCATGTTCTAAGAAATCCTTTGCTCTTTAATATTAGACTAGAGTGGAGTGTGTGTTGTTTGTGTGTTTTCATTTGTTTTCTTGTTGTATTTATTATAATTTTAATTACGTACGTACGTGTCCGGCCAGACGCCAGCCTACAGCTGCAGTGCGGCATTCCGGCTCTGTCCCGGTCTAAACCGGCTAACATCGCGGTACGTAACAAGACCTTCCCAATGACTTCAACATTCCTCTTTTTTCTTTCGAGTGAAATTTTTTTACTCTTTTACTTACAATTTTATTTAAATTGGCCGGCCAGGAGATGCAAGGCCGGAGCAGGGGCAGAACTGGGCCTGTCGTCTCCGCCTCCGGCGTTACCGTGTGGGCCAACGTGAGGGCAGACAGCAACGCCGCCTTCATGATCAGCCTGGGCGTCATTCGCAACAGCAGCGGCGGCCTGCTCTCCTCCATGCTGCTGGCCAACCAGTGCAGCGTGGTGGTCACCACCCGTTGGCCGCCTGCAACGTGTCCCTGGCCGGCGTCACTGGCACGCTCAGCGCGCCGGTTCAGGTCCTCGGCGACGACGTGCTCAGCAGCGACATCGGCGTGACCGGTTTCGTTGCCGGGCGTTTCTCCTTTGTTGATATATAATATATGACGACCGGGCTCGTGATAGATCGGCGACGATGCCACAAGGACGTCTATGGGTAGTACATAAATAAAGTTGCTACGAATAAACCAGCACACAGCATGCAATTTGAACAACCTAGCAAGTTAATGGTCAAGTTGCCATGCTCTCGTTCGTCCTTTGTTGTACCACGTCGTCCACGTGTTACGTTATTATATGTATATATGTATGTATATACCTGTACCGTGCATTTTAGTACTAATAATAAGCACGAACGTACGTATAACATGCTTGTGTAATGCACTTTGTTGTTGTCTCGTCCTGTTTTATTCTTGTGAAAAAATATAAAATCATGCGTGCCTCGTTATATTGTCATCTTTGGACTTTTTTTTATGTGAAGAGGAGGGGTGCCCCCCTACTGTGCTTTTTTATTAAAACTTGAGCAGTTCTTACATCAAGGATCATGATACAAAGAAGGAAACAAAGAAGATTAACAAAATTACACATAAGCTTCTAGACATTGAGTAAGTAAAGGAGCTAAACTATTTTTTGCTCTAAGAATAACTTGAGCAAATTCTCTTCTGAAGATCAGTTTGCAACTCTGAACTGAAGGCTGCACATTCCTGAAGATAGCATAATTTCTGACAGTCCATGTTGACCAACACATGGTGACAATAATTTCCATGAAAAAGGGTTGACGGAGCTGCTGTCTAAAGGAATCCAAAGTCCCAAAGGATCTGAAGGTTGCTGAATTATCAGCCCAAGAGTTGCCCAGCAGGCTTCTGAAAAAGGACAGGCTAGAAACCGATGTACCAAAGTTTCCTCGGTGATCAAGTTACATAGAACACAATTATAATCATCTAGCACCATGGTTTTTCTCCCCAGTACTTCCCTTGTACTTAGTCGATCTTTAAGGAGTAACCAGAAGAAGAACTTTCTTTTGTTTTGACAACAAGATTTCTAGAGCCAGGAAAAGACAGGATGTACTTGTCTGGTGCCAATTAGATGCACATATGCACGTTTAGAAGAGAAAAGGCTAGAGTTCCAAATATAAGACTATGTGTCAAAACCTTCTGCCAGGACCAGAGATTGAACTAAAGCTCTAAGCTGAGTGAACTGCTGGAAAGCCTCTTCAGACAAAGGCAGGTGAAAATTATCATGAAGATGGGTTGACTGACAAACTTGCTGAACAGTGACGTGTTTGTTCTTGACAAAAGAAAAGAGTTCTGCCATACTAGTGCTGAGAGAGAAACCATTCCATGAATCAAGCCAGAAAAAACATGGGGAGCCATTTTCCAACTGCTGCCATAGCCATACCTTTAAATGCAGGCGAAAGCTTCAAATGTCACGCCACCGAAAAGAGCCCTTCCTTGAAGATTCAGTTGGAGGTCTTCCATTTGAGTATCTCATTGTCCACACTAAGTGAACCCATGGAATATCCAATCTATTAAAGAACTTATGCAATTTTTTTTAGAAGCGAGACTCTGATTATGTGTATGCAAATTCAAAATTCCCAGACCTCCACTTTCCTTTGGGATACAAGCCATGGGCAAAGCTGCCTTGGGTGGCTTTTTACTATTAACATCAGAGCCACACCATAAACAATGCTTATGAAATTTGTCAATTTGTTTGATGACCGTCTTTGGGAGGAGATAGGTGGACATTGCAAAGGTTGGAAGGGCACTTTGAAAACTGCATTTGTTAACTACAATCTACCAGCTTGACTTAGAAAACCTGAAATAGTCACTAGCCTTCTCTCACATTTTGAAACCAAAGTGGCGATGAATCAGCAATGTTGGCCTAGTGAGGCTCGGAGGCAGCCCTAGGTAAGTGAAAGGTAAAGATCCTTTGGAACAACCCAGAGTTCTTGAGAGGATTTCAATCTTGTCATCAGCAACATTCACAGGGGCCATCATGGATTTGTCAAAATTTACCTTTAGGCCAGTTGATTTAGCAAAAAGAATTTAGCATAGCTTTCAGGAAAAAAGCTCCCTTGCATCAGCCTTCATGAAAATTAGTGTGTCATTAGCATATTGCAACACTGGAAAATCCTTACTGCGTGGGAGAGGTACTGGCAGAGATAGAAGACCATGTTCTCTGGCAGAGTTAAGAACATCCTGCAAGAAATCAGCAGCTAAAACAAAAAGGAGAGGTGAGAGGGGGTCCCCCTGTCTGACCCCCCTCTTAAAATGAAAAGTTTTCCCTTTAACTCCATTAAGGATGACAGCAGAAGTCCCAGAATTGAAAATGAGATGCATCCATTGAATCCGTTTGTCAGGAAATCCTTTTTGTTCCATAATTCTAATCATCAAATTATGCTCTACCTTATCAAAGGCTTTTTCAAAGTCTAGCTTGAGAATGACAATCTCCCTCTTAGACTGGTGACAAAGGTGCAGGAACAACACGGACCAAGCCAAACAATCTTGTATGCATCTATGCTTGATGAAACCATATTGATTTGTACGAATAATTTGTGGGAGTAGCATCTGCAATCTGTTAGCCAACAACTTTGTAATAATCTTCACTAAAGTGTTCAATGAGATATAGGTCTGAAATCATACACCCTAATAGCATTATCATGCTTTGGCACCGAGTAATCAAAGATCCATTATAATACTCTGTTAGCAAATAGCTCCTGAGTAAAAAGCATTGCAAAGTCTATAGAAATCCTCATAAATTATGGGCCAACACTTTTTGGTGAAGTCGGTGTTGAAACCATCGAGGCCCCGGAGCTTTGTCGAAAGGCAATGACCTGACCACCAAATCAATCTGTTGTCATCAAAAGGCGCCACTAAGGAACGAGATCGCTGGTCTGCATTACGGCTCATGCTCCCCGGCTCGAAGCCAATGGCATTGCCGCCTTGCCCGCACCTCGTCTTTGCCGCAGCCGCAGCCGCGCCGCAGCAAGCGTCTCTACATGCCACTTGTTTGCACTAGCGCCCGGTGTACGCCGTTGGCCGCTCGCCTCGGGCTGAATCGCGACGATGAGGCCGCATCCCACACGCCGTGGGCGTAGTTGCCATCCGTGGCGGAATGTAAGCTGTTTGAGCTTGTGCCTCCACACCTGCCACCATGAGTGGGCCCGCATGCCTAGCAGATCTGGGGGCGGCATCATTGTCACCGCAGATATTTGAGGTTGCGGAATTCTAACCATCGAGTTTCTTTTGTTCTCGGTTGAATCAGGCCAAGTAGGCTGAGAAAGCCTATCGAGATAGCCGTCAGCGAACGGAAGAAAAAAAAAAAAAGAGCCATGTAGGGTTTTTTTCGGTTTGAGAACACAAGTTCTTCACCTTTGCAATACGATCTATATGTAATCTGAAAATTGCATAGATCTCAAATTTTGGAGAAAAGTTTGTGTAGTAAGGGTCATATGTTTCTATACATTATGGTACTTATTTTCTGTTCATGTGCATATACCTTGTGTTGATATATTTATGTGCTTTTGAATGCATTTATTTATCACACATTATGAATCTTATACTATGTAATTGCAAGAGTAAAACTATGAATGATTACTCTAGAAACATGGTAGAAGGTATATATGAGATCACTTTAAGTCCTGCAGACCTTAGATTTATCACATTTGAGAGGCTCATTTGTTTTTCCTAGCATAATTTTTTTTGGGATGAATGAATAATACTTGGTATTAATTCTGAAATTTGCATATACCATAATCCTGAAAAATGATAGGATACTTCTAAGAATATGTTGACTAACCGTCCACTACATTTTGCACCTTGCTACTTGTTTACATGTAGTAAACTTATATGCGCATGATCCAATTTATGTTAATATATGCATGCCTCAAAAGAAGAAGAAATTTTCAAGAATTACTCTGAATAGTAGAATTATTTGTTATGGTCATGATTAAATTCATGTAGGATATTCTGCTACCACTGAAGTGCAGTGAATTCAGGATATATATTTCCTGATTACTCTCCAGAATGAGTATATGGCCGAGAGAAATAACAAATGCATTGTGGGACTCATTGCATGAGAAAAATCCCAAATTATGATTACAGAATATCATCTTGCATTGAAAGTCGAATTTTCAAGCTTGTATGCCTATAGATTTAGGTATAATGCTGCTCTGTAAACAACAACTTGAAGCTTTATATTAAATGTCTATAAGATAAGATGGTAAAAAAGATTTTAATCAATGTATATTCTCGAAAAAATGTCTCTTATGTATAGAATATCAAATAAAACGACTTACCGTAGGACGCATGAATCAGGACCAGTCACAAAGTTCCCGGAACGATTGAGTCGTGAAATGCGGTCAGGGAACGTGGTGCGCATCAAGGGAAAGAAACGTGGTTGGTACAATGGAGAGGACATCGACTTCATCTACGATGTCACGCTTGTCGATGACGTGCGTGTCCCCATGGGGAGCGACGTTGGCAGCATCATCGTCCGCTGTCCACTCCGGCGATCCAGACCTCAGTGGCGTCGAGGTTAGCTGATCTCAGCAGTCGCATCTGGAAGTGTCAATACACACATGCATGCTTGTATCTGTAGTGTCATATGCGGCATGTTTAACTAACATGATTTATGCATGTGTGTGAAAAGATTGGTAAAATGGAGTGCACAGACGTGGATTATGACTGCTTCTTCAACATATAGAACTGTGCGAAGAATCATGCAAAGCCAGGACCAGCTCCGAGGGCAGTGCGCAATTCAGGTCAGGATGCGACGGTTACATTCCGCTGCTGCACCACACTGCCTCCAAACTAGATGCACGTGTGCATGTGGGTACGTAATTTATGGATCAGCTTATGCCTATATATATCCATCGATGATGTTTCTAATCTATAACAATAACATACTCCCTCCGTCCTGAAATATAGTGTATTCTGACAATCGAAATTTGTCCTAAAATATAGTGCAATCGGAGAACAAGAAGATAATGTTTACTTAAATAAAAATACGTGATTATTTTGTATATGGAAAGTAAATCATGTGCTTGCTATATTTTGTATAAGGAGATTGAGAGTTCACCATTTAATCACGGGAATAGAATCAGGTTTCAATAGATTAAGAAGATAAGTGAGGGGTACATGCGTCCATTACACTCTCCTTTATTATGTGTGAGAATGACTGGAATGCATTATATTTCAGGATGGATGGAGTATAAACAAGTATGTCCAATTTTTATTTTCTTTCATTATCTACAGCTTATATCTATAACTATATGTACCTTATATTAATATTAAAAGTGAAGTAATTCTTCAGTTCGTCTTTCTCTACTTCCCATAATTAAAGCCCTCATGTTCCGCCTCCCTATTTCATCTGTGATTCAAACTCATGATTTGTGCTTATACGAGTTAAAACACATGAGTAGCAATGCTATGGAGTCCGACACATCCAACGTCCGTAGAGAAACGCCATGTCCCGTGTATGACCCGGACTATCGTTACTGTGGTCCCCGAATACCCTCACCATTGGTGGAAACTCCCAACTAGGATGGAGTGGGGCGAGCAACTATATAACTCTCAATAATTGTAACCAAGCAATCATTTTTAAGTATAGATCTCCCAAACTCTCTAAAAATACCATTTTTAGAAATTGTATGGTCAATACACCCTATATACTGAATGAATGACTGAGTATTGTGCAGAATTGGGTAAAAAAGAGTGCACCGATGTAAGTTATAACTGCAACATCCTCACAGGATCCCGAAAGTGTTGAGATTCGTGCAGAGACAAGGCCCGCTCCGAGGGCAGTAGCAGTTACGCGTCAGCATGCGAACCTGCAGTTGCGCCTCTACAAATCGATTTCTAGATGCAATTATTTATAGTGACGGGCATCCGCCTCTACAAATCGATTTTTGAAGATAAACGCTTAGAATGGCCGCCTTTGTTAATATCAATTCGAGGGATGGCCACCTTTGTTAATATCAATTTTGCGGGCATGTTGATATGGCCCGCCTAAATTAACCAATAATTTCCAGAGGTAGTCGTCTTAGGACGTCTTCCTCTGTAACTGATTTTCGATGCGGGCATTTCCCTAGAGGCAGCGTGACCATTTACAGAGGCAGTCTCGACATTTGTCTCCTAAAATTGCTTTTGTGGTAGTGAGGCTGGCTAATACTGTTAGTACTACCTTCATCCCAAAATATACTCCCTCCATCCCGAACTACTTGATGTTTTAGGATTTTTGAAAGAAATTTATGCTCAATGAAAATTATCCATTTATCCTTTTTTATTGAAATTGATCCATCCTAATTAATGAAAGTATGCGGCATGTTTAACTAACATGATTTATGCATGTGTGTGAAGAGATTGGTAAAATGGAGTGCACAGACGTGGATTATGCCTGCATCTTCAACATAGAAGTTGCGCCGTTCAAGTGCTGCTGCACCGTCAAGGATCCACACCACGCGTGGCCTCCAAGCTCGTGTGTGTGTGTGTGTGTATATATATATATATATATATATATATATATATATATATATATATATATATATATATATATATATATATATATATATATATACTTATATATACTGTAATATGTAGCGTCCATGGCTAATAATATATTATATCTACCTATAATATATTATAGGTAGATATATTATAAATAAACATACATAAGGAGAGAGACAGTTCTTGAGGCATTTGGTTCTTTATTAGTACAGTACCTAATAGTGGCTCTTGTGACTGTACTCTTCAATAGAACCCAATACATATTAGGATCGAACCCATACCATCGATAAACGTGAGCTATTCCAACATGTATGACTATGGGTCATGAATCTGGATAACGTAGCTACGTGATAAGGAGGACGCTAGCCCACTTTGGAAAGTTAAAAAAAAAAAGAGAGAGGATGGAAGAATCACTTTGCTCTTAATTATTAGGCTATCAAACATGCCTCAACTATACAACGAAACCCACTACATGTTGACAAAGGAGGATGAGCGGTGGCGGTGCCGACAGTGGTGGTGGCCGGAGGAGTACGAGCCCACTCCCTCCCTGGGAACCGTCTTTGTTAGAGCATCTCCAGCAGTAGACCCTAAATCAAGGCCCCTACTTTGGATTTGGGTGCTCTCCCCTACTTTTGTTAGACTAACAAATTCATTCTTCTCCAGCAAAGACCCAAAAAAAACCCAAATCCATATTAGCAGTTTATGACACAAGGGACCCACGCGTCATTGAGACAACCTTTCTTCCCCATCCTCTTCACACGCAGATCCCACGGCGGAGGGAGGCATGGCTGGAAGGAGGAGCGGCCAGCAGAGGCCGCGACGGCCATATGGTAGCTGAGTGCGCCACGCTTTCGTCGACGGTCGCCAGGCCAGTGCCGCTTCAGCGCTCGGCCGGAGGAGAGAGGTGCGCTTTCAGCTTCGTAGGAGGAGGCGCCAGCCCGTGCCGGGTCCCATGTGCTCGTGCTTGTCATGGTGGGCCGGGCGGGCAGCCATGCTTTCGCCCGAGGGGAGCGAGACAGCCAGCTTCGCTGGGAAACGGCAACGCCAAGCGTTCGATGCACGGCGCGGGTGGAAACAACCAGATGGGGGCCGAGGGGGTGAGCCTCCATTCTCCCCCCGGATTGGGGTCTGGAGGGTGGATTTAGGTGCCCTACTGGATCTGTGTTTTTGGCCTTATGGGGGCTCAAGTATGGGCACTACTGGAGTTGCTCTTAATCAATTAATATAGGGGGCAAAACCTGGTCACCTCTGTAAACTGTTTTTGCTTGTGTCTAAAATTATTTCTCATCTTGTAGTGTTAGAATGTTTACGGACATGAATCTGCATTTTAATGTCTAGAGACAAGGGATGCGCCTCTATTTAAGAGCATCTCTAAGAGACTCTCCATACCCTTCCTAAATGCTAGAAATAGAGATTTTGGTGAAAAACTATCCTCCAACAGCTTATCTAAATGGTCATCCAAATATAGCCATCTTCTATTCCGGATTTTTTGCTAGCGAAAAATAGAAGACGAGAATAGCTCTCTAGAGTGTGCATGAGATATAGAAAACTGTTGGAGAGTGAAAAGATATAGAAACCGATTTTTTTCAAATGACTCTTCAAATGGTGGTTTAGAGAGTAAAATTTTGAAAGGCTTTTGGAGATGCTCTAAGCTCAGGGATCTGAAGTGAATTTTGAAAGTTACAAATTTTAGACCCCTCATCTATCTCCAACGTGTCCCACGCTGATCCGCTTGATCCTATTGCACTCACCCTCACCTGTCACCTCGCTTAGAAATCAGCATGAGCTGGACCAGGCCACCATCTGCTCCACAGCGCCAATAGGATTCCTCGGATTTGGAATCGACCAGTCAGCCAAAACAACGACTTGCCTAGTTGCCTTTGGTGCACATATATGGCCCACCACACGCGGTAAGAAAAGGCACGAGCGCACTGGTGATGGAAAAAGCGTTTGGCCGATCCATACAGCATCTGTGGTGATCGGAACAACGCAGCACAGCTTCCTTTGCTTTGGACGCCTGCATGCTGTAAATACCGGGTTCAAGCAGCTACATGAGACACAAGCTGCTAGGCTACAGCAGGAGTACAACATACATACAAAACCAGGCACAAAACGTACGCTCCTACTTGTTAGTTTCCATCCACACGCAAACAAACAAAAAAAAAAAAGAAAACTGAACGATGGTGCCGGTGAAGAAGAGCCATGTCCTCGCTGCTCTCCTCGTCGTCGCCGCTGCCTGCATCGGCCATGATGCGGTGGGGGCCATTATTCCCGTTAATGCGGTGGGGGGCCATTACACCAGAAAAGACTTGAAAAATATGTGTGTAGCCATTGAAAATCGTATGCAACATCCAGATGAAACACTTGCAACATATGTTGAAACACCTAAAACATTTGCAACATACACTTGCAACATGCATGTATATGCAACATCCAGATCTACTTTTACAACATCAAGAAGAAACACTTAATACATACATCGCAAACACCTAAAACACTTGAAAACATATGCTTGCAACATGCGTATACTGTCTTTGCAACATATGCAACATCTCAGTTATACTTTTGCAACATCCAGATGAAACACTTGAAACATAAGCCTGAAACGCCTGAAGCACGACGTCGGCGGCGGTCATGGCCTACCTGGTGGGAACTACGGTAGACAACAAGCTCAGGTAAGGGGATTCTCCCGCTCCTGTTCATGACCTAGGATTGCGCCCGTCGCCGCGGCCCGCTGCTTCTACTCTAGTTCCGCTGCTGCTCGGCCGTAGTCGTGCAGCGTCATCTCCTCGTGGGAGATGGGTGTGGCGCGGTGGGGGAAGGGCACAGCGCGGCGGGGGATAGGCGTGGTGGGGGAAGGGGGTGCGCCGGGCAGAGTGGGGTGAGCAGATACAACACCGATGTGAGTGCGATGGGGAAATTTTCGGAGATGGAAGAAATGTAGAGGAGAGGAGCACGCTTGTTGGTCCTGTCCGCTGAGCAGGCCTAGGAAGTGGCAGCATCCGAGATGCCAGCATTAGTGAAACATTAAGGAGACATATGCACACCTAGCGATCACCTTCCTAAATGGTTAGGGGGCTCTAAGGAAATACCTGCCTCCGATGTAGTGGTGCACCCTCTTGTTGCCGTGCGGCACCGTTAATTCTCCATGCATGTATCTTTTGCCATCGACTTGCGGATATGGTTTGGTCACGTATAACGTAACTTTGTTTTCACCTTAAGTTAATTGTATACTGGTGCGTGTGCTGGGGTGCATTTTAGTCTTTAAAAGAGTGCATGTTCCTTGTTGCATGCTATTTTACGCACGTACTTATATACCCTATTTTGACGTAGATATTGGAGCCTAGAAATGGGAATTGAAATCTAGTTTCCTAAATTCTGCTGTTTGGATGTCCTTGGTATTGATATTTGGAATTACAACTCCAATACCTTGGAATTGGACTATAACTAGAACTGCGCTCTCCCAATACAAAGCCTTACCCCTCTGTATTGGGTGGAATTGGGCTCTCCTGACCCCGACGCCTCCCTCACCGGTGGCCTACCCCGATGCCGTCGGCCGCCCCAGCTCCGCCGGCCGACCCAGCTCCTTTCCTAGCCCAGCCGCCCTAGCTCCTTCCCCACCTCCGACCACCTCTTCTTCGCCAGCTCCGGCAGCTCCTTCCCTAGCTTTGACAACCTATTCTTCCCCGGCTTTGACCACCTCTTCTTCCCCAGCTCTGGCAGTTCCTTCCACGCCGTCGAGCTCCCTCCTCAGATCCACTGTGACCTGTGGCAAGGCAGCTCCTCGGCACTGATGTCGAGCTCCCTTCTCCTCCATCACCGCTGCTACCCCGTCGAGCTCCCTTTTCCCGTCGCGGTGGTCCCTCCTCAGATCCGCAAGGGCCTGCAGCGAGGAGCTTCTTCCTTAACTCTACCAGGGCCTGTGACGATGGGTGCTCCTTCCCTGCTCCACCATGCTGTGGTCGGCATAGCTGTAGCCGGCGACGGGAGGAGGAGCGGTGCGAGTGCTGGGTTGCAAGTGCGGTGGACAAGCCATGTGCATTTGCCAATTCCATCATATGACATCCAAACATGAATCAGTATTTGCCACGTTACAAGATTCCACCTAGCAAATGTCATATGCATCTAAACAACATAATTGGTTTTGCAACCCATTTCTGATTTGGTATTACAACCCAATTCAGAGCAGCTCAACATCTACATCCAAACGGAGCCATAGGGATGCAAGACGGCTATAGGGCATCATATATAAAATTTGGTTGCAGACTGGCCTCCTGGATTATCTGGTGGTGCACAGATTCCAGCTGATAGTCATAAAGCAAGCTGCAACCGTTGTAACTAGGGCACCTTATACCAGCGCAACCTTTGTAGTTTGTGCTAGTACACTACTATTGCAAAAGTCTTATCAGTGGGATATAATACTATATAGTGGTCAGCCCAACGTAGGACACACGCATTGGTTGTTCTTCACACATGGCCGGATGGACCAAGCACTATCTAGTCTAGAGTATACGTCGGAATCAGCGACGACAACCATCTCAGTACGTAGCTGTCTCTACTGTGCAGTGCTGCTAGCTACTCATGACAAGCCTTTATCTTCTCGGCACTCTTCTGTTCTGTTCTGTTCCGCTGGCCTCGTGCAAGCAGAGGATCCTGGAGACCGAGAGTAAGGCCCCGAGCCCGGCCAGCCGACAGGATGTTACTGTTCACCGAAGCCGTTTCTCTCTCTCCTCATTTCCTCTCTCACTGACACCACTGGAGCCGGAGAAGCTCGTTTTTCGGGCTTCCGTAGCTCTGGCTCCCGTTGGCATCTATCGGCTCATGGGCGGCCGACATGATGCTACAGTGCAGGAGCCGGAGCCAGCGGGAGCCCTGCCAAACGGGGCCTAAGATTCGTGAGCGCGTTAGTATATATAAAAGTGATTTTCACTGTCGCCAATTATTTTTTATTTCAATGGTACGACTACATAGAACCAGACACCACTACAGTCGTATGGCCAAGGACAGTTAGTAACAAAAAAAAATTCTAGCCGGTCGATATTCGTGCGCTTGCGGATTTTTCTACGTGCACCCATAGGTGTCAACAAGCGCTCATCCCGTGGAGAGCGGTGTGAGGAAGACCCTCTCCCGCTGACGCGTGGGGCCCGCGGGTCAGTGGCATAGGGGCGCGGGTCAACGAGAAGCAGCTGTCGCTGGCAGGCGGGGGCCGCTAGGGCAGTGCCCCGGACGTGGGGTGCTGCTGCTGGGCCACGGCTAGGGCTACGCAACTGGGTCTTGGCCCAAAGGAGAGGTGAGGGGAGAGGGGAGGGGGAGAGGCTGTGGGCCGGGCTGCCCTTTGCTTCCGGGCCAGAAAGGGAGGGAGGAAGAAAGAACAGAGAAAGGCCTTTTCTATTTTCTAAAGGTATTTTGAAAGGGGGTTTTTGCAAGAATTTAAACCGGTTCTGAAACTTAGCTTTTGAAGCCCTATTTTCCAAAAGCAGAGGAGGACCTATTCGTGGCTTGATTGAATTTTTGAAATGCTTCACACAACAAAACTAGTGCAAAGGCATGAATGCAACCAACATACTTTCATAAATATTTGTAAAGCCATATTTTCTCATTTTAAATTGACAACAAAATAAATAAATCTTGGATTATTTTAGAAAAATTATTAAATCCTTTATTTTATTTAGTGTTTTCTATTCACAACCCAAAATAGAAATTTTGGGGTGTGACAGTCAGTTTCCAGCTGAAACGATGGACAGCTTAAGTCGGTCATTAAGAAGTTCTTTGATAATGTCTAGCAAGTTTTATCAAGTTCTTGTGAAAATAAGCAAATGTATTTTTAATGACAGCTACAGTGCCTCCTCAACGCCATGGCCACCGCATGCTCAGCATCTATCTATGCCCACTGGCACCGTCATGCCTAGCGACAGCGTACAGGATAGATAGATAGATAAATCTCAAAAGATAGAAAGATAGATAGATAGTACTAGATGATAGGGCGGTGTACATTGTGGATATTCTCATATTTATTATTTGATTGAACAGGATATAGATTTAGATATCAACATGTACAAAGGAATGTAGGGAATGTGTTATGGTATACTCAAAAACAACCGGTCAGTTTTTCTTTCCGTGCATCTATATATAGGTTTTATTCCCACATGCTCAGCCCTTGCGTACAACCGGTCAAGTTCTGGAGCATATTTTACATGATTTCAATCCAAAGGGTATCCAAACCAAGACACGAGAATCATTAATTTAGGTAGTTAGTTCTAGTTTTATTACAGAGACTAACTTTCCTACTAATCCGACTAAGTCGGTCCTTCATGCCTTGGAGATCACACATATGGGACACGGAAGATGCGAGGGCAATTTGAGAAGTAAAAAAAGATGGTTAGAATATACGTAGTCGCAGCCGTCAATTATCCTCGACGAGCATACAATTGATATACGAATGAATGATATGTTAGCTACAGTCAATATATATCACGTACGGTCCTTAAGTGCTGGGCTGAAAGCTATGTTTTGAGTTTTGACCAAGTTCCAAAAAATCCAAAAACACTCCAAAACCATGCCAAAACTCAGTCAAAATACCAGTATAAAAAAATCTAAAAAAATGGCTGTTACACTAGGTTCTACAACAATGTGAATGTTAGGTCTAGATGTTGGCTTGACAACGATGAACCTTCACTCGATGGCCGCTGCTTGTGTTGGATGGTCTGCTGGTCGTGTCCTCTCTTCTCACGTACACATCATCATTTGCATGTGTACATACAGCGATCATCATGACTCTAGCGGTCGACTGCCTTCCTGCAACAATCTTCGGATTAACTAATTACTCCATTGCATTCCGTGTATGCTTAATTAATTATCAACAGGCGTCGTGTACTTTAATTTCAACCTGATTTGTGCGTGTATACTTACTAACAAACTCAGCTGTGCTGGCTGATTTGCGTTGCATACCGGTGCAGAGTATAACAAGGAGACTGGCCTCCAGAATTATGTGGTGCATAAATTTCAGCTCATAGTCACATAGCGAGCTGCGGCCCGTTGTAGCTAGCTAGGGCACCTTGTAGTTGTAGCACAGCGACCTTTGTAGTTTGTACTAGTACACTACTATTGCAAGATTCTAATCAGTGGAATATAATTATATAGTGGTCAGGCCAACGTAGTCCAGATATGATACGAGCGCATCAAAGTACGTCGTGGGCTGGACCAATGCAAGCACTACCAAGTACGTCGAAATCAGCCACGTACGACGGCCGGCCGTCTCGCAGTGGAGGTAGACAGCCATGCATGCATCTCAGCAGCTATCTCTACTGCTGCTAGGCAGCTGTTCATGTCAGGCAGTGTCGTCGGCCTTATCTTCTCACTAGGGTTCTGTCCTGTTCCGTTCCGCTGGGCTCGTGGAAGCAGAGGATCCGCTAATTCCACAGCCCGGCCCGGCACACACTGCACCGAGAGTAACCGACCACCATGGATGGGGCACGGGCACGCCGCTAGTGAGATCGCAGTCCGCTAGTGGCTAAAGCACCCTGCTGCACGATGATATCTCCAGCTGGAGATCGAGAGTAAACTCCGTGAGCGCATTAGTATATATAAAGCTGTTTTTCACTGTCATCACTGATGTTTTTATTCCAATAGTACTACTCAACATGGTTTTTACTGTCGTCACTGATTTTTTATTTCAATAGTACTACATAAAACTAGACACCACTACCGTCCGTTAGGCCAATGCAAGGACCATCGGTACAAAAACATTTATAGCTAGCGGCGATCTACATAGCATCATCATCTCCTGTTTCTACCGGCGGTTAACCTAATTTAAGCTACCGCCAGTATGAATAGATAATTTCATTTCACTGGACGTAATTTATGTCGACTGCAAGTACGAATAACTTTTTTGTGGAGGTGGTTGTCTCTTAAGGCGAGATAAACTTTTAGGCGCCGTTGTATATATAAGACAACAACCTCTAGAAATCCGATTCAATACCACTATTACAAAAGAGATTTTGGGAGACACACCCCTAGGATTAACAAAGGTGAGCACAAAGTTTGCGTGTCTTCTAAAATACATAGCGATTTTCGGAGGCGGACAACTCATTTCTGGAGGCACCCAAAAAATGACTGCAGCCATATATGTCCGTCTATGAAAATAGCAAGCATTTTCAGAGGCAAACTTCTTATAAGGTCCGCCTATGTTAACTGAGCCAAGCACATTTGGCTAACACGACCCACTACCAAACCCTAGCATATAAAACCAATCTCTATTCTACGGCTCCCCAACCCCTGCCGCAACAGAGAAAACACCATACTCTATCTCCACCTCTCTCTCTCTCTCTCTCTCTCTCTCTCTCTCTCTCTGTGTGTGTATGTGGAGAATCGATCGATAGTGGCTCGCGGCTCCACCTTGTCGGAGCTCTCCCCTCTAGCAGCGTGCTCGGGGCCTACCCCTGTCCTTTTAGCGGCGGCGGTGGGGTTTGCGGATCCAGCGGCATCCTCGTCCTCGAGGCGGCGAGGGCTCGCTGATCCGACGAGTTGCTCGTCCTTGTGGCGCCGGGGCTCACGGATCCAACAGCATGCTCGTCCGCGAGTATGCGCTCTTGGATCTGACGGCATGGTTGTGGCCGCCTGTCCTCGCGCCGTGCTTCGAAGATGGTGGCCGCGTTTCTAGCAAGCAGCGGTAGCGGCGCGTCGATGGGCTTGGCGGGCCTCAACGAGGGGTTCAGCGGGGCCCATCGATGTGCTTGCTATTTTTGAATTTATTAATAGCAGAGGCGGGCATGTGTCCACCTCTGAAAATCAGACTGTCTGCCAACCTCTGTTAGTAGTTATTGACCGTCTGAGAAAATGGTTAGGGTAGTAGTGTACGAGACATATATAAATTGATAACTTATTCATAGTAAGTCAGATGAAGGCAAATGTTTTACCAAAGTTGTAAAGCTCGACGAGACTACAACTTTGTACTTGAATACTTTTCATTTGAAATCATTTATGTGCCCCAATTTTTATTAAAAGTTCTCAAAGCTTTTTTGAAAACATAGTTTCTGAACAAAGAATGCAAGGCACCCCTATCTATGTTCAATTCAGGGACCTGAAGTGAAATTTGAATGTGACAAGTTTTGGACCGCTCATCTGTCTCCAACATGGCCCACGCTGGTCCACTTGATCATCCTTGTTTACCTCGAGATCTTATTGCACGCACGCTCACCTCGCTTAAAAATCAGCAAGCACTACTGGACAATGGCATCTGCTCCACAGCACCAATAGATTCCTCGGATTTGGAATCGACCAGTCAATCGTAACAACGACTGGCCTTTGGACTTTGGTGCACAAATATGGCCCAGCAGACGCATACTAGCCTTTTGTGCGATCCGAAAAGGCACGAGCGCACTGATGGAAAAAGCGGCCAATCCATACATCTGTTGTGTGTTTGTGTATATATGGTGAATGGAAAAGCTCGCAGACAGCTTTCGTTGGCCTTGGACACCTGCATTCTATAAATACCGGGTCCATGGAGCTACATGAGACACACAAGCTGCTAGGCTACAGCAGGAGTACAACATACATACATAACCCAGGACAACAACAACAAAAAAACGAACTGAACGATGGTGCCGACGAAGAACCATGTCCTCGCTGCTCTCCTCCTCTGTCGCCGCCACCGCTGCTGGCATCGGCCGTGGTGTGCAGGGAGCTCGATCAACGTGGCGACCGCCACGCCGTTCCCTAGTAAGTATATAACAGCTGACGTGGTGTAACAGAACCTCATACATTTTAAATTCGAATTTCGTATTATCACTGGACGCGAATCGTTCTAATTCATCTATGTGCACGGGTTATGTGTCCCATCGATCACATACATACGGTTTCATCAAAAAAATCACATGCATACGGGATATAAACGACGAAAGGGTATTCTAAAAATAAAAAATCGTGTTTGAAGAATTGCTTGCTCTTTAATATTTAGAAGTAGATATAAATATATATATATATATATATATATATTCACATATGTTTTTCTTGTTTTATTTGTTTTATTATTTTTAATTACGTACGTGTTCGGCCAGACGCCAGCCTACAGCTGCAGTGCGGCATTCCGGCTCTGTCCCGGTCTAAACCAGTAAATATTGCGGTACGGTAACAAGACCTTTCCCCAATAACTTCAACATTATTCCTACTTTTTTTTTCATTCACAACTGAATCTTTTTATTCATTTTTTTTATTTCAAATTCGATACGCTGGCCAGGAGAGGGAAGGCCGCCAGAGCAGCGGGGCCAGCAGGGGTCCTGTCGTCTCCGCCGCGGGCATTACCGTGTGGGCCAACGCGGAGGCAGACACCAACGGCGACTTCATGATCGAACTGGGCGTCATCCGTAACAGCAGCGGCGTCGGCGGCCTGCTCTCCATGCTGCTGGGTGCTGGCCAACCAGTGCAGCGTGGTGGTCACCACCCCGTTGGCCACCTGCAACATGTCCCTGGCCGGCGTCACTGGCACGCTGAGCGCGCCGGTTCAGGTCGTCGGCGGCATGCTGCCCTGCCTCATCGGCGGATTGCTGGGTCTCGTCGCCGGGCCCTTCTCCTTTATCTAGACCGCAGGCCGGAGGAGTTGCATCATATATATGACGGCCGGGGCTCGTGATCGGCGACGATACCAAGGAACTGCGTCTATGGGTACTACATGAATAAAGTAGCTATTTCTCAAAAAAAAAACATAAATAAAGTAGCTACGAATAAACCCGCACACACAGCATGCAATTTGAACCTAGCTAATGATCAAGTTGCCATGCTAGCCTTCGACCTTTAGTTGTACCACGTACGTCGATCACGTGTGTTAATTAATTGTATGTATGTACCGTGCATTTTAGTACTAATATGTAATAAGCAGGTGGTGCCTCTCGTTATATCGACGTCTTTGAACCTTTTTTTAAGAAATTGATGGATGTACTTTACTAAGGAATAACACATACCTGCAGGTAAATGGTGTTTTTTTTGGGTTAAGCATGGTTAAATTCTGTTTTGAACCGCAATAACTTACACTACTACTGCATTTTAGAGTCTACAGTGGTGGACAAATCAGCTTTCTAATTAAATGTGGGTGGCTCACCCACCTCTTGGAAGTGATCTCTGTTAAAAGGAATTATTAACGCTAATTCGGTCACACACAAGCCAGTGTCAAATTCATAGTGCCAAGACACGCAGCCGAGGGGGTATAAACAGCGATGGGTCAGCGACGCCGATTTAACTCTCGTTCTTCGCCCGAAAACTACACGACACCTCCTGAGATGACCCGCCGCTAGCTAGATTAGATAGATACTCCCTCCAAAATATAAATTACCCAAGCACTCATAATTTATCCCAAAATTCTAACAAATTCAATCATAGTAACTTTACAATTCCATTTGAAAAGGAAACATTCATAAACATACCTAACATTAATATCTATCATCAACATAAATATGATAAACAATATGTTAATGTAGGGTTACATGTGTCTTTTGAATTACCCAATAATGTGTCCTAAATTTTTTATGATACCTTTTATTTCGGATTAGATAGATAGATAGATAGACAGATAGATAGATGGACAGATTAATCAGATAGATAGATAGATAGATAGATAGATATAAGCTTCTTGATAGATGTAATTAATGAACTGCCCTACTTATGATCGCTTCGGTCCTGCTTCTATATGCCTATATATATGCACCAGCGACATATAACCTACTTGCATCGGGGACGGAGCGTACTCAGAGTACTACTGCATATTTGCTATGGCACTCAACGACTCAAGAAGCAGCACTGTGGACTCCACGGCTATGTTGGTCGCTCTCCTGGTCGTGTCCTCTCTCCTGTCCTCCACCTCTGCAGGTACAAGCAAGCAATATAATCATGCATGTATATCTAGCTAGCTCCTCTACAAGTACATACTGCTGTGCTGCCCTGATTTCTGCAGCCAAATCTGATCTGTTCTGGTTGATTGCGCTGCATGTGTACGTGTGCAGAGTGGGGTAGAGTGGACTGCACCGTCGTGGATTATGACTGCGACGCCAAACCGTATGTGCCAAGAATCATTCAGAGCCAAGGCCGCCTCAATGGGCAGTTGGAACTTCGAAAAGTACTGCAAGGATAACCTGATTCTGCAGCCGAAGGAGTGCTGCTGCATCGTAAAGAATCCAAGCCCTCCAAACTATATATAAATATATCTATACTTAATAATAAAAAGGCAAAATTTAACTATTTTTTGTCTGGCCTGTTTTTCGCCTGGCCCATTCTACTAGCCCAACTGTCCCACTCGCTGCATTTTGGCCCAACCGCGCAGGGCACTTGCTCCGCCCCCACTCGCCCTCTCCCTTGCGGCCCAGCTTCGCCTTTTTGTAACGTGATAGTTTGACTTTTCGTAACGTTTTGTGTCCAGAGATCTACTGAAACTTTAATGTCTGTGCTACAACTACAATGCTGCTACTAAGGAGCCGTTTGGTTCGCACATTTAATACCTGGAACCGATCATCGTCCTGTTCGTTTGGACTTGTTTGACTTAAAAATCATACTTTTTTCAGCCAACGAATAGTACTTTTCTCTCACACCAAATCAACCAACAGTATTTTCAGCAATGACTTATCAGCCAAACAATCCCAAATGAACAGGGCGCATAGCGGGAACCGATGACGACAAGGGGACCCGATATTAGGGTAACCAATTATGTCCTTCAGACGACCGATTACGTCCGATTTTGACCGGCAACAGGTGGTATCAAGGGGAACCAAACAAGATACGAAATCATCGTTTTCCTTTCCATTCCCGCGGCGGACACATTCGTTCACGTTACATTTATATAACCAAACAGCACCTAAATTAATGTGTGTCGTAAATGCTTTGGGTCGTTTCATCTGCGAGATGCATGTGTCAAAAGCTAGCAATCTTGATTTTGATATGGTTAACCATTGCAACGAAGATGGTCGGGCAAAGTCGGTGGGAAGAGAGACTAGAGTAATTTTGATTTTGTCGCTCACATATGGCAAGGGGAAGAATGTGAAAGCCAGTGGAGTGCCCCAAGGACTACTTACAACCGAGAGAGCAGGGACGGACCTAGGTGGCTAGGTGTACTCAATTTCGGATAGCTGATTTGCAACTTTCCACCATATGTGCCCCTGTACAAATAATTTATAAGGCCCCTGCTGAGTAAAGAAACATATATGTTAGTTTCTCATGTTGATGTGTTCCTTCCCTCAATTTTTGTCCAAGGTCTGCCCTGCACGAGAGGGTATGCTACTAAAAGGCAGAGATGATATAATTATGAGCATTTCACTGATATGCTCCCTTCCAAACTGTCAAATTTGATCTAAGTGGTTGTTCATTAAAGGGAGACAATGATCAGCAAAAGGTTCAAGATTCCCCAAGAGTTTGTTTTGAACGGCTCCGCCTAAAACTGTTGGACTTGGCTCATTCTTGCGCTACTAATGGGTATTATGCTTTTATGACAGAATGAACAACATAAGGAAAAGGAAGTCTGTCAGAATTCATATTCAAATATAGTTCAAACATTATATTGATGAATTAATAACTAAATTTTAATAATTGTATCATGTATTTATTGTTGAACGATATCCTATTCTACACAAATGCCACTACATATTTAATCAAAAAAATTAGTTTCCAATCAAGCGAAAAATTCAACTACTTAGTCAAAAACAATGAAGGAGAGAGATAAAAACAATATGAATTTTAAAATGTATTATTTACCCGTAGCAATGTACGGACATATTTACTAGTATAAATAAATAATAGCGTCGTTGGATGTCCATGCTGACTGATAGATACTATATATAAATTGCATGCGTGTATGTGCGTAATCAATGAATGGATCAGTCTGTGCCTACCCATCTGTCAGTGTATCCAATAATAACAACCAGCATCCATGATGAAGAGGCATTTAGCTGTCATATCAATTTCAACACTGATGTTAAATAGGTGGACCTGAACACGTCATAAATATTACCGGGATTTTTTTAATTTGAACTTAGGATCACAACGTTCACATTTTTTTTGGAGCACTACACGTGCGTTGCATGGGTTTTACAAATTTTTATCTACGTATATGACCACGCACGTGGCTTGCAGATTACACGAACGTATTAAGGAATCTACAAATATAATTACATAGAAAATATAAAGCATGTTTCATGATCTTTGTCACGTGTATGTCATGTAGATCTAGTTTATAAAAAATATGACGGCGCTGGGGTTCACCGGCGGCGGCCGTCGGTCACCGGAGGCGTGGAGGAGCTGAAGCTGAGTGAGCGAGCACGGGCGGCGCATCTTCTCAGCTGGCCGGGGGTGACTGCGTTGCGTTGGTTTGGAACGTGGGCATTGGGCAAGACTGGCAGAGAGCACGCACCCTCCACCTTCCCTGCAGATGCAACTGCAATTTGTCCTGCAACTGCCAAAGGAGCAAAAGGATCGGAGCATCAGCATCGTGACCTGTCTCCTGCAGTGAACTGCCTCAACGCCAGCAACACAAAGCTCCGAGCGACCTCGCCGTCAGTGCACCGAGCGACGGACATGGACGAGAAGCACGTGCCGTCGCCGTCGCCGTCGCCCATATTCAGAGGAGCCCCTCTGTCGTCACCTACTAGTCGACCAGCCGGTGGCCGTCCTCCCTCGCATCACTACACTCCCCCTTTCTTCCTTCATTCCCCGATCATCTTGCCTTGACGAGGACGCCGTGCGCTCGGTCATACATGCAGCTGCGGCGCGCGCGCAACACGGCGGGGATCGTAGGTCGCCGTGCGCGCGGCCTTACATCCAGTCGTTTAGAGCTCCGCGAGTCCACCACAATCATGCAACTGATCAGAGGGCGCGCCAAATAGAAGGAAGCCGCGACGGATCAGAGGGCGCCGCCATATAGATGGAAGCCGATGGGTGGATCCATCCAGTCGACCCTAAGGTTCGAGTGTCTCTGAGCCATTGGACCGAGCAGGCTTCATGGGTAGTAAAAGGGGCCCGTTAGGATCGATTCTGTGGATCAGATCGATGAACCATTGAATGGAGCCGAACCGTCCCCATCTTCATCAGACTCCGTAGACGTACCTGAGCTGAGGGGCGGGACGTGGCCGCGTAGAGAAGCGAGGCGATTACTACTAGCGGGGCGATTATTAGGCGCTGACGATGACTTTAAGTATTTTTTAGGTGTAGAGATAGAGAAGAGAAGAAATTCATACAGACTACACTATTAAAAAAAACACTACAGAGCGTTCAAATAAAAATGTTGTCAACAACAAAGTTATACAACTTTTCAAGATCTACAACTTTGGTCTCGGTCGTTTCTACATCCGAGGTCATTTGATTGAAATTCCAATATGAGGAGTTCAAACATATTTTTTCTTACATATATGATATCAAATGAAAAATTTGTCAACTACAAAGTTGCATAACTTTTCGAGCTCTACAACTTTTCGATGGTAAGTGAGCATGAAAGGGAAGAAAAGGAGGCCACTATTGCCGGAGATGATTATAGAGACTACAAAATTGATATGGTAATTTCAAGATGGATCATGTTTTTTTTTCTATTGCGTCTCATGAGAATTGACTTGCAGCTGTGTTAGGGGTCTGTATTTGTTTTTGAGAGGTTGTAGCTAGTGTTTTTATATTCTTCATGTGATATATCGTTCACTAACGGTGATGACTTGTGGGAAAGATTGACCTTGCCTAACGGATGTAACAACCGACAAGGAAACCTTCCCCGATGGTGATAACCGTTACAAAATAGTCCCTCACGGTTTCGCGTCAAGGAGGAAAAACCATTCTTGATGTTTTTTTGGTACTTTCCCTGATGGAATCTGCCGTCACGGAAGAACCTATCTATGGCAGTGATCGACAAGAATTAACATGTATATGCTCTGCTGATATTGCCAAAGTGGTGACAGAAAAGCAATAAAGCAACATTGTAAGGAAAATACAGTAAAGGCCGTGGCTAGCGCCCGGACGTCCGGACACTAGCCCTGTCCGGACGCCCACGCTTGTCCTGTCTGCTGCGCATGCCATGTTGCTCCTGCCTGCCCTGCCTGCTGCACGCGCCCGCATATGCCTGTTGCTGCTGCCCTGCCTCGGGGATGGAATGGGCATGCTACACGGGAAGTCACCGCACTTTTGACGTGCAGCACCCAGCCAAATCAAGCGGCTTAGCAATTAAAGAGACCGTGTATCTCCAACAACTATAGGAGTAGTTGGTGGTACACTTGCTGCTGCTGCATGCCCTGCATGCGCTTGTTGCGCGCCTACGCACCTGCGCATGTTGCCCTGCCTTGGGGATGGAATGGGCACGCTCAACTGGAAGGCGTAGTGAAGTCATCGCACTTTTGACATGCAGCACCAAGCCAAATAAAGCGGTTTAGCAATTGAAGAGACCGTGTATCACCAATAAGTACAGGAGTAGTTGGCAGTACACATGCTGCTGCTGCATGCCCCGCATGCGCCTGTTGCGCGCCTACGCATGCTGCTGCGCGCGCCTATGTATGCCTCTTGCCACTAGGCGTGCTGGTGCGCATGCACGCGGGGACCGCCTCCTCTTGCGCTTCCTGTGTTAGCTAATGAAAACACTTGAAACATAAAGCACTTCCTGCAACATGCATCTAAAACATGTGAAACATTTGAAACAGACTTGTGCAACAAATGTGTATAGTCACTGCAACATATGCAACATCCAGATAAAACACTTGCAATAACTTCTCAAACCGTTAAAACATTTGGAACATACATTTGCAACATACGTGCATACCAATTGCAACATATGCAACATCAGATCTACTTTTACAACATCAAAATGAAACACATGCAACATCCAAATGAAACATACACTTGATGCGCAAGAAACATACGGAGCTCGACGCCGGTGCATCGGAATAACCAGCCACATTGCACGAAAAATTAGGCCAGCACTCAGTTGTCCACGGTCACCCATCATGGGACCAGCAAATGGCGCATGTAGATGTGGTCCCACGCTCCTCTCACAAAATCCAAGCGTCGATCGTTCTCTTTGGTCACTGGCTCACAGCACATGCACGACCCCACATGCCGCATACACCCCCAGCTGAGCGAGTGGCTGCTTTGTGTTCCCATGCGCTGACCCACGCAAAAAAACAGGTCAGGGCCTGCTTGACTGTAGCTGTACGCCCAGTTTTTTTTCTTGGTCATCACGCGTTGCAGCGTAGGTCAGTCTGTCCGGACGGACAGACGCCAGCAACGATGCATTACCGTACAGTAAACAGACCGAAGCAGGTATGATATGATATGATATAGCAAAAGTGGTGAAGGAATAGCCCCTGTTGCCAGCAAAAGAAAAAAAAAAGAAGCGCCTGTGTGAATTGGATATTTGGATACGACACGTTTATTACTCTACTTGGATCCAGCCGCGAGGATATCTCAATATCCTGGCACTGAGATATGCCGACATTAATTTTTGCAACAAAAAAAGGATATGCCGACATTGATGTAGTGGCACACGGGTTACTTGAATCCTGAATGAGTAATCCTGAACAAGTAGCCTACACTAATGATACCACCATCAATATTCTATATAAACTAGCACGCGAAACAGAAGCGGTACAGGCAGAAGCACCCATGAACATAGTTATTAGGACCGAACCGAAGATCGAACAGGACGTGAAGGAGAAAGACTAGTGTCAATAGATCCGATGAGGGCCTTGCACTCGTTTGCTTCGGCAACTTGCATCGTCGTCCTCATGGTCATGTCTTGCGCGCTGATGACGGCCACCTGTGCCGGTACACTTCGAACTGAAGTTACTTCATCTTACTCTGCAATTTCTCTTTGCTTAGTTACTAACATTGGTAGTTACCTATATATATACATCTGCATGACGACTTGCAGATGATACGGAGGAGATTTGCAGCCCGATGCGTCCAAAGTGCATGGACCACGTGTGCGAGGAGGTATGCACGCGCAAGCACCACAACAAGTGGATCACCATGACTTGCAAGAACAGCATCAACCCTCCGCAGTGCTGCTGCGCCGTCAGGAAAACATAGAAGCACCCTAGCTTTGCTGCCGCCACCATCCCGGCGGAGGCCTGTCGGCCGGCATTCGGGCATGCTTGAGTGCAATGCTGCGACCGAATAACCAGCATGCCCATCGTTGAAAACAATAGTAATTCCATGAATGTAATATAACAAGAAGTCAGCATGCATATATGCTCTTGGGATATTCTGATGCGACTCAGTTTACAGAGATGCATGTCTTTATTATTATAGGAGAGTAGCCAGCTACAAAATAAGTTATTCTATAACCACCTCCATTTACGATAATTTTATATACTAATTTACGATAATGTCAATGTATATTTACGATAGTTGGGTTAGTATAATACATGGGGATATTTACCATAACGTTATAGTAAACCACTTAGTAAGGAGTTACTATAATCTCGTAAATTAACATAATAGTTATCGTAACTCAAAGTGGCTACAGAATAAGTTATTTTGTAGCCAGCTACATGGTAGTAGTTATATATATATATATATATATATATATATATATATATATATATATATATATATATATATATATATATATATATATATATCGTGTATGCTGACCTCGGATGCGCGGTGTCTTTCATTTCTATACTTCCAAGCTGAACGGTCAAATACACTATTACATTTGAATATCATTTCTGGATGGATGTAATATTAGGGATAGATATAGATATAGATACAAGTATAGATATAAATACATGTGTAGAAATTGAATTAGGGATAGACCATAGAGCTAGCTTGCAATAAAGGAGCAATGAACCAAACGGCCTATTCCCCATAAAGACAAATATGTTGTTCATCTCTAAAAACTGATGTAGATTTTTAACGACAGACACTTTGTGACCGCCTCCATAAACCAAAGGGCCTATCTCCTAGAACAGTGTGTTTTAGTAGTAATGAGGGTCAGTCTATCCTGATGCAAACGAAGCAACTCTATTCTCTTAATTTACGATAATATCAATGTATATTTACGATAGTTGGGTTAGTATAATACATGGGGATATTTACCATAACGTTATAGTAAACCACTTAGTAAGGAGTTACTATAATCTCGTAAATTAACATAATAGTTATCGTAACTCAAAGTGGCTACAGAATAAGTTATTTTGTAGCCAGCTACATGGTAGTAGTTATATATATATATATATATATATATATATATATATATATATATATATATATATATAGTCGTGTGCCTCGGATGCGCGGTGTCTTTCATTTCTATACTTCCAAGCGAACGGTCAAATACACTATTACATTTGAATATCATTTCTGGATGGATGTAATATTAGGGATAGATATAGATATAGATACAAGTATAGATATAAATACATGTGTAGAAATTGAATTAGGGATAGACCATAGAGCTAGCTTGCAATAAAGGAGCAATGAACCAAACGGCCTATTCCCCATAAAGACAAATATGTTGTTCATCTCTAAAAACTGATGTAGATTTTTAACGACAGACACTTTGTGACCGCCTCCATAAACCAAAGGGCCTATCTCCTAGAACAGTGTGTTTTAGTAGTAATGAGGGTCAGTCTATCCTGATGCAAACGAAGCAACTCTATTCTCTTTAATATTAGTAAGGGTATGTATAGATATAGATATATATACAAAGAGATCTATATATATTTTTGTTATAGATGTAGATGAAGATATAGATATATATTGATGGAGACTACATTACCTAGTCGTCCTTCTATATAAACCCACAAAGCTAGTAGCTTGCAATATAATGAAGGAGCACGTACTAGTATCATAGTACTAGTAAAAATCATCATCTCTCACTAGCTATGGCAGTCGTCAACACAAGAAGCACCGTGCACTCGATGGCTGAAGCCGTTTTCGTTGCTGTCCTGCTAGTTAATGTCCTCCGTCCTCATCATCAACCTATGCTAAATCTACGAGTACGCATGCATGATTGTTGCTCTACTGCTACGGTGCTACCCACAGCAATACACTTCAGCTTAACTAACTAACTAGAATCATCTGTTAGGTTTGATCTCCCACCAGTTAGGCCCAACGGCCTTTTTGGGCCTTGTTCTTGTGCCCTGATCGGGGGCGCCCAACCCTACATGGTTGGTGGACCCCGTCGCACAGCGCTATAAAGGAAAGGTGGGGGCCGGGGCTCGCAGTACGAGGTTCACCGCGCCGCCAGTCACCCCACCGACATCCTAACCCTAACCCGATCTTGAGAAGGGGCGCTGCCAGCGACAGGAAGCACCACCGACGCCGGCAACGCCATCCCGACGCACACGCCGCCGCCGAGGACGCCACTGCACTGACTCTCCCTCTCCACCGAACATCGCTGCCGGCGCGCAGATGGCGTCTGCCAACGAGACCTCGGCCGGTGCTTCGACCACTACGGCCTTCGATGGTCTGCTACCTCTCACTCCCCTTCTCTCTACCTCTCATGTAAATCTTGAACATGTATTCTATTCCTATGCAAAATATCCCGATCTGATGAATATGACTAAGAGAAAAAGCCAACAATGGTATCGGAGCTAGGTTCCGAGAAGAAACCGGATCGGGAAAAGAAAATAGAAAGAAGAACCCTAGACCTAAATCCTTTCGGATAAGAGAAAACCCTAGACCCAAATCCGAAAGAGGGAAGAAGGGGAAGAAGAAAGAAAGAAGGGTCGAAACCCTAACCCTAACCCTAGTTTCCCATTCGGATGAACGGAAAAGAAAAGAAATCGAAAGTACAGAAAACCGAATCGGCGAAATCGAACCCTAACCCTAATTTTTCCCCATCCCCACCACGGGTTAATCCCAGAAGAGAGAAAGGACGGGGAAGAAGGTAAAAAGGGGGCGGACTCACCTTCGCCGGCGCGGGAGAAGAAGAGCCGATTCGGCTCGCTGCTCGCTGGGCTCGGCCAAGCGGCGCCGCGGCCAGGCCGCTCGACGGTGGCGTGCTCACCTGTTGGGGAGCACGCACGCCGGCGAGGGGGCCGGCGACGACGCCATGGAGCGCCCGTTCCTTCGCTCTCGGTTGCATTCGCCGTCACATGTGGAGGCTGTGATCACATGTGGCACATGTGGAGATGTCTGGGTTTTTGGCATCCGACGTCACAACTTGCTCGAAACCTTCTCAATTTTTTACCACAGCCTCCACATGCGATAACACGACACCTCGACAAGTTTCGTGATTTTCGGACTTCATTTGCATTTTATATAATTTAAAATCACATTTCCGGCAAGTACCTCGACATGTTACGTCAACGAGATGCTCGAGATTTCATGTGAGTTCCTGGATACGGCCTAAACATACCCTAAATATCATGAGTATCAATTTTTGGATGACAAAGTTCATTATTCCATGTACCTGCAGTTTAAATTTGAAATATCCCGAAAAATTCGACGAAACGAAATAAACTAATGAAATATATCAAAAAAGTCAAAATTGCCTCAAATTTTAAAATAGAGTTTGAAATACTGTCGCAAGGCCCCAGAAAAAAATTTGGGCCCAAAATAAAAAAAATATTTTGCTGAGTGCCATGGGGGGCACTCGGCAAAGTTGATTTTCAAAAAAAAAATTGCACGAGTAAAAGCCCACCGGCCCAACCCCCACGCGGCCCAACCCTAAAAACCGCCCCCAGCCACGCCCGCTCGCCCCCACGCCCACCACAGCCGCCGCCGCGCCCACCCCTGCCGGCGAGCCCCGCCCTCGCGCCCGCGTGCGCCCGCGCCCTCCGTTGGCCTCGCCCGCGACCGTGCCCGTTGCCGGCCGCGCCCACCGCGCCCACCCCCGTCGCCAGCCGCGCCCGCCACGCCCACCCCCGTCGCCGGTCGCGGTGGTGGCGGCGCTCATGGAGCTCTGTGAGGCGCTGTCGTTCTGCGCGGAGGACGCCGGCAGGTACTTCCCCACGGAGGCAGCCGCGCGGGCGCTGGTGCGGCGGGCCGGCGGCGGCGGCGGCGATGGCACGGGGGCTACCCCGGACGTGATTCTTCTGTCCGTGCGCGCCATCACGTACCTCTGCGACGCCATGCCGCGCGCCGGGGACGTCGTTGTCCGCCACGGCCTCCTCCCCGTGCTCTGCTCCCGGCTGCTAGCCATCGAGTACCTCGATGTAGCTTAGCAGGTAACCCAAAAGCTCTCACGGCCTGATCGGATGATCACATTTACCCTGATGCGTTTTATCCGACCATTCTGTTGCGTATGCAGTGCTTGCAAGCTTTTGAGAAGATATCACGGCGGCAGCCTACCCAGTGCTTGCAGGCGGGCATGATCAACGCTGTGCTGGCATACATTGACTTCTTCGCTGCAAGCATTATGGTTAGAATCTTAAAGAAATCACCTCTGAAACTGAGAATTGAGTACATTTGCTAATTTGATGCCCACTTCCATGGTTCAGAGGGTTGCAGTGTCAGCTGTCGCAAATACCTGCAAGAAGGTCCCGGCAGATTGGTCCCAGTTTGTTCTGGATTCGGTCCCAACTCTCTGTAATCTTCTGCAATCTGAGGACAAAATGGTACTGTTGTTCCCCCATATAACTGAGATCATTTTGGCATGTAAAGAGTGCTCTGCTTTTGTTTCTAAGTGATGTCAATTTCGGTTGCAGCTTGCTTGATAAGCATCGTGGACTCCTTCAGCACTTCAGTTGATCTTGTGGACCAGCTCTGTCACCAGGGTGTTATAGAGAAGGTCCTACCTTTGATCCACACTGGTGGACTCACGGCCCTTAGCCCATCGACATGCAGTGTATGTTTTCTCTACAACAATTTGTTGCGTGTGCTCGATATGTGTTGAGGCAGCTGACTATTGTGTCTCGTGGTTGCAGAATCTGATTGGGCTTCTTGCTAAGCTAGCCTGTACTTCACTTGTGGCAGTGAAGTCTCTATTTGAGCTGGGTGTTAGTAGCACAATAAAGGGGATTTTGATCACTTCAGACATCTCCCATGGCATGCCATACTTGCCTCTGGAAAAACAAAACAATCAGGTTGGCCTTTTCACATCTTTACTTCTAGCCAAGTAGTACAAGATGTGCATAGAGGATGTGTTCTGTTGCTCGCTGATAACAATAATTTTTTTATAGCTATCATGATGTATACTTTTCTTTTTATAAGCAAAGCAAAAGATTACGCGTGTGCTCTTCCCTTGACTCATGTGCATTCAATAGTTTTTCTTTTGCATGTGATATTGATTTACTAGTATATTTATATGAACTGATGAAGTTCGGTGAAATGAAGATAATGTCAGAGATTTTCCCTAGTGGTTATGCCAGAGTGCATGCCAACACTGTGTATTTGGCATGCCATATTTTTAGAGCGCAAACTACATTTACAACTTCTTACAATTTCACCAAATGCATTGCTTCTCTTATTAATCTACTCTTTTTTAGTCCGTTAGCAATTTATTTGAAAATGGGCACTTTTTTCCTAGTACTCTGGTTTTCCGCTTGATAGTAGGTACATCGCAGGTAGACAAGATCGTTTCCATTGCACAGCATTTTTTATTATAAATTTGAAACAAAAATAATAGAAAAGAAGAAACGAGTATATAGAAATCCTACAAACTTGCTGTTTTGTTGGAACATCCCTGCTGGCAGTTTTGGGCCCTGAAAGTTTTTTTTTTATTTTTTTTTAGAAAGTACTTTGCCGAGTGCCCCTGCCCAGGCACTTGGCAAAGTATTTTTTTAAAAAAAAATCAGAAATTCTTTGCCGAGTGCCTAAACAGGGGCACTCGGCAAACAAATTATTTTAAAAAAAAACTTTGCCGAGTGCCTGGGCAAGGGCACTCGGCAAAGTAATTTTTTAAAAAAAATAAAAAAAACTTTGCCAAGTGCTTGGGCAGGGGCACTCGGCAAAGTACTTTTTTAAAAAAAAATAAAAAAAAACTTTGCCGAGTGCCTGGGCTGGGGCACTCGGCAAAGTAATTTTAAAAAAAAATAAAAAAAAAATTTGCCGAGTGCTGGGTCGGGCACTCGGCAAAATAACCGTTAACAGCCGGCGCCGCAAAAACGAAAATATTTTGCCGAGTGCCGCCCCAAGCACTCGGCAAATTTTTTTTTATTTTGCCGAGTGTCCCGATAAAAAGCACTCGGCAAAGACTCTTTGCCGAGAAAAATTTTGCCGAGCGGACTTTGCCGAGTGCAAAGGGCTCTTTGCCGAGTGTAAAAACACTCGGCAAAGCCGTGGCCTCCAGTAGTGTATGAAAAATTAAAAATCACTTCAATTTGTATAGTTGCACAATACAAAGGTATGCATGTGATCTAAGACTGGTTTATTCTTTTTTTATGCTACTCGTTATTATGACACAAGTAGCTGTACATGATAGTTTCTGTCTTCTTAAAATCATGATTAGTTCAATGCTTTGTAAGGCATATATATCGAATGGATTTTGAGATCCAAAGTTGTAGTTTGAGGTAAAGATGAAATTATTTTTAATGATAAAAGGGAACTGATGTATTGTTACCATTCCATTAGGTGCCTTTGAAATATTTTAGACGGTTTGTACCATTAAGAAGCATAAACGCTAAGGAGAAATTCTTAATTTAACAAATCCACTGCAACAGCATAGTTTACAGGCAAGAAAATGTAATAGACAAGTTTTAGCACAAATTAATTTCAGGAAGGAATAATGCATTGTCTGCATGCAACTGTATGACTGACAATCGATCCTGTTTCACTGTGGCTGCAGCAATATTTATTGTCATCGCCCTAGCAACTCTCGTAATTTTAGAGGCTAAGAGGCGAAAGCAAAGGAGGTTTTTTTGACGAAAACGGTGGTGACATACTCAAGTGCATGGGCATCAACATCTTCACGGAGGGTCAGCTGAAGAAAATCACAAACGGCTACAAAAACTCCATTGGAGAAGGTGCCTTTGGAAAGCTCTACAGAGGGATCACTGGTGATGCCCAACAGGTTGCCGTCAAGTGCTCCACTGCGAAAGGCGAGGTGCTTCCGCAGGAGGAGTTCGTGAACGAGATCACCTTCCAGTTCCGCATCAACCACGCTAACCTGGTCCGCCTCGTTGGATGCTGCCTAGAGACAGACGTTCCCATGCTTGTCTTAGAGTTTGTCCCCAGAGGAAGCCTTTACAGCGTGCTTCATGGCACAGGCAAGATGCACCTGCTGTCCTTGCCAGTGCGCCTGAACATTGCCATCGGCTCAGCGGAAGCTCTTGCTTACATGCACTCTCATGGTGGCCACAACCATGTCCATGGTGATGTCAAGTCAGGCAATATCCTCGTCGATGATAATCTCACTCCCAAGGTCTCTGACTTTGGCTCAGCAAAGCTTGTGTCTGTCGCTAGCAGGTACTCCAAGTGGTGTGTATCAGGAGACATGAGCTACATAGACCCGATATACATAAAGTCTGGCCGATTCACGAAGAAGAGCGACGTCTACAGCTTCGGTGTGGTGCTCTTGGAGCTCGTCACAAGGAAGCCCGCAAAGGATGGGGAAAATACAAAATAGCCTCTACATAGACTTCATCAAGTTATGCAAGGACGAGGGAAATGGAAGGAAGTTGTACGATGAAGAGATCTTATCTGGTGATGACGCTCGATCTCATCATCACATGGAGTGCCTCGACATGATCAGTAAGCTTGCAGTCCAATGCCTCAAGGAAGACTTGGATGACAGACCGACCATGGCTGAGGTGGTGGAGAAGCTTAAGCGAGTGAAGGCAATAGCCACCGGAGGCTCATGTTCTGTCACAGGTTAATAAAGGATGTCTGAACATCACTCTGGTATAGCTACTACTTTATAGCAAGACTTCAGCTTCATCCCCATATCCATGGTAGTCACGGTGGAGTACTTGAGTTGACTGTACTTTGAATTATATTCATGTAGTGTCGTGTCATCTTTATCTGTATCATGAGACTTGTTATTAAGACGCTTGTATTTTGTGCTTATGTAGACATGTAGTGCCACTATACAAAATATACTTCTCCGTCTAAGAATATAGCTACGTACATTCTCAGGCGGTGGAGTATTATGTTTGGAAACATCACTAGCTAATGATCGTATGTTGATATGGGCAATAATCTTATTTGTTCTGGTTCAATTATTCATAGTTGTTTCGAATGAACACTATTTTCCTAGCGGTTCGAAACTGTCAAGGAATGAAATAAGCAAAACTGTCAAAGTATTTTCCAGACAGCAAACCGGTATGAAAATACCGCTAGGGACCGAATGTCTGGAAAAATTTCATGTCGATTAACCATCAAAAACATTTCTCGATACTTTCTTACTATTGGCCAACAGAAAAAACTATGCAGCATCAGGTTTGTTGATTTTATTCATGTCAACATAAATCGACGGGGAATAGTTTTCCCTATAGGTGCTCTATTGGCAGGGAAATTGTTGCTTCGACTACCCATTATGCTACCAACAAAGCAAATGAGACTTTTCATGTAGGTGAATGTCACACTATAATTTTTTTCTGATTTTATGATGTAGTTGGGTAACACAAATAAAAACAATGATTTAGCGGCTCATAGATAAAAGGAAGTCCAAATAGGAAAGCACCTGAGTTCATGTTTTCACATGCCCATTTTATTGAAACCAAAGATAGCAACAAAACACATACATGTGAAAACATGAATTCATATGTTTCAGTACTCGGTGACGGCTTTGGTTGAACCACAAACTTCACCTTGTTGGATAGGTATTGTACTTGCACTTGTGAATTATGAAAAATTAAGCACATGCATGTGTAAGCTCCATGACTTATTCACCACTTGTAAATATTGAAGTGCAACACAAGGGTAGGTGTAATAAGCTAAATATTATTTTACAAAAACTAGTAGTTTAAAAAACAAGTTCACTTATGGGTTCCAAAAGTGTTTGAAAATGTGTATTAAATAGTTTTAAAACTTTCTTAAAAAGGGGTGTTAAATTTCTCAAAATAATTGTATATTTCAAAAACAAGAGTGAGAAATTAAGTTTCAAAAGGGGGTTTTGAAATTGTTTATTTTGTCACTCAAAACTAGATTCAAAATACCTTAAATGATTATTTAAAACAGGGTTCTAAAATATTTCAAAAGAGCTTCACAATAGTTTTAAATGATTTATCAAAATATAGTTTAAAAGGTTTGCAAAAGCAGGTTAAAAAGACATTAAAAATGTGTGAAAGGTATGAAAAGATATTGGTTTGAAACAAGTTCAAAATATACTTATTTTTAATCAAATTTTAAAGTTTGAGAGTTTGCAAGATTCAAATAGTATAGAATTAGTTTCAAAATTAGTTTGCAAATCTATAAAACCTTCAAAATCTGTCTTGGGCCGAATTCAATTCAAAACCAACCTAAATCTCCATCATCTTTTCAGCCTGACCTGCTTCCCTCCTCGGGACGAAATCCACCAGCCCAACTCCCTCCCCATGCCCTACATTCTCCGTTGCAAGGCTGGTTACTGGTGGCCCAGAAACCAATCAAGCCAGGCCCGCGTTTCTCCCTCCCCACATGTTATCTCTTGCCGCAGATACCTCCACCATTAACGTGGAGCTCGAGCTCCAATTGAGCAGCACCCCAAGCATTCCTGAGACCATCTAACAGCCCCACCACAATCCCCGTCCACCCTCCCCAATCATGGCAAAATGGAGACAGTGCAAAAACATGGCAAAATGGTAGAACGACGAACTGATATAATGTTTTACAATTATGCCCACACCATATATGTAACCCTCGGACATCATCACGCATATCTTATCACTCACATCTCACATCAAGGGAAAATAAAAATTTGAAATGTCACTACATATCTGACAAGAAAATACCTCTAAGGACAGAGCTCAATGGGAAATACTTAAGCTAACAAAAAATGACAAGACATACAAACATATCAAAAAGGAAAATCCGCACATGTTTCCTATACTCTAAGCTTGTCGATGGACTTGGAAAAACTGTTCGTATTCTGGGAATGTTTCTGTAATTCTTTCAACCAGCCTGTGGAAACGTTTGGGCCTGCAAAGCAGGACGTTTCTGCATCAGGGAAATAACCACCTCTTGTATGTCCACGTCATCTAGAGAGCCTGCGTTTACTCAAGTGGCAAGTGGTCATGAAACTATCCCCACATGTTTTAGGCAAAAAAGCAGATTGGGGTAACAGATGAAGGAACTTACCCAATTCAATGTCTTGGGTTTCTTCACCAATGTCTCCTTCCTCGATAGCCTCGATTGACTCACCCAAAGCAACTAGTGCATATCTTTCAAGGAATTCCTCTTCTGTTTCTTCCCGCACATCATCGTCGTCCGAATCCTAATTGCAGTATATTTATCTTATAAGCAGTGTTCTCAAGACTGACAAAAAAAGATAGAAAGCAGTGTCTTCATTCTATTACCTCATCATCATCTTCGGTGTCTTCGTCTTCATCGTCATCATCAAGATCTTCAGCACCATCGTCGTCATCATTGTCCCCATCCTCTTGAACTTGTTAGCTAATCTACTACCACCTTGTGTGAACACAGCAGATGAAGTCGGCGCCGACTTTGCCCCCTGCTGTGATACTGTGATACTGTAGCCGCTGTAGGTGCTGGCGCCGCACAGCTCACCTGCAGCACTGTAGACACATGCAGTGGCCGGCACAGAGTCAGCCCTGTATGCTTATCTAGTTACTGTTATAGCATGTGCGCTGTACTTTAGTTAGATAGATAGAGTTGTATAAATAGGGCACCAAGGCAACTAAGTAAAGAGAGCTCAGATTTGTCATCACACAGACAGGGCCTCACTACTGGAAACGCGTGCTTTGCCGAGGGCATGAGGCTTTGCCGAGGGCCAAATCTCGGGCACTCGACAAAGGCACTCTTTGCCGAGGGCCAGCCACAGGAGCCCTCGGCAAAGAACGGCCCTCGGCAAAGACAGGCCCACGGCAAATCAAATCTTTGCCGAGGGCCGCGGCCCTCGGCAAAGATGCCCTCGGCAAATTAGGCCCGTTTTGTCACGGCGGCCATTTCCCGTCAAGCTTTGCCGAGGGCCACCCGTTAGACCCTCGGCAAAGGTTTTTTTTTCTGTGAAACCATCTTTTTCGGTAAATTTTTTTTTAAGTCTTTGCCGAGGGCTCTAGACCAGGCCCTCGGTAAAGATTTGTTTTAAACGAGTTTTTCGGCCAAATTTTTTTTTTATAAATCATCTTTGCCGAGGGCCCGAGGCTAGGCCCTCGTTAAAGAAGCCCTTTGCCGAGGGCCAGGATAGGCCCTCGACAAAGATTTTTTATTTTTATTTTTTAAAATTCTTTGCCGAGGGCCATGGGCTAGGCCCTCGGCAAAGAGCCCTCAGCAATTTTTTTTTGGTTTTTTTAGCCCAATTTTTTTGTGGTCCTACAATATATTGTTTTAAACTCAATTTTAAAATTTAGGCCAATTTTGATTTTGTTTTGTATATTTCCTTAATTTATTTCGATTCTTTGATTTTTTTCGAATATGTCAAATTTGAGCTGCAGGTGCATGGAATATTGCAATGTAGTGTTTCGAAAAATGTTATTCATGTTAATTGGTGCATGTTGAGTCCCTATCCACGAACTCGCATCAAATTTCGTGCATCTTGTTCGCGTAACATGACGACCGACTTGCCGGAAAAGTGTTTTAAAATTATATAAAATCTATACGACGTATCGTAGGATCACATGTGGAGATGTCTAGGTTTCAGGCATCCAACATCGCAACTCACTCGAAACCTTCTCAATTTTTTACCACAGCCTACACATGCGATAACATGACATCTCGCCAAATTTCATGATTTTCGGACTTCATATGGATTTTATATAATTTTAAAATACTTTTCCGACAAATCGGTCGTCATGTTATGCGAACAAGATGCGCGAAATTTGATGCCAGTTCGTGGATAGGGACTCAACATGCACCAATTAACATGAATAACATTTTTCGAAACACTACATTGCAATATTCCATGCACCTGCAGCTCAAATTTGACATATTCGAAAAAAATCAAAGAATCGAAATAAATTAAGGAAATATACAAAACAAAATCAAAATTGGCCTAAATTTTAAAATTGAGTTCAAAACAATGTATTGTAGGACCACAAAAAAATTGGGCTAAAAAAACAAAAAAAAATGCCAAGGGGTCTTTGCCGAGGGCCTGGCCCGTGGCCCTCGGCAAAGAATTTTTTTAAAAAAATAAAAAATCTTTGCCGAGGGCCCTGGATCTGGGCCCTCGGCAAAGGACCGAAACATAAATCAGGCCGCAGCCCAAATTCCCGATCGGAATCTTGTGAAAAAAAAATCCCGCTCGACCATCTCCCTCCCCACGCGCCCGCTCGTGGCCGGCCCCCGCGCGTCCACCACCGCCGCCGCGCACCCCGCCGCCGCGCGCCCGCTGCTACACGCGCAGGCTGCTCCGAGCCCGGCCGCCCCGCACGCCCCACCTATTGTCTTTTTATGCAGGAGAAGAGTACGTCGGAGGGGACCCGGAGGACCCCGATCGTCTTCGTCGACGTCGCGGTTCTGCCTGCGCTGCGTCGCTTCGCCACTGCGTCGATTCGCCACTGCCCCGCTAGCCTTACTTCATCGACACCCTAGGTATAAATAACCTCTTTTTGTGCATGTCTGTCATAGCCCGCGCGTAACCCAGTTAGGCGTCTCCCGTCCGAAAGAGATACGGTCGTAGGTATGCGGATCTTTGCGTATCTGCGACCGTATCTGTTTCGGATTGTCCACGTTTTTTGGACAGCCCGTGGATGCGTAGATGGGTTAGTTTCCATGGTCCGCTCCGGTCCGAGAAGGAGTTTCGGCAACACCTCCCTGTTGTTCTCCGGATACACTCTCCCTTGCAGGACATGTTTCGGGAGAACAGCGGGGAGATGCTGCCGAAATTATGTCTCGGAGAGGAGCGGAGCATAGAAACTGACCTCATCTACACATCCGCGGGTGAGATTAAGACCTATCCTCACCTATTAGACAGTAGGAACACCGCGTAGATGCAATTGATGGTCACAATACTCTATGCTGTAAATATTAAAGGATGGAGGACCGTCAGTGGATGTACACGGGCTGGAGAAGTGGGAGTGACTACGACTATGAATGGGTGAAGGGGACAGATGGTTTCTTGAAACATGCATTTGGCCCAGGAGCAGGAGGACATTCTCTAGTTTGGTGTCCCTGCAGCAAATGTGACAACAGGAGAAAAGTAGACGAGAAGACCATGGGTAGACATCTTGTGTTCAATGGTTATACGCCTGGCTACCAGCAGTGGATCTACCATGGTGAAGCAGATCGTATAAGAGCGGAGGTGGTGAGACCACGCCTCGAGGCTTTTGATGATGATGCCGGGGTAGCAGACATGCTAGATGACGCCCACCAAGCTCACTTCGCTAAACGACGTGAGAAGGAGGAGATGGAGGAATCCGCAAAGGACTTCTACAAAATGTTGGACGCGGCACAGAAACCCCTTCACGAGCGTACAATGATTTCTCAGTTGGATGCGATTGGACGCGTAATGGGGTTGAAGGCCGAGTTAAACCTGAGTCGAGAAGGCTTCGATAAGATGTTGGCCGTGTTTGGCACCATGCTATCGGAGAAGCACACTTTGCCGACGAACTTGTACGAGGCAGAGAAACTCCTTCGTATGCTTAAGATGTCGTATGACAAGATACATGTTTGTCCGAAGGGGTGCGTCCTATTTAGGAAAGAACACAAGGATGCAAATTACTGTCCGAAGTGTAAATCCTCCAGGTACCTGGAGGTAGACTCTGGTGATGGTCAGAAGAAGCAGCTTCCGATCCCCGTGAGAGTGCTACGTCACCTTCCTTTTCTACCGAGGATCCAACGGCTATTCATGACTGAGGAATCTTCGAAACAGATGACATGGCACAAAGATGGCAAACGGTACAATCCTAGGAAGATGGTACATCCGTCTGATGCTGAAGCATGGACGTATTTCAATGACAAACATCGTGACAAAGCAACTGAGGCCCGTAATGTATGTGTCGCGCTGGCAACAGATGGGTTCAATCCTTATGGAATGATGGCTACCCCATACACATGCTGGCCCATTTTTGTTATCCCCCTCAATCTCCCTCCCGGCATCTCCTTTCAACGGCATAACGTATTCTTGTCGTTGATAATTCCTGGACACCCGGGGAGTAATATGGGTGTGTTCATGGAGCCTATGATTGATGAATTGATCCACGCTTGGGAGAAGGGGGTATGGACATACGATCGAGCTACAAAGACAAGCTTCAAAATGCACGTTTGGTACCACTACTCCCTGCATGACTTCCTGTCGTATGGGTTATTCGCCGCCTGGTGTGTTCACGGGAAGTTCCCATGCCCAGTATGTAAGGAAGCCGTGAGGTTCATTTGGTTGAAGAAGGGTGGCAAGTATTCGTCGTTCGACCAGCATCGTCAGTTCCTCCCTCTCCAGCACTGCAATAGGTCCAAGCACTCCAGGTAATTCCTGCCTTACTCGTCGTACGTAGATATTTACACACCTAAATTAGATTTGCATTACTGATACATTAGAGTGAAATATTGCAGGCCGAGCTGCAAGAAACAAGAAGGCAAAGTCAAGAGCAGAACGCGGAGCTGACCGCACAGATGTAGGCCTAGAAGGTCGCGTTCGAGGCCGCGCAGAAGTAGATGGCGGAGATGATGGTGATCATGCAAAGTCTTGGGCAAGCATCGGGTGTACCTGTGCAGTTTTCAGCTCCTCCACCTCCTACTCCTGCAGCTACTCCTGTAAGTATGAAAGTTCACTTTTCGCTTGTGCTTTGCATGTATGTCGGCCTTCGTGCCGTTGTGGATGTCGGCGTTCGTGTCGTTGTGGATGTCGGCGTTTGTGTCGTCGTTTCTTGCAGGTTTTGGAAACCTCCCCGTGCAGGGGAGGTGTTGCCGAAATTTTCAATTGAGTCTAATCTTTTTGTATTCCTAGATTACTAGATGCAATCTCTAAGTTCCAAAACTGTTTTCCCGGATTACTCACACATGCAATCTCTGCTCCTTTGTGCAGCTTCCGTCCGTGGGTTCCAATCAACCCGCTAGTGCGTCACCGGGTGATCCTGCTTTTCCTTCACCATCGTCTCATAGGTTAGCTTGATGAGGACTCATGCTAGGTGATGTGGTTGGACTTTAGCGTGATTTGTGATTTATGGTTGTGAGTTGTGCTTGGATTTCATTAACTTGTCGTAATAAACATGTGAATGATGATGAACATGTGACTTGTCATTATAATATATTGTGATTTGTGGTTCACAATTATGGTTGTGATATATTATGAGAAAATGGGTTCTGTGTGATATATATATGTATATATATGAAATGCTTGTGTCGATGGAATGCAAAAAACAAAAAAAAATTTAAATTTCTTCCTCTTTGCCGAGGGCAATGACCAAGGCCCTCGGCAAAGAAGGGTCCTTTGCCAAGGGCCCTAGCAATAGCCCTCGGCAAAGATTTTTTTTAAAATCCTGAAAATTTCTTTGCCGAGGGCCAGGGAGCAGGCCCTCGGCAAAGGTTTTTAAAAAAAATTCAAAAAAAAACTATTTCTTTGCCGAGGGCCGGCCCTCAGTAAACAATTTTTTTTTTTAAAAAAACCTTTGCCGAGGGCCCTTGCAATAGCCCTCGGCAAAGTTTTTTTTGGGAAAAATCCTGAAAATTTCTTTGCCGAGGGCCAGGGAGGAGGCCCTCGGCAAAGATTAAAAAAAATCTTTGCCGAGGGTCGGCCCTCGGCAAAAAAAATTAAAAAAAAACACTTCTTTGCCGAGGGTCGGCCCTCGGCAAAGAAACCGCCAACGGCGCTGGTGCGTGACGGGTTCTTTTCTTTGCCGAGGGCCGTCCTGGCCCTCGACAAAGGCTTTGCCGAGTGCCCGATAAAGGACCCTCGGCAAAGACCCCTTCGCCGTCTAAAAATTCCCCGAGGGTTTTTGGTCCTTTGCCAAGGGCCAGAGGCCCTCGGCAAAGCATGCGAGTCCAGCAGTGCCTCGGCCAACGTTGTTGTCTTGTATTGTGCGTGCTTGCTCTATTCTCCCTTCTTCTTCTAGCTCGATCCGTAGTGTGTGGGTACGGACAAAGCCGGTACGGTGGTCGGCACGGTTAGTGGTCTGGAGGCTGGAGACTAGTGGTCTGGGAGGCCAGGGGTCTGGAGACTAGTGGTCTGGAGTCTGGAAACTAGTGGTCTGGGAGGCCAGGGGTCTAGAGACTAGTGGTCTGGAGGTTGGAGACTAGTGGTCTGGAAGGCCAGGGCTGCGAGGCTAGTGGTCTGGAGGCTATCTGGTTCACTGTCGTCAGACGGTGATCCCGTAGGTTAACAAGCGGTATCAGAGCCTCGTACAAGCGCCGTCGTCATTCTAACCGATGGCGATGACAGGTGGTTTGGAGTTAGGCGACGGCAGTGGCACTGTCATAGCTGCCCAGCCACTACCGGAGGTAGTTGTCCGTACGGTGCGGGAGGTCAGCGGCACCACTTGGCCGACGCTGACTCGCACTAACTATGGAGAGTGGTCGGTGACCATGAAGGTCAAGCTCAGAGCCCGACGGCTCTGGAATGCTGTTGACAAGAGCACTGACGTGGAAGAAGACGACATGTCAGCATTGGAGGCTATCCTCGCTACTGTATCGGCAGAGTACAGGGAACCGTTGGGGATGAAAAGCTCAGCTAAGGAGGCGTGGGAGGCCATTACGGCGATACGCGTCGGTTCCGACCGCGCAAAGAAGGCAACGGCCCAGCTTCTGAAGCAGGAGTATGCAAACCTCAAGTTCAAGGATGGTGAAACAATGGAGGACTTTTCCCTCCGCCTGCAGACGCTCATCAGCAAGCCAAAGAGCCACGGTGTCACCATCGACGAAGAGGAGGCGGTCTTCAAATTCCTCCACTCCGTGCCGGCAAAGTACATCCAGATCGCTCTCTCCATAGAGACGATGCTGGACTTGTCCACCCTCACCATCGAGGATGTGGCAGGCCATCTGTGGGCGGTGGACGAGCGCCTGGAGCAGGCGACAGCAACGAAGGACAGCGGGAAACTCCTGCTGACGGAAGAGGAGTGGGCTGCTCGGCGAAACTCTGGGAAGGCAGCCTCCTCCAGTCGCGGTGGCAATGGCAAACATCGCGGCAGGGCTTCTTCGGAGAAAAAGCAAATCGACTCCAATGCCTATCGGTGTTGCAGGAAGATAGGCCATTGGGCACGGGAGTGCCCAAATCGTAAGAAGGAAAAGAAGGCTCAGGCTCACCTGACGAAAGCCGATGATGAGGATGAGGCCACTATCCTTATGGCGACGTTCTGTGCACTGCACAACGTCGAGGCCATGGAGAGGGAAGAGGCGACAACGGTGGAAGGATCCAGCAAGGCCCTGAAGACCATCAACCTCGACGAACCACGCGCCCAAGTCCATCTCGGGCGTGTGGGTGCCGACCAGGAGCAGCCGTGGTATCTAGACTCTGGTGCCAGTAACCACATGACGGGCTCCAAGGACTCCTTCTCCGAGCTCAACGGCGATGTTACCGGTACGGTGAAGTTTGGTGATGGCTCAAGGGTGGCTATCCAAGGGCGCGGCACCATCATCTTCAGATGCCAGAACGGGGAGCACCGCGCGCTAACGGATGTATACTACATCCCGCAGCTGCGTTCCAGCATCATCAGCATTGGTCAGCTGGATGAGCGCGGTAGCGAGGTTCTGATCAAGGCCGGCGTTCTGAGGATCAGAGAATGGGAGCAGTGACTTCTCGCTAAGGTGAAGAGGTCCCTGAACCGGTTGTACCTGCTCGACCTGAAGGTAGAGCAGCCGGTTTGCCTGGCGGCAAGGCACTCCGAGGAACCGTGGATGTGGCATGCCCGGTTCAGACATCTCAGCTTCGACGCGCTTTGGTCAGCTGGGGAAGATGGTCCGAGGGCTACCCCACATCAAACACGGAGGCGAGCTGTGTGACAGTTGCCTGGCTGGGAAGCAGAGGAGGCTACCATTCCCAAAGGTGGCCAAGTATCGCGCGAAGGAAGCTCTCGAGCTAGTTCGCGGCGACCTCTGCGGACCGATCACGCCTGCTACATGCGGTGGTCGGTGGTACTTCCTCCTACTCGTGGACGATTACAGTTGCTACATGTGGCTACAACTCCTAACGAGCAAGGATGAAGCGGCGGTGGCGATCAAGAAGTTCAAGACGCGCGCGGAGGCCGAGAGCGGCAAGAAGCTCCGCGTACTGAGGACTGATCGGGGTGGTGAATTCACTTTGGTGGAGTTTGCTACGTACTACGCGGATCAGGGTGTGGGACAACATCACACCGCGCCGTATTCGCCACAACAGAATGGCGTGGTGGAGCGACAGAACCAGACAGTGGTCGGCATGGCCCGATCCATGATGAAGGCCAAAGGGATGCCAGCAAAGTTCTGGGGAGAGGCGGTGACCACGGCGTTGTTCATCCTCAACCGCGCTCCAACCAAGGCCCTAACGGGCAAGACGTCGTTCGAAGCTTGGTACGGGAGCAAGCCGAACGTGTCATTCCTCCGAACATTCGGTTGTATCGGCCACGTTAGGAAGACGAAGCCGAACCTCACCAAGCTGGAGGACAGGAGCACACCCATGGTGTTCCTGGGCTATGCGGAGGGTACCAAGGCGTACCGGCTCTATGACCCACGCGGAGACAAGGTGACTGTCTCGCGCGACGTTGTGTTCAACGAGGAGGCGGCTTGGGACTGGAACAGTCCGATCATGGGGGAAGCAGGAGGCTTCCCCAACACCTTCGTCGTCGAGCACTTGGTCATCCACGGTGGTGGCGACGCTGCGGAACAGGTGCCACACACTCCGGGAGGAGCACCGAGCACTCCGGCGGTAGAGTCGAGCACTTCTGGGGCAGTGCTGAGCACACTAGGAGTGGAGCCAGGAGGTTCTGCTGTGGTGGCGACCACTTCAGGACGGGTGCCAAGCACTCCTGTGGTGGAGCCAAGACGTCTTACTGTGGTCCCAACCACTCCAAGACTGAGGCTAGGTACTCCTACAGTGTGGCCGAACACTGCAGGAGTTATGACAAGCAGTCCAGAAGCAGTCCGGCGGAAGAAGGAACTCCATCACCCCCGATTGAGTTCGCCTCACCTCCAAGTGACATCACTGAGTTCGTGGACGCCTACCACGAAGGTGAGGAGTTGAGGTTCCACAGGCTGGACGACATCGTCGGTGGCACAGGTCCCTCAGGTCTGGCGGGTAGGCTGCTCAACGACGTAGAGCTGCTACTCGTCAGTGCAGAGGAACCACCCACATTCGTGCTAGCTGAGCGTGACGGAAACTGGTGACGGGCGATGCTGGAGGAAATGAAGGCGATCGAGGAAAACGAGACTTGGCAGCTCGTCAATCCACCTCCAGGATGCCGTCCGATCAGCCTGTAGTGGGTGTACAAAGTCAAAAGGGACGAGCTCAGTGCCATTGTCAAGTACAAGGCGCGCCTCGTCGCCCGAGGCTTTGTCCATCCCGAGGGCATCGACTTCGAGGAGGTCTTTGCGCCAGTAGCGCGCATGGAGTCAGTTCGTTTGCTACTTGCTTTGGCGGCAGCAAAGGACTGGCGCGTCCATCACTTGGACGTTAAATCGGCCTTCCTCAACGGCGAGCTGGCGGAAACGGTCTTCGTTAGGCAATCTCTAGGGTTCGCTGTCAAGGGAGAGGAGCACAGGGTGCTCTGACTACGCAAAGTGCTCTACGGGCTGCGGCAAGCCCCTCGAGCATGGAACACCAAGCTTGACACCACGCTGGGCAAGCTTGGGTTTCAGAGGTGCACAACCGAGCACGCGCTCTACACGCGACGACGGGGGAAGGAAGAGCTCGTGGTCGGTGTGTATGTGGATGACTTAATCGTCACCGGCGCGCGCACGGAGGATATCAACAGATTCAAGCGAGAGATGGCAGCTCGTTTCCGAATGAGCGATCTCGGCACTCTCTCCTACTACCTCGGAATCGAGGTGAGACAGGGGAAGGAGGAACTCACGCTCGGGCAAAGCGCGTATGCCTCCAAGCTGTTGGAGAGGAGCGGCATGGTGGAGTGCAAGCCATGCGTGACTCCGATGGAGGAGCGGCTGAAGCTGACGAAGGACAGCACCGCAGCGAAAGTGGATGCAACACTCTACCGGAGCATCGTCGGCGGTCTTCGCTATCTAGTCCACACGAGGCCGGACATTGCGTTCGCCGTGGACTACGTCAGTCGCTTCATGGAGGATCGATCGATAGTGGCTCGCGGCTATCCACCCCCTGCCGCAACAGAGAAAACACCATACTCTATCTCCACCTCTCTCTCTCTCTCTCTCTCTCTCTCTCTCTCTCTCTCTGTGTGTGTGTGTGTATGTGGAGAATCGATCGATAGTGGCTCGCGGCTCCACCTTGTCGGAGCTCTCCCCTCTAGCGGCGTGCTCGGGGCCTACCCCTATCCTTTTAGCTGCGGCGGTGGTGGGTTTTGCGGATCCAGCGGCATCCTCGTCCTCGAGGCGGCGAGGGCTCGCTGATCCGACGAGTTGCTCGTCCTTGTGGCGCCGGGGCTCACGGATCCAACAGCATGCTCGTCCGCAAGTATGCGCTCTTGGATCTGACGGCATGGTTGTGGACGCCTGTCCTCGCGCCGTGCTTCAAAGATGGTGGCCGCGTTTCTAGCAAGCAGCTGTAGCGGCGCGTCGATGGGCTTGGCGGGCCTCAACGAGGGGTTCAGCGGGGCCCATCGATGTGCTTGCTATTTTTGAATTTATTAATAGCAGAGGCGGGCATGTGTCCACCTCTGAAAATCAGACTGTCTGCCAACCTCTGTTAGTAGTTATTGACCGCCTGAGAAAATGGTTAGGGTAGTAGTGTACGAGACATATATAAATTGATAACTTATTCATAGTAAGTCAGATGAAGGCAAATGTTTTACCAAAGTTGTAAAGCTCGACGAGACTACAACTTTGTACTTGAATACTTTTCATTTGAAATCATTTATGTGCCCCAATTTTTTATTAAAAGTTCTCAAAGCTTTTTTGAAAACATAGTTTCTGAACAAAGAATGCAAGGCACCCCTATCTATGTTCAATTCAGGGACCTGAAGTGAAATTTGAATGTGACAAGTTTTGGACCGCTCATCTGTCTCCAACATGGCCCACGCTGGTCCACTTGATCATCCTTGTTTACCTCGAGATCTTATTGCACGCACGCTCACCTCGCTTAAAAATCAGCAAGCACTACTGGACAATGCCATCTGCTCCACAGCACCAATAGATTCCTCGGATTTGGAATCGACCAGTCAATCGTAACAACGACTGGCCTTTGGTGCACAAATATGGCCCAGCAGACGCATACTAGCCTTTTGTGCGATCCGAAAAGGCACGAGCGCACTGATGGAAAAAGCGGCCAATCCATACATCTGTTGTGTGTTTGTGTATATACGGTGAATGGAAAAGCTCGCAGACAGCTTTCGTTGGCCTTGGACACCTGCATTCTATAAATACCGGGTCCATGCAGCTACATGAGACACACAAGCTGCTAGGCTACAGAGCAGGAGTACAACATACATATAACCCAGGACAACAAACAAAAAAAACGAACTGAACGATGGTGCCGACGAAGAACCATGTCCTCGCTGCTCTCCTTCTCTGTCGCCGCCACCGCTGCTGGCATCGACCGTGGTGGGCAGGGTGCCACTACTTACTATTGTCGGCGCCGCCAAGGCCCTCGTCTTCGGTATAGTACCATGCAGCACGGGGAGCTCGATCAAGGTGGCGACCGCCACGCCGTTCGCTAGTAAGTACTTCCTCCATCCCAAATTGTAAGTCATTTCAAGAATCTTGGAGAGTCAAACTTTTTCAAGTTTGACCAAATTTATATAACAAAATAATAATATTTATCATATCAAGTAAGTATCATTAGATTCTTCATTAGTTATATTTTCATATTATACCTATTTGATGTCATCAATCTTTGCGTTTCTCTCTATAATTTTAGTCAAACTTGAAAAAATTTGACTCTCCAAGATTCTTGGAATGACTTACAATTTGGGATGGAGGGAGTATCTAACAGCTGACGTGGTGTAACAGAACCTCATACATTTGAAATTCGAATTTCGTATTATCACTGGACGCGAATCGTTCTAATTCATCTATGTGCACGGGTTATGTGTCCCATCACATACATACGGTTTCATCAAAAAAATCACATGCATACGGGATATAAACGACGAAAGGGTATTCGAAAAATAAAAAATCGTGTTTGAAGAATTGCTTCCTCTTTAATATTTAGAAGTAGATATATATATATATATATATATATATATATATATATATATATATTCACATATGTTTTTCTTGTTTTATTAGTTTTAATTACGTACGTGTTCGGCCAGACGACAGCCTACAGCTGCAGTGAGGCATTCCGGCTCTGTCCCGGTCTAAACCAGTAAATATTGCGGTACGGTAACAAGACCTTTCCCCAATAACTTCAACATTATTCCTACTTTTTTTTCATTCACAAGTGAATCTTTTTATTCATTTTTTTTATTTCAAAATCGATACGCTGGCCAGGAGAGGGAAGGCCGCCAGAGCAGCGGGGCCAGCAGGGGTCCTGTCGTCTCCGCCGCGGGCATTACCGTGTGGGCCAACGCGGAGGCAGACACCAACGGCGACTTCATGATCGAACTGGGCGTCATCCGTAACAGCAGCGGCGGCGGCCTTCTCTCCTCCATGCTGCTGGCCAACCAGTGCAGCGTGGTGGTCACCACCCCGTTGGCTTGGCCACCTGCAACATGTCCCTGGCCGGCGTCACTGGCACGCTGAGCGCGCCAGTACGTTCAGGTCGTCGGCGGCATGCTGCCCTGCCACATCGGCGGATTGCTGGGTCTCGTCGCCGGGCCCTTCTCCTTTATCTAGACCGCAGGCCGGAGGAGTTGCATCATATATATGACGGCCGGGGCTCGTGATCGGCGACGATACCAAGGAACTGCGTCTATGGGTACTACATGAATAAAGTAGCTATTTCTCAAAAAAAAAAAACGACCTAGCTAATGATCAAGTTGCCATGCTAGCCTTCGACCTTTAGTTGTACCACGTACGTCGATCACGTGTGTTAATTAATTGTATGTATGTACCGTGCATTTTAGTACTAATATGTAATAAGCAGGTGGTGCCTCTCGTTATATCGACGTCTTTGAACCTTTTTTTAAGAAATTGATGGATGTACTTTACTAAGGAATAACACATACCTGCAGGTAAATGGTGTTTTTTTGGGTTAAGCATGGTTAAATTCTGTTTTGAACCGCAATAACTTACACTACTACTGCATTTTAGAGTCTACAGTGGTGGACAAATCAGCTTTCTAATTAAATGTGGGTGGCTCACCCACCTCTTGGAAGTGATCTCTGTTAAAAGGAATTATTAACGCTAATTCGGTCACACACAAGCCAGTGTCAAATTCATAGTGCCAAGACACGCAGCCGAGGGGGTATAAACAGCGATGGGTCAGCGACGCCGATTTAACTCTCGTTCTTCGCCCGAAAACTACACGACACCTCCTGAGATGACCCGCCGCTAGCTAGATTAGATAGATACTCCCTCCAAAATATAAATTACCCAAGCACTCATAATTTATCCCAAAATTCTAACAAATTCAATCATAGTAACTTTATAATTCCATTTGAAAAGGAAACATTCATAAACATACCTAACATTAATATCTATCATCAACATAAATATGATAAACAATATGTTAATGTAGGGTTACATGTGTCTTTTGAATTACCCAATAATGTGTCCTAAATTTTTTATGATACCTTTTATTTCGGATTAGATAGATAGATAGATAGACAGATAGATAGATGGACAGATTAATCAGATAGATAGATAGATAGATAGATAGATATAAGCTTCTTGATAGATGTAATTAATGAACTGCCCTACTTATGATCGCTTCGGTCCTGCTTCTATATGCCTATATATATGCACCAGCGACATATAACCTACTTGCATCGGGGACGGAGCGTACTCAGAGTACTACTGCATATTTGCTATGGCACTCAACGACTCAAGAAGCAGCACTGTGGACTCCACGGCTATGTTGGTCGCTCTCCTGGTCGTGTCCTCTCTCCTGTCCTCCACCTCTGCAGGTACAAGCAAGCAATATAATCATGCATGTATATCTAGCTAGCTCCTCTACAAGTACATACTGCTGTGCTGCCCTGATTTCTGCAGCCAAATCTGATCTGTTCTGGTTGATTGCGCTGCATGTGTACGTGTGCAGAGTGGGGTAGAGTGGACTGCACCGTCGTGGATTATGACTGCGACGCCAAACCGTATGTGCCAAGAATCATTCAGAGCCAAGGCCGCCTCAATGGGCAGTTGGAACTTCGAAAAGTACTGCAAGGATAACCTGATTCTGCAGCCGAAGGAGTGCTGCTGCATCGTAAAGAATCCAAGCCCTCCAAACTATATATAAATATATCTATACTTAATAATAAAAAGGTAAAATTTAACTATTTTTTGTCTGGCCTGTTTTTCGCCTGGCCCATTCTACTAGCCCAACTGTCCCACTCGCTGCATTTTGGCCCAACCGCGCAGGGCACTTGCTCCGCCCCCACTCGCCCTCTCCCCGCACGGCCCAGCTCGCCTTTTTGTAACGTGATAGTTTGACTTTTCGTAACGTTTTGTGTCCAGAGATGCGCCGGAAACTTTAATGTCTGTGCTACAACTACAATGCTGCTACTAAGGAGCCGTTTGGTTCGCACATTTAATACCTGGAACCGATCATCGTCCTGTTCGTTTGGACTTGTTTGACTTAAAAATCATACTTTTTTCAGCCAACGAATAGTACTTTTCTCTCACACCAAATCAACCAACAGTATTTTCAGCAATGACTTATCAGCCAAACAAGCCCAAATGAACAGGGCGCATAGCGGGAACCGATGACGACAAGGGGACCCGATATTAGGGTAACCAATTATGTCCTTCAGACGACCGATTACGTCCGATTTTGACCGGCAACAGGTGGTATCAAGGGGAACCAAACAAGATACGAAATCATCGTTTTCCTTTCCATTCCCGCGGCGGACACATTCGTTCACGTTACATTTATATAACCAAACAGCACCTAAATTAATGTGTGTCGTAAATGCTTTGGGTCGTTTCATCTGCGAGATGCATGTGTCAAAAGCTAGCAATCTTGATTTTGATATGGTTAACCATTGCAACGAAGATGGTCGGGCAAAGTCGGTGGGAAGAGAGACTAGAGTAATTTTGATTTTGTCGCTCACATATGGCAAGGGGAAGAATGTGAAAGCCAGTGGAGTGCCCCAAGGACTACTTACAACCGAGAGAGCAGGGACGGACCTAGGTGGCTAGGTGTACTCAATTTCGGATAGCTGATTTGCAACTTTCCACCATATGTGCCCCTGTACAAATAATTTATAAGGCCCCTGCTGAGTAAAGAAACATATATGTTAGTTTCTCATGTTGATGTGTTCCTTCCCTCAATTTTTGTCCAAGGTCTGCCCTGCACGAGAGGGTATGCTACTAAAAGGCAGAGATGATATAATTATGAGCATTTCACTGATATGCTCCCTTCCAAACTGTCAAATTTGATCTAAGTGGTTGTTCATTAAAGGGAGACAATGATCAGCAAAAGGTTCAAGATTCCCCAAGAGTTTGTTTTGAACGGCTCCGCCTAAAACTGTTGGACTTGGCTCATTCTTGCGCTACTAATGGGTATTATGCTTTTATGACAGAATGAACAACATAAGGAAAAGGAAGTCTGTCAGAATTCATATTCAAATATAGTTCAAACATTATATTGATGAATTAATAACTAAATTTTAATAATTGTATCATGTATTTATTGTTGAACGATATCCTATTCTACACAAATGCCACTACATATTTAATCAAAAAAATTAGTTTCCAATCAAGCGAAAAATTCAACTACTTAGTCAAAAACAATGAAGGAGAGAGATAAAAACAATATGAATTTTAAAATGTATTATTTACCCGTAGCAATGTACGGACATATTTACTAGTATAAATAAATAACAGCGTCGTTGGATGTCCATGCTGACTGATAGATACTATATATAAATTGCATGCGTGTATGTGCGTAATCAATTAATGGATCAGTCTGTGCCTACCCATCTGTCAGTGTATCCAATAATAACAACCAGCATCCATGATGAAGAGGCATTTAGCTGTCATATCAATTTCAACACTGATGTTAAATAGGTGGACCTGAACACGTCATAAATATTACCGGGATTTTTTAATTTGAACTTAGGATCACAACGTTCACATTTTTTTTGGAGCACTACACGTGCGTTGCATGGGTTTTACAAATTTTTATCTACGTATATGACCACGCACGTGGCTTGCAGATTACACGAACGTATTAAGGAATCTACAAATATAATTACATAGAAAATATAAAGCATGTTTCATGATCTTTGTCACGTGTATGTCATGTAGATCTAGTTTATAAAAAATATGACGGCGCTGGGGTTCACCGGCGGCGGCCGTCGGTCACCGGAGGCGTGGAGGAGCTGAAGCTGAGTGAGCGAGCACGGGCGGCGCATCTTCTCAGCTGGCGGGGGGTGACTGCGTTGCGTTGGTTTGGAACGTGGGCATTGGGCAAGACTGGCAGAGAGCACGCACCCTCCACCTTCCCTGCAGATGCAACTGCAATTTGTCCTGCAACTGCCAAAGGAGCAAAAGGATCGGAGCATCAGCATCGTGACCTGTCTCCTGCAGTGAACTGCCTCAACGCCAGCAACACAAAGCTCCGAGCGACCTCGCCGTCAGTGCACCGAGCGACGGACATGGACGAGAAGCACGTGCCGTCGCCGTCGCCGTCGCCCATATTCAGAGGAGCCCCTCTGTCGTCACCTACTAGTCGACCAGCCGGTGGCCGTCCTCCCTCGCATCACTACACTCCCCTTTCTTCCTTCATTCCCCGATCATCTTGCCTGACGAGGACGCCGTGCGCTCGGTCATACATGCAGCTGCGGCGCGCGCGCAACACGGCGGGGATCGTAGGTCGCCGTGCGCGCGGCCTTACATCCAGTCGTTTAGAGCTCCGCGAGTCCACCACAATCATGCAACTGATCAGAGGGCGCGCCAAATAGAAGGAAGCCGCGACGGATCAGAGGGCGCCGCCATATAGAAGGAAGCCGATGGGTGGATCCATCCAGTCGACCCTAAGGTTCGAGTGTCTCTGAGCCATTGGACCGAGCAGGCTTCATGGGTAGTAAAAGGGGCCCGTTAGGATCGATTCTGTGGATCAGATCGATGAACCATTGAATGGAGCCGAACCGTCCCCATCTTCATCAGACTCCGTAGACGTACCTGAGCTGAGGGGCGGGACGTGGCCGCGTAAAGAAGCGAAGCGATTACTACTAGCGGGGCGATTGACATGCAGAATATGAAAGATCAGTTGAGCTTCTTTATCATATTCATTGTAAGAAAAGCATCCAGTGTGAACCACAAGATCTCTCAACAGGCCTTTTGTAAGAAGTAGGGAGTCTAGGAACTACCTTTTGTATGAACCACAAGAATGTATTTTCCTTGAAACAGTCAAGTATATTCTTGGTAGTAGTGTCCTAGATTGCTGGACAAGTCTGAAACTACTTATTGTTTAAGCTTTAGCTTGATAAATTCTTATGTACTGTGTGATTATGTGAGTGGCTGGGTGTCACCTACTCACCTATGTGTTATGTGTATTGTCACTACTATCTACTATGTGACTCCTTATTGCTTCCTGCTGAAAATCCCTTACTTCTTTTGGCAATAATTTGCTTAGCGCTTCTATATGCCTTAGCGCTTCTATAGCAGCCGCTATAGCGTGCTTAGTGTTTTTTTTTCAGAAGGCGCCGCTAAATGCTTTATCCCGCAATTTAAAACACTGCAACAGACATACACATTTCATGGGTTTGGACTTCAAATGTTAAGTTCCCTAGCTAATAAGTGGAGTAAAAATATGAACAATAACCCACTACCAGTTTGCCATCTTCCTTCCTAGATGCAATCATCAATAAGCAAAAACTATTTCATATTTACACAAAGGAAACGCTTGAATACTGCATACTTGTTCGTCCCAGCTGAACAAAATTATACATTGCAGCCATATTATTGGGTCACATGGTATTTCTAACCTATAGTGGACAAAATTATACAAGAGCAATATAGAGCACTCTTAAATGGATGTAGCACTCAGATGTAACACATGACAGCAAGTGAAGGCAACATGAGTAACGATGAGTGACATCTGTGTACCAGTCATGTAACTGTATCAACCACAAGATTGTATAAGACAGATACCTGACTATGACTGGACAACACAAAACATAGTATTGTATCATACATCTTTAAATAAGGCAGATTACATATCCCGGGCATGTAACTGTGTTCAGCCAAAGGAATAAGGCAGACACCTGGGCAGAGAGCCAGAGACCTTATCTGTCTCAGTATGCTCATGTGAGTTACAGCCTTACAGGAGCTACTTCGTCAAGTGCAATAGTATCTACATGAGCTTGAGAGGAGCATGGAGAAGGTTTTGCATACATGAATTACTATTTTTTTTAACAGTTGCAATTAACCAATGCAATTAACAAATAGTTATGGCTTCCTCTGCTAGCTAAATATATACATCAAAGTAAAATACCTTCAAGTTGTGCCACCACCTTTTGACTGCTGCAATGACTTCTTGTCATCCTTCATCTAGTAGAAAACAAATATATTACTAAGAGCATACTGAGACTTCTTGTCATCCTTCAAGAATATAAAGAGGTTAGACCATTACTCTGTCATGTGGCCAAGCAATGCATCTCCCACGAGCCTCTAGAATGGTGGTGACCCCTTCATATGGACGGGGCAATACAGCGTTCCTCATAAACACATGGTTAACAACCACTTCACAGAACTGCACGCCAAGAGCAGTACCCCCAACAATAGCCCTTGGGTTCTTTGTTTGAACGGTAGCCTTTGCCACAGCAACTTCATAGGGCCTTACTACATTATATAGTATCACATCTCTGCCACCCGAAGCGTAAAATATATTTTAGTAGGGTAAAAATACTAATACCAATGCAGTATGGTCTGATTCAGCTTAAAGGCCTAGCAAGGACACAAAGGAAATTACCTCATTATGTTGCTCCTCTCGAAGGACCACTCGTCTACTCAAAAAGTCATCATCATCATATAAGTGCATATCAGCCATATCATCCCTTGCATATGATCTAGCATCTTGTTCTTGTTCTTCATGTACTTCTTCATCATGATAGGTTGGGGAAGCCCTCAAGCTCTAAATCAAAGTAAAAACAGTTGAACAATTATTGCACTGACAATGACAAAAATGTAAGAGATAAAGGTTAACAGTTACCACGTGTGCTGCTGAGTTTGATCCATGGGGGGTGCTATTGGCATTCTGTTGCTGCAGCAATCTATCTAGAGTTTCTTGAATTATGTCCAGACGGTTTGTTAGATCTTCCACTCTCTTATCAGATTGCCGACGAGCTTCTATCTCCATTTGAAGCCTTGTTGATGTGTATTTTCTAGCTCCAGGCATTGCATTATTAGTTGTCACAACATAGAGACGAATACCTTCATTAAGTTGATTCTCAGGATGTTCATTCATAGCTTCCATATCAATATGTGCGCCACTTATTCTAGAGCAAGATCGTAGGTTACGTCCAGTTGCCTCAACAGGAGTTCGGGTCTACATTTGGGGACACAATTAGTGCAGATTTCCATAGACACTTCACATAATTCTTTGAGAACATATATTTCAGAGTCATGGAATACATACCTTTTTATTTTTGTTTGTTTGATGCATTGAGCTAAGTTGTTGTGCAGTAGCTTGAATATTCAGTTCTTGCATTTTCTGCACCCTTAGCCTGATGTTTTCATTCCTTTCAGATTCATAAACATTTGGCTCCACGCCATTTTCATAATCAGTTGGCTCCACGGATTTTCTTTTTCCCCTTGCTTTTGACATTGTTTATCCTGCAAAAAATGAAAATGCATTAGTACAGGATTCTCATAAAACAGTAGTGCAAGTATGTAAGCAATCAACAATTAGTTCAGACCAACAAAGCAATTATGTCAAAGAAAAATCTGCATAGCACCAGCAACAATTGATGGTGTTTGAGACTTACTATAATACATGGGGATATTTACCATAAGGTTATAGTAAATCACTTAGTAAGTAAGGAGTTACTATAATCTCGTAAATTAACATAGTAATTATCGTAACTCAAAGTGGCTACAGAATAAGTTATTTTGTAGCCAGCTACAGAGTAGTAGTTATATATATATATATATATATATATATATATATATATATATCCTCGTGTGCCTCGGATGCACGGTGTCTTTCATTTCTATACTTCCAAGCGAATGGTCAAATACACTATTACATTTGAATATCATTTCTGGATGGATGTAATATTAGGGATAGATATAGATATAGATACAAGTATAGATATAAATACATGTGTAGAAATTGAATTAGGGATAGACCATAGAGCTAGCTTGCAATAAAGGAGCAATGAACCAAACGGCCTATTCCCCATAAAGATAAATATGTTGTTCATCTCTAAAAACTGATGTAGATTTTTAACGACAGACACTTTGTGACCGCCTCCATAAACCAAAGGGCCTATCTCCTAGAACAATGTTTTAAGTAGTAATGAGGGTCAGTCTATCCTGATGCAAACGAAGCAACTCTATTCTCTTTAATATTAGTAGGGGTATGTATAGATATAGATATATATACAAAGAGATCTATATATATTTTTGTTATAGATGTAGATGAAGATATAGATATATATTGATGGAGACTACATTACCTAGTCGTCCTTCTATATAAACCCACAAAGCTAGTAGCTTGCAATATAATGAAGGAGCACGTACTAGTATCATAGTACTAGTAAAAATCATCATCTCTCACTAGCTATGGCAGTCGTCAACACAAGAAGCACCGTGCACTCGATGGCTGAAGCCGTTTTCGTTGCTGTCCTGCTAATTAATGTCCTCCGTCCTCATCATCAACAACCTATGTTAAATCTACGAGTACGCATGCATGATTGTTGCTCTACTGCTACGGTGCTACCCACAGCAATACACTTCAGCCTAACTAACTAACTAGAATCATCAACAGGGAACTAACTCATGCGGCGTCTTTGATGCCATTTGTTGTACTAACAGACTATGTTGTGGTTGGATGCATTATTGCAGTACTTCTTTTTTGAAATAGTAGAACTTTTTTCGTGTGACAGCTAAAACACTCATTAATACAGAACAGAATTTACTACTGGAAACTGAAGTTTCCCTGTCAATATCGCCTCCACCGATGGAAAAGTTATGTATTATCCTGTCGGTGGGTGACAACCAAGTGCAAAACTATAGGACCCATAGAAAAAATAGTTATTTCCCTATGTGGAGTATAAACCAACAGGAAATCAAATTTCCCTATCGGCACAAAAACAGACACACAGAAAAATTATTTTATTCCTATCTGTACTCAATTTTCTTTGTCGGTTTTATATTACACTCGAGACTAGAAAAAACTCACCATCTATATATTATGTATTATCTGTTGTATAATATGCCCATTGTGCATAACAGCTGACTGACACAATGTTTTATTTCAGGTATCGCTTTAGACGCCAGGACCTTATTAGTGACGGTAACGACACATTTTTCAGCCGGGTTAAAGGCACACCTATCCCTGTGGTGCTTGACTGGGCCATCAGGGATGACGGGTCCTGCCAGCCTCCGCCCCCAAACGGTGGGGCATCTGCGAAACCCACAGCTCCGGCTTGTGTCAGTGCGAACAGCTTATGTGTCAATGCCATACAGGGGCGTGGGTACCTCTGCAATTGCTCCGAGGGATACAAGGGTAATCCCTATGTCACTGGCGCCAACGGATGCACAAGTGAGTTTTTTTGTTTTCAAAAGGATGCTCATGTTAATCTTTAATTATAGTAAAAAGTCACACAAATTCTTTCATGTTTCCTGAACTGGTGACGGCCAGTATATGGTGACTATACACATATTCTCTGCAGGGGCATGTCTACATGATAGAGAGAGAGAGTTATGGAAAGTTTAGTCTTCTAGTGTCCATGTGATTTATTTTTTAGATTTTTTCCACCAAACTCTGGTTCAGTATAAAGGGAGGAAGAAAGTAGTGGCCAATGTAACAGTTAATGGTCAATTATTACATTGTAGTATATTTCCAGTTTAATTCTGTTTAGCAGCTATAGTTTGCTAAATATTCAATGTTCCCATCTAACTGTTTGATTCCCATATATCTTTGATACAGATATAAATGAGTGTGATCTTCGGAAATCAGATCCTGAGAAGTATGAAAAACTATATCCCTGTTATAGTGGTAGCACATATGCCATGATACACAGGGTGGTTATAAATGCAAATGCAAATTTTGACTAAGGGGAGATGGTAAAAGTGAAAAAGGATGTAAGCTCATATTGCCCATATGGGCGATACTAATATTTGGTGAGGATTTACTCATTGCATAATGATGTGCTAGCTCTTTCATTTTGTGATGGAAATTATCTTCAATTGGTATTTTTAATACTGTTGCTGGCTATGAAAAATTAAAAATCACTTCAATTTGTATAGTTGCACAATACAAAGGTATGCATGTGATCTAAGACTGGTTTATTCTTTTTTTATGCTACTCGTTATTATGACACAAGTAGCTGTACATGATAGTTTTTGTCTTCTTAAAATCATGATTAGTTCAATACTTTGTAAGGCATATATATCGAATGGATTTTGAGATCCAAAGTTGTAGTTTGAGGTAAAGATGAAATTATTTTTAATGATAAAAGGGAACTGATGTATTGTTACCATTCCATTAGGTGCCTTTGAAATATTTTAGACGGTTTGTACCATTAAGAAGCATAAACGCTAAGGAGAAATTCTTAATTTAACAAATCCACTGCAACAGCATAGTTTACAGGCAAGAAAATGTAATAGACAAGTTTTAGCACAAATTAATTTCAGGAAGGAATAATGCATTGTCTGCATGCAACTGTATGACTGACAATCGATCCTGTTTCACTGTGGCTGCAGCAATATTTATTGTCATCGCCCTAGCAACTTTCGTAATTTTAGAGGCTAAGAGGCGAAAGCAAAGGAGGTTTTTTTTGACAAAAACGGTGGTGACATACTCAAGAGCATGGGCATAACATCTTCACGCACTACCGGAGACTGGCTCTTTGCCGAGTGCCAAGTGGTTTGCCGAGTGTTGTTTTTCGGGCACTCGGCAAAGACGCCTTTACCGAGCGTTTTTTTACACTCGGCAAAGAAGCTTCTTTGCCGGGTGTTTTTTTTGACACTCGGCAAAGAAACTTCTTTGCCGAGTGTTTTTTTACACTCGGCAAAGAAAATTTCAAAGCACATTTTGAAGCAGTAAATTAATTCAAATAAAAAAGTTTTTAACTACAAAGTTGTATAACTCATCAAGATGTACAATGTTTGTTTTGGTATTTTCTTCATATGACAAAGTAAAAATAAATTTATTCACAAATCTAACATATATCTCTCGTAGTTTATGAAACTACAAGAGAGATATATAAGATTTGTGAATAATGTTAGAACGACCATGTCGGATGAACAGATGACCAAACAACCAATATAAACTTTGTAGATCTCGAAAAGTTATGAAACTTTGTAATTGACAACTTTTTGATTTGAAATCATTTTGTCATGCAAAACTATGTTTGAATTTCAAAATTTTAAAATTCAAACTTTTCAAACGACCTCGGATGGAAAAACAACCAAAATAAACATTGTAGATTTCGAAAAGTTATGAAACATTGTAGCCGGCAACTTTTTGATTTGAAATCATCTTGTCATGCAAAACTGTGTTTGAATTTCAAAATTTTAAAATTCGAACTTTTCAAACGACCTCGGATAGAAAAACAACCAGAAAACACTTTGTAGATCTCGAAAAGTTATGAAAGATTGTAGTTGGCAACTTTTTGATTTAAAACCATCTTGTCATGCAAAACTGCATTTGAATTTCAAAATTTTGAAATTCAAATTTTATAAACGACCTCGGATAGAAAAACTTCCTAAACTAAAAGTGTAGATCTCGAAAAGTTATGAAACTTTGTGGTTTACAACTTTTTTATTTGAATTCGTTTAGGGCCTCAAACAAGCAATTTACACTCGATTTAGTATAATATATTGGGAACTAAAACGAAATCTAGATACAGATGAAAGTGTGGTGTAGTTGTAGAGGAGGTTCACGCGCAGGGGGAGATCGCGGGTTCGAATCCCGCCGGCCGCATATATGCGAAAAATACCGAAGATGGGTGGGGGCCTCCACCTATTAAAAAAAAAAATCTCATTTTTTCGGGGTTTTTTTCGTTCCAACTTTGCTGAGTGTCGGGCACTCGGCAAAGGCTTTGCTGAGTGCCCAACAAAAAACACTCGGCAAAGACACTTTGCCGATGTATTTTTTGCCGAGTGGTCTTTACCGAGTGCAGCACTCGGCAAAGCCTTTGCCGAGTACAAATTGGGCTTTGCCACTGAGTCCGGTAGTGACGGAGGGTCAGCTGAAGAAAATCACAAACGGCTACAAAAACTCCATTGGAGAAGGTGCCTTTGGAAAGGTCTACAGAGGGATCACTGGTGATGCCCAACAGGTTGCCGTCAAGTGCTCCACTGCGAAAGGCGAGGTGCTTCCGCAGGAGGAGTTCGTGAACGAGATCACCTTCCAGTTCCGCATCAACCACGCTAACCTGGTCCGCCTCGTTGGATGCTGCCTAGAGATAGACGTTCCCATGCTTGTCTTAGAGTTTGTCCCCAGAGGAAGCCTTTACAGCGTGCTTCATGGCACAGGCAAGATGCACCTGCTGTCCTTGCCAGTGCGCCGGAACATTGCCATCGGCTCAGCGGAAGCTCTTGCTTACATGCACTCTCATGGTGGCCACAACCATGTCCATGGTGATGTCAAGTCAGGCAATATCCTCCTCGATGATAATCTCACTCCCAAGGTCTCTGACTTTGGCTCGGCAAAGCTTGTGTCTGTCGCTAGCAGGTACTCCAAGTGGTGTGTATCAGGAGACATGGGCTACATAGACCCGATATACATAAAGTCTGGCCAATTCACGGAGAAGAGCGACGTCTACAGCTTCGGTGTGGTGCTCTTGGAGCTCGTCACAAGGAAGCCCGCAAAGGATGGGGAAAATAGCCTCTACATAGACTTCATCAAGTTATGCAAGGACGAGGGAAATGGACGGAAGTTGTACGATGAAGAGATCTTATCTGGTGATGACGCTCGATCTCATCATCACATGGAGTGCCTCGACATGATCAGTAAGCTTGCAGTCCAATGCCTCAAGGAAGACTTGGATGACAGACCGACCATGGCTGAGGTGGTGGAGGAGCTTAAGCGAGTGAAGGCAATAGCCACCGGAGGCTCATGTTCTGTCACAGGTTAATAAAGGATGTCTGAACATCATTCTGGTATAGCTACTACTTTATAGCAAGACTTCAGCTTCATCCCCATATCCATGGTGGTCACAATTTAGTACTTGAGTTGACTGTACTTTGAATTATATTCATGTAGTGTCGTGTCATCTTTATCTGTATCATGAGACTTGTTATTAAGATGCTTGTATTTTGTGCTTATGTAGACATGTAGTGCCACTATTACTTCTCCGTCTAAGAATATAGCTACGTACATTCTCAGACGGTGGAGTATTATGTTTGGAAACATCACTAGCTAATGATCGTATGTTGATATGGGCAACAATCTTATTTGTTCTGGTTCAATTATTCGTAGTTGTTTCAAATGAACACTATTGGGACTGGAATTTTCCTAGCGGTTCGAAACTGTCAAGGAATGACGAAATAAGCAAAACTGTCAAAGTATTTTCCTGACAGCAAACCGGTATGAAAATACCGCTAGGGACCGAATGTCTGGAAAAATTTCATGTCGATTAACCATCAAAAACATTTCTCGATACTTTCTTACTATTGGCCAACAGAAAAAACTATGCAGCATCAGGTTTGTTGATTTTATTCATGTCAACATAAATCGACGGGGAATAGTTTTCCCTATAGGTGCTCTATTGGCAGGGAAATTGTTGCTTTGACTACCCATTATGCTACCGACAAAGGATATGAGACTTTTCATGTAGGTGAATGTCACACTATAATTTTTTTCTGATTTTATGATGTAGTTGGGTAACACAAATAAAAACAATGGTTTAGCGGCTCATAGATAAAAGGAAGTCCAAATAGGAAAGCACCTGAGTTCATGTTTTCACATGCCCATTTTATTGAAACCAAAGATATCAACAAAACACAGACATGTGAAAACATGAATTCATATGTTTCAGTACTCGGTGACGACTTTGGTTGAACCACAAACTTCACCTTCTTGGATAGGTATTGTACTTGCACTTGCGAATTATGAAAAATTAAGCACATGCATGTGTAAGCTCCAAGACTTATTCACCACTTGTAAATATTGAAGTGCAACACAAGGGTAGGTGTAATAAGCTAAATATTATTTTACAAAAACTAGTAGTTTAAAAAACAAGTTCACTTATGGGTTCCAAAAGTGTTTGAAAATGTGTATTAAATAGTTTTAAAACTTTCTTAAAAAGGGGTGTTAAATTTCTCAAAATAATTGTATATTTCAAAAACAAGAGTGAGAAATTAAGTTTCAAAAGGGGGTTTTGAAATTGTTTATTTTGTCATTCAAAACTAGATTCAAAATACCTTAAATGATTATTTAAAACAGGGTTCTAAAATATTTCAAAAGAGCTTAACAATAGTTTTAAATGATTTATCAAAATATAGTTTAAAAGGTTTGCAAAAGCAGGTTAAAAAGACATTAAAAATGTGTGAAAGGTATGAGAAGATAATGGTTTGAAACAAGTTCAAAATATACTTATTTTTAATCAAATTTTAAAGTTTGAGAGTTTGCAAGATTCAAATAGTATAGAATTAGTTTCAAAATTAGTTTGCAAATCTATAAAATCTTCAAAATCTGTCTTGGGCCGAATTCAATTCAAAACCAACCTAAATCTCCATCATCTTTTCAGCCTGACCTGCTTCTCTCCTCGGGCCGAAATCCACCAGCCCAACTCCCTCCCCATGCCCTACATTCTCCGTTGCAAGGCTGGTTACTGGTGGCCCAGAAACCAATCAAGCCAAGCCCGCGTTTCTCCCTCCCGGACCCCAGATACCTCCACCATTAACGTGTAGCTCGAGCTCCAATTGAGCGGCACCCCGAGCATTCCCGAGACCATCTAATAGCCCCACCACAATCCCCGTCCACCCTCTCCAATCATGGCAAAATGGAGATTGCAAAAACATGGCAAAATGGTAGAACGACGAACTGATACAATGTTTTACAATTATGCCCACACCACATATGTAACCCTCAGACATCATCACGCATATCTTATCACTCACATCTCACATCAAGGGAAAATAAAAATTTGAAATGTCACTACATATCTGACAAGAAAATACCTCTCAGAACAGAGCTCAAGGGGAAATACTTAAGCTAACAAAAAATGACAAGACATACAAACATATCAAAAAGGAAAATCTGCACATGTTTCCTATACTCTAAGCTTGTCGATGGACTTGGAAAAACTGTTCGTATTCTGGGAATGTTTCTGTAATTCTTTCAACCAGGCTGTCTGGAAACGTTTGGGCCTGCAAAGCAGGACGTTTCTGCATCAGGGAAATAACCACCTCTTGTATGTCCACGTCATCTAGAGAGCCTGCGTTTACTCAAGTGGCAAGTGGTCATGAAACTATCCCCACATGTTTTAGGCAAAAAAGCAGATTGGGGTAACAGATGAAGGAACGTACCCAATTCAATGTCTTGGGTTTCTTCATCAATGTCTCCTTCCTCGATAGCCTCGATTGACTCACCCGCAGCAGCTAGTGCATATCTTTCAAGGAATTCCTCTTCTGTTTCTTCCCGCACATCATCATCGTCCGAATCCTAATTGCAGTATATTTATCTTATAAGCAGTGTGCTTAAGCCTGACAAAAAAATATAGAAAGCAGTGTCTTCATTCTATTACCTCATCATCGTCTTCGGTGTCTTCGTCTTCATCGTCATCATCAAGATCTTCAGCACCATCGTCATCATCATTGTCCCCATCCTCTTGAACTTCCTTCAGCTGAATGCAAGATTCCATCAGTGATACATAGCAGTCTTGTAACACTTTGGTGCCACCCATGGAAAGGGACATAAGATGGTTAATCACAGTTGATAATGTTAGCACTGCATCAAGGAAACAAACAATTAAAAGATGACCCATGTTCATTGGATGTCAGAGAGAGAAAATATCAACAGCGTAAAACAATGCAGTGATCTGTACATAGCCACTTACCAGCTAACTTGATCTCGGATTCAGATGAGCATGCCCTCCATGTTGCAGATGGGTAAGCTGCAATTGCCTTAGTCACAAAATTAGAAACCCGACCAATGACTGAACTCTGTGAACCATTTTCAGACTGCGATGGAAGCATTTTCAGGAAGAAACCATCAAGGTCAAATCTTTGGTGGAAACTGACAGCTTCTTTAATTGCGTTGAAAACACCCTGATCCTCCATCTCCTCCCAGGAGTCCCACTTAGCAATAGTGTCAGCCCATATAGCTACCAGCTCAAAGACCTTCATACTTGCAGTTTCTTCCATGCAAGTAACAGAACTCATGACAAACTCAAGTAACACAGAAGCATCATTTACACATGACGGAGGTGGCAATGCAGAAACGATGTTCTCCTGAAATGAATGTTGAAAACAGTCAAGCAAATTTCACTGCATGAATACCTCAAGACAACAGGTCAACAGCAAACGTAACATACCATATTGTCAACTTGCAACAACCAAGCTTTTTGTAACAGTAATGAAATTGTTTGAGCAATAGCAGACTGGCCTGACTGCCAGACCCTCTTTTCATGTGTCTTGTTTTCATCTGGTGCAGAGCTCTCCCAAGCTTGAACCATTGCTACAAGGGCTGCAAAACCCTGTTCAACAACCTACATAGCAGATATATTAAATAGTGTTGTTGGGATTTCCTCAAGGAATCCAATACACCAGTAATACTGGGATATGATGAAAGGTGATCATACGGGCATGACTGAGAAACATGCATTTCTTTTAATAAAGTAAGCTGTCAGTAGTTCCAAATGAATTTTAATCGTATTAATTATTCTATTGAAAGAAGTTTACAAGGTAACTTGAGATTCTTGTGTCCGATTTTTAGTACCAATATGTATACTGAATCAGCTAGTCCATAATTTGCCAAAGGCCAGAAATAATATTGTTAATACGAAAGTAATAACTGATCATAAGATTAAAAGCAGCCATGGTGATTTAACCTCCTTGCACAAAGTACCAAAATATTGACCACACAAAAGAAAGATGCACTACTACCTGAGGCCAAGGATCTGGGACGGGGGGCAGGAGCTCCATTACAGTATTAGCAATGTTAGAAGAGGAGGGGGTGCCCCCCCTACTGTGCTTTTATTAAAAACTTGAGCAGTTCTTACATCGAAGGATCATGATACAAAGAAGGAAACAAAGAAGATTAACAAAATTACACATAAGCTTCTAGCCACTGAATAAGTAAAGGAGCTAAACTATTTTTTGCTCTAAGAATAACTTGAGCAAATTCTCTTCTGAAGATCAGTTTGCAACTCTGAACTGAAGGCTGCACATTCCTGAAGATAGCATAATTTCTGACAGTCCATGTTGACCAACACATGGTGACAATAATTTCCATGAAAAAGGGTTGATGGAGCTGCTGTCTGAAGGAATCCAAAGTCCCAAAGGATCTGAAGGTTGCTGAATTATCAGCCCAAGAGTTGCCCAGCAGGCTTCTGAAAAAGGACAGGCTAGAAACCGATGTACCAAAGTTTCCTCGGTGATCAAGTTACATAGAACACAATTATAATCATCTAGCACCATGGTTTTTCTCCCCAGTACTTCCCTTGTACTTAGTCGATCTTTAAGGAGTAACCAGAAGAAGAACTTTCTTTTGTTTTGACAACAAGATTTCTAGAGCCAGGAAAAGACAGGATGTACTTGTCTGGTGCCAATTAGATGCACATATGCACGTTTAGAAGAGAAAAGGCTAGAGTTCCAAATATAAGACCATGTGTCAAAACCTTCTGCCAGGACCAGAGATTGAACTAAAGCTCTAAGCTGAGTGAACTGCTTTGGAAAGCCTCTTCGAGACAAAGGCAGGTGAAAATTATCATGAAGATGGGTTGACTGACAAACTTGCTGAACAGTGGCGTGTTTGTTCTTGACAAAAGAAAAGAGTTCTGCCATACTAGTGCTGAGAGAGAAACCATTCCATGAATCAAGCCAGAAAAAAAACATGGGGAGCCATTTCCAACTGCTGCCATAGCCATACCTTTAAATGCAGTGAAGCTTACGAATGTCACGCCACCGTAAAGAGCCCTTCCTTGAAGATTCAGTTGGAGGTCTTCCATTTGAGTATCTCATTGTCCACACTAAGTGAACCCGTGGAATATCCAATCTATTAAAGAACTTATGCAATTTTTTTAGAAGCGCACTCGATTATGTGTATGCAAATTCAAAATTCCCAGACCTCCACTTTCCTTTGGGATACAAGCCATGGGCAAAGCTGCCTTGGGTGGCTTTTTACTATTAACATCGAGCCACGCCATAAACAATGCTTATGAAATTTGTCAATTTGTTTGATGACCGTCTTTGGGAGGAGATAGGTGGACATTGCAAAGGTTGGAAGGGCACTGAAAAACTGCATTTGTTAACTACAATCTACCACTTGACTTAGAAAACCTGAAATAGTCACTAGCCTTCTCTCACGTTTTAAAACCAAAGTGGCAAGAATCAAGAAATTGTTGGCCTAGTGAGGCTCAGAGGCAGCCCTAGGTAAGTGAAAGGTAAAGATCCTTTGGAACAACCCAGAGTTCTTGAGAGGATTTCAAGCTTGTCATCAAGCAACATTCACGGGGCCATCATGGATTTGTCAAAATTTACCTTTAGGCCAGATTGATTCAAAAAAAGAATTTAGCATAGCTTTCAGAAAAAAAAGCTCCCTTGCATCAGCCTTCATGAAAATTAGTGTGTCATTAGCATATTGCAACACTTGGAAAATCCTGATCAAGGTGGAGAGAAGTCTTGGCGGAGATAGAAGACCATGTTCTCTGGCAGAGTTAAGAAGATCTGCAAGAAATCAGCAGACCAAAACAAAAGGAGAGGAGGTGAGAGGGGGTCCCCACGTCTGACCCCCCTCTTAAAATGAAAAGTTTTCCTTTAACTCCATTAAGGATGACAAACAGAAGTCCTAGAATTGAAAATGAGATGCATCCATTGAATCATTTTGTCGTGAAATCCTTTTGTTCCATAATTCTAATCATCAAATTATGCTCTACCTTATCAAAGGCTTTTTCAAAGTCTAGCTTGAGAATGACAATCTCCCTCTTAGACTGGTGACAAAGGTGCAGGAACAACAGGGACCAAGCCAAATAATCTTGTATGCATCTATGCTTGATGAAACCATATTGATTTGTCTGAATAATTTGTGGGAGTAGCATCTCGCAATCTGTTAGCCAAACAACTTTGTAATAATCTTCACTAAAGTGTTCAATGAGAGATATAGGTCTGAAATCATACACCCTAATAGCACTATCATGCTTTGGCACCAGAGTAATCAAAGATCCATTATAATACTCTGTTAGCAAATAGCTCCTGAGTAAAAAGCATTGCAAAGTCTATAGAAATCCTCATAAATTATGGGCCAACACTTTTTGGTGAAGTCGGTGTTGAAACCATCAGGCCCCGAGCTTTGTCGAAGGCAATGACCTGACCACCAAATCAATCTGTTGCCTGTCAAAAGGCGCCACTAAGGAACTAAGATCAGTGGTCTGCACGGCTCATGCTCCCCGGCTCGAAGCCAATGGCATTGCCGCCGCGCTTCACACCTCGTCTTTGCACGCAGCCCGCACGCTGCAAGCAGTCTCTACGTGCCACTTGTTTGCACTAGCGCCGGTGTCACGCCGTTGGCCGCTTCGCCTCGGACTGAATCCCGACGATGAGGCCGCATCCCACACGCCGTGGACGTAGTTGCTATCCGTGGCCAGAATGTAAGCTGTTTGAGCTTGTGCCTCCACACCTGCCACCATGAGCTAGGCCTGCATGCCTAGCAGATCTGGGGCGCATCATCATCACCGCAGATATTTGAGGTTGCGAATTCTAACCATCGAGTTTCTTTTGTTCTCGGTTGAATCAGGCCAAGTAGGTTTGAGAAAGCCTATCGTGGTAGCCGTCAGCGAACGGAAGAAAAAAAAAAGAGCCATGTAGGGTTTTTTTTGGTTTGAGAACACAAGTTCTTCACCTTTGCAATACGATCTATATGTAATCTGAAAATTGCATAGATCTCAAATTTTGGAGAAAAGTTTGTGTAGTAAGGGTCATATGTTTCTATACATTATGGTACTTATTTTCTGTTCATGTGCATATACCTTGTGTTGATATATTTATGTGCTTTTGAATGCATTTATTTATCACACATTATGAATCTTATACTATGTAATTGCAAGAGTAAAACTATGAATGATTACTCTAGAAACATGGTAGAAGGTATATATGAGATCACTTTAAGTCCTGCAGACCTTAGATTTATCACCTTTGAGAGGCTCATTTGTTTTTCTTAGCATAATTTTTTTTGGGATGAATAAATAATACTTGGTATTAATTCTGAAATTTGCATATACCATAATCCTGAAAAATGATAGGATACTTCTAAGAATATGTTGACTAACCGTCCACTACATTTTGCACCTTGCTACTTGTTTACATGTAGTAAACTTATATGTGCAATATCCAATTTATGTTAATATATGCATGCCTCAAACGAAGAAGAAATTTTCAAGAATTACTCTGAATAGTAGAATTATTTGTTAAGTTCATGATTAAATTAATGTAGGATATTCTGCTACCACTGAAGTGCAGTGAATTCAGGATATATATTTCCTGATTACTCTCTAGAATGAGTATATGGCTGAGAGAAATAACAAATGCATTGTGGGACTCATTGCATGAGAAAAATCCCAAATTATGATTACAGAATATCATCTTGCATTGAAAATCGAATTTTCAAGCTTGTATGCCTATAGATTTAGGTATAATGCTGCTCTATAAACAACAACTTGAAGCTTTATATTAAATGTCTATAAGATAAGATGGTAAAAAAGATTTTAATCAATGTATATTCTCGAAGAAATGTCTCTTGTGTATAGAATATCAAATAAAACGACTTACCGTAGGACGCATGAATCAGGACCAGTCACAAAGTTCCCGGAACGATTGAGTCGTGAAATGCGGTCAGGGAACGTGGTGCGCATCAAGGGAAAGAAACGTGGTTGGTACAATGGAGAGGACATCGACTTCATCTACGATGTCACGCTTGTCGATGACGTGCGTGTCCCCATGGGGAGCGACGTTGGCAGCATCATCGTCCGCTGTCCACTCCGGCGATCCAGACCTCAGTGGCAAACGCCAACTCCCCCCCCCCCCCCCGCACGTCGAGGTTAGCTGATCTCAGCAGTCGCATCTGGAAGTGTCAGTACACACATGCATGCTTGTATCTGTAGTGTCATATGCTGCATGTTTAACTAACATGATTTATGCATGTGTGTGAAAAGATTGGTAAAATGGAGTGCACAGACGTGGATTATGACTGCTTCTTCAACACATAGAAGTGTGCGAAGAATCATGCAAAGCCAGGACCAGCTCCGAGGGCAGTGCGCAATTCAGGTCAGGATGCGACGGTTACATTCCGCTGCTGCACCACGCTGCTGCACCACACTGCCTCCAAACTAGATGCACGTGTGCATGTGGGTACGTAATTTATGGATCAGCTTATGCCTATATATATCCATCGATGATGTTTCTAATCTATAACAATAACATACTCCCTCCGTCCTGAAATATAGTGTATTCTGACAATCGAAATTTGTCCTAAAATATAGTGCAATCGGAGAACAAGAAGATAATGTTTACTTAAATAAAAATACGTTATTATTTTGTATATGGAAAGTAAATCATGTGCTTGCTATATTTTGTATAAGGAGATTGAGAGTTCACCCTTTAATCACGGGGAATAGAATCAGGTTTCAATAGATTAAGAAGATAAGTGAGGGGTACATGCGTCCATTACACTCTCCCTTATTGTGTGTGAGAATGACTGGAATGCATTATATTTCAGGACGGATGGAGTATAAACAAGTATGTCCAATTTTTATTTTCTTTCATTATCTACAGCTTATATCTATAACTATATGTACCTTATATTAATATTAAAAGTGAAGTAATTCTTCAGTTCGTCTTTCTCTACTTCCCATAATTAATGCCCTCATGTTCCGCCTCCCTATTTCATCTGTGATTCAAACTCATGATTTGTGCTTATACGAGTTAAAACACATGAGTAGCAATGCTATGGAGTCCGACACATCCAACGTCCGTAGAGAAACGCCATGTCCCGTGTATGACCCGGACTATCGTTACTGTGGTCCCCGAATACCCTCACCATTGGTGGAAACTCCCAACTAGGATGGAGTGGGGCGAGCAACTATATAACTCTCAATAATTGTAACCAAGCAATCATTTAAGTATAGATCTCCCAAACTCTCTAAAAATACCATTTTTAGAAATTGTATGGTCAATACACCCTATATACTGAATGAATGACTGAGTTTTGTGCAGAATTGGGTAAAAAAGAGTGCACCGATGTAAGTTATAACTGCAACATCCTCACAGGATCCCGAAAAGTGTTGAGATTCGTGCAGAGACAAGGCCCGCTCCGAGGGCGTGCGCAGATACTGCGTCAGCATGCGAACCTGCGCAGTTGCGCCTCTACAAATCGATTTCTAGATGCAATTATTTATAGTGACGGGCATCCGCCTCTACAAATCGATTTTTGAAGATAAACGCTTAGAATGGCCGCCTTTGTTAATATCAATTCGAGGGATGGCCGCCTTTGTTAATATCAATTTTGCGGGCATGTTGATATGGCCCGCCTAAATTAGCCAATAATTTCCAGAGGTAGTCGTCTTAGGACGTCTTCCTCTGTAACTGATTTTTGATGCGGGCATTTCCCTAGAGGCAGCGTGACCATTTACAGAGGCAGTCTCGACATTTGTCTCCTAAAATTGCTTTTGTGGTAGTGAGGCTGGCTAATACTGTTAGTACTACCTTCATCCCAAAATATACTCCCTCCATCCCGAACTACTTGATGTTTTAGGATTTTTGAAAGAAATTTATGCTCAATGAAAATTATCCATTTATCCTTTTTTATTGAAATTGATCCATCCTAATTAATGAAAGTATGCGGCATGTTTAACTAACATGATTTATGCATGTGTGTGAAGAGATTGGTAAAATGGAGTGCACAGACGTGGATTATGCCTGCATCTTCAACATAGAAGTTGCGCCGTTCAAGTGCTGCTGCACCGTCAAGGATCCATACACCACGCGTGGCCTCCAAGCTCGTAAATAAATAAATATATATATATATATATATATATATACTGTAATATGTAGCGTCCATGGCCAATAATATATTATATCTACCTATAATATATTATAGGTAGATATATTATAAATAAACATACATAAGGAGAGAGACAGTTCTTGAGGCATTTGGTTCTTTATTAGTACAGTACCTAATAGTGGCTCTTGTGACTGTACTCTTCAATAGAACCCAATACATATTAGGATCGAACCCATACCATCCATAAACGCGAGCTATTCCAACATGTATGACTATGGGTCATGAATCTGGATAACGTAGCTACGTGATAAGGAGGACGCTAGCCCACTTTGGAAAGTTAAAAAACAGAGAGAGAGAGAATGGAAGAATCACTTTGCTCTTAATTATTAGGCTAGCAAACATGCCTCAACTATACAACGAAACCCACTACATGTTGACAAAGGAGGATGAGCGGTGGCGGTGCCGACAGTGGTGGTGGCCGGAGGAGTACGAGCCCACTCCCTCCCTGGGAACCGTCTTTGTTAGAGCATCTCCAGCAGTAGACCCTAAATCAAGGCCCCTACTTTGGATTTGGGTGCTCTCCCCTACTTTTGTTGGACTAACAAATTCATTCTTCTCCAGCAGCAGCACCCAAAAAAAAAACCCAAATCCATATTAGCAGTTTATGACACGAGGGACCCACGCGTCATTGAGACAACCTTTCTTCCCCATCCTCTTCACACGCAGATCCCACGGCGGAGGGAGGCATGGCTGGAAGGAGGAGCGGCCAGCAGAGGCCGCGACGGCCATGGTAGCTGGTGCGCTCACGCTCGTCGACGGTGCGCCAGCCGGTGCCGCTCGCGCTCGCTGGAGGAGAGAGGTGCGCTCGCGCTCGTAGGAGGTGCGCCAGCCGGTGCCGGTCCCATGTGCTCGTGCTCGCGGTGGAGGCCGGCGGGCAGCCATGCTCGCCGAAGGGGAGGCAGACGGCCGCGCTCGCCGGGGGAAACGGCAACGCTCGCGGTTCGGTACGGCGCGGGGTGGAAACAACCAGATGGGGGCCGAGGGGGTGAGCCTCCATTCTCCCCCCGGATTGGGGTCTGGAGGGTGGATTTAGGTGCCCTACTGGATCTGTGTTTTTGGCCTTATGGGGGCTCAAGTATGGGCACTACTGGAGTTGCTCTTAATCAATTAATATAGGGGGCAAAACCTGGTCACCTCTGTAAACTGTTTTTGCTTGTGTCTAAAATTATTTCTCATCTTGTAGTGTTAGAATGTTTACGGACATGAATCTGCATTTTAAAGTCTAGAGACAAGGGATGCGCATGGCACCCCTATCTAAGAGCATCTCCAAGAGACTCTCCATACCCTTCCTAAATGCTAGAAATAGAGATTTTGGTGAAAAACTATCCTCCAACAGCTTATCTAAATGGTCATCCAAATATAGCCATCTTCTATTCCGGATTTTTTGCTAGCGAAAAATAGAAGACGAGAATGGCTCTCTAGAGTGTGCATGAGATATAGAAAAACTGTTGGAGAGTGAAAAGATATAGGAACCGATTTTTTTCAAATGACTCTTCAAATGGTGGTTTAGAGAGTGAAATTTTGAAAGGCTTTTGGAGATGCTCTAAGCTCAGGGACCTGAAGTGAATTTTGAAAGTTACAAATTTTAGACCCCTCATCTATCTCCAACGTGTCCCACGCTGATCCGCTTGATCCTATTGCACTCACCCTCACCTGTCACCTCGCTTAGAAATCAGCATGAGCTGGACCAGGCCACCATCTGCTCCACAGCGCCAATAGGATTCCTCGGATTTGGAATCGACCAGTCAGCCAAAACAACGACTTGCCTAGTTGCCTTTGGTGCACATATATGGCCCACCACACGCGGTAAGAAAAGGCACGAGCGCACTGGTGATGGAAAAAGCGTTTGGCCGATCCATACAGCATCTGTGGTGATCGGAACAACGCAGCACAGCTTCCTTTGCCTTGGACGCCTGCATGCTGTAAATACCGGGTTCATGCAGCTACATGAGACACAAGCTGCTAGGCTACAGCAGGAGTACAACATACATACAAAACCAGGCACAAAACGTACGCTCCTACTTGTTAGTTTCCATCCACACGCAAACAAACAAACAAAAAGAAAACGGAACGATGGTGCCGGTGAAGAAGAGCCATGTCCTCGCTGCTCTCCTCGTCGTCGCCGCTGCCTGCATCGGCCATGATGCGGTGGGGGCCATTATTCCCGTTAATGCGGTGGGGGGCCATTACACCAGAAAAGACTTGAAAAATATGTGTGTAGCCATTGAAAATCGTATGCAACATCCAGATGAAACACTTGCAACATATGTTGAAACACCTAAAACATTTGCAACATACACTTGCAACATGCATGTATATGCAACATCCAGATCTACTTTTACAACATCAAGAAGAAACACTTAATACATACATCGCAAACACCTAAAACACTTGAAAAACATATGCTTGCAACATGCGTATACTGTCTTTGCAACATATGCAACATCTTAGTTATACTTTTGCAACACCCAGATGAAACACTTGAAACATAAGCCTGAAACGCCTGAAGCACGACGTCGGCGGCGGTCATGGCCTACCTGGTGGGAACTACGGTAGACAACAAGCTCAGGTAAGGGGATTCTCCCGCGCCTGTTCATGACCCAGGATTGCGCCCGTCGGCGCGGCCCGCTGCTTCTACTCTAGTTCCGCTGCTGCTCGGCCGCAGTCGTGCAGCGTCATCTCCTCATGGGAGATGGGTGTGGCGCGGTGGGGGAAGGGCACAGCGCGGCGGGGGATAGGCGCGGTGGGGGAAGGGGGTGCGCCGGGGCAGAGTGGGGTGAGCAGATACAACACCGATGTGAGTGAAGTGGGGAAATTTTCGGAGATGGAAGAAATGTAGAGGAGAGGAGCACGCTTGTTGGTCCTGTCCGCTGAGCAGGCCTAGGAAGTGGCAGCATCCGAGATGCCAGCATTAGTGAAACATTAAGGAGACATATGCACACCTAGCGATCACCTTCCTAAATGGTTAGGGGGCTCTAAGGAAATACCTGCCTCCGATGTAGTGGTGCACCCTCTTGTTGCCGTGCGGCACCGTTAATTCTCCATGCATGTATCTTTTGCCATCGACTTGCGGATATGGTTTGGTCACGTATAACGTAATTTTGTTTTCACCTTAAGTTAATTGTATACTGGTGCGTGTGCTGGGGTGCATTTTAGTCTTTAAAAGAGTGCATGTTCCTTGCTGCATGCTATTTTACGCATGTACTTATATACCCTATTTTGACGTAGATATTGGAGCCTAGAAATGGGAATTGAAATCTAGTTTCCTAAATTCTGCTGTTTGGATGTCCTTGGTATTGATATTTGGAATTACAACTCCAATACCTTGGAATTGGACTATAACTAGAACTGCGCTCTCCCAATACAAAGCCTTACCCCTCTGTATTGGGTGGAATTGGGCTCTCCTGACCCCGACGCCTCCCTCACCGGTGGCCTACCCCGACGCCGCCGGCCGCCCCAGCTCCGCCGGCCGCCCCAGCTCCGCTGGCCGACCCAGCTCCTTTCCTAGCCCAGCCGCCCTAGCTCCTTCCCCACCTCCGACCACCTCTTCTTCGCCAGGTCCGGCAGCTCCTTCCCTAGCTTTGACAACCTCTTCTTCCCCAGCTTTGACCACCTCTTCTTCCCCAGCTCCGGCAGTTCCTTCCACACCGTCGAGCTCCCTCCTCAGATCCGCTGTGACCTGTGGCAAGGCAGCTCCTCGGCACTGATGTCGAGCTCCCTTCTCCTCCATCACCGCTGCTACCCCGTCGAGCTCCCTTTTCCCGTCGCGGTGGTCCCTCCTCAGATCCGCAAGGGCCTGCAGCGAGGAGCTTCTTCCTTAACTCTACCAGGGCCTATGACGATGGGTGCTCCTTCCCTGCTCCACCATGCTGTGGTCGGCACAGCTGCCGCCGGCGACGGGAGGAGGAGCGGCGCTAGTGCTAGGTTGCAAGTGCGGTGGACAAGCCATGTGCATTTGCCAATTCCATCATATGACATCCAAACATGAATCAGTATTTGCCACGTTACAAGATTCCACCTAGCAAATGTCATATGCATCTAAACAACATAATTGGTTTTGCAACCCATTTCTGATTTGGTATTGCAACCCAATTCAGAGCAGCTCAATATCTACATCCAAACGGAGCCATAGGGATGCAAGACGGCTATAGGGCATCATATATAAAATTTGGTTGCAGACTGGCCTCCTGGATTATCTGGTGGTGCACAGATTCCAGCTGATAGTCATAAAGCAAGCTGCAACCGTTGTAACTAGGGCACCTTATACCAGCGCAACCTTTGTAGTTTGTGCTAGTACACTACTATTGCAAAAGTCTTATCAGTGGGATATAATACTATATAGTGGTCAGCCCAACGTAGGACACACGCATTGGTTGTTCTTCACACATGGCCGGCTGGACCAAGCACTATCTAGTCTAGAGTATACGTCGGAATCAGCGACGACAGCCATCTCAGTACGTAGCTGTCTCTACTGTGCAGTGCTGCTAGCTACTCATGACAAGCCTTTATCTTCTCGGCACTCTTCTGTTCTGTTCTGTTCTGTTCTGTTCCGCTGGCCTCGTGCAAGCAGAGGATCCTGGAGACCGAGAATAAGGCCCCGTTTGGCCGGGCTCTGCGAGCCCGGCCAGCCAACAGGATGTTACTGTTCACCGAAGCCGTTTTTCTCTCTTCTTCTTTCCTCTCTCATTGACACCACTGGAGCCGGAGGAGCTCGTTTTTCGGGCTCCCGTAGCTGTGGCTCCCGTTGGCACCTATCGGCTCATGGGCGGCCGACAGGATGCTACAGTGCAGGAGCCGGAGCCCGCCGAAGCCCTGCCAAACGGGGCCTAAGATTCGTGAGCGCGTTAGTATATATAAAAGTGATTTTCACTGTCGACACTTATTTTTTATTTCAATGGTACGACTACATAGAACCAGACACCACTACAGTCGTACGGCCAAGGACAGTTAGTAACAAAAAAAAATTCTAGCCGGTCGATATTCGTGCGCTTGCGGATTTTTCTGCGTGCACCCATAGGTGTCAACAAGCGCTCGTCCCGTGGAGAGCGGTGGGAGGAAGACCCTCTCCCGCTGACGCGTGGGGCCTGCGGGTCAGTGGCATAGGGGCGCGGGTCAACGAGAAGCAGCTGTCGCTGGCAGGCGGGGGCCGCTAGGGCAGAGGCCCGGACGTGGGGTGCTGCTGCTGGGCCATGGCTAGGGCTACGCAACTAGGTCTTGGCCCAAAGGAGAGGTGAGGGGAGAGGGGAGGGGGAGAGGCTGTGGGCCGGGCTGCCCTTTGCTTCCGGGCCAGAAAGGGAGGGAGGAAGAAAGAACGGAGAAAGGCCTTTTCTATTTTCTAAAGGTATTTTGAAAGGGAGTTTTTGCAAGAATTTAAACCGGTTCTGAAACTTAGCTTTTGAAGCCCTATTTTCCAAAAGCAGAGGAGGACCTATTCGTGGCTTGATTGAATTTTTGAAATGCTTCACACAACAAAACTAGTGCAAAGGCATATATGAATGCAACCAACATACTTTCATAAATATTTGTAAAGCCATATTTTCTCATTTTAAATTGACAACAAAATAAATAAATCTTGGATTATTTTAGAAAAAATATTAAATCCTCTATTTTATTAGTGTTTTCTATTCGCAACCCAAAATAGAAATTTTGGGGTGTGACGGTCAGTTTGCTAGCTGAAACGATGGACAGCTTAAGTCGGTCATTAAGAAGTTCTTTGATAATATCTAGCAAGTTTTATCAAGTTCTTGTGAAAATAAGCAAATGATTTTTTAATGACAGCTACAGTGCCTCCTCAGCGCCATGGCCACCGCATGCTCAGCATCTATCTATGCCCACCGGCACCGTCATGCCTAGCGACAGCGTACAGGATAGATAGATAGATAAATCTCAAAAGATAGATAGATAGATAGATAGTACTAGATGATAGGACGGTGTACATAGTGGATATTCTCATATTTATTATTTGATTGAACAGGATATAGATTTAGATATCAACATGTACAAAGGAATGTAGGTAATGTGTTATGGTATACTCAAAAACAACCGGCCAGTTTTTTTTCCATGCATCTATATATAGTTTTTTTTCCCGCATGCTCAGCCCTTGCGTACAACCGGTCAAGTTCTGGAGCATATTTTACATGATTTCAATCCAAAGGGTATCCAAACCAAGACACGAGAATCATTAATTTAGGTAGTTAGTTCTAGTGCCTTGGAGATCACACATATGGGACACGGAAGATGGGAGGGCAATTTGAGAAGTAAAAAAAGATGATTAGAATATACGTAGTCGCAGCCGTCAATTATCCTCGACGAGCATACAATTGATATACGAATGAATGATATGTTAGCTACAGTCAACATATATATCACGTACGGTCTTTAAGTGCTGGGCTGAAAGCCATGTTTTGAGTTTTGACCAAGTTCCAAAAAATCCAAAAACACTCCAAAACCATGCCAAAACTCAGTCAAAGTACCCGTATAAAAAAATCTAAAAAAAAATGGCTGTTACACTAGGTTCTACAACAATGTGAATGTTAGGTCTAGATGTTGGCTTGACAACGATGAACCTTCACTCGATGGCCGCTGCTTGTGTTGGATGGTCTGCTGGTCGTGTCCTCTCTTCGCACGTACACATCATCATTTGCATGTGTACATACAGCGATCATCATGACTCTAGCGGTCGACTGCCTTCCTGCAACAATCTTCGGATTAACTAATTACTCCATTGCATTCCGTGTATGCTTAATTAATTATCAACAGGCGTCGTGTACTTTAATTTCAACCTGATTTGTGCGTGTATACTTACTAACAAACTCAGCTGTGCTGGCTGATTTGCGTTGCATACCGGTGCAGAGTATAACAAGGAGACTGGCCTCCAGAATTATGTGGTGCATAAATTTCAGCTCATAGTCACATTGCGAGCTGCGGCCCGTTGTAGCTAGCTAGGGCACCTTGTAGTTGTAGCACAGCGACCTTTGTAGTTTGTACTAGTACACTACTATTGCAAGATTCTAATCAGTGGAATATAATTATATAGTGGTCAGGCCAACGTAGTCCAGATATGATACGAGCGCATCAAAGTACGTCGTGGGCTGGACCAATGCAAGCACTACCAAGTACGTCGAAATCAGCCACGACGGCCGGCCGTCTCGCAGTGGAGGTAGACAGCCACAGCCTGTTCGCTTGTTCGTAAACGATCGTAAATTTTCAGCCGGAAACAGTGTTTTTCTCTCACACCAAATCAGCCAGCAGTAAATAATCCACGATACGATACGGCCTCCCGAACAGGCTGCATGCATCTCAGCAGCTATCTCTACTGCTGCTAGGCAGCTGTTCATGTCAGGCAGTGTCGTCGGGCTTATCTTCTCACTAGGGTTCTGTCCTGTTCCGTTCCGCTGGGCTCGTGGAAGCAGAGGATCCGCTAATTCCACAGCCCGGCCCGGCACACACTGCACCGAGAGTAACCGACCACCATGGATGGGGCACGGGCACGCCGCTAGTGAGATCGCAGTCCGCTAGTGGCTAAAGCACCCTGCTGCACGATGATATCTCCAGCTGGAGATCGAGAGTAAACTCCGTGAGCGCATTAGTATATATAAAGCTGTTTTTCACTGTCATCACTGATGTTTTTATTCCAATAGTACTACTCAACATGGTTTTTACTGTCGTCACTGATTTTTTATTTCAATAGTACTACATAAAACTAGACACCACTACCGTCCGTTAGGCCAATGCAAGGACCATCGGTACAAAAACATTTATAGCTAGCGGCGATCTACATAGCATCATCATCTCCTGTTTCTACCGGCGGTTAACCTAATTTAAGCTACCGCCACTGTGAATAGATAATTTCATTTCACTGGACATAATTTATGTCGACTGCAAGTACGAATAACTTTTTTGTGGAGGTGGTTGTCTCTTAAGGCGAGATAAACTTTTAGGCGCCGTTGTATATATAAGACAACAACCTCTAGAAATCCGATTCAATACCACTACTACAAAAGAGATTTTGGGAGACACACCCCTAGGATTAACAAAGGTGAGCACAAAGTTTATGTCTCTTCTAAAATACATAGCGATTTTTCGGAGGCGGACAACTCATTTCTGGAGGCACCCAAAAATGACTGCAGCCATATATGTCCGTCTCATGAAAAATAGCAAGCATTTTGAGAGGCAAACTTCTTATAAGGTCCACCTATGTTAACTGAGCCAAGCACATTTGGCTAACACGACCCACTACCAAACCCTAGCATATAAAACCAATCTCTATTCTACGGCTCCCCACCCCCTGCCGCAACAGAGAAAACACCATACTCTATCTCCACCTCTCTCTCTCTCTCTCTCTCTCTCTCTCTCTCTGTGTGTGTGTGTGTGTATGTGGAGAATCGATCGATAGTGGCTCGCGGCTCCACCTTGTCGGAGCTCTCCCCTCTAGCGGCGTGCTCGGGACCTACCCCTGTCCTTTTAGCGGCGGCGGTGGCGGGGTTTGCGGATCTAGCGGCATCCTCATCCTCGAGGCGGCGAGGGCTCGCTGATCCGATGAGTTGCTCGTCCTTGTGGCGCCGGGGCTCACGGATCCAACAGCATGCTCGTCCGCGAGTATGCGCTCTTGGATCTGACGGCATGGTTGTGGCCGCCTGTCCTCGCGCCGTGCTTCGAAGATGGTGGCCGCGTTTCTAGCAAGCAGCGGTAGCGGCGCGTCGATGGGCTTGGCGGGCCTCAACGAGGGGTTCAGCGGGGCCCATCGATGTGCTTGCTATTTTTGAATTTATTAATAGCAGAGGCGGGCATGTGTTCACCTCTGAAAATCAGACTGTCTGCCAACCTCTGTTAGTAGTTATTGACCGCCTGAGAAAATGGATAGGGTAGTAGTGTACGAGACATATATAAATTGATAACTTATTCATAGTAAGTCAGATGAAGGCAAATGTTTTACCAAAGTTGTAAAGCTCGAAGAGACTACAACTTTGTACTTGAATACTTTTCATTTGAAATCATTTATGTGCCCCAATTTTTATTAAAAGTTCTCAAAGCTTTTTTGAAAACATAGTTTCTGAACAAAGAATGCAAGGCACCCCTATCTATGTTCAATTCAGGGACCTGAAGTGAAATTTGAATGTGACAAGTTTTCGACCGCTCATCTGTCTCCAACATGGCCCACGCTGGTCCACTTGATCATCCTTGTTTACCTCGAGATCTTATTGCACGCACGCTCACCTCGCTTAAAAATCAGCAAGCACTACTGGACAATGCCATCTGCTCCACAGCACCAATAGATTCCTCGGATTTGGAATCGACCAGTCAATCGTAACAACGACTGGCCTTTGGTGCACAAATATGGCCCAGCAGACGCATACTAGCCTTTTGTGCGATCCGAAAAGTCACGAGCGCACTGATGGAAAAAGCGGCCAATCCATACATCTGTTGTGTGTTTGTGTATATATGGTGAATGGAAAAGCTCGCAGACAGCTTTCGTTGGCCTTGGACACCTGCATTCTATAAATACCGGGTCCATGGAGCTACATGAGACACACAAGCTGCTAGGCTACAGCAGGAGTACAACATACATACATAACCCAGGACAACAACAACAAAAAAACGAACTGAACGATGGTGCCGACGAAGAACCATGTCCTCGCTGCTCTCCTCCTCTGTCGCCGCCACCGCTGCTGGCATCGGCCGTGGTGTGCAGGGGGCCACTACTCACTATTGTCGGCGCCGCCAAGGCCCTCGTCTTCGGTATAGTACCACGGCGTTCGCTAGTAAGTATAAACAGCTGACGTGGTGTAACAGAACCTCATACATTTTAAATTCGAATTTCGTATTATCACTGGACGCGAATCGTTCTAATTCATCTATGTGCACGGGTTATGTGTCCCATCACATACATACGGTTTCATCAAAAAAATCACATGCATACGGGATATAAACGACGAAAGGGTATTCTAAAAATAAAAAATCGTGTTTGAAGAATTGCTTGCTCTTTAATATTTAGAAGTAGATATAAATATATATATATATATATATTCACATATGTTTTTCTTGTTTTATTTGTTTTATTATTTTTAATTACGTACGTGTTCGGCCAGACGCCAGCCTACATCTGCAGTGCGGCATTCCGGCTCTGTCCCGGTCTAAACCAGTAAATATTGCGGTACGGTAACAAGACCTTTCCCCAATAACTTCAACATTATTCCTACTTTTTTTTTCATTCACAACTGAATCTTTTTATTCATTTTTTTTATTTCAAAATCGATACGCTGGCCAGGAGAGGGAAGGCCGCCAGAGCAGCGGGGCCAGCAGGGGTCCTGTCGTCTCCGCCGCGGGCATTACCGTGTGGGCCAACGCGGAGGCAGACACCAACGGCGACTTCATGATCGAACTGGGCGTCATCCGTAACAGCAGCGGCGGCGGCGGCGGCGGCCTTCTCTCCTCCATGCTGCTGGCCAACCAGTGCAGCGCGGTGGTCACCGCCCCGTTGGCTTGGCCACCTGCAACATGTCCCTGGCCGGCGTCACTGGCACGCTGAGCGCGCCAGTTCAGGTCGTCGGCGGCATGCTGCCCTGCCTCATCGGTGGATTGCTGGGGTCTCGTCGCCGGGCCCTTCTCCTTTATCTAGACCGCAGGCCGGAGGAGTTGCATCATATATATGACGGCCGGGGCTCGTGATCGGCGACGATAGCAAGGAACTGCGTCTATGGGTGCTACATAAATAAAGTAGCTATTTCTCAAAAAAAAAACATAAATAAAGTAGCTACGAATAAACCCGCACACACAGCATGCAATTTGAACCTAGCTAATGATCAAGTTGCCATGCTAGCCTTCGACCTTTAGTTGTACCACGTACGTCGATCACGTGTGTTAATTAATTGTATGTATGTACCGTGCATTTTAGTACTAATATGTAATAAGCAGGTGGTGCCTCTCGTTATATCGACGTCTTTGAACCTTTTTTTAAGAAATTGATGGATGTACTTTACTAAGGAATAACACATACCTGCAGGTAAATGGTGTTTTTTTTGGGTTAAGCATGGTTAAATTCTGTTTTGAACCGCAATAACTTACACTACTACTGCATTTAGAGTCTACAGTGGTGGGCAAATCAGCTTTCTAATTAAATGTGGGTGGCTCACCCGCCTCTTGGAAGTGATCTCTGTTAAAAGGAATTATTAACGCTAATTCGGTCACACACAAGCCAGTGTCGAATTCCACAGGCCTCATAGTGCCAAGACACGCAGCCGAGGGGGTATAAACAGCGATGGGTCAGCGACGCCGATTTAACCCTCGTTCTTCGCCCGAAAAATACACGACACCTCCTGAGATGACCCGCCGCTAGCTAGATTAGATAGATACTCCATCCAAAATATAAATTACCCAAGCACTCATAATTTATCCCAAAATTCTAACAAATTCAATCATAGTAACTTTACAATTCCATTTGAAAAGGAAACATTCATAAACATACCTAACATTAATATCTATCATCAACATAAATATGATAAACAATATGTTAATGTAGGGTTACATGTGTCTTTTGAATTACCCAATAATGTGTCCTAAATTTTTTATGATACCTTTTATTTCGGATTAGATAGATAGATAGATAGATAGACAGATAGATAGATGGACAGATTAATCAGATAGATAGATAGATAGATAGATATAAGCTTCTTGATAGATGTAATTAATGAACTGCCCTACTGATGATCGCTTCGGTCCTGCTTCTATTTGCCTATATATATGCACCAGCGACATATAACCTACTTGCATCGGGGACGGAGAGTACTCAGAGTACTACTACATATTTGCTATGGCACTCAACGACTCAAGAAGCAGCACTGTGCACTCCACGGCTATGTGGGTCGCTCTCCTGGTCGTGTCCTCTCTCCTGTCCTCCACCTCTGCAGGTACAAGCAAGCAATATAATCATGCATGTATATCTAGCTAGGCTATGTTTAGATTGCAAAAAATTTCGACCCGATTAATAGTAGCACTTTCGTCTTATTTGGTAAATATTGTCCAATCGTGGGCCAACTAAGCTCAAAAGATTTATCTCATGATTTCCAACTAAACTGTGCAATTAGTTATTTTTTTTACCTACATTTAATGCTCCATACAAGCGGCTAAAAATTGATGTAATAGAGAGAGTGAAAAAACTTGAAATTTGGAGGTGATCTAAACAAGGCCCTAGCTCCTCTACAAGTACATACTGCTGTGCTGCCCTGATTTCTGCAGCCAAATCTGATCTGTTCTGGTTGATTGCACTGCATGTGTACGTGTGCAGAGTGGGGTAGAGAGGATTGCACCGTCGTGGATTATGACTGCGACGCCAAACCGTATTTGTGCCAAGAATCATGCAGAGCCAAGGCCGCCTCAATGGGCAGTTGGAACTTCGATCATTACTACAAGGATAACCTGATTCTGCAGCCGAAGGCGTGCTGCTGCATCGTAAACAATCCACGCTCTCCAAACAATATATAAATATATCTATACCTAATAATAAAAAGATAAAATTTCAACCAATTTTTTTTTGGTCTGTTTTCGTCTGGCCCATTCTACTAGCCCAACTGTCCCACTAGCTCTATTTTGGCCCAACCGCGCAGGGCACTTGCTCCGCCCCCACTCGCCCTCTCCCCGCACGGGCCACACGTGGCGTAGCTCGCCTCTCCCACGCGTGGACGACGATGATGCTCGCTCCCACTGCGCTCTGTCGTTTCCGTTCCCATCCCGTCTCCCTCTCGATAAAAAGCAAAAAAAAACCACCGCCGCTTGCTGCCGTCACGCACGCCGCCGCCATGGATGGCCGAGCAGAAGCTCTGCCACCGCCGCGTTCTACCGCCCTACCACCTTCGCCGCCCAAACCGAGAGCGCCACCGCATCCACCTCGCCCTGCTCCATCCGGCGCGTTCGATCTCCGACCTCTTCCGTGCTGGGAAGCCGCACAGCCACTGCAGCTCCGCCGACGTCTCGGATGCCGGCCGCAGAGCGCGGTGCTCGCTGAGCGCCCTCCTCCGCTGTCGCAGCGCTCTGTGCAGCGAGCCGCGTCCGACTCCGGCATCGACGCCGATGCGCAGGGTGGCTCTTGCGCAGCTGCCCTCCCAGCCCGCCGCATTCGGCACAAAGCGCGATTTTGGCCGAGCGAGTCGGATTCGGATCGGAATTGGTTTGGAATTGAATCGAATCAAGTCTTCAGCTCCTATGCTTCCGTTGCTCTGTGTTGGTCAGGAAAATTGAATTGAACGCAGAACGGAATCGACTTGGGTCACAGATGTCCATGATCTGTTCGAATTCAGGTTTCTATCATTTGCCCCTTTTTCCCTCTTATATATATTGTAGCCCACGATTCTTCTTCTTGTCAAAACACCAATATAGCCTTTGTTGACAGCGAAGTATCTGCATCCCCAGCCCGACAATGCCAGTTTTGAATCTTGGTCTCGCCGGATTGGAATTGACAACAGGGATTCCAAACGCGATCTCGAATGCGATCTCGAGGTTGTCTGATTAGAACTGGTCGGATCTGCTATTTGCTACTGTTAGGCAAGGTCTGTGGTTATTCCTTTTCTCTGATTCTCTGATTTTTTTTTTTCTACCAGGGATGCAATACTGTTAGCATAGATTGGCTAACCTGGTCGTTCCCACAAGATTATGTTGCAATTAGGCTCAGCATGGATAAATCTGTTGTGTGGAGATCTTTAATGTCCTGGGTTTATGACAAGTATAAGCGGTCCTGCATCTTCGCGGTGTCCGGACGGGTGGCGGGTGTGCCGCGGCAAGCTGATGTTTGGAACGTGTCTAATATTGATCCTTTTTTTTTGTTGTTGCCTATTTCAGGAGAATGACATTTCAGATAAGAGGGCAATGGGGAGGCCGAGAAAGGCGGATATACCAACAATGAATCATCAATCAGTAGCCCAGACAGCTAGCAAAGTAGCTCTTTAATTCAATAAAATTGCTTGCAAATTTTGACTCAGTCTGTGAGTACTGTTTTCTAATTAGTACAAACTTGAGTACTGTTTTCTAATTAGCATTAGATTGGTCTACAAATGGCATATTAGAAAGTGTTCTGTGTTAGCTAAATCTACTGCTACCTTGTGTGAACACAGCAAGAGGAAGGCGGCGCCGAAAAGGTCCCCTGCTGTAATACTGTAGCCGTTGCAGGTGCAGACGCCGATCTCCTCACCTACAGCACTGTAGGCACATGCAGTGACCGGCGCAGAGTCAGTCATGTATGTTATCTAGTCACTGTTGCAGCAGGGTAGCTGTACTGGGACTAGATGGATAGAGTTATATAAATAGACTATCACGGCAACTCAGTAAAGAGAGCTCAGATTTGTCATCTCACAGACAGGGCTTCGGCCAACGCTGGCGTCTTGTATTGTGCGTGCATGATCTGTTCTTCCTTCTTCTTCTATCCCTAGCCATAGTGCGTTGGGGATGGACAACGCTTGTTCGTAGTCGGCACAACTAGTGTGTTCTCGGCAACACTAGCGGGTGCTCGGCAAGACTGGTGAGTGGTTAACTCGCCTGAGCCGGTGATCCTGTGGGCCTACAAATGGTATCAGAGCCGTATAAGCGCCGTCGCCAGACTAACCGCTGGCGATGACGGGCGGTTCGGAGATGGGCGACAGCAGTGGCACTGCTGTGGCTACCCAGCCACGACCGGATGTCGTTGTTCGCACGGTGCGGGAGGTCAGCGGCACCAGTTGGCCGACGCTGACTTGCACCAACTATGGAGAGTGGTCGATGACCATGAAGGTCAAGCTTAAAGCCCGACGGCTCTGGAATGCTGTTGACAAGGGCACCGACAATGAAGAAGATGACATGTCAGCGTTGGAGGCTATCCTCGCTACTGTACCGGCAGAGTACAGGGAGCCGTTGGGGACGAAGAGCTCAGCTAAGGAAGCATGGGAGGCTATTGCGGCGATGCGCGTTGGTTCCGACCGCGCAAAGAAGGCAACGGCCCAGCTTCTAAAGCAGGAGTACGCCAACCTCAAGTTCAAGGATGGTGAAACGGTGGAGGACTTCTCCCCCCGCCTGCAGACGCTCATCAGCAAGCTGAAGAGACATGGCGTCACCATTGACGAAGAGAAGGCGGTCTCCAAGTACCTCCACTCTGTGCCGGTAAAGTACATCCAGATCGCTCTCTCTATAGAGACGATGCTGGACTTGTCCACCCTCATCATTGAGGATGTGACAGGCCGTCTGCGAGCGGTGGACGAGCGTCTGGAGCAGGCGACCGCAACGAAGGACAGCAGGAAACTCCTGCTGACGGAAGAGGAGTGGGTTGCTCGGAGGAACTCCGGGAAGGCAGCCTCCTCCAGCCGCGGTGGCGATGGCAAGCGCCGCGGTAAGTCTTCTTCGGAGAAGAAGCAGATCGACCCCAACGCCTGCCGGCGTTGCGGGAAGATGGGCCACTGGGCACGGGAGTGCCCAAACTGCAAGCAGGAAAAGAAGGCTCACGCTCATTTGGCGCAAGCCGATGATGAGGATGAGGCCACTATCCTGATGGCGACGTTCTGTGCACTGCACGACGTCGAGGCCGAGGAGAGGGAGGAGGCGACGACGGTGAAAGGACCTGGGAAGGCCCTGAAGACCGTCAACCTCAACGAACCACGCGCCCAAGTTCACCTCGGGCGTGTGGGCGGGAGCAGCGGTGGTATCTGGACTCTGGTGCCAGTAACCACATGACGGGCCCCAAGGCATCCTTCTCCGAACTCGACGGCGATGTTACCGGTACGGTGAAGTTTGGTGACGGCTCAAGGGTGGCTATTCAAGGGCGCGGCACCATTATCTTCAGATGCCAGAACGGGGAGCACCGCGCACTAACGGATGTATATTACATCCCGCAGCTGCGTTCCAGCATCATCAGCCTTGGTCAGCTGGATGAGCGCGGTAGCGAGGTACTGATCAAGGACGGAGTCCTTAGGATCAGGGACCGGGAGCAGCGACTTCTTGTCAAGGTGAAGAGGTCCCTGAACCGGTTGTACCTGCTCGACCTAAAGGTAGAGCAGCCGGTGTGCCTAGCGGCAAGGCACTCCAAGGAACCGTGGATGTGGCATGCCCGGCTCGGACATCTCAGCTTCGATGTGCTTGGTCGGCTAGAGAAGATAGTCCGAGGACTACCCCGCATCAAGCATGGAGGCGACCTGTGCGACAGCTACCTGGCCGGAAAACAGAGGATGCTACCTTTCCCAAAGGCGGCCAAGTATCGAGCGAAAGAAGCTCTCGAGCTCGTACATGGCGACCTCTGTGGGCCGATCATGCCTGCTACAAATGGTGGTCGGCGGCACTTCCTCCTGCTTGTGGATGATTACAGTCGCTACATGTGGCTGCAATTCCTGACGAGCAAGGACGAAGCGGCGGCGGCGATCAAGAAGTTCAAGACGCGCGCGGAGGCCGAGAGTGGCAAGAAGCTCCGCGTACTGAGAACTGATCGTGGTGGCGAATTCACCTCGGTGGAGTTTGCTGCGTACTGCGTGGATCAGGGTATGGGGCAACACCACACCGGGCCGTACTCGCCACAATAGAATGGCGTGGTGGAGCGATGGAACTAGACGGTGGTCAGCATGGCCCAATCCATGATGAAGGCCAAAGGCATGCCGACAAGGTTCTGGGGTGAGGCAGTGACCACGGCAGTGTTCATCCTCAACCGATCTCCGACCAAGGCACTGATGGGCAAGACGCCGTTCGAAGCTTGGTATGGGCGCAAGCCGAGCGTGTCCTTCCTCCGAACATTTAGCTGCATCGGCCACGTCAGGAAGACAAAGCCGAACCTCACCAAGCTGGAGGACAGGAGCACACCCATGGTGTTCCTGGGCTACGCGGAGGGTACCAAGGCGTATCAGCTCTACGACCCACGCGGAGACAAGGTGCTTGTCTCGCGCGACATCATGTTCAACAAGGAGGCGGCTTGGGACTGGAGCAGTCCGAGCACGGGGGAAGCTGGCAGCTTCACCAACACCTTCGTCGTCGAGCACTTGGTCATCCACGGTGCTGAAGACGCTGGGGAAGAAGTACCGAGCACTCCGGGAGGAGTACCGAGCACTCCAGCGGTAGAGCCGAGCACTCCTGGGGCAGTGCCGAGCACTTCGAGAGGGATGCCGAGCACGCCAGGAGTGGTGCCAGGAGGTTCTACAGTGGTGGCGACCACTCCAGGACGGGTGTCGAGCACTCCCGTGGCGGAGCCAAGACGCCTTACAGTGGTGTCAACCACTCCAAGACTGAGGCAGGACACTCCTATAGTGTGGCCGAACACTGTAGGAGTTATGATGAGCTGTCCAGAAGTAGTGCCAAGCACTCATGGTGCTATGCGAAGCACTCTGGCGGAACAGGGAACTCCATCGACGCCGATCGAGTTCGCCTCACCTCCAAGTGACATCACTGAGTTCGTGGATGCCTTCCACGAAGGTGAGGAGGTGTGATTCCACAGGCTGGATGACATCGTCGGTGGCACAGGTCCCTCAGGTCTGGCGGGTAGGCTGCTCAATGATGCAGAGCTGCTACTCGTCAGTGCTGAGGAACCACCCACGTTCGCGCTTGCCGAGCGCGATGGAAACTGGCGACGGGCGATGCTGGAGGAGATGAAGGCAATCGAGGAAAACAAGACTTGGCAGCTCGTCGATCCACCTCCAGGATGCCGACCGATCAGCCTGAAGTGGGTGTACAAAGTCAAGCGGGACGAGCTCGGCGCCATTGTCAAGCACAAGGCGCGCCTCGTCACCGGAGGCTTTGTTTAGCGCGAGGGCATAGACTTTGAGGAGGTCTTTGTGCCAGTAGCGTGCACGGAGTCGGTCCGTTTGCTATTTGCTTTGGCAGCAGCAAAGGACTGGCGCATCCATCACTTGGACGTTAAATCGGCCATCCTAAATGGCGAGGTGGCGGAGACGGTCTTCGTCAGGCAACCTCCAGGTCTCGCCGTCAAGGGAGAGGAGCACAGGGTGCTCCGACTGGGCAAAGTGCTCTACAGGCTGCGGCAGGCCCCTCGAGCATGGAACGCTAAGGTTGACACCACGTTGGGCGAGCTTGGGTTTAAACGATGCGCAACCGAGCACGCGCTCTACACGCGGCGATGGGGGAAGGAGGAGCTCATCGTCGGCGTGTATGTGGATGACTTAATCGTCACCGGCGCGCGCTCGAAGGACATCAACAGCTTTAAACGCGAGATGGCGGCTCGTTTTCGAATGAGCGATCTCGGCGCACTCTCCTACTATCTCGGCATCGAGGTGAGACAGGGGAAGGAGGAACTCACGCTCGGTCAGAGCACGTATGCCTCCAAGCTGTTGGAGAGGAGCGGCATGGCTGAGTGCAAGCCATGCGCGACTCCGATGGACGAGCGACTGAAACTGACAAAGGCTAGTACCACGGCAAAGGTGGATGCGACACTCTACCGGAGCATCATCGGCGGTCTACGCTACCTAGTCCACACGAGGCCGGATATTGCGTTCGTCGTGGGCTACATCAGTCGCTTCATGGAGGATCCCAGAGAGGATCACTGGGCTGCGGTGAAGCGGCTACTACGCTACGTCAAGAGGACGGTAGATCACGGGGTCATCTTCCCAAAGACTGGCGAAAGTAGGCTGCAACTCACTGTGTTCAGCGGTGCAGACATAGCGGGGGACATCGACGGGCGACGGAGCACCTCTGTTGTGCTCGTCTTCCTCGGGTCGGCCCCAATTTCATGGATGTCACTGAAGCAGAAGGTGGTGGCGCTATCTACGTGCGAGGCAGAGTACGTAGCGGCGGCCACAGCGACGGTGGCCGCGTTTCTGGCAAGCAGCAGTAGCGGCGCGTCGATGGGCTTGGCGGGCCTCAACGAGGGGTTCAGCCGGGCCCATCGATGTGCTTGCTGTTTTTCAATTTATTAATAGCAGAGGCGGGCATGTGTCCACCTCTAAAAATCCAGCGATGGCGAGATAGAGGCGGACTGTCTGCCAACCTCTGTTAGTAGTTATTGACCGCCTGAGAAAATGGTTAGGGTAGTAGTGTACGAGACATATATAAATGTATAACTTATTCATAGTAAGTCAGATGAAGGCAAATGTTTTACCAAAGTTGTAAAGCTCGTCGAGACTACAACTTTGTACTTGAATACTTTTCATTTGAAATCATTTATGTGCCCCAATTTTTATTAAAAGTTCTCAAAGCTTTTTTGAAAACATAGTTTCTGAACAAAGAATGCAAGGCACCCCTATCTATGTTCAATTCAGGGACCTGAAGTGAAATTTGAATGTGACAAGTTTTGGACCGCTCATCTGTCTCCAACATGGCCCACGCTGGTCCACTTGATCATCCTTGTTTACCTCGAGATCTTATTGCACGCACGCTCACCTCGCTTAAAAATCAGCAAGCACTTCTGGACAATGCCATCTGCTCCACAGCACCAATAGATTCCTCGGATTTGGAATCGACCAGTCAATCGTAACAACGACTGGCCTTTGGTGCACAAATATGGCCCAGCAGACGCATACTAGCCTTTTGTGCGATCCGAAAAGGCACGAGCGCACTGATGGAAAAAGCGGCCAATCCATACATCTGTTGTGTGTTTGTGTATATACGGTGAATGGAAAAGCTCGCAGACAGCTTTCGTTGGCCTTGGACACCTGCATTCTATAAATACCGGGTCCATGCAGCTACATGAGACACACAAGCTGCTAGGCTACAGAGCAGGAGTACAACATACATATAACCCAGGACAACAAACAAAAAAAAAACGAACTGAACGATGGTGCCGACGAAGAACCATGTCCTCGCTGCTCTCCTTCTCTGTCGCCGCCACCGCTGCTGGCATCGGCCGTGGTGGGCAGGGTGCCACTACTTACTATTGTCGGCGCCGCCAAGGCCCTCGTCTTCGGTATAGTACCATGCAGCACGGGGAGCTCGATCAACGTGGCGACCACCACGGCGTTCGCTAGTAAGTATATAACAGCTGACGTGGTGTAACAGAACCTCATACATTTTAAATTCGAATTTCGTATTATCACTGGACGCGAATCGTTCTAATTCATCTATGTGCACGGGTTATGTGTCCCATCACATACATACGGTTTCATCAAAAAAATCACATGCATACGGGATATAAACGACGAAAGGGTATTCTAAGAATAAAAAATCGTGTTTGAAGAATTGTTTGCTCTTTAATATTTATAAGTAGATATAAATATATATATATATATATATATATATATTCACATATGTTTTTCTTGTTTTATTATTTTTAATTACGTACGTGTTCGGCCAGACGCCAGCCTACAGTGCGGCATTCCGGCTCTCCCGGTCTAAACCAGTAAATATTGCGGTACGGTAACAAGACCTTTCCCCAATAACTTCAACATTATTCCTACTTTTTTTTTCATTCACAACTGAATCTTTTTATTCATTTTTTTTATTTCAAAATCGATACGCTGGCCAGGAGAGGGAAGGCCGCCAGAGCAGCGGGGCCAGCAGGGGTCCTGTCGTCTCCGCCGCGGGCATTACCGTGTGGGCCAACGCGGAGGCAGACACCAACGGCGACTTCATGATCGAACTGGGCGTCATCCGTAACAGCAGCGGCGGCGGCGGCCTGCCCTCCTCCATGCTGCTGGCCAACCAGTGCAGCGTGGTGGTCACCACCCCGTTGGCCACCTGCAACGTGTCCCTGGCCGGCGTCACTGGCACGCTGAGCGCGCCGGTTCAGGTCGTCGGCGGCATGCTGCCCTGCCTCATCGGCGGATTGCTGGGTCTCGTCGCCGGGCCCTTCTCCTTTATCTACCCCCAGGCCGGAGGAGTTGCATCATATATATGACGGCCGGGGCTCGTGATCGGCGACGATACCAAGGAACTGCGTCTATGGGTACTACATAAATAAAGTAGATATTTCTCAAAAAAAACATAAATAAAGTAGCTACGAATAATCCCGCACACACAGCATGCAATTTGAACAACCTAGCTAATTGTAGAAGAACAGGTCTATGATCCTAGTCTTCCGGGTCTTCCTAGCATGTAGGAAACCGTTAGTCCTCTAGACCACTCGTTCTCTGTATATGTACAAGCTCCATCTGGTGAATACAATTGAGCACTTCAGTCACTTGTTCTCTTACATGGTATCAGCCACTTCCTGCTCCATTCTTCCGCTGCCTCTCTCACTGCTCTACGTCGTCTTCCTCATGGCGTCACCCTCCCAATCCTCCAGCTCCTCTTGCAGTGCCGCGTCCAACCCCTTCGCCACTCTTCCCGACGCGGACACTACCACTGCTGCCACGATTGCCATGGTCAACATTCGGGCCCATGTTCCAGTGATCCTCGAAATGGACGCTGCCAATTTCCGCCAGTGGCGTACCTTCTTTGAACTGACGTTCAAGAAGTTCGGCCTCATGGATCATGTGGATGGCACCATTGACGCCGCCCTCATGCAACATGACCCCGAGTGGTGCCAGAACGACTCGAGCATCAACTCTTGGCTCTACACTACTCTGTCCAAGGACCTGATGGATGCGGTCTATCAGCCCCGCTCCACGGCGCAATCCGCCTGGCAGGCGATCAACAGCCAGTTCCTCGACAACAGCCTCCAGCGCGCCGTCTTCCTGCAACAAGACTTCCACAGTCTCTATCAAGGGGACATGTCGATCACGGAGTACTGTGGCCGTCTCAAGCAGTTGGCCGACGCCCTCTACGACGTCGGTGCCGCCGTCACCGATCAGGCCCTCGTCATCAACACTCTCTGCGGCCTCCATCCTGACTATAGTGGCGTCGTCGCCGTCCTCTCCTCCAAGGTGCCGCCGCCCACGTTCCTCTACACTCGGTCCTACCTCGTGCAGGAGGAGCAGCGCAAGTCTCTAACACGCAAGATGGCGGCTGCCACGGCACTCCTCGCGGCGGGCTCCTCCAACATGGGCTCCTCCAACACTTCTGCTCCACCTCGGCCCGCCAACCATGGCGGCCATGCTCCTTCCTCCACGGGCGGTGATCGCCGCAAAAAGCGCAAGAACACGGACGGGCAGTTCCGCAATACCGGGAACGCCTCTAGCACCGCTCGTCCACAAGGTGGATCCGCTTCTTCCGGGCCTCCGCCATCGTGGGGCCAGGCATACAATCCATGGACCGGCTACGTGCAGGCCTAGCCCACGAACCAATGGCGTGCTCCGCCTCAGGGTGCCCTCGCCCAGCGTCCCGGTACGCCCCAGCCATAGGCGCTGGCTGCGTTCCAGGCGCCCCAGCTCCCGCAAGCGCCACAGATCGGTTTCGGCGAGGCGAACCCCTTCGCCATGCAGCAACAGCAGCCTCCTCATGGCCTCCTCTCCGCCCTCCACGATGCGTCGACTCACGCTCCGCTCGGAGGACACGGTGGTGGTGATTGGTTCCTCGACACCGGGGCCACCTCTCACATGGCCTCCAATTCCGGTATCCTCTCATCCCCTTCCTCCCTTCCTTCACCCTCTCATATTATTGTTGGCAACGGTGCTCCCCTTTCGGTCCAGTCCCATGGACATGCTCTTTTGCCTACACCATCCTCATCTCTTAAACTGAATAATGTTCTTATCTCCCCTCGTTGGATTAAGAACCTTATTTCAGTTCGTTCTCTCACCCGCGACAATTCTGTTTCTGTCGAATTTGACCCGTGTGGTTTTTCCATAAAGGATCTTCGTTCCAAGACGGTTCTGCTCCGCTGTGACTCATCCGGTGATCTCTATCCCCTTCGATGGCCGACATCCAGTGGTCCAGCGCAAGCTCAGGCTCTTCTGGCCTCCCAAGACTCCAAGCTGTGGCATGCCCGTCTTGGCCATCCAGGAGAGGACTCCTTGCGTCGCGTCTTGCATTCCTTTGGTTTTTCCTGTAGCAAATCCGGCAAACACACATGCCATGCATGTCGCTTGGGCAAGCATGTGTGTTTGCCCTTTACCACGTCCAATAATGTTTCTTCTTCTCCTTTTGATCTCCTTCACTATGATGTCTGGACCTCACCAATAACAAGCAATTCTGGTTTTCAGTTTTACTTAGTTGTACTTGATGATTATTCTCACTATGTCTGGACATTCCCACTCCGTCATAAGTCGGATGTTCTTCCCACTTTAATTTCTTTCCATGCATTTGTGCGAACTCAGTTCCAGCGTGACATCAAGTGTTTTCACACTGACAATGGTCGCGAATTCGATAGCACTGCAACTCGAGCTTTCTGCACCACGCATGGCATTTCCCTGCGCCTCACTTGTCCGTATACGTCCCAGCAAAATGGACGAGCTGAGCGGGTCTTGCGCACGATCAATGACAGTGTGCGTGCACTGCTGTTCCATGCTTCTGTCCCACCCGTTTTTGGCCGGATGCTCTCAGCACTGCTACATACTTGATCAACCGCCGACCATGTCGCCCACGCGCTCAGCAAACCCCGCATGAGCTCCTCTTTGGCGTGCCACCCACATATGAACACCTACGCACTTTTGGTTGCCTTTGCTACCCCAACACTGCTGCTACCGCACCGCACAAACTCGCCCCCCCGATCAAGTGCATCTTCTTGGGTTATCCAGCGGAACAACGAGGATATCGCTGCTACGACCCTGAGTCTCGTCGTGTACTAACCTCTCGTCATGTATATTTCGACGAGAACGTTTTTCCTTTTGCTCAGGAGCTACCTGTGCCCGCCACTGTGTCGACGGCACGTTCTCAGCCTCTTCATCAGGACGTGATGATTCTGCCTCCACCACGTCGTCAGCAGGCAGCTGGTGCTCCAGCTCCACAACCTGTGATCAGCACTACTAGTGCGCCACAGGTGCATCAGCCGAGCACCACATCTTCCACGTCTACGACGGCTGCGACCACCCTCTCTGGGTCCACAACGGCGCTGCCTCACCTCGTCGACGACCACGCTGCAGTACAGCCACCATCACGCACTGCAACACCTCCGGCGGATTCTACGACAGTGGCCACGACGTCTGGTGCAGGGCCAGCCGAGCCGCCTCGGCATCCCATGATGACTCGAGGCCGCCACGGCATCGTCCTCCCCAACCCGAAGTACGCCAACCTCACCTCCACCACGACGCTGTCTTCTCCACCAGGCTCTGTCCGTGCCGCGCTCCGCGATCTGACATGGCGGCAGGCGATGCAAGAGGAGTACGATGCCCTCGTGTCCAATGGCACCTGGACACTCGTGCCACGGCCGGCTGGTGCAAACGTCATCACAGGGAAGTGGATCTTCAAGAACAAATTGAACCCCGACGGAACCCTGGAGCGCCGCAAGGCTCGATGGGTGGTCCGTGGGTTCAACCAGCGTGTGGGCGTCGACTTCCACCAGACCAGTGCAGCGTCACTGGCACGCTGAGCGCGCCGGTTCAGGTCGTCGGCGGCATGCTGCCCTGCCTCATCGGCGGATTGCTGGGTCTCGTCGCCGGGCCCATCTCCTTTATCTAGCCCGCAGGCCGGAGGAGTTGCATCATATATTCATATATATGACGGCCGGGCTCGTGATCGGCGACGATACCAAGGAACTGCGTCTATGGGTGCTACATAAATAAAGTAGCTATTTCTCAAAAAAAAAAAAACATAAATAAAGTAGCTACGAATAAACCCGCACACACAGCATGCAATTTGAACCTAGCTAATGATCAAGTTGCCATGCTAGCCTTCGACCTTTAGTTGTACCACGTACGTCGATCACGTGTGTTAATTAATTGTATGTATGTACCGTGCATTTTAGTACTAATATGTAATAAGCAGGTGGTGCCTCGTTATATCGACGTCTTTGAACCTTTTTTAAGAAACTGATGGATCTACTTTACTAAGGAATAACACATACCTGCAGGTAAATGGTGTTTTTTGGGTTAAGCATGGTTAAATTCTGTTTTGAACCACAATAACTTACACTACTACTGCATCTAGAGTCTACAGTGGTGGGCAAATCAGCTTTCTAATTAAATGTGGGTGGCTCACCCGCCTCTTGGAAGTGATCTCTGTTAAAAGGAATTATTAACGCTAATTCGGTCACACACAAGCCGATGTCAAATTCCACAGGCCTCGTAGTGCCAAGACACACGGCCGAGGGGGTATAAACAGCGATGCTGACCAGGGGGTCAGCGACGCCGATTTAACCCTCGTTCTTCGCCCGAAAAGTACACGACACCTCCTGAGATGACCCGCCGCTAGCTAGATTAGATAGATACTCCCTCCAAAATATAAATTACCCAAGCACTCATAATTTATCCCAAAATTCTAACAAATTCAATCATAGTAACTTTACAATTCGGTTTGAAAAGGAAACATTCATAAACATACCTAACATTAATATCTATCATCAACATAAATATGATAAACAATATGTTAATGTAGGGTTACATGTGTCTTTTGAATTACCCAATAATATGTCCTAATTTTTTTATGATACCTTTTATTTCGGATTAGATAGATAGATAGATAGATAGATAGATAGATAGATAGATAGATAGATGAACAGATTAATCAGATAGATAGATAGATTGATTGATATAAGCTTCTTGATAGATGTAATTAATGAACTGCCCTACTGATGATCGCTTCGGTCCTGCTTCTATTTGCCTATATATATGCACCAGCGACATATAACCTACTTGCATCGGGGACGGAGAGTACTACTACATATTTGCTATGGCACTCAACGACTCAAGAAGCAGCACTGTGCACTCCACGGCTATGTGGGTCGCTCTCCTGGTCGTGTCCTCTCTCCTGTCCTCCACCTCTACAGGTACAAGCAAGCAATATAATCATGCATGTATATCTAGCTAGCTCCTCTACAAGTACATACTGCTGTGCTGCCCAGATTTCTGCAGCCAAATCTGATCTGTTCTGGTTGATTGCACTGCATGTGTACGTGTGCAGAGTGGGGTAGAGAGGATTGCACCGTCGTGGATTATGACTGCGACGCCAAACCGTATTTGTGCCAAGAATCATGCAGAGCCAAGGCCGCCTCAATGGGCAGTTGGAACGTCGAACATTTCTGCAAGGATAACCTGATTCTGCAGCCGAAGGAGTGCTGCTGCATCGTAAAGAATCCACGCCCTCCAAACTATATATAAATATATCTATACCTAATAATAGAAAGGCAAAAATTTAGCATTTTTTTATCTGGGCTGTTTTTCGTCTTACCCATTCTACTGGCCCAACTGTCACACTCGCTGTATTTTAGCCCAACCGCTCAGGGCACTTGCTCCGCCCCCACTCGCCCTCTCCCCGCACGGCCCACTCGCGGCGTAGCTTGCCTCTCCCTTCTTTTTTGCAATATACGGCGTAGCTCGCCTCTCCCTCGCGTGGACGACGATGATGCTCGCTCCCACTGCGCTCCGTCGTTTCCGTTCCCATCCCGTCTCCCTCTCGATAAAAAGCAAAAAAAGCCACCGCCGCTTGCTGCCGTCACGCACGCCGCCGCCATGGATGGCCGAGCAGAAGCTCTGCCACCTCCGCGTTCTACCGCCCTACCACCTTCGCCGCCCAAACCGAGAGCGCCACCGCATCCACCTCGCCCTGCTCCATCCGGCGCGTTCGATCTCCGGCCTCTTCCGTGCTGGGAAGCCGCACAGCCACTGCAGCTCCGCCGACGTCTCGGACGCCGGCAGCAGAGCGCGGTGCTCGCTGAGCGCCCTCCTCCGCTGTCGCAGCGCTCTGTGCAGCGAGCCGCGTCCGACTCCAGCATCGACGCCGATGCGCAGGCGGCTCTTGCGCAGCTGCCCGCCCAGCCCGCCGCATTCGGCACAAAGCGCGATTTTGGCCGAGCGAGTCGGATTCGGATCGGAATTGGTTTGGAATTGGAATCGAATCAAGTCTTCAGCTCCTATGCTTCCGTTGCTCTGTGTTGGTCAGGAAAATTGAATTCAACGCAGAACGGAATCGACTTGGGTCACAGATGTCCATGATCTGTTCGAATTCAGGTTTCTATCATTTGCCCCTTTTTCCCTCTTATATATATTGTAGCCCACGATTCTTCTTCTTGTCAAAACACCAATATAGTCTTTGTTGACAGCGAAGTATCTGCATCCCCAGCCCGACAATGCCAGTTTTGAATCTTGGTCTCGCCGGATTGGAATTGACAACAGAGATTCCAAACGCGATCTCGAATGCGATCTCGAGGTTTTGTCTGATTAGAACTGGTCGGGTCTGCTATTTGCTACTGTTAGGCAAGGTCTGTGGCTATTTCTTTTCTCTGATTCTCTGATTTTTTTCTACCTGGGATGCAATACTGTTAGCATAGATTGGCTAACCTGGTCGTTCCCACAAGATTATGTTGCAATTAGGCTCAGCATGGATAAATCTGTTGTTTGGAGATCTTTAATGTCCTGGGTTTATGACAAGTATAAGCTGTCCTGCATCTTCGCGGTGTCCAGACGGGTGGCGGGTGTGCCGCGGCAAGCTGATGTTTGGAACGTGTCTAATATTGATCCTTTTTTTGTTGCCTATTTCAGGAGAATGACATTTCAGATAAGAGGGCAATGGGGAGGCCGACATGATCGATGAGTATGTGGATATCCGTGTTGAGATATACCAACAATGAATTATCAATCAGTAGCACAGACAGCTAGCAAAGTAGCTCTTTAATTCAATAAAATTGCTTGCAAATTTTGACTCAGTCTGTGAATCAGATGCGGATGATGCACGCTCCCCGGACTAGGGTAGTTGCTGGCTCCTTTATCTGACTAGGATTGGCTATTTGGGACAACAAAGTTGGTTCCCCTTTCAAGATTGGAAACAGATTGCTCAAGGAAGAGAAGTCTCAGAAGCTTGCATTGGAGCACTCTCAAAAGTGGTTATTGCTCAAGACCAAAGCTCCGGAGCCCGTGCATCAGTACCTCAATTAGTATTCACAAATTTGCAAAGTACCTATTTAGTACAAACTTGAGTACTGTTTTCTAATTAGCATTAGATTGGTCTACAAATGGCATATTAGAAAGTGTTCTGTACTTTTGTTCTATTTTTTATCAGGATGCAGTTTGTTGTCTGAGAATCTTCCACCATATACAAGACACTAGCATAAATATCCTTTCCCCTGCACACTGTTGTAAACAGTAGGAAATTCTTAATTCACATGAGGTGCATAATTTTTCAAATGGTGAGGACAGAAGAAAGGCGGGGTTGACGTGTTTACATGGTTGGTGATACAGGGCATGTTTGGAGTCTTTGCTGACCTGGACTTGCCTAGCCAGTCTTGCTTCAGATTACTTATTTGCGTCACTTCATCAAGCGTATTCATTTCAAGTTAGGGCAGTATCTTCAAGTTTCCATTTTGTTCATATAAATTCTGATTGTAGTTATAATTCAGAGCTGTCAAAATAATTGAGGTTTATGCTTGGTTAGAAATCACATCGTAACTGCAGTGATATATTGATTTATTTCAGTTTGCTGTAGAGATTCTTTTGCATATAAATAAGCTTCTTTCAGTTCCACATATCAGACACTATAGCAAAGTGTGACATTTTTTCCAGCATATTTAGCACTGAAATTTGGGGGATTGGTGAGGGTATGTGTGAGCTTACTTGAGTATAGTGTCAGCCATGTTCGGTCTAATTTGTAGAGATCCTTGTGTCTCTTTTTTTATGTGAATGACCTTTTGCTTTCCATTTCCAAATCACATTTTGTATTTGAAGCTCAGACTGGTGATTGTTGTGCAGGTACATGGAGCTGTTGATAAAGAGGATCTGATTATGATGGGTGAGGGGAACAATGACATGGAGGAGCAGATTCATAACAAACAAAGTGTACTTATTTGCTAATCCTGAATTTTCTACTTGCTCCCAGAAATTACTCCCTGCTTATTTCTTATGGACAGCTTTTATGCATCGTAAATGCTTTGGGTCATTTCATCTCCGAGATGCATGTGTCAAAAGCTAGCAGTCTTGATTTTGATATGTTTAACCATTGCAACGAAGATGGTCGGGCAAAGTCGGTGGGAAGAGAGACTAGAGTAATTTTGATTTTGTCGCTCACATATGGCAAGGGGAAGAATGTGAAAGCCAGTGGAGTGCCCCAAGAACTACTTACAACCGAGAGAGCAGGGACGGACCTAGGTGGCTAGGTGTACTCAATTTCGGATAGCTGATTTGCAACTTTCCACCATATGTGCCCCTGTACAAATAATTTATAAGGCCCCTGCTGAGTAAAGAAACATATATGTTAGTTTCTCATGTTGATGTGTTCCTTCCCTCAATTTTTGTCCAAGGTCTGCCCTGCACGAGAGGGTATGCTACTAAAAGGCAGAGATGATATAATTATGAGCATTTCACTGATATGCTCCCTTCCAAACTGTCAAATTTGATCTAAGTGGTTGTTCATTAAAGGGAGACAATGATCAGCAAAAGGTTCAAGATTCCCCAAGAGTTTGTTTTGAACGGCTCCGCCTAAAACTGTTGGACTTGGCTCATTCTTGCGCTACTAATGGGTATTATGCTTTTATGACAGAATGAACAACATAAGGAAAAGGAAGTCTGTCAGAATTCATATTCAAATATAGTTCAAACATTATATTGATGAATTAATAACTAAATTTTAATAATTGTATCATGTATTTATTGTTGAACGATATCCTATTCTACACAAATGCCACTACATATTTAATCAAAAAAATTAGTTTCCAATCAAGCGAAAAATTCAACTACTTAGTCAAAAACAATGAAGGAGAGAGATAAAAACAATATGAATTTTAAAATGTATTATTTACCCGTAGCAATGTACGGACATATTTACTAGTATAAATAAATAATAGCGTCGTTGGATGTCCATGCTGACTGATAGATACTATATATAAATTGCATGCGTGTATGTGCGTAATCAATGAATGGATCAGTCTGTGCCTACCCATCTGTCAGTGTATCCAATAATAACAACCAGCATCCATGATGAAGAGGCATTTAGCTGTCATATCAATTTCAACACTGATGTTAAATAGGTGGACCTGAACACGTCATAAATATTACCGGGATTTTTTAATTTGAACTTAGGATCACAACGTTCACATTTTTTTTGGAGCACTACACGTGCGTTGCATGGGTTTTACAAATTTTTATCTACGTATATGACCACGCACGTGGCTTGCAGATTACACGAACGTATTAAGGAATCTACAAATATAATTACATAGAAAATATAAAGCATGTTTCATGATCTTTGTCACGTGTATGTCATGTAGATCTAGTTTATAAAAAATATGACGGCGCTGGGGTTCACCGGCGGCGGCCGTCGGTCACCGGAGGCGTGGAGGAGCTGAAGCTGAGTGAGCGAGCACGGGCGGCGCATCTTCTCAGCTGGCCGGGGGTGACTGCGTTGCGTTGGTTTGGAACGTGGGCATTGGGCAAGACTGGCAGAGAGCACGCACCCTCCACCTTCCCTGCAGATGCAACTGCAATTTGTCCTGCAACTGCCAAAGGAGCAAAAGGATCGGAGCATCAGCATCGTGACCTGTCTCCTGCAGTGAACTGCCTCAACGCCAGCAACACAAAGCTCCGAGCGACCTCGCCGTCAGTGCACCGAGCGACGGACATGGACGAGAAGCACGTGCCGTCGCCGTCGCCGTCGCCCATATTCAGAGGAGCCCCTCTGTCGTCACCTACTAGTCGACCAGCCGGTGGCCGTCCTCCCTCGCATCACTACACTCCCCTTTCTTCCTTCATTCCCCGATCATCTTGCCTTGACGAGGACGCCGTGCGCTCGGTCATACATGCAGCTGCGGCGCGCGCGCAACACGGCGGGGATCGTAGGTCGCCGTGCGCGCGGCCTTACATCCAGTCGTTTAGAGCTCCGCGAGTCCACCACAATCATGCAACTGATCAGAGGGCGCGCCAAATAGAAGGAAGCCGCGACGGATCAGAGGGCGCCGCCATATAGATGGAAGCCGATGGGTGGATCCATCCAGTCGACCCTAAGGTTCGAGTGTCTCTGAGCCATTGGACCGAGCAGGCTTCATGGGTAGTAAAAGGGGCCCGTTAGGATCGATTCTGTGGATCAGATCGATGAACCATTGAATGGAGCCGAACCGTCCCCATCTTCATCAGACTCCGTAGACGTACCTGAGCTGAGGGGCGGGACGTGGCCGCGTAGAGAAGCGAGGCGATTACTACTAGCGGGGCGATTATTAGGCGCTGACGATGACTTTAAGTATTTTTTAGGTGTAGAGATAGAGAAGAGAAGAAATTCATACAGACTACACTATTAAAAAAAACACTACAGAGCGTTCAAATAAAAATGTTGTCAACAACAAAGTTATACAACTTTTCAAGATCTACAACTTTGGTCTCGGTCGTTTCTACATCCGAGGTCATTTGATTGAAATTCCAATATGAGGAGTTCAAACATATTTTTTCTTACATATATGATATCAAATGAAAAATTTGTCAACTACAAAGTTGCATAACTTTTCGAGCTCTACAACTTTTCGATGGTAAGTGAGCATGAAAGGGAAGAAAAGGAGGCCACTATTGCCGGAGATGATTATAGAGACTACAAAATTGATATGGTAATTTCAAGATGGATCATGTTTTTTTTTCTATTAAGCGTCTCATGAGAATTGACTTGCAGCTGTGTTAGGGTCTGTATTTGTTTTTGAGAGGTTGTAGCTAGTGTTTTTATATTCTTCATGTGATATATCGTTCACTAACGGTGATGACTTGTGGGAAAGATTGACCTTGCCTAACGGATGTAACAACCGACAAGGAAACCTTCCCCGATGGTGATAACCGTTACAAAATAGTCCCTCACGGTTTCGCGTCAAGGAGGAAAAACCATTCTTGATGTTTTTTTGGTACTTTCCCTGATGGAATCTGCCGTCACGGAAGAACCTATCTATGGCAGTGATCGACAAGAATTAACATGTATATGCTCTGCTGATATTGCCAAAGTGGTGACAGAAAAGCAATAAAGCAACATTGTAAGGAAAATACAGTAAAGGCCGTGGCTAAGCGCCTCGGACGTCCGGACACTAGCCCTGTCCGGACGCCCACGCTTGTCCTGTCTGCTGCGCGCATGCCATGTTGCTCCTGCCTGCCCTGCCTGCTGCAGCGCGCCGCGATATGCCTGTTGCTGCTGCCCTGCCTCGGGGATGGAATGGGCATGCTACACGGGAAGTCACCGCACTTTTGACGTGCAGCACCCAGCCAAATCAAGCGGCTTAGCAATTAAAGAGACCGTGTATCTCCAACAACTATAGGAGTAGTTGGTGGTACACTTGCTGCTGCTGCATGCCCTGCATGCGCTTGTTGCGCGCCTACGCACCTACGCATGTTGCCCTGCCTTGGGGATGGAATGGGCACGCTCAACTGGAAGGCGTAGTGAAGTCACCGCACTTTTGACATGCAGCACCAAGCCAAATAAAGCGGTTTAGCAATTGAAGAGACCGTGTATCACCAATAAGTACAGGAGTAGTTGGCAGTACACATGCTGCTGCTGCATGCCCCGCATGCGCCTGTTGCGCGCCTACGCATGCTGCTGCGCGCGCCTATGTATGCCTCTTGCCACTAGGCGTGCTGGTGCGCATGCACGCGGGGACCGCCTCCTCATGCGCTTCCTGTGTTAGCTAATGAAAACACTTGAAACATAAAGCACTTCCTGCAACATGCATCTAAAACATGTGAAACATTTGAAACAGACTTGTGCAACAAATGTGTATAGTCACTGCAACATATGCAACATCCAGATAAAACACTTGCAATAACTTCTCAAACCGTTAAAACATTTGGAACATACATTTGCAACATACGTGCATACCAATTGCAACATATGCAACATCAGATCTACTTTTACAACATCAAAATGAAACACATGCAACATCCAAATGAAACATACACTTGATGCGCAAGAAACATACGGAGCTCGACGCCGGTGCATCGGAATAACCAGCCACATTGCACGAAAAATTAGGCCAGCACTCAGTTGTCCACGGTCACCCATCATGGGACCAGCAAATGGCGCATGTAGATGTGGTCCCACGCTCCTCTCACAAAATCCAAGCGTCGATCGTTCTCTTTGGTCACTGGCTCACAGCACATGCACGACCCCACATGCCGCATACACCCCCAGCTGAGCGAGTGGCTGCTTTGTGTTCCCATGCGCTGACCCACGCAAAAAAACAGGTCAGGGCCTGCTTGACTGTAGCTGTACGCCCAGTTTTTTTCCTTGGTCATCACGCGTTGCAGCGTAGGTCAGTCTGTCCGGACGGACAGACGCCAGCAACGATGCATTACCGTACAGTAAACAGACCGAAGCAGGTATGATATGATATGATATAGCAAAAGTGGTGAAGGAATAGCCCCTGTTGCCAGCAAAAGAAAAAAAAAAGAAGCGCCTGTGTGAATTGGATATTTGGATACGACACGTTTATTACTCTACTTGGATCCAGCCGCGAGGATATCTCAATATCCTGGCACTGAGATATGCCGACATTAATTTTTGCAACAAAAAAAGGATATGCCGACATTGATGTAGTGGCACACGGGTTACTTGAATCCTGAATGAGTAATCCTGAACAAGTAGCCTACACTAATGATACCACCATCAATATTCTATATAAACTAGCACGCGAAACAGAAGCGGTACAGGCAGAAGCACCCATGAACATAGTTATTAGGACCGAACCGAAGATCGAACAGGACGTGAAGGAGAAAGACTAGTGTCAATAGATCCGATGAGGGCCTTGCACTCGTTTGCTTCGGCAACTTGCATCGTCGTCCTCATGGTCATGTCTTGCGCGCTGATGACGGCCACCTGTGCCGGTACACTTCGAACTGAAGTTACTTCATCTTACTCTGCAATTTCTCTTTGCTTAGTTACTAACATTGGTAGTTACCTATATATATACATCTGCATGACGACTTGCAGATGATACGGAGGAGATTTGCAGCCCGATGCGTCCAAAGTGCATGGACCACGTGTGCGAGGAGGTATGCACGCGCAAGCACCACAACAAGTGGATCACCATGACTTGCAAGAACAGCATCAACCCTCCGCAGTGCTGCTGCGCCGTCAGGAAAACATAGAAGCACCCTAGCTTTGCTGCCGCCACCATCCCGGCGGAGGCCTGTCGGCCGGCATTCGGGCATGCTTGAGTGCAATGCTGCGACCGAATAACCAGCATGCCCATCGTTGAAAACAATAGTAATTCCATGAATGTAATATAACAAGAAGTCAGCATGCATATATGCTCTTGGGATATTCTGATGCGACTCCGGTTTACAGAGATGCATGTCTTTATTATTATAGGGAGAGTAGCCAGCTACAAAATAAGTTATTCTATAACCACCTCCATTTACGATAATTTTATATACTAATTTACGATAATGTCAATGTATATTTACGATAGTTGGGTTAGTATAATACATGGGGATATTTACCATAACGTTATAGTAAACCACTTAGTAAGGAGTTACTATAATCTCGTAAATTAACATAATAGTTATCGTAACTCAAAGTGGCTACAGAATAAGTTATTTTGTAGCCAGCTACATGGTAGTAGTTATATATATATATATATATATATATATATATATATATATATATATATATATATATCGTCGTGTGCCTCGGATGCGCGGTGTCTTTCATTTCTATACTTCCAAGCGAACGGTCAAATACACTATTACATTTGAATATCATTTCTGGATGGATGTAATATTAGGGATAGATATAGATATAGATACAAGTATAGATATAAATACATGTGTAGAAATTGAATTAGGGATAGACCATAGAGCTAGCTTGCAATAAAGGAGCAATGAACCAAACGGCCTATTCCCCATAAAGACAAATATGTTGTTCATCTCTAAAAACTGATGTAGATTTTTAACGACAGACACTTTGTGACCGCCTCCATAAACCAAAGGGCCTATCTCCTAGAACAGTGTGTTTTAGTAGTAATGAGGGTCAGTCTATCCTGATGCAAACGAAGCAACTCTATTCTCTTTAATATTAGTAGGGGTATGTATAGATATAGATATATATACAAAGAGATCTATATATATTTTTGTTATAGATGTAGATGAAGATATAGATATATATTGATGGAGACTACATTACCTAGTCGTCCTTCTATATAAACCCACAAAGCTAGTAGCTTGCAATATAATGAAGGAGCACGTACTAGTATCATAGTACTAGTAAAAATCATCATCTCTCACTAGCTATGGCACTCGTCAACACAAGAAGCACCGTGCACTCGATGGCTGAAGCCGTTTTCGTTGCTGTCCTCACTAGTAGAGAACCGAGCTTTACTCCTGATGGGGAACCCCCTCTAGTCCCGGTTCCCCACCCGGAAGCAAGCATCCGGGACTAAAGGGGGGGTCCTTTAGTCCCGGGTCAGGAACCGGGACTAAAGGAGGACCTTTAGTCCCGGTGGGTAACACCAACCGAGACTAAAGGTGCCTCCTGACATGCCACGATGGCCGGCACCTTTAGTCCCGGTTGGTAATACGAACCGGGACTAAAGGTTTTTTTCTTTTTTCTTTTCTTTTCATTTTTTTGTTTTCTTTTCAAAATAGGTTTTCGAAGTCGTATTGTACGCTGCTAATTATACATTTATACGCGCATATAGTATGTTTCGGTTCAAGCACAATGAACGTATTAAATCACACAATTCAAGCATAGAAATATATATATATATATATATATATATATATATATATATATATATATATATATATATGCATGCATCATATATATATTTACATGCATGCATGCATATGTGTATTTTACATTATATTATTTCATGTGCATATATTACAAAAGATTGCATTACAGTTGTTGTGACATAACAAGTTTCCTCTCATCCTCTAGCTTGGCTTCAATGGCAGTGTTGGGTCGAAGTAGAACTCGTCCTTGGAATCGATGACCTGCTCATTAAAAAATCCGGCTATAGACTCTTGAATTGCTTTGATTTGGTCTTGCCGTATGACCTTTTCCTCCAACCATCGAGTCTACAGGTTTGAATTAAAGGAAAATAAATTAATATATGTACATATATATATAAAGACATAGTAACACAATCAATAATAATAATTAAATGAATATATAATGTATTTTTAACGTACTTTGAGTCTCTCTGTAGGAGTTCTTTGGGAGAGCACCTTGATAAACTTGCAAACATAGTAACCATAGTAGTTGTTCTCCTGTTCTTGCCTTAGACACCACTTTACGAGAAAAAGATTTGTCATCCAATCTGGTGATCCAGTGAAAGCTATATGTTTAATTAATAAAGATGATGCGATTTAGGGGACTTACTTTCAAAGGGATTACATTCAGTGGCGCTTTGCATTTTTCCATGTGTTGCTTCTCAATAAAGGTTTTCCAAACACTGCCCAATAAAAAATTTGCCACGTCATCAGATATAGTTAATCATCATGTTTGTGTGTATATATAGTTGCTAGAGATCCTGAAATTACCTCTGGATAATATCTATCATATCTTGGTAGTCTTGTTGTGGTTTTCTCATCGAGTCATAGATTATCAAGTGACTTTTCACCAGATCGATGTCCATCAATATCCAGTGATTGCTGCATGTGTTTATAGGATATAACGCATAACACTCATTAATTAACTAGAATCTATGCTCCCACGAGACACTTCCTTTGCCTCTAGTTCGGCCACCATGTTCAACAGTCCCGATGGCATATGTCAGCTCATCCTTCTCTCTGTTGGGCCTGAACGCACCACTAGTAGTAGCTCTCTGAGCATAAAACAATCTTTCTCTTCGCTTCTTGCGCCTCTTAGCCATAAACGCACTTCCACATCTCCTGGTCTAGTGTTCCCCATGACCGAAAAAACCAATTCTTTGCACGTTCTCCCCACTCGAGTGATTCAGTGCGATACCCTTGGCAAGAAGGTCTGGTTTCCATTTTGTTCCACTTCTTAATGGCAGTTGGGTAGCCACCTGATCCCAAGGTATGGTGGTATGTCTTCTGTTGGGCATTACGTTGGTTCTTTATCACCCGACTCACACCCTCTTCCGAAGTCTTGTACTGTACAAACTCATCCCAATAGGGCCTCTGCTTTGAGATCGGGCCTGGGACAGTAAAATCTGGTGCTATGTTCTTCTTGACATACGTCGTGTATAGGTGTTTCTTCCAAGTCTGAAACTAGGTGGCCATCTTCTTCATTGCCCAATCCCTAACTCGCTCCTTCAATTCATCACCATCTATTATATCATCATAACCATCTGTTTGGAGCGTGAAATGTACCAAGACATCATTCCAAATTAACGCCTTGTCACGATCGGAGACAAAACTGATATGAGGAGCATTGGTCTTCTTCTTCCATTCACGGGTACTAATCGGGAGCCGGTCCCGTACAAGGTAACCACAGTGGTGCACAAATTTCATTTTATTCGCCCCCCCGGTTCTCCTGTATCCACATTGAACTCCGAGATGATGAAGCGGCCCTCCAATGGCTTTTTGGGACCTCGAACATTTTTACTCTTCGTTGTAGTTGTTGATGTCGATCCAGAGGGCTACAAAACATAAACATTATTTTTAATGTCATGAGCACACATAAAGACATATGATAATATATATAGCTAATAATAAAAATATATACTTGGCCAATCTATTGTTGCTCATTTTGTTCAAGAGCTAATCGACTCCGTCATCCGCATCCTCTTGCACGTTATTTTTAGAACCATCATCGCCGGCAACTTGAGTGCCGGTGTTGATCAAATTCATCATCAACTCCTCCTCATCCATGTTTCTCGGTCGGCCATCTAGCTTTAAAAACAAAACCAATATATAGTACATCAACAACATAGCGGTTCGCCCGGGTGTGATTGTTTAGCATTAACGATAACGATAATACTGAATGTTGATCAACTAGGCCACGAGAAAGGCGGTGTGACAAGAGTGGTGGTGCTCCACTCCGCCGTATATATGTCTCTACACATGGGTGAACGAGGGCGGCGGTGCTCGCCGTATACATAAAACGCATGGACGAACGAGGCGGCGGTGCTCGCGACGTATATATACATGCACATGAATACAAATGACGATATATATACGTGTGCCATAGCGATGGCGGTGTCTTTGCAACGACGACGTGAGGAGGGGCCGGCGTGCTGACGACGACGACGACGTGTGGCGGGCCGGGGCGGTGTCGGTGCGTGATGTTGTGATCCTATGTACCATGTGAACCATGTAGTCATTCATCATATGAGAAACGTATAAGTCATTATGAAATGTAAGTATATGTGTCATTCATCATATTACTTTAGCAACATTAATATATTATATCTGTATATTCAAAGTTCACAAATGAAGAAACGTTGAAGTTTTCCTTCATTTATCTGTAGCCATGCATGCAAGTCCAACCAAAACTGCTTACATCATCACATGTGATATTTTTTATAAACTAAAAAACGCTTAGTTTACAAACTGGGTATCAAAATTGAGTTCCTATTTGACCATTATATATCCTACAACAAATCCTTCAAAAAAAAGACCCTACATGAATATATTTGGATAAAATTTCGTTAACAAACATTGATCTATGAAGATAGAAAAAATTCTTCTATTGAAACTGCATCTTGGAATAATGGCATATCATATAGTGATGAATATATGGCGGTTGATTGGCTGGATCATTTTCAGCTTTAGTGACAACGACAATGGTTTCCAAATAATATATAGCGTGTTTATTATACAAGCCATGGATTTACATCGATCTAATTAATTTCTAAAATAATTTCATATTGGTGGTCCTTAATTAAACTTGTCATGATTTTGTGATTCAAATATTCATTTTCAGTTCCTCGCTCGCTGCATATATAGAGTTCCAAATATATAGAGTTCCTCGCTCGCTGCATATATAGAGTTCCAAATATTCATTTTCAGTTCCTAGATTTTGTGATTCAAAATTTGGAATTTTCAATCGACCTCGAGCGTTGACATGGCTTCCACCAAAGTTTTACGTAGTTTTCAACGTGATCTATAATTTGGCAGTGGAGGGCTCGGGCGAATGTACAAAGACATCGACGAACATATCACCTCGAGCTCGGCAGTGGAGGGCCTCGGGCGTGGTGGAGGGGCCTCGGGCGCGGAGGAGGGCGCGGTGGAGGGCCACGGGTCGCGCGGAGGAGGGGCACAGGCCTTGAAAGAGGCCGCACTGAAGAAGAGGGCGGCGCGGTGTGTCACGGAAGGCGGTGGGGCCACAGGCGCGGTGGAGGGCCTCGGGCGAGGAGGAGGGCGCGGTGGAGGCCATGGGTCGCGGAGGAGGAGGAGCACGGGCAGCGCGATGGAGGCCGCATGAGGAAGAAGAGGCGGCGCCCGGTGTCACGGAAGGCGAGCAGACGCTGTGGAGGCGGGCGCGAGGAAGAAGAGGCGGCGGTGTTCGACGAGGAAGAAGACGAAGCGGATCGATCTGCGCCAGTACTGGAGGTTATATATCAAGAGAATTACTCCGGTGCCAGCCACCAACAGGAGTAAAACCCTTACTCCGGTGCGTGTTACCAACCGGGAGTAAAATCTCTTACTCCGGTGCGTGTTACCAACCGGGAGTAAAGAGTATCTTTACTCCCGGTTGGTAACACGCACCGAGTAAAGGAAGTTTATGAACCCGCAGCTGCAGCCCACCTTTACTCCGGGTGGGATTCCCACCCGGGAGTAAAGGTGGGTTGCGCTTCGTTCCTCACTGCTTTTAAGCAATAGTCTTGTTAAATACAATAGAAATGCAATAGTTTTTGTTAAATACATAGTAAATTAAATAAAAGGCATAAAATTATTTTGTTAAAAATATGAATTTTCTTTTTTATTTATTGCACATAGGAAAATCTATAACCTAACTTTTTTATTTTTTGTTAGAATTATAAAACATAATGTAACTAATATTTATTATGTCGTTAATGCAAAAATGTAGTGTTTAATTAAAATTATTAAAACTATTGGTTTTGAAATGAAAATTTGTTTTCACGTCATTTTAACGTTAATATTTTAATTTTTCATCACTCGGTATCCTAATTTACCTTTTTGAGAGAAAATCCCACCAAATCAAACATTGATTTAATTTGAAACATGACATAATAAACATCTGAATTCACAATTATTACATAATATCTCAAACACACACTATATTAAATCACTATATCATCAAGTGGGCACAAAGAGTGAACTTCTTCTTTACATATGTCCCTTGGTTATGATCGCTTCAGTAACCACTGGAGTGTCCTCATCATTTACCAAGATGCTAGGGTCTTTGTTCACTTTGAAGGGCGGAATTCGGTCATCCTTTTCATATTCTTCGACATGTCCGACTTGTCCTCAATTCCCACGATGACTCTTTTCCCTGAAAAGAACTATGTGGCGCTTTGGCTCTTTGGTTGAGTCATTATCGTTTTCCCTCTTTTGGTTTGGTAGACATATCATTGACATAGAACACCTGATTCACATCCTTGGCAAGGACGCCGAATGGTTCGTCTTTGTACCCAATATTACTAAGGTCTCTTGTTGTCATTCCATACTCGTTGTCTCATCGTTACCCTGCCTCCCGGTCACCTTGACCCATTGGCACTTGAACAATAGGATCTTCAAAGTAGGTGCATATTTTAGTTCCCATATTTCATCTATCGTCCATAATATATGCCTTATTCCCATTCGGTCACTGTGGCATCTATCACGGACACCACTGCTTTTGGTTGGTACTCCTTTTATCTTGGGCTCTTGTGTGTAGAATATGTTCCCATTTATCTCGTACCCTTTGTATGTGACGATATGCCATGATGGTTGCATAGCCAATAAATCTGATTGCTCATGGATGCTCTCATCACCTTGAAATTTTTTTCGCAACCAACCGCCAAAAGTTTCCATGTGCTTATCGTAATCCAAGCTTGATCTTCCCTAGAAACTCGGATCGTAAGAGATCCTTGTGTGTCTCAATATACGGATCTACCAAAGAGGAGTTACAGAGAACTGTGTAGTGCGCTTTATTGAAATAATCATCATCCGTACCAATATATGTTTTCCTCCCTAGTGTCCCCTTTCCGCTTAGTCTCCCCTCATGTCTCGATTCAGGGAACACCAATCGAGTCAAGGTCGGGAATAAAGTCAACACGTAACTCAATGACCTCTTCTGCTTCATAGCCCTTGGCGATGCTTCCTTCTGGGCGAAACACGGTTGTGAATATATTTCTTGAGACTCCATGAATCTCTCTAAAGGGAACATGTTGTGTAGGAACACAGGACCGAGAGTGAAAATCTCCTTGACTAGGTGAACTAGGAGGTGTGTCATAATATCAAAGAAGGAAGGAGGAACACCAACTCAAAGTGACGAGACATTGAACCACATCATTCTATAGTTTAGCTAGATAAGTTGGATCAATTGCCTTACGAGAAATTGCATTGAGGAATGCACATAGCTTCACGGTGGCTAGGCGTATATTTGGAGGTAGAATTCCTCTTAATGCAACTAGAAGTAATTGCGTCGGAGAACGTGGCATGTCATGGGACTTTAAGTTCTGAAATTTCTTCTCGGCACATTTATAATACCCTTTATATTCGAGGAGAATCCAGATGGTACCTTGATGTTGTTTAAGCATTCAAACATGATTTCCTTCTCCTCTTTGCTTAGAGTGTAGCTAGCGGGGCGTAAGTAATGGCGTCCATCATCTGCTTCTCTGGATGCAGGTTGTCTCTTTCACTCAAACAACGCAGGTCCCGTCGTGCTTCAAATGTGTTCTTAGGCTTTCCATACACACCCATAAAGCCTAGCGAGTTCACACAAAGATTCTTCGTCAGTGCATCACGTCGATCGAGCTCACGGACCTCCGGGACTTGCCAATAGGGTAGGTCCCAAAATATGGACTTCTTCTTCCACATGGAGTGCGTGACCGTTAGCGTCTTTTGGAATAGGTTGGCTTCCATGTCCTTTTCCAAAGACGACTTTCACATCATTGACCATATCGAGTACATCCTCACCGGTTCGGTTGTGAGGCTTGGTCAGGTGGTCTGCCTTCCCTTTAAAATGCTTGCCTTTCTTTCTTACGGGGTGATTTGCAGGAAGAAATCGGCGATGGCCAAGGTACCGACCTTTCGACATTTTTTCAAGAATACACCTCTAATATCACCGAAGCAGTGTGTGCATGCATTATATCCCTTGTTTGACTATCCTGAAAGATTACTTAGAGCAGGCCAATCATTGATTGTTATGAACAACAATGCTCGCAGATCAAAGTGTTCCTGTTTGTACTCATCCCACACACGTACACCTTCTTTATTCCACAAAATGAGAAGTTCGTCAATAAGTGGTCTCAGGTACACATCGATGTCATTGCCAGGTTGCTTCGGGCCTTGGATGAGCACAGGCATCATAATGAACTTCCGCTTCATGCATAACCAAGGAGGAATGTTGTAGATACTTAGAGTAACAGGCCAAGTGCTATGACTACTGTTCTGCTCTCCAAAAGGATTGATACCATCTGTACTTAAAGCAAACCTTAAGTTTCTTGCGTCATTTGCAAACTCCGAGAATTCCCTGTCGATTGCTCTCCACTGGGACCCATCGGCCAGGTGTGTCTCAACATATTGTCTACCTTACGGTCTTCTTTGTGCCATCGCAACAATTTTGCATGTTCTTTGTTTCTAGCAGACGTTTCAAGCGTGGTATTATAGGAGCATACCACATAACCTTGGCGAGGATTTTCTTCCGCGGACGTTCGCCCTCAACATCACCGGGGTCATCTCTCTTTGATCTTATATCATGACGCATGGCATACCGGGCATGCATCCAATTTCTCGTACTCTTTGCCCGCAGTGCAGGATGCGATCATTAGGACATGCATGTATCTTCTCTATTTCTAGCCCCATAGGACAGACAACTTGTTTTGCTTCGTAGGTAGTGGCGGGCAATTCATTGTCCTTCGGAAGCATCTTCTTTTGAATTTTTAGTAACTCTCCAAATCCCTTGTCAGATACACCATTCTTTGCCTTCCATTGCAGCAATTCTAGTGTGGTTCCCAACTTTTTCTGCCCTGCATCACAAGTTGGGTACAACAATTTCTTGTGATCTTCTAGCATCCGCTCAAACTTGATCTTCTCCTTTTCACTTTCATATTCTCTTTGTGCGTCACGAATGACCTGAGAAAGATCATCAGTCGGCTCATCTTCTGCGGCTACCTCTTCTTCAGCTTCTCCCATTGCAGTATCATTGAAGCACGCACCATCGGGAATAATATCATTGTCGTCCCATTGTTCTTCTTCACCTTCTTCCATTACAACACCGGTTTCTCCATGCTTTGTCCAACAAATATAGTTTGGCATGAAACCCGACTTGAACAAGTGTGAATGAAGAGTCCTTGAGCAAGGATATTCCACCGTATTCTTACATATGGCACATGGGCAGCACATGAAACCATCGCGTTTGTTTGCCTCGGCCGCACATAACAAAGAATGCACGCCGTCAATGAACTCTTGGGAGCGGCGATCAGCATTATACATCCAATGACGGCTCATCTGCATTACATGACATAAATACCATATTAAAACCTAGATCATAATTAATTATTTATACAACATGCGTGCCACCACAAAAGATACAAATTTATGAAAGCATCGCTACAATGTAGACAATCCCAACTACCACTAAAAGAACTAAAGCTAAAATACATTTCAGTAGCAATAGGATTTCACGACCAATCTCAACTAAAACAGACAGATCCCCCGATTGTGCAACATCTTTGGACTTCTTCGGCTGGATCACTGCCTCATTAGCCATCGTATCTGCCTGTTGTGCAAGATATTTTTGCATGAGTCCAACATACTCTTCCTCCCAGTAAAAGCCTGAACATCGTCCACTGCCATCCCACTGAAATTAAAACAAAAAATTAGAACTTTAATCACAACCATCATGAAAATAGGTATAAACTAACCATAATCATTAAATACGATAAAATAACTCACATTGCGATCCAGACACTTGTAGAAGATACGATCCTTGTTGGGACCCTCCTTCTTCACTCGGTACTCCATCACAATCTTCGTCTCATCACGACACTTGCCGCATGGAATGAGAGGGAGGCCCGCCTAAGTCGCTTTGGAAACCCATGAGAGGCCGAGGACCACAAGCGAGTTGCCATCTACTCTCTATACTCATTTTTAATACACTATAAATTTCTCCTTTTATAAACAAATAAAATTAAGAAACTATAAAATTATCTAGATCTCTAAGCAATGATATTTTTAATGGTCATTGTGTTCTCGTCTTTTCTTTACGGCGGGTAAGTAATTCACATGATATTTCTGCAAATTAACGTAAGAATGGGAGTGTACACACATAATGCAGACTCTGCGACGATATCGGGGCGTGTGAATAAATAACCATCCATACTAGTTGACCTTGCTTACGTGATCATCTCGGCGAGCATTTCTCCACCGGACGACACCGTGCCAGCCACGGAAGAGCTCCAATTCTACGAGGAAGGGAACACGGTCTTCCACGACCGTTGTCGCTCTCCCCCTCGTAGAATCAAAACTCCTCCTTGACGTCCGTTACCGCTTTCGGCGAGAGAACGTGCTTTCGCCGAGATGAACACGGTCCGCAAGTTCAACTAGTATGGATTTTCTATAATTTTCTAACTATTTTCTAAGTTTATATTTATATATATACTACGTTTGGATACGGTGATTGACGGACTCTGCTGCGGCGATATCGGGACATGTGAATAAATAACCATCCGTACTAGTTGACCTTGCTTACGTGATCATCTCGGTGAGCATTTCTCCACGAGGGCGGCACCGTGCTTGACCACGGAAGAGCTCCAATTCTACGAGGAAGGGAACACGGTCTTCCACGACCGTTGCCGCTCTCCTCGTAGAATCAAAGCTCCTCCTTGACGTCCGTTACCGCTCGGCGGAGAACGTGCTTTCGCCGAGATGAACACGGTCCGCAAGTTCAACTAGCTACTTTAACCTTATTTCATGTAAATATGCAAGCTTGAAGTGATTTTGAGCTCAAATTGCTTACAAATGAAAAAAACCAAAATAAAGAACCATATATATATATAGTGAACAAAATGAGATAAGACAATGGTGAAAAATGAGAGTATGAGATTGGTAACCTTTACAATCAAGAATCGAAGAAATCGATGGAGGAATCGAATAATGGATGGAGGAACAATGGAGGAGGGAGGAAGCAAGAACACTCTGCAGTGAGCTTCAAAATGTCTTTGAGCTCGGGCTCGGGGAGGAAGGAGGAGACAGTGGGATATAAAGGGGGACCTTTAGTCCCGGCCGTGGCTCCAACCGGGACTAAAGGTAACTTTCCAACCCGAGCGCAGCCACGGCCCGGGAGTAGACCTTTACTCCCGGTTGGAGCCCCCCAACCGGGAGTAAAATATACCTTTAGTCCCGGTTGGTGGCTCCAACCGGGACTAAAGGTCCCCCACCACCTCATCAGCGCGCAGATGCCGTTGGGGCGGGGACCTTTAGTCCCGATTGGAGACACCAACCGAGACTAAAGGTATTCTAATCCCAGGCGCAAAAAATTCGGGACTAGAGCCCATTTTGGCCGAGGATCAAAGGCACATTCTCTACTAGTGCACCTGCTAGTTAATGTCCTCCGTCCTCATCATCAACCTATGCTAAATCTCTGATGCACGCATGCATGATTGTTGCTCTCTTCGCTACGGTGCTACCCACAACAATACACTTCACCTAACTAACTAACTAGAATCATCTGTTAGGTTTGATCTCCCACCGATTAGGCCCAACGGCCTTTTTGGGCCTTGTTCTCGCATACGATCGGGGGCGCCCAACCCTATGGTTGGTGGGCCCCGTCGCACAACGCTATATAAAGGAAAGGTGGGGGCGGGGGCTCGCGATCGAGTTCACCGCGCCGCCAGTCCCCACCGACATCCTAACCCTAACCCGATCTTGAGAAGGCGCCAATGACATGAGGAAGCACCACCGACGCCGCAACGCCATCCTCGACGCCTGCGCCGCCGAGGACGCCATCAGACCGACTCTCCTCTCCACCGAACATCGCCGGCCGTGCCAGAGATGGCGTCGCTTAGCAGAGACCTCGGCGGGTGCTTGACCACTCTGACCTTCGATGGTCTGCTACCTCTCACTCCCCTTCTCTCTACCTCTCATGTAAATCTTGAACATGTATTATATTCCTATGCAAAATATCCCGATCTGATGAATATGACTAAGAGAAAAAGCCAACAATGGTATCGGAGCTTGGTTCCGAGAAGAAACCGGATCGGGAAAAGAAAATAGAAAGAAGAACCCTAGACCTAAATCCTTTCGGATAAGAGAAAACCCTAGACCCAAATCCGAAAGAGCGAAGAAGGGGAAGAAGAAAGAAAGAAGGGTCGAAACCCTAACCATAACCCTAGTTTCCCATTCGGATGAACGGAAAAGAAAAGAAATCGAAAGTACAGAAAACCGAATCGGCGAAATCGAACCCTAACCCTAATGTTTCCCCATCCCCACCACGGGTTAATCCCAGAAGAGAGAAAGGACGGGGAAGAAGGTAAAAAGGGGGCGGACTCACCTTCGTCGGCGTGGGAGAAGAAGAGCCGAACCGGCTCTTCGCCGGCGCGGGAGAAGAATAGGCGATTGGCTCGCCATTTCAGGGCTTCTCAAGCGGCGCGGCAGTGTCCCGAAGCCGCTCGGCAATGGCGTGCTCACTGTTGGGAACACGCACACCGGCGAGGGCAACTGACAGCGCCATGGAGCGCCCGTTCCTTCGCTCTCGGTTGCGTTCGCCGTCACATGTGGAGGCTGTGATCACATGTGGCACATGTGGAGATGTCTGGGTTTTTGGCATCCGACATCACAACTTGCTTGAAACCCTCTCAATTTTTTACCACAGCCTCCACATGCGATAACACGACACCTCGACAAGTTTCGTGATTTTTGGATTTCATTTGCATTTTATATAATTTAAAATCACATTTCCGGCAAGTACCTCGACATGTTACGTCAACGAGATGCTCGAGATTTCATGTGAGTTCCTGGATACGGCCTAAACATACCCTAAATATCATGAGTATCAATTTTTGGATGACAAAGTTCATTATTCCATGTACCTGCAATTTAAATTTGAAATATCCCGAAAAATTCGACGAAACGAAATAAACTAATGAAATATATCAAAAAGTCAAAATTGCCCCAAATTTTAAAATAGAGTTTGAAATACTGTCACAAGGCCCCAGAAAAAAATATGGGCCCAAAATAAAAAAAAATATTTTGCTGAGTGCCATGGGGGGCACTCGGCAAAGTTGATTTTCAAAAAAAAAATTTGCACGAGTAAAAGCCCACCGGCCCAACCCCGACGCGGCCCAACCCTAAAAAACGCCCCCGGCCACGCCCGCTCGCCCCCGCGCCCACCACAGCCGCCGCCGCGCCCACCCCCGCCGCTGCCGCGCCCTCGCCGGCGAATCGCCGCTGCCGGCGAATCGGCGCTGCCGGCGAGCCCCGCCCTCGCGCCCGCGTGCGCCCGCGCCCTCCGTTGGCCTCGCCCGCGACCGTGCCCGTCGCCGGCCACGCCCACCGCGCCCACCCCCGTCGCCGGCCGCGCCCGCCACGCCCACCCCCGTCGCCGGTCGCGGTGGTGGCGTTGCTCATGGAGCTCTGCGAGGCGCTGTCGTTCTGCGCGGAGGACGCCAGTGGGTACTTCCCCACGGAGGCAGCCGCGCGGGCGCTGGTGCGGCGGGCCGGCGGCGGCGGCGATGGCACGGGGGCTACCCCGGACGTGATTCTTCTGTCCGTGCGCGCCATCACGTACCTCTGCGACGCCATGCCGCGAGCCGGGGACATCGTTGTCCGCCACGGCCTCCTCCCCGTGCTCTGCTCCCGGCTGCTAGCCATCGAGTACCTCGATGTAGCTTAGCAGGTAACCCAAAAGCTCTCACGGCCTGATCGGATGAGCACATTTACCCTGATGCGTTTTATCCGACCATTCTGTTGCGTATGCAGTGCTTGCAAGCTTTTGAGAAGATATCACGGCGGCAGCCTACCCAGTGCTTGCAGGCGGGCATGATCAACGCTGTGCTGGCATACATTGACTTCTTCGCTGCAAGCATTATGGTTAGAATCTTAAAGAAATCACCTCTGAAACTGAGAATTGAGTACATTTGCTAATTTGATGCCCACTTCCATGGTTCAGAGGGTTGCAGTGTCAGCTGTCGCAAATGCCTGCAAGAAGGTCCCGGCAGATTGCTCCCAGTTTGTTCTGGATTCGGTCCCAACTCTCTGTAATCTTCTGCAATCTGAGGACAAAATGGTACTGTTGTTCCCCCATATAACTGAGATCATTTTGGCATGTAAAGAGTGCTCTGCTTTTGTTTCTAAGTGATGTCAATTTCCAGATAGTGGAGAACGTTGCAGCTTGCTTGATAAGCATCGTGGACTCCTTTAGCACTTCAGTTGATCTTGTGGACCAGCTCTGTCACCAGGGTGTTATAGAGAAGGTCCTACCTTTGATCCACACTGGTGGACTCACGGCCCTTAGCCCATCGACATGCAGTGTATGTTTTCTCTACAACAATTTGTTGCGTGTGCTCGATATGTGTTGAGGCAGCTGACTATTGTGTCTCGTGGTTGCAGAATCTGATTGGGCTTCTTGCTAAGCTAGCCTGTACTTCACTTGTGGCAGTAAAGTCTCTATTTGAGCTGGGTGTTAGTAGCACAATAAAGGGGATTTTGATCACTTCAGACATCTCCCATGGCATGCCATACTTGCCTCTGGAAAAACAAAACAATCAGGTTGGCCTTTTCACATCTTTACTTCTAGCCAAGTAGTACAAGATGTGCATAGAGGATGTGTTCTGTTGCTCGCTGATAACAATAATTTTTTTATAGCTATCATGATGTATACTTTTCTTTTTATAAGCAAAGCAAAAGATTACGCGTGTGCTCTTCCCTTGACTCATGTGCATTCAATAGTTTTTCTTTTGCATGTGATATTGATTTACTAGTATATTTATATGAACTGATGAAGTTCGGTGAAATGAAGATAATGTCAGAGATTTTCCCTAGTGGTTATGCCAGAGTGCATGCCAACACTGTGTATTTGGCATGCCATATTTTTAGAGCGCAAACTACATTTACAACTTCTTACAATTTCACCAAATGCATTGCTTCTCTTATTAATCTACTCTTTTTTAGTCCGTTAGCAATTTATTTGAAAATGGGCACTTTTTCCTAGTACTCTGGTTTTCCGCTTGATAGTAGGTACATACATGAGTAGACAAGATCGTTTCCATTGCACAGCATTTTTATTATAAATTTGAAACAAAAATAATAGAAAAGAAGAAACGAGTATATAGAAATCCTACAAACTTGCTTTGTTTTGTTGGAACATCCTATTTGGCAGTTTTGGGCCTGAAAGTTTTTTTTTTTTTTTTTTAAAGTACTTTGCCGAGTGCCCTGCCCAGAGCACTTGGCAAAAGTATTTTTTAAAAAAATCAGAAATTCTTTGAGTGCCTAGCGAGGGGCACTCGGCAAACAAATTATTAAAAAAAAACTTTGCCGAGTGCAGGGCAAGAGCACTTTCGGCAAAGTAATTTTTTAAAAAATATAAAAAAAACTTTGCCAAGTGCAGGGCAGGGCACTCGGCAAAGTACTTTTTAAAAAATAATAAAAAAAACTTTGCCGAGTGCAGGGCTGGGGCACTTTCGGCAAAGTAATTTTAAAAAATAAAAAAAAAAAATTTGCGAGTCTTTGGGTGGGCACTCGGCAAAATAACTCGATAACGGCCGGCGCGCATAACGGCGAAAAAATATTTTGCCGAGTGCCGCCCCAAGCACTTGGCAAATTTTTTTTTTTGCCGAGTGTCCCGATAAAAGCACTCGGCAAAGACTCTTTGCCAAGAAAAATTTTTGCGAGCGGACTTTGCGAGTGCAAAGGCTCTTTGCCGAGTGTAAAAACTCGGCAAAGCCGTGGCCTCAGTAGTGTATGAAAAATTAAAATCACTTCAATTTGTATAGTTGCACAATACAAAGGTATGCATGTGATCTAAGACTGGTTTATTCTTTTTTATGCTACTCGTTATTATGACACAAGTAGCTGTACATGATAGTTTTTGTCTTCTTAAAATCATGATTAGTTCAATGCTTTGTAAGGCATATATATCGAATGGATTTTGAGATCCAAAGTTGTAGTTTGAGGTAAAGATGAAATTATTTTTAATGATAAAAGGAACTGATGTATTGTTACCATTCCATTAGGTGCCTTTGAAATATTTTAGACGGTTTGTACCATTAAGAAGCATAAACGCTAAGGAGAAATTCTTAATTTAACAAATCCACTGCAACAGCATAGTTTACAGGCAAGAAAATGTAATAGACAAGTTTTAGCACAAATTAATTTCAGGAAGGAATAATGCATTGTCTGCATGCAACTGTATGACTGACAATCGATCCTGTTTCACTGTGGCTGCAGCAATATTTATTGTCATCGCCCTAGCAACTCTCGTAATTTTAGAGGCTAAGAGGCGAAAGCAAAGGAGGTTTTTTTGACGAAAACGGTGGTGACATACTCAAGTGCATGGGCATCAACATCTTCACGGAGGGTCAGCTGAAGAAAATCACAAACGGCTACAAAACTCCATTGGAGAAGGTGCCTTTGGAAAGCTCTACAGAGGGATCACTGGTGATGCCCAACAGGTTGCCGTCAAGTGCTCCACTGCGAAAGGCGAGGTGCTTCCGCAGGAGGAGTTCGTGAACGAGATCACCTTCCAGTTCCGCATCAACCACGCTAACCTGGTCCGCCCTCGTTGGATGCTGCCTAGAGACAGACGTTCCCATGCTTGTCTTAGAGTTTGTCCCCAGAGGAAGCCTTTACAGCGTGCTTCATGGCACAGGCAAGATGCACCTGCTGTCCTTGCCAGTGCGCCTGAACATTGCCATCGGCTCAGCGGAAGCTCTTGCTTACATGCACTCTCATGGTGGCCACAACCATGTCCATGGTGATGTCAAGTCAGGCAATATCCTCGTCGATGATAATCTCACTCCCAAGGTCTCTGACTTTGGCTCAGCAAAGCTTGTGTCTGTCGCTAGCAGGTACTCCAAGTGGTGTGTATCAGGAGACATGAGCTACATAGACCCGATATACATAAAGTCTGGCCGATTCACGAAGAAGAGCGACGTCTACAGCTTCGGTGTGGTGCTCTTGGAGCTCGTCACAAGGAAGCCCGCAAAGGATGGGGAAAATACAAAATAGCCTCTACATAGACTTCATCAAGTTATGCAAGGACGAGGGAAATGGAAGGAAGTTGTACGATGAAGAGATCTTATCTGGTGATGACGCTCGATCTCATCATCACATGGAGTGCCTCGACATGATCAGTAAGCTTGCAGTCCAATGCCTCAAGGAAGACTTGGATGACAGACCGACCATGGCTGAGGTGGTGGAGAAGCTTAAGCGAGTGAAGGCAATAGCCACCGGAGGCTCATGTTCTGTCACAGGTTAATAAAGGATGTCTGAACATCACTCTGGTATAGCTACTACTTTATAGCAAGACTTCAGCTTCATCCCCATATCCATGGTAGTCACGGTGGAGTACTTGAGTTGACTGTACTTTGAATTATATTCATGTAGTGTCGTGTCATCTTTATCTGTATCATGAGACTTGTTATTAAGACGCTTGTATTTTGTGCTTATGTAGACATGTAGTGCCACTATACAAAATATACTTCTCCGTCTAAGAATATAGCTACGTACATTCTCAGGCGGTGGAGTATTATGTTTGGAAACATCACTAGCTAATGATCGTATGTTGATATGGGCAATAATCTTATTTGTTCTGGTTCAATTATTCATAGTTGTTTCGAATGAACACTATTTTCCTAGCGGTTCGAAACTGTCAAGGAATGAAATAAGCAAAACTGTCAAAGTATTTTCCAGACAGCAAACCGGTATGAAAATACCGCTAGGGACCGAATGTCTGGAAAAAATTCATGTCGATTAACCATCAAAAACATTTCTCGATACTTTCTTACTATTGGCCAACAGAAAAAACTATGCAGCATCAGGTTTGTTGATTTTATTCATGTCAACATAAATCGACGGGGAATAGTTTTCCCTATAGGTGCTCTATTGGCAGGGAAATTGTTGCTTCGACTACCCATTATGCTACCGACAAAGCAAATGAGACTTTTCATGTAGGTGAGTGTCACACTATAATTTTTTTCTGATTTTATGATGTAGTTGGGTAACACAAATAAAAACAATGATTTAGCGGCTCATAGATAAAAGGAAGTCCAAATAGGAAAGCACCTGAGTTCATGTTTTCACATGCCCATTTTATTGAAACCAAAGATAGCAACAAAACACATACATGTGAAAACATGAATTCATATGTTTCAGTACTCGGTGACGGCTTTGGTTGAACCACAAACTTCACCTTGTTGGATAGGTATTGTACTTGCACTTGTGAATTATGAAAAATTAAGCACATGCATGTGTAAGCTCCATGACTTATTCACCACTTGTAAATATTGAAGTGCAACACAAGGGTAGGTGTAATAAGCTAAATATTATTTTACAAAAACTAGTAGTTTAAAAACAAGTTCACTTATGGGTTCCAAAAGTGTTTGAAAATGTGTATTAAATAGTTTTAAAACTTTCTTAAAAAGGGGGGTTAAATTTCTCAAAATAATTGTATATTTCAAAAACAAGAGTGAGAAATTAAGTTTCAAAAGGGGGTTTTGAAATTGTTTATTTTGTCACTCAAAACTAGATTCAAAATACCTTAAATGATTATTTAAAACAGGGTTCTAAAATATTTCAAAAGAGCTTCACAATAGTTTTAAATGATTTATCAAAATATAGTTTAAAAGGTTTGCAAAAGCAGGTTAAAAGACATTAAAAATGTGTGAAAGGTATGAAAAGATATTGGTTTGAAACAAGTTCAAAATATACTTATTTTTAATCAAATTTTAAAGTTTGAGAGTTTGCAAGATTCAAATAGTATAGAATTAGTTTCAAAATTAGTTTGCAAATCTATAAAACCTTCAAAATCTGTCTTGGGCCGAATTCAATTCAAAACCAACCTAAATCTCCATCATCTTTTCAGCCTGACCTGCTTCCCTCCTCGGGACGAAATCCACCAGCCCAACTCCCTCCCCATGCCCTACATTCTCCGTTGCAAGGCTGGTTACTGGTGGCCCAGAAACCAATCAAGCCAGGCCCGCGTTTCTCCCTCCCCACATGTTATCTCTTGCCGCAGATACCTCCACCATTAACGTGGAGCTCGAGCTCCAATTGAGCGGCACCCCAAGCATTCCCGAGACCATCTAACAGCCCCACCACAATCCCCGTCCACCCTCCCCAATCATGGCAAAATGGAGACAGTGCAAAAACATGGCAAAATGGTAGAACGACGAACTGATATAATGTTTTACAATTATGCCCACACCATATATGTAACCCTCGGACATCATCACGCATATCTTATCACTCACATCTCACATCAAGGGAAAATAAAAATTTGAAATGTCACTACATATCTGACAAGAAAATACCTCTAAGGACAGAGCTCAATGGGAAATACTTAAGCTAACAAAAAATGACAAGACATACAAACATATCAAAAAGGAAAATCCGCACATGTTTCCTATACTCTAAGCTTGTCGATGGACTTGGAAAAACTGTTCGTATTCTGGGAATGTTTCTGTAATTCTTTCAACCAGCCTGTGGAAACGTTTGGGCCTGCAAAGCAGGACGTTTCTGCATCAGGGAAATAACCACCTCTTGTATGTCCACGTCATCTAGAGAGCCTGCGTTTACTCAAGTGGCAAGTGGTCATGAAACTATCCCCACATGTTTTAGGCAAAAAAGCAGATTGGGGTAACAGATGAAGGAACTTACCCAATTCAATGTCTTGGGTTTCTTCACCAATGTCTCCTTCCTCGATAGCCTCGATTGACTCACCCAAAGCAACTAGTGCATATCTTTCAAGGAATTCCTCTTCTGTTTCTTCCCGCACATCATCGTCGTCCGAATCCTAATTGCAGTATATTTATCTTATAAGCAGTGTTCTCAAGACTGACAAAAAAAGATAGAAAGCAGTGTCTTCATTCTATTACCTCATCATCATCTTCGTCTTCATCGTCATCATCAAGATCTTCAGCACCGTCGTCGTCATCATTGTCCCCATCCTCTTGAACTTGTTAGCTAATCTACTACCACCTTGTGTGAACACAGCAGATGAAGTCGGCGCCGACTTTGCCCCCTGCTGTGATACTGTGATACTGTAGCCGCTGTAGGTGCTAGCGCCGCACAGCTCACCTGCAGCACTGTAGGCACATGCAGTGGCCGGCACAGAGTCAGCCCTGTATGCTTATCTAGTTACTGTTATAGCATGTGCGCTGTACTTTAGTTAGATAGATAGAGTTGTATAAATAGGGCACCAAGGCAACTAAGTAAAGAGAGCTCAGATTTGTCATCACACAGACAGGGCCTCACTACTGGAAACGCGTGCTTTGCCGAGGGCATGAGGCTTTGCCGAGGGCCAAATCTCGGGCACTCGACAAAGGCACTCTTTGCCGAGGGCCAGCCACAGGAGCCCTCGGCAAAGAACGGCCCTCGGCAAAGACAGGCCCACGGCAAATCAAATCTTTGCCGAGGGCCGCGGCCCTCGGCAAAGATGTCCTCGGCAAATTAGGCCCGTTGGGTCACGGCGGCCATTTCCCGTCAAGCTTTGCCGAGGGCCACCCGTTAGACCGTCGGCAAAGGTTTTTTTTCTGTGAAACCAGCTTTTTCGGTAAATTTTTTTTAAGTCTTTGCCGAGGGCTCTAGACCAGGCCCTCGGTAAAGATTTTTTTAAAACCAGTTTTTCGGCCAAATTTTTTTTTTATAAATCATCTTTGCCGAGGGCCCGAGGCAAGGCCCTCGGCAAAGAAGCCCTTTGCCGAGGGCCAGGATAGGTCCTCGGCAAAGATTTTTTATTTTTATTTTTTAAAATTCTTTGCCGAGGGCCATGGGCCAGGCCCTCGGCAAAGAGCCCTCAGCAATTTTTTTTTTGGTTTTTTTAGCCCAGTTTTTTTGTGGTCCTACAATATATTGTTTTGAACTCAATTTTAAAATTTAGGCCAATTTTGATTTTGTTTTGTATATTTCCTTAATTTATTTCGATTCTTTGATTTTTTTTCGAATATGTCAAATTTGAGCTGCAGGTGCATGGAATATTGCAATGTAGTGTTTCGAAAAATGTTATTCATGTTAATTGGTGCATGTTGAATCCCTATCCACGAACTTGCATCAAATTTCACGCATCTTGTTCGCGTAACATGACGACCGATTTGCCGGAAAAGTGTTTTAAAATTATATAAAATCCATACGAAGTCCGAAAATCACGAAATTTGGCGAGATGTCATGTTATCGCATGTGTAGGCTGTGGTAAAAAATTGAGAAGGTTTCGAGCGAGTTGCGACGTCGGATGCCTGAAACCTAGACATCTCCACATGTGATCCTACAATACGTCGTATGGATTTTATATAATTTTAAAACACTTTTCCGGCAAGTCGGTCGTCATGTTACGCGAACAAGATGCACGAAATTTAATGCGAGTTCGTGGATAGGGACTCAACATGCACCAATTAACATGAATAACATTTTTCGAAACACTACACTGCAATATTCCATGCACCTGCAACTCAAATTTGACATATTCGAAAAAATCAAAGAATCAAAATAAATTAAGGAAATATACAAAACAAAATCAAAATTGGCCTAAATTTTAAAATTGAGTTCAAAACAATGTATTGTAGGACCACAAAAAAACTGGGCTAAAAAAACAAAAAAAAATTGCCAAGGGGTCTTTGCCGAGGGCCTGGCCCGTGGCCCTCGGCAAAGAATTTTTTTAAAAAAATAAAAAATCTTTGCCGAGGGCCCTGGATCTGGGCCCTCGGCAAAGGACCGAAACATAAATCAGGCCGCAGCCCAAATTCCCGATCGGAATCTTGTGAAAAAAATTCCCTCTCGACCATCTCCCTCCCCACGCGCTTCGCTCATGGCCCCCGTGGCGTCCACCACCGCCGCCACAGCCCCCCCGCCCAGCCACCGCTACACGCGTAGGCTGCTCAGAGCCCGGCCGCCCCGCGCGCCCCACCTATTGTCTTTTTATGCAGGAGAAGAGTACGTCGAAGGGGACCCGGAGGACCCGATCGTCTTCGTCGGCGTCGTCATGATTCTGCTCTGTGACTGCGTCGCCGCCTCGCCCGCTGCGTCGATTCGCCACGCCCGCTAGCCTTACTTCACCGACACCCTAGGTATAAATAACCTCTTTTTGCGCATGTCTGTCGTAGCCCGCGCGTAACCTAGTTAGGCGTCTCCCGTCCGAAAGAGAGACAGTCGTAGGTATGCGAATCTTTGTGTATCTGCGACCGTATCTGTTTCGGATTGTCCACGTTTTTTGGACAGCCCGTGGATGCGTAGATGGGTTAGTTTCCATGGTCCGCTTCGGTCTGAGAAGGAGTTTTGGCAACACCTCCCTGTTGTTCTTCGGATACACTCTCCCTTGCAGGACGTGTTTCGGGAGAACAGCGGGGAGGTGCTGCCGAAATTCTGTCTCGGAGAGGAGCGGAGCATAGAAACTGACGTCATCTACGCATCCACGGGTGGGATTAGGATCTACCATGGTAAAGCAGATCGTATAAGAGCGGAGGTGGTGAGACCATGCCTCGAGGCTTTTGATGATGATGCTGGGGTAGCAGACATGCTAGATGACGCCCACCAAGCTCACTTCGCTGAACGACGTGAGAAGGAGGAGATGGAGGAATCCGCAAAGGACTTCTACAAAATGTTGGACTCGGCACAGAAACCCCTTCACGAGCGTACAATGATTTCTTAGTTGGATGCGATTGGACGCGTAATGGGGTTGAAGGCCGAGTTAAACCTGAGTCGAGAAGGCTTCGATAAGATGTTGGCCGTGTTTGGCACCATGCTACCAGAGAAGCACACTTTGCCGAACTTGTACGAGGCAGAGAAACTCCTTCGTATGCTTAAGATGCCGTATGACAAGATACATGTTTGTCCGAAGGGAGTGCGTCCTATTTAGGAAAGAACACAAGGATGCAAATTCTTGTCCGAAGTGTAAATCCTCCGGTGCACAGAGGTAGACTCTGTGATGGTTAGAAGAAGCGACTTCCGATCCCCGCGAGAGTGCTACGTCACCTTCCTTTCCTACCGAGGATCCAACGGCTATTCATGGTGAGGAATCTGCGAAGCAGATGACATGGCACAAAGATGGCAAACGGTACAATCACACGAAGATGATACATCCGTCGATTTGAAGCATGGACGTATTTCAATGACAAACATCGTGACAAAGCAAATGAGGCCCGTAATGTATGTGTCATACCGGGCAGCAGATGGGTTCAATCCTTATGGAATGATGGCTACCCCATACACATGCTTTGGCCCTTTTTGTTATCCCCTCAATCTCCTCCCGGCATCTCCTTTCAGCGGCATAACGTATTCTTGTCGTTGATAATTCCTGGACACCCGGGGAGTAATATGGGTGTGTTCATGGAGCCTGTAATTGATGAATTGATCCACGCTTGGGAGAAGGGGGTATGGACATACGATCGAGGTACAAAGACAAGCTTCAAAATGCACGTTTGGTACCACTACTCCCTGCATGACTTCCTGTCGTATGGGTTATTCGCCGCCTGGTGTGTTCACAGGAAGTTCCCATGCCCAGTATGCAAGGAAGCTGTGAGGTTCATTTGGTTGAAGAAGGGTGGCAAGTATTTATCGTTCGACCAGCATCGTCAGTTCCTCCCTCTCCAGCACTGCAACAGGTCCAAGCACTCTAGGTAATTCCTGCTTTACTCGTCGTACATAGATATTTACACACCTAAATTAGATTTACATTACTGATACATTGGAGTGAAATGCAGGCCGAGCTGCAAGAAACAAGAAGGCAAAGTCAAGAGCAGAACGCGGAGCTGACTGCACAGCTGCAGGCCTAGAAGGTCGCGTTCGAGGCCACGCAGAAGCAGATGGCGGAGATGATGGTGATCATGCAAAGTTTTGGGCAAGCATCGGGTGTACCTGTGCAGTTTTCAGCTCCTCCACCTCCTACTCCTGCAGCTACTCCTGTAAGTATGAAAGTTCACTTTTCGCTTGTGCTTTACATGTATGTCGGCCTTCGTGCCGTTGTGGATGTCGGTGTTCGTGCCGTTGTGGATGTCGGCGTTCGTGTCGTTGTGGATGTCGGCGTTTGAGCCGTCGTTTCTTGCAGGTTTTGGAAACCTCCCCGTGCAGGGGAGGTGCTGCCGAAATTTTCAATTGAGTCTAATCTTTTTGTATTCCTAGATTACTAGATGCAATCTCTAAGTTCCAAAACTGTTTTCCTAGATTACTCACACATGCAATCTCTGCTCCTTTGTGCAGCTTCCGTCCGCGGGTTCCAATCAACCCGCTAGTGCGTCACCAGGTGATCCTGCTTTTCCTTCACCCTCGTCTCATAGGTTAGCTTAATGAGGACTCGTGCTAGGTGATGTGGTTGGACTTTAGCGTGATTTGTGATTTATGGTTGTGACTTGTGCTTGGATTTCATTAACTTGTCGTAATAAACATGTGAATGATGATGAACATGTGACTTGTCATTGTAATATATTGTGATTTGTGGTTCACAATTATGGTTGTGATATATTATGAGAAGATGGGTTCTGTGTGATATATATGTGTATATATATGAAATGCTTGTGTCGATGGAATGCAAAAATAAAAAAAAATTAAATTTACTCTCTTTTCTTTGAGGGCAATGACCAAGGCCCTCGGCAAGAGAGATCCTTGCCGAGGGCCCTAGCAATAGCCCTCGGCAAAGATTTTTTTTAAAATCTGAAAATTTCTTTGCTTGGGGCGGGAGCGGGCCCTCGGCAAAGGTTTTAAAAAAATTCAAAAAAAACTATTTCTTTGCCGAGGGTCGGCCCTCGATAAACAATTTTTTTTAAAAAAAACCTTTGCCGAGGGCCCTTGCAATAGCCCTCGGCAAAGTTTTTTTAGGAAAAATCCTGAAAAAATTCTTTGCGAGGGCGGCCCTCGGCAAAAAAAAATCAAAAAAACCACTTCTTTGCTTGAGGTGGCCTCGGCAAAAAAAACCTGCTGTGGCGCTGGTGCGTGTGGGTTCTTTACTTTGCCGAGGGCGTCCTGGCCCTCGGCAAAGGCTTTGCCGAAGTGCCCAATAAAGGGCCCTCGGCAAAGACCCCTTCGCCGTCTAAAAAATTCCCGAGGGGTCTTTGCCGAGGGCAGCCCTCAACAAAGCCTTTGCCGAGGGTTTACAGTCCTTCTTGAGGGCTAGAGGCCCTCGGCAAAGCATCTTGATCGATGGTGCCTCGGCCAGCGTTGTTGTCTTGTATTGTGCGTGCTTGCTCTATTCTCCTTCTTCTTCTAGCTCGATCCATAGTGTGTGGGGTACGGACAAAGCCGGTACGGTGGTCGACACGGTTAGTGGTCTAGAGGCTGGAGACTAGTGGTGCAGGAGGCGGAGGTGCGGAGACTAGTGGTGCGGAGGCTGGAAACTAGTGGTGCAGGAGGCCGAGGTGCGGAGACTAGTGGTGCAGGAAGGCCATGGGCTGCGAGGCTAGTGGTGCGGAGGATATCTGGTTCACTTGTCGTCGTCAGACGGTGATCCCGTAGGTTAACAAGCGGTATCAGAGCCTCGTACAAGCGCCGTCGTCATTCTAACCGATGGCGATGACAGGTGGTTTGGAGTTAGGCGACGGCAGTGGCACTGTCATAGCTGCCCGACCACTCTGGGAGGTAGTTGTCCGCCGCAGTGTGGGGGGGTCAGCGACACCACTTGGCCGTGCGGCGACTCGCACTAACTATGGAGAGTGGTCGGTGACCATGAAGGTCAAGCTTCGAGCCCGCGGCTCGGAATGTTGTTGACAAAGGGCACCGACGTGGAAGAAGACGACATGTCGACATTGGAGGCTATCCTCGCTCTTTGTGTCGGTAGTCTGAAAACGTTGGGGACAAAAAGCTCGACTAAGGAGGCGTGGGAGGCCATTGCGGCGTCTGGCGTCGGTTCGACCGCGCAAAAAGAAAACAGCAGCCCGGCTTACGAAGCGAGAGTATGCAAACCTCAAGTTCAAGGATGGTGAAATAATGGAGGACTTTTCCCTCCGCTGCAGGGCACGCTCATCGGCAAGCTAAAGAGCCACAGCGTCACCATCGGCGAAGAGGAGGCGGTCTCCAAATTCCTCCACTCCGTCTTGAACAAAAGTACATCCAGATCGATCTCTCCATAGAGGCGATCTTTGGACTTATCCACCCTCACCATCGAGGATGTGGCAGGCCGTCTGTGGGCGGTGGACGAGCGCCTGGAGCAGGCGATAGCAACGAAGGACAGCGGAAAACTCCTGGCACGGAAGAGGTGGGCTGCTCGGCGAAAAACTCGGGAAGGCGACCTCCTCTGGTCAGCGGTGGCAACGGCAAACATCACGGCATGGCTTCTTTGGAGAAGAAGCAAATCGACTCCAACGCCTATCGATGTTGCAGGAAGATGGGCCATTAGGCACGGGAGTGCCCAAATCGCAAGAAGAAAAAGAAGGCTCAGGCTCACTTGGCGAAAGCCGATGATGAGGATGAGGCCACTATCCTTATGGCGATGTTTTGTGTACTGCACGACGTCGAGGCCATGGAGAGGGAAGAGGCGACAACGGTGGAAGGATCCAGCAAGGCCCTAAAGACCGTCAACCTCGACGAACCACGCACCCAAGTCCATCTCGGGCGTGTGGGCGCCAACCAGGAGCAGCCATGGTATCTGGACTCTGGTGCCAGTAACCATATGATGGGCTCCAAGGACTCCTTCTCCAAGCTCGACGACGATGTTACCGGTACGGTGAAGTTTGGTGATGGCTCAAGGGTGGCTATCCAAGGGTGCGGCACCATCATCTTCAGATGCCAGAAGGGGAGCACCGCCGCGCTAACGGATGTATACTACATCCCACAGCTGCGTTCCGCATCATCCGCATTGGTCCAGCTGGATGAGCGCAGTAGCAAGGTTCTGATCAAGGCCGATGTTCTGAGGATCAAACACGGGAGCCGCGACTTCTCGCCAAGGTGAAGAGGTCCCCTGAACCGGTTGTACCGCCGACACGAAGGTAGAGCGGCCGGGTTTGCTCTAGCGGCAAGGCACTCCGAGGAACCGTGGATGTGTCATGCCCGGTTTGAACATCTCAGCTTCGATGCGCTTGGTCGGCTGGGGAAGATGGTCCGAGGGCTACCCCACATCAAACACGGAGGCGAGCTGTGTGACAGTTGCCTGGCTGGGAAGCAGAGGAGGCTACCGTTCCCAAAGGTGGCCAAGTATCGCGCGAAGGAAGCTCTCGAGCTAGTTCTCGGCGACCTCTACGGGCCGATCACGCCTGCTACATGCAGTGGTCGGTGGTACTTCCTCCTACTCGTGGACGATTATAGTTGCTACATGTGGCTACAACTCCTGACGAGCAAGGATGAAGCGGCGGTGGCGATCAAGAAGTTCAAGACGCACGCGGAGGCCGAGAGCGGCAAGAAGCTCCGCGTACTGAGGACTGATCAGGGTGGTGAATTCACTTCGGTGGAGTTTGCTACGTACTACGCGGATCAGGGTGTGGGACAACATCACACCGCGCCGTATTCGCCACAACAGAATGGCGTGGTGGAGCGACGGAACCAGACAGTGGTTGGCATGGCTCGATCCATGATGAAGGCCAAAGGGATGCCGGCAAAGTTACGGGAGAGGCGGTGACCACGGCGTTGTTCATCCTCAACCGCGCTCAACCAAGGCCCTAACGGGCAAGGCGTCGTTCAAGCTTGAATGCGGGAGCAAGCCCGAACGTGTCATTCCTCTGGACATTCGGTTTGCATCGGCCACGTCGGAGAAAGGCGAAGCGAACCTCACCAAGCCGGAGGGCGAGGAGCACACCCATGGTGTTCTGGGCTCTGTGAGAGGGTACCAAGCGTACTGGCTCTATGACCCACGCGGAGACAAGGTGGCTGTCTCGCGTGATGTTGTGTTCAACGAGGCGGCTTGGGGTGGAACAGTCCGATCACGGGAAGCGGAGGCTTCCCCAACACCTCGTCGTCGAGCACTTGGTCATCCACGGTGGTGGAGAGCGCTGCGAACAGTGCCACACACTCGGGAGGAGCACTTTGAGCACTCCAGTGGTAGAGTCGAGCACTTCTAGGCGGTCTGCCGAGCACACTAGGAGTGGAGCCGGGAGGTTACTGCTGTGGTGGCGACCACTTGGGACGGGTGCCAAGCACTCCTGTGGCGGAGCCAAGGCGTCTTCTTGTGGTCCCAACCACTCCAAGGCTGAGGCTAGGTACTCCTACGGTGTGGCGAACACTGCGGGGAGTTATAACGAGCGATCCGAAGCGATCCGTGGAAGAAGGAACTCCATCACCCCGATCGAGTTCGCCTCACCTCCAAGTGACATCACCGAGTTCGTGGGCGCCTACCACGAAGGTGAGGAGTTGAGGTTCCACAGCAATTTGGGCGACATCGTCGGTGGCACAGTCCCTCGGTGTCTGGCGGGTAGGCTGTTCAACGACGCAGAGCTGCTACTCGTCGGTGTAGAGGAACCACCCACGTTCGCGCTAGCCGGCGTGATGGAAATCTGGTGACGGGCGAGCGTCTTTGGAGGAAATGAAGCGATCGAGAAAACGAGACTTGGCAGCTCGTCGATCCACCTCCGGATCTGCCGTCCGATCAGCTGAAGTGGGTGTACAAAGTCAAAAGGATGAGCTCGGTGCCATTGTCAAGTACAAAGGCGCGCCTCGTCGCGCCGAGGCTTTGTCGGCCAGCGAACATCGACTTCGAGGAGGTCTTTGCGCCAAGATGGCGCGCGCATGGAGTCGATCCGTTTGCTACTTGCTTTGGCGGCGACAAAAAGGTGGCGCGCGTCCATCACTTGACGTTAAATCGGCCTTCCTCAACGGCGAGCTGGCGGAAACGGTCTTCGTTAGGCAACCTCTAGGGTTCACTGTCAAGGGAGAGGAGCATAGGGTGCTCGACTACGCAAAGTGCTCTACGGGCTGCGGCAAGCCCCTCGAGCATGGAACACCAAGCTTGACACCACGCTGGGCAAGCTTGGGTTTCAGAGAGTGCACAACCGAGCACCACGCTCTACACGCGATGACGGGGAAGGAAGAGCTCGTGGTCGGTGTGTATGTGGATGACTTAATCGTCACCGTAGCGCGCGCGGGAGGATATCAACAGATTCAAGCGAGATGGCAGCTCGTTTCCGAATGAAGCGATCTCGGCACTCTCTCCTACTACCTCGGCATCGAGGTGAGACAGAACTCTTGCGAGGCTAGTGGTGCGGAGGCTATCTGGTTCACTTTGTCGTCGTAGACGATGATCCCGTAGGTTAACAGAACTTCCTTCAGCTGAATGCAAGATTCCATCAGTGATACATAGCAGTCTTGTAGCATTTGGTGCCACCCATGGAAAGGGACATAAGATGGTTAATCACAGTTGATAATGTTAGCACTGCATCAAGAAACAAACAATTAAAAGATGACCCATGTTCATAGGATGTCAGAGAGAGAAAGTATCAACAGCGTTGCAGTGATCTGTACATAGCCACTTACCAGCTAACTTGATCTCGGATTCAGATGACAGGCCAGGATTGAATGAGCTGCTTGAGACTTGTGCCAATGCAGATGTCCAGATTGCAAAACCATTACCATCAAATTTGTTCAAGACTTGTTCAATGGCATCTGGATAGCAAATGTAGCATGAAGATATTGCTAACAATAGTGGTTTCCATAGCCCAGCAGGACTGTCAGATATAGACTTGAAGCGGGAAAATGCTGCTTGTGCAAAGGATTCAGCAATAGTTTTTCTAGCATCTTGTGTTCCAAGGGAGAAATTTGGAGCGTGCAGTAGTGTATGGATGCATGAGCATGCCCTCCATGTTGCAGATGGGTAAGCTGCAATTGCCTTAGTCACAAAAGTAGAAACCCAACCAATGACTGAACTCTGTGAACCATTTTCAGACTGCGATGGAAGCATTTTCCGGAAGAAACCATCAAGGTCAAATCTTTGGTGGAAATTGACAGCTTCTTTAATTGCGTTGAAAACCCCCTGATCCTCAATCTCCTCCGAGGAGTCCCAGTTAGCAATAATGTCAGCCCATATAGCTACCAGCTCAAAGACCTTCATACTTGCAGTTTCTTCCGTGCAAGTAACAGAACTCATGACAAACTCAAGTAACACAGAAGCATCATTTACACATGACGGAGGTGGCAATGCAGAACCAATGTTCTCCTGAAATGAATGTTGAAAACGGTCAAGCAAATTTCACTGCATAAATTTCAAATTTTTGGAAATTCAGACATAGTTTTTCATTGACAAGATGATTTCAAATAAAAAAGTTGTTAACTACAATGTTTACGTAACTTTTGGGATCTACAACTTTTATTTTGGTAGTTTCTCCATCCGAGATCATTTACAAAATTTGAATTTTAAATTTTAGAAATTCAAACGTAGTTTTCGTTTACAAGATGATTTCAAATAAAAAGTTATCAACTACAAAGTTTCATAACCTTCCATCAGATTTTCAGTTAATAGATTAAAATCTTGATTGTTTGTCTCTCATATTTTATTAACATATTAACCTTCCATCATATTTTCAATTAATAGATTAACCACCATGGACCTGTTGGGTATTACATACTCACTTAGCCTCATAGTAAACACACATCTCATTTTATAAGAAGCGAAATCTTTTAAAGTCTGGCCAAATATATATAAAAATATATTAGTGACCATGATGATAAGTGTTATTAGATTCAGCATAAATTTACTTCTACAACAAAATTATTTATAGATACAGATGCAACTATTATTTTGTATATGTTTAGTCAAACTTAAAAAAACTTGACTTCTAGAGAGATGGAACATGTGTTTATTTTGGGATAGAGGAGTATACTATAATTTATTTATTAATAAATTATACCAAGTGAATGGGATTAGTAGGACTCATCTGATATTTTATTAATACATATATCTTGTCTTATTAATATATAGATATTCTATTAACTAATTTATTGCCAAGTGACGTGATTAATAGGATCCAACTCATCTAAAATTTTATTAATTAATTGTGAATGCCGATAATGTGATATTTTTAATACACATATTTTGTTTTACTAATATATATACTTTTATTGTCTAACTATGAACGTCAGTATTGCAGATATGATATTTTAATAATGCATTATCAAGTGACGTGAATAATAGGACTCGTCCCATACTTCATACTAACTGTGAACTTTTTTTTTTGGAAAGGAAATAACTGTGAACGTTAGTACTCCGATCAAGATTTTCTCCAATGCATCAAAGTGCCGTGATTAATAAGATCCAAGTCTTCTGCTACATTTATTAACTAACTGTGAATGCCAATAGTGTTATATTTTTAATACATATATTTTGTTTTATTAGTATATATTTTATTAACTAGCAATGAACGTCAATATTGCTGATATGATATTTTAATAATGCATTACCAAGTGACGTGAATAAAAGGACTCGTCCGATGTTTTTATAATAATAACTAACTATCAACGCTAGTACTACATCAAGATTTTCTCCAACACGTCAATGTTTTTTCTCCTAAAAAACGTCAAGATTTTCTCTAGCACGTCATAGTTTTTTCTCCTAAAAAACAAATTTTATCTATAATGGCAGAGGTGGGTAATTTCCTAGAGAACAAAATAGATCCAATGATGATAGATGGCTAGAGTCTTTGATTGGGTGGATTCATGTGAGAATTTCTAGAATTTATCTATTTTTCTAGCACATCCAGTAGGGATTAACGCAGAGGCTTCATTGGGCGACTGATCAGTAATAGTAAGATAAGATTTGTGCACTGCTACTGTGTCCAGGGGTACTCCGACCCAAGTAGCTTAGTACATACGGAGGTATGTATACGTGGTATTCGTCCACACTAATCGTTGACATAATTATTTCCTGGCCCCTCTGCATGCGTAGGATGATATTTATTTAGAAACAAATGCGGTGACATCGTCGCCGCCGTGCTGGAACTTGGAGACGGCGCAGTCGGTGGAGAAGAGGCCCGACGAGAGGTACTTGTGCGTGCCGCCCATGACGGGCATCTTGGCGCCGATGTCCAGCCTGCTCACGTAGCTAGGGCTATACGTCTGCCCGAGCACGCCGTCGACGTCCGCAGTGAGGTTATGGAACCGGAAGCCGAGGTCGAGGTGCACGAGGCTGTGGCTGCCGGGAATGGTGATGCCCAGCGCCTGCACCCACGTGAAGTCGCGCCTCAGCTCCGGGTTGTGGTTGCCGAAGAAGTGCGCGTTGATGTGGAGGTTGGCGTCGGAGAGGATGCAGAAGCTTGTGGCCGTGGAAGTAGAAGGTGTTGCTGTCGCCGTCGAGCTGGACGAGGACGGTGTTGACGGCGTCAGTGCCCGTGACCGACAGCCCCGGTAGGGTCCTGGACAGCCACCGTGCGTCCCTGACCGCAGCGACGTCGACGGGTTCGCCGTCGAGGGGCGACTACGACGTGGTCCTCGTCCTCGTCCCACCGCACAAATCACAAAAAATACAGAAGGTAATAACCAAGATCAGATGTCGTCATCCTCGTCGAGTCCTACTGGAACGCCATCGTCTGGATTTTGGAAGACCGGAACTCAGGCGTCGGTGTCTCGGTGATCTGTGCTGGTGATCGCGTGGTGAACCGGCGATCGGCGCTACCTCTCTTGCAGTCTCGCATCTCGCCAGAAGTTCGGAATCGTGACTCGCGATAGCTACGTGCACACATGTGCGGATGTTGATAGCTCGGCTCCTTGCCTCCTGAAAAGAAAGAGGCCAACGACTTTTTGCTGATGGGACGCTGCATCTTCTCATTAATCCAAAATCCTAATGGACTATAACTAAAGGGTATGAGTTATTATATACCTGGGCTTGGCCCTCATCCCTTGAGGCCCTCGGCTGTTGCACCTCTGCCTGCCCCTTAGGGCCGGCACTGGTCGCGCCTCAGCTCCGGGTTGTGGTTGCCGATGAAGTGCGCGTTGATGTGGAGGTTGGCGTCGGAGAGGATGCAGAAGCTTGTGCCCCGTCAAGCACGGGTCGCCGCAGGAAGTGTCGGGGAAGAAGTCACACGCTATATATGTGTACAACATGGAGTGTGTCTGTGTGTGTGTAAAATCCTAGATGCTTATTCATCTATAAAGAATAAAATAATGATGATAATATTTTTATGGTTCTTCCATGTAATAATAACAATGTTAAAACAACATATGAACCTAGGCAGCATTTCCTTTTAACTAATAGTAATCCCTGTCTAATTTGTTTGTATAACGTACATCCGGCCCAATATGTGTGGAAGGCTTCGATTGAAAGCCCAATTGCATCGTCCTAGTTTCAACCCACGAAACTGTCTCCATTTGAAGCAGGCCAGCGAATCCAATCTCAGCATTGTTTGTGTAAGATATTTTTTTTTAAATTTTTAATTGCACTATTTTTTCATATAAAAATATTTTGATACATCTTTGAAATTATATTTTTTTTAAATTTTTGTATATTTTTTTAATATTTCTAGTACGATTTCCCTCCATGAACTTTCACTAATCCGATTTACCTCCCTGTGACGTGGCACCACATCAGCAAAATTGCCAATTAAACCGGCCAGGTTGCAAAAATTTTAGAAGTTAAAAGGGGGTCAAAGTAACCGATGGATGGAAAATCCAATGGCCCAATAAAACAAAAAAACAAATGACTAGAAAAAATATGACGTGCAGGGAGTGGAACTCAGCATGTTCCAAAACAATTCTATCCTGCATGGACCAACCACCATGTTTCTTACGCGCTCTATTCAGATTTGGTTAACATTCCTGCAGCTGAAGGAACAAGTTGAAGTTGTATACCCTCTCCGTTCCACAGTCTGAAAATATTGTACCATGTTCCCGTAGCACGTTCCCTACATTCCCAGAACTTAGTTGCTAACCGTCAAACAAAGGGTTTTGTAAATGAGGAAAGTAAATCGGACGACCACAAAAGTTGAGGAGTCAAAAGGACGTTTTGCTTTGTGTAACGTCCATTCAACCAAATATGTGTGAAGATTGAAAACCCAATTGCATCGTACCAGTTTCAAATCACGGAACTGTCCATTTGAACCAGGCCGGCGATTCCAATCATAGAAAACGGCCATGGTGGCTGTGATAGATGAGAACACTGTGAAGCGCGCAAACGAGGCATGGTCTCCGACTCAGTCTATCTCTTCCTCTGCTAGCTGCTGTAAAAAATTTTGTATTCCTATTCCGTTTCAGTTCAGATTTTAGAAAATAGAAAGTTTGTGCGTGTGAGATCTGAGCACATGTAACATATTGACATTGCTTGGTGGATTTTCAGATTGCAGATCTGGGATTGATAATACATAATAGTAGCAAGGTGTTTTCTATTAATTCACTAGAAACTGTGGAAAATGAAACCCTACAAAAATTTAATTTCAAAATTATACAAAACCACGGCTTCGGAAAATGAAACCTAAGAATGTTCTACTAGCTCTAGGCTTTGGTGTACTCTTGGTCCACCCCTGTCCGTCTACCGACGTAGATTTCCATTAGACACAAGGAATTGCTCGTTACCTAGTGACTGTGTTGTTCGTCAAATGGCAATTGCGGAAACGCCATCTGACTGGACCATGATGCTTAACAATTCTAACTGGTTAATTGTTGGTGTTGACCCAAGTATCTCTTATTTACTAGCACTAAAAAGACTAAAAGTAAGACTATTTTTTGTGCGACTTTTTTTAGTCACTCCTCCTTCCGGCCATGCAATACCCGTGCGATAGAAAAAAAAACTGCCATCCCTGCGATCCCTTTGCTTTGAAGAAAACAAATCGATCACCAGAGGCCACATGCATGGAAGGAAACAATAATCATGCATGGAAGGAAACAATTGGCAAAGATCAAGCAAGACGACTCCTTCCGGCCATGCGATATCCCGCGATAGAAAAAGCATCATCATCCTGCGATCCCGATGCTGCTTTCAAGTAAACAAATCGATCACCTGAGGCCACATGCATGGAAGGAAACAATAATCATGCATGGAATGAAACAATTGGCAAAGATCAAGCAAGACGACTCAATTAGGTTGGCCCTTAATTTTAGTGTTTCCAGCATGCAGACCTGAAATTAAAAAGTGGCTGCTCCTTGAGAACATCAATGGTGCCAAATAAAAGATGTGCAGGTTATACATGGTGAGACTAAGGATGAAAACGGAACGGAAATATTCCGAACCGAACCGCATCATTTTCTATATTTAATCCAATCGAATCCGCATTTTCTTGTCCGACTTTACTGTTTTCGCTTTCGCATTTCAGATGTTTCGTATTTCAAATGTAAAAGTAGAAAACGGTTTAGACATTTTTCGACCGTTTTCTACTTTTCTACTTTTAATTTGAAATATTCCGAATTGAAAATTTGGTTTAAACCAAATTTGGCCAGCTGCACAGGTCATACAGCCCAATTACAGGTTGTTCACCACGCAGCTGCGTTCTTTCTACTGGTGGCCAACTGCCCTCTCTTATAGACGACGCCCAGACTCATCTCTCTTCACCTCATGAGATGGTGCTAAATGTCAGGAAACCAGCAACATCTACACGAAAGCCCACCTAGGCCATAGCCCATCAAGCTCATAGGTTTAACCTCCACCTACAAAGTCAATCATTTAATAGTTTTTGCATCAGCCGAATAAATCTTTGTTACTCAAAAGAAAAATCTAAATAAATCTTTAAAATAAAATACTACATCTATTCTAAAAAGATTAATAAAATTATTCTGACTCAGTTCGAGTTCATGTTTCTATAATATGCACTTGTTAATTATTATATGCCCTTGAACTTGATCATGTATGCACTTAGTCATGCACTTGGTCTACGGGTCGGTATTCCGTATTGAGTTTTCATATATCGATTGTGTTAGAACATAAATCCGCTTTCGAATTGGTTCGTTTTTGAAATTCTCGATAATTCATAAGTTTGCGTTAGTTTTAGTGTCCGTTTTACCGTTTTAAACTTTCGTTTTAGTATTTTAAATGTAAAAGTAGAAAACAATTTAGGAGTTTTTCGACCGTTTCCGACCGTTTTCATCCTTAGGTGAGACTGGTGAACCTTCTGTAATTTCCTAAACGAATATTCCCATCATTTGTATATAGGTCCATTCTCATGCGTTTTTTCGTGCTCCAATTAGCATATAATATGAAAGTATTGTTGTGTTCATCACGACTTCCAGTTGACTACTCCCATTAGCATATACTTCCTCTGCCCCCAAAATATAAGTTGTTATGGGATGTGTGCAGGTCAAACTTTCTCAACTTTGACTCGGTTTGTAAAAAATACGTGCAACATTTAACAATCAATTGGTCGACTCCTAAGGCCACATGCATGTAAAATATACCTGTATTATAATTGGTCGAAGTTAAAAAAAATTGACTTCTCGGGAAGCGAGAATGAATTCTATTTTGGGACTGAGGGAGTATATGAAAGCAGTGTTGAAAATATTTTAACAATCAAGTTCGTCTTTATCTGATTGGTAAGCTTAGACATCATAATGGCATTAAAAAATTCGACTCTCATGGACGCCCTCATGGATCAGTGCAAAGCATCCCAATCCTACAGCATACACAAATGACAACCTTAAAGACCATCTTAGACATTCTGGCATTAGAGTATATACGTGCAGACACTAATCCATGTACTTTACTAAGGAATAACACATACCTGCAGGTAAATAAAGTTTCTTGGGTTAAGCATGGTTAAATTCAGTTTTGAACCGCTATAATAACTTACACTACTACTGCATTTAGAGCCTACAGTGGTGGGCAAATCAGCTTTCTAATTAAACTAGAAAACCTGGGGCGGCGTTGCCCTTTCCATGTTGAACTAACCAGTGGTGATTCTCGTGGGATTTATATCGTTTAGAATTTCTTTTGTTTGATGTCTGATTACTTTTGTATCAGCGAGGGCAAGAAATGAAAGCACCTTCGTAGCAATAGTGTAAGGGTAAATATGTTTGATTATTAATTCTTCTATTCTTAAAAAATATGCTTTCGGTTGAGATTGCAAAGTCTTTTTGCTTCGTAGCATACATTAAGCTCTGACATGATGTAAGTGAGAGTAGAGGAAGAGAGAAATGCAATTGTTTTCCGATGACATTTGACTCAAACTGAGCAGAAAATGTTGTCTCTACTACCTTGAAATTCTATAGTGTTCTTTAAACTACATGATTTGAGGCGTCAAGATCTCACAAATGTAAAATTACGGTGCCATGAAATTTGCTTGCTGCAATGTAGATAAGTTCCATGTAAGGAATAAAGTGGTACTTTTTGTGCCACAAAAGTAATATGCATACTCCATTTTATTTGTAGGAGAGTTTGATAGATCCATCACAGTGCATCTATCTCAACAGTTGCGTGGACACAATATGGCATATTCCTCCATGTTGCGTTTTTTATATTTTGGGGAACTGATAGCTACTCCTACATATAGGCCTAATTTAGAAACTCCAATCCCTCAGAGATCCCAGACTTTTCCCTGTGTGGGTAATCCATGGAGATATCATTCTAATTATCATTCTAGTTCTTAGTGAGGGGTTTTCCATCCCTGAGTTTTGCTCCCTCTTGCTTCCAAAAGAGCCCCTAATAGTATAGACTCCTGTTCAAGTAACAATGATAATATGCTTCATAAGCTCCACCAGGTTCTCAGATCAAGCATATGAGAATGTCTCCTCTGATCTGTAAACTTGCATAGAGACAATACTAAGATGTGAACATTTCATATTAGCTACAACATCTGGTTGCATACAGTGCTTACCAAAAAACATCATGGCATATCTGATGGCTCAGAAGGTGCACTGAAGTATGTGGGCATGTCTCCTCTGATCTTTATATTTTACAATGCTTACCAAAAACATCATGGTATATCTGATGGCTACAAAGCGACACTGAATATGTGTGATCCAACACTAATTGTCTTGGTGTATTTGGTGGGCTATATCAATATGTTCAAAAGCAGCATATCTTTGGGAATTGAAACCACTGCTAATCAAAATCGACTCACACAATAACCAATTTCTGAGAAATCAAACTTGTGAAACTTGCAGATTTGGCTCCAAAGAATCATGCAACTTGCGTAGAGAACTTTGCAAAAATCTTTCAAGTGCATTAATGTGTAGATTTCATACGAAAATCTATAGTTTCGGTTTCCACCCTTGCCAATTCCCTGAGATCCCTGGCGTTTAAGATTGGCTGCCTTGTCGGCCACCATTGGCGTCTTCCCCACTGGAGCAAGCCAACTTTTGTCAATGGGCAGAAGAATACAGATCTTTTCACCATCCTGGTAGTACCAGCTAACAACTGGGGTCTGAAATGTACTGAAAATAGTTCAACCATATGCCTAAAATCAAAGTAATACAAGTAGGTAATTTCCCTTTGCGTATGTACCGTACAACATATCTCACACATGCACACGAATTACAGGCGATTTTTATCTGGTGGTGCATGCTTTCTGTTAAGTGGTAAAGGGCAAGAAAATTGTGGATCACACACAAACTGTTGAAACTGGTATTTTTCCTGCATGCATATAGACAGGGAAAAACAAAAAGTATCATTAGATACAATTATCACAGATACTTTTTTTTTGAGGAACAATTAGCAGAAATACTGACAATCAACTAACTCAACATGTATCTGATCAAATCATTACGCTCCTCAGTTGAGCAATCATGTTTTGGCTTTTTGTTTTCAGGTAAAAAAGCTTCATATCTTGTGTTAACAACAGAATTTCCACCTGATTCAGCTAAACAGTTGACTTCTTCATCTGTCCACTCATCCAGATTCACAGAAATCACCTATACTCCATTCAAAATGAATAGTCGATTAGTTCAATATAAGGACACAATATGCTCAGGTTTAGAACTTTAACAGTAAACATAGAGTAGCATTACAATTAAAAATTGGGCATTAATCATTTTCCACAGTAATTCATAGAGTGTATCCTTTTGACAAGGGAAATAATGAGTGACTGCAATGCACATTTATTGGTAAAAGTAGGCTATATGTTCTTTAAAAAGATTAAATTTTGGAGCCTTGCTTTATATAGTAGGTCCAACAGAAAAGGAAATTGGAATATGCCAATCTGTGGTAAAAATGGCAGAACATATAGGAACATAAAAAAAACAAAGAGTGAAGTTCATTGGCCACCTTTCATATGTGCACACCAAGACTTCTATGACTTCCAGAGCACTTAATGCAGATGAATGCGCCAAAAGGCAGGGCCCTACAAGTGCAAAAGCAGTTTAATTGTAAACGAAATCTTGAGGACCATCTGAAATATAAGATTGAAGTTTATGTGTGCTCCAAATTTATTTTTTTGTATAATTATTTGTCAGAACCGCATGTCTAATTAAAATAATCAGACCAAACATTTACCCCAAATGCTTAAGTTAGGTTAACTCAAATGTTCATATTTTCATGTTTGGTCATTTATGTACTAAAGCAGTAAAGCTGTATAAATACAATGTCAGACCCCTTTAAAGAGACTTTACAAAACTGATGGAGGACAACTATCCTATGCCAAAAGGCAACTCTATCAGTGTTTTGCAAGCATAAGCCAAATTGATTGAATATTCAGAGCGAATGAAATATGTGACACATACGCCCATTTTGGATCTGGATTGCCACAGTCTCATGCAGTATTTCTTTGCTGGTTGGTTCAACAAATACTCCAACATTGCCCTTGCATTAGCTGGATCGGTATCTGAAAACCATCACAAAGAAATCATTTGGAGATCAGTAGTCATTTGCAGCAGTAACACATAAATCAGGCATCGCCAGTTAATCAACAAATAGTAAAGGATATAGTACTAGCAGCTCCACCTACACAACATTTATCACATGAGGCTATTTATTTAGTCCAATTTCTCTCACATCAAGCTAATTATAATTTTAGGTAGTGTCAATTTAATGGTGATTGATAATATCAATCACATCCTTTCTTCAATCGAAATAGCAATGAAATAATATAGAAAAATATCACAGAAGATTCACAAAGGTGCAAACGGGAAAGGAAGATGTCACAGAACATTCACAAACCTGATGTCTCGGAGTGATCATCGCCACCTTGCTGGGCTTGAAATCCGTCGCATGTCCTTCAAGACAAATAGGAGCAAACCATAAAACTGCCATTTCCTTGGAAATGTGCATGTCCCGGATGGACAGATGTGAAAGATGGAGCAAGAGATTGCATCAATAAAAATAAAATCAGAAAGAAGACCGGAAAAAACTACCAACCTTCTGTAATGGGCGGTTGGGGTATCAAGAAAATGCAGAAGATTGTTGCCCTCCATCCCCTGTCGTTCCATGTTCTCTCTCACTCTACCTCCTGAACTCATGGAAGGGAAGAAGAACGGGGTGACCCGCCATGACCACACAACCCGTGATTAAATCAAGAACCAGGGTTCCGTGTGGCGCCCTGATCAAATTGGCTGGACAAACAAACGGGGCAAGCAAGCGGATGAGAATTGAAGGTGGGGGACGGCACAGAAGCTGTAGCCTGTACGCTGTGGCCGGAGCTGCGGAGGCGGTGGTGTCCAGTACATCTGTAACGGCGACAGTGGCGATCCGGGCATCCGACCTTGGGTTGCGCCGCTGTTGCTACTGTAGCTGTCGGCGAATCCATGCGGCCAGCAGTAACAGCACCACGGCAGAAATTTGCTGCCTGGAGACGAAGAGGAGTAGCAAAAGCTCGAGCACCTTCTTGGCATGGCCTCTACCGAGCTCATCTACGGGCTACCTCTGCCAAGCGCTGCGCCGCCGCCCGTCGCGCCAGCGCTGCTCCTAGTGCTGCTGCCGCCCGTCGTGCCTCGCGTCACCACCTCGACAGATCCTACGTGAGCACCGTCGCCACCGAGGCCTCTTGCGCTGCTGCTGCTGTCGTCGCCGCCGCCTGCGCCGCCGCTAGGGTTAGTTTAGGCGAAGGGAGGAGAGGGGACGAGCGGGGAGGGAGATGCTTGTGGCAGCGAAGAGGAGGCCTGGACTGCGGGTTGATTCGACTAAAGTTCGAGGGTTTTTGCAAAAGACCACGGCTCGCCCGATCTGGGCGTCCAGCGCGCCCGATCGAACGGCCGGAAAAAAGCGAAGCGACGTGGCACGCTGGCTGGCCAGCTTTTGAGGCAGGATTCATATGTAAAGATGTGGGCGGCTCATCCACCTCTAGGAAGTCATCTCTATTAAAAGGAATCGTTAACGCTAATTCGGTCACACAAAAGCAAGTGCCAAATTCCACAGGCCACATAGTGCCAAGACACGCGGCGAGGCGGTATAAACAATGATGCTAACTAGGGGTCAGCGACGCCGATCTAACCCTCGTTCTTCGCTTTGAAAAATACACGACAGCTCTTGAGATGACCCGCCGCTAGGTAGAATAGATATATGATCCCTCAAAAATACAAATTACCCAAGCACTCATAATTTATCCCAAATTCTAACAGATTCTATCATAAGTAACTTTACAATTCCATTTGAAAAGGCAACATTCACACACATACCTAACATCAATATCTATCATCAATGTAAATATCATAATCACAATTTCTTAATAGGGTTACATGTGTCTTTTGTTTTACCTCATAATATATCCTAAAATCTTCATGATACCTTTTATTTCGGATTAGATAGATAGATAGATAGATAGATAGATAGATAGATAGATAGACGGATAGATAGCTAGATAGATACTAAATACATCAACTGTAAATTTTTTATTAAAAAGATAGAGTAGATAGAAACTAATTAATACATAAATAGAAAGATTTTTTCGTAAAAAATAGATAGACAGACAGACATAAGGTTAGATAGATATTAAATGCATCAACAGTAATTTTTTCATTAAAAAGGATAGAACAGATAGATATTAATTAATTCATAAATAGAAAGATTTTTTTATAAAAAATATATAGCCAGGTAGATAGATACATACCTAGTAATTTTTCATTAAAAAATATAGATACTAATTAATACATAAATAGAAATATTTTTTTGTAAAAATAGATAGATAGATAGATACACATATAGATGGACAGACATATAGGTAGATAGATACTAAATACATCAACAGTAAATTTTTATTAAAAAGATAGAATAGATAGATACTAATTAATACATAAATAGAAAGATTTTTTCGTAAAAAATAGATAGATCAATAGATAGATAGATAGATAGATAGATAGATAGACAGACAGATAGATCGATCGATAGATAGATAGATAGATGTGCATATATAAAACTTCATTGTAGCTGCATGTTTTATTTGGAAGGTCCTCTCAATTACTACATAATATAGTTCAGTCGACTTAGTATAATGTACATACTTGATTATATAATGTGTTAGCATGTACTCCCTCGGTCCTGTAATACAGTGCGTTCTAAAAATTCTAAGACAACTTAAGGAAACACTCAAATGACGCATGTACCCATATATTATTCCAATTATATAGTTTCTCCTCGAATCATGGCTTCCTTTTTAACAAACCTTGCCAAATTTAAACATAGTCATTATGTAGAATGCATTGTATTTCAATACAAATTTTAGAAGGCACAGTGCACTCTATTTCAGGACGGAGGAGGAGTAATATATTTTAGGTCCCTAAAGTTTTTATGGCTCAATTACCATGTTAATTGTTGATAATGTCTTGTATTTAATATATATTTTTTGTAGTTGAGCCACTCAAATAAAAGGAAAGGATACGACCACAGCATGAAAAAGGACGGAGCTGCATGTCCATCCGTGTCTTCCTTGATCAAAGGTATTTGAGAAATTTTTTATTTTTCTAGATTAATTAATTAATTTGAAAATCTAAAAAATTAATAGCTAAGATTTATTTGAGATATTGTAAGTAAGGGGTGTACCTTCTATATATAATAATCACCAGCCACATATCTAGCATAGGAGAACTCAGGAGTACTACTAACAACCACCATCTCTCTAGCAGTCTAGCTTGCAATGGCAGGGAATTCAAGAAGCACCGTATGCAGGATGGCTGCTGCTGTTTTCATTGCTCTCGTGACCGTGTCCTCTGTTATCTCGTCCACATATGCACTGGGTAAGAGAATATGCATAATCTTCACATTACTCTCAATAAGGGTTTTACTATTTGTGCGTGTGTACTGTCGAACTGAGCTGTGATTAATTGCACGTGCATGCAGCGTTCGAAGAGAAGACATGCGACGACATGTTTCCCTGCAACATCATCGTCTGTAGCTACAAATGCAGAGACAAGGGCAACATCCTGCATAGTGGGAAATACTCAACAAAATGCGAAGGGCGAAACAACAAATGCTGCTGCGTCATCCACAGACCGACAAAATAGTTTGGACTTTGGATCGTTGACTGATGTGTATGTTTCGATCCATTTGGCCGATGGTTCAATAAATTCGGTGCATGAGTACGCGCGTGCAACCTTCAAGCGGCTCTATTCCTGGACGATTCTATAAATTGTTATTTATTCCTCTCATGTCATCTTCATCCGATTTATAAATCATATTTGTGATCCTAAACGAATTCGAAAAAGTTTTGATCTGTTTCTCCATCATAGGTCATTTGCAAAATTCGAATTTTAGTACTCAATTTTTACTATTTTGCGTCTATTCGTACGGCGGATCTATATTCTGCCCCCCTACAAATCAGATTTGTAGGGGCGGCTGGATATAAAGCCGCCCCTACAATTACGGCCATTTGTAGGGACAACTGATAACACTAGTAGCCCCTGCAAATAGATTTTTTTTGCGAATTACACAAGTATAGACACAGACACTATAGACGCACGCACACTCACCCCTATGAACACACGTACGTAAATCCTATCCCTATGAACACCTCTGAAAGACTGTGCCAGCACATACCGGGATTGACATAGTCACCATAGGCGTCTTGCTCTCGATGGGAACGTCGCCTACCACTAAAGGAACAATGCCGTTAAATTTTAGAATAAATCCAGGAAAATGCAAGTATGCATGCGAAGTCAAGGGGAAGAGTATGTCCTTGTTTTGTTGGTTCACTAAGAACTTCATGAGATTTTTCTCGAGTTCAGCTTTCCATTGAGGCAGGGGATTAGGTGTTTGAATACGACATTTGGATCAACGAAACCAACATCATTATCCTTTCTCTTTCTGAGTTCTGTCATCTCATATCTGCATATATAAAAATATAGTGTGAGGATATATAATTTATATATATACATGTAGCTTTATATATATATATACTTTAATAGTAGAAAATAATCACACTTACAGACAATAGCAGCTAATGAGACTTTTGTCGAGAGAGTCCAGGTGGCATAGTTGGTGTAATTATAAAAACTCGACGTATATAACGTCATCGCCACGGAAGTAATGTTGGTTTCTAACTCTGACAGGAACAAAGGCCTCTCCTCGTTCACACGGCGCCATGTACCACTTATTTAGCAGGTACATTTGTGTACCTAGTTCACCTAAGGCCTCATGGTTGTATAGACTCTTTCTATGTTCAAATTTCTTCCAAGGATCCACTTTCGGAGCAGATGGTCCTTCAGCGAGTACTTGGGCAAGGTCCAAACCAGTATCCTCATAAAACCGAACCAGGTCCTCAAAGTCGACGTCCAGTAAGTCTAAGTTTGAACCATATTCATTACGAATGACAAGAGGGGGACTGATTGTTGCGATTGTTGTCCGTGTTGTGCAACACCTTTCCCTGCTCTAGTCTTTTCTGCGCCGCCTCAAATGACTTGGTGAGAGAGCGGTCGTAGTCCGATTTTGGCAGGGCCTGTTGAGATTCCCGCTTTTTCTGGTCCACCTTCTTTATTAGAAGATCTGGGTAGTAGTAGAAGTACGGTTTCTCTGGGTTCTCCGTCACTTCTCGTTGCTTTCTTACTTTTTTGAAGAAACTGTTCACATCTTTTTGTACTGCAACATTTAATTTCTTTTCACTTTTCTCGTAAAACAGTTTTTGAGGAATAACTGGATTAGAGGAGACTTTCTTCTTTGCTTGGTTGGTGGGCCAATGGCTTCATTTATGGGCGAACCTCTTAGGAGCTAGCTGCTTCTTGGTCATCAAGGGGGCGGGGAAGCCATTGGAGACCTCCTTGAGGCGTTGTGAGACCTCCTTGGGCGTTGGAGACCTCCTTGGAGGTGGCGGCGGAGACCTCCTTGAGGCATTGGAGACCTCCTTGGAGGTGGCGGCGGTGGCGGCGTTGCATAATCATTGCCCGGAGCACTATGATGATCTGGAGATTGAATAATTGGACTTAGGTTGGCGGAGGCCCTGCTGTGTGAGTACAAAAAAGAATAATTAGGTATAAGAAATTGTTATTATTAATCATGCATGTCAATAGAAAATTAGTGAAAAAATTGTTTCGTTCACTTTTGTCCGCACCTGGCAGTTGAGGAAGCAGCGGTGGACTAGAGACCCTGGGAATAATGGTGTAGCGCTTGCGCCATAGTATGAATGTCTTCTCTGCTTCTCCTAGAGTCTTCTCCCCATCACCTCCTGGAATGTCAAGAGCCAGATCACTAAAACCTTTGTTAACTCTATCCACTGAGACGCTAACATATCCAGGTGGTATTATTGCCCCATGGATTCTTGGTGTCTTGGTAGGATCTGGAGGAGAAAAAACACCGAGAGCCACCATGATTGTGGCATTCTCTTTTGGAATATGTAGCTCACATGATGTAAACGGTGCAGTGATGTCATCCAGTAGGGCCTCAACTTCGCGAGCGGGCCCCTAGTATTGAAATTGGATGTTAGGTTCTTCTTGATGTATTTCGTGTATAGGGATTTCTTCCAAGTCTGGAATTGTTTGGCTATCTTCTTCATAGCCCACTTTCGAACTAGCTCCTTCAATTCATCATCGTTGATATCATCATAATCATCCGCTTGCAACGTGAAATGTTGAAGGATATCATTCCAAATTAAATTCTTATCAAGATCAGAGACAAAACTAACATGAGGCTCGTTGATCTTTTGCTTCCATTCATGGGCACTTTGATCGAAGTCTCGTCCTTACACAAGGTACCCACAGTTTGCACGAATTTCCTTGCATGTGGACCAAGTGGTTACTTTGTCTCGATATTGAATTCGATATTATGTAGCGCCCTCAATGGCTTTTTCGACCTCGAATATTTTTGCTTTTCGCCGTTGTGGTCGTCGATCCAGAGGGCTACGTATAAAAAAAAGAATAAATAAATATCATGTGTACACATAATAGATGATAGATATTCAAATATATATATATATAATATTCAAATATATATATAAATATATATACCTCGCCAGTATTTTCTTGCACAATATTTTCTTGATTATTTTCAAGAGCCAGATATTGACTCCCGTCATCTACATCCTGCCGGTCACCACTGGCAAATTGAGTGCCGGTGTTGATAATATCCATCATTTCTTCATCCATGTTGTCTCTCGGGGCAGCCATCTAGCTTTTACACCACTAAATATATCTATAAAAAATAAAAACCATATATCTATAAAATGGATCGAGTCATGTGCTTAAAATTAATTAAATAACTACACTCGAAAATCCATTCATTTTTTTTCTACATAACATTTATATATATATATAAACGACTCTTTCAGGAGGCGGAGGGCAGCAGGATAGGTGGTGCTTTGTTTATGGAAATACAGAAGCTTGGTATTTGTAAACCGGTATACTAACTGCTCCCTCCGTCCTGAAATATAAAGTATCCTAACGATATTTAGATAAAAAAAAGAAGATTAACAAAGACCACTTTGCCCCTCATTAATTAGAATAGAGGGGAGTAGTTTAGTTGTTATTTTCCTTATTTACTAACTGATTGTTTTGGATGAAGCTAATAAGTTTAAAAAGAATCTCAATACATCCTGGCCAAAAAAAAAGGAGAGAGGAGTTTAAAAAGAATCTCAATACTACCGTGATGCTAGTTCTTTCATGCATATTTGAGAATCTAAGGATTTTGAAACTTCATACACATTTTTACGAAGCTTCAACCATGCTATCAACTATTTCTCTGCTTCATCAAGCTCCCTTCCTTCAGGTTCTTGAAATTAAAGTACGGTGATATCTTGTTGAGTGTTCATACTATCTTATCACCACTCAGTGATATTGTATGTAAAGTTCATAAAAATATACTGATATGTTGTCCCTTTAAAACTTTTTTCATACTGGACAATTCTCGACATGAAATCAATAAGGAAGTGGATGCATTTGCTGAAAACTTTCTCAGGACATTGCCGAATTGTAGTTTGGTTAAAAATCTGGAATGTCTACATCTGAAAAGTATCTCATGCTCTCCAAATGGCATGCACTTTATCAAACATGTTCTCCTCTATGCAAGAAATCTACAAATGGCCTCAGTGGAAAACTTCAAAGGACATAGGAATTCTGCTCTAGATGCATCAAGAATGCTCAAAGAATTTGAAAGAGTATCACCAGCAGTAAGGATCTGTTTTCAACATCGGGACAACTATTGGTTGATTTAGTTTGACGCGAATAATGTGGAACTATAAAATCCATATTTACTTCTGAACTTTGTACTGGTAATTGGAAATAAGCTATGAACTCTATGTAATAATGACATTTCTTCTATGTGGATAAACATATTTGCTTGATTACCAGGACGTCATTTCAGTTAATGATCTCCCATTGTTTAAATTGCCTACCAGTACTTCACCGGCGGCTCAGTCCCATGCCCAGTGGAGGACAGGTGAGCCATATATAAGTAGCATGAATGGCAGTTAACCTTTGTAATTAAAATTAGATTGCTTCCTATCATTTCCTTCTTGATGCACTTTTGAGGGAAGAGCCGCCATGGTGCAGTACCTTAATGAATAAATCAGCATGAACATCTACACACAGGAGGAGGAAGAATGGGATCACATTGCACCTCACTACACGAACTGGTCAACCGATTCTCTGTAACTATTTCAGAAGTTGAAAAGTAACGCGGCCGTGGAACGACTTGTATTGCTCAAACTCTTTCTACCTAATACAATGATACACATTGCTTGTGCGTATTCGAGAAAAAAAAAAAAGTAAAGGGCAGCCCAAATTTGTATTGCACAAATTGAAAGAACCGCTAAGCATGTGCACATCAACTAGATCAATTGGTAAATTCTTTCCTCGACAAGCAAATTCAACTGTATATGTACTATGAGAATATGTTGCTGCCTAAGAGTTGTCCGATGCATACAGATGACCCTGTTGTTGAATAGATCTCCAGGCGCAAACAGTCCAAACTCCAAAGTGACTACACAACAGCCTAAAGATGATGATTTCAAATATGTCAAAATAGATGACGATCATTTAATAAATCTTCGAGCCGCAAATCGTACATCCACATGATCATGTAATAAGTTGTACGTTCTGGTGTAATGTATTGCACGTTTGCTAGTACGTGAGCGGACCAAAATTTAGATCAAGAACAAATAATATAAAGGGAAAGGTAGCTATACATATGTCTCATAGATCCAGTGAGGATGGCACAGAGACGAGGCAGTGTTGGATCGTCGATCAGAGATGATGAGACGCGGAAGACACGCTCCAGCAAGGGGAGCGTTGAGCGCTTGGCGATACCAGCGTCTTGGCGTGGAGCCGAGGGCGCAAGCCTTGAGTGACGAGGCGGTGATGACGAGGGCGAGGCACTTCGGCGAGGACGAGGGACGAGCAGCTAGCCAGAGAGAGGAGGCACGCCCATGAGGGCTAAGGACGAAGCGCGCGCGTGATGAGGCAGTGCTGGAGGTAGGCGCGTGGAGCTGGCGATGATGAGGACGAGGATAGACGACGGTGGCAAATATGACACGACGACGACGGAGGCGGTTCCAGATCAGATCTGGGTGAGGGCGAGGACGACAGTGGTGTATTTGGATCTGCGCGTCACGCTCAGACGGGAGAGGCATGTGCCGGGCCACCGGCGGAGACAGCGAGAGAGGTGCGCGTGTGTGGAGGTGGTGCTGGAGGCGATGAGGAGCAGTGGCGGCGTGGTGGCTCTCGGCGAAGAACAAGAGATGATGGAGGGGGAAAGAGAGGAGGCGGTATATAGGGGGACCTTTAGTCCCGGGTGAAGCCACAGCCCGGGACTAAAGGTCCTTTAGTTCCACGTGATGGTTAGGTGAAGCCACAGCCCGGGACTAAAGGTCCTTTAGTTCTGGATGATGGTTAGAACCAGGACTAAAAGTCTGACCTTTAGTCACAGGTGTAGCCACTGACTCGGGAGTAAAGGGAATTTTGGCGGGCATGAAAACACAACCCATCTTTAGTCCCGGTGGTTGATCCACCCGGAGTAAAGGTGAAATGCAGATTTAACTTTCCACCAGTTTCTAGAGGTTTTTCTTTTTTATATATTTCTTTTATTAAAGAAGGAAGGAGGGAACACCAACTCAAAGCTGACAAGACATTGAACCACATCATTCTGTAGTTTAGCTAGATCCATTGGATCGATTGCCTTCTGAGAAATTGCATTGAGGAATGCACGCGTAATCCAAGCTTCAGTCTTCCCTAGAAACTCGGATCATAAGAGATCCTTGTGTGTCTCAATATACGGATCTACCAAAGAGGAGTTCTGTAGAACTGTGTAGAGCGCTTTATTGAAATAATCATCATCCATACCAATATATGTTTTCCTCCCTAGTGTCCCCTTTCCGCTTAGTCTCCCCTCATGTCTCGATTCAGGAACACCAATCGAGTCAAGGTCGGGAATAAAGTCAACACAGAACTCAATGACCTCTTCTGTTCCATAGCCCTTGGCGATGCTTCCTTCCCAAGGCGAAACGCGTTTGTGAACATATTTCTTTAGGACTCCCATGAATCTCTCTAAGGGAACATGTTGTGTAGGAACACAGGACCGAGAATGAAAATCTCCTTGACTAGGTGAACTAGGAGGTGTGTCATGATATCAAAGAAGGAAGGAGGGAACACCAACTCAAAGCTTATGAGACATTGAACCACATCATTCTGTAGTTTAGCTAGATCAGTTGGATCAATTGCCTTCTGAGAAATTGCATTGAGGAATGCACATAGCTTCACGGTGGCTAGACGTACATTTAGAGGTAGAATTCCTCTTAATGCAAGCTGGAAGCAATTGCGTAATGAGAGCGTGGCGATCATGGGACTTTAAGTTTAGGAATTTCTTCTCTAGCACATTTATTATTCCTTTTATATTCGAGGAGAATCCAGATGGTACCTTGATGCTTGCTAGGCATTCAAATATGCTTTCCTTCTCTTCTTTACTAAGAGTGTAGCTAGCATGACTTAAGTAATGGCGTTCATCATCTGTCTTCTATGGATGCAGGTTGTCTCGTTCTTTCAAACACTGCAGGTCCTGTCATGCTTCAAGTGTGTCCTTAGGCTTCCCATACACACCCATGAAGCCTAGCAGGTTCACACAAAGATTCTTCGTCAGGTGCATCATGTCGATCGCTCTACCGACCTCTAGGACTTGCCAATTGGGTAGCTCCCAAAATATGGACTTCTTCCACATGGGTGCGTGACCATCGGCGTTGTTCGGAACAGGTTCGCTGCCATGTGCCTTTCCAAATACTACTTTCACATCCTCGACCATATTGTGTACATCCTCACCAGTTCGGTTGCCGGCTTAGTCCGGTGATCGCCTTTACCTTTAAAATGCTTGTCTTTCTTTCTTAGGGGGTGATTAAGTAGGAAGAAATCGACGATGGCCAAGGTACACGACCTTTTGACATTTTTTCAAGAATATTCCTTTAATGTCACCGAAATAGTGCGTGCATGCACTATATCCTTTGTTTGATTGTCCTGAAAGATTACTTAGAGCAGGCCAATCATTGATTGTTACGAACAACAATGCTCGCAGGTCAAAGTGCTCCTGTTTGTGCTCATCCCACACACGTACACTTGGTCTGTTCCACAAAAGTAGAAGTTCTTCAACTAGTGGCCTCAGGTACACGTCGATGTCGTTGCCAGGTTGCCTTAGGTCTTGGATGAGCACTGGCATCATAATAAACTTACGCTTCATGTATAACTAGGGAGGAAGGTTGTAGATACATAGAGTAACAGGCCAAGTGCTATGACTACTGCTCTGCTCCTCGAAAGGATTCATACCATTCGTACTTAAAGCAAACCTTAAGTTTCTTATGTCATTTGCAAACTCCGAGAATTCTCTATCGATTGCTCTCCACTGGGACCCATCAGCAGGGTGTCTCAACATATTGTCTACCTTACGGTCTTCTTTATGCCATCGCAACAACTTTGCAAGGTCTTTGTTTTTGAACAGACGTTTCAAGCGTGGTATTATAGGAGCATACCACATAATCTTGGCAGGGATTTTTTTTCATGGGACGTTCACCCTCAACATCACCAGGGTCATCTCGCCTGATCTTATACCACGATGCAAGACATACCGGGCATGCATCTAACTTCTCGTACTCCTCGCCATGATAGAGGATGCAGTCATTAGGACATGCATGTATCTTCTGGATTTCTAATCCCAAAGGGTGGACTACATGTTTTGCTTCGTACGTAGTGGCGGCTCTATATTCTGCCCCCCTACAAATCAGATTTGTAGGGGCGGCTGGATATAGAGCCGCTCCTACAATTATGGCCATTTATAGGGACAGCTGATAACACGTAGCCCCTACAAATAGATTTTTTCTGCGAATTACACAAGTATAAACACATACACTCTAGACACACGCACACACTACTACAGAATGGACTTGTTGTCCCGGGCGATAACGACCTTTAGTCCCGGTTACCGCGCCGGGACAACGATCCCGGGACTAAAGGTGCCATCTTTAGTCCCGGGTCATTGAGCTGGGACTAAAGAGGGACCTTTAGTCCCAGTTGGTGTTACCAACCGGGACTAAAGGCCCTCCAGCCGAGCAAACGTGGCCACACCCTTTAGTCCCGGTTGGTAACCCCAACCGGGACTAAAGGTTCCTTTTCTTTTTCTTTTTTTTTTGTTTAATTTGTTTTCAGTTCAGTTACACATATTTGTTTAATATATAATATGTTTTTATGTACGTATTCTACGCTGGTAATATAAATACACGCACGCATATAATTACATCTAATTCTCATCTCGAGCATTATTATATTCGAATAAAGTATGAACATGTATATATTATAGATATATATGTATATATACAACAGTTTCATAATCTTGTTCTCGAAAATAACGATATCAATAAACATTTAATTTACACCATTTATTCCTTAGGATCAAAGTAGAACTCGCCGTTGGGATTTAGCACTTTTTCTAGAAGAAATCCTGCTATTGACTCTTGAACTGCTTTCAGATGGTCTTTTTGCTTGACCCTTCATTTCAACCATTCAGTCTTGCATTTGAAATAAAAAGAAAAGTATTAATACATATATATATATATTCATTTAAAAATAAATAAAAATTTGATATATACGTACTCTGAGGACATCTTTAGGAGTTCTTCTTATGTGCGCAGTGATAAATTCACAAACGTAGTATCCACACAAGTTATTACCTGGTTGCTGCCGCAAACACCACTGTACGAGAAGAAGATTATTCTCATCATCTCACACGTAAATTGAAGTACGATATAGTAATTAAACACGTGGGGAAGTGTATATAGTACAACTTACTGGTATTTCAACTACATTAAGTGGTGCCTTGCAATCTTTGCGATGTTGCCGAATAAACTCTTTCCAAACCCTGTGCGACCAATAATGTACGATCGTTAATAAATTATGGCAAAGTCTATTCAATAATAGTTGTGCGTGAGAGATCGAAATTACCCCTGGATAATGTCTATCATATCTTGGTATAGTGCCTGGTCTTTTCTCAACGAGTCAAAGATTACTAACCGACTTGAGTTTAACTCAATGACAATGAGTATCCAGTGAAAACTGCATTGGTTTATACACACACGTACATTCATATAAGTTGTATTGATATTACATAAAATGTGTAGACTACATTATTATTAACACTTACTCAAAGTTGTACGGGAAAAGTATTGTTGTCTTGTCGTCTTTGCTTCACGAAGAACATCATGATATTCTCCTGCGTGCTTTAGATACCCACCGCTCCTTGATAATAATACGGTTTTGAATACGATATAAGGATCAATGAAGCCAACACCGTGTCTTGTATTCTTTGGAGCTCGACATCCGGAATCAGTATATAAATATAAGTTACATGTGAGGATAATTATATACACGTCGCATGGAAGTGAGTTTATTAAATAAAAGTAAGAATCACTTACAAACAAAAGGAGCTAATGATTGATTTGTCCAGAGGCGTCCAAGTGGTATAGTTGATGCAATTCTTGAAACTCATATGTAAGATGTCATCACCACGAAGTAATGATGGTATCTAAATCGACAAAGATCCACTTGCTCACCCCTACCACACGCTTTGCATGTACCACTTGTTGAGCAAGTACATTTATGTACCCAATTCATTCGAGAGCCACGGGGTTGTATGCGGACTTTTGCCATATTTATAAGTCTTCCGGTATCAACTTCCAAGTTACGGATTGGAGCTTTGCCCGTCAATTGATCCAAGGTTAAACCAAAGATTCTTCAAAAAAAAGCATTAAGGGCTTGAACCGACACTTCTCCGAGTTATGCAGTCGATAGACTTCTATGTTGGAACCATATTCATTAGCAACAACAAGATTTTGCATTGGTTGCTACATTGTCCGAGCTGTGGGACATCCTTCCCCGATGCTCTTTTCCTTTTCTTATCTCGCATCATGTGACTTCACGAGGGAGCGGTCATAGTCCGATAGTGGCGAAGGCTTCACGAAGTTCAATCATCTTTTTCTTGTGAGCATCGACCTTCGCCTCAACACATCTCGTGGTATGTAAAAAGTCGGCTTCTCCTTAAGCTTCGCTTGACTCTTGTTTTGATATCTATAAAAAATCTTTCACTTTTTTGTCTTCTTGACCTGCTATTTGCTCATCAGTCTTCTCGTGAAGTATTTCTTGAGAAATAACTCTTTTCTCGGGGTCTTCTTTGCCGCCAGGACCTTAGACGTCTTTGTAGTGCGTCATTTGGAGAGGGGTGGGGCGGTGTTGGAGACCGACATGGAGGCGATGAGGCGGTGTTGGTGGAGACCCGGCGTGGAGGCGTTGGAGATCGTTAGGAGGCGGTGGGGCGGTGTAGGAGTTGGAGATCGTTGTGGAGGCGATGGGGCGGTGTAGGAGTTGGCGATCGCCATGGGGATGAAGTCGTCTCGCCCCCCACGACGCTGTGATGAGATGGGGAATGAATGAGTAGGCTAGGCTGGGGGGAGACCCTGCTACAAAAACAAGTTGTGTGTCAATTATTTTTGAAGCCAATAGAAAATTAATGGAAAATAATATTTCATTCACTTCCATTCGTACCTAGGGTGAGGTAGGGGAAGCGGTGGCACCCCAGGAATGATGATGAAGCGTTTGCGCCATTGAATAAATGTCTTCTCCACTTCTCCTAGTGTCTTCTCCCCATCACCATCTTCAATGTCAAGAGGAACATTGCTGTAACCTTTGAGCACTCTATTGACCGAGACGCTAGCATATCCAGGTTGAATAACTGACCCATGGATTCTTGGTGTCTTCGTTCGGTCTATTGGAGATACAACCCCGACAACCACCATGATTGATGCATTATTACCATCTGGAATGTGCAGCTCACATGTTGTTAGAGGCTCGGTAATGTCATCAACAGGGAAGCGCAACCCAGCGTCGTCTTGAATAACTGGCAGCTCCGTAGAAGCACAACTGCGTTTCATCTGACCAACGGGGCTAATGGTGACTCCCGGCGTTGATTGCGATTGCATTTGACTCATTGCTAGCTGCACTTTCCTCTTGATCTCCTCCTGCATTCTTGCCTCAAGAGATTTTTCTCGTTCACGTGATTCAAGCAATGCTTGTCGTGACTCATCAACAAATTGCTCCAATGCATGGATTCGTTCTGCCTCCTCATCCTTCTTTCTCTAGCGGCTTCTGTAGGTATCCTTGTCTGTTGGGAATGCGTGTAGCCACAGAACTACCCCATAGCCTCTTGTTCGACCACCATGTTCGGGATTCTCTAGGGCATATGTCAATACATCCTTCTCTCTGTTGGGCTTGAAAACACCACTATTAGCTTCTTCCCTAGCACGAGCTAGTCTCTGTGTTGCTCTCTCAATTTTTTGGCCGAAAATTAGCTTGCCAGTGTCTGGGTCTAGGCTTCCCCCATGAGCGTAGAACCAATTCTTCACGCGTTGAGGCCAGTTCTTCTCTATTGTTTCAGGTATGATTCCCTTGGCAGTAATCTCTGCTTCTAGGTTCTGCCACTTGGGAATAGCACTCCTATAACCACCTGATCCCATGCGATGATGGTATTGCTTCATCGTCGCGCGTCTCGCCGATTCCTCATCACACGTTCCTCACTTGTCTTGAGATGTCTTGTATTCTATGAAGGCATCCCAATGGGACTCAACTTGACAAACGCCTTAGCATTGAAATCCGTAGCATTCTTCAAGATAAACTTTTTATACAATGTCTTCTTCCAACTCTGGAACAATGTTGCCATCTTCTTCATTGTCCAATCCCTCACTAGCTCCTTCAAAGCATCATCTGCTTGTAATGTGAAATGCTGAGTGATATCTCTCCAAGCTAGGTTCTTGTCACGATCAGATACAAAACTAACATTAGGAGCGGATATCTTCTGCTTCCATTCACGAGGACTAACTGGGATCCTATCCCTTACAATGAACCCACATTGATTGACATATGTCTGAGCATGTGGTCCCAATGGTTTGCCGGTGTCGGTGTCGAATTCTGATATTATGAAACGGCCCTCTAATGGCTTTTTTGGCCCTCGGACTTTCCTACTTTTGTCGGTGGTTGATGTAGATCCAGAGACCGGCTACATGAGTAGAAACACAACGATTAACAACAAATATACGTACGCATGCATCTATAAGAGATGATAGATAATCGAATATACCTCGCCAGTATTTTCTTGGGTGACAATTTGTTGATCTTCAACCACCGGCATATTCAGGATATCCTCATAATCAGCAAAGTACTGACTCGTGTCATCTACATCCACATTGGTGCCGGCGTTGATAATATCCGCCATTATGTCATCACTCAAGTTATCATCCGGAGCAGCCATTTGTATCTTCAAGATAACACATAAATAGAATTACTATGGTACATAACATAAGCACATGTGATAACACGTATAGAATTACTAAATCGAATTAAATATAATAACACATAATATTTCATAAGGATAAACAATAATAAGGTATAGGCTTTGGAATCGAATCAAAAACAGTTTCGATCCAAAAACATGGAAATAAGTACATGTATATATATACACATAGAATGATACAATATATTTTCTCTCTCTCTCAACACATAAAAATAAGTGCATATGTCTATATCTCTAGATATGCATGTGATAACACATAGAATGTCTCTCTCTCAACACATGAAAATAAGTACATGTATATATACATATAGAAATAATTAAGTACATATGTATACATATAGAATCTCTCTCTAGATATATATAGAGAGATAGAATATATAATTACTAAATCCAATTAAATAAATCTAACATGAAATTAGATAAACTAGTAATAGATAATACATTTTAATCTAACATATATCAAAAACTATAATAAAAAACTATCTAAAAAACTATCTAAATAAAATACTAATTAAATTTTAATACATTTAAATCTAACATATATCAAAAACTATCTAAAAAATAACTAAAAAACTAACAATAAACTACTAATTAAAATTTAATACATTTTAATCTAACATACGGCCGAGACTTTGTAAAAAAAATCTAAAAAACATGGCCGATCGAGAGCAAAGACAGAGAGTTCGTTCGAGGAGGGCACAGTGGTGCTGCAGGAAGCGTCGGCGACGGAGGGTGGAGTCAGTGCGGTCTGGCGGAGGAGGCGGGATCTGGCGCGCGCGATGCGGCCGGGAGAATGGTGCTGACGGTGAGGTGAGACGACGTGCTAGGTGATGTGGTTGGACTTTAGCGTGATTTGTGATTTATGGTTGTGACTTGTGCTTGGATTTCATTAACTTGTCGTAATAAACATGTGAATGATGATGAACATGTGACTTGTCATTGTAATATATTGTGATTTGTGGTTCAAAATTATGGTTGTGATATATTATGAGAAGATGGGTTCTGTGTGATATATATGTGTATATATATGAAATGCTTGTGTCGATGGAATGCAAAAAATAAAAAAAAATTAAATTTCTGTCTCTTTGCTGAGGGCAATGACCAAGGCCCTCGGCAAAGAAGGGTCCTTTGCCGAGGGCCCTAGCAATAGCCCTCGGCAAAGATTTTTTTTAAAATCCTGAAAATTTCTTTGCCGAGGGCCAGGGAGCAGGCCCTCGGCAAAGGTTTTTAAAAAAAAATTCAAAAAAAAACTATTTCTTTGCCGAGGGTCGGCCCTCAGTAAACAATTTTTTTTTAAAAAAAAACCTTTGCCGAGGGCCCTTGCAATAGCCCTCGGCAAAGTTTTTTTTGGGAAAAATCCTGAAAAATTCTTTGCCGAGGGCCGGCCCTCGGCAAAAAAAATTCAAAAAAAACCACTTCTTTGCCGAGGGTCGGCCCTCGGCAAAGAAACCACCAACGGCGCTGGTGCGTGACGGGTTCTTTACTTTGCCGAGGGCCGTCCTGGCCCTCGGCAAAGGCTTTGCCGAGTGCCCAATAAAGGGCCCTCGGCAAAGACCCCTTCGCCGTCTAAAAATTCCCCGAGGGGTCTTTGCCGAGGGCAGCCCTCGGCAAAGCCTTTGCCGAGGGTTTCTGGTCCTTTGCCGAGGGCTAGAGGCCCTCGGCAAAGCATGCGAGTCCAGTAGTGCCTCGGCCAACGTTGTTGTCTTGTATTGTGCGTGCTTGCTCTATTCTCCCTTCTTCTTCTAGCTCGATCCATAGTGTGTGGGTACGGACAAAGCCGGTACGGTGGTCGACACGGTTAGTGGTCTAGAGGCTGGAGACTAGTGGTCTGGGAGGCCAGAGGTCTGGAGACTAGTGGTCTGGAGGCTGGAAACTAGTGGTCTGGGAGGCCAGGGGTCTGGAGACTAGTGGTCTGGAAGGCCATGGCTGCGAGGCTAGTGGTCTGGAGGATATCTGGTTCACTGTCGTCAGACGGTGATCCCGTAGGTTAACAAGCGGTATCAGAGCCTCGTACAAGCGCCGTCGTCATTCTAACCGATGGCGATGACAGGTGGTTTGGAGTTAGGCGACGGCAGTGGCACTGTCATAGCTGCCCAGCCACTACCGGAGGTAGTTGTCCGCACGGTGTGGGAGGTCAGCAGCACCACTTGGCCGACGCTGACTCGCACTAACTATGGAGAGTGGTCGGTGACCATGAAGGTCAAGCTCAGAGCCCGACGGCTCTGGAATGTTGTTGACAAGGGCACCGACGTGGAAGAAGACGACATGTCAGCATTGGAGGCTATCCTCGCTACTGTATCGGCGGAGTACAGGAAACCGTTGGGGACAAAAAGCTCAGCTAAGGAGGCGTGGGAGGCCATTGCGGCGATACGCGTCGGTTCTGACCGCGCAAAGAAGGCAACGGCCCAGCTTCTGAAGCAGGAGTATGCAAACCTCAAGTTCAAGGATGGTGAAATAATGGAGGACTTTTCCCTCCGCCTGCAGACGCTCATCAGCAAGCTAAAGAGCCACGACGTCACCATCGACGAAGAGGAGGCGGTCTCCAAATTCCTCCACTCCGTGCCGGCAAAGTACATCCAGATCGATCTCTCCATAGAGACGATGCTGGACTTGTCCACCCTCACCATCGAGGATGTGGCAGGCCGTCTGTGGGCGGTGGACGAGCGCCTGGAGCAGGCGATAGCAACGAAGGACAGCGGAAAACTCCTGCTGACGGAAGAGGAGTGGGCTGCTCGGCGAAACTCTGGGAAGGCAGCCTCCTCTAGTCGCGGTGGCAACGGCAAACATCACGGCATGGCTTCTTTGGAGAAGAAGCAAATCGACTCCAACGCCTATCGATGTTGCAGGAAGATGGGCCATTAGGCACGGGAGTGCCCAAATCGCAAGAAGAAAAAGAAGGCTCAGGCTCACTTGGCGAAAGCCGATGATGAGGATGAGGCCACTATCCTTATGGCGATGTTTTGTGTACTGCACGACGTCGAGGCCATGGAGAGGGAAGAGGCGACAACGGTGGAAGGATCCAGCAAGGCCCTAAAGACCGTCAACCTCGACGAACCACGCACCCAAGTCCATCTCGGGCGTGTGGGCGCCAACCAGGAGCAGCCATGGTATCTGGACTCTGGTGCCAGTAACCATATGATGGGCTCCAAGGACTCCTTCTCCAAGCTCGACGACGATGTTACCGGTACGGTGAAGTTTGGTGATGGCTCAAGGGTGGCTATCCAAGGGTGCGGCACCATCATCTTCAGATGCCAGAACGGGGAGCACCGCGCGCTAACGGATGTATACTACATCCCACAGCTGCGTTCCAGCATCATCAGCATTGGTCAGCTGGATGAGCGCAGTAGCAAGGTTCTGATCAAGGCCGATGTTCTGAGGATCAAACACCGGGAGCAGCGACTTCTCGCCAAGGTGAAGAGGTCCCTGAACCGGTTGTACCTGCTCGACCTGAAGGTAGAGCAGCCGGTTTGCCTAGCGGCAAGGCACTCCGAGGAACCGTGGATGTGTCATGCCCGGTTTGAACATCTCAGCTTCGATGCGCTTGGTCGGCTGGGGAAGATGGTCCGAGGGCTACCCCACATCAAACACGGAGGCGAGCTGTGTGACAGTTGCCTGGCTGGGAAGCAGAGGAGGCTACCGTTCCCAAAGGTGGCCAAGTATCGCGCGAAGGAAGCTCTCGAGCTAGTTCTCGGCGACCTCTACGGGCCGATCACGCCTGCTACATGCAGTGGTCGGTGGTACTTCCTCCTACTCGTGGACGATTATAGTTGCTACATGTGGCTACAACTCCTGACGAGCAAGGATGAAGCGGCGGTGGCGATCAAGAAGTTCAAGACGCACGCGGAGGCCGAGAGCGGCAAGAAGCTCCGCGTACTGAGGACTGATCAGGGTGGTGAATTCACTTCGGTGGAGTTTGCTACGTACTACGCGGATCAGGGTGTGGGACAACATCACACCGCGCCGTATTCGCCACAACAGAATGGCGTGGTGGAGCGACGGAACCAGACAGTGGTTGGCATGGCTCGATCCATGATGAAGGCCAAAGGGATGCCGGCAAAGTTCTGGGGAGAGGCGGTGACCACGGCGTTGTTCATCCTCAACCGCGCTCCAACCAAGGCCCTAACGGGCAAGACGTCGTTCGAAGCTTGGTACGGGAGCAAGCCGAACGTGTCATTCCTCTGGACATTCGGTTGCATCGGCCACGTCAGGAAGACGAAGCCGAACCTCACCAAGCTGGAGGACAGGAGCACACCCATGGTGTTCCTGGGCTACGCGGAGGGTACCAAGGTGTACCGGCTCTATGACCCACGCGGAGACAAGGTGACTGTCTCGCGTGATGTTGTGTTCAACGAGGAGGCGGCTTGGGACTGGAACAGTCCGATCACGGGGGAAGCAGGAGGCTTCCCCAACACCTTCGTCGTCGAGCACTTGGTCATCCACGGTGGTGGAGACGCTGCGGAACAGGTGCCACACACTCCGGGAGGAGCACTGAGCACTCCAGCGGTAGAGTCGAGCACTTCTAGGGCAGTGCCGAGCACACTAGGAGTGGAGCCAGGAGGTTCTGCTGTGGTGGCGACCACTTCAGGACGGGTGCCAAGCACTCCTGTGGCGGAGCCAAGACGTCTTACTGTGGTCCCAACCACTCCAAGACTGAGGCTAGGTACTCCTACAGTGTGGCCGAACACTGCAGGAGTTATGACGAGCAGTCCAGAAGCAGTCCGGCGGAAGAAGGAACTCCATCACCCCCGATCGAGTTCGCCTCACCTCCAAGTGACATCACTGAGTTCGTGGACGCCTACCACGAAGGTGAGGAGTTGAGGTTCCACAGGCTGGACGACATCGTCGGTGGCACAGGTCCCTCAGGTCTGGCGGGTAGGCTGTTCAACGACGCAGAGCTGCTACTCGTCAGTGTAGAGGAACCACCCACGTTCGCGCTAGCCGAGCGTGATGGAAACTGGTGACGGGCGATGCTGGAGGAAATGAAGGCGATCGAGGAAAACGAGACTTGGCAGCTCGTCGATCCACCTCCAGGATGCCGTCCGATCAGCCTGAAGTGGGTGTACAAAGTCAAAAGGGATGAGCTCGGTGCCATTGTCAAGTACAAGGCGCGCCTCGTCGCCCGAGGCTTTGTCCAGCGCGAGGGCATCGACTTCGAGGAGGTCTTTGCGCCAGTAGCGCGCATGGAGTCAGTCCGTTTGCTACTTGCTTTGGCGGCAGCAAAGGACTGGCGCGTCCATCACTTGGACGTTAAATCGGCCTTCCTCAACGGCGAGCTGGCGGAAACGGTCTTCGTTAGGCAACCTCTAGGGTTCACTGTCAAGGGAGAGGAGCATAGGGTGCTCTGACTACGCAAAGTGCTCTACGGGCTGCGGCAAGCCCCTCGAGCATGGAACACCAAGCTTGACACCACGCTGGGCAAGCTTGGGTTTCAGAGGTGCACAACCGAGCACACGCTCTACACGCGATGACGGGGGAAGGAAGAGCTCGTGGTCGGTGTGTATGTGGATGACTTAATCGTCACCGGCGCGCGCACGGAGGATATCAACAGATTCAAGCGAGAGATGGCAGCTCGTTTCCGAATGAGCGATCTCGGCACTCTCTCCTACTACCTCGGCATCGAGGTGAGACAGGGCTGCGAGGCTAGTGGTCTGGAGGCTATCTGGTTCACTGTCGTCAGACGATGATCCCGTAGGTTAACAGAACTTCCTTCAGCTGAATGCAAGATTCCATCAGTGATACATAGCAGTCTTGTAGCATTTGGTGCCACCCATGGAAAGGGACATAAGATGGTTAATCACAGTTGATAATGTTAGCACTGCATCAAGGAAACAAACAATTAAAAGATGACCCATGTTCATAGGATGTCAGAGAGAGAAAGTATCAACAGCGTTGCAGTGATCTGTACATAGCCACTTACCAGCTAACTTGATCTCGGATTCAGATGACAGGCCAGGATTGAATGAGCTGCTTGAGACTTGTGCCAATGCAGATGTCCAGATTGCAAAACCATTACCATCAAATTTGTTCAAGACTTGTTCAATGGCATCTGGATAGCAAATGTAGCATGAAGATATTGCTAACAATAGTGGTTTCCATAGCCCAGCAGGACTGTCAGATATAGACTTGAAGCGGGAAAATGCTGCTTGTGCAAAGGATTCAGCAATAGTTTTTCTAGCATCTTGTGTTCCAAGGGAGAAATTTGGAGCGTGCAGTAGTGTATGGATGCATGAGCATGCCCTCCATGTTGCAGATGGGTAAGCTGCAATTGCCTTAGTCACAAAAGTAGAAACCCAACCAATGACTGAACTCTGTGAACCATTTTCAGACTGCGATGGAAGCATTTTCCGGAAGAAACCATCAAGGTCAAATCTTTGGTGGAAATTGACAGCTTCTTTAATTGCGTTGAAAACCCCCTGATCCTCAATCTCCTCCGAGGAGTCCCAGTTAGCAATAATGTCAGCCCATATAGCTACCAGCTCAAAGACCTTCATACTTGCAGTTTCTTCCGTGCAAGTAACAGAACTCATGACAAACTCAAGTAACACAGAAGCATCATTTACACATGACGGAGGTGGCAATGCAGAACCAATGTTCTCCTGAAATGAATGTTGAAAACGGTCAAGCAAATTTCACTGCATAAATTTCAAATTTTTGGAAATTCAGACATAGTTTTTCATTGACAAGATGATTTCAAATAAAAAAGTTGTTAACTACAATGTTTCGTAACTTTTTGGGATCTACAACTTTTATTTTGGTAGTTTCTCCATCCGAGATCATTTACAAAATTTGAATTTTAAATTTTAGAAATTCAAACGTAGTTTTCGTTTACAAGATGATTTCAAATAAAAAAGTTATCAACTACAAAGTTTCATAACCTTCCATCAGATTTTCAGTTAATAGATTAAAATCTTGATTGTTTGTCTCTCATATTTTATTAACATATTAACCTTCCATCATATTTTCAATTAATAGATTAACCACCATGGACCTGTTGGGTATTACATACTCACTTCGCCTCATAGTAAACACACATCTCATTTTATAAGAAGCGAAATCTTTTAAAGTCTGGCCAAATATATATAAAAATATATTAGTGACCATGATGATAAGTGTTATTAGATTCAGCATAGAATTTACTTCTACAACAAAATTATTTATAGATACAGATGCAACTATTATTTTGTATATGTTTAGTCAAACTTAAAAAAAAACTTGACTTCTAGAGAGATGGAACATGTGTTTATTTTGGGATAGAGGGAGTATACTATAATTTATTTATTAATAAATTATACCAAGTGAATGGGATTAGTAGGACTCATCTGATATTTTATTAATACATATATCTTGTCTTATTAATATATAGATATTCTATTAACTAATTTATTGCCAAGTGACGTGATTAATAGGATCCAACTCATCTAAAATTTTATTAATTAATTGTGAATGCCGATAATGTGATATTTTTAATACACATATTTTGTTTTACTAATATATATACTTTTATTGTCTAACTATGAACGTCAGTATTGCAGATATGATATTTTAATAATGCATTATCAAGTGACGTGAATAATAGGACTCGTCCCATACTTCATACTAACTGTGAACTTTTTTTTTTGGAAAGGAAATAACTGTGAACGTTAGTACTCCGATCAAGATTTTCTCCAATGCATCAAAGTGCCGTGATTAATAAGATCCAAGTCTTCTGCTACATTTATTAACTAACTGTGAATGCCAATAGTGTTATATTTTTAATACATATATTTTGTTTTATTAGTATATATTTTATTAACTAGCAATGAACGTCAATATTGCTGATATGATATTTTAATAATGCATTACCAAGTGACGTGAATAAAAGGACTCGTCCGATGTTTTTATAATAATAACTAACTATCAACGCTAGTACTACATCAAGATTTTCTCCAACACGTCAATGTTTTTTCTCCTAAAAAACGTCAAGATTTTCTCTAGCACGTCATAGTTTTTCTCCTAAAAACAAATTTTATCTATAATGGCAGAGGTGGGTAATTTCCTAGAGAACAAAATAGATCCAATGATGATAGATGGCTAGAGTCTTTGATTGGGTGGATTCATGTGAGAATTTCTAGAATTTATCTATTTTTCTAGCACATCCAGTAGGGATTAACGCAGAGGCTTCATTGGGCGACTGATCAGTAATAGTAAGATAAGATTTGTGCACTGCTACTGTGTCCAGGGGTACTCCGACCCAAGTAGCTTAGTACATACGGAGGTATGTATACGTGGTATTCGTCCACACTAATCGTTGACATAATTATTTCCTGGCCCCTCTGCATGCGTAGGATGATATTTATTTAGAAACAAATGCGGTGACATCGTCGCCGCCGTGCTGGAACTTGGAGACGGCGCAGTCGGTGGAGAAGAGGCCCGACGAGAGGTACTTGTGCGTGCCGCCCATGACGGGCATCTTGGCGCCGATGTCCAGCCTGCTCACGTAGCTAGGGCTATACGTCTGCCCGAGCACGCCGTCGACGTCCGCAGTGAGGTTATGGAACCGGAAGCCGAGGTCGAGGTGCACGAGGCTGTGGCTGCCGGAATGGTGATGCCCAGCGCCTGCACCCACGTGAAGTCGCGCCTCAGCTCCGGGTTGTGGTTGCCGAAGAAGTGCGCGTTGATGTGGAGGTTGGCGTCGGAGAGGATGCAGAAGCTTGTGGCCGTGGAAGTAGAAGGTGTTGCTGTCGCCGTCGAGCTGGACGAGGACGGTGTTGACGGCGTCAGTGCCCGTGACCGACAGCCCCGGTAGGGTCCTGGACAGCCACCGTGCGTCCCTGACCGCGGCGACGTCGACGGGTTCGCCGTCGAGGGGCGACTTCACGACGTGGTCCTCGTCCTCGTCCCACCGCACAAATCACAAAAATACAGAAGGTAATAACCAAGATCAGATGTCGTCATCCTCGTCGAGTCCTACTGGAACGCCATCGTCTGGATTTTGGAAGACCGGAACTCAGGCGTCGGTGTCTCGGTGATCTGTGCTGGTGATCGCGTGGTGAACCGGCGATCGGCGCTACCTCTCTTGCAGTCTCGCATCTCGCCAGAAGTTCGGAATCGTGACTCGCGATAGCTACGTGCACACATGTGCGGATGTTGATAGCTCGGCTCCTTGCCTCCTGAAAAGAAAGAGGCCAACGACTTTTTGCTGATGGGACGCTGCATCTTCTCATTAATCCAAAATCCTAATGGACTATAACTAAAGGGTATGAGTTATTATATACCTGGGCTTGGCCCTCATCCCGCGAGGGCCCTCGGCTGTTGCACCTCTGCCTGCCCCTTAGGGCCGGCACTGGTCGCGCCTCAGCTCCGGGTTGTGGTTGCCGATGAAGTGCGCGTTGATGTGGAGGTTGGCGTCGGAGAGGATGCAGAAGCTTGTGCCCCGTCAAGCACGGGTCGCCGCAGGAAGTGTCGGGGAAGAAGTCACACGCTATATATGTGTACAACATGGAGTGTGTCTGTGTGTGTGTAAAATCCTAGATGCTTATTCATCTATAAAGAATAAAATAATGATGATAATATTTTTATGGTTCTTCCATGTAATAATAACAATGTTAAAACAACATATGAACCTAGGCAGCATTTCCTTTTAACTAATAGTAATCCCTGTCTAATTTGTTTGTATAACGTACATCCGGCCCAATATGTGTGGAAGGCTTCGATTGAAAGCCCAATTGCATCGTCCTAGTTTCAACCCACGAAACTGTCTCCATTTGAAGCAGGCCAGCGAATCCAATCTCAGCATTGTTTGTGTAAGATATTTTTTTTTAAATTTTTAATTGCACTATTTTTTCATATAAAAATATTTTGATACATCTTTGAAATTATATTTTTTTTAAATTTTTGTATATTTTTTTAATATTTCTAGTACGATTTCCCTCCATGAACTTTCACTAATCCGATTTACCTCCCTGTGACGTGGCACCACATCAGCAAAATTGCCAATTAAACCGGCCAGGTTGCAAAAATTTTAGAAGTTAAAAGGGGGTCAAAGTAACCGATGGATGGAAAATCCAATGGCCCAATAAAACAAAAAAACAAATGACTAGAAAAAATATGACGTGCAGGGAGTGGAACTCAGCATGTTCCAAAACAATTCTATCCTGCATGGACCAACCACCATGTTTCTTACGCGCTCTATTCAGATTTGGTTAACATTCCTGCAGCTGAAGGAACAAGTTGAAGTTGTATACCCTCTCCGTTCCACAGTCTGAAAATATTGTACCATGTTCCCGTAGCACGTTCCCTACATTCCCAGAACTTAGTTGCTAACCGTCAAACAAAGGGTTTTGTAAATGAGGAAAGTAAATCGGACGACCACAAAAGTTGAGGAGTCAAAAGGACGTTTTGCTTTGTGTAACGTCCATTCAACCAAATATGTGTGAAGATTGAAAACCCAATTGCATCGTACCAGTTTCAAATCACGGAACTGTCCATTTGAACCAGGCCGGCGATTCCAATCATAGAAAACGGCCATGGTGGCTGTGATAGATGAGAACACTGTGAAGCGCGCAAACGAGGCATGGTCTCCGACTCAGTCTATCTCTTCCTCTGCTAGCTGCTGTAAAAAATTTTGTATTCCTATTCCGTTTCAGTTCAGATTTTAGAAAATAGAAAGTTTGTGCGTGTGAGATCTGAGCACATGTAACATATTGACATTGCTTGGTGGATTTTCAGATTGCAGATCTGGGATTGATAATACATAATAGTAGCAAGGTGTTTTCTATTAATTCACTAGAAACTGTGGAAAATGAAACCCTACAGAAATTTAATTTCAAAATTATACAAAACCACGGCTTCGGAAAATGAAACCTAAGAATGTTCTACTAGCTCTAGGCTTTGGTGTACTCTTGGTCCACCCCTGTCCGTCTACCGACGTAGATTTCCATTAGACACAAGGAATTGCTCGTTACCTAGTGACTGTGTTGTTCGTCAAATGGCAATTGCGGAAACGCCATCTGACTGGACCATGATGCTTAACAATTCTAACTGGTTAATTGTTGGTGTTGACCCAAGTATCTCTTATTTACTAGCACTAAAAAGACTAAAAGTAAGACTATTTTTTTGTGCGACTTTTTTTTTGGTCACTCCTCCCTTCCGGCCATGCAATACCCCGTGCGATAGAAAAAGAAACTGCCATCCCTGCGATCCCCGCCTGCTTTGAAGAAAACAAATCGATCACCAGAGGCCACATGCATGGAAGGAAACAATAATCATGCATGGAAGGAAACAATTGGCAAAGATCAAGCAAGACGACTCCCTTCCGGCCATGCGATATCCCGCGCGATAGAAAAAGAAACTGTCATCCCTGCGATCCCGGTCTGCTTTCAAGTAAACAAATCGATCACCTGAGGCCACATGCATGGAAGGAAACAATAATCATGCATGGAATGAAACAATTGGCAAAGATCAAGCAAGACGACTCAATTAGGTTGGCCCTTAATTTTAGTGTTTCCAGCATGCAGACCTGAAATTAAAAAGTGGCTGCTCCTTGAGAACATCAATGGTGCCAAATAAAAGATGTGCAGGTTATACATGGTGAGACTAAGGATGAAAACGGAACGGAAATATTCCGAACCGAACCGCATCATTTTCTATATTTAATCCAATCGAATCCGCATTTTCTTGTCCGACTTTACCGTTTTCGCTTTCGCATTTCAGATGTTTCGTATTTCAAATGTAAAAGTAGAAAACGGTTTAGACATTTTTCGACCGTTTTCTACTTTTCTACTTTTAATTTGAAATATTCCGAATTGAAAATTTGGTTTAAACCAAATTTGGCCAGCTGCACAGGTCATACAGCCCAATTACAGGTTGTTCACCACGCAGCTGCGTTCTTTCTACTGGTGGCCAACTGCCCTCTCTTATAGACGACGCCCAGACTCATCTCTCTTCACCTCATGAGATGGTGCTAAATGTCAGGAAACCAGCAACATCTACACGAAAGCCCACCTAGGCCATAGCCCATCAAGCTCATAGGTTTAACCTCCACCTACAAAGTCAATCATTTAATAGTTTTTGCATCAGCCGAATAAATCTTTGTTACTCAAAAGAAAAATCTAAATAAATCTTTAAAATAAAATACTACATCTATTCTAAAAAGATTAATAAAATTATTCTGACTCAGTTCGAGTTCATGTTTCTATAATATGCACTTGTTAATTATTATATGCCCTTGAACTTGATCATGTATGCACTTAGTCATGCACTTGGTCTACGGGTCGGTATTCCGTATTGAGTTTTCATATATCGACTGTGTTCGACATAAATCCGCTCGAATTGGTTCGTTTTCGAAATTCTCGATAATTCATAAGTTTGCGTTAGTTTTCGTGTCCGGTTTTACCGTTTTCGCTTTCGTTTTCGTATTTTAAATGTAAAAGTAGAAAACAATTTAGGAGTTTTTCGACCGTTTCCGACCGTTTTCATCCTTAGGTGAGACTGGTGAACCTTCTGTAATTTCCTAAACGAATATTCCCATCATTTGTATATAGGTCCATTCTCATGCGTTTTTTCGTGCTCCAATTAGCATATAATATGAAAGTATTGTTGTGTTCATCACGACTTCCAGTTGACTACTCCCATTAGCATATACTTCCTCTGCCCCCAAAATATAAGTTGTTATGGGATGTGTGCAGGTCAAACTTTCTCAACTTTGACTCGGTTTGTAAAAAATACGTGCAACATTTAACAATCAATTGGTCGACTCCTAAGGCCACATGCATGTAAAAAATACCTGTATTATAATTGGTCGAAGTTAAAAAAAATTGACTTCTCGGGAAGCGAGAATGAATTCTATTTTGGGACTGAGGGAGTATATGAAAGCAGTGTTGAAAATATTTTAACAATCAAGTTCGTCTTTATCTGATTGGTAAGCTTAGACATCATAATGGCATTAAAAAATTCGACTCTCATGGACGCCCTCATGGATCAGTGCAAAGCATCCCAATCCTACAGCATACACAAATGACAACCTTAAAGACCATCTTAGACATTCTGGCATTAGAGTATATACGTGCAGACACTAATCCATGTACTTTACTAAGGAATAACACATACCTGCAGGTAAATAAAGTTTCTTGGGTTAAGCATGGTTAAATTCAGTTTTGAACCGCTATAATAACTTACACTACTACTGCATTTAGAGCCTACAGTGGTGGGCAAATCAGCTTTCTAATTAAACTAGAAAACCTGGGGCGCGGCGTTGCCGCGCCATGTTGAGCTAGCCAGTGGTGATTCTACGTGGGATTTATATCGTTTAGAATTTCTTTTGTTTGATGTCTGATTACTTTTGTATCAGCGAGGGCAAGGAAATGAAAGCACCTTCGTAGCAATAGTGTAAGGGTAAATATGTTTGATTATTAATTCTTCTATTCTTAAAAAATATGCTTTCGGTTGAGATTGCAAAGTCTTTTTGCTTCGTAGCATACATTAAGCTCTGACATGATGTAAGTGAGAGTAGAGGAAGAGAGAAATGCAATTGTTTTCCGATGACATTTGACTCAAACTGAGCAGAAAATGTTGTCTCTACTACCTTGAAATTCTATAGTGTTCTTTAAACTACATGATTTGAGGCGTCAAGATCTCACAAATGTAAAATTACGGTGCCATGAAATTTGCTTGCTGCAATGTAGATAAGTTCCATGTAAGGAATAAAGTGGTACTTTTTGTGCCACAAAAGTAATATGCATACTCCATTTTATTTGTAGGAGAGTTTGATAGATCCATCACAGTGCATCTATCTCAACAGTTGCGTGGACACAATATGGCATATTCCTCCATGTTGCGTTTTTTATATTTTGGGGAACTGATAGCTACTCCTACATATAGGCCTAATTTAGAAACTCCAATCCCTCAAGAGATCCCAGACTTTTCCCTGTGTGGGTAATCCATGGAGATATCATTCTAATTATCATTCTAGTTCTTAGTGAGGGGTTTTCCATCCCTGAGTTTTGCTCCCTCTTGCTTCCAAAAGAGCCCCTAATAGTATAGACTCCTGTTCAAGTAACAATGATAATATGCTTCATAAGCTCCACCAGGTTCTCAGATCAAGCATATGAGAATGTCTCCTCTGATCTGTAAACTTGCATAGAGACAATACTAAGATGTGAACATTTCATATTAGCTACAACATCTGGTTGCATACAGTGCTTACCAAAAAACATCATGGCATATCTGATGGCTCAGAAGGTGCACTGAAGTATGTGGGCATGTCTCCTCTGATCTTTATATTTTACAATGCTTACCAAAAACATCATGGTATATCTGATGGCTACAAAGCGACACTGAATATGTGTGATCCAACACTAATTGTCTTGGTGTATTTGGTGGGCTATATCAATATGTTCAAAAGCAGCATATCTTTGGGAATTGAAACCACTGCTAATCAAAATCGACTCACACAATAACCAATTTCTGAGAAATCAAACTTGTGAAACTTGCAGATTTGGCTCCAAAGAATCATGCAACTTGCGTAGAGAACTTTGCAAAAATCTTTCAAGTGCATTAATGTGTAGATTTCATACGAAAATCTATAGTTTCGGTTTCCACCCTTGCCAATTCCCTGAGATCCCTGGCGTTTAAGATTGGCTGCCTTGTCGGCCACCATTGGCGTCTTCCCCACTGGAGCAAGCCAACTTTTGTCAATGGGCAGAAGAATACAGATCTTTTCACCATCCTGGTAGTACCAGCTAACAACTGGGGTCTGGAAATGTACTGAAAATAGTTCAACCGTATGCCTAAAATCAAAGTAATACAAGTAGGTAATTTCCCTTTGCGTATGTACCGTACAACATATCTCACACATGCACACGAATTACAGGCGATTTTTATCTGGTGGTGCATGCTTTCTGTTAAGTGGTAAAGGGCAAGAAAATTGTGGATCACACACAAACTGTTGAAACTGGTATTTTTTCCTGCATGCATATAGACAGGGAAAAAACAAAGTATCATTAGATACAATTATCACAGATACTTTTTTTTTTGAGGGAACAATTAGCAGAAATACTGACAATCAACTAACTCAACATGTATCTGATCAAATCATTACGCTCCTCAGTTGAGCAATCATGTTTTGGCTTTTTGTTTTCAGGTAAAAAAGCTTCATATCTTGTGTTAACAACAGAATTTCCACCTGATTCAGCTAAACAGTTGACTTCTTCATCTGTCCACTCATCCAGATTCACAGAAATCACCTATACTCCATTCAAAATGAATAGTCGATTAGTTCAATATAAGGACACAATATGCTCAGGTTTAGAACTTTAACAGTAAACATAGAGTAGCATTACAATTAAAAATTGGGCATTAATCATTTTCCACAGTAATTCATAGAGTGTATCCTTTTGACAAGGGAAATAATGAGTGACTGCAATGCACATTTATTGGTAAAGTAGGCTATATGTTCTTTAAAAAAGATTAAATTTTGGAGCCTTGCTTTATATAGTAGGTCCAACAGAAAAGGAAATTGGAATATGCCAATCTGTGGTAAAAATGGCAGAACATATAGGAACATAAAAAAACAAAGAGTGAAGTTCATTGGCCACCTTTCATATGTGCACACCAAGACTTCTATGACTTCCAGAGCACTTAATGCAGATGAATGCGCCAAAAGGCAGGGCCCTACAAGTGCAAAAGCAGTTTAATTGTAAACGAAATCTTGAGGACCATCTGAAATATAAGATTGAAGTTTATGTGTGCTCCAAATTTATTTTTTTGTATAATTATTTGTCAGAACCGCATGTCTAATTAAAATAATCAGACCAAACATTTACCCCAAATGCTTAAGTTAGGTTAACTCAAATGTTCATATTTTCATGTTTGGTCATTTATGTACTAAAGCAGTAAAGCTGTATAAATACAATGTCAGACCCCTTTAAAGAGACTTTACAAAACTGATGGAGGACAACTATCCTATGCCAAAAGGCAACTCTATCAGTGTTTTGCAAGCATAAGCCAAATTGATTGAATATTCAGAGCGAATGAAATATGTGACACATACGCCCATTTTGGATCTGGATTGCCACAGTCTGCGCAGTATTTCTTTGCTGGTTGGTTCAACAAATACTCCAACATTGCCCTTGCATTAGCTGGATCGGTATCTGAAAACCATCACAAAGAAATCATTTGGAGATCAGTAGTCATTTGCAGCAGTAACACATAAATCAGGCATCGCCAGTTAATCAACAAATAGTAAAGGATATAGTACTAGCAGCTCCACCTACACAACATTTATCACATGAGGCTATTTATTTAGTCCAATTTCTCTCACATCAAGCTAATTATAATTTTAGGTAGTGTCAATTTAATGGTGATTGATAATATCAATCACATCCTTTCTTCAATCGAAATAGCAATGAAATAATATAGAAAAATATCACAGAAGATTCACAAAGGTGCAAACGGGAAAGGAAGATGTCACAGAACATTCACAAACCTGATGTCTCGGAGTGATCATCGCCACCTTGCTGGGCTTGAAATCCGTCGCATGTCCTTCAAGACAAATAGGAGCAAACCATAAAACTGCCATTTCCTTGGAAATGTGCATGTCCCGGATGGACAGATGTGAAAGATGGAGCAAGAGATTGCATCAATAAAAATAAAATCAGAAAGAAGACCGGAAAAAACTACCAACCTTCTGTAATGGGCGGTTGGGGTATCAAGAAAATGCAGAAGATTGTTGCCCTCCATCCCCTGTCGTTCCATGTTCTCTCTCACTCTACCTCCTGAACTCATGGAAGAGAAGAAGAACGGGGTGACCCGCCATGACCACACAACCCGTGATTAAATCAAGAACCAGGGTTCCGTGTGGCGCCCTGATCAAATTGGCTGGACAAACAAACGGGGCAAGCAAGCGGATGAGAATTGAAGGTGGGGGACGGCACAGAAGCTGTAGCCTGTACGCTGTGGCCGGAGCTGCGGAGGCGGTGGTGTCCAGTACATCTGTAACGGCGACAGTGGCGATCCGGGCATCCGACCTTGGGTTGCGCCGCTGTTGCTACTGTAGCTGTCGGCGAATCCATGCGGCCAGCAGTAACAGCACCACGGCAGAAATTTGCTGCCTGGAGACGAAGAGGAGTAGCAAAAGCTCGAGCACCTTCTTGGCATGGCCTCTACCGAGCTCATCTACGGGCTACCTCTGCCAAGCGCACACGCCGCCGCCGTCGCCCGCGCTGCTCCTAGTGCTGCTGCCCGCCGTCGTGCCTCGCGTCACCACCTCGACAGATCCTACGTGAGCACCGTCGCCACCGAGGCCTGCGCGCGCTGCTGCTGACGTCGCCGCCTGCGCCGCCGCTAGGGTTAGTTTAGGCGAAGGGAGGAGCGAGGGACGAGCAGGAGGGAGATGCGCGGCGCAGCAGAAGAGGAGGCCTGGACTGCGGGTTGATTCGACTAAAGTTCGAGGGTTTTTTTGCAAAAAGACCACGGCTCGCCCGATCTGGGCCGTCCGCGCGCCCGATCGAACGGCCGGGAAAAGCAGGCGACGTGGCACGCTGGCTGGCCAGCTTTTGGAGGCAGGATTCATATGTAAAGATGTGGGCGGCTCATCCACCTCTAGGAAGTCATCTCTATTAAAAGGAATCGTTAACGCTAATTCGGTCACACAAAAGCAAGTGCCAAATTCCACAGGCCACATAGTGCCAAGACACGCGGCGAGGCGGTATAAACAATGATGCTAACCAGGGGGTCAGCGACGCCGATCTAACCCTCGTTCTTCGCCTGAAAAATACACGACAGCTCTTGAGATGACCCGCCGCTAGGTAGAATAGATATATGATCCCTCAAAAATACAAATTACCCAAGCACTCATAATTTATCCCAAATTCTAACAGATTCTATCATAAGTAACTTTACAATTCCATTTGAAAAGGCAACATTCACAAACATACCTAACATCAATATCTATCATCAATGTAAATATCATAATCACAATTTCTTAATAGGGTTACATGTGTCTTTTGTTTTACCTCATAATATATCCTAAAATCTTCATGATACCTTTTATTTCGGATTAGATAGATAGATAGATAGATAGATAGATAGATAGATAGACGGATAGATAGCTAGATAGATACTAAATACATCAACTGTAAATTTTTTATTAAAAAGATAGAGTAGATAGAAACTAATTAATACATAAATAGAAAGATTTTTTCGTAAAAAATAGATAGACAGACAGACATAAGGTTAGATAGATATTAAATGCATCAACAGTAATTTTTTCATTAAAAAGGATAGAACAGATAGATATTAATTAATTCATAAATAGAAAGATTTTTTTATAAAAAATATATAGCCAGGTAGATAGATACATACCTAGTAATTTTTCATTAAAAAATATAGATACTAATTAATACATAAATAGAAATATTTTTTTGTAAAAATAGATAGATAGATAGATACACATATAGATGGACAGACATATAGGTAGATAGATACTAAATACATCAACAGTAAATTTTTATTAAAAAGATAGAATAGATAGATACTAATTAATACATAAATAGAAAGATTTTTTCGTAAAAAATAGATAGATCAATAGATAGATAGATAGATAGACAGACAGATAGATCGATCGATAGATAGATAGATAGATGTGCATATATAAAACTTCATTGTAGCTGCATGTTTTATTTGGAAGGTCCTCTCAATTACTACATAATATAGTTCAGTCGACTTAGTATAATGTACATACTTGATTATATAATGTGTTAGCATGTACTCCCTCGGTCCTGTAATACAGTGCGTTCTAAAAATTCTAAGACAACTTAAGGAAACACTCAAATGACGCATGTACCCATATATTATTCCAATTATATAGTTTCTCCTCGAATCATGGCTTCCTTTTTAACAAACCTTGCCAAATTTAAACATAGTCATTATGTAGAATGCATTGTATTTCAATACAAATTTTAGAAGGCACAGTGCACTCTATTTCAGGACGGAGGGAGTAATATATTTTAGGTCCCTAAAGTTTTTATGGCTCAATTACCATGTTAATTGTTGATAATGTCTTGTATTTAATATATATTTTTGTAGTTGAGCCACTCAAATAAAAGGAAAGGATACGGCCATGCGCATGAAAAAGGACGGAGCTGCATGTCCATCCGTGTCTTCCTTGATCAAAGGTATTTGAGAAATTTTTTTAATTTTTCTAGATTAATTAATTAATTTGAAAATCTAAAAAATTAATAGCTAAGATTTATTTGAGATATTGTAAGTAAGGGGTGTACCTTCTATATATAATAATCACCAGCCACATATCTAGCAAAGGAGAACTCAGGAGTACTACTAACAACCACCATCTCTCTAGCAGTCTAGCTTGCAATGGCAGGGAATTCAAGAAGCACCGTATGCAGGATGGCTGCTGCTGTTTTCATTGCTCTCGTGACCGTGTCCTCTGTTATCTCGTCCACATATGCACTGGGTAAGAGAATATGCATAATCTTCACATTACTCTCAATAAGGGTTTTACTATTTGTGCGTGTGTACTGTCGAACTGAGCTGTGATTAATTGCACGTGCATGCAGCGTTCGAAGAGAAGACATGCGACGACATGTTTCCCTGCAACATCATCGTCTGTAGCTACAAATGCAGAGACAAGGGCAACATCCTGCATAGTGGGAAATACTCAACAAAATGCGAAGGGCGAAACAACAAATGCTGCTGCGTCATCCACAGACCGACAAAATAGTTTGGACTTTGGATCGTTGACTGATGTGTATGTTTCGACCCATTTGGCCGATGGTTCAATAAATTCGGTGCATGAGTACGCGCGTGCAACCTTCAAGCGGCTCTATTCCTGGACGATTCTATAAATTGTTATTTATTCCTCTCATGTCATCTTCATCCGATTTATAAATCATATTTGTGATCCTAAACGAATTCGAAAAAGTTTTGATCTGTTTCTCTATCATAGGTCATTTGCAAAATTCGAATTTTAGTACTCAATTTTTACTATTTTGCGTCTATTCGTACGGCGGATCTATATTCTGCCCCCCTACAAATCAGATTTGTAGGGGCGGCTGGATATAAAGCCGCCCCTACAATTACGGCCATTTGTAGGGACAACTGATAACACTAGTAGCCCCTGCAAATAGATTTTTTTTGCGAATTACACAAGTATAGACACAGACACTATAGACGCACGCACACTCACCCCTATGAACACACGTACGTAAATCCTATCCCTATGAACACCTCTGAAAGACTGTGCCAGCACATACCGGGATTGACATAGTCACCATAGGCGTCTTGCTCTCGATGGGAACGTCGCCTACCACTAAAAGAACAATGCCGTTAAATTTTAGAATAAATCCAGGAAAATGCAAGTATGCATGCGAAGTCAAGGGGAAGAGTATGTCCTTGTTTTGTTGGTTCACTAAGAACTTCATGAGATTTTTCTCGAGTTCAGCTTTCCATTGAGGCAGGGGATTAGGTGTTTGAATACGACATTTGGATCAACGAAACCAACATCATTATCCTTTCTCTTTCTGAGTTCTGTCATCTCATATCTGCATATATAAAAATATAGTGTGAGGATATATAATTTATATATATACATGTAGCTTTATATATATATACTTTAATAGTAGAAAATAATCACACTTACAGACAATAGCAGCTAATGAGACTTTTGTCGAGAGAGTCCAGGTGGCATAGTTGGTGTAATTATAAAAACTCGACGTATATAACGTCATCGCCACGGAAGTAATGTTGGTTTCTAACTCTGACAGGAACAAAGGCCTCTCCTCGTTCACACGGCGCCATGTACCACTTATTTAGCAGGTACATTTGTGTACCTAGTTCACCTAAGGCCTCATGGTTGTATAGACTCTTTCTATGTTCAAATTTCTTCCAAGGATCCACTTTCGGAGCAGATGGTCCTTCAGCGAGTACTTGGGCAAGGTCCAAACCAGTATCCTCATAAAACCGAACCAGGTCCTCAAAGTCGACGTCCAGTAAGTCTAAGTTTGAACCATATTCATTACGAATGACAAGAGGGGGACTGATTGTTGCGATTGTTGTCCGAGTTGTGCAACACCTTTCCCTGCTCTAGTCTTTTCTGCGCCGCCTCAAATGACTTGGTGAGAGAGCGGTCGTAGTCCGATTTTGGCAGGGCCTGTTGAGATTCCCGCTTTTTCTGGTCCACCTTCTTTATTAGAAGATCTGGAGGTAGGTAGAAGTACGGTTTCTCTGGGTTCTCCGTCACTTCTCGTTGCTTTCTTACTTTTTTGAAGAAACTGTTCACATCTTTTTGTACTGCAACATTTAATTTCTTTTCACTTTTCTCGTAAAACAGTTTTTGAGGAATAACTGGATTAGAGGAGACTTTCTTCTTTGCCGGCTGGTGGGCCAATGGCTTCATTTGCGGGGCGAACCTCTTAGGAGCTAGCTGCTTCTTGGTCATCAAGGGAGGCGGGGAAGCCATTGGAGACCTCCTTGGAGGCGTTGTAGACCTCCTTGGAGGCGTTGGAGACCTCCTTGGAGGTGGCGGCGGTGGAGACCTCCTTGGAGGCATTGGAGACCTCCTTGGAGGTGGCGGCGGTGGCGGCGTTGCATAATCATTGCCCGGAGCACTATGATGATCTGGAGATTGAATAATTGGACTTAGGTTGGCGGAGGCCCTGCTGTGTGAGTACAAAAAAGAATAATTAGGTATAAGAAATTGTTATTATTAATCATGCATGTCAATAGAAAATTAGTGAAAAAATTGTTTCGTTCACTTTTGTCCGCTGGGGCAGCTTGAGGAAGCAAAGGTGGACTAGAGACCACAGGAATAATGGTGTAGCGCTTGCCATAGTATGAATGTCTTCTCGCTTCTCCTAGAGTCTTCTCCCATCACCTCCTGGAATGTCAAGAGCCAGATCACTAAAACCTTTGTTAACTCTATCCACTGAGACGTTAACATATCCAGGTGGTATTATTGCCCCATGGATTCTTGGTGTCTTGGTAGGATCTGGAGGAGAAAAAACACCGAGAGCCACCATGATTGTGGCATTCTCTTTTGGAATATGTAGCTCACATGATGTAAACGATGCAATTGATGTCATCCAAGAGGGGCCTCAACTTCATGAAAGCGGGCCCCTAGTATTGAAATTGGATGTTAGGTTCTTCTTGATGTATTTCGTGTATAGGGATTTCTTCCAAGTCTGGAATTGTTTGGCTATCTTCTTCATAGCCCACTTTCGAACTAGCTCCTTCAATTCATCATCGTTGATATCATCATAATCATCCGCTTGCAACGTGAAATGTTGAAGGATATCATTCCAAATTAAATTCTTATCAAGATCAGAGACAAAACTAACATGAGGCTCGTTGATCTTTTGCTTCCATTCATGGGCACTGATCGGAAGTCTGTCCCTTACAAGGTACCCACAGTGTTGCACGAATTTCCTTGCATGTGGACCAAGTGGTTCGCCTGTCTCGATATTGAATTCCGATATTATGTAGCGCCCCTCCAATGGCTTTTTCGGGCCTCGAATATTTTTGCTTTTCGCCGTTGTGGTCGTCGATCCAGAGGGCTACGTATAAAAAAAAAGAATAAATAAATATCATGTGTACACATAATAGATGATAGATATTCAAATATATATATATATAATATTCAAATATATATATAAATATATATACCTCGCCAGTATTTTCTTGCACAATATTTTCTTGATTATTTTCAAGAGCCAGATATTGACTCCCGTCATCTACATCCTGCCGGTCACCACTGGCAAATTGAGTGCCGTGTTGATAATATCCATCATTTCTTGATCCATGTTGTCTCTCTCAAGCAGCCATCTAGCTTTTACACCACTAAATATATCTATAAAAATAAAACCATATATCTATAAAATGGATCGAGTCATGTGCTTAAAATTAATTAAATAACTACACTCGAAAATCCATTCATTTTTTTTCTACATAACATTTATATATATATAAACTACTCTTTTCAGAGGCGGAGGCAGCAGGATAGGTGGTGCTTTGTTCATGGAAATACTGAAGCTTGGTATTTGTAAACCGTATATACTAACTTTGCTCCCTCCGTCTCCGAAATATAAAGTATCCTAACGATATTTAGATAAAAAAGAAGATTAACAAAGACCACTTTGCCCCTCATTAATTAGAATAGAGGGAGTAGTTTAGTTGTTATTTTCCTTATTTACTAACTGATTGTTTTGGATGAAGCTAATAAGTTTAAAAAGAATCTCAATACATCCCGGCCAAAAAAAAAAAGGAGAGAGGAGTTTAAAAGAATCTCAATACTACGGTGATGCTAGTTCTTTCATGCATATTTGAGAATCTAAGGATTTTGAAACTTCATACACATTTTTACGAAGCTTCAACCATGCTATCAACTATTTCTCCTTCATCAAGCTCCCTTCCTTCAGTTCTTGAAATTAAAGTACGGTGATATCTTGTTGAGTGTTCATACTATCTTATCACCACTCAAAGTGATATTGTATGTAAAGTTCATAAAAATATACCGATATGTTGTCCCTTTAAAACTTTTTTTCATCTTGGACAATTCTCGACATGAAATCAATAAGGAAGTGGATGCATTTGCTTTGAAAACTTTCTCGAGGACATTGCCGAATTGTAGTTTGGTTAAAAATCTGGAATGTCTACATCTCGAAAAGTATCTCATGCTCTCCAAATGGCATGCACTTTATCAAACATGTTCTCCTCTATGCAAGAAATCTACAAATGGCCTCGGTGGAAAACTTCAAAGGACATAGGAATTCTGCTCTAGATGCATCAAGAATGCTCAAAGAATTTGAAAGAGTATCACCAATGATGAGGATCTGTTTTCAACATCGGGACAACTATTGGTTGATTTAGTTTGACGCGAATAATGTGGAACTATAAAATCCATATTTACTTCTGAACTTTGTCTTTGGTAATTGGAAATAAGCTATGAACTCTATGTAATAATGACATTTCTTCTATGTGGATAAACATATTTGCTTGATTACCGGGGCGTCATTTCAGTTAATGATCTCCCATTGTTTAAATTGCCTACCAAGACTTCACCGTGGCTCAGTCCCATGCCCAATGGAGGACAAAGAGCCATATATAAGTAGCATGAATGGCGCTTAACCTTTGTAATTAAAATTAGATTGCTTCCTATCATTTCCTTCTTGATGCACTTTTGAGGGAAGAGCCGCCATGGTGCAGTACCTTAATGAATAAATCAGCATGAACATCTACACACGGAGGAGGAAGAATGGGATCACATTGCACCTCACTACACCTAACTGGTCAACCGATTCTCTGTAACTATTTGAAGTTGAAAAGTAACGCGGCCGTGGAACGACTTGTATTGCTCAAACTCTTTCTACCTAATACAATGATACACATTGCTTGTGCGTATTCGAGAAAAAAAAGAAAAGTAAAGGGCAGCCCAAATTTGTATTGCACAAATTGAAAGAACCGCTAAGCATGTGCACATCAACTAGATCAATTGGTAAATTCTTTCCTCGACAAGCAAATTCAACTGTATATGTACTATGAGAATATGTTGCTGCCTAAGAGTTGTCCGATGCATACAGATGACCCTGTTGTTGAATAGATCTCCAGGCGCAAACAGTCCAAACTCCAAAGTGACTACACAACAGCCTAAAGATGATGATTTCAAATATGTCAAAATAGATGACGATCATTTAATAAATCTTCGAGCCGCAAATCGTACATCCACATGATCATGTAATAAGTTGTACGTTCTGGTGTAATGTATTGCACGTTTGCTAGTACGTGAGCGGACCAAAATTTAGATCAAGAACAAATAATATAAAGGGAAAGGTAGCTATACATATGTCTCATAGATCCAGTGAGGATGGCACAGAGACGAGGCAGTGTTGGATCGTCGATCAGAGATGATGAGACGCGGAAGACACGCTCCAGCAAGGGAGACGTTGAGCGCGCGGCGATGCACGCGTGCGCGTGGAGCCGGGGACGGCGCGCGAGTGACGAGGCGGTGATGACGAGGACGAGGCACTTCGGCGAGGACGAGGGACGAGCAGCTAGCCAGAGAGAGGAGGCACGCCCATGAGGGCTAAGGACGAAGCGCGCGCGTGATGAGGCAGTGCTGGAGGTAGGCGCGTGGAGCTGGCGATGATGAGGACGAGGATAGACGACGGTGGCAAATATGACACGACGACGACGGAGGCGGTTCCAGATCAGATCTGGGTGAGGGCGAGGACGACAGTGGTGTATTTGGATCTGCGCGTCACGCTCAGACGGGAGAGGCATGTGCCGGGCCACCGGCGGAGACGGCGAGAGAGGTGCGCGTGTGTGGAGGTGGTGCTGGAGGCGATGAGGAGCAGTGGCGGCGCGGTGGCTCTCAGCGAAGAACAAGAGATGATGGAGGGGGAAAGAGAGGAGGCGGTATATAGGGGGACCTTTAGTCCCGGGTGAAGCCACAGCCCGGGACTAAAGGTCCTTTAGTTCCACGTGATGGTTAGGTGAAGCCACAGCCCGGGACTAAAGGTCCTTTAGTTCTGGATGATGGTTAGAACCAGGACTAAAAGTCTGACCTTTAGTCCTGGGTGTAGCCACGGCTCGGGAGTAAAGGGAATTTTGGCGGGCCGCGAAAACACAACCCATCTTTAGTCCCGGGTGGTTGATCCACCCGGGAGTAAAGGTGGGCTGCAGTTTGGCTTTCCACCAGTTTCTAGAGGTTTTTCCTTTTTTATATATTTCTTTTATTAAAGAAGGAAGGAGGGAACACCAACTCAAAGCTGACAAGACATTGAACCACATCATTCTGTAGTTTAGCTAGATCCATTGGATCGATTGCCTTCTGAGAAATTGCATTGAGGAATGCACGCGTAATCCAAGCTTCAGTCTTCCCTAGAAACTCGGATCATAAGAGATCCTTGTGTGTCTCAATATACGGATCTACCAAAGAGGAGTTCTGTAGAACTGTGTAGAGCGCTTTATTGAAATAATCATCATCCATACCAATATATGTTTTCCTCCCTAGTGTCCCCTTTCCGCTTAGTCTCCCCTCATGTCTCGATTCAGGAACACCAATCGAGTCAAGGTCGGGAATAAAGTCAACACAGAACTCAATGACCTCTTCTGTTCCATAGCCCTTGGCGATGCTTCCTTCCGGGCGAGCACGGTTGTGAACATATTTCTTCAGGACTCCCATGAATCTCTCTAAGGGGAACATGTTGTGTAGGAACACAAGACCGAGAATGAAAATCTCCTTGACTAGGTGAACTAGGAGGTGTGTCATGATATCAAAGAAGGAAGGAGGGAACACCAACTCAAAGCTTATGAGACATTGAACCACATCATTCTGTAGTTTAGCTAGATCAGTTGGATCAATTGCCTTCTGAGAAATTGCATTGAGGAATGCACATAGCTTCACGGTGGCTAGACGTACATTTAGAGGTAGAATTCCTCTTAATGCAACTGGAAGCAATTGCGTAATGAGCACGTGGCAGTCATGGGACTTTAAGTTTAGGAATTTCTTCTCTAGCACATTTATTATTCCCTTTATATTCGAGGAGAATCCAGATGGTACCTTGATGCTTGCTAGGCATTCAAATATGCTTTCCTTCTCTTCTTTACTAAGAGTGTAGCTAGCATGACTTAAGTAATGGCGTTCATCATCTGTCTTCTATGGATGCAGGTTGTCTCGTTCTTTCAAACACTGCAGGTCCTGTCATGCTTCAAGTGTGTCCTTAGGCTTCCCATACACACCCATGAAGCCTAGCAGGTTCACACAAAGATTCTTCGTCAGGTGCATCATGTCGATCGCGCTATCGACCTCTAGGACTTGCCAATTGGGTAGCTCCCAAAATATGGACTTCTTCCACATGGGTGCGTGACCATCGGCGTTGTTCGGAACAGGTTCGCTGCCATGTGCCTTTCCAAATACTACTTTCACATCCTTGACCATATTGTGTACATCCTCACCAGTTCGGTTGCCCGGCTTAGTCTGGTGATCTGCCTTACCTTTAAAATGCTTGTCTTTCTTTCTTAGGGGGTGATTCGTAGGAAGAAATCGACGATGGCCAAGGTACACGACCTTTTGACATTTTTTCAAGAATATTCCTTTAATGTCACCGAAATAGTGCGTGCATGCACTATATCCTTTGTTTGATTGTCCTGAAAGATTACTTAGAGCAGGCCAATCATTGATTGTTACGAACAACAATGCTCGCAGGTCAAAGTGCTCCTGTTTGTGCTCATCCCACACACGTACACTTGGTCTGTTCCACAAAAGTAGAAGTTCTTCAACTAGTGGCCTCAGGTACACGTCGATGTCGTTGCCAGGTTGCCTTAGGTCTTGGATGAGCACTGGCATCATAATAAACTTACGCTTCATGTATAACTAGGGAGGAAGGTTGTAGATACATAGAGTAACAGGCCAAGTGCTATGACTACTGCTCTGCTCCTCGAAAGGATTCATACCATTCGTACTTAAAGCAAACCTTAAGTTTCTTATGTCATTTGCAAACTCCGGGAATTCTCTATCGATTGCTCTCCACTGGGACCCATCAGCAGGGTGTCTCAACATATTGTCTACCTTACGGTCTTCTTTATGCCATCGCAACAACTTTGCAAGGTCTTTGTTTTTGAACAGACGTTTCAAGCGTGGTATTATAGGAGCATACCACATAATCTTGGCAGGGATTTTTTTTCATGGGACGTTCACCCTCAACATCACCAGGGTCATCTCGCCTGATCTTATACCACGATGCAAGACATACCGGGCATGCATCTAACTTCTCGTACTCCTCGCCATGATAGAGGATGCAGTCATTAGGACATGCATGTATCTTCTGGATTTCTAATCCCAAAGGGTGGACTACATGTTTTGCTTCGTACGTAGTGGCGGCTCTATATTATGCCCCCCTACAAATCAGATTTGTAGGGGCGGCTGGATATAGAGCCGCTCCTACAATTATGGCCATTTATAGGGACAGCTGATAACACGTAGCCCCTACAAATAGATTTTTTCTGCGAATTACACAAGTATAAACACATACACTCTAGACACACGCACACACTACTACAGAATGGACTTGTTGTCCCGGGCGGTAACGGCCTTTAGTCCCGGTTACCGCGCCGGGACAACGATCCCGGGACTAAAGGTGCCATCTTTAGTCCCGGATCATTGAGCCGGGACTAAAGAGGGACCTTTAGTCCCAGTTGGTGTTACCAACCGGGACTAAAGGCCCTCCAGCCGAGCAAACGTGGCCACACCCTTTAGTCCCGGTTGGTAACCCCAACCGGGACTAAAGGTTCCTTTTCTTTTTCTTTTTTTTTGTTTAATTTGTTTTCAGTTCAGTTACACATATTTGTTTAATATATAATATGTTTTTATATGCGTATTCTACGCCGGTAATATAAATACACGCATATATATAATTACATCTAATTCTCATCTCGAGCATTATTATATTGAATAAAGTATGAACATGTATATATTATAGATATATATGTATATATACAACAGTTTCATAATCTTGTTCTCAAAATAACGATATCAATAAACATTTAATTTACACCATTTATTCCTTAGGATCAAAGTAGAACTCATGGCTTGGAATTTAGCACTTTTTCTAGAGAAGAAATCCTGCTATTGACTCTTGAACCGCTTTCGGATGGTCTTTTTTGCTTGACCCTTCATTTCAACCATTCAGGTCTTGCATTTGAAATAAAAAGAAAAGTATTAATACAGATATATATATATTCATTTAAAAATAAATAAAAATTGATATATACGTTACTCGAGGACATCTTTAGGAGTTCTTCTTATGTGCGCAGATGATAAATTCACAAACGTAGTATCCACACAAGTTATTACACAGTTCTTGCCATAAACACACCTTGTCTGAGAAGAAGATTATTCTCATCATCTCACACGTAAATTGAAGTACGATATAGTAATTAAACACGTGGGGAAGTGTATATAGTACAACTTACTGGTATTTCAACTACATTAAGTGGTGCCTTGCAATCTTTGCGATGTTGCCGAATAAACTCTTTCCAAACCCTATGCGACCAATAATGTACGATCGTTAATAAATTATGGCAAAGTCTATTCAATAATAGTTGTGCGTGAGAGATCGAAATTACCCCTGGATAATGTCTATCATATCTTGGTATAGTGCCTGGTCTTTTCTCAACGAGTCAAAGATTACTAACCGACTTGAGTTTAACTCAATGACAATGAGTATCCAGTGAAAACTGCATTGGTTTATACACACACGTACATTCATATAAGTTGTATTGATATTACATAAAATGTGTAGACTACATTATTATTAACACTTACTCAAAGTTGTACGGGAAAAGTATTGTTGTCTTGTCGTGCTACTTCACGAAGAACATCATGATATTCTCCTGTGCTTTAGATACCCACCGCTCCTTGATAATAATACTGGTTTTGAATACGATATAAGGATCAATGAAGCCAACACTGGTGTCTTGTATTCTTTGGAGCTCTGACATCTGGAATCTGTATATAAATATAAGTTACATGTGAGGATAATTATATACACGTACGCATGGAAGTGAGTTTATTAAATAAAAGTAAGAATCACTTACAAACAAAAGGAGCTAATGATTGATTTGTCCAGAGCGTCCAAGTGTTATAGTTGATGCAATTCTTCGAAACTCATATGTAAGATGTCATCACCACAGAAGTAATGATGGTATCTAAATCTGACAAAGATCCACTGCTCACCCCTACCACACGCCTGCATGTACCACTTGTTGAGCAAGTACATTTGCGTACCCAATTCATTCAGAGCCACAGGGTTGTACAGACTTTTGCCATATTTATAAGTCTTCCAGGTATCAACTTCCAAGTTCTGGATTGGAGCTTTGCCCGTCAATTGATCCAAGGTTAAACCAGTATCTTCAAAAAAAGCATTAAGGGCTTGAACCGACACTTCTCCAGAGTTGTCTGGTCGATAGACTTCTATGTTGGAACCATATTCATTAGCAACAACAAGATTTTGCATTGGTTGCTTCTGTTGTCCGAGCTGTGGGACATCCTTCCCTGATGCTCTTTTCCTTTTCTTATCTGCATCATGTGACTTCACGAGGGAGCGGTCATAGTCTGATAGTGGCGAAGGCTTACGAAGTTCAATCATCTTTTTCTTGTGAGCATCGACCTTCTGCCTCAACACATCTCGTGGTATGTAAAAGTACGGCTTCTCCTTAAGCTTCGCTTGACTCTTGTTTTTGATATCTATAAAAAAATCTTTCACTTTTTTGTCTTCTTCAGCTGCTATTTGCTCATCAGTCTTCTCAGGAAGTATTTCTTGAGAAATAACTCTTTTTCTCGGGGTCTTCTTTGCCGCCAGGACCTTAGACGTCTTTGTAGTGCGTCGCTGTGGAGGGGGTGGGGGCGGTGTTGGAGACCGACATGGAGGCGATGAGGCCGGTGTTGGTGGAGACCGGCGTGGAGGCGTTGGAGATCGTTGTGGAGGCGGTGGGGCCGGTGTAGGAGTTGGAGATCGTTGTGGAGGCGATGGGGCCCGGTGTAGGAGTTGGCGATCGCCATGGGGATGAAGTCGTCTCGCCCCCCACGACGCTGTGATGAGATGGGGAATGAATGAGTAGGCTAGGCTGGGGGGAGACCCTGCTACAAAAACAAGTTGTGTGTCAATTATTTTTGAAGCCAATAGAAAATTAATGGAAAATAATATTTCATTCACTTCCATTCGTACCTAGGGTGAGGTAGGGGAAGCGGTGGCACCCCAGGAATGATGATGAAGCGTTTGCGCCATTGAATAAATGTCTTCTCCACTTCTCCTAGTGTCTTCTCCCCATCACCATCTTCAATGTCAAGAGGAACATTGCTTTGTAACCTTTGAGCACTCTATTGACCGAGGCGCTAGCATATCCAAAGTTGAATAAGCGACCCATGGATTCTTGGTGTCTTCGTTCGGTCTATTGGAGATACAACCCCGACAACCACCATGATTGATGCATTATTACCATCTGGAATGTGCAGCTCACATGTTGTTAGAGGCTCGGTAATGTCATCAACAGGGAAGCGCAACCCAGCGTCGTCTTGAATAACTGGCAGCTCCGTAGAAGCACAACTGTGTTTCATCTGACCAACGGGGCTAATGGTGACTCCCGGCGTTGATTGCGATTGCATTTGACTCATTGCTAGCTGCACTTTCCTCTTGATCTCCTCCTGCATTCTTGCCTCAAGAGATTTTTCTCGTTCACGTGATTCAAGCAATGCTTGTCGTGACTCATCAACAAATTGCTCCAATGCATGGATTCGTTCTGCCTCCTCATCCTTCTTTCTCTGGCGGCTTCTGTAGGTATCCTTGTCTGTTGGGAATGCGTGTAGCCACAGAACTACCCCATAGCCTCTTGTTCGACCACCATGTTCGGGATTCTCTAGGGCATATGTCAATACATCCTTCTCTCTGTTGGGCTTGAAAACACCACTATTAGCTTCTTCCCTAGCACAAGCTAGTCTCTGTGTTGCTCTCTCAATTTTTTGGCCGAAAATTAGCTTGCCAGTGTCTGGGTCTAGGCTTCCCCCATGAGCGTAGAACCAATTCTTCACGCGTTGAGGCCAGTTCTTCTCTATTGTTTCAGGTATGATTCCCTTGGCGGTAATCTCTCGCTTCTAGGTTCTCGCCACTTGGGAATAGCACTCCTATAACCACCGATCCCATGCGATGATGGTATTGCTTCCGCCGGGCATTCTCGATTCCTCATCACACGTTCCTCACTTTGTCTTGAGATGTCTTGTATTCTATGAAGGCATCCCAATGGGACTCAACTTGACAAACGCCTTAGCATTGAAATCCGGCGTAGCATTCTTCAAGATAAACTTTTTATACAATGTCTTCTTCCAACTCTGGAACAATGTTGCCATCTTCTTCATTGTCCAATCCCTCACTAGCTCCTTCAAAGCATCATCTGCTTGTAATGTGAAATGCTGAGTGATATCTCTCAAGCTAGGTTCTTGTCACGATCGGATACAAAACTAACATTAGGAGCGGATATCTTCTCGCTTCCATTCACGAGGACTAACTAGGATCCTATCCTTACAATGAACCCACATTGATTGACATATGTCCGAGCATGTGGTCCCAATGGTTTGCCGTGTCGGTGTCGAAATTACGATATTATGAAACGGCCCTCTAATGGCTTTTTTGGCCCTCGGACTTTCCTACTTTTGTCGGTGGTTGATGTAGATCCAGAGACCGGCTACATGAGTAGAAACACAACGATTAACAACAAATATACGTACGCATGCATCTATAAGAGATGATAGATAATCGAATATACCTCGCCAGTATTTTCTTGGGTGACAATTTGTTGATCTTCAACCACCGGCATATTCAGGATATCCTCATAATCAGCAAAGTACTGACTCGTGTCATCTACATCCACATTGGTGCCGGCGTTGATAATATCCGCCATTATGTCATCACTCAAGTTATCATCCGGAGCAGCCATTTGTATCTTCAAGATAACACATAGATAGAATTACTATGGTACATAACATAAGCACATGTGATAACACGTATAGAATTACTAAATCGAATTAAATATAATAACACATAATATTTCATAAGGATAAACAATAATAAGGTATAGGCTTTGGAATCGAATCAAAAACAGTTTCGATCCAAAAACATGGAAATAAGTACATGTATATATATACACATAGAATGATACAATATATTTTCTCTCTCTCTCAACACATAGAAATAAGTGCATATGTCTATATCTCTAGATATGCATGTGATAACACATAGAATGTCTCTCTAGATACAATTTTCTCTCTCTCTCAACACATGAAAATAAGTACATGTATATATACATATAGAAATAATCAAGTACATATGTATACATATAGAATCTCTCTCTAGATATATATAGAGAGATAGAATATATAATTACTAAATCCAATTAAATAAATCTAACATGAAATTAGATAAACTAGTAATAGATTATACATTTTAATCTAACATATATCAAAAACTATAAAAAAAACTATCTAAAAAAACTATCTAAATAAAATACTAATTAAATTTTAATACATTTAAATCTAACATATATCAAAAACTATCTAAAAAATAACTAAAAAACTAACAATAAACTACTAATTAAAATTTAATACATTTTAATCTAACATACGGCCGAGACTTTGTAAAAAAATCTAAAAAACATGGCCGATCGAGAGCAGCAGACGAGAGTTCGACGGAGGGTACGGTGGGCGCGCGGGAAGCATCGGCGACGGAGGGTGGAGTCGGGTGTGGCGGCGGAGACGGGATGCGGCGCGCGATGCGGGCCGGGAGAATGGCGCGGCCAGGCGGGGGTAGACGACGACGGCGATGCGGCAGAGACGAGCTCGACGACGGCGGATGGTGCGGCCGGGCGGGGCTGGGCGACGGAGGCGAGATCGAAGATGAATAGAACAGACGTTCGATATATATAGGCCGGGACCCTTTAGTCCCAGCTGGTAACACCAGCCGGGACTAAAGGCCATTTAGTCCCGGCTGGTAAGACTAACCGGGACTAAAGGTCCAACCCTTTAGTCCCGGCTCACCTTATAAGCCGGGACTAAAGGCTTTTTAGTCCCGGTTGGTGTTACCAGCCGGGACTAAAAGTATTTTTGGGTGGGCACCGAAATTGCCGCCCACCCTTTAGTCCCGGTTCTTGGTCTGGGCCGGGACTGAAGGCCTAAAAATTTTGCCAACCCGCCAGCGTAATTGGAAAGGCCTGTGATTTTGATTTTGTTTAATATTAGGTTAATCAATTAATTCCATAGCAACTTCAATACTTTGCAATATTTCTTTTAAAAAATACTATTGATTAACTAATTATTTATTGTAAATAGGAAAATTTTGTAACCTAAAGTTTTTAATTTCTTTTATGAATATAGAATATAAATGTTACTAATACTAAGTATTTTGTTAATGCAAAAATATATTTGTAACTTAAAATTAATAAAACTAATATTATTCCATAGGAAATTTATTATCACATTATTGTAACGTCAATGTTTCAATTTTTTCTCGGTTTTTGACCAAAATTGACAGGAATTTTTTGTTGAACCTATAAAAATAAAGAAAATGTAGTATTTTTTGTTATACAACTTTTTTAAATGAAAAAATGGCCTATATAAGGATTGTATATATTGATGAGATGAACAAACTTGGTATTCAAAACTTTTCAATTTGAGACAATCTGGGGTTCCGAAAACTAGTTTGTAGGCGTCGAAATTTAAAAATCACAAATTTGAACCGTCCAAACTTTCTCAAATGGAAAGTTGACCAAAACAACAATTGTAGATCTTTTTGAGTTTCACAAACTTGGTATTCAAAACTTTTTAATTTGAAGTCATTTAGAGTTCATAATACTAGAGTCAAAGTGTTGTTTTTTCATTTGACCAAATTTGACTTGGTCAAACTTGCTCAAATGAGACACTAAATGACCTAAGATGAAAAAACTCTGAATACCAAGTTTGATCATCTCAGCAAGATCTACAATTGTTACATAGCTCATTTTCCCTTTTGAGAAATTTTTATCAAACACTAGTCACAACTTCTTGAATCTCATATAGACTTTCTAAAACTATGTCACACACTTGTGAAATTTGAACTACATTTTGTTCAAGCTTTCTCAAATAAAAAAAATGGCCTATATAAGGATTGTATATATTGATGAGATGAACAAACTTGGTATTCAAAACTTTTCAATTTGAGACAATCTAGGGTTCTGAAAACTAGTTTGTAGGTGTCGAAATTTAAAAATCACAAATTTGAACCGTCCAAACTTTCTCAAATGGAAAGTTGACCAAAACAACAATTGTAGATCTTTTTGAGTTTCACAAACTTGGTATTCAAAACTTTTCAATTTGAAGTCATTTAGAGTTCATAATACTAGAGTCAAAGTGTTGTTTTTTCATTTGACCAAATTTGACTTGGTCAAACTTGCTCAAATGAGACACTAAATGACCTAAGATGAAAAAACTCTGAATACCAAGTTTGATCATCTCAGCAAGATCTACAATTGTTACATAGATCATTTTCCCTTTTGAGAAATTTTTATCAAACACTAGTCACAACTTCTTGAATCTCATATAGACTTTCTAAAACTATGTCACACACTTGTGAAATTTGAACTACATTTTGTTCAAGCTTTCTCAAATAAAAAAAATGGCCTATATAAGGATTGTATATATTGATGAGATGAACAAACTTGGTATTCAAAACTTTTCAATTTGAGACAATCTAGGGTTCTGAAAACTAGTTTGTAGGTGTCGAAATTTAAAAATCACAAATTTGAACCGTCCAAACTTTCTCAAATGGAAAGTTGACCAAAACAACAATTGTAGATCTTTTTGAGTTTCACAAACTTGGTATTCAAAACTTTTCAATTTGAAGTCATTTAGAGTTCATAATACTAGAGTCAAAGTGTTGTTTTTTCATTTGACCAAATTTGACTTGGTCAAACTTGCTCAAATCAGACACTAAATGACCTCAGATGAAAAAACTCTGAATACCAAGTTTGATCATCTCAGCAAGATCTACAATTGTGAAGTCATAACATATTACATAATATCCGTCTCTAAAACAGAATATATTAAACATGCATCGTTGTATCATACGGGCGCAACAGTGAATTTCTTCTTGACGTATGACCCTTGGTTATGATCTTGTCGTAACCATGGAGTGTCTTCATTATTTAACATGATGCTTGGATCTTTCTTCACTATGAAGGGTGGAATTCGGACATTTCTTTCGTAATCTTCTGACATGTCTGACTTGTCTTCAATTCCCACTATATTTATTTTCCTAGAAAGAATTATGTGGCGCTTTGGCTCATTGATCATTGAGTTGATGTCTTCGTTTTTTCCTCTCTTTGATTTTGTAGACATGTCTTTCATATAGAACACCTGACTCACATCGGCAGCAAGGACGAATGGTTCCTCTTTGTACCCAATATTGTTGAGGTCCACTGTTGTCATTCCATACTCTTTGTCGACTGTTACCCCTCCTCCGGTCAGCTTCACCCATTGGCACCGGAACAAAGGGACTTTAAAATTAGGTGTGTAGTCTAGTTCCCATATCTCTTCTATGCGGCCATAATATGTTTGTATATTCCCATTTGGATCTGTGCCATCTATACGAACACCACTATTTTGATTGGTGCTCCTTTTATCTTGGGCAACTATGTAAAATGTATTCCCATTTATCTCGTACCCTTGGTACGTGAGGATATGCCACGATGGCTGCCTAGCCAACAAATACAGTTGCTCATCAATATTGTCATCGCCATGACATTCTTTTCGCAACCAACCACTAAAACTTTCCATGTGCTGACGCCTAATCCAAGCTTCAGTCTTCCCCGGAAACTTGGATCGTAAGAACTCCTTATGTATCTCGATGTACGGATGCACCAATGGCGAGTTCTGAAGAACTGTGTAGTGTGCTTTATTGAAATAATCATCTTCCATGCCGATATATGTTTTCTTCCCTAAAGTTCCTTTACCACTGAGTCTCCCCTCGTGTCGTGATTCGGGAACACCAATCGGGGCAAGGTCAGGAATAAAGTCAACACAGAACTCAATGACCTCCTTTGTTCCATAGCCCTGGGCGATGCTTCCTTCAGGCTTAGAACGGACTTTCACATATTTCTTCAAGACTCCCATAAACCTCTCGAAGGGGAACATGTTATGTAAGAACACAGGTCCAAGAATACTAATCTCCTTCACCAAATGAACTTGGAGGTGTGTCATGATATTAAAGAAGGATGGAGGGAACACCAACTCAAAGCTGACAAGACATTGAACCACATCATTCTGTAGAGTAGCTAGTTCCACTGGATTGATTGCCTTCTGAGAAATTGCATTGAGGAATGCACATAGCTTCACGATGGCTAGACGTACATGTGGAGGTGGAATTCCTCTTAAAGCAACTGGAAGCAATTGCGTCATAAGCACATGGCAGTCGTGGGACTTTAAGTTTAGGAATTTCTTATCTAGCACATTTATTATACCCTTTATATTGGAGGAGAATCCCAATGGGACCTTGATACTGCTTAGACATTCGAACATGCTGTCCATCTCTTCTTTGCTAAGCGTGTAGCTAGCAGGACTTAAGTAATGACGTCCATCATCTGTCTTCTCTAGATGAAGGTTGTCTCATTCTTTCATGCCCTGCAAGTCCTAGCGTGCTTCAAGTGAATCCTTTGGCTTCCCGTACACACCCATGAATCCTAATAAGTTCACACAAAGATTCTTTGTCAGGTGCATTACGTCGATTGCGTTGCGGACCTCTAGGACTTGCCAATAGGGTAGCTCCCAAAAGATGGACTTCTTCTTTCACATGGGTGCGTGTCCCTTAGCATCTTTGGGAACAGATTCACTGCCTTGTCCCTTTCCAAATACTACTTTCACATCCTTGACCATTGCGAGTACATCTTCCCCGGTTTGGTTATGAGGCTTCTTCCGGTGGTCTGGCTTACCTTTAAAACGCTTCCCTTTCTTTCTTACTTGGTGATTCAAAGGAAGGAATCGACGATGGCCAAGGTACACGACCTTTCGACATCTTTTCAAATATATACTGTCAAGGTCATCAAAACAATGTGTGCATGCATTATATCCTTTGTTTGTCTGACCTAAAAGATTACTTAAAGCAGGCCAATCATTGATTGTTACGAACAACATTGCTCCTAGGTCAAAGTGTTCTTGTTTGTACTCATCCCAGACACGTACACCTGGTTTGTTCCATAAAACTAGAAGTTCTTCAACTAATGGCTTCAGATAAACATCAATATCGTTGCCAGGTTGCCTCGGACCTTGGATGAGAATCAGCATCATAATGAACTTCCGCTTCATGCATAACCATGGAGGAAGGTTGTAGATACATAGAGTAACTGGCCAAGTGCTATGACTAGTGCTCTGCTCTCCAAAAGGATTCATACCATCTGTACTTAAGGCGAACCTTAAGTTTCTAGCCTCATTTGCAAACTCTAGAAATTCCCTGTCTATCGCTCTCCACTGGGACCCATCAGCTGGGTGTCTCAGCATATTGTCTACCTTACGGTCTTCTTTATACCACCGCAACAACTTTACATGGTCTTTATTTCTGAATAAACGTTTTAAGCGTGGTATTATAGGAGCATACCACATAACCTTGGTAGGGATTTTCTTTCTAGGATGTTGTTCACCCTCGACGTCACCAGGATCATCGCGCCTGATCTTATACCGCGATGCTTTACATACCGGGCATTCATCCAAATTCATTGCCATGGTAGAGGATGCAGTCATTAGGACATGCATGTATCTTCTAGATTTTTAATCCCAAAGGGCAGACAACCTTTTTGCTTCGTACGTAGTGGTGGGCAATTCATTTGGCTTCGGAAGCATCTTCTTTATGAGGTTCAATAAATTCCCAAATGCCTTGTCAGATACACCATTCTTTGCCTTCCACTGTAGCAATTCCAGTGTTGTACCCAGCTTTTTTTGCCCCTCTTCGGCCGTCGGGTATAGCAACTTCCTATGATCCTCAAGCATGCGCTCGAACTTAACTTTCTCTTTTTCACTTTCCCATTCTTGTTGTGCATCATGAATGGCATCGCCAAGAGCATCACCGAGATCATCTTCTACCGCTACCTCTTCTTCATCTCCCTCCATTGTAGTATCATCAAAGGCACCATACTGAGCAATAATGTCATCAATGTCTAAATCTTCTCCTTCACCTTCTACCATCATGACCCTGCTTTCTCCATGCTTAGTCCAACATATATAGTTTGACATGAAACCTGACTTAAGCAAATATGAATGAAGACTCATTGAGCTTGAATATTCCTTTAAATTCTTACATAGGGCACATGGACAGCACATGAAACCATCCCGCTTATTTGCCTCGGTCACACCTAAGAAATAGTGCAAGCCCTCAATAAAGTCTTGGGAGTGGCGATCGGCATTGTACATCCAATGGCGTGACATAATCTGTATTACACGACAAATTATGAAAACCTTGAACATAATTAAGTATTTTATTACACAACATAGATGACACACACATGGTTGATTAATTAACTAAGCCTGGCTACAACGTAAGCAATCCCAACTATCACTAAACAAACTAAAACTACAATGCACTTCAGTAACATAATTATTTCGTGATCGTACGCAACTAAAACAGACAAATCATTCTTCTGTTGAATATCAATAAGCTTCTCCTGCTGGCTCACTGCCTCATCAGCAGCAGCCGAATTCTGCACATATGTAGCATAATCTTCCTCCCAGTACCAACCATCGCATCCATTGCCCGCCCACTGAAATTAAAGCCAAAAAATATTTAGTCAAAAATATTCAAGAAAAGCAGGTCAATTAGCCATAATAATCAAATGCGTAAGAAACTCACATTGCGATCTGGGCACTTGTAGAAAACACGACCCTTGTTGGGTCCCTGTCTCTTGACTCGGTACTCCATCACAATCTTCTGCTTACACTTGCCGCAGATAATGAGAGGGAGTTCGGCCTCGATCGCTTCAAGAACCGAACGAGAGGCCGAGGATCCGTACCAGCTTGTCATCTACTTTCTATACTTATTTTTGCAAACTCATAAATTTCACATTTTCTAAAATAATATATTTAAACAAAACTAAAATTATTTATTTATCTAACTAAACCATGAAATATGTACTATGTATAATAGTAAAATACCAAACTATCAAGTGATTTTACTATTGTAAATCATCATGTGATTTTGAGCTAAAAATGACATAGAAATCACATAGCTCAAAAACATATTTCAATAAATAACCATCCGTATTAGTTGACCTTGCTTACGTGATCATCTCGGCGAGCATTTCTCCACCGGACGGCACCAGATTTGGCCAAGGAAGAGCTCCGATTCTACGAGGAAGGAACACGGTCTTCCACGACCGCTGCCCCTCTCCCTCAGTAATCAAAGCTCCTCCTTGACGTCTGTTACCGCTTCGGCGAGAAAAATGCTCGCCGAGATGATCACGGTCCGCAAGTTCAACTAGTACGGATTTTCTACAATTTTCTAACTATTTTCTAAGTTTTTCATTTCATGGAAAAATTAATTCTAAGATCACGTAAGCCACCGGGGACGAGGATGGCGCGTGCTCCAAATGAGGACGAGCGAGGCGTGATTTTGATTAACTAATTTAACTTTTGTTTATCCAAACATATATGCAAATCATCATGTGATTTTGAGCTAAAATGACATAGAAATCACATAGCTCAAAAACATGTTTCAATAAATAACCATCCGTACTAGTTGACCTTGCTTACGTGATCATCTCGTGAGCATTTCTCCACCGGACGGCACACCGTGCTTGGCCAAGGAAGAGCTCCGATTCTACGAGGAAGGAACACGGTCTTCCACGACCGCTGCCGCTCTCCCTCGTAGAATCAAAGCTCCTCCTTGACGTCCGTTACCGCTCGACAGAGAAAATGCTCGCCGAGATGATCACGGTCCGCAAGTTCAACTAGTATGGATTTTCTACAATTTTCTAACTATTTTCTAAGTTTTTCATTTTATGGAAAAATTAATTCTAAGATCACGTAAGCCGCCGGGGACGAGGATGGCGCGTGCTCCAGCGAGACATGATTTTGATGAACTAATTTAACTTTTGTTTATCCAAACATATATGCAAATCATCATGTGATTTTGAGCTAAAAATGACATATAAAATCATAATAAAGTCCAACATATAAAGTTACACATGCATCTACATCGCAAAATGAGATAAGCTACTGATAAAACATAAGAGGATTAAGTTTGTTACCTCCAAAATCGAAGAGCAACACCAATGGAGGGGGAGAGAGCAAGAACAACAGCAAGCTGAAGAACAGAGGCAGTGAGTTTGAATGGAATGGCTCGGGCTCGGGGAGGAAGAAATGAGCCGGTATATAGGCCGGCATAATTAGTCCCGGTTAGGTGGCCAAACCAGGACTAAAGATTAATATTTATTCCCGGGGTATCACCCAAACCGGGACGGACTAAAGGTTTACCTTTAGTCCCGGTTGATAATACCAGCCGGGACTAAAGATCCCTGCCACGCGGACGACCGTTGGGTAGGGACCTTTAGTCCCGGTTGGTATTACGAACCGGGACTAAAGGGTTCTTTAGTCCCGGTGGCAAAAAATGCCGAGGCTAACGCCAAATTGGGACATCGTTCTAAAGTCTGTTCTCTAGTAGTGACACTCACCCCTATGAACACACGTACGTAAATTCTATCCCAATGAGCACCTCTGAAAGACTGTGCCGACACATATCGGGATTGACATAGTCACCGTAGGCGTCTTGCTATCGACGGGAACGTCGCCTACCACTAAAAGAACAATGCCGTTAAATTTTAGAATAAATCCAGGAAAATGCAAGCACCCATGCGAAGTCGAGGACTTGAACCCTGAGTGGATGTACAGGTTCTACCACAAGGAAACTAACTAACTGAGTTAGGCTCAGTTCGTCCCTACAAATGGATTTGTAGGGGGCCATTTACAGGGACGGTACAATATAGAGTGGTCCCTAAAAAAAATAAGGTGTTGCTACAAAAAAAAATTTAGTAGTGGGTGTTGGTCGACTTCCACCGCTGCAACACAATCGTGTGCAGCTACAAATGTAGAGACACGGCCGCCACCTTAAAAAGCAGGAAATACAAAGGACGATGCACAGTAAGAAACATTCCTAGGCACAAGTGCTGCTGCAGGGTCCACAAACCCTCAAGCGACCAATGAAATAGTTTCAATGACTTATGGCAGTTGTTTCGACATATCAATAATATGATGGCTAATAAATAAATTTCGTTCACGAGTGTGCAACCTTCAAGATCTGGTGAATAGGCAATAATCGAAGAAGACAACCCATAACATGCATGCACGCTAGCTAGCATGTGACAGCTTCAGGACTTTGCAATCCACCGTACAGATGAAAAACTTAAAGATTCATAATGTGGATAGATAGATAGATAGATAGATGGATGGATGGATGGATGGACAGAGAAACATAGATAGATAGATAGATAGATAGATAGATAGATAGACAGACAGACAGATACACAGTAATGCATGAACTGCTCTGCTTCTATATAAGCACCACCGGCGGCTCCTCTTTTCTAAAAAAAGCTTTTGCATCGGGCAGCACTCTCAGATCGAGTCGTACTAGCAATGGCCCTCATCATCAACACAAGAAGCAGCAGCCTGCACTCCATGGTTGCTGCTGTGTTCGTTGTTGGTCTGTTGGTCGTGTCGTCGTCTCTTTTCGCGTCCGCCGCCTGGTTTCCAGGTACACATATACGAACAATCAGAATGCCTCTAGATAGCGATCTACTGCTGCGCTGCAACCATGCATCTTCAGATTTATAATTAATGATGAATTATTAGCAACATAGGCTATATGTATGTATATAACACTTCCGATCACTGAGGCGTGTTGAACCTGATTTGTGCGTACGTTTGTGTTCGTAGTACTAACAAACTCAGACGTACGTGTGATGACTGATTGCATTGCATCTGTGTGCAGACTACAAGAAGGAGTGCAACAACGTAGAATATGACTGCCGCGACCAAAGAAAATCACATTTATGCCATGATTCATGCCGTGCCAAGGCCCGCTCCGAGGGCTGTAACGACTTTAAATCAACATGCGGTGATCAAGACAAGCCGCACGAGTGCTGCTGCTACATGAAGATAAAAACGTGATGGGCAAACAAATATATGTAACAAGTAGTAGCATGCATGTGTGTATTGGATCAGCCTACATATGCCTATCCATTAATCCATCCAATTATATAATATATATAAACGTGCATGTATGTCTTTGTTACATATCTTGTTCTCCTTTTTCAAAACGAGTGCATATCTTGTTCTTGAGACATTGTTTTAGATATATATAAAGGAAAAGTCGTACGACCTACGATGCATGCATCACGCCAGAGTCGTCGATCTGCATGACTCCATCTAATAAAGAAGAGATTATTCATGAGACAAGAACACACTACCACAGATCAGAAAATTCCTAACGGTTTTAACTTTTCCTGCCGGTTTCCTCCGAACCGTCAGGAATCACAAAAAAATCCTGTCGGTAACAAAAAAAACCGTCAGAAGTGGGTTAGAACATTCCTGTCGGTTCTCTGGTACCCACTGGAAATCCACAGAGCCGTCAGGAGTGCCCCAATGACTCCTGACGGTCCAGCCCAACCGATGGGTTTTCGCCCCACGCGCGCCTTCCCACAGAAAAAATTAGCAGCGCGACTTATATCCCGCACTACATTAACATGGGTCCCACTGCAGGAAATAAAACTCCCGAAACCCTACCCACACCCGCCCCCCCCCCCATTCAGATTTCTTCTGCGCCGCTGCCCACATCTCCCCGCGCCCGCGCCGCCGCCTGCAGCGACCTCCCCAGGCCGCGCTTGCAGAGGCCTCCCCACGCCGTGCTGCCTCAAGCCGAGGCCTTCCCCACGCCGCGCCGCCGGCCCTAGGGGTCTTCCTGAAGCCGCTGTCGCCCCCACGGGCCTCCCGACGGTCGTTCCACTAGGGGCCACTCTGGCACCCACACAGCCACCACCGCCAGGGGCCTCTACGGCATCTGCATCGCCGGCGCACCTTTGGTTCTCTCCCAAGTCCCAAACCGCATGAGGTGCCCCTCTCTCTCTTCCCCCTTCAATCTCTGTCTCTTTCGTTGCCGGCAGATCTATGTTCACAGTTTCATAAAATATCTCTCCCAACCTCCCTCTCAGATCTGTTCTCTCGTTGCTCTGCAGGAGTGTCGATGTTTACAACTGCAGAAAACTGATGAGATGCAAGAACTAATAGGTCAGTTTGTTTGCCCCCCAATTTTGGCTGTTTATGAAATTTCATTGGTTGTCTTTAGCAGCAGGCTTCAAAGGCTATTACAAATTTAGGCCCCCTTTGGATTTGGACTGAAGGATATGAAAAATGTAGGGATAGGAAAAACATAGGAATTAATGTGCCATGTTTCTCCAATCCTATAGGATTAACAAACACAGGAAAATAAACATAGGAATTGGTGGTCCTTAAATTCACTTCATTTCAGACAATTATAAATTATAAATGGTGCTGCTCTCTGGTCCTTAAATTCACTGCATTTCAGTTAGTAAGTGACAACAGCAAAGTTATTGGGGCTTGTTGATTACGTGGTGCATCAAACATTCAAACCCATTTTGTCGTTTCATTTCAATCACAGCATGTGCCTTTGCCAGTCCTGAGAACAAGCTAATCCTCGCCTGGTCAAATGTTCTTTGATGATACTCGAATTTGTAAATGCCACCGTGTTCTCGCAATCCTTGCAGGGACAAATAATTGTATCCTTATTATCTGTCAACGTCGCTGCATGCTTCTCTGCGGCTTCAATAAAATTGTCAACCTCTTCATGAAAAGGTGCCTCGAATCTTATCGAATCATACATCCAAGAGTTCCTGTACTCCATCTTTTAAAAATACAACACAACCAAAGAAAATATACAAAATGAGTCAAATTAATAATTAATTAATTGAGAATGATTATATATACTCCATGGTAGAGGATAATTAATCAATTGCCTACTAATATAACGCATAAATATTTGAAACGAAATATAAAATGGTTAATATATACCATCACAAAGAAATGGTCTAAAAAATTACCTTTCATGCCACCCAAAATCCAATTTCATTAAAAAAATAAAAACAAAACAAAAACCTAGATCTAGAACTAGATCTCATGCATTTGCTTTAATCAAACAAGAGTGTAATCTAGGGTCTAAAATCAAGCAAACTAGATCTCATGCATTTTCTCGTAAGACACTTTTTGAGGAATAACTGGATTAGAGGAGGCTTTCTACTTTGCCGGCTGGTGGGCCAATGGCTTCGTTTGCGGGGCGGACCTCTTAGGAGCTAGCTGCTTCTTGGTCATCAAGGGAGGCAGGGAAGCCATTGGAGACCTCCTTGGAGGCGTTGGAGACCTCCTTGGAGGTGGCGGCGGTGGAGACCTCCTTGGACTGCTCTGCTTCTATATAAGCACCACCGGCGGCTCCTCTTTTCTAAAAAAAGCTTTTGCATCGGGCAGCACTCTCAGATCGAGTCGTACTAGCAATGGCCCTCATCATCAACACAAGAAGCGCAGCAGCCTGCACTCCATGGCTGCTGCTGTGTTCGTTGTTGGTCTGTTGGTCGTGTCGTCGTCTCTTTTCGCGTCCGCCGCCTGGTTTCCAGGTACACATATACGAACAATCAGAATGCCTCTAGATAGCGATCTACTGCTGCGCTGCAACCATGCATCTTCAGATTTATAATTAATGATGAATTATTAGCAACAGAGGCTATATGTATGTATATAACACTTCCGATCACTGAGGCGTGTTGAACCTGATTTGTGCGTACGTTTGTGTTCGTAGTACTAACAAACTCAGACGTACGTGTGATGACTGATTGCATTGCATCTGTGTGCAGACTACAAGGAGTGCAACAACGTAGAATATGACTGCCGCAACCAAAGAAAATCACATTTATGCCATGATTCATGCCGTGCCAAGGCCCGCTCCGAGGGCTGTAACGACTTTAAATCAACATGCGGTGATCAAGACAAGCCGCACGAGTGCTGCTGCTACATGAAGATATAAACGTGATGGGCAAACAAATATATGTAACAAGTAGTAGCATGCATGTGTGTATTGGATCAGCCTACATATGCCTATCCATTAATCCATCCAATGATATAATATATATAAACGTGCATGTATGTCTTTGTTACATATCTTGTTCTCCTTTTTCAAAACGAGTGCAAATCTTGTTCTTGAGACATTGTTTTAGATATATATAAAGGAAAAGTCGTACGACCTACGATGCATGCATCACGCCAGAGTCGTCGATCTGCATGACTCCATCTAATAAAGAAGAGATTATTCATGAGACAAGAACACACTACCACAGATCAGAAAATTCCTAATGGTTTTAACTTTTCCTGCCGGTTTCCTCCGAACCGTCAGGAATCACAAAAAAATCCTGTCGGTAACAAAAAAAAAAACCATCAGAAGTGGGTTAGAACATTCCTGTCGGTTCTCTGGTACCCACTGGAAATTCACAGAGCCGTCAGGAGTGCCCCAATGACTCCTGACGGTCCAGCCCAACCGATGGGTTTTCGCCCCGCGCGCGCCTTCCCACCGAAAAAATTAGCAGCGCGACTTATATCCCGCACTACATTAACATGGGTCCCACTAAAGGAAATAAAACTCCCGAAACCCTACCCACACCGCCCCCCCCCCCATCCCCATTCATTTTCACCACTGCCCACATCTCCCATCTCCCAGCGCCGCCACCTGCTGCAGCGACCTCCCGGGCAGCTTGCTTGCAGGCCTCCCACGCCGTGCTGCCTCAAGCCGAGGCCTTCCCCACTCAGCGCCGCCGGCCCTAGGGGACTTCCCGAAGCCGCTGTCGCCCCCACGGGCCTCCCGACGGTCGTGCCACTAGGGGCCACTCTGGCACCCATGCAACCACCACCGCCAGGGCACTACGCCAATAAGGCTCTGTTGGGGCGCATTAAGAGCCTCTGTAGGGGCGGCTGCGCCAGCCGCTCCCCCCAGGGGGTTCCTACAAATAGGACCTATGTAGGGGCGGCTCCCTAACCGCCCCTACAAATACCTCTGTAGGGATGGCTGGTGTTTCCAGCCACCCCAACAAATGGATTTGTAGGAGCGGCTGGTGTTTTCAGCCGCCCCTACAGAGGTTATTTGTAGGGGCGGCTGGAAGCACCAGCAGCCCCTACAGTTGTTATTTGTAGGGGCGGTTCAATCTAGAACCGCCCCTACAGTGCATTTTTCAGTAAAAAAAATAATTAAAAAATTCAAATCTGTCTACAGCATATATACATCCACAGCTTATACATATATACATCCACAGAATATATAATTCAAATTCAGATCTGAACCACCATATTTATACATATATACATCCACAAGTTCAAATCACAAGTCATAATTCACAAGTCTATCATTACATAGTCCAATCCACAAGTTCAAAATCACAAGTCCATCAAATTGTTATCATCGGCCTAGAGCTAGCCTTTCAAGCTCACGAAGGTGTTGATATGTAGGATTACTACCTAAGTCGGACAGTACATCATGGTAATCACCTTTGACATTCACAATTTGGTCCAATATGAAGTTGCAAAGGTCGCCGACTAGCTCTAAGAGTTCGTCATCCTTGTACACGTCCCTTCTATGGTGCTTCTCTTCTCTCCACTACAAGAGAACAAGTTTAGGCCTAGTACTTCATAACATGAGCTATACTACGTACGGGCGAAGTGGTTCAAACTTACCAGACTAGGGTGTCTCCGATAGGCAGTTGTATTACTCATCGTAGCACATACGTAGTATCCACAATGTAGACTCCCAGGCCTCTGTTTGGGGCACTGTGTGTTTTGCATATCGAAATGTTATGTAATGCTATTGAAAGCCATGTAATGAAGTACCAAAGTTAGTTACACTTACCGCACACATAGTTTTGACAACCAACTTTTCCTTCCTTTCTGGATGATGCCTCCCTCCATGGAATGTGACATAGTGCCTGAATGCCCTGTTCGAATGATGTTAGCAGATGCAACTTGTTAGTATCCAAATGTGAAAGTTACTAGTATATATACACATATAAAAGCTAATGAGGATTGTTGATATGTATACGTCTTGACAATCGCTACGAAATCCTTGTATGTCGCCTGTTCAAAATCTGCTGAATCAAAGACCCATGCCATGCTCCACCCGACATCGACGCCTATACAAATCCAGTGGTCGCAGCATGAATTTAGTCAAAGAACAAACACATAAGCTCTTTTGCATCGAACAAAATATATGGAACACAGGTTTAGGTCTAGACTCGAACTAACCAGAAGTTGTATGGTAGCCATATCATCTGGTTATGCTGGAGGTTTTTAAAAGATTGTGCAATGAATGCCGCAACCTTAATGGATTCGGTCGTTATCTGCTTTTGCCGGATCTGCTCTTTCTCCGCAACCGTCTTCTCAGCAGCCAGCTCTTTGCCATCCAGTTTCTAGTTTTTGAGGTAATTAAAAGTTGTTGCTGCTATAGATTGAGGGTCTACATACCCGGAGCTCAGACTTGGCATTTGTTTCACAATGTGTGTTTGCATTCTACAGATCACGGGGTGGGTTAGTTACAACAAAATCCAAACATTAGATTCATATCATATCTAGAGGGCGAGGACTTATAGGGCGTAGGTGCGAATTAGATTCATTTCCATTTTTCCAAGGTGAAAGCATGTCTGGACATCGTTGAAGTCAAAGACAATTAGCCCGGACGGGCTTCCAAATGTGCCAGCAGGGACGTATGCTTGTATGATTTCTAGTTTCGTTGGGACAACACGCAAGTACCAATCATGGAACCTTCTCATTCCATGTGGCAGGCGCTGGATGACACGGTTTGGTAGGAAGAGCTTGCCTCTTTCATATTTTTCTGGGTAATCCTTGGACCATTTTATGGTATCAACTTCTAGATATCTCTTTGCCGTTTGGTGGAGTTTGCTAGTGACGGCCTTCTCAGAATCATGCCCTTTGACTTGTTTAATTTGGTTCTCAGGCTTGAACTGGTCATGGGCATACCACTTGCTTGCTGAAGTGACATCTTTCATCGGAGTATATATTGGCCTTATGTGAATGGGATGCTTCTTTCGGAGTTCCCATTCAGGCAAGTCCTCATCTTGCTCCTATGCCATCTGCTCATTCATTTGCTCGGCACGAGCTGGAGAAGTCCTTGGCATCTCATCATGCCCTTGGTCAATACGAGCTGGAGAAGGATGTGGCATCTCATCATGCCTTTGCTCAATATGAGCTGGAGACGGATGTGGCATCTCCAGTTGGCCTTGCTCCACACGAGCTGGAGAAGGTTGTGATGTGCCAGGCACGTGCTCATCAGGATCCTTACGAGTTGGGGAAGATTGAGGCATGTCTGTGCTGTGGTGATCATGAGATGGTGAATAGACCTCCCCGTCCTCAACACCTCGCTGCACATGTACATCAGACAGAGTTGGCGAAGAAGTAGTCAATACAATGTCCCGTTTGTACCAGAGGATGAATTGCTTCATGACATCTCCGAGTAACACTAGCCCCTCAGGTGTTGGGTGGTCTATCTTCCACGACACGTACTCGAGCTTCACGGTATGCACCTCGACCCTAGTGTAGTTTTATGGGATGTCCTTATTGTGCCACTTGCCTCTCGGAGGATGTGCCACACCAGTTGCCACCTCAACCATAGACTGGTGCCTGCCAAACGGAACAAGCAAGCTGCAGCTAGTTGGCTCCCGCATGCGATCAACGGCGGTAGTGGTTGCAGTGGAACCTTGGCTGCTGGAAACATCAGGAGGGCTGCCAACTAAAGCCAGTTCTCCTAGTGGCCCCATTAGTGTTCCTGGCTCTGTAGACAGACCTTTCTCCTACAGCACCTGATCAACCAGAGCCTTCACTTGTAGCGCAAGATTAGACTCTTTGTCTCTGCCATGTTTCTTGTACATGTCAATGTCCTCTTCGAATCCTTTCTTCTAGGTAGTCAATTTCCCTAGCCCCCTAGTGTGGTCCGTGTGCTCAGGATTTCCCAAGGCAAGGCTAAGCTCATCCCTCTCTCTAGAAGGAGTGAATATGCCCTTCTCCTTGTCTTCAGAATATTTCAGTATCCTTGATACTACCTCTTCGGTCTCCAGATTAGGAAACTTTAGACTACTGCCGGATGAATCCGTACTCCTTCCATATATCCATTGCTTGAGGCGTGGCCTCAACTTCTTCACTTTTGTATTCCCAGAAGCTTCAGCCTCTTCATCCATCTTGCTAAACACCTCTCGCTTGCCCTCGTAGCCACCGCGGCCATGACGAGGGGGGTGTTTGTTCTGCTTCGCCTGCTCGCTATTATGCTTACTAAGGGCCAACGCTTTGGGTGAAGTCATCTCAGCCACTAGAGTCTCCCATTGACTCGGAGTTATTTTACCAAACTCGTGGAATGGAGTTAACCCCTTTTGGATATACTTCGTGTTCAGGTCCGACCTCCAACGTCGGAATGCGTGCCCCATTATCTTGAAAGCATGACTTTTGACCAGTTCACTCTTGCTCTCTGGAAACCTGAAGTTGATCGCCACCTTTGTATCCCAAAGCTCCTTCTTTTTCAACTCAGGTACACTATTCCAATTAGGGATTATTGGGTTGAGATTATCTCTTACTAGGTAACCGAGCGCATTACGGAATCGGCTTCTATACTTCTCTGGAATGTAGTAGTATAAGTAGTAGTATAGACAGCAGCAGGAGTAGTAGAGTAGGCAGTAGTAGTATAAGTAGTAGTGTAGTAGTATAGACAGCAGCAGGAGTAGTATAGTAGGCAGTAGTAGTATAAGTAGTAGTAAGACAATTGAATTCAGAGCATAGCAGCAGCAGTAGTAAGACAATTGAATTCAGAGTATACCAACAGCAGTAGGCAATAGAGTGTAGGCAGTAGTAGATCAATAGAACAGCAGCAGCAAGCACATAGTAGTAGACAGTAGTAGTAGATTGTTGAATCAGTTACATATTTGGCTCAGATTTGCCCATTATTGTCATCACTGGTTGCTTGTATATGAGATACAAGCCGTCCTAGTTTAGCAGCACACAAGCATAGGGACATTTCATCATCATCGCCGCTGCCTCACCATAAAAAGTCTAGACATCATTGCATATGTCACTGCCTCAGCAAATTTTTTTAAAGTTTAAAAAATCATCATCGCAAATGCCACAAAGATAAAACAGTGTCAAAACTAGATCCCAAATCACATATGCATCATAGTACAGCAACAGTAACCACATAGTAGAGTAGCAGTATAGTAGCATCATAGAAATAGGCAGCAAGTGCTTTGTTAACAGGAAGATGTATATTCGGCATTTGCTCAGCAAAAAAAATGGCATCACATGTAGCAAGTGCTCAGTTAAATGGCACCCAGTCTCTTATCTCAAATTCATGCAAAATTCATCGAATTTCATCATTGGCTGTGGCATATGTGCAGTTAAAATCTATCCCATTCCATCACAGTGGCATCATAGGCATCATAGGCAGCAATCCAACAAATGTAGTATAGTAGTAGTACAGTACCAGCAGAGTACAAAGTGAAGCCAAAATGTTCAGCTACCAGAGTAGAGAGACAGTGTAGAGACAAGAGTAGAGTAGAGTGTGGTAGCAGCAAGTAAAATGTGCAGCTAACAAAATTGAATTTGGCTAAATGACATTGTGCTCAGGTAATTCAAATAGACTAAATGGCATTGTGCTCAGTTAACAGCAATAGCACCCAAAAGGCAGTGGCATTATGCTCAATTTTCACAAAAAAAAGCATCACGGGCAGCATACCAGTAAGGAAATAAGTAGTTCATCACAGGCATCATTGGCAGTGGCATTTGCTCAGTTCTCAATTCTCATCACAGGCAACAAAACAAAAGCATCACAGGCAGCAGTTCATCATAGGCATCACAGGGAGTAGTTCATCACAGGTACCTTTGGAGGACGAGGAAGGAGAGCGCCTGGGCCGAGGAAGGAGAGGTCGACGGGCTCGCGGAAGGAGAGGCACGAGGTCACTGGCGGACGGGCACCAGGGGCACCACAGCGGCGCACCAGCGAGGCGCACGAGCACCAGGGGCACCATGGCGGCGCACACGTGCACTAGGGGCACCACGACGGCGCACGGGCACCAGCACGGGGGAGGGGTTCCGAGAGCGGATCCCGTGAAGGCGGCGCGCCAGAGGTAGGGTTCCGGGATGGGGCGCCGAAGGAGGAGGAGGAGGTCGCCGTGAAGGTGCTCAGCGGCGGTGTTCCTAGCGGTTCCCGTGGCGGCGGCGCGCCGAAGCTAGGGTTCCGAGGTCGGGGCGCCGGAGGAGCACAGGGTTGGGGCATGGACAAGGAGGAGGACAGGGGTGGGGCGCGGACAAGGTGGAGGAGGACAGGAGTGGGGGTCGCCGTGAAGGAGCTCAGCGGCGATGATGGCGGCGACGGCGGCGGCGGCACGGGGAAATTTGGCAGCCTGACGGCGTCGAAATGGAGGAGCGCGCCCAAGACTTAGCCAAATTTTGGCACTGGCGTGCTCCTTCCTATATATAGCTACGGGCATTTGTAGGGGCGGTTCGTTCCCCAGCCGCCCTTCAAAATATTTTTCAAAATCATTTTTCTAAATAGAAAATCAAAGTTTAAACATTGAGACCAGTATTTGAAAGCCAAAATGGTTTCAAATTTAAAAGTAATGAATAACAAGTTTGTAGTACTCATCAAGATCTACAATATTTATTTTGGTCAATTTTCAATTTGACAAAGTTTGAACGATTCAAATTTTGAATTTGAAAAAAAGACAACTTTAAACCTGTTTTTGAAAACCTAAATGGTTTCAAATTTAAAATTCATGAATAACAAGTTTGTTGTACTCATCCTGATCTACAATGTTTATTTTGATCTTTTTTGCATTTGACAAAGTGTTAATAAACATTAGTTACAAAATGGCATGTATCACAAGTAGTTTTATAAACTATGTGTGAGATTCATGATTTTTTGACTAGTGTTCATTAAAACTCCGATAATTGACACATACATAAATATAGTCTCACACACATACACAAATTGACACATACATAGATGAAGTCTTGCAGACACGCGCAATAGGTAAGCCCCGCCGTGACAACTTTCCCCTTGACACCTTTTCTTCCCATGGCATTATGTCTTTGGGTAGGTTTTTTTCAACAAGACTGATCTTCTTAGTAAAGTCTGTGAATAGCAACATCTCATCGTTGTTATTGTAGGCTTCAGCATCGATGACGCCATCAACTCCGATAATGTGTTGTTTCCCAGGGACAACCACGTGCTTAATTCTCTTCTTCGGTGGGTGGGTACTTTCTGGGTCGGGCATATAGAAAACTTGTGCGACACGTGAAGCGAGCACCCAAGGATCATCATGGTAGCCTACGTTCTGGAGGTCCACGACCCTCAAACCGATGTCATTGAATTGATATTTCTTGATCCAACGGCATCGAAACAAGGCCACCTTTATACCCCTTCCATAGTCAAGTTCCCATATATCTTCAATTATGCCAAAGAAATGGGTCTTTCGCCCCACCTCGTCAAGAGACACTATCCGAACACCGTTGTTTTGGTTCACACATTTACTATCCTTTGTGTGGGTATAGTACGTGTACCCATTGATGTCATAAGCATTCCAAGATGTCACTTGTCTCGATGGACCCTCTACCAACTTACTGATGGTAATAGAATCTATTGTTTCTCCCGACGGTATGTTCTTGTCCTTCAACCATGAAGTTAGGCATTGCTTGTGCTGTTTTATGACCCAATCATCTGAACGACCATCCCTCTCCGCCATAATGATTTCCAAGTGTTCTTCAATGTATGGTTCCATCAGTTTAGAGCTCTGCAAGACATTGTAATGTGCCCGACTCACTTCTTTGTAATCTTGGTCTATGAACTCTTTTCTACCACCGGTTCCCTTCCCAGCCAGCCTACCCTTGTGACGAGAATCAGGATTACCAATCCCTTTCTATATTGTCAGGTACTCTTGACAACACTCGACGACTTCTTCGCTATTGTAGCCCTCTATCATGGAGCCCTCTGGGTATGAACGATTATGCACGTATTGGCTTAGAACCGACATGAACCACTCGTAGGACCACATTTCATGTAGGTAACAAGGGCCCAAAGCCTGTATCTGATTAACCATGTGAATCATGAGATGTACCATTATATCAAAAAAAGCAGGAGGTAAACACATCTCTAGTTGGTTCTGGGTCTCGACCACGAAATCATGTAGGTCACTCAGCTCTTTCTTGCCAATGGTCTTCTGTGAGATCTTCGAGAAGAAGTAGCACATGCGGGTGTTGGCCATCCTCAAGAACTCTGGCTTTATAGCCCTAATTGCAATTGGTAGGTACACGGTCAGCATCACATGACAATCGTGAGCCTTGCAGTTTGTAAATGACAAGTCCTTCATCGACACTAGCTTCTTGGGGTTCGCCGAAAACCCAGTCGAGACTTTGATGTCCTTGACAAAAGTGCATAAAGTTCTCTCTGGTAGGTCTAGGTTGTAGCTAGCCATGGGCAGAGTGTATTTTCCATTATCCTCAAGTATCGGGTGAAGTTCTGGCATCACTTTGAGCTGCACCATGTCTTTTCGTGCTTTTAGTCCGTCCTTTGACTTGGTTGTGTCCATCAAGGTACCCATGAGACTCTCAAACACATTCTTCTGCACGTGCATAGCATCAATGGCATGGGGGACCTCCAGTTGTGGCCAATAAGGCAAATACTGAAAGAAGATTGATTGTTTCTTAAAAGGTACGCCTTCGATAGGAGGTTTGCTTCTATCTCTGATCGTTCCATCCAGTTTCTTCTTTCCATAGACGATCTTTATGTTTTTCAATATTTTGTACACATGTTCTCCATTATGACGTCTCTTCGGAGGGGGTTCATTCTCCAGGGTGTTGTCATAGTATCTCATGTATAATTTGATGCGGTACTTGTGACCTGTCTTCAAGAAGCGACGGTTCCTTATGTAAACAACCTTCTTGGATCCATCTTGGAAAACCCATTTAGTATCATCCAAACAGACTAAGCATCCAGTCTTTCCTTTGATCTGTCCAGACAGTGCAAACAACGCAGGGTGATCATTGATAGTGACAAATATTATTGCTTTTAATGTGAAGTCCTCCTGTAGGAACGCATCGTACATTGGCACCCCATGCTTCCAAAGTTACTCAAATTCTTGCATCATAGGCTCGAGGAACACGTCCATATCAATGCCTGGTTGTTTGGGGCCAGAAACTAGAACCGTGAGGAAAAGATACTTTCTCTTCTGGCATAACCATGTTGGGATGTTGTACATGGTCAGAATCACTGGCCAAGTGCTATGGTCGCTCATCCTCTCGTTGAAGGGATTCATTCCATCAGTGCTCAAGGCGAACCGTACATTCCTTGGGTCTTCGCTGAACTCTTTGTTGTTCTTATCGAAGTCTTTCCACTGGCTACAATCGGCCGGGTGTGCGATCATATCGTTTGCTACCTTGCGCTCATCTTACCACCATGTCATGAGCGCGGCTTCCTTAGGGTTCAGGAATATACGCCTGAAGCGGTCGGTCACCGGCAGGTACCACATTACTAAGGCAGGAATTCTTCTCTTCTTTGCATCGTTGCCTAATGGAGTGTTCTCTGGTTGTAGAGATTCTTGTACCGCCTTTTTCCCACCCTTCTTATTCCTCTTGTTCCCCGTGGAGCCTTCTCCCCCACTGTAAAGGTCATTGTCTTTGTACCGACTAGCCCCGCACCGAGGACATTTATCTAGATCTTTGAACGTGTCACCACGAAAGAGGATACAATGGTTGGGGCATGCATGGATTTTTTCAACGCCCATTGTCAAAGGACTTATAACCTTCTTCGCATAGTATGTGTTGGCGGGACTGAGTTTGGTGTGGAAGCAACCATGCTAGGAGACGCAAAAAGATCATCAAAACTGCAATCCACCAAATTGTATTTAGCCTTCGGGATGAGTAGCTCAAGCACAAAAAAGCAAAGCGTTGTCCAAAGTGTGTTTGACAACCCTTCTCTACACCATACACAGTCTCCTTCGATGGTTTTGTCACCCTTTCTAGATTTTGTAGACCTCTCTTCTATAGTAATATTTCTGGTCCAACGGCCCGAAGCATTTCATCCAAATTGTCACCGTCGTCTTTATCCCCCTCACGTGCTCCGCCATCATTGCAGAAATCACCACCTTGTTCATTGTGGATGTCACCACCTTGATCATTGCCTAAGTCATGATCCATTTGTTGAGCAAGCTGGTCTGAGTATTGGGACAGGTACTGCAGGGTTTCGGCATCGTCTTCTAGAACATCGCCATCATCATCAACTGCCATTGTTTCACCATGATGAATCCAAACTGTGTAGTTCCGAACAAATCCTCGCCTGGTCAAATGTTCTTTGATGATACTCGAATTTGTAAATGCCACCGTGTTCTCGCAATCCTTGCAGGGACAAATAATTGTATCCTTATTATCTGTCAACGTCGCTGCATGCTTCTCTGCGGCTTCAGTAAAATTGTCAACCTCTTCATGAAAAGGTGCCTCGAATCTTATCGAATCATACGTCCAAGAGTTCCGGTACTCCATCTTTTAAAAATACAACACAACCAAACAAAATATACGAAATGAGTCAAATTAATAATTAATTAATTGAGAATGATTATATATACTCCATGGTAGAGGATAATTAATCAATTGCCTACTAATAAAACGCATAAATATTTCAAACGAAATATAAAATGGTTAATATATACCATCACAAAGAAATGGTCTAAAAAACTACCTTTCATGCCACCCAAAATCCAATTTCATTAAAAAAAATAAAAAAAAACAAAAACCTAGATCTAGAACTAGATCTCATGCATTTGCTTTAATCAATCTAAGGTCTAAAATCAAGCAAAATCGACTAACGAAGAGTGTAAGCTCATTTCTCTACCTAATTTACACTAATAGCTTCAAATCTAGGGTCTAATTTGCTACATACAAAGCTCAAGCACCATGGAGGAGAGAGAAAACCAATAATCAAATTACTCACTAACCAACCATTAAAACTTCAATTAAAGAGTTGGAATAGCATTTTCTTACCTTCTACAACCTCCCCACCAAAGGAATTGAGATCAAAACCTCCCCCTTCGTAGAGCAATTTTTAGGAGGAGCCCAAGGCCTCCCAACCTTTTTTTCTCAGGTTAGAGTGAGTAACCCAAGGAGAAAGAAGGTGGTGGCTGCTACGTATAATGTACACATTTGTAGGGACGACTGGTGATTGAGCCGCCCCTAAAAATCCAACTGTAGGGGCGGCTCAATCACCAGCCGCCCCTACAAATGACCCCCATTTGTAGGAGCGGTTGGAAACACCAACCGCCCCTACTGTGCTATTTGTAGGGGCGGCTGGTGTCCAGCGCACAGGGTGTGGCCTGGCAGCGCCACTATAGGGGCGGCTAAAGAGCCAGCCGCCCTTACAGTGAAAAGGGCCGCGTCCCTACAAATCTTTTTTCACGTAGTGGGGGCCTCTACGGCATCTGCATCGCCGGCGCACCTTTGGTTCGCTCCCAAGTCCCAACCCGCATGAGGTGCCCCTCTCTCTCTCTCTTCCCCCTTCAGATCTCTGTCTCTTTCGTTGCCAGCAGATCTCTGTTCACAGTTTCATAAAATATCTCTCCCAACCTCCCTCTCAGATCTGTTCTCTCGTTGCTCTGCAGGAGTGTCGATGTTTACAACTGCAGAAAACTGATGAGATGCAAGAACTAATAGGTCAGTTTGTTTGCCCCCCAATTTTGGCTGTGTATGAAATTTCATTGGTTGTCTTTAGCAGCAGGCTTCAAAGGCTATTACAAATTTAGGCCCCCTTTGGATTTGGACTGAAGGATATGAAAAATGTAGGGATAGGAAAAACATAGGAATTAATGTGCCATGTTTCTCCAATCCTATAGGATTAACAAACACAGGAAAATAAACATAGGAATTGGTGGTCCTTAAATTCACTTCATTTCAGACAATTATAAATTATAAATGGTGCTGCTCTCTGGTCCTTAAATTCACTGCATTTCAGTTAGTAAGTGACAACAGCAAAGTTATTGGGGCTTGTTGATTACGTGGTGCATCAAACATTCAAACCCATTTTGTCGTTTCATTTCAATCACAGCATGCGCCTTTGCCAGTCCTGAGAACAAGCTAATCCTCGCCTGGTCAAATGTTCTTTGATGATACTCGAATTTGTAAATGCCACCGTGTTCTCGCAATCCTTGCAGGGACAAATAATTGTATCCTTATTATCTGTCAACGTCGCTGCATGCTTCTCTGCGGCTTCAATAAAATTGTCAACCTCTTCATGAAAAGGTGCCTCGAATCTTATCGAATCATACGTCCAAGAGTTCCGGTACTCCATCTTTTAAAAATACAACACAACCAAAGAAAATATACGAAATAATTCAAATTAATAATTAATTAATTGAGAATGATTATATATACTCCATGGTAGAGGATAATTAATCAATTGCCTACTAATAAAACGCATAAATATTTCAAACGAAATATAAAATGGTTAATATATACCATCACAAAGAAATGGTCTAAAAAACTACCTTCCATGCCACCCAAAATCCAATTTCATTAAAAAAATAAAAAAAAACAAAAACCTAGATCTAGAACTAGATCTCATGCATTTGCTTTAATCAAACAAGAGTGTAATCTAGGGTCTAAAATCAAGCAAACTAGATCTCATGCATTTTCTCGTAAGACACTTTTTGAGGAATAACTGGATTAGAGGAGGCTTTCTACTTTGCCGGCTGGTGGGCCAATGGCTTCGTTTGCGGGGCGGACCTCTTAGGAGCTAGCTGCTTCTTGGTCATCAAGGGAGGCGGGGAAGACATTGGAGACCTCCTTGGAGGCGTTGGAGACCTCCTTGGAGGTGGCGGCGGTGGAGACCTCCTTGGAGGCGCTGGAGACCTCCTTGGAGGTGACGGCGGTGGCGGCGTTGCATAATCATTGCCCGAGCACTATGATGATCTGGAGATTGAATAATTGGACTTAGGTTGGTGGAGGCCCTGCTGTGTGAGTAAAAAAAGAATAATTAGGTATAAGAAATTGTTATTATTAATCATGCATGTCAATAGAAAATTAGTAAAAAAATTGTTTCGTTCACTTTTGTCCGCACCTATTGTCTGTCAGTTGAGGAAGCAGCGGTGGACTAGAGACCCCGGGAATAATGGTGTAGCGTTTGCGCCATAATATGAATGTCTTCTCTGCTTCTCCTAGAGTCTTGTCCCCATCATCTCCTGGAATGTCAAGAGCCAGATCACTAAAACCTTTGTCAACTCTATCCACTGAGACGCTAACATATCCCGGTGGTATTATTGTCCCATGGATTCTTGGTGTCTTGGTAGGATCTGGAGGAGAAAAAACACCGAGAGCCACCATGATTGTGGCATTCTCTTTTGGAATATGTAGCTCACATGATGTAAACGGTGCAATGATGTCATCCACGGGGAAACATAGCATTGCATCATCTTGATTTGGCAACTCCGTAGAAGCGCAGCTGCTTTTCAACTGATCAGGGGGGCTAATATTAATGTTGATTCCTGGTGCCTGCCTTTGGGCACTCATTGCTATTTGCACTTGCTTTATGATTTCGTCCTGCATTCTAGCTTGCATATCTTTTTTGCGCTCCTGTGCTTGAAGCAACGCCTCCCGTGACTCACGAACATATTCCTCCAACCTGATGATCCGCACTGCTTCCTCATCCTTCCTTCTCTGCCGGCTTCTGTAGGTATCTCTGTCGTTAGGGAAACAATGCTCCCAAGAAATGTTCCGTTCTAAACCTCTCGTTCGGCCACTGTGTTCAGCAGTCCCGATGGCATACGTCAGTTCATCCTTCTCTCTATTGGGCCTGAACGCACCAGTAGCTTTAGCTTGTAGAGCATAAGAAAATCTTTGTATTGCTCTTTCGAGTTTTAGGCCATGAACCAGCTTCCCGGTCTCTAGGTCCAGTCTTCCCCATGAGCGAAAAACCAATTCTTCGCGCGTTTAGGCCAATTGAGTGATTCTGGTGTGATACCCTTGGCAAAAATGTCCGCTTCCATTTTTTCCCACTTGGGAATGGCAGTCGCGTAGCCACCTGATCCCATGCCATGGTGGTATACCTTCTGTCGGGCATTCTCTTGGTTCCTTCTCACCCGTTCCTTACCCTCTTCCGATGTCTTGTACTGTACAAAATTATTCCAGTAGGGCCTCAACTTCGCGAGCGGACCCCTAGTATTGAAATTGGACGTTAGGCTCTTCTTGACGTATTTCGTGTATAGGGATTTCTTCCGAGTCTGGAATTGTGTGGCCATCTTCTTCATAGCCCACTTTCGAACTAGCTCCTTCAATTCATCATCGTTGATATCATCATAATCATCCGCTTGCAACGTGAAATGTTGAAGGATATCATTCCAAATTAAATCTTATCAAGATCAGAGACAAAACTAACATGAGGCTCGTTGATCTTTTGCTTCCATTCATGGGCACTGATCGGAAGTCGGTCCCTTACAAGGTACCCACAGTGTTGCACGAATTTCCTTGCATGTGGACCAAGTGGTTCGCCTGTTTCGATATTGAATTCTGATATTATGTAGCGCCCCTCCAATGGCTTTTTCGGGCCTCGAATATTTTTGCTTTTCATCGTTGTGGTCGTCGATCCAGAGGGCTATGTATAAAAAAAGAATAAATAAATATCATGTATACACATAATAGATGATAGATATTCAAATATATATACATCGCCAGTATTTTCTTGCACAATATTTTCTTGATTATTTTCAAGAGCCAGGTATTGACTCCCGTCATCTACATCCTGCTGGTCACCATCGGCAAATTGAGTGCCGATGTTGATAATATCCATCATTTCTTCATCCATGTTGTCTCTCGGGGTAGCCATCTAGCTTTTACACCACTAGATATATCTATAAAAAATAAAAACCATATATCTATAAAATGGATCGAGTCATGTGCTTAAAATTAATTAAATAACTACACTCGAATGATGATAGATGGCTAGAGTCTTTGATTGGGTGGATTCATGTGAGAATTTCTAGAATTTATCTATTTTTCTAGCGCATCTAGTAGGGATTAACGTGGAGGCTTCATTGGGCCATTGATCAGTAATAGTAAGATAAGATTTGTGCACTGCTACTGTGTCCAGGGGTACTCCGACCCAAGTAGTACATAAGGAGGTATGTATAAAAAAAGCAAAATCTTTTAGAAATTCAAACGTAGTTTTCGTTTACAAGATGATTTCAAATAAAAAATTTATCAACTACAAAGTTTCATAACCTTCCATCAGATTTTCAATTAATAGATTAAAATCTTGATTGTTTGTCTCTCATATTTTATTAACATATTAACCTTCCATCATATTTTCAATTAATAGATTAACCACCATGGACCTGTTGGGTATTACATACTCACTTCGCCTCATAGTAAACACACATCTCATTTTATAAGAAGCGAAATCTTTTAAAGTCTGGCCTAATATATATAAAAATATATTAGTGACCATGATGAATAATAAGTGTTATTAGATTCAGCATAGAATTTACTTCTACAACAAAATTATTTATAGATACAGATGCAACTATTATTTTGTATATGATTAGTCAAACTTAAAAAAAAACTTGACTTCTAGAGAGATGGAACATGCGTTTATTTTGGGATAGAGGGAGTATACTATAATTTATTTATTAATAAATTATACCAAGTGAATGGGATTAGTAGGACTCATCTGATATTTTATTAATACATATATCTTGTCTTATTAATATATAGATATTCTATTAACTAATTTGTTGCCAAGTGACGTGATTAATAAGGTCCAACTCATCTAAAATTTTATTAATTAATTGTGAATGTCGATAATGTGATATTTTTAATACACATATTTTGTTTTACTAATATATATACTTTTATTTTCTAACTATGAACGTCAGTATTGCAGATATGATATTTTAATAATGCATTATCAAGTGACGTGAATAATAGGACTCGTCCCATACTTCATACTAACTGTGAACTTTTTTTTTTGGAAAGGAAATAACTGTGAACGTTAGTACTCCGATCAAGATTTTCTCCAATGCATCAAAGTGCCGTGATTAATAAGATCCAAGTCTTCTGCTACATTTATTAACTAACTGTGAATGCCAATAGTGTTATATTTTTAATACATATATTTTGTTTTATTAGTATATATTTTATTAACTAGCAATGAACGTCAATATTGCTGATATGGTATTTTAATAATGCATTACCAAGTGACGTGAATAAAAGGACTCGCCCGATGTTTTTATAATAATAACTAACTATCAACGCTAGTACTACATCAAGATTTTCTCCAACACGTCAATGTTTTTTCTCCTAAAAAACGTCAAGATTTTCTCTAGCACGTCATAGTTTTTTCTCCTAAAAAACAAATTTTATCTATAATGGCAGAGGTGGGTAATTTCCTAGAGAACAAAATAGATCCAATGATGATAGATGGCTAGAGTCTTTGATTGGGTGGATTCATGTGAGAATTTCTAGAATTTATCTATTTTTCTAGCACATCCAGTAGGGATTAACGCAGAGGCTTCATTGGGCGACTGATCAGTAATAGTAAGATAAGATTTGTGCACTGCTACTGTGTCCAGGGGTACTCCGACCCAAGTAGCTTAGTACATACGGAGGTATGTATACGTGGTATTCGTCCACACTAATCGTTGACATAATTATTTCCTGGCCCCTCTGCATGCGTAGGATGATATTTATTTAGAAACAAATGCGGTGACATCGTCGCCGCCGTGCTGGAACTTGGAGACGGCGCAGTCGGTGGAGAAGAGGCCCGACGAGAGGTACTTGTGCGTGCCGCCCATGACGGGCATCTTGGCGCCGATGTCCAGCCTGCTCACGTAGCTAGGGCTATACGTCTGCCCGAGCACGCCGTCGACGTCCGCAGTGAGGTTATGGAACCGGAAGCCGAGGTCGAGGTGCACGAGGCTGTGGCTGCCGGGAATGGTGATGCCCAGCGCCTGCACCCACGTGAAGTCGCGCCTCAGCTCCGGGTTGTGGTTGCCGAAGAAGTGCGCGTTGATGTGGAGGTTGGCGTCGGAGAGGATGCAGAAGCTTGTGGCCGTGGAAGTAGAAGGTGTTGCTGTCGCCGTCGAGCTGGACGAGGACGGTGTTGACGGCGTCAGTGCGCGTGACCGACAGCCCCGGTAGGGTCCTGGACAGCCACCGTGCGTCCCTGACCGCGGGCGGCGACGCCAGGGCGACTACGACGTGGTCCTCGTCCTCGTCCCACCGCACAAATCACAAAAAAGACAGAAGGTAATAACCAAGATCAGATGTCGTCATCCTCGTCGAGTCCTACTGGAACGCCATCGTCTGGATTTTGGAAGACTAGAAGTCAGGCGTCGGTGTCTCGGTGATCGCGTGGTGAACCGGTGATCGGCGCTACGTCTCTCGTAGTCTCGCATCTCGCCGTCTCGCCAGAAGTTCGGAATCGCGACTCGCGATAGCTACGTGCACGTGTGCGGATGTTGATAGCTCGGCTCCTTGCCTCCTGCAAAGAAAGAGGCCAACGACTTTTTGCTGATGGACGCTGCATCTTCTCATTAATCCAAAATCCTAATGGACTATAACTAAAGGGTAAGTTATTATATACCTGGGCTTGGCCCTCATCCCACGAGGGCCCTCGGCTGTTGCACCTCTGCCCGCCCCTTAGGGCCGGCACTGGTCGCGCCTCAGCTCCGGGTTGTGGTTGCCGATGAAGTGCGCGTTGATGTGGAGGTTGGCGTCGGAGAGGATGCAGAAGCTTGTGCCCCGTCAAGCGCGGGTCGCCGCAGGAAGTGTCGGGGAAGAAGTCACACGCTATATATCTGTACAACATGGAGTGTGTGTGTGTGAAATCCTAGATGCTTATTCATCTATAAATAATAAAATAATGATGATAATATTTTTATGGTTCTTCCATGTAATAATAACAATGTTAAAACAACATATGAACCTAGGCAGCATTTCCTTTTAACTAATAGTAATCCCTGTCTAATTTGTTTGTATAACGTACATCCGGCCCAATATGTGTGGAAGGCTTCGTTTGAAAGCCCAATTGCATCGTCCTAGTTTCAACCCACGAAACTGTCTCCATTTGAAGCAGGCCAGCGAATCCAATCTCACCATTGTTTGTGTAAGATTTTTTTTTTAATTTTTAATTGCACTATTTTTTCATATAAAAATATTTTGATACATCTTTGAAATTATATTTTTTTAATTTTTGTATATTTTTTTAATATTTCTAGTACGATTTCCCTCCATGAACTTTCACTAATCCGATTTACCTCCCTGTGACGTGGCACCACATCAGCAAAACTGCCAATTAAACCGGCCAGGTTGCAAAAATTTTAGAAGTTAAAAGGGGGTCAAAGTAACCGATGGATGGAAAATCCAATGGCCCAATAAAACAAAAAAACAAATGACTAGAAAAAATATGACGTGCAGGGAGTGGAACTCAGCATGTTCCAAAACAATTCTATCCTGCATGGACCAACCACCATGTTTCTTACGCGCTCTATTCAGATTTGGTACGCATTCCTGCAGCTGAAGGAACAAGTTGAAGTTGTTTACCCTCTCCGTTCCACAGTCTGAAAATATTGTACCATGTTCCCGTAGCACGTTCCCTACATTCCGAGAACTTAGTTGCTAACCGTCAAACAAAGGGTTTTGTAAATGAGGAAAGTAAATCGGACGACCGCAAAAGTTGAGGAGTCAAAAGGACGTTTTGCTTTGTGTAACGTCCATTCAACCAAATATGTGTGAAGATTGAAAACCCAATTGCATCGTACCAGTTTCAAATCACGGAACTGTCCATTTGAACCAGGCCGGCGATTCCAATCATAGAAAACGGCCATGGTGGCTGTGATAGATGAGAACACTGTGAAGCGCGCAAACGAGGCATGGTCTCCGACTCAGTCTATCTCTTCCTCTGCTAGCTGCTGTAAAAAATTTTGTATTCCTATTCCGTTTCAGTTCAGATTTTAGAAAATAGAAAGTTTGTGCGTGTGAGATCTGAGCACATGTAACATATTGACATTGCTTGGTGGATTTTCAGATTGCAGATCTGGGATTGATAATACATAATAGTAGCAAGGTGTTTTCTATTAATTCACTAGAAACTGTGGAAAATGAAACCCTACAGAAATTTAATTTGAAAATTATACAAAACCACGGCTTCGGAAAATGAAACCTAAGAATGTTCTACTAGCTCTAGGCTTTGGTGTACTCTTGGTCCACCCCTGTCCGTCTACCGACGTAGATTTCCATTAGACACAGGGAATTGCTCGTTACCTAGTGACTGTGTTGTTCGTCAAATGGCAATTGCGGAAACGCCATCTGACTGGACCATGATGCTTAACAATTCTAACTGGTTAATTGTTGGTGTTGACCCAAGTATCTCTTATTTCCTACGACTAAAAAGACTAAAAGTAAGACTATTTTTTTGTGCGACTTTTTTTTTTGTCGCTCCTCCCTTCCGGCCATGCGATACCCCGTGCGATAGAAAAAGAAACTGTCATCCCTGCGATCCTCGCCTGCTTTGAAGAAAACAAATCGATCACCAGAGGCCACATGCATAGAAGGAAACAATAATCATGCATGGAAGGAAACAATTGGCAAAGATCAAGCAAGACGACTCTCTTCCGGCCATGCGATACCCCGCGCGATAGAAAAAGAAATTGCCATCCCTGCGATCCCCGCCTGCTTTCAAGTAAACAAATCGATCACCTGAGGCCACATGCATCGAAGGAAACAATAATCATGCATGGAAGGAAACAATTGGCAAAGATCAAGCAAGACGACTCAATGAGGTTGGCCCTTAATTTTAGTGTTTCCAGCATGCAGACCTGAAATTAAAAAGTGGCTGCTCCTTGAGAACATCAATGGTGCCAAATAAAAGATGTGCAGGTTATACATGGTGAGAGAGACTGGTGAACCTTCTGCAATTTCCTAAACGAATATTCCCACCGTTCGTATATAGGTCCATTCTCATGCGTTTTTTCATGCTCCAATTAGCATATAATATGAAAGTATTGTTGTGTTCATCACGACTTCCAGTTGACTACTCCCATTAGCATATACTTCCTCTGCCCCCAAAATATAAGTCGTTATGGGATGTATGCAGGTCAAACTTTCTCAACTTTGACTCGGTTTGTAAAAAATACGTGCAACATTTAACAATCAATTGGTCGACTCCTAAAGCCACATGCATGTAAAAAATACATGTATTATAATTGGTCGAAGTTAAAAAAAAGTTGACTTCTCGGGAAGCGAGAATGAATTCTATTTTAGGACCGAGGGAGTATATGAAAGCAGTGTTGAAAATATTTTAACAATCAAGTTCATCTCTGTCTGATTGGTAAGCTTAGACATCATAATGACATCAAAAAATTCGACTCTCATGGACACCCTCATGGATCAGTGCAAAGCATTCCAATCCTACAACATACACAAATGGCAACCTTAAAGACCATCTTAGACGTTCTGACATTAGAGTATATACGTGCAGACACTGATCCATGTACTTTACTAAGGAATAACACATACCTGCAGCTAAATAATGTTTCTTGGGTTAAGCATGGTTAAATTCAGTTTTGAACCGCTATAATAACTTACACTACTACTGCATTTAGAGCCTACAGTGGTGGGCAAATCAGCTTTCTAATTAAATGTGGGCGGCTCACCCACCTCTAGGAAGTCATCTCTATTAAAAGGAATCGTTAACGCTAATTCGGTCACACAAAAGCAAGTGCCAAATTCCACAGGCCACATAGTGCCAAGACACGCGGCGAGGCGGTATAAACAATGATGCTAACCAGGGGGTCAGCGACGCCGATCTAACCCTCGTTCTTCGCCTGAAAAATACACGACAGCTCTTGAGATGACCCGCCGCTAGGTAGAATAGATATATGATCCCTCGAAAATACAAATTACCCAAGCACTCATAATTTATCCCAAATTCTAACAGATTCTATCATAAGTAACTTTACAATTCCATTTGAAAAGGCAACATTCACAAACATACCTAACATCAATATCTATCATCAATGTAAATATCATAATCACAATTTCTTAATAGGGTTACATGTGTCTTTTGTTTTACCTCATAATATATCCTAAAATCTTCATGATACCTTTTATTTCGGATTAGATAGATAGATAGATAGATAGATAGATAGATAGATGCATAGATAGCTAGATAGATACTAAATACATCAACTGTAAATTTTTTATTAAAAAGATAGAGTAGATAGATACTGATTAATACATAAATAGAAAGATTTTTTCGTAAAAAAATAGATAGACAGACAGACATATGGTTAGATAGATATTAAATGCATCAACAGTAATTTTTTCATTAAAAAGGATAGAACAGATAGATATTAATTAATTCATAAATAGAAAGATTTTTTTTATAAAAAATATATAGCCAGGTAGATAGATACATACCTAGTAATTTTTCATTAAAAAATATAGATACTAATTAATACATAAATAGAAATATTTTTTTGTAAAAATAGATAGATAGATAATAAATAGATAGATAGACATATAGATGGACAGACATATAGGTAGATAGATACTAAATACATCAACAGTAAATTTTTATTAAAAAGATAGAATAGATAGATACTAATTAATACATAAATAGAAAGATTTTTTCGTAAAAAATAAATAGATCGATAGATAGATAGATAGATAGACAGACAGATAGATCGATCGATAGATAGATAGATGTGCATATATAAAACTTCATTGTAGCTGCATGTTTTATTTGGAAGGTCCTCTCAATTACTACATAATATAGTTCAGTCGACTTAGTATAATGTACATACTTGATTATATAATGTGCTAGCATGTACTCCCTCGGTCCTGTAATACAGTGCGTTCTAAAAATTCTAAGACAACTTAAGGAAACACTCAAATGACGCATGTACCCATATATTATTCCAATTATAGAGTTTCTCCTCAAATCATGGCTTCCTTTTTAACAAACCTTGCCAAATTTAAACATAGTCATTACGTAGAATGCATTGTATTTCAATACAAATTTTAGAAGGCACAGTGCACTCTATTTCAGGACGGAGGGAGTAATATATTTTAGGTCCCTAAAGTTTTTATGGCTCAATTACCATGTTAATTGTTGATAATGTCTTGTATTTAATATATATTTTTGTAGTTGAGCCACTCAAATAAAAGGAAAGGATACGGCCATGCGCATGAAAAAGGACGGAGCTGCATGTCCATCCGTGTCTTCCTTGATCAAAGGTGTTTGAGAATTTTTTTTATTTTTCTAGATTAATTAATTAATTTGAAAATCTAAAAAAATAATAGCTAAGATTTATTTGAGATATTGTAAGTAAGGGGTGTACCTTCTATATATAATAATCACCAGCCACATATCTAGCAAAGGAGAACTCAGGAGTACTACTAACAACCACCATCTCTCTAGCAGTCTAGCTTGCAATGGCAGGGAATTCAAGAAGCACCGTATGCAGGATGGCTGCTGCTGTTTTCATTGCTCTCGTGACCGTGTCCTCTGTTATCTCGTCCACATATGCACTGGGTAAGAGAATATGCATAATCTTCACATTACTCTCAATAAGGGTTTTACTATTTGTGCGTGTGTACTGTCGAACTGAGCTGTGATTAATTGCACGTGCATGCAGCGTTCGAAGAGAAGACATGCGACGACATGTTTCCCTGCAACATCATCGTCTGTAGCTACAAATGCAGAGACAAGGGCAACATCCTGCATAGTGGGAAATACTCAACAAAATGCGAAGGGCGAAACAACAAATGCTGCTGCGTCATCCACAGACCGACAAAATAGTTTGGACTTTGGATCGTTGACTGATGTGTATGTTTCGACCCATTTGGCCGATGGTTCAATAAATTCGGTGCATGAGTACGCGCGTGCAACCTTCAAGCGGCTCTATTCCTGGACGATTCTATAAATTGTTATTTATTCCTCTCATGTCATCTTCATCCGATTTATAAATCATATTTGTGATCCTAAACGAATTCGAAAAAGTTTTGATCTGTTTCTCTATCAGAGGTCATTTGCAAAATTCGAATTTTAGTACTCAGTTTTTACTATTTTGCGTCTATTCGTACAACGGCTTTATATTCTGCCCCCCTACAAATCAGATTTGTAGGGGCGGCTGGATATAGAGCCGCCCCTACAATTACGGTCATTTGTAGGGACAGCTGATAACACCAGTAGCCCCTACAAATAGATTTTTTTTGCGAATTACACAAGTATAGACACAGACACTCTAGACGCACGCACACTCACCCCCTATGAACACACGTACGTAAATCCTATCCCTATGAGCACCTCTGAAAGACTGTGCCGATACATATCGGGATTGACATAGTCACCATATGCGTCTTGCTCTCGATGGGAACGTCGCCTACCACTAAAAGAACAATGCCGTTAAATTTTAGAATAAATCCAGGAAAATGCAAGCACCCATGCGAAGTCAAGGACTTGAACCTGAGTGGATGTACATGTTCTACCACAAGGAAACTAACTATCTGAGTTAGGCTCAGTTCGTCCCTACAAATGGATTTGTAGCACTACTCCCGGTTGGGAAACCCCTTCAGTCCCGGTTTCGTTGGAAGGTGAATATTTTAAGAAAGAGATTTGGTGTTATAGGAAAGATGGCCTAGTGATGGGAGTTACCTAAGTATTATTTGGAGTATCTGACAGAATCCTAGAATTAGTTTAGTAAGTTACTTGGAGTAAGATTGACACATATGCGAGGTAAAGTGAGATCCTTATCGTGACAATGGAACTACACGATGAAGTAAAGAAGAATCCAAAGACGAAGTATCCCTATTTCCTAGTCGACGTCTTCCGAATCTCGGGGACGAGATTCATCTTAAGGGGTAGAATTGTAACACCCTAAAATTTGCTCTTTTGGAAATAGGTGTAAATTGAGGTAATTTTGAATTTTTGTGCTCATGAAAACATAGGAAAATAAATTTTTCTTTCATTAAATTAAAATTCATCATAAGGTTTAGCAACATGTTTGAGCATATATGACGATGCATTTGATTTATTTGGTTGAGTGGTTTTGATTTAAAATTCAAAATGGTTTGAAATGCTTTTAAAAAGAAATTAAAAATGGTTATGGAACAAAAGAAAAGAAATTTTGAAAATAAAAGAATTTTAAAAGGTGCAAAATCTATTTTTGGAGAACGTACCAAAATTTCTTAATTTGAATTAAAAAGTGTATTTCAAATCCTATTCGAATTTGATTTGGTTTGCATTTGGATTTGAATTTGGAAACAAAGTTGAAAAGATTTGGAAAATGGAAAATTCCCTCTTCTCTCGATCTGGCCCAGACGGCCTGCTCGCACGCGGCCGTTCTCGTCCCGCGTGGCCGTGGCCCGTTTCCACCCGCGCGGCCCATCTTTGCTCTTCCCACTGTGCCAGCCCGTTCAGTTCGCGCGCAGCCCAGCTCCGTTTCTCCGCACGGCCCAATGCGTGGCCCAGGCCGCAGCTCAGCCCCGCGCGCTCGGCCGCTCAGCAGCGAAAGCCGCCCGCGCGTCCCCTTCTTCTTTCTTGCGCCGACAGGTAGGGCCGCCCTGTCAGCTCCCTCCTCTCCACAAGCTCGTTATCCGCTTGGACTCCGTTGTCGCCGCCTGGAGTCCGTGCTGCCCACGCGCCGTCTTTCTCGAGCCGTCACTGCCGCTGGACCCGCGCCTCTCCACACGCTGTCAGGTGGGCCCTCGGTGTCGGCACTGTCGTCGTCGCCACGGACTCGACCGCCGCCTTCCGTATCGCCGACGAACCCTCGTCAAATCCGTGTCCGCGCCGCTCCCGACTCCTCCCCTGCCGTGCGCGCCACGTCGCTCCGCCCCATATAAGCCTCCGCGCCCGTGTCGTCCCCCAAGCCTGGAGAAAGCCGCAGCCGCCGTCTATGCCCTAGCGTGCTCGTGCCGACGAGCCGCCCGGCCGCGTCCTCAAGCGCAGCGCCGCCTCCTATCCCAAGCTTCGGAGCACTGCCCTCGCCTCAAGCCTTGCCGAGCTCGCCTCGTTGCTTGGCCGTTCCGTCGTCGTTTGGAGCACCCTGCCGAGCTTCTCCGAGAGGTAACGATGCCGTGAGTACCACTTACCACCCCTGCTCTCTTCTTCTCTCTACAACCGGCGCAAATTCACCAGAGTATCACCATGCATCCCGACCCGCTCAATTGAGCCCTACGCCATCGCTGCCGCACCCAAACCCCAAATCGAATCCGCCGTTGCCTGCTCTCCCTTCCGGTGTCCTTGTTGTGGTAGGTGATGAAGCCCAGTACTCTCTTTCTCTTTCTTTCGATCTCTGTTGCTCCGGTCGCCGCTGTACATGATGCCACCGCCGTGAGTCATGCGATGCGTTGCCTTGATTCAATCTGCTAGTTAGCTTGATGACATCATCTTCCATGTCATGCTTTATTGTGGCCGTTTTCTTTTAAAAAACAACTCCAGAAATACAATAGAAATACGTAATCATCCTGAGCCGTTCGTTTTTAGATCAATGGCCTAGATTAAAACATACCCCTTCGCTGTTCTTTTTGCTAAAGAGCCCCTGTATTTTCGGAAAATAAACCCGCAGTCTAAAACATGTTTACAGATTTTGTTTTCCTCATATGAAAGCGTATTTTAATTCGGTAAAGTCAAAAATACGTTTTCAGCCATTTACAGAATTGCCACTGCCATAACTTCTCCGTTTTAACTCTCATTTGACCCGTTCAACTTGCGTTAGGTTCGTAATTTCATAATCTACATGTTAATGCTACTGTTAAGTTTGTTTTTAACTTTTAAAATTCGTGATTAGATTTAATCTATTATTCGATAAAAAGAAATCTTGTTTAAATCATATCTTGTGCGTCTTAGATCCGTTTTAGTCCATTCAAGTTGCGTTAGATTCATAGCGTCAAGATCTACGCGTTAGTAACAGTATTTATCATGTCACTAATACTGGAATTTTATGGTTTGAATCATATCTTAAATAACAATTATGCAACTGGTTTTTATAAATAGAATATGATTTGTTTCACTTTAGTTTTATAAATCAAATCTAAATTTGACTTAAATTATAATCTCTATTAAATATCTTATATATGTTTTTATATATTTAAAACACATGAAGCTAATAGTTTTATATTTTCTCCAATGAGCGAATCTTTCGGTAAATGTATCTTTTTCACCATAGCTTCGATTAGCGTGTTTTTCGCATCTGTGTGTTCGTAGCGAGACGTAGATTCGTTTTATAAACTTTTCATGTTGATTTTATGTTTGGTGTACTGTTCTAATTTAGATCTATTGTTTGCTTCGTATATGATTGTACGGATGCTTGTGTGGTGCTTTGTGATTACGTCCAGTCGGTGAGATTTACGTGTTGAATCAAGAAGAAGAAGAAGAAGAAGAACGTTGAAGATTAAAGCTTAAAGAAGGATCGGTGTTTTAAGGCAAGTATAGCATGGGATCATCCTTGTTGACCTATTCACCTTTAATCATATAATTCATACTGCATGTGTCTATCTTGACTGCCACTAAGGATATCCTAGTCTTTTATACTTATACCTTGTTACCTTTGGGTTATTGCATTGGGTAGTATGATGCTAGTGCTCAACTGCAACAATGATCTTGTAACTTGACTAATGGATTATGCAATAAACACTAAAAGATGCTTTTTAGCAACATGGAACAAGGGGGCTAGAGCATTGGGCTATTTTATGGTGCTCTAGATTGCTCTCCCTAAGGACTTATCTGTAAGTGATTATTCGGGACTTACAGTACAGACTTGTGCAACAAATGTGTATAGTCACTGCAACATATGCAACATCCAGATAAAACACTTGCAACAACTTCTCAAACGGTTGAAACATTTGAAACATACACTTCCAACATACGTGTATACCAATTACAACATATGCAACATCAGATCTTCTTTTGCAACATCAAAATAAAACACATGCAACATCCAGATGAAACATACACTTGATGCGCAAGAAACATACGGAGCTCGACGCCGGTGCATCGGAATAACCAGCCACAGTGCACAAAAAATTAGGCCAACACTCAGCTGTCCACGGTCACCCGTCACGGGACCAGCAAATGGCGCATGTAGATGCGGCCCCACGCTCCTCTCACAAAATCCAAGCGTCCATTTTTCTCTTTTGTCACCGGCTCAGCGCATGCACGACCCCACATGCCGCATACACCCCCAGCCGAGCGAGTAGCTGCTTGTGCTCCCATGCGCTGACCCACACAAAAAAACAGGTTAGGGCCTTCTTGACTGTAGCTGTACGCCCAGTTTTTTTTCTTGGTCATCACGCGTTGCAGCGTAGGTCAGTCTGTCCGGACGGACAGACGCCAGCAACGATGCATTACCGTACAGTAAACAGACCGAAGCAGGTATGATATGATATAGCAAAAGTGGTGAAGGAATAGCCCCTGTTGCCAGCAAAAGAAAAAAAAAAGCGCCTGTGTGAATTGGATATTTGGATACGACACGTTTATTACTCTACTTGGATCCAGCCGCGAGGATATCTCAATATCCTGGCACTGAGATATGCCGACATTAATTTTTGCAACAAAAAAAGGATATGCCGACATTGATGTAGTGGCACACGGGGTTACTTGAATCCTGAATGAGTAATCCTGAACAAGTAGCCTACACTAATGATACCACCATCAATATTCTATATAAACTAGCACGCGAAACAGAGCGGCACTGGCAGAAGCACCCGTGAACATAGTTATTAGGACCGAACCGAAGATCAAACAGGCCGTGAAGGAGAAAGACTAGTGTCAATAGATCCGATGAGGGCCTTGCACTCGTTTGCTTCGGCAATTTGCATCGTCGTCCTCATGGTCATGTCTTGCGCGCTGATGACGGCCACCTATGCCGGTACACTTCGAACTGAAGTTACTTCATCCTTACTCTGCAATTTCTCTTTGCTTAGTTACTAACATATATTGGTAGTTACCTATATATATACATCTGCATGACGACTTGCAGATGATACGGAGGAGATTTGCAGCCCGATGCGTCCAAAGTGCATGGACCACGTGTGCGAGGAGGTATGCACGCGCAAGCACCACAACAAGTGGATCACCGTGACTTGCAAGAACAGCATCAACCCTCCGCAGTGCTGCTGCGCCGTCAGGAAAACATAGAAGCCCCCTAGCTTTGCTGCCGCCACCATCCCGGCGGAGGCCTGTCGGCCGGCATTCGGGCATGCTTGAGTGCAATGCTGCGACCGAATAACCAGCATGCCCATCGTTGAAAACAATAGTAATTCCATGAATGTAATATAACAAGAAGTCAGCATGCATATATGCTCTTGGGATATTCTGATGCGACTCCGGTTTACAGAGATGCATGTCTTTATTATTATTATTATTATTATTATTATTATTATTATTATTATTATTATTATTATTATATATATATATATATATATATATATATATATAGGGAGAGTAGTCAGCTATAAAATAAGTTATTCTGTAGCCACCTCCATTTACGATAATTTTATATACTAATTTACGATAATGTCAATGTATATTTACGATAGTTGGGTTACTATAATACATGGGGATATTTACCATAACGTTATAGTAAACCACTTAGTAAGGAGTTACTATAATCTCGTAAATTAACATAGTAATTATCGTAACTCAAAGTGGCTACAGAATAAGTTATTTTGTAGCCAACTCTCTCTCTCTCTCTCTCTCTCTCTCTCTCTCTCTCTCTCTCTCTCTCTCTCTCTCTCTCTCTATATATATATATATATATATATATATATATATATATATATATATATATATATATATATATATATATATATATATATATATATATATATATATATATATATCGTTGTGTGCCTCGGATGCGTGGTGTCTTTCATTTCTATACTTCCAAGCGAACGGTCAAATACACTATTACATTTGAATATCATTTCTGGATGGATGTAATATTAGGGATAGATATAGATATAGATACAAGTATAGATATAAATACATGTGGAGAAATTGAATTAGGGATAGACCATAGAGCTAGCTTGCAATAAAGGAGCAATGAACCAAACGGCCTATTCCCCATAAAGATAAATATGTTGTTCATCTCTAAAAACTGATGTAGATTTTTAACGACAGACACTTTGTGACCGCCTCCATAAACCAAAGGGCCTATCTCCTAGAACAGTGTGTTTTAGTAGTAATGAGGGTCAGTCTATCCTGATGCAAACGAAGCAACTCTATTCTCTTTAATATTAGTAGGGGTATGTATAGATATAGATATATATACAAAGAGATCGATATATATTTTTGTTATAGATGTAGATGAAGATATAGATATATATTGATGGAGACTACATTACCTAGTCGTCCTTCTATATAAACCCACAAAGCTAGTAGCTTGCAATCTAATGAAGGAGCACGTACTAGTATCATAGTACTAGTAAAAATCATCATCTCTCACTAGCTATGGCAGTCGTCAGCACAAGAAGCACCGTGCACTCGATGGCTGAAGCCGTTTTCGTCGCTGTCCTGCTAATTAATGTCCTCCGTCCTCATCATCAACCTATGCTAAATCTACGAGTACGCATGCATGATTGTTGCTCTACTGCTACGGTGCTACCCACAGCAATACACTTCAGCCTAACTAACTAACTAGAATCATCAACAGGGAACTAACTCATGCGGCGTCTTTGATGCCATTTGTTGTACTAACAGACTATGTTGTGGTTGGATGCATTATTGCAGTACTTCTTTTTTGAAATAGTAGAACTTTTTTCGTGTGACAGCTAAAACACTCATTAATACAGAACATAATTTACTACTGGAAACTGAAGTTTCCCTGTCAATATCGCCTCCGCCGATGGAAAAGTTATGTATTATCCTGTCGGTGGGTGACAACCAAGTGCAAAACTATAAAACCCATAGAAAAAATAGTTATTTCCCTATGTGGAGTATAAACCAACAGGAAATCAAATTTCCCTATCGGCACAAAAATAGACACACAGAAAAATTATTTTATTCCTATCTGTACTCAATTTTCTTTGTCGGTTTTATATTACACTCGAGACTAGAAAAAACTCACCATCTATATATTATGTATTATCTGTTGTATAATATGCCCATTGTGCATAACAGCTGACTGACACAATGTTTTATTTCAGGTATCGCTTTAGACGCCAGGACCTTATTAGTGACGGTAACGACACATTTTTCAGCCGGGTTAAAGGCACACCTATCCCTGTGGTGCTTGACTGGGCCATCAGGGATGACGGGTCCTGCCAGCCTCCGCCCCCAAACGGTGGGGCATCTGCGAAACCCACAGCTCCGGCTTGTGTCAGTGCGAACAGCTTATGTGTCAACGCCATACAGGGCGTGGGTACCTCTACAATTGCTCCGAGGGATACAAGGGTAATCCCTATGTCACTGGCGCCAACGGATGCACAAGTGAGTTTTTTTGTTTTCAAAAGGATGCTCATGTTAATCTTTAATTATAGTAAAAAGTCACACAAATTCTTTCATGTTTCCTGAACTGGTGACGGCCAGTATATGGTGACTATACACATATTCTCTGCAGGGGCATGTCTACATGATAGAGAGAGAGAGTTATGGAAAGTTTAGTCTTCTAGTGTCCATGTGATTTATTTTTTAGATTTTTTCCACCAAACTCTGGTTCAGTATAAAGGGAGGAAGAAAGTAGTGGCCAATGTAACAGTTAATGGTCAATTATTACATTGTAGTATATTTCCAGTTTAATTCTGTTTAGCAGCTATAGTTTGCTAAATATTCAATGTTCCCATCTAACTATTTGATTCCCATATATCTTTGATACAGATATAAATGAGTGTGATCTTCGGAAATCAGATCCTGAGAAGTATGAAAAACTATATCCCTGTTATAGTGGTAGCACATGCCATGATACACAGGGTGGTTATAAATGCAAATGCAAATTTTGACTAAGGGGAGATGGTAAAAGTGAAAAAAGGATGTCAGCTCATATTGCCCGTATGGGCGATACTAATATTTGGTGAGGATTTACTCATTGCATAATGATGTGCTAGCTCTTTCATTTTGTGATGGAAATTATCTTCAATTGGTATTTTTAATACTGTTGCTGGCTATGAAAAATTAAAAATCACTTCAATTTGTATAGTTGCACAATACAAAGGTATGCATGTGATCTAAGACTGGTTTATTCTTTTTTTATGCTACTCGTTATTATGACACAAGTAGCTGTACATGATAGTTTTTGTCTTCTTAAAATCATGATTTGTTCAATACTTTGTAAGGCATATATATCGAATGGATTTTGAGGTAAAGATGAAATTATTTTTAATGATAAAAGGGAACTGATGTATTGTTACCATTCCATTAGGTGCCTTTGAAATATTTTAGACGGTTTGTACCATTAAGAAGCATAAACGCTAAGGAGAAATTCTTAATTTAACAAATCCACTGCAACAACATAGTTTACAGGCAAGAAAATGTAATAGACAAGTTTTAGCACAAATTAATTTCAGGAAGGAATAATGCATTGTCTGCATGCAACTGTATGACTGACAATCGATCCTGTTTCACTGTGGCTGCAGCAATATTTATTGTCATCGCCCTAGCAACTTTCGTAATTTTAGAGGCTAAGAGGCGAAAGCAAAGGAGGTTTTTTTTGACAAAAACGGTGGTGACATACTCAAGAGCATGGGCATCAACATCTTCACGCACTACCGGAGACTGGCTCTTTGCCGAGTGCCAAGTGGTTTGCCGAGTGTTATTTTTCGGGCACTCGGCAAAGACGCCTTTACCGAGCGTTTTTTTACACTCGGCAAAGAAAATTTCAAAGCACATTTTGAAGCAGTAAATTAATTCAAATAAAAAAGTTTTCAACTACAAAGTTGTATAACTCATCAAGATGTACAATGTTTGTTTTGGTATTTTCTTCATATGACAAAGTAAAAATAAATTTGTTCACAAATCTAACATATCTCTCTCGTAGTTTATGAAACTACAAGAGAAATATATAAGATTTGTGAATAATGTTAGAACGACCATGTCGGATGAACAGATGACCAAACAACCAATATAAACTTTGTAGATCTCGAAAAGTTATGAAACTTTGTAATTGACAACTTTTTGATTTGAAATCATCTTGTCATGCAAAACTATGTTTGAATTTCAAAATTTTAAAATTCGAACTTTTCAAACGACCTCGGATGGAAAACAACCAAAATAAACATTGTAGATTTTGAAAAGTTATGAAACATTGTAGTCGGCAACTTTTTGATTTGAAATCATCTTGTCATGCAAAACTGTGTTTGAATTTCAAAATTTTAAAATTCGAACTTTTCAAACGACCTTGGATAGAAAAACAACCAAAAACACTTTGTAGATCTCGAAAAGTTATGAAACTTTGTGGTTTACAACTTTTTTATTTGAATTCGTTTAGGGCCTCAAACAAGCAATTTACACTCGATTTAGTATAATATATTGGGAACTAAAACGAAATCTAGACACAGATCAAAGTGTGGTGTAGTGGTAGAGGAGGTTCGCGCGCAGGGGGAGATTGCGGGTTCGAATCCCGCCGGCCGCGTATACGCGAAAAATACCGAAGATGGGTGGGGGCCTCCACCGATTAAAAAAAAATTCCCATTTTTTCAGGTTTTTTTTCAGTTCCAACTTTGCCGAGTGTCGGGCACTCGGCAAAGCCTTTGCCGAGTGCCCAACAAAAGACACTCGGCAAAGACACTTTACCGACGCAGTTTTTGCCAAGTGGTCTTTACCTCGGTAAAACCTTTGCCGAGTACAAATTGGGCTTTGCCACTGAGTCCGGTAGTGACGGAGGGTCAGCTGAAGAAAATCACAAACGGCTACAAAAACTCCATTGGAGAAGGTGCCTTTGGAAAGGTCTACAGAGGGATCACTGGTGATGCCCAACAGGTTGCCGTCAAGTGCTCCACTGCGAAAGGCGAGGTGCTTCCGCAGGAGGAGTTCGTGAACGAGATCACCTTCCAGTTCCGCATCAACCACGCTAACCTGGTCCGCCTCGTTGGATGCTGCCTAGAGACAGACGTTCCCATGCTTGTCTTCGAGTTTGTCCCCAGAGGAAGCCTTTACAGCGTGCTTCATGGCACAGGCAAGATGCACCCGCTGTCCTTGCCAGTGCGCCTAAACATCTGCACATGTTTCCTATACTCTAAGCTTGTCGATGGACTTGGAAAAACTGTTCGTATTCTGGGAATGTTTCTGTAATTCTTTCAACCAGGCTGTCTGGAAACGTTTGGGCCTGCAAAGCAGGACGTTTCTGCATCAGGGAAATAACCACCTCTTGTATGTCCACGTCATCTAGAGAGCCTGCGTTTACTCAAGAGGCAAGTGGTCATGAAACTATCCCCACATGTTTTAGGCAAAAAAGCAGATTGGGGTAACAGATGAAGGAACGTACCCAATTCAATGTCTTGGGTTTCTTCGTCAATGTCTCCTTCCTCGATAGCCTCGATTGACTCACCCGCAGCAGCTAGTGCATATCTTTCAAGGAATTCCTCTTCTGTTTCTTCCCGCACATCATCGTCGTCCGAATCCTAATTGCAGTATATTTATCTTATAAGCAGTGTGCTTAAGCCTGACAAAAAAATATAGAAAGCAGTGTCTTCATTCTATTACCTCATCATCGTCTTCGGTGTCTTCGTCTTCATCGTCATCATCAAGATCTTCAGCACCATCGTCATCATCATTGTCCCCATCCTCTTGAACTTCCTTCAGCTGAATGCAAGATTCCATCAGTGATACATAGCAGTCTTGTAACACTTTGGTGCCACCCATGGAAAGGGACATAAGATGGTTAATCACAGTTGATAATGTTAGCACTGCATCAAGGAAACAAACAATTAAAAGATGACCCATGTTCATAGGATGTCAGAGAGAGAAAATATCAACAGCGTAAAACAATGCAGTGATCTGTACATAGCCACTTACCAGCTAACTTGATCTCGGATTCAGATGACAGGCCAGGATTGAATGAGCTGCTTGAGACTTGTGCCAATGCAGATGTCCAGATTGCAAAACCATTACCATCAAATTTGTTCAAGACTTGTTCAATGGCATCTGGATAGCAAATGTAGCATGAAGATATTGCTAACAATAGTGGTTTCCATAGCCCAGCAGGACTGTCAGATATAGACTTGAAGCGGGAAAATGCTGCTTGTGCAAAGGATTCAGCAATAGTTTTTCTAGCATCTTGTGTTCCAAGGGAGAAATTTGGAGCGTGCAGTAGTGTATGGATGCATTAGCATGCCCTCCATGTTGCAGATGGGTAAGCTGCAATTGCCTTAGTCACAAAAGTAGAAACCCGACCAATGACTGAACTCTGTGAACAATTTCCAGACTGCGATGGAAGCATTTTCAGGAAGAAACCATCAAGGTCAAATCTTTGGTGGAAATTGACAGCTTCTTTAATTGCGTTGAAAACCCCCTGATCCTCCATTTCCTCCCAGGAGTCCCAGTTAGCAATAATGTCAGCCCATATAGCTACCAGCTCAAAGACCTTCATACTTGCAGTTTCTTCCGTGCAAGTAACAGAACTCATGACAAACTCAAGTAACACAGAAGCATCATTTACACATGACGGAGGTGGCAATGCAGAACCAATGTTCTCCTGAAATGAATGTTGAAAACGGTCAAGCAAATTTCACTGCATAAATTTTAAATTTTTGGAAATTCAAACATAGTTTTTCTTTGACAAGATGATTTCAAATCAAAAAGTTGTTAACTACAATGTTTCGTAACTTTTTGGGATCTACAACTTTAATTTTGGTAGTTTCTCCATCCGAGATCATTTACAAAATTTGAATTTTAAATTTTAGAAATTCAAACGTAGTTTTCGTTTACAAGATGATTTCAAATAAAAAAGTTATCAACTACAAAGTTTCATAACCTTCCATCAGATTTTCAATTAATAGATTAAAATCTTGATTGTTTGTCTCTCATATTTTATTAACATATTAACCTTCCATCATATTTTCAATTAATAGATTAACCACCATGGACCTGTTGGGTATTACATACTCACTTCGCCTCATAGTAAACACACATCTCATTTTATAAGAAGCGAAATCTTTTAAAGTCTGGCCTAATATATATAAAAATATATTAGTGACCATGATGAATAATAAGTGTTATTAGATTCAGCATAGAATTTACTTCTACAACAAAATTATTTATAGATACAGATGCAACTATTATTTTGTATATGTTTAGTCAAACTTAAAAAAACACTTGACTTCTAGAGAGATGGAACATGCGTTTATTTTGGGATAGAGGAAGTGTACTATAATTTATTTATTAATAAATTATACCAAGTGAATGGGATTAGTAGGACTCATCTGATATTTTATTAATACATATATCTTGTCTTATTAATATATAGATATTCTATTAACTAATTTGTTGCCAAGTGACGTGATTAATAAGGTCCAACTCATCTAAAATTTTATTAATTAATTGTGAATGTCGATAATGTGATATTTTTAATACACATATTTTGTTTTACTAATATATATACTTTTGTTGTCTAACTATGAACGTCAGTATTGCAGATATGATATTTTAATAATGCATTATCAAGTGACGTGAATAATAGGACTCGTCCCATACTTCATACTAACTGTGAACTTTTTTTTTTTGGAAAGGAAATAACTGTGAACGTTAGTACTCCGATCAAGATTTTCTCCAATGCATCAAAGTGCCGTGATTAATAAGATCCAAGTCTTCTGCTACATTTATTAACTAACTGTGAATGCAATAGTGTTATATTTTTAATACATATATTTTGTTTTATTAGTATATATTTTATTAACTAGCAATGAACGTCAATATTGCTGATATGGTATTTTAATAATGCATTACCAAGTGACGTGAATAAAAGGACTCGTCCGATGTTTTTATAATAATAACTAACTATCAACGCTAGTACTACATCAAGATTTTCTCCAACACGTCAATGTTTTTTCTCCTAAAAAACGTCAAGATTTTCTCTAGCACGTCGTAGTTTTTTCTCCTAAAAAACAAATTTTATCTATAATGGCAGAGGTGGGTAATTTCCTAGAGAACAAAATAGATCCAATGATGATAGATGGCTAGAGTCTTTGATTGGGTGGATTCATGTGAGAATTTCTAGAATTTATCTATTTTTCTAGCGCATCTAGTAGGGATTAACGCGGAGGCTTCATTGGGCGACTGATCAGTAATAGTAAGATAAGATTTGTGCACTGCTACTGTGTCCAGGGGTACTCCGACCCAAGTAGCTTAGTACATACGGAGGTATGTATACGTGGTATTCGTCCACACTAATCGTTGACATAATTATTTCCTGGCCCCTCTGCATGCGTAGGATGATATTTATTTAGAAACAAATGCGGTGACATCGTCGCCGCCGTCGCATGCAGTAGTTGGTCCCCTATTCTTGTGTCAGAACCCACTTTTACCAGAAAAAAGATATGGTGAATTAAAAGCATGCATGGTGTTAATTGAATTATATATATAAATGTAGCTAGTACTTATTTTGTGTGCGATTACATCAAGTGGCGCTTTGCAATGTTTCATATGGTGTTCCTCAATGAAACTTTTCCAAACACTGCGCCCAATAAAATAAAAAATTAATTTGGTCTTTAATAATTGTTGCAGTTAAGAGATCGGGGTATATATAGTTGCTAGAGAGACCAAATTGCCCTTGATAATATCTATCATGTCTTGATACTCAGTTTGCTCTTTTCTTAACGAGTCTAAGATGTTCAACCGACTATTGGCCATATCGATGACCATCAATATCCAGTGATTGTTGCATATGTTTTTATACACAAATATGATCGACATTAACTAGAGTCAACATATATATATATATATATATATATATATATATATATATATATATATATATATATATATATATATATATATATGGGATATAGCTTAGCTAGTAAGTAAATAATTGAACAAATGTCCATATGATCGACATTAATTATTTAACACTCACTTGAAATTGTAGGGGAAGAGTATGTCCTTGTTTTGTTGGTTTACTAAGAACCTCATGAGATTTTTCTCGAGTTCAGTTTTCCATTGAGGCGGGGGATTAGGTGTTTGAATACGACATTTGGATCAACGAAACCAACATCATTATCCTTTCTCTTTCTGAGTTCTATCATCTCATATCTGCATATATAAAAATATAGTATGAGGATATATAATTTATATATATACATGTAGCTTTATATATATACACTTTAATAGTAGAAAATAATCACACTTACATGGTGAGAGAGACTGTGTTGTGTGAGGATATATATAAGGAATTGCTCGTTACCTAGTGACTGTGTTGTTCGTCAAATGGCAATTGCGGAAACGCCATCTGACTGGACCGTGATGCTTAACAATTCTAACTGGTTAATTGTTGGTGTTGACCCAAGTATCTCTTATTTCCTACGACTAAAAAGACTAAAAGTAAGACTATTTTTTTGTGTGACTTTTTTTTTTGGGTCGCTCCTCCCTTCCGGCCATGCGATACCCCGTGCGATAGAAAAAGAAACTGCCATCCCTCGATCACCAGAGGCCACATGCATGGAAGGAAACAATAATCATGCATGGAAGGAAACAATTGGCAAAGATCAAGCAAGACGACTCCCTTCCGACCATGCGATACCCCGCGCGATAGAAAAAGAAACTGCCATCCCTGCGATCCCCGCCTGCTTTCAAGTAAACAAATCGATCAGCTGAGGCCACATGCATGGAAGGAAACAATAATCATGCATGGAAGGAAACAATTGGCAAAGATCCAGCAAGACGACTCAATGAGGTTGGCCCTTAATTTTAGTGTTTCCAGCATGCAGACCTGAAATTAAAAAGTGGCTACTCCTTGAGAACATCAATGGTGCCAAATAAAAGATGTGCAGGTTATACATGGTGAGAGAGACTGGTGAACCTTCTGCAATTTCCTAAACGAATATTCCCACCATTCGTATATTGGTCTATTCTCATGCGTTTTTCCGTGGTCCAATTAGCATATAATATGAAAGTATTGTTGTGTTCATCACGACTTCCAGTTGACTACTCCCATTAGCATATACTTCCTCTGCCCCTAAAATATAAGTCGTTATGGGATGTGTGCAGGTCAAACTTTCTCAACTTTGACTCGGTTTGTAAAAAATACGTGCAACATTTAACAAACAATTGGTCGACTCCTAAGGCCACATGCATGTAAAAAATACCTGTATTATAATTGGTCGAAGTTAAAAAAAATTGACTTCTCGGGAAGCGAGAATGAATTCTATTTTAGGACCGAGGGTGTATATGAAAGCAGTGTTGAAAATATTTTAACAATCAAGTTCGTCTCTGTCTGATTGGTAAGCTTAGACATCATAATGACATCAAAAAATTCGACTCTCATGGACACCCTCATGGATCAGTGCAAAGCATTCCAATCCTACAACATACACAAATGGCAACCTTAAAGACCATCTTAGACGTTCTGGCATTAGAGTATATACGTGCAGACACTGATCCATGTACTTTACTAAGGAATAACACATACCTGCAGCTAAATAATGTTTCTTGGGTTAAGCATGGTTAAATTCTGTTTTGAACCGCTATAATAACTTACACTACTACTGCATTTAGAGCCTACAGTGGTGGGCAAATCAGCTTTCTAATTAAATGTGGGCGGCTCACCCACCTCTAGGAAGTCATCTCTATTAAAAGGAATCGTTAACGCTAATTCGGTCACACAAAAGCAAGTGCCAAATTCCACAGGCCACATAGTGCCAAGACACGCGGCGGTATAATAAACAATGATGCTAACTAGGGGTCAGCGACGCCGATCTAACCCTCGTTCTTCTTTGAAAAATACACGACAGCTCTTGAGATGACCCACCGCTAGGTAGAATAGATATATGATCCCTCGAAAATACAAATTACCCAAGCACTCATAATTTATCCCAAATTCTAACAGATTCTATCATAAGTAACTTTACAATTCCATTTGAAAAGGCAACATTCACAAACATACCTAACATCAATATCTATCATCAATGTAAATATCATAATCACAATTTCTTAATAGGGTTACATGTGTCTTTTGTTTTACCTCATAATATATCCTAAAATCTTCATGATACCTTTTATTTCGGATTAGATAGATAGATAGATAGACGGATAGATAGATAGACGCATAGATAGCTAGATAGATACTAAATACATGAACTGTAAATTTTTTATTAAAAAGATAGAGTAGATAGATACTAATTAATACATAAATAGAAAGATTTTTTCGTAAAAAAATAGATAGATAGATAGACAGACAGACATATAGTTAGATAGATATTAAATGCATCAACAGTAATTTTTTCATTAAAAAGGATAGAACAGATAGATATTAATTAATTCATAAATAGAAAGATTTTTTTTATAAAAAATATATAGCCAGGTAGATAGATACATACCTAGTAATTTTTCATTAAAAATATAGATACTAATTAATACATAAATAGAAATATTTTTTTGTAAAAATAGATAGATAGATAATAAATAGATAGATAGACATATAGATGGACAGACATATAGGTAGATAGATACTAAATACATCAACAGTAAATTTTTATTAAAAAGATAGAATAGATAGATACTAATTAATACATAAATAGAAAGATTTTTTCGTAAAAAATAGATAGATCGATAGATAGATAGATAGACAGACAGATAGATCGATCGATAGATAGATAGATGTGCATATATAAAACTTCATTGTAGCTACATGTTTTATTTGGAAGGTCCTCTCAATTACTACATAATATAGTTCAGTCGACTTAGTATAATGTACATACTTGATTATATAATGTGTTAGCATGTACTCCCTCGGTCCTGTAATACAGTGTGTTCTAAAAATTCTAAGACAACTTAAGGAAACACTCAAATGACGCATGTACCCATATATTATTCCAATTATATAGTTTCTCCTCAAATCATGGCTTCCTTTTTAACAAACCTTGCCAAATTTAAACATAGTCATCATGTAGAATGCATTGTATTTCAATACAAATTTTAGAAGGCACAGTGCACTCTATTTCAGGACGGAGGGAGTAATATATTTTAGGTCCCTAAAGCTTTTATGGCTCAATTACCATGTTAATTGTTGATAATGTCTTGTATTTAATATATATTTTTGTAGTTGAGCCACTCAAATAAAAGGAAAGGATACGGCCACGCGCATGAAAAAGGACGGAGCTGCATGTCCATCCGTGTCTTCCTTGATCAAAGGTATTTGAGAAATTTTTTATTTTTCTAGATTAATTAATTAATTTGAAAATCTAAAAAATTAATAGCTAAGATTTATTTGAGATATTGTAAGTAAGGGGTGTACCTTCTATATATAATAATCACCAGCCACATATCTAGCATAGGAGAACTCAGGAGTACTACTAACAACCACCATCTCTCTAGCAGTCTAGCTTGCAATGGCAGGGAATTCAAGAAGCACCGTATGCAGGATGGCTGCTGCTGTTTTCATTGCTCTCGTGACCGTGTCCTCTGTTATCTCGTCCACATATGCACTGGGTAAGAGAATATGCATAATCTTCACATTACTCTCAATAAGGGTTTTACTATTTGTGCGTGTGTACTGTCGAACTGAGCTGTGATTAATTGCACGTGCATGCAGCGTTCGAAGAGAAGACATGCGACGACATGTTTCCCTGCAACATCATCGTCTGTAGCTACAAATGCAGAGACAAGGGCAACATCCTGCATAGTGGGAAATACTCAACAAAATGCGAAGGGCGAAACAACAAATGCTGCTGCGTCATCCACAGACCGACAAAATAGTTTGGACTTTGGATCGTTGACTGATGTGTATGTTTCGACCCATTTGGCCGATGGTTCAATAAATTCGGTGCATGAGTACGCGCGTGCAACCTTCAAGCGGCTCTATTCCTGGACGATTCTATAAATTGTTATTTATTCCTCTCATGTCATCTTCATCCGATTTATAAATCATATTTGTGATCCTAAACGAATTCGAAAAAGTTTTGATCTGTTTCTCTATCAGAGGTCATTTGCAAAATTCGAATTTTAGTACTCAATTTTTACTATTTTGCGTCTATTGGTACGGCGGATCTATATTCTGCCCCCCTACAAATCAGATTTGTAGGGGCGGCTGGATATAAAGCCGCCCCTACAATTACGGCCATTTGTAGGGACAACTGATAACACTAGTAGCCCCTGCAAATAGATTTTTTTTGCGAATTACACAAGTATAGACACAGACACTATAGACGCACGCACACTCACCCCTATGAACACACGTACGTAAATCTTATCCCTATGAACACCTCTGAAAGACTGTGCCAGCACATACCGGGATTGACATAGTCACCATAGGCGTCTTGCTCTCGATGGGAACGTCGCCTACCACTAAAAGAACAATGCCGTTAAATTTTAGAATAAATCCAGGAAAATGCAAGTACGCATGCGAAGTCAAGGGGAAGAGTATGTCCTTGTTTTGTTGGTTCACTAAGAACCTCATGAGATTTTTCTCGAGTTCAGGTTTCCATTGAGGCGGGGGATTAGGTGTTTGAATACGACATTTGGATCAACGAAACCAACATCATTATCCTTTCACTTTCTGAGTTCTGTCATCTCATATCTGCATATATAAAAATATAGTGTGAGGATATATAATTTATATATATACATGTAGCTTTATATATATATACACTTTAATAGTAGAAAATAATCACACTTACAGACAATAGCAGCTAATGAGACTTTTGTCGAGAGAGTCCAGGTGGCATAGTTGGTGTAATTGTAAAAACTCGACGTATATAACATCATCGCCACGGAAGTAATGTTGGTTTCTAGCTCTGACAGAAACAAAGGCCTCTCCTCGTTCACACAGCACCATGTACCACTTATTTAGCAGGTACATTTGTGTACCTAGTTCACCTAAGGCCTCATGGTTGTATAGACTTTTTCTATGTTCAAATTTCTTCCAAGGATCCACTTTCGGAGCAGATGGTCCTTCAGCGAGTACTTGGGCAAGGTCCAAACCAGTATCCTCATAAAACCGAACTAGGTCCTCAAAGTCGACGTCCAGTAAGTCTAAGTTTGAACCATATTCATTACGAAGGACAAGAGGGGGGACTGATTGTTGCGATTGTTGTCCGAGTTGTGCAACACCTTTCTCTGCTCTAGTCTTTTCTGCGCCGCCTCAAATGACTTAGTGAGAGAGCGGTCGTAGTCCAATTTTGGCAGGGCCTGTTGAGATTCCCGCTTTTTCTGGTCCACCTTCTTTATTAGAAGATTTGGAGGTAGGTAGAAGTACGGTTTCTCCGGGTTCTCCGTCACTTCTCGTTGCTTTCTTACTTTTTTGAAGAAACTGTTCACATCTTTTTGTACTGCAACATTTAATTTCTTTTCACTTTTCTCGTAAAACAGTTTTTGAGGAATAACTGGATTAGAGGAGACTTTCTTCTTTGCCGGCTGGTGGGCCAACGGCTTCGTTTGCGGGGCGAACCTCTTAGGAGCTAGCTGCTTCTTGGTCATCAAGGGAGGCGGGGAGGCCATTGGAGACCTCCTTGGAGGCATTGCAGACCTCCTTGGAGGCGTTGGAGACCTCCTTGGAGGTGGCGGCGGTGGAGACCTCCTTGGAGGCATTGGAGACCTCCTTGGAGGTGGCGGCGGTGGCGGCGTTGCATAATCATTGCCCGGAGCACTATGATGATCTGGAGATTGAATAATTGGACTTAGGTTGGCGGAGGCCCTGCTGTGTGAGTACAAAAAAGAATAATTAGGTATAAGAAATTATTATTATTAATCATGCATGTCAATAGAAAAGTAGTGAAAAAATTGTTTCGTTCACTTTTGTCCGCACCTGGCAGTTGAGGAAGCAGCGGTGGACTAGAGACCCCGGGAATAATGGTGTAGCGCTTGCGCCATAGTATGAATATCTTCTCTGCTTCTCCTAGAGTCTTCTCCCCATCACCTCCTGGAATGTCAAGAGCTAGATCACTAAAACCTTTGTTAACTCTATCCACTGAGATGCTAACATATCCAGATGGTATTATTGCCCCATGGATTCTTGGTGTCTTGGTAGAATCTGGAGGAGAAAAAACACCGAGAGCCACCATGATTGTGGCATTCTCTTTTGGAATATGTAGCTCACATGATGTAAACGGTGCAGTGATGTCATCCAGTAGGGCCTCAACTTCGCGAGCGGGCCCCTAGTATTGAAATTGGATGTTAGGTTCTTCTTGACGTATTTCGTGTATAGGGATTTCTTCCAAGTCTGGAATTGTTTGGCTATCATCTTCATAGCCCACTTTCGAACTAGCTCCTTCAATTCATCATCGTTGATATCATCATAATCATCCGCTTGCAACGTGAAATGTTGAAGGATATCATTCCAAATTAAATTCTTATCAAGATCAGAGACAAAACTAACATGAGGCTCGTTGATCTTTTGCTTCCATTCATGGGCACTGATCGGAAGTCTGTCCCTTACAAGGTACCCACAGTGTTGCACGAATTTCCTTGCATGTGGACCAAGTGGTTCGCCTGTCTCGATATTGAATTCCGATATTATGTAGCGCCCCTCCAATGGCTTTTTCGGGCCTCGAATATTTTTGCTTTTCGCCGTTGTGGTCGTCGATCCAGAGGGCTACGTATAAAAAAAGAATAAATAAATATCATGTGTACACATAATAGATGATAGATATTCAAATATATATATATATATAATATTCAAATATATATGTAAATATATATACCTCGCCAGTATTTTCTTGCACAATATTTTCTTGATTATTTTCAAGAGCCAGATATTGACTCCCGTCATCTACATCCTGCCGGTCACCACTGGCAAATTGAGTGCCGGTGTTGATAATATCCATCATTTCTTCATCCATGTTGTCTCTCGGGGCAGCCATCTAGCTTTTACACCACTAAATATATCTATAAAAAATAAAAATCATATATCTATAAAATGGATCGAGTCATGTGCTTAAAATTAATTAAATAACTACACTCGAAAATCCATTCATTTTTTTTCTACATAACATTTATATATATATATAAACGACTCTTTCAGGAGGCGGAGGGCAGCAGGATAGGTGGTGCTTTGTTCATGGAAATACAGAAGCTTGGTATTTGTAAACCGGTATACTAACTTTCTCCCTCCGTCACGAAATATAAAGTATCCTAACGATATTTAGATAAAAAAATAAGAAGATTAACAAAGACCACTTTGCCCTCATTAATTAGAATAGAGGGAGTAGTTTAGTTGTTATTTTCCTTATTTACTAACTGATTGTTTTGGATGAAGCTAATAAGTTTAAAAAGAATATCAATACATCCTGGCCAAAAAAGGAGAGAGGAGTTTAAAAGAATCTCAATACTACCGTGATGCTAGTTCTTTCATGCATATTTGAGAATCTAAGGATTTTGAAACTTCATACACATTTTTTGAAGCTTCAACCATGCTATCAACTATTTCTCTCGCTTCATCAAGCTCCCTTCCTTCGGTTCTTGAAATTAAAATACGGTGATATCTTGTTGAGTGTTCATACTATCTTATCACCACTCGGTGATATTGTATGTAAAGTTCATAAAAATATACTGATATGTTGTCCCTTTAAAACTTTTTTCATCTTGGACAATTCTCGACATGAAATCAATAAGGAAGTGGATGCATTTGCTTTGAAAACTTTCTCGAGGACATTGCCAATTGTAGTTTGGTTAAAAATCTGGAATGTCTACATCTGAAAAAAGTATCTCATGCTCTCCAAATGGCATGCACTTTATCAAACATGTTCTCCTCTATGCAAGAAATCTACAAATGGCCTCGGTGGAAAACTTCAAAGGACATAGGAATTCTGCTCTAGATGCATCAAGAATGCTCAAAGAATTTGAAAGAGTATCACCAGGCAGAAGGATCTGTTTTCAACATCGGGACAACTATTGGTTGATTAAGTTTGACACGAATAATGTGGAACTATAAAATCCATATTTACTTCTGAACTTTGTACTAGTAATTGGAAATAAGCTATGAACTCTATGTAATAATGACATTTCTTCTATGTGGATAAACATATTTGCTTGATTAACGGACATCATTTCAGTTAATGATCTCCCATTGTTTAAATTGCCTACCAAGATACTTCACCGTGGCTCGGTCCCATGCCCAAAGGAGGACAAAAGAGCCATATATAAGTAGCATGAATGGCGCTTAACCTTTGTAATTAAAATTAGATTGCTTCCTATCATTTCCTTCTTGATGCACTTTTGAGGAAGAGCCGCCATGGTGCAGTACCTTAATGAATAAATCAAAGATGAACATCTACACACAGGAGGAGGAGAAGAATGGGATCACATTGCACCTCACTACACGAACTGGTCAACCGATTCTCTGTAACTATTTGAAGTTGAAAATAACGCTTGACGGCGGAAATGGAGCGACTTGTATTGCTCAAACTCTTTCTACCTAATACAATGATACACATTGCTTGTGCGTATTCGAGAAAAAAAAAAAAAAAGTAAAGGGCAGCCCAAATTTGTATTGCACAAATTGAAAGAACCGCTAAGCATGTGCACATCAACTAGATCAATTGGTAAATTCTTTCCTCGACAAGCAAATTCAATCTGTATATGTACTATGAGAATATGTTGCTTGCCTAAGAGTTGTCCGATGCATACAGATGACCTGTTGTTGAATAGATCTCCAGTATAAACAGTCAAACTCCAAAGTGACTACACAACAGCCTAAAGATGATGATTTCAAATATGTCAAAATAGATGACGATCATTTAATAAATCTTCGAGCCGCAAATCGTACATCCACATGATCATGTAATAAGTTGTACGTTCTGGTGTAATGTATTGCACGTTTGCTAGTACGTGAGCGGACCAAAATTTAGATCAAGAACAAATAATATAAAGGGAAAGGTAGCTATACATATGTCTCATAGATCCAGTGAGGATGGCACGGAGACGAGGCAGTGTTGGATCGTCGATCAGAGATGATGAGACGCGGAAGACACGCTCCAGCAAGGGAGACGTTGAGCGCGCGGCGATGCACGCGTGCGCGTGGAGCCGGGGATGGCGCGCGAGTGACGAGGCGGTGATGACGAGGACGAGGCACTTCGGCGAGGACGAGGGACGAGCAGCTAGCCAGAGAGAGGAGGCACGCCCATGAGGGCTAAGGACAAAGCGCGCGCGTGACGAGGCAGTGCTGGAGGTAGGCGCGTGGAGCTGGCGATGATTAGGACGAGGATAGACGACGGTGGCGAATATGACACGACGACGACGGAGGCGGTTCCAGATCAAATCTGGGTGAGGGCGAGGACGACAGTGGTTGATTTGGATCTGCGCGTCACGCTCAGACGGGAGAGGCATGTGCCGGGCCACCGGCGGAGACGGCGAGAGAGGTGCGCGTGTGTGGAGGTGGTGCTGGAGGCGATGAGGAGCAGTGGCGGCGCGGTGGCTCTCAGCGAAGAACAAGAGATGATGGAGGGGGAAAGAGAGGAGGCGGTATATAGGGGGACCTTTAGTCCCGGGTGAAGCCACAGCCCGGGACTAAAGGTCCTTTAGTTCCGGGTGATGGTTAGGTGAAGCCACAGCCCAGGACTAAAGGTCCTTTAGTTCTGGATGATGGTTAGAACCAGGACTAAAAGTCTGACCTTTAGTCCCGGGTGCATTCACGGCTCGGGAGTAAAGGGAATTTTGGCGGGCCGCGAAAACACAACCCATCTTTAGTCCCGGGTGGTTGATCCACCCAGGAGTAAAGGTGGGCTGCAGTTTGGCTTTACACCAGTTTCTAGAGGTTTTTCCTTTTTTATATATTTCTTTTATTAAAGAAGGAAGGAGGGAACACCAACTCAAAGCTGACAAGACATTGAACCACATCATTCTGTAGTTTAGCTAGATCCATTGGATCGATTGCCTTCTAAGAAATTGCATTGAGGAATGCACGCGTAATCCAAGCTTCAGTCTTCCCTGGAAACTCGGATCATAAGAGATCCTTATGTGTCTCAATATACGGATCTACCAAAGAGGAGTTCTGTAGAACTGTGTAGAGCGCTTTATTGAAATAATCATCATTCGTACCAATATATGTTTTCCTCCCTAGTGTCCCCTTTCCGCTTAGTCTCCCCTCATGTCTCGATTCAGGAACACCAATCGAGTCAAGGTCAGGAATAAAGTCAACATAGAACTCAATGACCTCTTCTGTTCCATAGCCCTTGGCGATGCTTCCTTCTGGGCGAGCACGGTTGTGAACATATTTCTTCAGGACTCCCATGAATCTCTCTAAGGGGAACATGTTGTGTAGGAACACAGGACCGAGAATGAAAATCTCCTTGACTAGGTGAACTAGGAGGTGTGTCATGATATCAAAGAAGGAAGGAGGGAACACCAACTCAAAGCTTACGAGACATTGAACCACATCATTCTGTAGTTTAGCTAGATCAGTTGGATCAATTGCCTTCTGAGAAATTGCATTGAGGAATGCACATAGTTTCACGGTGGCTAGACGTACATTTAGAGGTAGAATTCCTCTTAATGCAACTGGAAGCAATTGCGTAATGAGCACGTGGCAGTCATGGGACTTTAAGTTTAGGAATTTCTTCGCTAGCACATTTATTATTCCCTTTATATTCGAGGAGAATCCAGATGGTACCTTGATGCTTGCTAGGCATTCAAATATGCTTTCCTTCTCTTCTTTACTAAGAGTGTAGCTAGCATGACTTAAGTAATGGCGTCCATCATCTGTCTTCTATGGATGCAGGTTGTCTCGTTCTTTCAAACACTGTAGGTCCTGTCATGCTTCAAGTGTGTCCTTAGGCTTCCCATACACACCCATGAAGCCTAGCAGGTTCACACAAAGATTCTTCGTCAAGTGCATCATGTCGATCGCGCTACGGACCTCTAGGACTTGCCAATTGGGTAGCTCCCAAAATATGGACTTCTTCTTCCACATGGGTGCGTGACCATCGGCGTTGTTCAGAACAGGTTCGCTGCCATGTGCCTTTCCAAATACTACTTTCACATCCTTGACCATATTGAGTACATCCTCACCAGTTCGGTTGCCCGGCTTAGTCTGGTGGTCTGCCTTACCTTTAAAATGCTTGCCTTTCTTTCTTAGGGGGTGATTCATAGGAAGAAATCGACGATGGCCAAGGTACACGACCTTTCGACATTTTTTCAAGAATATTCCTTTAATGTCACCGAAATAGTGCGTGCATGCACTATATCCTTTGTTTGATTGTCCTGAAAGATTACTTAGAGCAGGCCAATCATTGATTGTTACGAACAACAATGCTCGCAGGTCAAAGTGCTCCTGTTTGTGCTCATCCCACACACGTACACTTGGTCTGTTCCACAAAAGTAGAAGTTCTTCAACTAGTGGCCTCAGGTACACGTCGATGTCGTTGCCAGGTTGCCTTGGGTCTTGGATGAGCACTGGCATCATAATAAACTTACGCTTCATGTATAACTAGGGAGGAAGGTTGTAGATACATAGAGTAACAGGCCAAGTGCTATGACTACTGCTCTGCTCCTCGAAAGGATTCATACCATTCGTACTTAAAGCAAACCTTAAGTTTCTTATGTCATTTGCAAACTCCGGAAATTCTCTATCGATTGCTCTCCACTGGGACCCATCAGCAGGGTGTCTCAACATATTGTCTACCTTACGGTCTTCTTTATGCCATCGCAACAACTTTGCAAGGTCTTTGTTTTTGAACAGACGTTTCAAGCGTGGTATTATAGGAGCATACCACATAATCTTGGCAGGGATTTTTTTTCGTGGGACGTTCACCCTCAACATCACCAGGGTCATCTCGTCTGATCTTATACCACGATGCATGACATACCGGGCATGCATCTAACTTCTCATACTCCTCGCCATGATAGAGGATGCAGTCATTAGGACATGCATGTATCTTCTGGATTTCTAATCCCAAAGGGCGGACTACATGTTTTGCTTCGTACGTAGTGGCGGCTCTATATTCTGCCCCCCTACAAATCAGATTTGTAGGGGCGGCTGGATATAGAGCCGCTCCTATAATTACGGCCATTTATAGGGACAGCTGATAACACGTAGCCCCTACAAATAGATTTTTTCTGTGAATTACACAAGTATAGACACATACACTCTAGACGCACGCACACACTACTACAGAATGGACTTGTTGTCCCGGGCGGTAACGGCCTTTAGTCCCGGTTACCGCGCCGGGACAACGATCCCGGGACTAAAGGTGCCATCTTTAGTCCCGAGTCATCGAGCCGGGACTAAAGAGGGACCTTTAGTCTCAGTTGGTGTTACCAACCGGGACTAAAGGCCCTCCAGCCGAGCAAACATGGCCGCACCCTTTAGTCCCGGTTGGTAACCCCAACCGGGACTAAAGGTTCCTTTTCTTTTTCTTTTTTTTTGTTTAATTTGTTTTCAGTTCAGTTACACATATTTGTTTAATATATAATATGTTTTTATGTACGTATTCTATGCTGGTAATATAAATACACGCATGCATATAATTACATCTAATTCTCATCTCGAGCATTATTATATTCGAATAAAGTATGAACCTGTATATATTATAGATATATATGTATATATACAACACTTTCATAATCTTGTTCTCGAAAATAACGATATCAATAAACATTTAATTTACACCATTTATTCCTTAGTATCAAAGTAGAACTCGTCGTTGGGATTTAGCACTTTTTCTAGAAGAAATCCTGCTATTGACTCTTGAACTGCTTTCAGATGGTCTTTTTGCTTGACCCTTCGTTTCAACCATTCAGTCTTGCATTTGAAATAAAAAGAAAAGTATTAATACATATATATATATTCATTTAAAAATAAATAAAAAATTGATATATACGTACTCTGAGGACATCTTTAGGAGTTCTTATGTGCGCAGTGATAAATTCACAAACGTAGTATCCACACAAGTTATTACCTAGTTGCTGCCGCAAACACCACTGTACAAGAAGAAGATTATTCTCATCATCTCACACGTAAATTGAAGTACGATATAGTAATTAAACATGTGGGGAAGTGTATATAGTACAACTTACTGGTATTTCAACTACATTAAGTGGTGCCTTGCAATCTTTGCGATGTTGCCGAATAAACTCTTTCCAAAACCCTGTGCGACCAATAATGTACGATCGTTAATAAATTATGGCAAAGTCTATTCAATAATAGTTGTGCGTGAGACATCGAAATTACCCCTGGATAATGTCTATCATATCTTGGTATAGTGCCCGCTCTTTTCTCAACGGGTCAAAGATTACTAATCGACTTGAGTTTAACTCAATGACAATGAGTATCCAGTGAAAACTGCATTGGTTTATACACACACGTACATGCATATAAGTTGTATTGATATTACATAAAATGTGTAAACTACATTATTATTAACACTTACTCAAAGTTATACGGGAAAAGTATTGTTGTCTTGTCGTGCTGCTTCACGAAGAACATCATGATATTCTCCTGTGCTTCAGATACCCACCGCTCCTTGATAATAATACCGGTTTTGAATACGATATAAGGATCAATGAAGCCAACACTGGTGTCTTGTATTCTTTGGAGCTCTGACATCTGGAATCTGTATATAAATATAAGTTACATGTGAGGATAATTATATACACGTACGCATGGAAGTGAGTTTATTAAATAAAAGTAAGAATCACTTACAAACAAAAGGAGCTAATGATTGATTTGTCCAGAGCGTCCAAGTGGTATAGTTGATGCAATTCTTTGAAACTCATATGTAAGATGTCATCACCACGGAAGTAATGATGGTATCTAAATCTGACAAAGATCCACTGCTCACCCCTGCCACACGCCTGCATGTACCACTTGTTGAGCAAGTACATTTGCGTACCCAATTCATTTAGAGCCACAGGGTTGTACAGACTTTTGCCATATTTATAAGTCTTCCAGGTATCAACTTCCAGGTTCTGGATTGGAGCTTTGCCCGTCAATTGATCCAAGGTTAAACTAGTATCTTCAAAAAAAGCATTAAGGGCTTGAACCGACACTTCTCCAGAGTTGTCTGGTCGATAGACTTCTATGTTGGAACCATATTCATTAGCAACAACAAGATTTTGCATTGGTTGCTTCTGTTGTCTGAGCTGTGGGACATCCTTCCCTGATGCTCTTTTCCTTTTCTTATCTGCATCATGTGACTTCACGAGGGAGCGGTCATAGTCTGATAGTGGCGAAGGCTTACGAAGTTCAATCATCTTTTTCTTGTGAGCATCGACCTTCTGCCTCAGCACATCTCGTGGTATGTAAAAGTACGGCTTCTCCTTAAGCTTCGCTTGACTCTTGTTTTTGATATCTATAAAAAAATCTTTCACTTTTTTGTCTTCTTCAGCTGCTATTTGCTCATCAGTCTTTTCAGGAAGTATTTCTTGAGAAATAACTCTTTTTCTCGGGGTCTTCTTTGCCGCCAGGACCTTAGACGTCTTTGTAGTGCATCGCTGTGGAGGGGGTGGGGGCGGTGTTGGAGACCGACATGGAGGCGATGAGGCCGGTGTTGGTGGAGACCGGCGTGGAGGCGTTGGAGATCGTTGTGGAGGCGGTGGGGCCGGTGTAGGAGTTGGAGATCGTTGTGGAGGCGATTGGGCCGGTGTAGGAGTTGGCGATCGCCGTGGGGATGAAGTCGTCTCGCCCCCCGCGACGCTGTGATGAGATGGGGAATGAATGATTAGGCTAGGCTGGGGGGAGACCCTGCTACAAAAACAAGTTGTGTGTCAATTATTTTTGAAGACAATAGAAAATTAATGGAAAATAATATTTTATTCACTTCCATTCGTACCTAGGGTGAGGTAGGGGAAGCGGTGGCGCCCCAAAAATGATGATGAAGCGTTTGCGCCATTGAATAAATGTCTTCTCCACTTCTCCTAGTGTCTTCTCCCCATCACCATCTTCAATGTCAAGAGGAACATTGCTGTAACCTTTGAGCACTCTATTGACCGAGACGCTAGCATATCCAGGTTGAATAACTGACCCATGGATTCTTGGTGTCTTCGTTCGGTCTATTGGAGATACAACCCCGACAACCACCATGATTGATGCATTATTACCATCTGGAATGTGCAGCTCACATGTTGTTAGAGGCTCGGTAATGTCATCAACAGGGAAGCGCAACCCAGCGTCGTCTTGAATAACTGGCAGCTCCGTAGAAGCACAACTGCGTTTCATCTGACCAACGGGGCTAATGGTGACTCCCGGCGTTGATTGCGATCGCATTTGACTCATTGCTAGCTGCACTTTCCTCTTGATCTCCTCCTGCATTCTTGCCTCAAGAGATTTTTCTCGTTCACGTGATTCAAGCAACGCTTGTCGTGACTCATCAACAAATTGCTCCAATGCACGGATTCGTTTTGCCTCCTCATCCTTCTTTCTCTGGCGGCTTCTGTAGGTATCCTTGTCTGCTGGGAATGCGTGTAGCCACAGAACCGCCCCATAGCCTCTTGTTCGACCACCATGTTCGGGATTCTCTAGGGCATATGTCAATTCATCCTTCTCTCTATTGGGCTTGAAAACACCACTATCAGCTTCTTCCCTAGCACGAGCTAGTCTCTGTGTTGCTCTCTCAATTTTTTGGCCGAAAATTAGCTTGCCAGTGTCTGGGTCTAGGCTTCCCCCATGAGCATAGAACCAATTCTTCACGCGTTGAGGCCAGTTCTTCTCTATTGTTTCAGGTATGATTCCCTTGGCAGTAATCTCTGCTTCTAGGTTCTGCCACTTGGGAATAGCACTCCTATAACCACCTGATCCCATGCGATGATGGTATTGCTTCATCGGGCATTCTACCGATTCCTCATCACACGTTCCTCACTGTCTTGGGATGTCTTGTATTCTATGAAGGCATCCCAATGGGACTCAACTTGACAAACGCCTTAGCATTGAAATCCGGCGTAGCATTCTTCAAGATAAACTTTTTATACAATGTCTTCTTCCAACTCTGGAACAATGTTGCCATCTTCTTCATTGTCCAATCCCTCACTAGCTCCTTCAAAGCATCATCTGCTTGTAATGTGAAATCTTGAGTGATATCTCTCCAAGCTAGGTTCTTGTCACGATCGGATACAAAACTAACATTAGGAGCGGATATCTTACGCTTCCATTCACGAGCACTAATGATCCTATCCTTACAATGAACCCACATTGATTGACATATGTCGAGAGCATGTGGTCCCAATGGTTTGCCGGTGTGTCGGTTAGTCGAATTACGATATTATGAAATGGCCCTCTAATGGCTTTTTTGGCCCTCGGACTTTCCTACTTTTGTCGGTGGTTGATGTAGATCCAGAGACCGGCTACATGAGTAGAAACACAACGATTAACAACAAATATACGTACGCATGCGTCTATAAGAGATGATAGATAATCGAATATACCTCGCCAGTATTTTCTTGGGTGACAATTTGTTGATCTTCAACCACCGGCATATTCAGGATATCCTCATAATCAGCAAAGTACTGACTCGTGTCATCTACATCCACATTGGTGCCGGCGTTGATAATATCCGCCATTATGTCATCACTCAAGTTATCATCCGGAGCAGCCATTTGTATCTTCAAGATAACACATAGATAGAATTACTATGGTACATAACATAAGCACATGTGATAACACATATAGAATTACTAAATCGAATTAAATATAATAACACATAATATTTCATAAGGATAAACAATAATAAGGTATAGGCTTTGGAATCGAATCAAAAACACTTTCGATCCAAAAACATGAAAATAAGTACATGTATATATATACACATAGAATGATAAAATATATTTTCTCTCTCTCTCAACACATAGAAATAAGTGCATATGTCTATATCTCTAGATATGCATGTGATAACACATAGAATGTCTCTCTAGATACAATTTTCTCTCTCTCTCAACACATGAAAATAAGTACATGTATATATACATATAGAAATAATTAAGTACATATGTATACATATAGAATCTCTCTCTAGATATATATAGAGAGATAGAATATATAATTACTAAATCCAATTAAATAAATCTAACATGAAATTAGATAAACTAGTAATAGATAATACATTTAAATCTAACATATATCAAAAACTATAATAAAAAACTATCTAAACAAAATACTAATTAAATTTTAATACATTTAAATCTAACATATATCAAAAACTATCTAAAAATAACTAAAAAACTAACAATAAACTACTAATTAAAATTTAATACATTTTAATCTAACATACGGCCGAGACTTTGTAAAAAATCTAAAAAACATGGCCGATCGAGAGCGTGAGGCGAGAGTTCGACGGAGGGTACAGTGGGCGCCTGGCGTCGGCGACGGAGGTGGAGTTGAAAGGCGGAGGCAGGATCGCGGCGTGCGATGCGGCGGGGAGAATGGCGCTGACCAGAGCGGGGGTAGACGGCACAGCGATCTGGCGAGAGACGATTTTGACGACGGCGGATGGTGCGGCCGGCCCGAAATTTGGGCGACGCGAGGGCGAGATCGAAGATGAATAGAAACAGACGTTCGATATATATAGTAGGGACCCTTTAGTCCCTACCGGTAACACCAATGGGACTAAAGGCCATTTAGTCTTAGTAGGTAAGACTAACCGGACTAAAGGTCCAACCCTTTAGTCCCGGCTCACCTTACAAGCCGGGACTAAAGGCTTTTTAGTCCCGGTTGGTGTTACCAACCGGGACTAAAAAGTATTTTTAGCGAACACCGAAATTGCCGCCCACCCTTTAGTCCCGTTCTTGGTGCAGGCCGGATGAAGGCTCGAAAATTTTGGCAACCCGCCAAAGAATAATTGGAAAGGCCTGTGATTTTGATTTTGTTTAATATTAGGTTAATCAATTAATTCCATAGCAACTTCAATACTTTGCAATATTTCTTTTAAAAAATACTATTGATTAACTAATTATTTATTGTAAATAGGAAAATTTTGTAACCTAAAGTTTTTAATTTCTTTTATGAATATAGAATATAAATGTTACTAATACTAAGTGTTTTGTTAATGCAAAAACATATTTGTAACTTAAAATTAATAAAACTAATATTATTCGATAGGAAATTTATTATCACATTATTGTAACGTCAATGTTTCAATTTTTTCTCGGTTTTTGACCAAAATTGACAGGAATTTTTTGTTGAACCTATAAAAATAAAGAAAATATAGTATTTTTTGTTCTACAACTTTTTTAAATGAAAAAATGGCCTATATAAGGATTGTATATATTGATGAGATGAACAAACTTGGTATTCAAAACTTTTCAATTTGAGACAATCTGGGGTTCCGAAAACTAGTTTGTAGGCGTCGAAATTTAAAAATCACAAATTTGAACCGTCCAAACTTTCTCAAATGGAAAGTTGACCAAAACAACAATTGTAGATCTTTTTGAGTTTCACAAACTTGGTATTCAAAACTTTTCAATTTGAAGTCATTTAGAGTTCATAATACTAGAGTCAAAGTGTTGTTTTTTTCATTTGACCAAATTTGACTTGGTCAAACTTGCTCAAATGAGACACTAAATGACCTAAGATGAAAAAACTCTGAATACCAAGTTTGATCATCTCAGCAAGGTCTACAATTATTACATAGCTCATTTTCCCTTTTGAGAATTTTTTATCAAGCACTAGTCACAACTTCTTGAATCTCATAGACTTTCTAAAACTATGTCACACACTTGTGAAATTTGAACTACATTTTGTTAAAGCTTTCTCAAATAAAAAAATGACCTATATAAGGATTGTATATATTGATGAGATGAACAAACTTGGTATTCAAAACTTTTCAATTTGAGACAATCTAGGGTTCCGAAAACTAGTTTGTAGGCGTCGAAATTTAAAAATCACAAATTTGAACCGTCCAAACTTTCTCAAATGGAAAGTTGACCAAAACAACAATTGTAGATCTTTTTGAGTTTCACAAACTTGGTATTCAAAACTTTTCAATTTGAAGTCATTTAGAGTTCATAATACTAGAGTCAAAGTGTTGTTTTTTCATTTGACCAAATTTGACTTGGTCAAACTTGCTCAAATGAGACACTAAATGACCTCAGATGAAAAAACTCTGAATACCAAGTTTGATCATCTTAGCAAGATCTACAATTGTGAAGTCATAACATATTACATAATATCCGTCTCTAAAACATAATATATTAAACAAGCATCGTTGTATCATGCGGGCGCAACAGTGAATTTCTTCTTGACGTATGACCCTTGGTTATGATCTTGTCGTAACCATGGAGTGTCTTCATTATTTAACATGATGCTTGGATCTTTCTTCACTATGAAGGGTGGAATTCGGATATTTCTTTCGTAATCTTCTGACATGTCTGACTTGTCTTCAATTCCCACTATATTTATTTTCCCAGAAAGAATTATGTGGCGCTTTGGCTCATTGATCATTGAGTTGATGTCTTCGTTTTTTCCTCTCTTTGATTTTGTAGACATGTCTTTCACATAGAACACCTGACTCACATCGGCAGCAATGACGAATGGTTCCTCTTTGTACCCAATATTGTTGAGGTCCACTGTTGTCATTCCATACTCTTTGTCATTCGTTACCCTCCTCCGGCCGACTTCACCCATTGGCACCGGAACAAAGGGACTTTAAAATTAGGTGTGTAGTCTAGTTCCCATATCTCTTCTATGCGGCCATAATATGTTTGTATATTCCCATTTGGATCTGTGCCATCTATCTGAACACCACTATTTTGATTGGTGCTCCTTTTATCTTGGGCAACTGTGTAAAATGTATTCCTATTTATCTCGTACCCTTGGTACGTGAGGATATGCTACGATGGTACGCCTAGCCAACAAATACTGATTGCTCATCAATATTGTCATCGCCTTGACATTCTTTTCGCAACCAACCACTAAAACTTTCCATGTCTTTGACGCCTAATCCAAGCTTCAGCCTTTCCCTCGAAACTTGGATCGTAAGAACTCCTTATGTATCTCGATGTACGGATGCACCAATGACGAGTTCGAAGAAGCGTGTGTAGTGTGCTTTATTGAAATAATCATCTTCCATGCCGATATATGTTTTCTTCCCTAAAGTTCCTTTACCACTCGAGTCTCCCCTCGTGTCGTGATTCGGGAACACCAATCGGGCAAGGTCGGGAATAAAGTCAACACGAAACTCAATGACCTCCTCTGCTCCATAGCCTCAGGCGATGCTTCCTTCAGGCTTAGAACGGACTTTCACATATTTCTTCAAGACTCCCATAAACCTCTCGAAGGGGAACATGTTATGTAAGAACACAGTCCAAGAATACTAATCTCCTTCACCAAATGAACTAGGAGGTGTGTCATGATATTAAAGAAGGATGGAGGAACACCAACTCAAAGTCGACAAGACATTGAACCACATCATTCTCAGAGTAGCTAGTTCCACTAGATTGATTGCCTTCTGAGAAATTGCATTGAGGAATACACATAGCTTCACGGTGGCTAGACGTACATGTGGAGGTGGAATTCCTCTTAAAGCAACTGGAAGCAATTGCGTCATAAGCACGTGGCAGTCGTGGGACTTTAAGTTTAGGAATTTCTTATCTGGCACATTTATTATACCCTTTATATTGGAGGAGAATCCCGATGGGACCTTGATGCTGCTTAGACATTCGAACATGCTGTCCATCTCTTCTTTGCTAAGCGTGTAGCTAGCAGGACTTAAGTAATGACGTCCATCATCTGTCTTCTCTAGATGAAGGTTGTCTCGTTCTTTCATGCCCTGCAAGTCCTGGCGTGCTTCAAGTGAATCCTTTGGCTTCCCGTACACACCCATGAATCCTAATAGGTTCACACAAAGATTCTTTGTCAGGTGCATCACGTCGATTGCGTTGCGGACCTCTAGGACTTGCCAATAGGGTAGCTCCCAAAAGATGGACTTCTTCTTCCACATGGGTGCGTGTCCCTTAGCATCTTTGGGAACAGATTCACTGCCTTGTCCCTTTCCAAATACTACTTTTACATCCTTGACCATTGCGAGTACATCTTCCCCGGTTTGCTTATGAGGCTTCTTCCGGTGGTCTGGCTTACCTTTAAAACGCTTCCCTTTCTTTCTTACTTGGTGATTCAAAGGAAGGAATCGACGATGGCCAAGGTACACGACCTTTCGACATCTTTTCAAATATATACTGTCAAGGTCATCAAAACAATGTGTGCATGCATTATATCCTTTGTTTGTCTGACCTGAAAGATGACTTAAAGCAGGCCAATCGTTGATTGTTACGAACAACATTGCTCGTAGGTCAAAGTGTTCTTGTTTGTACTCATCCCAGACACGTACACCTGGTTTGTTCCATAAAACTAGAAGTTCTTCAACTAATGGCTTCAGATAGACATCAATATCGTTGCCAGGTTGCCTCGGACCTTGGATGAGGATCAGCATCATAATGAACTTCCGCTTCATGCATAACCATGGAGGAAGGTTGTAGATACATAGAGTAACTGGCCAAGTGCTATGACTAGTGCTCTGCTCTCCAAAAGGATTCATACCATCTGTACTTAAGGCGAACCTTAAGTTTCTAGCCTCATTTGCAAACTCTAGAAATTCCCTGTCTATCGCTCTCCACTGGGACCCATCAGCTGGGTGTCTCAGCATATTGTCTACCTTACGGTCTTCTTTATACCACCGCAACAACTTTACATGGTCTTTATTTCTGAATAAACGTTTTAAGCGTGGTATTATAGGAGCATACCACATAACCTTGGTAGGGATTTTCTTTCTAGGACGTTGTTCACCCTCGACGTCACCAGGATCATTGCGCCTGATCTTATACCGCAATGCTTTACATACCGGGCATTCATCCAAATTCTCGTATTCATTGCCATGGTAGAGGATGCAGTCATTAGGACATGCATGTATCTTCTGGATTTTTAATCCCAAAGGGCAGACAACCTTTTTGCTTCGTACGTAGTGGTGGGCAATTCATTTGGCTTTGGAAGCATCTTCTTTATGAGGTTCAATAAATTCCCAAATGCCTTGTCAGATACACCATTCTTTGCCTTCCACTGTAGCAATTCCAGTGTTGTACCCAGCTTTTTTTGCCCCTCTTCGGCCGTCGGGTATAGCAACTTCCTATGATCCTCAAGCATGCGCTCGAACTTAACTTTCTCTTTTTCACTTTCCCATTCTTGTTGTGCATCACGAATGGCATCGCCAATAGCATCACCGAGATCATCTTCTACCGCTACCTCTTCTTCATCTCCCTCCATTGTAGTATCATCAAAGGCACCATACTGAGCAATAATGTCATCAATGTCTAAATCTTCTCCTTCACCTTTTACCATCATGACCCCGCTTTCTCCATGCTTAGTCCAACATATATAGTTTGACATGAAACCTGACTTAAGCAAATATGAATGAAGACTCATTGAGCTTGAATATTCCTTTAAATTCTTACATAGGGCACATGGACAAAGACATGAAACCATCCGCTTATTTGCCTCGGCCACACCTAAGAAATAGTGCAAGCCCTCAATAAAGTCTTGGGAGTGGCGATCGGCATTGTACATCCAATGGCGTGACATAATCAGTATACACGACAAATTATGAAAACCTTGAACATAATTAAGTATTTTATTACACAACATAGATGACACACATACGGTTGATTAATTAAGTAAGCCTTGGCTACAACGTAAGCAATCCCAACTATCACTAAACAAACTAAAACTACAATGCACTTCAAGAACATAATTATTTCGTGATCGCACGCAACTAAAATGACATAAATCATTCTTCCGTTGAATATCAATAAGCTTCTCCTCATCGGCTCATTTGCCTCATCGCCAGCAGCGGCGAATTACTCAGACGTATGTAGCATAATCTTCCTCCCAAAGACCAACCATCGCATCCATTGTCCTCCCACTTGAAATTAAAGCCAAAAAATATTTAGTCAAAAATATTCAAGAAAAGCAGGTCAATTAGCCATAATAATCAAATACGTAAGAAACTCACATCGCGATCTGGGCACTTGTAGAAAACACGACCCTTGTTGGGTCCCTGTCTCTTGACTCGGTACTCCATCACAATCTTCTGCTTACACTTGCCGCAGATAATGAGAGGGAGTTCTTACCTCAGTCGTTTCGCAACCGAACGAGAGGCCGAGGATCCGGTACCAGTTGTCATCTACTTTCTATACTTATTTTTGCAAACTACTGTAAATTTCACATTTTCTAAAATAATATATTTAAACAAAACTAAAATTATTTATTTATCTAACTAAACCATGAAATATGTACTATGTATAATAGTAAAATACCAAACTATCAAGTGATTTTACTATTGTAAATCATCATGTGATTTTGAGCTAAAAATGACATAGAAATCACATAGCTCAAAAACATGTTTCAATAAATAACCTTCCGTACTAGTTGACCTTACTTACGTGATCATCTCGGCGAGCATTTCTCCACCGGACGGCACCGTACTTGGCCAAGGAAGAGCTCCGATTCTACGAGGAAGGGAACACGGTCTTCCACGACCGTTGTCGCTCTCCCTCGTAGAATCAAAGCTCCTCCTTGACATCCGTTACCGCTCGGCAGAGAAAATGCTCGCCGAGATGATCACGGTCCGCAAGTTCAACTAGTATGGATTTTCTATAATTTTCTAACTATTTTCTAAGTTTTTCATTTCATGGAAAAATTAATTCTAAGATCACGTAAGCCAGCCGGGGGCGAGGATGGCGCGCGTGCTCCAAATGAGCGTGATTTTGATGAACTAATTTAACTTTTGTTTATCCAAACATATATGCAAATTATCATGTGATTTTGAGCTAAAAATGACATATAAAATCATAATAAAGTCCAACATATAAAGTTACACATGCATCTACATCGCAAAATGAGATAAGCTACTGATAAAACATAAGAGGATTAAGTTTGTTACCTCTAAAATCGAAGAGCAACACCAATGGAGGGGAGAGAGCAAGAACAACAGCAAAAGTCAAGAAGAACGAGGCGATGAGTTTGAATGGAATGGCTCGGGCTCGGGAGGAAGAAATGAGCCGTGTATAGGCCGGCATAATTAGTCCCGGTTAGGTGGCCAAACCAGGACTAAAGATTAATATTTATTCCCGGGGTATCACCCAAACCAGGACTAAAACCTTTAGTCCCGGCTGGTATTACCTTTAGTCCCGGCTGATAATACTAGGCGGGACTAAAGATCCCTGCCACGCGGACGACCGTTGGGCAGGGACCTTTAGTCCCGGTTGGTTACGGACCGGGACTAAAGGGTCCTTTAGTCCCGGCGGCAAAAAATGCCGAGGCTAATGCCAAATTGGGACATCGTTCTAAAGTCTGTTCTCTAGTAGTGACACTCACCCCTATGAACACACGTACGTAAATTCTATCCCTATGAGCACCTCTGAAAGACTGTGCTGGCACATATCGGGATTGACATAGTCACCGTAGGCGTCTTGCTATCGACGGGAACGTCGCCTACCACTAAAAGAACAATGCCGTTAAATTTTAGAATAAATCCAGGAAAATGCAAGCACCCATGCGAAGTCGAGGACTTGAACCCTGAGTGGATGTACAGGTTCTACCACAAGGAAACTAACTAACTGAGTTAGGCTCAGTTCGTCCCTACAAATGGATTTGTAGGGGGGCCATTTACAGGGACGGTACAATATAGAGTGGTCCCTAAAAAAATAAGGTGTTGCTACAATTTTTTTTTTAGTAGTGGGTGTTGGTCGACTTCCACCGCTGCAACACAATCGTGTGCAGCTACAAATGTAGAGACACGGCCGCCACCTTAAAAAGCAGGAAATACAAAGGACGATGCACAGTAAGAAACATTCCTAGGCACAAGTGCTGCTGCAGGGTCCACAAACCCTCAAGCGACCAATGAAATAGTTTCAATGACTTATGGCAGTTGTTTCGACATATCAATAATATGATGGCTAATAAATAAATTTCGTTCACGAGTGTGCAACCTTCAAGATCTGGTGAATAGGCAATAATCGAAGAAGACAACCCATAACATGCATGCACGCTAGCTAGCATGTGACAGCTTCAGGACTTTGCAATCCACCGTACAGATGAAAAACTTAAAGATTCATAATGTGGATAGATAGATAGATAGATGGATGGATGGATGGATGGACAGAGAAACATAGATAGATAGATAGATAGATAGATAGATAGATAGATAGATAGATAGATAGATAGATAGACAGATACACAGTAATGCATGAACTGCTCTGCTTCTATATAAGCACCACCGGCGGCTCCTCTTTTCTAAAAAAAAGCTTTTGCATCGGGCAGCACTCTCAGATCGAGTCGTACTAGCAATGGCCCTCATCATCAACACAAGAAGCAGCAGCCTGCACTCCATGGTTGCTGCTGTGTTCGTTGTTGGTCTGTTGGTCGTGTCGTCGTCTCTTTTCGCGTCCGCCGCCTGGTTTCCAGGTACACATATACGAACAATCAGAATGCCTCTAGATAGCGATCTACTGCTGCGCTGCAACCATGCATCTTCAGATTTATAATTAATGATGAATTATTAGCAACATAGGCTATATGTATGTATATAACACTTCCGATCACTGAGGCGTGTTGAACCTGATTTGTGCGTACGTTTGTGTTCGTAGTACTAACAAACTCAGACGTACGTGTGATGACTGATTGCATTGCATCTGTGTGCAGACTACAAGAAGGAGTGCAACAACGTAGAATATGACTGCCGCGACCAAAGAAAATCACATTTATGCCATGATTCATGCCGTGCCAAGGCCCGCTCCGAGGGCTGTAACGACTTTAAATCAACATGCGGTGATCAAGACAAGCCGCACGAGTGCTGCTGCTACATGAAGATATAAACGTGATGGGCAAACAAATATATGTAACAAGTAGTAGCATGCATGTGTGTATTGGATCAGCCTACATATGCCTATCCATTAATCCATCCAATGATATATATAATATATATAAACGTGCAGGTATGTCTTTGTTACATATCTTGTTCTCCTTTTTCAAAACGAGTGCATATCTTGTTCTTGAGACATTGTTTTAGATATATATAAAGGAAAAGTCGTACGACCTACGATGCATGCATCACGCCAGAGTCGTCGATCTGCATGACTCCATCTAATAAAGAAGAGATTATTCATGAGACAAGAACACACTACCACAGATCAGAAAATTCCTAACGGTTTTAACTTTTCCTGCCGGTTTCCTCCGAACCGTCAGGAATCACAAAAAATTCCTGTCGGTAACAAAAAAAACCCGTCAGAAGTGGGTTAGAACATTCATGTCGGTTCTCTGGTACCCACAGGAAATCCACAGAGCCGTCAGGAGTGCCCCAATGACTCCTGACGGTCCAGCCCAATCGATGGGTTTTCGCCGCGCGCGCGCCTTCCCACCGAAAAAATTAGCAGCGCGACTTATATCCCGCACTACATTAACATGGGTCCCACTGCAGGAAATAAAACTCCCGAACCCCCCCCCCCCATTCAGATTTCGTCTGCGCCGCTGCCCACATCTCCCTGCGCCCGCGCCGCCGCCTGCAGCAACCTCCCCAGGCCGCGCTCGCAGAGGCCTCCCCACGCCGTGCTGCCTCAAGCCGAGGCCTTCCCCACGCCGCGCCGCCGGCCCTAGGGGTCTTCCCGAAGCCGCTGTCGCCCCCACGGGCCTCCCGACGCACTGGTAGAGAACCGAGCTTTACTCCCGGTGGGGAACCCCCTCTAGTCCCGGTTCCCCACCCGGGAGCAAGCATCCGGGACTAAAGGGGGGGTCCTTTAGTCCCGGGTCAGGAACCGGGACTACCTTTAGTCCCGGTGGGTAACACCAACCGGGACTAAAGGTGCCTCCTGACATGCCACGATGGCCGGCACCTTTAGTCCTGCTTGGTAATACGAACCAGGACTAAAGGTTTTTTTCTTTTTTCTTTTCTTTTCATTTTTTTTGTTTTCTTTTCAAAATAGGTTTTCGAAGTCGTATTGTACGCTGCTAATTATACATTTATACGCGCATATAGTATGTTTCGGTTTAAGCACAATGAACGTATTAAATCACACAATTCAAGCATAGAAATATATATATATATATATATATATGAATGCATGCATCATATATATATTTACATGCATGCATGCATATGTGTATTTTACATTATATTATTTCATGTGCATATATTACAAAAGATTGCATTACAGTTGTTGTGACATAACAAGTTTCCTCTCATCCTCTAGCTTGGCTTTAATGGCGGTGTTGGGTCAAGTAGAACTCGCCCTTGGAATCGATGACTGCTCATTAAAAAATCCGCTATAGACTCTTGAATTGCTTTGATTTGGTCTTGCCGTATGACCTTTTCCTCCAACCATCGAGTCTACACAGTTTGAATTAAAGGAAAATAAATTAATATATGTACATATATATATATATAAAGACATAGTAACACAATCAATAATAATAATTAAATGAATATATAGTGTATTTTTAACGTACTTTGAGTCTCTCTCAGAGGAGTTCTTTGGGAGAGCACCTTGATAAACTTGCAAACATAGTAACCACAGTAGTTGTTCCCCTGTTCTCGCCTTAGACACCACTTTACGAGAAAAAAGATTTGTCATCCAATCTGGTGATCCGGTGAAAGCTATATGTTTAATTAATAAAGATGATGCGATTCGGGGACTTACTTTCAAAGGGATTACATTCAGTGGCGCTTTGCATTTTTCCATGTTTGCTTCTCAATAAAGGTTTTCCAAACACCGCCCAATAAAAATTTGCCATGTCATCGGATATAGTTAATCATCATGTTTGTGTGTATATATAGTTGCTAGAGATCCCAAATTACCTCTGGATAATATCTATCATATCTTGGTAGTCTTGTTGTGGTTTTCTCATCGAGTCATAGATTATCAAGTGACTTTTCACCGGATCGATGTCCATCAATATCCAATTGATTGCTGCATGTGTTTATAGGATATAACGCATAACACTCATTAATTAACTAGAATCAACATATGAGCCATTAAGGATATGATCGACATGATTAACACTCACTTGAAGTTATAGGGAAAGAGTATATCCTTCTTGTGTGCGTTGGTTCACTAAGAAGTTCATGAGGTTACTCTCGACTCGGACTTCCAATTAGTCTTTGGAGTAATTGGGTCTTGAATACTATATGGGGATCAACAAAACCAATTTCATTGCAGCCTTCCTTTCTCGAGCTCTCATCATTGTAAATCTGCATATATATAGTACTTGTTAGGATAATTTATATGCATATACACACATATGATGAGTTTAATAATAGATCGAAAGAATTATTACTTACGGGCAATAGCGACTAATGATAACTTTGTCCGGAGAGGTCGTGGCATAGTTGATGAAATTCGCAAAGTCAACATACATAACATCATCGCCACGGAACCAATGTTCGTCTCTAATTACGACACCAACGCAGAAGTCTCCACCGGTGAGACGCCGCATGTACCACTTGTTTAGCGGTGCATTTATGTCCCCATATCGATATAAGGCTTGAGGGTTGTATAGACTCGGCCTAGTACAAATTTTTTCTTCCAAATATCAACCTCCGCCAGTACTCTCAATGTTTCCATCACCAAACATCTGGTAAAGGTCGAGACCAGTCTCATCAAGAAATTCACCAAGGTGATCCAAATCGACATCCGGAGGTATGTTTCCTCGATGTATTAATCCTAAATTCGAACCATATTCATTACCAACAACTAGCGGGGGATTGATTGGTGCGCTTGTTGTCCGAGTTGGGCAATGCCTTTCCCGCCCTCGCTTCTTTTTCTGTGTCGCCTCAATTGACTTGGTGAGAGTGCGGTCATAGTCTGATAACGTTGATTTGGACTGACTTACGAGATTCCCATTGTTGTTGTTTGGTAAGAAGTCACCTTTTTCTTAGAATATCTGGAGCTACGAAAGAAGTACGGTTTCTCCGGTTTCTCCTTGCTTCTTGATTCATTTTAAGTTTGTCATAGAATCTAGACATGTCTTTTTTATATGCATCAGTTCCTTCTTCCTTCTCTTCAGATATTATTTTGGGAATAGCCCTTGGTTTCACGGTGGCTTTCTTTGCAAAAAGCGAGGACCGGTTCTTCGCTTGAGGGGTTGGCCTCTTGCTAGGCTTCTTGGTAGGCGGGGGCGGGGGAGGCGTTGGAGACCTCCTTGGAGGTGTTGGCAGCGGCGTTGGAGACCTCCTTGGAGGTGGCGGCTGCGGCGTTGGAGACCTCCTTGGAGATGGTGTAGATGCAGCCTCGTCTTCCAACATAATGTCATCGTACAGAGCACTATGATGATCTGGCGATTGAACAATTGGATTTAGGTTGGGGAGGATCTCTACAAAAAAAAGGATGACATATTATTATGAGCAGATTGTTAATTATTTAAGCCAATACAAATTAATGATGTAGTGTTTTCATCCGCACGTACCTATGGTGAGGTAGTTCAGAGGAGGTGGAGCCGACATCCTGGAATGATGATGTAGCGCTTATGCCATAGAATGAATGTCTTCTCCGCTTCTCCTAGAGTCTTCTCGCCATCACCTCCGTGAATGTCAAGAGGCAAATCACTAAAACCTTTTTCACTTTATCTCTACCGAGATGGTAGCATATCCTTCATGGATTATATTCCCATGAATCCTTGGTGTCTTGGTTCGGACGATAGGATTAACAAGACCGATAGCCACCTTGATTGTAGAATTCTCCTTCGAATGTGTAGCTCACACGTTGTACAAGGTTCGATGGCGCCATCCACAGGGAAGCGCAGTCCTGTGTCCCCTTGATTTGGTATCTCCGTGGAAGCGCAATGCTTTTCAACCCAATGCATTGGCTAATGTTGATTTACGCCTCGATGCCGCTTACTTGCACTCACCGCTATTTGCACTTGCCTTCCGATTTCCTCCTGCATTCTCGCTTCAAGGTTTTTTTCCCGCCTCAGCTTTCACGCACCGCTTCCTCCAATCTCTGGAGCCGCTCTGCCTCTTCTTCCTTCTTTCTCTGGCGACTTTTGTAAGAAGGTGCATCTGAGGGAATCCATGCTCCCACGAGACACTTCCTTTGCCTCTAGTTCGCCACCATGTTCAACAAATCCCGATGGCGATGTCACCATCCTTCTCTCTCTGTTGGGCCCAACGCACCACTAGCAAAGAGCTCTCGAGCATAAAACAATCTTTCTGCTGCTTCTTGCGGTCTTGCGCCATAAACGCACTTCCCCTGCTCTCCCGGTCTAGTGTTCCCCATGACCGAAAAACCAATTCTTTGCACGTTCTCCCCCACTCGAGTGATTCTCGGTCTCGATACCCTTGGCAAGAAGGTCTCGCTTCCATTTTGTTCCACTTCTTAATGGCGGTTGGGTAGCCACCGATCCCAAGGTATGGTGCTATGTCTTCTGCTGGGCATTACGTTGGTTCTTTATCACCCGACTCACACCCTCTTTTCAAGTCTTATATTGTACAAACTCATCCCAATAGGGCCTCTCGCTTTGAGATCGGGCTGGGGCGGAAAAATCTGGTGCTATGTTCTTCTTGACATACGTCATGTATAGGTGTTTCTTCCAAGTCCAAACCTGGTGGCCATCTTCTTCATTGCCCAATCCCTAACTCGCTCCTTCAATTCATCACCATCTATTATATCATCATAACCATCTATTTGGAGCGTGAAATGTACCAAGACATCATTCCAAATTAACGCCTTGTCACGATCGGAGACAAAACTGATATGAGGAGCATTGGTCTTCTTCTTCCATTCATGGGTACTAATCGGGAGCCGGTCCCGTACAAGGTAACCACAGTGGTGCACAAATTTCATTTTATTCGGCCCCCTCGGTTCTCCTGTATCCACATTGAACTCCGAGATGATGAAGCGGCCCTCCAATGGCTTTTTGGGACCTCGAACATTTTACTCTTCGTTGTAGTTGTTGATGTCGATCCAGAGGGCTACAAAACATAAACATTATTTTTAATGTCATGAGCACACATAAAGACATATGATAATATATATAGCTAATAATAAAAAATATATACTTGGCCAATCTGTTGTTGCTCATTTTGTTCAAGAGCTAAAATCGACTCCCGCCATCCGCATCCTCTTGCACGTTATTTTTAGCACCATCATCGCCGCAACTTGAGTGCCGGTGTTGATCAAATTCATCATCAACTCCTCCTCATCCATGTTTCTCGGTCGGGTCATCTAGCTTCAAAAACAAAACCAATATATAGTACATCAACAAAGACGGTTCGCCTGGTGTGATTGTTTAGCATTAACGATAACGATAATACGAATGTTGATCAACTAGGCCACGAGAAAGGGCGGTGTGACAAGAGTGGTGGTGCTCCACTCCGCCGTATATATGTCTATACACATGGGTGAACGAGGCGGCGGTGCTCCGCCAGATACATAGAAACGCATGGACGAACGAGCGAGGGCGGCGGTGCTCGCGACGATATATATACATGCATATGAATACAAATGACGATATATACGTGTCGGTATGATGGCCGGGTGTCTTGGCGACGACGATGTGAGAGGAGGCGGCGTCGTGGGCGACGACGCATTTACTTATGACGTGAGGCGGCCGGGCCGGTCGTGTCGCGTGATGTTGTGATCCTATGTACCATGTGAACCATGTAGTCATTCATCATATGAGAAACGTATAAGTCATTATGAAATGTAAGTATATGTGTCATTCATCATATTACTTTAGCAACATTAATATATTATATCTCAGATATTCAAAGTTCACAAATGAAGAAACGTTGAAGTTTTCCTTCATTTGTCTCAGAGCCATGCATGCAAGTCCAACCAAAACTGCTTACATCATCACATGTGATATTTTTATAAACTAAAAATGCTTAGTTTACAAACCGGGTATCAAAATTGAGTTCCTATTTGACCATTATATATCCTACAACAAATCCTTCAAAAAAAAGACCCTACATGAATATATTTGGATAAAATTTCGTTAACAAACATTGATCTATGAAGATAGAAAAATTCTTCTATTGAAACTCGCATCTTGGAATAATGGCATATCATATAGTGATGAATATATGGCGGTTGATTGGTCGGATCATTTTCACTTTAGTGACAACGACAATGGTTTCCAAATAATATATAGCGTGTTTATTATACAAGCCATGGATTTACATCGATCTAATTAATTTCTAAAGTAATTTCATTGGTGGTCCTTAATTAAACTTGTCATGATTTTGTGATTCAAATATTCATTTTCGGTTCCTCGCTTCATTTGCATATATAGAGTTCCTCGCTTTCATTGCATATATAGAGTTCCAAATATTCATTTTAGTTCCTAGATTTTGTGATTCAAAATTTGGAATTTTCAATCGACCTCGGCGTTGACATGGCTTCCACCAAAGTTTTACGTAGTTTTCGGCGTGATCTATAATTCAGCAATGGAGGGCTCAAAGAATGTACAAAGACATCGATTTAACATATCACCTCGAGCTCGGCGGTGGAGGGCCTTGGGCGCGGTGGAGGGGCCTCAAGCGTGGAGGAGGCGCGGTGGAGGCCACGGTCACATGGGAGGAGGGGCACGCGCCACGTAGTGGAGGCCGCCGAGGAAGAAGAGGCGGCGCCCGGTGTCACGGAAGGCGCGGTGGGGCCACAGGCGCGGGAGGGGCCTCTCGGCGCGAGGAGGGGCGCGGTGGAGGGGGCCACGGGTCACAGCGAGGAGGGGCACGGGCACGCCAGCAAAGGAGGCCGCACGAGGAAGAAGAGGGCGGCGCGGGGTGTCACGGGAGGCGAACGGACGCTTGGAGGCGGCGCGAGGAAGAAGAGGGCGGCGGTGTTCGACGAGGAAGAAGACGAAGCGGATCGATCAAGCCAAAGGTATTGGAGGTTATATATCGAGAGAATTACTCCGGTGCGACCACCAACCGAGTAAAACCATTTACTCCTGGCGTGTTACCAACCGAGAGTAGAGTCTCTACTCCCCGTTGGTAACACGACCGAGTAAAGAGTTTTAGTGAACCTGAATGCAGACCCACCTTTACTCCGGGTGGGATTCCCACCCGGGAGTAAAGGTGGGCTCATAGCTTCTTTCCCTTTACTTTTTTAAGCAATAGTCTTGTTAAATACAATAGAAATGCAATAGTTTTTGTTAAATACATAGTAAATTAAATAAAAGGCATAAAATTATTTTGTTAAAAATATGAATTTTCTTTTTGTTTATTGCACATAGGAAAAATCTATAACCTAACTTTTTTATTTTTTGTTAGAATTATAAAACATAATGTAACTAATATTTATTATGTCGTTAATGCAAAAATGTAGTGTTTAATTAAAATTATTAAAACTATTGGTTTTGGACAGAAAATTTGTTTTCACGTCATTTTAACGTTAATATTTTAATTTTTCATCACTCGGTATCCTAATTTACCTTTTGAGAGAAAATCCCACCAAATCAAACATTGATTTAATTTGAAACATGACATAATAAACATCTGAATTCACAATTATTACATAATATCTCAAACACACACTATATTAAATCACTATATCATCAAGTGGGCACAACAAAGGAACTTCTTCTTTACGTATGTCCCTTGGTTATGATCGTTTAAGTAACCATGGAGTGTCCTCATCATTTACCAAGATGCTAGGGTCTTTGTTCACTTTGAAGGCGGAATTCGGTCATCCTTTTCATATTCTTCTGACATGTCCGACTTGTCCTCAATTCCCACGATGACTCTTTTCCCTGAAAGAACTATGTGGCGCTTTGGCTCTTTGGTTGAGTCATTATCGTTTTTCACTCTTTTTGGTTTGGTAGACATATCATTGACATAGAACACCTGATTCACATCCTTGGTAAGGACGAATGGTTCGTCTTTGTACCCAATATTACTAAGGTCTACTGTTGTCATTCCATACTCGTTGTCTATTGTTACCCCGCCTCCGGTCACCTTGACCCATTAGCACTTGAACAATGGGATCTTCAAAGTAGGTGCATATTCTAGTGCGCTTTATTGAAATAATCATCATTCGTACCAATATATGTTTTCCTCCCTAGTGTCCCCTTTCCGCTTAGTCTCCCTTCATGTCTCGATTCAGGAACACCAATCGAGTCAAGGTCGGGAATAAAGTCAACACAGAACTCAATGACCTCTTCTGTTCCATAGCCCTTGGCGATGCTTCCATCTGGGCGAGCACGGTTGTGAACATATTTCTTCAGGACTCCCATGAATCTCTCTAAAGGGAACATGTTGTGTAGGAACACAGGACCGAGAGTGAAAATCTCCTTGACTAGGTGAACTAGGAGGTGTGTCATAATATCAAAGAAGGAAGGAGGGAACACCAACTCAAAGCTGACGAGACATTGAACCACATCATTCTGTAGTTTAGCTAGATCAGTTGGATCAATTGCCTTCGAGAAATTGCATTGAGGAATGCACATAGCTTCACGGTGGCTAGACGTATATTTGGAGGTAGAATTCCTCTTAATGCAATGGAAGTAATTATGTCATGAGAACGTGATACCATGGGACTTTAAGTTACTGAAATTTCTTCTGCACATTTATAATACCCTTTATATTCGAGGAGAATCCAGATGGTACCTTGATGTTGTTTAAGCATTCAAACATGATTTCCTTCTCCTCTTTGCTTAGAGTGTAGCTAGCAGGGGCGTAAGTAATGGCGTCCCATCATCTGTCTTCTCTAGATGCAAAGTTGTCTCTTTCTCTCAAACAACGCAGTCCTCTGTCGTGCTTCAAATGTGTCCTTAGGCTTTCCATACACACCCATAAAGCCTAGCTGGTTCACACAAAGATTCTTCGTCAGTGCATCACGTCGATCGAGCTACGGACCTCCGTGACTTGCCAATAGGGTAGGTCCCAAAATATGGACTTCTTCTTCCACATGGGTGCGTGACCGTTAGCGCCTTTTGGAATAGGTTGGCTTCCATGTCCTTTTCCAAAGACGACTTTCACATCATTGACCATATCGAGTACATCCTCACCGGTTCGGTTCTGCGAGGCTTGGTCGTGGTCTCCTTCCCTTTAAAATGCATGCCTTTCTTTCTTACGGGGTGATTTGCGGGAAGAAATCGATATGGGCCAAAGTACCACGACCTTTCGACATTTTTTCAAGAATACACCTCTAATATCACCGAAGCAAAGTGTGCATGCATTATATCCCTTGTTTGATCTGTCCCGAAAGATTACTTAGAGCAAGGCCAATCATTGATTGTTACGAACAACAATGCTCATGATCAAAGTGTTCTGTTTGTACTCATCCCACACACGTACATCTTCTTTATTCCACAAAATGAGAAGTTCATCAATAAGTGGTCTCGTGTACACATCGATGTCATTGCCAGGTTGCTTCGGGCCTTGGATGAGCACAGGCATCATAATGAACTTCCGCTTCATGCATAACCAAGGAAGAATGTTGTAGATACTTAGAGTAACAGGCCAAGTGCTATGACTATTGTTCTGCTCTCCAAAAGGATTGATACCATCTGTACTTAAAGCAAACCTTAAGTTTCTTGCGTCATTTGCAAACTCCGAATTCTCTCTCGTCGATTGCTCTCCACCGGACCCATCGGCAGGTGTCTCAACATATTGTCTACCTTACGGTCTTCTTTGTGCCATCGCAACAATTTTGCATGTTCTTTGTTTACGAGAAGACGTTTCAAGCGTGGTATTATAGGAGCATACCACATAACCTTGGCGGTATTTTTCTTCCATGGACGTTCGCCCTCAACATCACCGGGTCATCTCGCTTTGATCTTATATCATGACGCATGGCATACCGGGCATGCATCCAATTTCTCGTACTCTTTGCCACGGTATAGGATGCAGTCATTAGGACATGCATGTATCTTCTCTATTTCTAGCCCCATAGGACAGACAACTTGTTTTGCTTCGTAGGTAGTGGCGGGCAATTCATTGTCCTTCGGAAGCATCTTCTTTTGAATTTTTAGTAACTCTCCAAATCCCTTGTCAGATACACCATTCTTTGCCTTCCATTGCAGCAATTCTAGTGTGGTTCCCAACTTTTTCCGCCCTGTATCACAAGTTGGGTACAACAATTTCTTGTGATCTTCTAGCATCCGCTCGATCTTGATCTTCTCCTTTTCACTTTCACATTCTCTTTGTGCGTCACGAATGACCTAAGAAAGATCATCAGCCGGCTCATCTTCTGCGGCTACCTCTTCTTCAGCTTCTCCCATTGCAGTATCATTGAAGCACGCACCATCGGGAATAATATCATTGTCGTCCCATTGTTCTTCTTCACCTTCTTCCATTACAACACCGGTTTCTCCGTGCTTTGTCCAACAAATATAGTTTGGCATGAAACCCGACTTGAACAAGTGTGAATGAAGAGTCCTTGAGCAAGGATATTCCACCGTATTCTTACATATGGCACATGGGCAAAGACATGAAACCATCGCGTTTGTTTGCCTCGGCGCAGACGTAACAAAGAATGCACGCCGTCAATGAACTCTTGGGAGCGGCGATCAGCATTATACATCCAATGACGGCTCATCTCGCATTACATGACATAAATACCATATTAAAACCTAGATCATAATTAATTATTTATACAACATGCGTGCCACCACAAAAGATACAAATTTATGAAAGCATCGCTACAATGTAGACAATCCCAACTACCACTAAAAGAACTAAAGCTAAAATACATTTCAAAGAGCGCGGGATTTCACGACCAATCTCAACTAAAATGCATGAGATCCCCGACAGTGCAACATCTTTGGGCTTCTTCTACCGATCACCGCCTCATTAGCCGTCAGATTCTGCATTTGTTGTGCAAGATATTTTTGCACGAGTTCAACATACTCTTCCTCCCGGTAGAAGCCCTGAACATCGTCCACCGCCATCCCAATCAAAATTAAAACAAAAATTAGAACTTTAATCACAACCATCATGAAAATAGGTATAAACTAACCATAATCATTAAATACGATAAAATAACTCACATTGCGATCCGGACACTTGTAGAAGATACGATCCTTGTTGGGACCCTCCTTCTTCACTCGGTACTCCATCACAATCTTCGTCTCATCACGACACTTGCCGCATGGAATGAGAGGGAGGCCCGCCCTAAGTCGCTTTGGAAACCCATGAGAGGCCGAGACCCCAAGCGAGTTGCCATCTACTCTCTATACTCATTTTTAATACACTATAAATTTCTCCTTTTATAAACAAATAAAATTAAGAAACTATAAAATTATCTAGATCTCTAAACAATGATATTTTTAATGGTCATTGTGTTCTCGTGTTTTATCATGTGCGTAGTAAGTAATTCACATGATATTTCGCAAATTAACGAAGAATGGGAGTGTACACATAACATGATCATCTGCGACGATATCGGGACGTGTGAATAAATAACCATCCATACTAGTTGACCTTGCTTACGTGATCATCTCGGCGAGCATTTCTCCACCGGACGGCACCGTGCCAGCCACGGAAGAGCTCCAATTCTACGAGGAAGGGAACACGGTCTTCCACGACCGCTGCCGCTCTCCCTCGTAGAATCAAAGCTACTCCTTGACGTCTGTTACCGCTCGGCGGAGAAACGTGCTTGCCGAGATGAACACGGTCCGCAAGTTCAACTAGTATGGATTTTCTATAATTTTCTAACTATTTTCTAAGTTTATATTTATATATATACTACGTTTGGGTACGGTGATTGATGAGACTCTGCGACGATATCGGGACATGTGAATAAATAACCATCCGTATTAGTTAACCTTGCTTACGTGATCATCTCGGCGAGCATTTCTCACAGTGACGGCACCGTGATTTGACCACGGAAGAGCTCCAATTCTACGAGGAAGGAACACGGTCTTCCACGACCGTTGCCGCTCTCCCTCAGAGAATCAAAGCTTCTCCTTGACGTCCGTTACGCTTTCGGCGGAGAACGTGCTTTCGCCGAGATGAACACGGTCCGCAAGTTCAACTAGCTACTTTAACCTTATTTCATGTAAATATGCAAGCTTGAAGTGATTTTGAGCTCAAATTGCTTACAAATGAAAAAAACAAAATAAAGAACCATATATATATATAGTGAACAAAATGAGATAAGACAATGGTAAAAAATGAGAGTATGAGATTGGTAACCTTTACAATGAAGAATCGACGGAGGAATCAAAGAAATCGATGGAGGAATCGAAGAATGGATGGAGGAACAATGGAGGGAGGAAGCAAGAACACTAGTGCAGTGAGCTTCAAAATATGCTGAGCTCGGGCTCGGGGAGGAAGAAGGAGACGGCCGGGATATAAAGGGGACCTTTAGTCCCGGCCGGTGGCTCAATCGGGACTAAAAGTAACTTTCCAACCCCGGGCAGCCCACGGCCCGGGAGTAGACCTTTACTCCCGGTTGGAGCCCCCAACCGAAGTAAAAGTATACCTTTAGTCCCGTTGGTGGCTCCAACCGGGACTAAAGGTCCCTACCACCTCTGCAGTGCAGTAGCCGTTGTTAGGCAGGGGACCTTTAGTCCCGTTGGAGACACCAACCGGGACTAAAGGTATTTCTAATCCCGGGCACAAAAAATTCCGGGACTAGAGCCCATTTTGACAGAGGATCAAAGGCCTGTTCTCTACTAGTGACGGTCGTGCCACTAGGGGCCACTCTAGCACCCGCGCAGCCACCACCGCCAGGGGCCTCTACGGCATCTGCATCGCCGGCGCACCTTTGGTTCGCTCCCAAGTCCCAACCCGCATGAGGTGCCCCTCTCTCTCTTCCCCCTTCAGATCTCTGTCTCTTTCGTTGCCGGCAGATCTATGCTCACAGTTTCATAAAATATCTCTCCCAACCTCCCTCTCAGATCTGTTCTCTCGTTGCTCTGCAGGAGTGTCGATGTTTACAACTGCAGAAAACTGATGAGATGCAAGAACTAATAGGTCAGTTTGTTTGCCCCCCAATTTTGGCTGTGTATGAAATTTCATTGGTTGTCTTTAGCAGCAGGCTTCAAAGGCTATTACAAATTTAGGCCCCCTTTGGATTTGGACTGAAGGATATGAAAAATGTAGGGATAGGAAAAACATAGGAATTAATGTGCCATGTTTCTCCAATCCTATAGGATTAACAAACACAGGAAAATAAACATAGGAATTGGTGGTCCTTAAATTCACTTCATTTCAGACAATTATAAATTATAAATGGTGCTGCTCTCTGGTCCTTAAATTCACTGCATTTCAGTTAGTAAGTGACAACAGCAAAGTTATTGGGGCTTGTTGATTACGTGGTGCATCAAACATTCAAACCCATTTTGTCGTTTCATTTCAATCACAGCATGTGCCTTTGCCAGTCCTGAGAACAAGCTAATCATATAGTTGTGCGCAAGATAAATTGTACAAGTAGCCATTCTGAAAGAAGCAAATATTTTTGCACAATAATGCTATGCAGGGAACTAATATTCTTATCATGTCATGGTTTTCTTGTTTCTAATACATTGTTGCTTTGCTTGTAATTCAGACAGGAATGTCCTGATAACCATGAGCGGGAGAACTGGCAGTTTCCAGTTGCAGGTATCTCAGTCATGATGCTCTATACTGTGATGTGAAATTTAGCACTATTATGCCTTCTTTATGCTGAATTTAGGCACCATGGTGTAGCAGCACTTCTTTTCTTTTTTAGTTCAGTTGTAACAATGTGCTGCAGCATTGGCGACAGTAAAATGTATATGAGCCATCTAGAGTATGCAAGAATATCTTACTTCTTATTCTACTAGTCTTTCGGGCGCGCCCATGCGCGTGGTGCACTGGCCAAACGTTTTTTTTTTGGAAAAAAAGATATAATCAAAGTTGGACTGTATGTTGATTTGAGAAAAATCCGAGGAGGTTTTCGCAAAAAATGGTGAGAGAGTTTTTTCAAAAAATGACCGCGGCTCGCCCGATCTGGGCCGTCCGCGCGGCCGATCGAACGGCCACGAAAAGCCGGCGACGTGGACGCGCTGGCTGCGCGAGCTGGCCACAACGAATCATATCTTTAGATACTGCAGAAAGAAAGAAACCACTAAGAGAAATTTGAAGTTAGTATTTGGGACTATAAATGAATTCAAATGAAAAGGTTGTCAACTACAAAGTTTTATAGCTTTTCGAGATCTACAACTTTCATTTTGGTAGTTTCTCCATCCGAGGTCGTTTTACAAAATTTGAATTTTAAATCTGAGAAATTTAATCGTAGTTTTCCATGATAAAATGATTTGAAATGAAAAAGTTGTCAACTATAAAGTTTCATAAATTTTTGAGATCTACAACTTTTGTTTTTTCTGTTTGTCCACCTGAGGTCCTTTAAAAGATTTAAATTTCAAATTTTTAGAAATTCAAACATAGTTTTTCTTTGACAAGATGATTTCAAATCAAAAAGTTGTTAACTACAATGTTTTGTAACTTTTTGGGATCTACAACTTTTATTTTGGTAGTTTCTCCATCCGAGATCATTTACAAAATTTGAATTTTAAATTTTAGAAATTCAAACGTAGTTTTCGTTTACAAGATGATTTCAAATAAAAAAGTTATCAACTACAAAGTTTCATAACCTTCCATCAGATTTTCAATTAATAGATTAAAATCTTGATTGTTTGTCTCTCATATTTTATTAACATATTAACCTTCCATCATATTTTCAATTAATAGATTAATCACCATGGACCTGTTGGGTATTACATACTCACTTCGCCTCATAGTAAACACACATCTCATTTTATAAGAAGCGAAATCTTTTAAAGTCTGGCCAAATATATATAAAAATATATTAGTGACCATGATGAATAATAAGTGTTATTAGATTCAGCATAGAATTTACTTCTACAACAAAATTATTTATAGATACAGATGCAACTATTATTTTGTATATGTTTAGTCAAACTTAAAAAAAAACTTGACTTCTAGAGAGATGGAACATGCGTTTATTTTGGGATAGAGGGAGTATACTATAATAAATACCAAGTGAATGGGATTAGTAGGACTCATCTGATATTTTATTAATACATATATCTTGTCTTATTAATATATAGATATTCTATTAACTAATTTATTGCCAAGTGACGTGATTAATAAGATCCAACTCATCTAAAATTTTATTAATTAATTGTGAATGTCGATAATGTGATATTTTTAATACACATTTTTTGTTTTACTAATATATATACTTTTATTGTCTAACTATGAACGTCAGTATTGCAGATATGATATTTTAATAATGCATTATCAAGTGACGTGAATAATAGGACTCGTCCCATACTTCAAACTAACTGTGACCTTTTTTTTTTGGAAAGGAAATAACTGTGAACTTAAACCCTCTTTGCCGAGTGCCAGGACAGGTGGCACTCGGCAACAAATTAAAAAAAATAAAAAAAAAACTTCGCCGAGTGTCAGATCGGGGGCACTCGGCAAATAGGGGATTTAACCTCCCGGCCCAGCCGGCCCACACACACCGCACACACGCACCCGCCCGCGCCCGCGCCAGCGCCAGCGCCACCGCCGCTATCCGCGCTAGCGCCACCCGCGCTAGCGCCGCCCCCGCCCGCACCGCCGGAGGTGGAGGAGAAAGAGAGGAGGACAAGCTCGTCGGACACCTCGCGCTCTTCACCGGACACCAGCCCGCCGTGCCGCTCGACAGGCAGCAGGCCAACGGCGGCAGGAGGTCGTCGTCGTTGTCGACGTCCACGCAGCTCGGTACGTAATTATGGCATTTGGGATCGGTCAGACTTGATGAGAAGGTGCAATGCACTGCCTATATATCCGGTAAGATAAATAGCTAGTATTTTGTATCCGTGTTTGCAAAACACTCAAATTAACACATGAGTTTGGTTGCTGTTTTCATTATCTTGGAAAGAAAAAGGGCACCGCAAAACTGCAATCAAACTCATGTTGTTGCTCTTCGTGCGTAGATCAATCGACACATATATAGAGCTGTAATTATGAATTAGTAGTGTGATTGTGATATGGGTGTAGTTTTAGTTTTGATTTAATGGTGCTACTACTCCAATAAGATATGGCATCAAAGCAAATGTGACTGGCATGTTTAACTTTGCAAAAATTAGGGCCTACAACACAACTGAATATTCCAAATAAAGTTTTGTATATATATATATATATATATATATATATACTTTGCTATAATTCTGAAGTAGTGTGGTGGATTGTTTTGGTTGATGTACTAACTATAATTATTAAGACGTCCAAAAGGATGTCAAATGTTAATGCCTTTGTTAAGTTTACTCTAACTTGGGAAACTTTATAGATTGAACATCCCACATGTATATGTACTTTGGTACATACTCCTACACACATAGACTGCTGAGTTCTGACTGCATGTTGTGTTCAGCAGGAACGGCCTGAGGTCGGTCGATCTTTTGTTAATTTTAATTTCGATCTATGGAGTGATATGGATGCTACATATATAAGTTCTAGTCAAAACTGCTATTTCCCATGAATCTCAGCATTTGCACACTACAAAAAGATGGTGGGTGGTGGGAGAAGGAGGAGGAGGAGCAGGTGCCCCAGGAGGACGCCGAGGAGGCGCAGGAGGACGAGGAGGAGGAGGCGACAGCAGGGGGTTCCGCTTCCTCTAGTTCGTCGAGCGTCTACTTGCGAGGTCCCGCGAGCCTCCCTCAGCGACCGATACCTCGTGAGAGACGCCTGCTGATTCGACCCGAGGGGGAAAAGTAAGTAATTTTATATGTTATCACTACTTTATATGATATGTTGAAAATCAAAATAGAAACTAAGAATTTTTCTTAATCGCTTGGGCAGGAACTGGACGATTGTGGCGAGTGGAGGTGGTCACACATGCCAGGTCAATGGCATCCTCGGTCTTCTGTGCAAGGAGCACTTCCCTGGCCTGGATGAGTACGCCGGAGTGATGGGGCCGGCCTACTCATTTGACCACTATGCCGCCGCCCCCGATGCTGCAGATCGGGCCCCAAGGGTATTCAACAACAAGGCGGAGCGGGTGAAGCAAGAGCTGTGGGTAAATCCTCCTCGCACTACATTGCTCAATACATCGTATTCATTGGACATTCTTGAAATAATAAATGGATATATCGTGTTTGTATGCAGGATTTCTTTAGATGCCAGGACGGACATGAGGCCAGGGCGGATGCGGTGGCTACCAAATGCTGCAAAAAACTCGTCGTGGACATGCATTACGAGGCGCGCATCCAGGCCATCGTAACTTACCACGGGACCCTCCTTGGAACGAAGGTCACCAAAAGGGACGCAAGGAGCATGACGCTGACCCGGGACCAGTACCTGCAGTTAAATACAGAACATTAATACTGATTTCTTTTGAGATTAAGTAGGCTTAATTTCATCTTCTGATATGTCATGTACTTGATGGCCTGTAGATGATTCCTTATTGGTGCGCCGCGCATCCCCAGTGCTGGGAACAAATGGTGGACAAGTGGTGCTCACGCGAGTGGGAGGAGACGCACAACTTGTGCCGGGAGCGGCGTTTGATGATGCCAGGTGTAGCACACCATCAAGGCAGCCGCAACGATGCAGAGGCCGGTAGTTCCAGTTTAGCTCCACCTGCACCATAGACGGACCCCGCTTTGATTGCTATTCTTGAGCGGATGCAGCAGGATTAGGCTAGACAGGCTCAGGAGACCGCTGCCAACTTTGCTCAGTTTCAGGCTCATCAGGATGAGTTTCAATGACAGCAGCAGGTCCTCCAGCAGCAGCAGCAGCAGATGCATCAGCAGCAGTTACTCATGCAGCAGCAGCTTATGTGATTCATGCAGCATGTAGTGACAGCTCTTGGGGCCCCATAGCCACAGCCTTTGCCCCAGATTGCTTAGCCTGCCACCACTACGACGACTCCAGCAGTACAGCCCAGTGGGCTTCAGAGTTAGGGATAGCCTCCAGCTCAGTTTGCTTCTCCCCTAGTACAGGTGTCCTAGTGGTTATCCTCGCTAGTGCTAGCTCTGTAGTTCACACCACTTCAGACGGGCTTCACACCGGATCAGTCATCCTCGCTATTTGTGCCTGACACGTCAGTCTCCAGGAGTCTTGGAGCATCTTTTAGCGAGCTGACAGGGATGCCTACACCGCCACATATGCTTGCCCCAGGTCCTTCTACAGCAGCTCCCGTCGCCGTGACTACTCAGAGGCTTCCTTCTTCTGTCGCATCTTCAGATCCTACGACAGATATACCAGCAGCATCATAGGCAGCACCTGCCCCAGCTTAGACCCAGACCGCTTTAGCGACGCTTCCAGCCATAGAGGGTCAGTCAGCACAGAGCTTAGGATCAGATGATGATGCTGCCCAGTTTTAGCTTGCTCCTCGTACTTCAGCGCTCGACTCGTCCGCTGCAGCCCCACCGACTAGCCCTTAGGTTTTGGTGTTTGACACCAAAGGGGGAGAGGGTTCGAGTATGTAGACTCAGGGGGAGCGACATTTAGGGGGAGCTAGTTAGCTATTAGTCTTTTATATACATTTGGAGTTTTATTTGTGTCATACACTACTACTTTTATGCATTAGTGTGTTTACTTTCATGTATACTATTATATCTATGTGATAGTGATATCTACGTGATTGTGATATATGACATGTGTGCTCTCTACTTTGAATTCTTTAATATGTCATATCACTTGAGCTATGCTCATTTGCCTTTCCTTCTGAGCTTTTACTCTGATGCAAATGAGCCTTTCTTATTGTACTCATGCTTATTTCATATCATTTGAGTACATCATGATGGCTTGGGTTATATAAGCTTGACTAACTCTTTTGTTCTTATTGCTAAAAGCTTATATGATCCTAGCATGTTAAAAACCTCAACTCTTTCACATACTCGAGGTTGTATTGTCATCAATCACCAAAAAGGGGGAGATTGAAAGCATCTAGGCCCCTAATTGGGTTTCGGTGATTAATGACAATGTTAGATTACTGTGACCAACGTATGTTTTGCAGAGGCAATTAAGTTAGGTCACGGTAATGGAGATTGATTAGGCAATCATGGTTGCCATGCCCCTATGATGGAAATCGTTTCGGTTTTCAATGGATGGACGATAAGGTTAAGGATAACTAGTTCTAAGTATCGATTGGAGTTGAAGAGACACTTAGAGTAGTTTAGGACTTTGTTTTTCCTTTGGCCGTACTATTAAGGGGGTATGGACGGGTAGCTTGACCTAGATGAGTCTAGTGAGTTAGGTGTGCTACACACTTGTTAAAACTAGCGCTAGGTAGCTCCTACATATGCCTAAGATCCAATGGAGCAAACTTCATTCACGTATGATCGAGAGTTGGAAGTGAATGGAGGGTCAAATACTGATCGGACGCTGGCCGCAGGGTCCGGTCAGTTCATTTGACCAAGGAGATTGCGTCTGGTGTGACCGGACGCTGAGTGGTCAAGTGACCGGACGCTGAGAGGCAGCGTCCGGTCGACTCTAGTAAGGTTCTAGAAGAGTGAATCTACAGCGTCCGGTCGACTCCACTAAGGTTCCAGAAGAGTGAATCTGCGACCGGACGCGTCCGGTCAGTGCTGACCGGACCCTGAGGATCCATTGTCCGGTCGAGTACAGTAAGCATCCAGTGAGGGAAAAATGGGACCGGACACGTCCGGTCAGTGGTGACCGGACCCTGCTAGCGTTTGGTCAACACGTAAACACTGGTGTGCGGGTTGAACCGACCGGAGCGTCCGGTCAATATGATCGAAGCGTCCGTTCACCCCGCAGAGGCACATAACGGTTCGTTTTTCAGCCCATGTTATAAATAGAAGCTCCACTCGTGTGTGGAGTGACTTTTGCTCATTTCAATAGCTGAAACACACCTTAGAGAGTGCCAAGAATAGCAAGGTCCTAGTGAGATGATTGAAATTTAAGAATCCAAAGAGAGCCCTCATTAGCAAAGATCAAGAGTAGCAAAGTGTGCATCCACCCTTCTCCCTAGGCTTGTAGTGGTCAAGTGAGAGTTTGTGCTTGTTACTCTTGGTGATCGCCATCACCTAGACGGCTTGGTGGTGATTGGGAGCTTGGTGATCATCCGAAGAGCTTGTCGATAACCCAACTCAAGTTGTGAGCGGTTGTGGGTGATTCACCGCAACGGAGTGTCAAAGAATCAACCCGTAGAGAGCACTTGATCCTTACTAATCGTTGACATAATTATTTCCTGGCCCCTCTGCATGCGTAGGATGATATTTATTTAGAAACAAATGCGGTGACATCGTCGCCGCCGTGCTGGAACTTGGAGACGGCGCAGTCGGTGGAGAAGAGGCCCGACGAGAGGTACTTGTGCGTGCGCCCCCATGACGGGCATCTTGGCGCCGATGTTCAGCCTACTCACGTAGCTAGGGCTATACGTCGCCCGAGCACGCCGTCGACGTCCGCAGTGAGGAGGTTATGGAACCGAAGCCGAGGTCGAGGTGCACGAGGTCGTGGCTACCGGGAATGGTGATGCCCAGCCCGCACCCACGTGAAGTCGTGCCTCAGCTCCGAGTTGTGGTTGCCGAAGAAGTGCGCGTTGATGTGGAGGTTGGCGCCGAGAGGATGCAGAAGCTTGTGGCCGTGGAAGTAGAAGGTGTTGCTTTGTCGCCGTCGAGCCGGACGAGGACGGTGTTGTTGACGTCGCTCGGCTGCGGACCGACAGCCCCGGTAGGGTCTGGATAGCCACCGTCGTCCCCTCGATCATGCAAGCAACGCCGACGGGCTCGCCGCCGTCGGGCGATTTCACGATGTGGTCCTCGTCCTCGCCCCACCGCACAAATCACAAAAATACGTAAGGTAATAACCAAGATCGGATGTTGTCATCCTCGCCGAGTCCTCTTGCCGCAATGCCGTCGTCTGGATTTTGGAAGACTAGAACTCAGCGTCGGTGTCTCGGTGATCTGTCTTTGGTGATCGCGCGTGGTGAACCGGTGATCGGCGCTTACGCTCTCGCAGATCCTCGCATCTCGCCAAAGTTCGGAATCACGACTCGCGATAGCTACGTGCACACATGTGCGGATGTTGATAGCTCGGCTCCTTGCCTCCTGAAAAGAAAGAGGCCAACGACTTTTTGCTGATGGGACGCTGCATCTTCTCATTAATCCAAAATCCTAATGGACTATAACTAAAGGGTATGAGTTATTATATACCTGGGCTTGGCCCTCATCCCGCGAGGGCCCTCGGCTGTTGCACCTCTGCCCGCCCCTTAGGGCCGGCACTGGTCGCGCCTCAGCTCCGGGTTGTGGTTGCCGATGAAGTGCGCGTTGATGTGGAGGTTGGCGTCGGAGAGGATGCAGAAGCTTGTGCCCCGTCAAGCGCGGGTCGCCGCAGGAAGTGTCGGGGAAGAAGTCACGCTATATATGTGTACAACATGGAGTGTGTGTGTGTGTAAAATCCTAGATGCTTATTCATCTATAAATAATAAAATAATGATGATAATATTTTTATGGTTCTTCCATGTAATAATAACAATGTTAAAACAACATATGAACCTAGGCAGCATTTCCTTTTAACTAATAGTAATCCCTGTCTAATTTGTTTGTATATCGTACATCCGGCCCAATATGTGTGGAAGGCTTCGATTGAAAGCCCAATTGCATCGTCCTAGTTTCAACCCACGAAACTGTCTCCATTTGAAGCAGGCCAGCGAATCCAATCTCAGCATTGTTTGTGTAAGATATTTTTTTAAAAATTTTTAATTGCACTATTTTTTCATATAAAAATATTTTGATACATCTTTGAAATTATATTTTTTTTAATTTTTGTATATTTTTTTAATATTTCTAGTACGATTTCCCTCCATGAACTTTCACTAATCCGATTTACCTCCCTGTGACGTGGCACCACATCAGCAAAACTGCCAATTAAACCGACCAGGTTGCAAAAATTTTAGAAGTTAAAGGGGGTCAAAGTAACCGATGGATGGAAATCCAATGGCCCAATAAAACAAAAAAACAAATGACTAGAAAAAATATGACGTGCAGGGAGTGGAACTCAGCATGTTCCAAAACAATTCTATCCTGCATGGACCAACCACCATGTTTCTTACGCGCTCTATTCAGATTTGGTACGCATTCCTGCAGCTGAAGGAACAAGTTGAAGTTGTATACCCTCTCCGTTCCACAGTCTGAAAATATTGTACCATGTTCCCGTAGCACGTTCCCTACATTCCGAGAACTTAGTTGCTAACCGTCAAACAAAGGGTTTTGTAAATGAGGAAAGTAAATCGGACGACCACAAAAGTTGAGGAGTCAAAAGGACGTTTTGCTTTGTGTAACGTCCATTCAACCAAATATGTGTGAAGATTGAAAACCCAATTGCATCGTACCAGTTTCAAATCACGGAACTGTCCATTTGAACCAGGCCGGCGATTCCAATCATAGAAAACGGCCATGGTGGCTGTGATAGATGAGAACACTGTGAAGCGCGCAAACGAGGCATGGTCTCCGACTCAGTCTATCTCTTCCTCTGCTAGCTGCTGTAAAAAATTTTGTATTCCTATTCCGTTTCAGTTCAGATTTTAGAAAATAGAAAGTTTGTGCGTGTGAGATCTGAGCACATGTAACATATTGACATTGCTTGGTGGATTTTCAGATTGCAGATCTGGGATTGATAATACATAATAGTAGCAAGGTGTTTTCTATTAATTCACTAGAAACTGTGGAAAATGAAACCCTACAGAAATTTAATTTCAAAATTATACAAAACCACGGCTTCGGAAAATGAAACCTAAGAATGTTCTACTAGCTCTAGGCTTTGGTGTACTCTTGGTCCACCCCTGTCCGTCTACCGACGTAGATTTCCATTAGACACAAGGAATTGCTCGTTACCTAGTGACTGTGTTGTTCGTCAAATGGCAATTGCGGAAACGCCATCTGACTGGACCATGATGCTTAACAATTCTAACTGGTTAAATGTTGGTGTTGACCCAAGTATCTCTTATCTCCTACGACTAAAAAGACTAAAAGTAAGACTATTTTTTGGTGCGACTTTTTTTTTGGGTCGCTCCTCCCTTCCGGCCAAACGATACCCCGCGCGATAGAAAAAGAAACTGTCATCCATGCGATCCCCGCCTGCTTTGAAGAAAATAAATCGATCACCAGAGGCCACATGCATGGAAGGAAACAACAATAATGCATGGAAGGAAACAATTGGCAAAGATCAAGCAAGACGACTCCCTTCCGGCCATGCGATACCCCGCGCGATAGAAAAAGAAACTGCCATCCCTGCGATCCCCGCCGGCTTTTAAGGAAACAAATCGATCACCTGAGGCCACATGCATGGAAGGAAACAATAATCATGCATGGAAGGAAACAATTGGCAAAGATCAAGCAAGACGACTCAATGAGGTTGGCCCTTAATTTTAGTGTTTCTAGCATGCAGACCTGAAATTAAAAAGTGGCTGCTCCTTGAGAACAACAGTGGTGCCAAATAAAAGATGTGCAGGTTATACATGGTGAGACTGGTGAACCTTCTGCAATTTCCTAAACGAATATTCCCACCATTCGTATATAGGTCAATTCTCATGCGTTTCTTCGTGCTCCAATTAGCATATAATATGAAAGTATTGTTGTGTTCATCACGACTTCCAGTTGACTACTCCCATTAGCATATACTTCCTCTGCCCCCAAAATATAAGTCGTTATGGGATGTGTGCAGGTCAAACTTTTTCAACTTTGACTCGGTTTGTAAAAAATACGTGCAACATTTAACAATCAATTGGTCGACTCCTAAGGCCACATGCATATAAAAAATACCTGTATTATAATTGGTCGAAGTTAAAAAAAAATTGACTTCTCGGGAAGCGAGAATGAATTCTATTTTGGGACCGAGGGAGTATATGAAAGCAGTGTTGAAAATATTTTAACAATCAAGTTCGTCTCTGTCTAATTGGTAAGCTTAGATATCATAATGGTATCAAAAAAATTCGACTCTCATGGACACCCTCATGGATCGGTGTAAAGCATCCCAATCCTATAACATACACAAATGACAACCTTAAAGACCAACTTAGAAGTTCTAGCATTAGAGTATATACGTGCAGACACTGATCCATGTACTTTACTAAGGAATAACACATACCTGCAGGTAAATAATGTTTCTTGGGTTAAGCATGGTTAAATTCAGTTTTGAACCGCTATAATAACTTACACTACTACTGCATTTAGCGCCTACAGTGGTGGGCAAATCAGCTTTCTAATTAAATGTGGGCGGCTCACCCACCTCTAGGAAGTCATCTCTATTAAAAGGAATCGTTAACGCTAATTCGGTCACACAAAAGCAAGTGCCAAATTCCACAGGCCACATAGTGCCAAGACACGCGGCGAGGCGGTATAAACAATGATGCTAACCAGGGGGTCAGCGACGCCGATCTAACCCTCGTTCTTCGCCTGAAAAATACACGACAGCTCTTGAGATGACCCGCCGCTAGGTAGAATAGATATATGATCCCTCAAAAATACAAATTACCCAAGCACTCATAATTTATCCCAAATTCTAACAGATTCTATCATAAGTAACTTTACAATTCCATTTGAAAAGGCAACATTCACAAACATACCTAACATCAATATCTATCATCAATGTAAATATCATAATCACAATTTCTTAATAGGGTTACATGTGTCTTTTGTTTTACCTCATAATATATCCTAAAATCTTCATGATACCTTTTATTTCGGATTAGATAGATAGATAGATAGATAGATAGATAGATAGATAGACGGATAGATAGATAGACGTATAGATAGCTAGATAGATACTAAATACATCAACTGTAAATTTTTTATTAAAAAGATAGAGTAGATAGATACTAATTAATACATAAATAGAAATATTTTTTCGTAAAAAATAGATAGATAGATAGATAAACAGACAGACATATAGTTAGATAGATATTAAATGCATCAACGGTAATTTTTTCATTAAAAAGGATAGAACAGATAGATATTAATTAATTCATAAATAGAAAGATTTTTTTATAAAAAAATATAGCCAGGTAGATAGATACATACCTAGTAATTTTTCATTAAAAAATATAGATACTAATTAATACATAAATAGAAATATTTTTTTGTAAAAATAGATATATAGATAATAAATAGATAGATAGACATATAGATGGACAGACATATAGGTAGATAGATACTAAATACATCAACAGTAATTTTTTATTAAAAAGATAGAATAGATAGATACTAATTAATACATAAATAGAAAGATTTTTTCATAAAAAATAGATAGATCGATAGATAGATAGACAGACAGATAGATCGATCGATAGATAGATAGATGTGCATATATAAAACTTCATTGTAGCTGCATGTTTTATTTGGAAGGTCCTCTCAATTACTACATAATATAGTTCAGTCGACTTAGTATAATGTACATACTTGATTATATAATGTGTTATCATGTACTCCCTCGGTCCTGTAATACAGTGTGTTCTAAAAATTCTAAGACAACTTAAGGAAACACTCAAATGACGCATGTACCCATATATTATTCCAATTATAGATTTTCTCCTCAAATCATGGCTTCCTTTTTAACAAACCTTGCCAAATTTAAACATAGTTATTATGTAGAATGCATTGTATTTCAATACAAATTTTAGAAGGCACAGTGCACTCTATTTCAGGACGAAGGGAGTAATATATTTTAGGTCCCTAAAGTTTTTATGGCTCAATTACCATGTTAATTGTTGATAATGTCTTGTATTTAATATATATTTTTGTAGTTGAGCCACTCAAATAAAAGGAAAGGACGGCCATGCGCATGAAAAAGGACGGAGCTGCATGTCCATCCGTGTCTTCCTTGATCAAAGGTATTTGAGAAATTTTTTTATTTTTCTAGATTAATTAATTAATTTGAAAATCTAAAAAATTAATAGCTAAGATTTATTTGAGATATTGTAAGTAAGGGGTGTGCCTTCTATATATAATAATCACCAGCCACATATCTAGCAAAGGAGAACTCAGGAGTACTACTAACAACCACCATCTCTCTAGCAGTCTAGCTTGCAATGGCAGGGAATTCAAGAAGCACCGTATGCAGGATGGCTGCTGCTGTTTTCATTGCTCTCGTGACCGTGTCCTCTGTTATCTCGTCCACATATGCACTGGGTAAGAGAATATGCATAATCTTCACATTACTCTCAATAAGGGTTTTACTATTTGTGCGTGTGTTCTGTCGAACTGAGCTGTGATTAATTGCACGTGCATGCAGCGTTCGAAGAGAAGACATGCGACGACATGTTTCCCTGCAACATCATCGTCTGTAGCTACAAATGCAGAGACAAGGGCAACATCCTGCATAGTGGGAAATACTCAACAAAATGCGAAGGGCGAAACAACAAATGCTGCTGCGTCATCCACAGACCGACAAAATAGTTTGGACTTTGGATCGTTGACTGATGTGTATATGTTTCGACCCATTTGGCCGATGGTTCAATAATAAATTCGGTGCATGAGTACGCGCGTGCAACCTTCAAGCGGCTCTATTCCTGGACGATTCTATAAATTGTTATTTATTCCTCTCATGTCATCTTCATCCGATTTATAAATCATATTTGTGATCCTAAACGAATTCGAAAAAGTTTTGATCTGTTTCTCTATCAGAGGTCATTTGCAAAATTCGAATTTTAGTACTCAATTTTTACTATTTTGCGTCTATTCGTACGGCGGCTCTATATTCTGCCCCCCTACAAATCAGATTTGTAGGGACGGCTAGATATAAAGTCGCCCCTGCAATTACGGCCATTTGTAGGGACAGCTGATAACACTAGTAGAACTTACAAATAGATTTTTTTTGCGAATTACACAAGTATAGTCACAGACACTCTAGACGCACGCACACTCATCCCTATGAACACACGTACGTAAATCATATCCCTATGAGCACCTCTGAAAGACTGTGCCGACACATATCGAGATTGACATAGTCACCATAGGCGTTTTGCTCTCGATGGGAACGTCGCCTACCACTAAAAGAACAATACCGTTAAATTTTAGAATAAATCCAGGAAAATGCAAGCATCCATGCGAAGTCAAGGACTTGAACCTTAGTGGATGTACATGTTCTACCACAAGGAAACTAACTAACTGAGTTAGGCTCAGTTCGTCCCTACAAATGGATTTGTAGCACTAGTACAGAAACAAACTGTACTCCCGGTTGGGAAACCCCTTCAGTCCCGGTTTCGTTGGAAGGTGAATATTTTAAGGAAGATATTTGGTGTTATAGGAAAGATGGCCTAGTGATGGGAGTTACCTAAGTATTATTTGGAGTATCTGTCAGAATCCTGGAATTAGTTTAGTAAGTTACTTGGAGTAAGATTGACACATATGCGAGGTAAAGTGATATCCTTATCGTGACAATGGAACTACACGATAAAGTAAAGAAGAATCCAAAGGCGAAGTATCCCTATTTCCTAGTCGACGTCTTCCGAATCTCGGGGACGGGATTCGTCTTAAGGGGGTAGAATTGTAACACCCTAAAATTTGCTTTTTTGGAAATAGGTGTAAATTGAGGTAATTTTGAATTTTTGTGCTCATGAAAACATAGGAAAATAAATTTTTCTTTCATTAAATTAAAATTCATCATAAGGTTTAGCAACATGTTTGAGCATATATGATGATGCATTTGATTTATTTGGTTGAGTGGTTTTGATTTAAAATTCAAAATGGTTTGAAATGCTTTTAAAAAGAAATTAAAAATGGCTATGGAACAAAAGAAAAGAAATTTTGAAAATAAAAGAATTTTAAAAGGTGTCAAATCTATTTTTGGAGAACGTACCAAAATTTCTTAATTTTAATTAAAAAGTGTATTTCAAATCCTATTCGAATTTGATTTGGTTTGCATTTGGATTTGAATTTGGAAACAAAGTTGAAAAGATTTGGAAAATGGAAAATTCCCTCTTCTCTCGATCTGGCCCAGACGGCCTGCTCGCACGCGGCCGTTCTCGTCCCGCGTGGCCGTGGCCCGTTTCCACCCGCGCGGCCCATCTTTCCTCTTCCCACTGTGCCAGCCCGTTCAGTTCGCGCGCAGCCCATCTCCGTTTCTCCGCACGGCCCAATCCGTGGCCCAGGCCGCAGCTCAGCCCCGCGCGCTCGGCCGCTCAGCAGCGAAAGCCGCCCGCGCGTCCCCTTCTTCTTTCTTGCGCCGACAGGTGGGGCCGCCCTGTCAGCTCCCTCCTCTCCACAAGCTCGTTATCCGCTTGGACTCCGTTGTCGCCGCCTGGAGTCCGTGCTGCCCACGCGCCGTCTTTCTCGAGCCGTCACTGCCGCTGGACCCGCGCCTCTCCGCACGCTGTCAGGTGGGCCCTCGGTGTCGGCACTGTCGTCGTCGCCACGGACTCGACCGCCGCCTTCCGTATCGCCGACGAACCCTCGTCAAATCCGTGTCCGCGCCGCTCCCGACTCCTCCCCTGCCGTGCGCGCCACGTCGCTCCGCCCCATATAAGCCTCCGCGCCCGTGTCGTCCCCCAAGCCTGGAGAAAGCCGCAGCCGCCGTCTATGCCCTAGCGTGCTCGTGCCGACGAGCCGCCCGGCCGCGTCCTCAAGCGCAGCGCCGCCTCCTATCCCAAGCTTCGGAGCACTGCCCTCGCCTCAAGCCTTGCCGAGCTCGCCTCGTTGCTTGGCCGTTCCGTCGTCGTTTGGAGCACCCTGCCGAGCTTCTCCGAGAGGTAACGATGCCGTGAGTACCACTTACCACCCCTGCTCTCTTCTTCTCTCTACAACCGGCGCAAATTCACCAGAGTATCACCATGCATCCCGACCCGCTCAATTGAGCCCTACGCCATCGCTGCTCGCCCGCTGCCGCACCCAAACCCCAAATCGAATCCGCCGTTGCTGCTCTCCATTCCGGTGTGTCCTTGTTGTGGTAGGTGATGAAGCCCAGTACTCTCTTTCTCTTTCTTTCGATCTCTGTTGCTCCGGTCGCCGCTGTACATGATGCCACCGCCGTGAGTCATGCGATGCGTTGCCTTGATTCAATCTGCTGGTTAGCTTGATGACATCATCTTCCATGTCATGCTTTATGGTGGCCGTTTTCTTTTACAAAAACAACTCTAGAAATACAATAGAAATACGTAATCATCCTGAGCCGTTCGTTTTTAGATCAATGGCCTAGATTAAAACATACCCCTTCGCTGTTCTTTTTGCTAAAGAGCCCCTGTATTTTCGGAAAATAAACCCGCAGTCCAAAACATGTTTACAGATTTTGTTTTCCTCATTTGAAAGCGTATTTTGATTCGGTAAAGTCAAAAATACGTTTTCAGTCATTTACAGAATTGCCACTGCCATAACTTCTCCGTTTTAACTCTCATTTGACCCGTTCAACTTGCGTTAGGTTCGTAATTTCATAATCTACATGTTAATACTACTGTTAAGTTTGTTTTTAACTTTTAAAATTCATGATTAGATTTAATCTATTATTCGATAAAAAGAAATCTTGTTTAAATCATATCTTGTGCGTCTTAGATCCGTTTTAGTCCATTCAAGTTGCGTTAGATTCATAGCGTCAAGATCTACGTGTTAGTAACAGTGTTTATCATGTCACTAATACTGGAATTTTATGGTTTGAATCATATCTTAAATAACAATTATGCAACTGGTTTTTATAAATAGAATATGATTTGTTTCACTTTAGTTTTATAAATCAAATCTAAATTTGACTTAAATTATAATCTCTATGAAATATCTTATATATGTTTTTATATATTTAAAACACATGAAGCTAATAGTTTTATATTTTCTCCGATGAGCGAATCTTTCGGTAGATGTATCTTTTTCACCATAGCTTCGATTAGCGTGTTTTTCGCGTCTGTGTGTTCGTAGCGAGACGTAGATTCGTTTTATAAACTTTTCATGTTGATTTTATGTTTGGTGTACTGTTCTAATTTAGATCTATTGTTTGCTTCGTATATGATTGTATGGATGCTTGTGTGGTGCTTTATGATTACGTCCAGTCGGTGAGATTTACGTGTTGAATCAAGAAGAAGAAGAAGAAGAAGAAGAACGTTAAAGATTAAAGCTTACCGAAGGATCGGTGTTTTAAAGCAAGTATAGCATGTGATCATCCTTGTTGACCTATTCACCTTTAATCATATAATTCATACTGCATGTGTCTACCTTGACTGCCACTAAGGATATCCTAGTCTTTTGTACTTATACCTTGTTACCTTTGGGTTATTGCATTGGGTAGTACGATGCTAGTGCTCAACTACAACAATGATCTTGTAACTTGACTAATGGATTATGCAATAAACACTAAAAGATACTTTTTAGCAACATGGAACAAGGGGGCTGGAGCATTGGGCTATTTTATGGTGCTCTAGATTCCTCTCCCTAAGGACTTATCTGTAAGTGATCATCCGGGACTTACAGTACAGCTGTGAGGGCTATATGGCTCTAGCTTTAGCTCAGTATGATGACCTTTTCTAGCTTGTTAGTGGTTACCTTTATTGGCGTAAGAATGGCTTGACTAATCGGGTATAGTGCGGCCTCTATCTCCTTGAGTATAGGTTGCGCGTCATTGTGCCATCGGGAAGGGGGGATCTACATCTGTTTGCCGAGTGAATCTAATGGCCCTAACTTGTTAGACGAACCTTTAAAAGGCTTCATAGTGAACCCTGCCGACCTTCCTTGGAAGTGGGTCAAGAGATTAGCTACCTCGGGCGAAAGGGTAAATCACGACTCACAGTGAAAGTGTACAACCTCTGCAGAGTGTAAAACTGGTATATCAGCCGTGCTCACGGTCACGAGCGGCCTTGGAACCCTTACGGAATAGATGATGAACACTAATGATACGGATGATGAAGATGCTCACTAATGGTTAATTGTTTATGCTATTCATTATTTATGTTTACCTGGTCATGTGTTTATGGGGTTGTGATAAACTTGTTGCTACTCCTATGCTAAAAAGATGACTCATTAAAAGCTAATCGTAGTTAAACCAGTGTCAGCCTTTTGAGCCTCATGAACCCCATGTTATATTTGTTGAGTACGACATGTACTTACGCTTGCTTTATTTTACACATATTTAGAAAAATCCCGGATGGGTACCAGATTGTTATAGTTTGGAGGAATTAGGCTTGTGATTAACCAGTCAGTTGTCCCTATGGATTTGGAGTCTTTGCCTAAAGATCGGAGTTGTCTTTCCGCTGTCTATACTCTGAGGTTATATTCTTTATACTAATACGCTATGTATTTAAGCATTGTCTATTGATATTACCCTTATTTGTAGTTATATGTGAGATTTGACTTCCTGGACTTACATATGGTGTGTATCCGGTTTTGTTCTTAAAACCGGATGCTACACTGTTGCACGCGCCCGCATACACCTGTTGCTACAACGCTCCTGCGCATGCTGCCCTGCCTCGGGGATGGAATGGGCATGCTACACGGGAAGGCGTAGTGAGGTCACCGCACTTTTGACGTGCAGCACCAAGCCAAATAAAGCGGTTTAGCAATTAAAGAGACCGTGTATCTCCAACAACTACAGGAGTAGTTGGTGGTACACATGCTGCTGCTGCATGCCCCGCATGCGCTTGTTGCACGCCTACGCACCTACGCATGTTGCCCTGCCTCGGGGATGGAATGGGCACGCTCAACTGGAAGGCATAGTGAAGTCATCGCACTTTTGACATGCAGCACCAAGCCAAATAAAGCGGTTTAGCAATTGAAGAGACCGTGTATCTCCAACAAGTACAGGAGTAGTTGGCAGTACACATGCTACCGCTGCATGCCCCACATGCGGCTGTTGCGCGCCTACGCATGCTGCTGCGCGCGCCTATGTATGCCTCTTGCCACTAGGCGTGCTGGTGCGCATGCACGCGGGGACCGCCTCCTCCTGCGCTTCCTGTGTTAGCTAATGAAAACACTTGAAACATAAAGCACTTACTGCAACATGCATCTAAAACATGTGAAACATTTGAAACAGACTTGTGCAACAAATGTGTATAGTCACTGTAACATATGCAACATCCAGATAAAACACTTGCAATAACTTCTCAAACCGTTAAAACATTTGGATCATACACTTGCAACATACGTGCATACCAATTACAACATATGAAACATCAGATCTCCTTTTGCAACATCAAAATGAAACACATGCAACATCCAAATGAAACATCCACTTGATGCGCAAGAAACATACGGAGCTCGACGCCGGTGCATCGGAATAACCAGCCACATTGCACGAAAAATTAGGCCAGCACTCAGTTGTCCACGGTCACTCGTCACGGGACCAGCAAATGGCGCATGTAGATGTGGCCCCACGCTCCTCTCACAAAATCCAAGCGTCGATCGTTCTCTTTGGTCATCGGCTCACAGCACATGCACGACCCCACATGCCGCATACACCCCAAGCCACTACAGGAAACCGGGACTTTGCCCAGTGCTGGAATCTTTGCCGAGTGCCAAATATCGGGCACTCGGCAAAGGCCACCTTTGCCGAGTGTCGCACTCGGCGAAACTTGGCACTCAGCAAATATGTCTTTGCCGAGTGTCTGGCACTCGGCAAAATACGACACTCGGCAAAGCCAAACTTTGCCCAGTGCCAGACACTCAGCAAAGTTGGGCACTCGGCAAAGAGGCGCCCGGGATAACGGTGCCCGACGCCGGCCTCTTTGCCGAGTGCCTTCTGTTTGGCACTCGGCAAAATATTGGCTTTGCCGAGTGCCTAGGGCTAGCACTCGACAAAATATTCACTTTGCCGAGTGCCAAACCTTAGCACTCGGCAAAATAATTTTTTTTTGTTTTTTGCCACCAACTTTTTTTATTCGATTTTCATTTGTACCATGAACAACATGTTCAAATTTGGCACAATTTCATTGCTGTTTGCTATATTTCTTCACTTTATTTCGTTTTCTTGCAATTATCCGGAAAATGTAGGTTTGAACTGCAGGTGCATCGAATAATAGTTTTGATCCATTCCAAAAATGTTATTCTTGTTTGTTAGTGTCACTTTATGCTAAATCAAGGAACTATCTCCAAATTTCGATCAACGTGCTCACGGGGCAACGTCGCGAACTTGCGTGCGAGTGGTTATTTAATTCTATAAAATTCAAATGAATCCCGAAAATCATGAAACTTGGCGAGATGTCGTGATATCACATGCATATGCGGTGGTAAAAATTTGAAAATGATGTCCGCGCGCCCGCTGTAGGAAGGAGGAGGAGGTAGGAGGAAGAGGAGGAAGGAAAGCAGGAAGGAGAAGAAGGGGAGGAGGAAGAAGAAGAAAGAGAAGGGAGGAGAGAAGGAGAAGGGGAGAAGAGGAGAAGAAAGGTGCCGCCTCGGTTCGTCGACCCTCACGCCGTAGTGGTCGTCCCCGTTGTCGTCGCCGGGCCTCGGTCTTCGCATTCTCGCTGGCAAGGTATGCCCTAATGTTAGTATTAGTTAGTAAGTAGTAGTGTTAGTAGTAGTAGTTAATTAGTAGTGTTAGTATTAGTTAGTAAGTCGTAGTGACAGTAGTAGTTGTAGTTGTTGTTCATAGTTTTAGTGTTAGTAGTAGTTATTGTTGTATGTATGTGGTTGATGGCCTTCGTGCATATGTTTGGTATACATGTGGTTGTTGGCCTTCGTGCCAATGTTTTCTGTAGGTTTTGGGAACCTCTCCGTGTAGGGGAGGTGCTGCCGAAATTTTTAATGGAGTCTAACCATTTGCCTTTTCTTTGCAGGACGAGGACCGTTGGGAGGCACTCGGTGACCCCGATCGTCTGCGTTGGCGTTGCGGTTCTGCCTGCACCGCGTCGCCTCGCCACTGCAGCGACTCGCCACCGCCCCACTAGCCTGACCTCACCGACACCCTAGGTATAACCCATCTTGCATACTTGCATCTCGTGTAACCCCAGTTAGGCGTCTCCCGTCCGAAAGAGATACGGTCGTTGGTATGCAGATCTTTGCATACTAAATTCTGTACCTGTTTCGGATTGTCCACGTTTTTTGGACAGCCTGCGGATGCGTAGATGGGTTGGTTTCCGTGGCCCGCTCCTGTCCGAGATAGAGTTTCGACACCACCTCCTCGTTGTTCTCCTGATACACAATCTCCCTGCCAAGACGTGTATCGGGAGAACAGCGGGGAGGTGCTGCTGAAATTATGTCTTGGATAGGAGCGGACCATGGAAGCCAACCTCATCTATGCATCCTCGGGTGGGATTAGGACCTATCCTTCACCTATTAGATGTATAGTAGGAACGCCTTGTGGATTTACCTGCATTTTTTATTACTCGCTTACATATGCATGTGCCAGAGGATGGATAACCGTGAGTGGATGTACACGGGCCATGCAAGTATGACCCCAGAATGGATGACCAAGACCAATGCTTTCCTGGAGCATGCATTTGGTGAGGCTACTAAAGGGTCAGCCCGGATGCCGTGTCCGTGCAGCAGATGTGGGAACAAGAAAAGAAAAATTAAGAGGCTCGTGGGGGAAGATCTTATCAAGTATGGATTCACGACAAACTATACCCGCTGGATCCACCATGGTGAAGCCGATCGTATTAGAGATGAGGTGGTGAGACAGCGTCTCGAGGATTATGATGGAGATGGCGGGGTAGCAGACTGGATGGATGACATTCAGTAGGCACGGTTCGGTGAAGGATTGGAGGAGAAGCCGAGGAAAGCGCAAAGACGTTCTATGATATGTCGTCTTCAGTAAGCAGGCTTCCCTTGCACGAAAAAGACAACGGTATCACAGTACCGGATGCAATTGGACGCATCATGGGGTTGAAGTCGCAGCTTAGCATGAGTCGGGACAACTTCGATGGTATGTTGGCGCTTTTGGATCCTCGCTTCGGAGGATCACATCCTGCCAAAGAACTTGTACGAGTCACGTAAACTTCTTCGTGCACTTAAGATGTCGTATGAGCGAGATCCATGCTTGTCCGAATGGATGCGCCCTTTTAGGAAAGATCACGAGGGAGCAACGACCGTCAAAGTGCAAATCCTCTAGGTACCTAGAGGTCGACACTAGTGATGGCAAGAAGGAACAGCTGAGTATCCCTACGAAGGTCCTACGGTACCTTCCTTTCATACCGAGGATCCAACAATTTGTACATGATGAGAGAGTCCGCTAAACAGATGACATGGCACAAAAATGGCAAAAGGTACAATCCGGACAAGATGGTACACCCATCGGATGGCGACGCCTGGACCCATTTCGATGGCATACATCGTGTTAAAGCTGAGGAGGCTCGCAATGTACGTGTAGCGTTAACAGATGGGTTCAACCTGTATGGATTGTCCGCGCCCCATACACTTGTTGGCCCGTGTTCGTGATACCCCTGAATCTCCCCCCGTGTCATCTTTCAACCCAAGAACGTATTTTTGTCGCCGATAATTCCACGGACATCCGGGAACAATATGGGTGTGTTCATGGAGCCCGTGTTCGATGATTTGATCGATGCTTGGAAAAAGGGGGTACTGACATACGACCGAGCTACAAAGAGAAACTTCACAATGCATGTGTGGTACCACTACTCCCTGCATGACTTCCTGGCGTATGGCCTATTCTGCTCAAGGTGGTGTGTTCACGGGAAGTTCCCATGCCCAATATGCAAGGCGGTGTGAGGTTCACTTGGTCAAAGAGTGGTGGCAAGTTTTCTTCATTCGACCAACATCGCCGGGCCCCTCCCTTGACCATCCATTCAGACGAGACATCAAGAACTTCACGAAGGTGTTGAAGTCACCGATCCTCGCACTCGATGATGACCGCCGAGATCCGCTACCGAGATAGAGGCTCTCAAAGTTGATAAAGAGAAAGGTCGTTTTGATGGATATGGTCGATTACCACATGTGGACTCATAAATCGGGCTTGACTAGGCTTCCCTATTTCAACGATCTTCTTCTTCCACACAACATTGATTTAATGCACACAGAGAAGAATATCGCCGAGGCGCTTTGGGGAACACTCATGGACACGTAAAAGTCTAAGGACAATGTTAAGGCAAGAGTGGACTGGCGAAGACTGCAATAGACCAAAGCAAGTGATGAAGACTCCGCGCTACCGCAAGAAATGGAAAAGGACTTCGGTCGATTTCGTTTTGAAGAAGGACCAAAGGAGGGAAGTATGTCGATTAGGTTCACTCGTTAATGTTCCTGATGGGTATGCAAATAATCTGAGGAGGGAGTGAACGTGTCCACTTGCCGAGTGTTAGGGATGAAGAGTCATGACTTCCACATATGGATTGAGCGGCTCCTTCCAAATGATGACCGTGAGGTTTCATCCCCGAGCATGTGTGGCGCGCGTCTGGTAGAGTTGAGCTATTTCTTTCGCCAGCTTTGTGCCAAAGAGCTATCTCGGGCCGTGATTGATGACTTAGAGAAAGTGGCACCTGTGTTGCTCTGTAAGATGGAGAAGATCTTCCCACCTGGCTTCTTCCTCTCAATGCAAAGATCTGATTTTGCACCGCCTCACGAGGCACGAATGGGGGGGCCCGTGCAAGCCCGTTGGTGCTATCCAATCGAGAGATGTCTAAAGGTTCTTCGAAAAAGTGTAGAAATAAAGCTAGAATTGAGGCATCCATGGCAGAGGCATTCATTCTTGAGGAGGTGTCAAACTTCACAACATCATACTATAAGGATAGCCTTCCCAGCGTGCACAATCCAATCCCTCATTACAACACCGACAAGAGGTCATCAAATCTCAGCCTTTTCAAAGGTCAACTTGGCAGGGCAAGCGCTTGAGCACCAAGACCTTGCGGAATGATGAGTGGTGCACTATCATGTTGTATGTGTTGTTGAACCTTGACGAAGTGAACCCTTATGTGCAGATAAGTTCTCAATGAGCTTGTTACATACGCGCCACTATCGCTCTATCTATCCAACCCCTTGTCTCTTGCTTTTTTAGGGAATTTCAAATACATCTTTGGACAGAAATAGGGATCCTTCCCTCAAGAACAAGATAGTCTTCTCAAAGGTGGTGTGCCCGATTTCATTTCATGGTTCAAAAGAAGGTACCATCCAATTTACATCGCTCCATCTGTGACATCCCACTTTGCTCCTACGAAGCGAGTAATGATCTATCCGCCCTCACCTTACAGTGCACGCATGGATGCGGAAATGGATGAAGAGTTGAAACAGTTGTCAAAGGCTTCCCCTATAGGGTCAAGTCATTCACCGATATGATGTGAATGGCTATCGCTTCCACACAAGAAGCCACGAGCTCGGTCGGCCCAATCGAAAAACCACGAATCTCGGAGTTCGTGATGCCCAGACCGATGACCGTGACTACTACGGCATAGTCGAAGAAATATACGAGCTCAACTTTGAGCTTCATGGGAGGTCATAAGCCAGTCGTATTCAAATGCCATTGGTTTGATCCCAATGTCACGAGAAGAGCCCCTGAGATTGGACAAGTTGAAATTCGACAAGATTCCCTCTATCAAGGAGACGATGTCTATATTGTGGCTCAACAAGCCACGCAAGTTTATTATCTTCCATGGGCGTGCCAAAAAGATCCCACTCTTGAGGGTTGGTACCTTGCGCAGTTGGTATCACCGCATGGCAAAGTGCCTGTCCCAAACGATGAGGATTACAACTTTGACCCAAACACATATACAGGAGAGTTCTATCAACCCGAGGGGCTAGATGGCATGTTTCACATAGACATGTTTTCGCTGATGGGCATGGAAGTAGACAATGACATTGATGAGGATGATGGAGATGAGGACGATGGAGAAGAGGTGCAAAATGCCAAAGACTTAGCACTGCTTGAGCGATTACGGTTTGGCGTTGCCATTGATGACAACGATGGAGATGAGGCAGAAATGTTAGACAATATTGTTAGTGATGACGACACTTATGATCCGCCACCAATCCACGAAGATTATTTCTAATTCATGTAATACTATATTATTATTATTTTCTAGTTATGTTTCGTTCATTTTGCATCTCTATATTTGTCTATATTGTCAAAACTGGTTTACTCTTTGTATTTGCAGGCACTCGACAAAATGCCGGGCGGAAGGCGGACCCGGACCTGCAACTTGCTCTATGCGAGGACGACTCAGGATGTGGAGGCAGAGGCGGAGGCGGAGGCGAGGAGCCGTCCGGCCCGCCGCCCCCGCGGCCGTCCGAGGAGGGCGGTGCAGTCGTCTGCCGTCCCCCCGCCCGAGGAGGACCGGACGACGACCACTGACGACGAGGACCAGCAGCTGGCCCCCCAGACAGGAGGGGGTGACACTTCCTCTGGGGGTGGCGGGGGGTGACACTTCCTCTGGGGGGGTGGCGGGGGGTTCCACTTCGAGCACCTCATCGGCACCGTACTTGCGCGGGTCCTCGTAGCTCCCGGCGCGGCCGATCCTGTTTCAGAGGAGGCCGGTGATTCGTCCCAAGGGCGACAAGTAAGTATCCGTTCATTTTGCATCTCTTCTTGTTCATATGTCGAAACCGAATGCGGACTAATAATTCTTCTTCATCGACTCAGAGGAACTGGAACTTGTGTCCGGGGGAGCGATCATCGGTAGTGCAATGGGATCCTCGGTGGCCCGATCCGCTTTGCACTACCTGGTTTGGTCACCCACGCCCGAGTTGAGTCGCCTCCACGGACGTGGGACCACTTCAACTCCGTCGTGGACGCCGTGTATGCAGCACCGTCACGAGAGCGGATCGAGCGTGAGTTCTGGTGAGTCTACATCACACTACATTGCTCAATACTATGGAATCATTAGACGTTCTTGAAATAATGAAAGGACACATGATGTCTGTATGCGGGACTTCTTCACGTTGAGGGGCATGACCCACTTTGGGTGACGAAGGTGCGGGCGAGGATGAGGCATGCAGGGGGCGAGTCACGGACCAGCACTACGAGGCGAGGCTGCAGTGCCACATCAACCACTCGTCGACGTCCTTGGTGGTACCGGGAAGAAGCGAGGCCAGACCATGACACTCACCGTGGAGCAGATACCTCAAGTAAGTTATAAAACATTGTTATCGACTCATTCCATGAAGAATAGGTAGCCTTCATTTTATATTCTAACATTTCTAATACAATACTTGATGGCATGCGAGATGTGTCCTTCTTGGCGCGCCAGCACGAGATCATTGATGGCGCCATCGTGGACAAGTGGGTCTCCGATGAGTGGAGGGAGAGGCACGCCCTCCGTCCGGAGTGCCGCTTCTGCAGATGGGTGGGCCGGCGCACCACCAAGGCAATCGGCCCCTCGGTTAAGACGCCCAGAGCACAGGTACACGCTTACGCACTTATTTATTTATTTGTTCTAACGCTCAATTCTCATTACTTCTAATCGTCTTTGTGTTTTCCTCGCAGTCCTAGTCGCATGATGGCCAGAATGCAACGAGTTCATAAGGCGTACGCCATGGCACACAAGGGCAAGGCGACGACCCGAGGCGTCATGAAGAACACGAGCGTCCCACAAGAAGCTCACCGACTCGCCTCGCGCGGCCCAGCGGCATGGGGAGGACTTCGACCCCACCACCCAGCCCCTTGATACCGACCTCGTGATGAGGCTCGGAGGAGGGAAGCAACCGGCCGCACTTGATGGCCTCCAACATGGTCGACTCGACCTGCGGCCCAACCTTGCCCGAGATCCGAGCACACGAGCACGAGCTCCTCCGTCCCCATTCGACCTCGGCAGGCGAGCACACTGCAGCACAGATGGCGGCACTCCAGTTAGTTCTATTTCATTCGCCGCTCATTACTTTTACACATGTACCTTGCATTTGCATTGTTTAAACGTTGGTGATTGAATATTGCAGGCCACTTGTGGAGAGGATGGAGGCCGAGAGGGAGGCCGAGAGGGTCGAGAGGGAGAGGAGAGGGCCCGAGGGAGGCCGAGAGGGCCGAGTGGGAGGTCCCGAGGGCCCAGAGGGCGGCCGAGGCGCAGAGGATGCAGGACATGTTCTCATTCATGTCGAGCCTCGATACCACTCTCCCGGGTGTGGTGGTGCCCCAGTCGCTGCTCGCTCCAGTTGTGCCTCCTACTCCTCCGGCTCTAGGCACTCCGATGAGTATATATATATGGTTGAACAAGTCCTTTAGCTTGTGTAGATACTAATGAATTCAATTCTCCTTTGTGCAACAGTCGTCGAGTTCAAACCCGACTCCTTCCTCAAAGACACACACACCCGGTCGGACAGTCCACCACCGCATCTGAGGTGCCCCTTCAGGCTCCCATTGGGATCAGTGGCAGTAGGTGGTGCCCCTTCATGTTTCATTGACTTTTCTTGATTTAGGACTTGTGTTGGATGAAGACTTCTTAGATGTTGTCATGGATTTGCACATTGGATGTGCGTGTGATGGATTATGCCGGAGGATGTGCTTGTGATGGATGTTGAATGTGCTTGTGATGTATTATGGATTATGTATGCGTTTTGTGTGATGCTAAATGCATGTGTGCTGTCTCATGTATTATATATGAGTTTTACGTGTTTGCTTTCGAAGGAAAGCAACAAACAAAAAAAATTGTAAATTTCCCAGCTTTGCCGAGTGCCAACACTCGGCAAAGAAGTCTTTGCCGAGTGCCAGGGGTGTGGCACTCGGCAAAGCTGGGAAAAAATGCCGCAAAAAACAGCCACTTCCCCAGTTTTACCGAGTGCCACAGCCTGGCACTCGGCAAAGGGGCACTCGACAAAGAGGTCAATTTTGCCGAGTGCCAGATGGTACCACTCAGCAAAGATTATTTTTAAAAAAATTTTAAAAAAAAATTGTTTCTTTGCCGAGTGCTCAGCCCTGGCTCTCGGCAAACATTCAAATTTTGCCGAGTGCCAGTCCCTAGGCACTCGGCAAAGCCGGCGTTAAATGTTGACGGCAGTTATTTTTTTGCCGAGTGCGGGTTTGGCACTCGGCAAAGACTTTGCCGAGTGTCGATTTTTAGCACTCGGCAAAGAAATTTTTGCCGACAAAGTCTTTGCCGAGAGGTCTTTGCCGAGTGCGGCACTCGGCAAAGCCTTTGCCGAGTGCTTGCCTGGCTTTGCCGAGTGCCCCCGGCACTCGGCAAAGAGGGCGTCTGCAGTTGTGAGCCGAGCGAGTGGCTGTTTGGCAGGTCAGGGCCTGCTTGACTGTAGCTGTACGCCCAGTTTTTTTTCTTGGTCATCACGCGTTGCAGCGTAGGTCAGTCTGTCCGGACGGACAGACGCCAGCAACGATGCATTACCGTACAGTAAACAGACCGAAGCAGGTATGATATGATATAGCAAAAGTGGTGAAGGAATAGCCCCTGTTGCCAGCAAAAGTTAAAAAAAAAGAAGCTCCTGTGTGAATTGGATATTTGGATACGACACGTTTATTACTCTACTTGGATCCAGCCGCGAGGATATCTCAATATCCTGGCACTGAGATATGCCGACATTAATTTTTGCAACAAAAAAAGGATATGCCGACATTGATGTAGTGGCACACGGGGTTACTTGAATCCTGAATGAGTAATCCTGAACAAGTAGCCTACACTAATGATACCACCATCAATATTCTATATAAACTAGCACGCGAAACAGAAGCGGTACAGGCAGAAGCACCCATGAACATAGTTATTAGGACCGAACCGAAGATCGAACAGGCCGTGAAGGAGAAAGACTAGTGTCAATAGATCCGATGAGGGCCTTGCACTCGTTTGCTTCGGCAACTTGCATCGTCGTCCTCATGGTCATGTCTTGCGCGCTGATGACGGCCACCTATGCCGGTACACTTCGAACTGAAGTTACTTCATCTTACTCTGCAATTTCTCTTTGCTTAGTTACTAACATATATTGGTAGTTACCTATATATATACATCTGCATGACGACTTGCAGATGATACGGAGGAGATTTGCAGCCCGATGCGTCCAAAGTGCATGGACCACGTGTGCGAGGAGGTATGCACGCGCAAGCACCACAACAAGTGGATCACCATGACTTGCAAGAACAGCATCAACCCTCCGCAGTGCTGCTGCGCCGTCAGGAAAACATAGAAGCCCCCTAGCTTTGCTGCCGCCACCATCCCGGCGGAGGCCTGTCGGCCGGCATTCGGGCATGCTTGAGTGCAATGCTGCGACCGAATAACCAGCATGCCCATCGTTGAAAACAATAGTAATTCCATGAATGTAATGTAACAAGTCAGCATGCATATATGCTCTTGGGATATTCTGATGCGACTCCGGTTTACAGAGATGCATGTCTTTATTATTATTATTATTATTATTATTATTATTATTATTATTATATATATATATATATATATATATATATATGGAGAGTAGCCAGCTATAAAATAAGTTATTCTGTAGCCACCTCCATTTACGATAATTTTATATACTAATTTACGATAATGTCAATGTATATTTACGATAGTTGGGTTACTATAATACATGGGGATATTTACCATAAGGTTATAGTAAACCACTTAGTAAGTAAGAAGTTACTATAATCTCGTAAATTAACATAGTAATTATCGTAACTCAAAGTGGCTACAGAATAAGTTATTTTGTAGCCAGCAACAGGGTAGTAGTTCTATATATATATATATATATATCCTCGTGTGCCTCGGATGCGCGGTGTCTTTCATTTCTATACTTCCAAGCGAATGGTCAAATACACTATTACATTTGAATATCATTTCTGGATGGATGTAATATTAGGGATAGATATAGATATAGATACAAGTATAGATATAAATACATGTGTAGAAATTGAATTAGGGATATACCATAGAGCTAGCTTGCAATAAAGGAGCAATGAACCAAACGGCCCATTCCCCATAAAGATAAATATGTTGTTCATCTCTAAAAACTGATGTAGATTTTTAACGACAGACACTTTGTGACCGCCTCCATAAACCAAAGGGCCTATCTCCTAGAACAGTGTTTTTTAGTAGTAATGAGGGTCAGTCTATCCTGATGCAAACGAAGCAACTCTATTCTCTTTAATATTAGTAGGGGTATGTATAGATATAGATATATATACAAAGAGATCTATATATATTTTTGTTATAGATGTAGATGAAGATATAGATATATATTGATGGAGACTACATTACCTAGTTGTCCTTCTATATAAACCCACAAAGCTAGTAGCTTGCAATATAATGAAGGAGCACGTACTAGTATCATAGTACTAGTAAAAATCATCATCTCTCACTAGCTATGGCAGTCGTCAACACAAGAAGCACCGTGCACTCGATGGCTGAAGCCGTTTTCGTTGCTGTCCTGCTAATTTATGTCCTCCGTCCTCATCATCAACCTATGCTAAATCTACGAGTACGCATGCATGATTGTTGCTCTACTGCTACGGTGCTACCCACAGCAATACACTTCAGCCTAACTAACTAACTAGAATCATCAACAGGGAACTAACTCATGCGGCGTCTTTGATGCCATTTGTTGTACTAACAGACTATGTTGTGGTTGGATGCATTATTGCAGTACTTCTTTTTTGAAATAGTAGAACTTTTTTCGTGTGACAGCTAAAACACTCATTAATACAGAACAGAATTTACTACTGGAAACTGAAGTTTCCCTGTCAATATCGCCTCCACCGATGGAAAAGTTATGTATTATCCTGTCGGTGGGTGACAACCAAGTGCAAAACTATAGGACCCATAGAAAAAAATAGTTATTTCCCTATGTGGAGTATAAACCAACAGGAAATCAAATTTCCCTATCGGCACAACAGACACACAGAAAAATTATTTTATTCCTATCTGTACTCAATTTTCTTTGTCGGTTTTATATTACACTCGAGACTAGAAAAAACTCACCATCTATATATTATGTATTATCTGTTGTATAATATGCCCATTGTGCATAACAGCTGACTGACACAATGTTTTATTTCAGGTATCGCTTTAGACGCCAGGACCTTATTAGTGACGGTAACGACACATTTTTCAGCCGGGTTAAAGGCACACCTATCCCTGTGGTGCTTGACTGGGCCATCAGGGATGACGGGTCCTGCCAGCCTCCGCCCCCAAACGGTGGGGCATCTGCGAAACCCACAGCTCCGGCTTGTGTCAGTGCGAACAGCTTATGTGTCAATGCCATACAGGGGCGTGGGTACCTCTGCAATTGCTCCGAGGGATACAAGGGTAATCCCTATGTCACTGGCGCCAACGGATGCACAAGTGAGTTTTTTTGTTTTCAAAAGGATGCTCATGTTAATCTTTAATTATAGTAAAAAGTCACACAAATTCTTTCATGTTTCCTGAACTGGTGACGGCCAGTATATGGTGACTATACACATATTCTCTGCAGGGGCATGTCTACATGATAGAGAGAGAGAGTTATGGAAAGTTTAGTCTTCTAGTGTCCATGTGATTTATTTTTTAGATTTTTTCCACCAAACTCTGGTTCAGTATAAAGGGAGGAAGAAAGTAGTGGCCAATGTAACAGTTAATGGTCAATTATTACATTGTAGTATATTTCCAGTTTAATTCTGTTTAGCAGCTATAGTTTGCTAAATATTCAATGTTCCCATCTAACTGTTTGATTCCCATATATCTTTGATACAGATATAAATGAGTGTGATCTTCGGAAATCAGATCCTGAGAAGTATGAAAAACTATATCCCTGTTATAGTGGTAGCACATATGCCATGATACACAGGGTGGTTATAAATGCAAATGCAAATTTTGACTAAGGGGAGATGGTAAAAGTGAAAAAGGATGTAAGCTCATATTGCCCATATATAGCGATACTAATATTTGGTGAGGATTTACTCATTGCATAATGATGTGCTAGCTCTTTCATTTTGTGATGGAAATTATCTTCAATTGGTATTTTTAATACTGTTGCTGGCTATGAAAAATTAAAAATCACTTCAATTTGTATAGTTGCACAATACAAAGGTATGCATGTGATCTAAGACTGGTTTATTCTTTTTTTATGCTACTCGTTATTATGACACAAGTAGCTGTACATGATAGTTTTTGTCTTCTTAAAATCATGATTAGTTCAATGCTTTGTAAGGCATATATATCGAATGGATTTTGAGATCCAAAGTTGTAGTTTGAGGTAAAGATGAAATTATTTTAATGATAAAAGGGAACTGATGTATTGTTACCATTCCATTAGGTGCCTTTGAAATATTTTAGACGGTTTGTACCATTAAGAAGCATAAACGCTAAGGAGAAATTCTTAATTTAACAAATCCACTGCAACAGCATAGTTTACAGGCAAGAAAATGTAATAGACAAGTTTTAGCACAAATTAATTTCAGGAAGGAATAATGCATTGTCTGCATGCAACTGTATGACTGACAATCGATCCTGTTTCACTGTGGCTGCAGCAATATTTATTGTCATCGCCCTAGCAACTCTCGTAATTTTAGAGGCTAAGAGGCGAAAGCAAAGGAGGTTTTTTTGACGAAAACGGTGGTGACATACTCAAGTGCATGGGCATCAACATCTTCACGGAGGGTCAGCTGAAGAAAATCACAAACGGCTACAAAAACTCCATTGGAGAAGGTGCCTTTGGAAAGCTCTACAGAGGGATCACTGGTGATGCCCAACAGGTTGCCGTCAAGTGCTCCACTGCGAAAGGCGAGGTGCTTCCGCAGGAGGAGTTCGTGAACGAGATCACCTTCCAGTTCCGCATCAACCACGCTAACCTGGTCCGCCTCGTTGGATGCTGCCTAGAGACAGACGTTCCCATGCTTGTCTTAGAGTTTGTCCCCAGAGGAAGCCTTTACAGCGTGCTTCATGGCACAGGCAAGATGCACCTGCTGTCCTTGCCAGTGCGCCTGAACATTGCCATCGGCTCAGCGGAAGCTCTTGCTTACATGCACTCTCATGGTGGCCACAACCATGTCCATGGTGATGTCAAGTCAGGCAATATCCTCGTCGATGATAATCTCACTCCCAAGGTCTCTGACTTTGGCTCGGCAAAGCTTGTGTCTGTCGCTAGCAGGTACTCCAAGTGGTGTGTATCAGGAGACATGAGCTACATAGACCCGATATACATAAAGTCTGGCCGATTCACGAAGAAGAGCGACGTCTACAGCTTCGGTGTGGTGCTCTTGGAGCTCGTCACAAGGAAGCCCGCAAAGGATGGGGAAAATACAAAATAGCCTCTACATAGACTTCATCAAGTTATGCAAGGACGAGGGAAATGGAAGGAAGTTGTACGATGAAGAGATCTTATCTGGTGATGACGCTCGATCTCATCATCACATGGAGTGCCTCGACATGATCAGTAAGCTTGCAGTCCAATGCCTCAAGGAAGACTTGGATGACAGACCGACCATGGCTGAGGTGGTGGAGAAGCTTAAGCGAGTGAAGGCAATAGCCACCGGAGGCTCATGTTCTGTCACAGGTTAATAAAGGATGTCTGAACATCACTCTGGTATAGCTACTACTTTATAGCAAGACTTCAGCTTCATCCCCATATCCATGGTAGTCACGGTGGAGTACTTGAGTTGACTGTACTTTGAATTATATTCATGTAGTGTCGTGTCATCTTTATCTGTATCATGAGACTTGTTATTAAGACGCTTGTATTTTGTGCTTATGTAGACATGTAGTGCCACTATACAAAATATACTTCTCCGTCTAAGAATATAGCTACGTACATTATCAGGCGGTGGAGTATTATGTTTGGAAACATCACTAGCTAATGATCGTATGTTGATATGGGCAATAATCTTATTTGTTCTGGTTCAATTATTCATAGTTGTTTCGAATGAACACTATTTTCCTAGCGGTTCGAAACTGTCAAGGAATGAAATAAGCAAAACTGTCAAAGTATTTTCCAGACAGCAAACCGGTATGAAAATACCGCTAGGGACCGAATGTCTAGAAAAATTTCATGTCGATTAACCATCAAAAACATTTCTCGATACTTTCTTACTATTGGCCAACAGAAAAAACTATGCAGCATCAGGTTTGTTGATTTTATTCATGTCAACATAAATCGACGGGGAATAGTTTTCCCTATAGGTGCTCTATTGGCAGGGAAATTGTTGCTTCGACTACCCATTATGCTACCGACAAAGCAAATGAGACTTTTCATGTAGGTGAATGTCACACTATAATTTTTTTCTGATTTTATGATGTAGTTGGGTAACACAAATAAAAACAATGATTTAGCGGCTCATAGATAAAAGGAAGTCCAAATAGGAAAGCACCTGAGTTCATGTTTTCACATGCCCATTTTATTGAAATCAAAGATAGCAACAAAACACACACATGTGAAAACATGAATTCATATGTTTCAGTACTCGGTGACGGCTTTGGTTGAACCACAAACTTCACCTTCTTGGATAGGTATTGTACTTGCACTTGCGAATTATGAAAAATTAAGCACATGCATGTGTAAGCTCCAAGACTTATTCACCACTTGTAAATATTGAAGTGCAACACAAGGGTAGGTGTAATAAGCTAAATATTATTTTACAAAAACTAGTAGTTTAAAAAACAAGTTCACTTATGGGTTCCAAAAGTGTTTGAAAATGTGTATTAAATAGTTTTAAAACTTTCTTAAAAAGGGGGGTTAAATTTCTCAAAATAATTGTATATTTCAAAAACAAGAGTGAGAAATTAAGTTTCAAAAGGGGGTTTTGAAATTGTTTATTTTGTCATTCAAAACTAGATTCAAAATACCTTAAATGATTATTTAAAACAGGGTTCTAAAATATTTCAAAAGAGCTTAACAATAGTTTTAAATGATTTATCAAAATATAGTTTAAAAGGTTTGCAAAAGCAGGTTAAAAAGACATTAAAAATGTGTGAAAGGTATGAGAAGATAATGGTTTGAAACAAGTTCAAAATATACTTATTTTTAATCAAAATTTAAAGTTTGAGAGTTTGCAAGATTCAAATAGTATAGAATTAGTTTCAAAATTAGTTTGCAAATCTATAAAATCTTCAAAATCTGTCTTGGGCCGAATTCAATTCAAAACCAACCTAAATCTCCATCATTTTTTCAGCCTGACCTGCTTCTCTCCTCGGACCGAAATCCACCAGCCCAACTCCCTCCCCATGCCCTACATTCTCCGTTGCAAGGCTGGTTACTGGTGGCCCAGAAACCAATCAAGCCAGGCCCGCGTTTCTCCCTCCCGGTCTCATTGGCTCCTGGACCCCACATGTTATCTCTTGCCGCAGATACCTCCACCATTAACGTGGAGCTCGAGCTCCAATTGAGCGGCACCCCGAGCATTCCCGAGACCATCTAATAGCCCCACCACAATCCCCGTCCACCCTCTCCAATCATGGCAAAATGGAGATTGCAAAAACATGGCAAAATGGTAGAACGACGAACTGATATAATGTTTTACAATTATGCCCACACCACATATGTAACCCTCGGACATCATCACGCATATCTTATCACTCACATCTCACATCAAGGGAAAATAAAATTTTGAAATGTCACTACATATCTGACAAGAAAATACCTCTCAGAACAGAGCTCAAGGGGAAATACTTAAGCTAACAAAAAATGACAAGACATACAAACATGTCAAAAAGGAAAATCTGCACATGTTTCCTATACTCTAAGCTTGTCGATGGACTTGGAAAAACTGTTCGTATTCTGGGAATGTTTCTGTAATTCTTTCAACCAGGCTGTCTGGAAACGTTTGGGCCTGCAAAGCAGGACGTTTCTGCATCAGGGAAATAACCACCTCTTGTATGTCCACGTCATCTAGAGAGCCTGCGTTTACTCAAGAGGCAAGTGGTCATGAAACTATCCCCACATGTTTTAGGCAAAAAAGCAGATTGGGGTAACAGATGAAGGAACGTACCCAATTCAATGTCTTGGGTTTCTTCGTCAATGTCTCCTTCCTCGATAGCCTCGATTGACTCACCCACAGCAGCTAGTGCATATCTTTCAAGGAATTCCTCTTCTGTTTCTTCCCGCACATCATCGTCGTCCGAATCCTAATTGCAGTATATTTATCTTATAAGCAGTGTGCTTAAGCCTGACAAAAAAATATAGAAAGCAGTGTCTTCATTCTATTACCTCATCATCGCCTTCGGTGTCTTCGTCTTCATCGTCATCATCAAGATCTTCAGCACCATCGTCATCATCATTGTCCCCATCCTCTTGAACTTCCTTCAGCTGAATGCAAGATTCCATCAGTGATACATAGCAGTCTTGTAACACTTTGGAGCCACCCATGGAAAGGGACATAAGATGGTTAATCACAGTTGATAATGTTAGCACTGCATCAAGGAAACAAACAATTAAAAGATGACCCATGTTCATAGGATGTCAGAGAGAGAAAATATCAACAGCGTAAAACAATGCAGTGATCTGTACATAGCCACTTACCAGCTAACTTGATCTCGGATTCAGATGACAGGCCAGGATTGAATGAGCTGCTTGAGACTTGTGCCAATGCAGATGTCCAGATTGCAAAACCATTACCATCAAATTTGTTCAAGACTAGTTCAATGGCATCTGGATAGCAAATGTAGCATGAAGATATTGCTAACAATAGTGGTTTCCATAGCCCAGCAGGACTGTCAGATATAGACTTGAAGCGGGAAAATGCTGCTTGTGCAAAGGATTCAGCAATAGTTTTTCTAGCATCTTGTGTTCCAAGGGAGAAATTTGGAGCGTGCAGTAGTGTATGGATGCATGAGCATGCCCTCCATGTTGCAGATGGGTAAGCTGCAATTGCCTTAGTCACAAAATTAGAAACCCGCCCAATGACTGAACTCTGTGAACCATTTTCAGACTGCGATGGAAGCATTTTCAGGAAGAAACCATCAAGGTCAAATCTTTGGTGGAAACTGACAGCTTCTTTAATTGCGTTGAAAACACCCTGATCCTCCATCTCCTCCCAGGAGTCCCAGTTAGCAATAGTGTCAGCCCATATAGCTACCAGCTCAAAGACCTTCATACTTGCAGTTTCTTCCATGCAAGTAACAGAACTCATGACAAACTCAAGTAACACAGAAGCATCATTTACACATGACGGAGGTGGCAATGCAGAAACGATGTTCTCCTGAAATGAATGTTGAAAACAGTCAAGCAAATTTCACTGCATGAATACCTCAAGACAACAGGTCAACAGCAAACGTAACATACCATATTGTCAACTTGCAACAACCAAGCTTTTTGTAACAGTAATGAAATTGTTTGAGCAATAGCAGACTGGCCTGACTGCCAGACCCTCTTTTCATGTGTCTTGTTTTCATCTGGTGCAGAGCTCTCCCAAGCTTGAACCATTGCTACAAGGGCTGCAAAACCCTGTTCAACAACCTACATAGCAGATATATTAAATAGTGTTGTTGGGATTTCCTCAAGGAATCCAATACACCAGTAATACTGGGATATGATGAAAGGTGATCATACGGGCATGACTGAGAAACATGCATTTCTTATAATAAAGTAAGCTGTCAGTAGTTCCAAATGAATTTTAATCGTATTAATTATTCTATTGAAAGAAGTTTACAAGGTAACTTGAGATTCTTGTGTCCGATTTTTAGTACCAATATGTATACTGAATCAACTAGTCCATAATTTGCCAAAGGCCAGAAATAATATTGTTAATACGAAAGTAATAACTGATCATAAGATTAAAAGCAGCCATGGTGATTTAACCTCCTTGCACAAAGTACCAAAATATTGACCACACAAAAGAAAGATGCACTACTACCTGAGGCCAAGGATCTGGGACAGGGGGCAGGAGCTCCATTACAGTATTAGCAATGTTAGACACAATTTCAGGAATATGAGAGAGAACTTTTTTTTGTCCACCCTCAACTATTGTGCCCAGAAGCTTAAACAGAAAAGCAGACTCATTTTCGTCTCCGGTACTTATTCTTTTCACAACCACTTGCAAAGAACAAGCCAGTCAGGTGGAGCATAACTATTCTGAAAAAAATCAGAGACAAAATATATCAGTTTATACTTCCAGGTGCAAGTAGACTACAATGGAAAATACTGCATTGACTCTTACCTCGATGAGTTCTGCAATAGCACCAGAAGCAGAGGCACAAACTGGATAACAATTTATGTCCTCCACATCCTCCATCATCAACGCCTTCATTAAGGACTGATAAATACTAGTACTCATGTCCTACAGGTAAGCAAACAAGAATTAGAAAGCCAAATATATAATGTACAGGAATATACATATTACATGAAGCCTTTACTTTGATCCAGCATGTCCTATGGGATGATGGAATTAAAAAACAGGGAAAGCATGTAACCTCTGGTAGGCATATAGCAAGCTGACCAATAACCCAATTAGCCGTTGAAATCAAATATGGGCTGCATGGATCCAAAGAATATAATGGAAGAATCCGGTATCTGATCAAAGTAATTGTCAAATCTTTCTTTTCAGTCAGAAACTGCAAGATGGATACTGAAATGAATTAGCATTTCTTATAAAATAAATTCATAAAATAAGACACATTAGAAGGATATAATTTAAAAATCTTACATCTTGGAGGCCTCCATATGCCATCAAAACTCCAAAATAACTGAAATGAAACCATTTAGTACATCAGGATAAGAGTAAAGTAAATAAACATAGTGTTATGTCTAAATGTCTGTAATCCTTTCTTTTATGATAAAGACAATTGATTCTTATGATCTTACTTCCGCACTGCCATTGATGATGCATCTTCACCATGGGAAGGTATAGGAAATTTTGACAGGAATGGGATGACCAATAACTCCCCAATTGAGCTCCTTTCAGATTTCCCTTTACTTTTATCACCTTTCTTACGCTTGGATGCTGCAGATGCAACTGGTGGACCCTGAAACCAAAAAAAAATGTAAGTAAATGATACCGCCAGCTCCACATTTTATTTTAATTCAACAAACTACATGGTTCAGTGAAAAATAGCAAATGTGTATGGATTTGGAAGACTGTGCATGTAGCCACTGAAATCGCTTGATATACAATGAGTAAGTTATGAATTACAATATAGCAAAACAATCTTTTAAAATGTTTTGCTCAGCCTGAACTCAGTACTATGTGTGTTCAACAAACTAGAATAAAAAAATGAATCACAACCTTTGACAGCGCTATAACACCAAGTAAATTGATTGCACTTTTTCTGGCAGTGAACAAATCCTCAGTCCATCCTGAAATGTCATCCTGCCAATAAATATATCAGCAACAGAAGGAACACCAGGAAAAAAAAACTAGAAACGATGAATCCTGTCCTTACAAGTTCAGAAGGAAGATTCTTCTGCATATACTCATCAGTATCCTCCTCCCATTCTGCAATATCCTATTATAGACAAAAGTAGGACTTTGGACAAAAGTAGTGCATATTGGGCATGGTGTTATTTATGACCAAAAGATAGGGAGCTAACCTTCTCATTCAACGCTAATGCTGGAAAAATTGCTGAATCAAGAAGTGAAGAAAAATGTGGTGAAACTAGTCGCCATCCCTTCAAACAAAGGGAGCAGATGGAGATCAATTTTTGAACATATGAGAGAAATATCATCTCAACTATTTGGTGCAGATACTTACCGGTCCTGTTTCCAAAACTCGAGAAATCACATCAAATGCTAATGAAAAAATCCGATTGGGGAGAGAGTCAAGTTTCTGCAATCATTTGGCTATCTTAGGATCTAATCCAATAAGAATTAAAAACAATTATTCCAACATTCATTAATCTAGAATGTCAGCATTGACTCAGAATGCTAGTCTCCATCCTTTTGCACAAATAATTAAATTCTTTGAGATGTAGAACTTACACTTAAATGAATGCTTTGTTTTGATATTTTGATTGCGCAGTTGACAATATGTGGCATCTGGCTGAGAACATCAGAGCATAAGTTTTGAAGAAAATATTGGAGCATAGCCGCATAGGTAAAATGGAAAATATGCTAGAAAAGAAGAATAGTAAAGGCCAAAGTACATACTTATCTGCATGTTTCCGGTGACGTGTAACAAGTGCGCAAAATATAATGAGACACCTCTTTGCAATCTTGAGCCTCATGGTAGGTCCATCTTCAATAAGACTATTAAAGTTCAAAGAATCTAGTATACGGAACATGTCTTTGCAAAAGGAAGGCAAAATTTGTTTAACCCTAGATGGCATGTATGACCTCACCTGCAAGAGTATAACAATAAGATACCCATGAGAAAAGGTTAGCACTTAACAACATGCATGCCACAAATTTGATAAGCTGCAGTGCTGCACCACAAGTGTCAATGCACAGAGAAGCAACTAATGGATTTAGAAACCAAAATGGAAAAGCCAAGCCCAATATAGAAATCCTATAATACCACCATAAACAGACATGAAGCTCAACAACTCAACCAACCATTTCATTGATTTACCTTCCCAGATTTTAATAATTGGCAATATTAAATATATTCCTGCAAATGATACTTAGCTTTCTGATAGCAAATTTGTGGTTTTCTGCTTCGCCTTAATTACGTTGTTGTCATAATTCAAGAAAATGTCGTGATGACATTGTTAATACAAAAGGAATAGGAAATAAAAACAGGGCTTACAGTGAAATACATGCATTTGCATGTGATGAGTAGGAGCTGCTCATATTCCATGTTAGTCCCATCAGGTGACGACAGAACCTATTGCACACAGCCACACACCATAAATGTTCAACAGAAAAGATCAAGCTGGCTGTAACATTTAACTAAAAACAGAGTGCACAAACATAATACCTTGTCAGAGAAGTGATGGAATGTCACTTGCAATGGTACAAGAATCTCTGCTGCAATTTGCTCCAGCTGTTGTGGAACAGGCTCTTTTGTAACTTTTGGATTCAAGAAATACTGTAAGATGACACAAATTAGAAAAATTAAATATGCAACATATTAAAATACTATGGGTGAATTATGGAACATCAGTGAATAGAACTAAATAAATTAGTGTGGACAGTACAGATCTGATAGCAGCATACTAAACTTACTAGTGTATTGAAATGCTAAGTTATGAGTATAGCATCTCAAACAGAGTATACCGGGGAATAAGGATAAAAAGTAAACTCCAAAAAGAAAGGAATCAGCTTTCAGTTTTATTCATAGGAAAGCTAGTGACTACACTGAACAAGAAATTGGTAACTGTGGATGATACAAGCGCTACACTGTATAGACGTCAAAGTCACAATCATATGTTCATGCTTCTTGAGATAAAACGGAGGGTGAAACAGGTGGTTTTCAAAAAATGCCATAAGCATAGAAAGCAAGAGATGTACCTGGAAGGGCCTAACAACAGATTGAAGTACTTTGAGAGCATTAATTGTATTCCACTCAGGATGCTGGCCTGGACTAACTAGATTGCTGCTCTGGATCACTAATTTCAACTGAGGGATAAGCTCAGGCCACAAGTTATCCTTGACAAAATCTTTTTCAACAACTTGGCGGAACTGGTCAGAAGATATTGTAATCCGTTAGTAAAACAACCATAAATAAAACATACAAAACAGAGCTCTAACCACAGGGCGTTTGAGGGATATAAGAGTAAAGACTTACAACTTCAATCAGCACTCGAAGAATTGCAGGTTCCACTCGAAGCAAAGCCTGGGCAAGTTGGTCACGGAACTCCTTGTAAAGCTCAGACGAAGACAGACTGCTTTCCAAATTGCGCCGGGTAAAATTTTTCAAGTATGTCGCTGCAGCGACTCTCATCCCCTGATCACCATCCCCTATGACCACATCACAAATAGTAAGAACATAATCACCAGACTTTCAGAAGTAAATAATATCTAACTTCTGCTTCTGTTTAAAAGGAAATTTCTCTTTCCCAATCCCAAGTAAAAAACATGTGACTTGCAATCAATTGAATTATACCCATGGCCATAGTTGGTGAATTCATTCGTATCCTTCAATCCATGATTTTCCTAATTTTGGTCTTTCAACGTGCATAAACAAAATCCATACATGGTACATGGCTAAGTTTTAGTAAAATTCAGGAGGATTTTAGGTGTAGTGCGTGCCAGCTTACTGTAGCTTATACGCCTATACGCATCAAACACTCAGAGCTACCAGTCGCATCATTAGAGCCACGCAAGGTATTAATTCCCGAAGGGGAAAAGGCATTATTTTTCACGGAATTACAGTGAAATAAGAGACCAGCCTATGCCAACCACAGCGGCTACACCGCGGGAAGCCCGGAACAGAATCCACACACGGGATCCCCAAAATTGAGCTCCAAGTAGAGAAATTAAAGGCGCAAGCTTTCGTAAGACGGCACGGAACTAGAGCTGGAGCGGAAGCACAGCTACAATTTCAAGCAGCGGCTGGAGCAAGGAAGGGTGGGGGTACCTGCGGCGACGGCGAGGATGGCGAGGGGGAAGCGTAGGTCCGCAGCGAGCGCGTCGAGGCCCGCGGCGGCGGCGTCCACCGACGCCTTGTCGGGGCTGAGGGTGGCGGCGAGGAGCCGCCGCAGCTCGTCGCAGGCCAGGGCGGCGGCGGTGGTCTCGAACTCCATGGAAGCTGAACCCTAGGATATTTTCCCCCCTTTCCCTTTTTTTGATTGACCAGCTGGAGTGGCAAGTGGAGGGAAAGAAGAAGGGGGGTATTGCGCGGGAGAGTGTGGCGGGAAAACGAAATGTTAGTAGCAAATCATCTAAGGGCCAGGAAAAAATTAGGGTCCTATGTGAGTGTTTGGGATTCTCTCTCTTTTTTCCACTTTTTGTTTTCTCCATGGTTCTTTACTTTGTAGAACTAGAGAATACCCACGCGTTGCCGCGGCAACTTTCAAATAAATTAAATTAAATATGTCATGCAAAAAGAACATAAAATGGAGTACAAATTGAATAGATTTCTTTGCACCCCTAAAAAGAATTTACCGATATGTTACTCTAAAAATCATGCAAATGGACCATCAGCGCATGCCTGCTCTAATCCTTGTAGAACCAGATGGATAAAACAATAATTAGCAATGGACATAGATATTTACATGTACTATTTTTGCGGGAAAGGCAAGAATATGCAAATATCTTAGGTTGTGTTGGCGTGGTATTAGAGGAGGATACATTACATACTAATTAGGACAATATCGATGGTTAGGTGACCCTTTGACTGTAATGTTATCTCAACCAACATCTTCACGTCTCCGTCCCTTCCGATCTTGACCGTGCTAGCGGCTGCCCGTAAGCGCACCGACGGTAGCATCACCTTTGTCATCATCAGATGCTTGCAGTGTGGGCATGTGGCCTTCCGCTTCGACGCATCCGAGTACAGCTTTCGCCTTGTTCGTGCCCGGCAGCAGCTATAACGTGCACGCACATATGGTCCTTACTCTGGTACAACCACCAATGCAACACACCAGGAGGCTTAGCACAAAATTGATAAAACTATTTACCGGCAGCACCTTGCTTCATCGATATCTTGCCTTCTTTGGTCTCTTGGAACTTGGAAGCCATGTATGAAATCCACGGGTTGCTGCTTCCTGATTTCTTATTTAATTTAATTTGGTGAATGGTTGGGTCACGTACATAGTTGAACCAACTGGAGACGGCCTCTTTGCCGAGGGCTTCTGGGTTTGCCGAGGGCTAGATCTCGGGCACTCGGCAAATGAGGTCTTTGCCGAGGGCCAGCCCCAGGAGCCCTCGGCAAATCCAGGCCCTCGGCAAAGAAATGGCCATCGGCAAAATAAATCTTTGCCGAGGGCCGCCCTCGGCAAATATGGCCGGATGGGTCACGGCGGCTACTGGCGTCAGTCTTTGCCGAGTGCCCGCCGTCAGACACTCGGCAAAGATTTTTTTTAAAATATTCTTTGCCGAGGGCCATTAGCCAGGCCCTCAACAAAGACCCCCTTTGCCGAGGGCCAGGTTAAGCCCTCAACAAAGATTTTTATTTTTTTTAATTATTCTTTGCCGAGGGCCCGTTTAAGCCCTCGGCAAAGATTTTTTTTTTATTTTTTGAACCCAGTATCAAAAAAAAGTCAAATTTGGCCCAAATTTTAAAATTGAGTTTTAAACAATGTATTATAGCACAAAAAAAACTGGGTTCAAAAAACCAAAAAAAAATCTTTGCCGAGGGCTTAGCGTGGCCCTCGGTAAAGGGGGTCTTTGCCAAGGGCCTAACCAATGACCCTCGACAAAGAATATTTAAAAAATAAAAAAAATCTTTGCCGAGGGCCCCGGATCTGGGCCCTCGGCAAAGGGCCCTAAATCGGCCAGCGGGTCAAAATCGCCGCCCACATAACACCATTACGCCGCCAGCTTTTCCCGCCCGCCTGCCTCCTCCCTTCATGCCCACCCCCCCCCCCGCCGCTTCAACCGCCTCTCTCCGGTCGCGCCCGGGCGCCGTCGAGGGCGACTCTTTCAAGGCTTCGGACTCCTCGCCGTGGCCTCGGGATGATGGCTCCGTCGCCGTGTGGAACCAGCCCGAGCATGATCAGTCCGGATCCGCCTCCTCGCCCGCTTCGCACTTGAGATCTGCTCCCGCTCGATTGAATTGCATCATGTTTTCACTCGGGGAAAGCGGAGGACGCCATGGTCGCGCGTATGGAGAAGCACACCGGGCTGTGAGTCGCGCTGGGCTGGCTAGTTAGTTTTACGCTACCGGGCGTTCGACGGGGTTGGCGTCGTGTCTGATTATTGCGTTTGTGTTCGGTCTCGCCAGTTTTGTGGATCGGAGTTCATGAGCTCACGCCGAATAGGCTCGCTCGGGCTGAGCACGCAGGGGAGCTTTGCATCTGGGATCTCAAGAACCTGTTGAGCCAATTGTGTACCCACCACTCAAGGTACTTGCCGCTTTTGTACAGAGCTTATTGTCATACAAGAGGATTAAGGATTTGCCCGATTGGTTAATGGTTATTCATGAGATGCATGGTTTCTGCTACTCACGGCTTGTAATGATTCAGTGGTGCTTTTTATTCCATGGTAAACATGATGCCATCTTGCGTGCTTACGGTGACCCTAGCATGATTTTTGTCATTCCAGACGGAGATGTTTTGAGTTATATGTAGTAGCATTCTCATTTTTAATTTTCATTCAGTATGAGCAGAACTGGCTACACTATTTGATGCAGGGATGAAACTGAGGGACTTTAGACTGATTGTGCAAGATTATAGTCGTCCTTTATGATCTGGATGTTTGCGCCTGTGCTACACTAGTCCGTTGAATGCAAACCAAGTTTTTCCCCTGTAGAGTCCTTCATGTTATCTTACCGCGTTTCCATGCTTGTTCTTTCATATGATCGATGTGGGTTGCTGTTAATGAAAAAATAAAGTTGAGGTTTAGGGCACGTGACATAGTTGTAAAGCAGGATGTGTTTGGATATTTCAGTTATGTCACTATGTTATGGCTACATTCTTCTGTTCAACCTTTTATAGCATGTAATCATTTTTTAAAGTATAATAATTTTAACAGAGTGTTGGGTCCCATGCGCAAGCTGAAATATCTTGTTTATCCTGGAATCCCAAGTTCCAACATATAATTGCCTCAACTTCGAGTAATGGGAAGACAGGTAAATTAAATTTTGGTTGATTCTGCAAAAGTTTAGCTATCAGTTACCATCACTTGGACTTCTGATCATTCTGTCTGACTAATTTTGTTTCCCTGCAGTTGTTTGGGATTTAAGGAATCAGAAACCACTGATTTGCTAATCCCAGGGCACAACCTGGAGGATCTCCTTTTTAAGAATTTCTTTGGCCGGAGGTTTCCCACCTGGCTAGGTACTGCTACCCATTTTCCTTCACTGACATATTTGAACCTCATAGATTGCAAATCATGTATGCATCTTCCACCAATCGGTCAGCTCCCCAACTTGAAATATCTGAGAATCCAGGAAGCCACTGCAGTCACCAAGATTGGACCCGAATTTGTTGGCTCTGTGGTGGGTAATCTCAGATCTCCAGAGGCAGTAGCTTTCCCCAAGCTTGAAACATTGGTCATCTGGGATATGCCCAACTGGGAGGAGTGGTCCTTTGTTGCTGAAGAAGAACAAGAAGAAACAACAGCAGGTACGGAAGGGGGAGAGGATGAGGCTGCTGCAAATCAAAAGGAGGAAGCGCCGCCTCCAAGGATGCAGCTGCTGCCACGACTGAAGGAGTTGGAGCTTGACCGCTGCCCCAAGCTGAGAGCTCTCCCACAGCAGCTTGGACAGCAGGCCACCAGCTTGGAGGAGCTCCGATTAAGCGATGTGAACAGCCTTAATGTGGTGGAGAACCTCGGTTTCCTCTCAGAGGTCCTTGTAATCGTAGATTGTGAAGGCCTAGAGAGGGTCTCAAATCTTCCCCAGGTGAGACAGCTGCGTGTACAGCTGTGTCCCAACTTGTGGTGTGTTGAGTACCAGGTGACTAATATATTGTGATTTGTGGTTCACAATTATGGTTGTGATATATTGTGAGAAAATGGGTTAAGTGATATATATATATATATGTGATGGTTGATATATATACGTATATATATGAAATGCTTGTGTCGATGGAATGCAAAAAACAAAAACAAAAAATTATGCCTCTTTGCCGAGGGCAATGACCAAGGCCCTCGGCAAAGAAGGGTCCTTTGCCGAGGGCCGTCCCATTGCCCTCGGCAAAGATTCATTAGAAAAATTCTGGAACATTTCTTTGCCGAGGGCCATGGTTGGAGGCCCTCGGCAAAGACTTTTTTAAAAAAAATTAAAATTTCTTTGCCGAGGGCCTGCGGGGAAGCCCTCGGCAAAGATTTTTCAAAAAAAAAGAATAATTCTTTGCCAAGGGCCGTCCCATTGCCCTCGGCAAAGATTTTTTGAAAAAATTCTGCAACATTTCTTTGCCGAGGGCCTCCACCATGGCCCTCGGCAAAGATTTTAAAAAAAAAAGAATAATTCTTTGCCGAGGGCCCCCGGAGACGGCCCTCGGCAAAGACTCCGTCCCAGGCGCCGGCGCCGTGACGGCTGCTTTTCTTTGCCGAGTGCCGGTCCAGCCCTCGGCAAAGGCTTTGCCGAGTGCCCGATAAAGGGCCCTCGGCAAAAACCCTCTTCGCCGACTCAAAATTCCCCGAGAGCTCTTTGCCGAGGACCGCCCTCGGCAAAGCCTTTGCCGAGGGTTAATGGGCCTCTTTGCCGAGGGCCCGTCTCTAGTAGTATGCTTGCCTGTGCTTTTATAGAAGCAGGACATGATTAGGGAGATGTTGAGTTTTTTCATCAGTTTCAAAGCTAAGGTTAACGGCAGTCACTTTGGCTTCTAAGTGCATTGCACTGGTAGCGATGCGACTGATCTTAATTGGCTAGCAATGGTGGGAAGCAGTTTTATGATAAACAATTGATACATGCATACGACAATTAGTACAGTGCTTTGCATGTGCATATGGGAAAGGAGAAACGGCAAAACGATAGTGACAATTAAGTTGTGCGTGTATGAACATGATGATGACGTGGCTGCATGAGGACTTGTGGTGGTGGGACCCTTGGATTATGTGGCCTCACGAAATCGTGGGAAAATAGGCCAGTGGGGTTCTCCTATTTAGGTATAGTAGATTTCACTTTTGTGCAATTGTTTGTTTGGCTACCATCCATGAAAAAAGTGTATGTATGTGTGGGGGTGTCACTATGATGCTTTATGTTTGAGTTTCAGAATCTAAGTCAAACATTTTTTCCGCTATGTATGATCATTGGTCTATCATTCGGAGAATAATTCAAGAATCATTTTTCGCGTGTCGTTAGAAGAATAACTTTCAAGCACCATGGGCCAGAATGGTGTGGTTGATGTGGAGCCTCGCCATAGCAAGCTCGAATGATGCCGATGAATACCGTCCGAGCAATCATGGAAGATTAGTTGTTGCATCACCCAAGAAACAACAAGTTTGGGGGACATTGGGACAAGGGGTTCTCCCTTTTTTCAAGGAAGTGGCTGATATTTTTGCTTGAGGAAAGGAGGAATTTTTCAGACCAATGGTGGTATTTGGGATTAGTCAGTGCACAAACCCTCATATTGTTAGTTTATCCTCATTACAGGGATATTGTATGATACATACAGTTGGATACACTTATAGAAGCAAGAAAATAAATAGAAAGGTGCATATACACCTTTATGATAATCAATTCAGAGTGTTCCATGAATTAATGGCGACTTAACCTAGCTATTTGTTGATTTAACATCATCAAGGGAAATATTGAAACATGCGAAGGGATGGTTTTGAGGGTTTGTTCAATTAGGAATTGCTATACCACTCAAGTAAGGATAGTTAAGGGCAGATCTACTATGGGGTTGGGGGTCTCGAGCGAGCCCCCTACCCCGCGCAGACAACGGAACATTTTTTATGCATAGATGAAAAGAAGGTAAAAAATGGAGGAAGATGAAGAATAAGAGGCCAAAGACAGAGAAGAAGAGGAGAAAGAGGAAGTAGTAGCCTCCTTTATAGCGATCCTAGATCCAACATTAATGATAGCTATACTAAATTGTTGACCTTGAGATCATCCATATGGAAACATAAACAGCCATAATTTGATTTTAGCTTAGGATAAAATTGAAGGTGTGATTATCTAGTCAATTTGTATTTACAACACTGAGCTAGGGGTCAGGTGTACGATGCAACAGGAACAAATTCAGCTGCTATAAGGAAAATGGAACCTACCTAGTGCCATCTATGATTTTGGTGATTGTTGACAACATGATCATTTGGACTAATGTAGTTTGCTAATATACATGGTATTTAGTCAAATGGATGCAAGGATGTGCTTGGACAAAAGGCAACATGAAGACCAAGTGATAAAAACCTCAAGCATTGCCAATGAGTTATGTTGAAGACTATAGAATACATGCAATAAGTTCAAGATATCAAGTACTCGAAACCCTGACAAAAATACGTGAAGAAATGAAGCTCAACGCGCACTGGTTACATGCAGCGAAAAAGGTTCAGTGGTAGGCCTGAGGAGAGCATCGAAAGAAAAAGCTCACTATACAAAGGGGACAATCCAGGCGTCTTACATGGGTAGCACCGGAGCTTAGGCTCGAGGCCGCAGAGAAAAAAGTGGCTCTACAGAAGGTTTGTGAAGCCGCCAGACAATTGCGCGCTTTGCAGAAGCTACACGGAAGGTTTCTGTCGCCACCAGAATTCTTCGATAATCACCGGAGAAAAGGTGTCCACCCTAACGGTCGATAGTGGCTAGTCATAATGGCTAGTACACGTGGTAGGAACCGAAATTTCTGGTGTTGTCACCGGAGCTTTCTAATGAACATTGCACGAGTGCAGTCTATTGTAAACGGCTATATCTCAGGGTAGAGGCTATGTATACCCGTCAAGCCTGCCAATTGAGGATCATTGCTAGTGAGTTGAGGCTCGTCTTAAGATGCTCTAGCCACCATAGTGCTTTAGGAAAAATTAGGTGCATTAGTTAGTGCTTTGCAAAAGTGCTTATGTTAGTTAGGCCTGTATATTGACGCTTTGCTCTAGTCTTAGGCCCAGTGTTTAGTGAAGTTTGCATAACTCTTGCCACTCAGTACTTGCACACTGTTGTTGTATACTAGAGGCTTATTGTCTTGCGATATCCTCCGATGTGTGAAGTTTGAATGCAGACGCCTGTGGTGACTTTATCAATCTCGAGATTTAGCGGTCAAACTCAGTTATTTAGGGGTGCTCATATGAGTCGATCGTGTGTGTGCACGTTTACAGAGGTGAGTATACGCTCGTGTATATGAATATCTACGTCTGTACCGGGTATCGGGTCTCATGAGAAAAATAATAGTGGTAGTTCATTTTATTTTCTGAGGGAATTAATGGTCGTTCATTCATCGTAAATAAATAAAGGGGCAAAAATTGCCGTTGGGATCATTGGAGCGCAAAGTGCTCCCACCGAATCTCCTCCTCCAGACCACAACAAAACGGGCCTCTGTTCCTTGTGGGAAAAAATAAATAAAACTGGGCCTTTTTTTCCTCCTCCTACGCCGAGAGCGTGGAACGCGCCAAAGGCCCAGACAGGCCCACGGCCTGGGGAAGCATCGCCGACGTGTCGCCGTGTTGGGTGCGCGGTGTAGGTTGCGTGTGTGGCTACAAAGCGAGCAGAGCACAGCAAAACAGCAGCAGCACAGCGGTAGCTGCCTAACCAACTGACACCAACCTACAGTACTACCGCTGCATGCAGATGCATCATCTACCGGTCAGCCTACCAGCATTACATCGGTCAGGAGGCCCATCCATCCGTTCCTCGCCGCACCTGCCACCAAACTCCAAACTCACATTCCCTTCCTTCGCTTGCAATTCAGCACAAAGCCAACCAACCATCCAATTCTCATCAGACAGACAGAGGAAAAGGAAAACACATGTACGGACCAATGTGCACCGCCTGGTCAGTGGTCACAAAGCTTGACGAGGTGGGTGCCGCCATTCCAGTTCATATGTATATGTACTGCTACTATACATATATATTAGTGTATGCTTTTTGTGCCACTCGAAATGCATAAATGTTTGAGACCCAGCCGTGTCCACTAACGTCAACCACGTTTTTTGACCAAAATAAGAAGAGTCGAGCAATTTATATTTGCATCTGGTCAAACATTGCTTAATATACAACTACTTGGTCGCTCACTAGTGGTACAACCGCCATCAGGTCAACACACGAGTTGATGATACTACCTGCACGTGGTATTTGACACACGCACACACGATCTTGTACTAGTAGTACAGCGCTCAACTTCTTTCTTTATTTATTTTCCCACCATTTTCTCCCCTTTAAGAACACAATTTTCTCCCTATAAAAAAAAAGAACATAATTTTCTCCCTCGTTGTTTTGGACTTCCAACACAAAAAAAGGGTAACTTGTTGATGTACAATATCATTGCAACACACAATCAACAAACAACAGCGTTCAGCCCCAGCATTAGCAAAGCCTCCTCTGATCTTCTCTCTGTATATATAAACAAAACCATCCTCTGTTCTTCCCTCTCGCTGACTGACTAACGTGCACCCGGCACGCCCAGCGCCAGTCACCAACCAGCCCACCTTCCAGTCCAACGCCTTCTCCTTCCCTCCGTCCCTCGCCATGGCGCGCAAGAAGATCCGGGAGTACGACTCCAAGCGCCTCCTCAGGGAGCACCTCAAGCGCCTCGCCGGCATCGACCTCACCATCCTCTCCGCACAGGTCAGTGCCTCTGCGTCCGCGCCGCCTCCCTCCCCCATTTCAGTCTGACCGGCGTCTAGAGAGTCTTCCCCTGATCCTTCTCGCACTGGATCTGGCCTGGGGTAATGTGAAGATCCGATTTTTATGAGCGGCCGACGGATTTAAGCAGCCGCATTCCTAGGATTTTATTTAGCACTGAATGGTTTGGACTGCCTTAATCGGTACTCTAATTCCTAGTAGTAGAAAATGTGGCGTGTTAGGAATTAGAGATGGGATCTGGACAGAGTGACAGACAGCGGTTGAGTGGAGGTCCCATTCCATTTGTCGCAGGCTCGTGCTATGCTTGAATTTGTGGTATCTTAGGAGGAACTGCAAAAAGGTTCATTTTTATCCAACTGATATGAGCTATCGTTGCTTGCTGCTGTCCAATGGCAGCAGGTGTGATAGGCTACTGATAGGTAGGAGGAGTCTATAAGTAGCACTGTTTTCTTACTCAGATCTGGTGGTTGGTTGGCCGTGTGATTTGCTTGTTCAGGCCTGTGTATATTAATTAGTACACCTGAAGCAGCTTGGATCCGTAGGACTGGGACAGGGGCGCTCAGATTGTTGAATCTGGGGTATCTGGGTATTTTAAGTAACTGTACAATAAGCATACAAAAGAAATCCAACATCACCGGTTTGAATTATAAAATTGAACTCTGGGTCTGGGTGGTTCCAGTCTTATACAACTAATGATGATTGGACACAGTGTCATGTCGTCAGATAATAATAGACAGAAACAAATCGGACTGATTTTTGTGCCTTGCTTAATGATAGATCACACAGTCAACAGACTTTGCAGAGCTTCTGAGCCAGCAGCCATGGCTGACAACCATGAAGTTGGTTGTGAAGCCCGATATGCTGTTCGGGAAGCGTGGGAAGAGTGGTCTCGTGGCTCTCAACTTGGATTTCGATCAAGTCAAGGAGTTTGTCAAGGAGCGGCTGGGAGTTGAGGTATAGCAGTTGCTTATGTGAAAAAAACTTTTCCTTGACATGCTACAGGAATTGATTTTCTTTCCTGTGATCCATTAATTTTCAGGTTGAGATGGGTGGCTGCAAGGCTCCAATCACGACCTTCATCGTTGAGCCGTTTGTGCCCCATGATCAAGAGTACTACCTTTCGATTGTTTCAGAGAGGTTGGGCAGCACCATCAGCTTCTCAGAGTGTGGAGGGATTGAGATCGAGGAGAACTGGGACAAGGTTAAGACGATTTTTCTTCCTACTGAGAAGCCAATGACACCTGATTCATGTGCTCCATTGATTGCGACCCTTCCTTTGGAGGTACTTGATGCTTTCCTGCTTAGTTCTAACCTTAATACCTCCATATTATCTCATTTCTCACATTGGAGGTACTCCTTTTGTTTGCTGATCAGGCACGAGGAAAAATTGGTGACTTCATTAAAGGAGTGTTTGGTGTCTTCCAAGGTACCACAGAATTGGGAAATGTTCATTTGCCAGATGTAGTGAATTAAACATTGTACATGTCGCTATATTTCCTGATTTGCCATGTTGATAAGAATTCTGCTCCATCTGCAGACTTGGATTTCTCGTTTCTTGAGATGAATCCGTTCACCATGGTGAACGGGGAACCATACCCTCTGGACATGAGAGGAGAACTAGATGACACAGCAGCTTTCAAGAACTTCAAGAAGTGAGTCTCAGATTTCCCAGGGACACCATTTCTTCATGTCATTGTTGGATTTACTCTTACTTATCAATTGTGCAGGTGGGGAGGTATAGAATTCCCTCTACCTTTTGGAAGAGTACTCAGCCCTACAGAAAGTTTCATCCATGAGCTAGATGAGAAGGTATTGATCACAGGGCTATGTTTTTATCTTTCCTTTTTGTTTCTGAGGCCTATCACATATAGTTTCCATGAGAAATACTGGATCTGCAGTATATTTTGTTGACTAGTGTGTTAATTCGCCAACCTTGTTTTTTTAGACAAGTGCCTCTCTGAAGTTCACAGTTTTGAACCCGAAAGGTCGGATCTGGACAATGGTTGCTGGTGGTGGTGCTAGTGTCATATATGCTGATACAGTAAGCATCAATTTGTATCCTATTTCTATTTACACATAAAAGGTTTTTCATGTTGATGCCTGTTAAAATATTCACCTATATTTAGCTGCCATGATGAAATTAATTCCCCCCATGTACCAGGTTGGAGACTTGGGATATGCGTCAGAGCTTGGAAACTATGCAGAGTATAGTGGTGCTCCTAATGAGGAGGAGGTTCTGAATTATGCCAGAGTTGTACTTGATGTAAGCAAACACTGTAACCTTGTCAATGCTGCTCTTAACTCCACCTTTGGACCATCTTCTGCTTGGGACAATGTTAGGATCATCTGTTAACCGTACAATTAAATGCAGTGTGCAACTGCTGATCCTGATGGCCGCAAGAGAGCCCTTCTCATTGGAGGTGGCATAGCTAACTTCACCGATGTTGCTGCCACATTCAATGGCATCATCCGGGCCCTAAGAGAGAAGGTACCTAAGGCCACTCACTTTAGAATCCTCGCTGATGTTTGGCACCACTCATATCTGTTCACCTAATTGATTCTTCACCAATCACCACACGATTCACTTTCAGGAATCCAAGTTGAAGGCTTCAAGGATGCACATTTATGTTCGCCGAGGTGGCCCAAATTACCAATCTGGACTGGCCAAAATGCGCAAGCTTGGTGCAGAACTCGGTGTTCCAATTGAGGTACTGATCTAGTTGCCTTTAAGCATATTGGAAAACTTTTTGATGGAAATCCTTTAGCTCAGAAAATAGATGTGAAAAAGAATATTCAACCGATTGTTGTTGGTAGTTGCAAATCATTGTCAGCAGTCCACATAAATGAGCTGATTGTGTTTTGAAAAATCCATCGCAGGTGTATGGACCAGAAGCGACAATGACTGGAATCTGCAAACAAGCAATTGAATGCACCATGGCTGCAGCGTAATCGGAGCCTAGTTCTGGGTTGTTTGGGATCTGCAAACACGCCATTGAATGTGTCATGGACTCAGCATAAATGAGAGATGGGGAGTAGTAGTTGCAGTAGTTCACCACACATGGTTGTTCTCTTTTTTGTTTCAGATGTGTTGTAGCGTGTCGTTCGAACGAAACGTTTATAGATCATTACTGCAAAGAAATTACTGTTGTGTTAAAATAAATCCGAAGTCTAGTTTCGTGCGTTTTGGAATGCACATTGAACTTCATATGCAATGAAATGACCATCTCCTTCATTGATTTGTAATTAGGGATGGCAGTGAGTTTGTAACGATGGGTGTCACCTGCCCATACCCATTAGAATTTATGCTAGGATATTATTGTCCGCCTCCTAGCTTGTCTCTGCCCCTGGTGCATGGATATTATTGTTGCCACGAAATACGTGGAAAAATAAAAGTAGAGAACTAAAAAGACATAATACATAGAATATAAAAGAAAACGTCCACGTGGTCCTAACGAAAAACAAACACACAAATACAAATACTCTAGCTAGGTGCTTTGAATGTTCATGCGTCATTGGAACATAATGCAGGTTGCATGGTAATCTAAGGGGAAAATCCGTTTTTTCTCCCTGAACTATAAAACCAGTTTTTTGACCACCTCAACTTTTAGAACCGTTCGCTTTTTCGTTTTAGGTTGTTTTCATGGCGGTTTTGTTGATGTGGCGCCACATCAGAAGAGGTAAATCGGACTAAGTCGAAAGTTTAGGGAGGTAAACCAGACTATATTATTTTAAAAAAAAATCCAAACATTTATAAAAAAAATAGAATTTAAAAAATTATCTAAATATTTTTAGATGAAAAAATAATTAAATTATAAATCCTAAATCTAGTTTAATCTTACAAAATTCATAGAAAATTTGTTTTAACTCAGAAGATTCTAAAATTACAAAATCAGTTTCTTGATAAAAAATTCATAGAAAATTTGTTTTCTATCTTATGGTGCCTTGATTAAACAGGATGCAGCATGATTTTTGAAAAAAAAAATCTAAAACTAGTTTCATAATTTTTCGAGGTAAAGCAAAATTTCTATGATTTTCTAAGATTAAACTAGATTTTAGAATCTTTATTTGCATTATTTTCCCATGTAAAATGTTTGGATAAACTTGAATTTTTATTTTTAAGATTTTGTGCATATTAGTTTTTAAAAATATTTATAGTCTGATTTGCCTCCTGAACTTTCAACTTATTCGCACCACGCGAGCAAAACCACCATTAAAACCACCGAAGGTGCAAAAAAATGTTTTAAAAGTTGAGAGAGGTCAAAAAATTGGTTTTGTAGATCAGAGAGAAAAATCGGATGACCATGATAGTTCAAGGAGATCAATGGGAATATTTTTCCTAATTAAGGGGCTAGCGTAATAATATTGCACCCTGACCTGGGCTTCGGCCTATTGGACTGGACAGGCGCGGGTAGCAGCAGCCCGAAACGTGAGCTTGTACGTGCCCTTAAATCTGGCTTGATCTTCTTTCATAAATTTCTCCAGCATTCCTCCAAACCATCCAAATTCCTCCCAGCGAACAGGCCCAGCAGTACGAATGTACGACTCGCCAGTCGCCAAGGCAAGTAGCAGCTAGCGTGGTCGTTACTTTTGGCAAAGGTGGGCCGTGGGCTTGATTTTTGTTAGAACATTTTAGGACCCAAGGCCCTCGGAACAAACGCCACGCGAGTTTTCTCGTCTCTTCCCCTTTCCTCGCGCTACAGTCCTAACAGGGCGAATCGTAGGCGATCTTCTTTCCGGCAACCAAATCGAACTTTTCCCCTTGCCTCCGGCGGCCTAGCCAGCGCTGGAGGATTGGGGAAACTTCGATTTGGTCGTTCGGTGTATATACCCACTACTATTAGGTTTGGTTTAAGTAGGTTAGGGATAGGTTTATCCATGCCGGAGGTGTGACGTGGATCCTTCTACTGGTGCTGTTGCGTCTTCGGCAAGCGACGGCGTGGATGCGTCGAGGTTGGTTCGTGCCAGTTTGGGGCTAGCTCCTTCGATGTCTACGCCGGTTTCCCTGCCTACATGGAAGGCGACCGTATCAGGTATTTGACTGTGCCGGCGCTGAGGCATGGTCTTGTCTTCCTATGCTGCTTCGGCTCTAGCGAGCGATAGCGGGGATGCGACGAGGACGCCATGTCGACTTTAGACGTGGGCCTCTCCAACATCTCTGGTGGCTTCCCCGACTTCGCGAGCGGTGGCAACATCAGGTTCTGTCCCTTCCTACTCTTCATTGCCGCTGGCGGAAGATTCGGAAGGTATGGCTACCAACTCGAGGAGAGACCAGACTGGGTTATGGATCCCACCTTCTTTGGTGGTTCAGTTCCCCTTTGGGGTTCGTCATCGTCCGGTGTGCTGGGGGCTCTGGTCCTTGAGACGTCAGATTCCTCGGTGTCCAACGATGTGATGGCTGTCGGCCATCTTTTCCACCCGGGTCATTCTGCGGTTACAAAGCAAGTCGGGGTCGATGTGCTATACAAGACGGCAACAAAAAACTTTGTTTCTTCGCCGGAGAGGAGGTCGGCTTCAAGCAGTGTGCTCTGGCCGCCGGCGGCGAGGCAGGCCTGGAGGTGTTTACAAGGACCGAGTTGTAATTTTCGTTCCTTTCTAGGGTGTTCTTGTAAGATTTGGGCTGTAATCACCAAAAACTTTATGTGAAATATAAACCCGATTTTCTAAAAAAATACAGTTAGTATATTCATTATTTTACATTTCAAAATTATTGACATATATATCACGTGCACAATACACGTACTAGTACAAAAATAATTTATTGGAGACAACACCTTTTATTCATAGAAGCAATCTAAAAATTCATGTGTCTCCACTCGCCTAAAATACCTAGTAAACTTTAGAGGTGCTTCAACGAAGCAATCTAAAAATTTACTACGGTACATCCTTTACTCCTCAAGAAGTAATATCTGGAACAAATCATACCCCTGGATTTAAAAAAAAGATATATTTTTAAATGTAATAATATATTTATATAATTAAAATTAATGCAAAAACAAAGAATATCTCGGCTGGCCTTTCCTTTCTTTATCCCGACGCCGAGATTTTTGCTAGGATATTGTGCACATGTTATGTTGAGCAGAAATGCTCCCTGCACGTCGACCGGATGTACGGACGGACCGGACCACCCTACCCTGCCCGCGCTGAGCGTCGCACGTCCCAGCCCGTGCCGCCCACCGTATGCCCCCTTGCCTAGAGTCGCGCCTCTTGTCATAGCTGCGCTCTATCCGCCGACAAAATGCCCGTGCCGGACCTCTACGCCGCAGCCGACCTCCGCGCCACCCCGAGCCCCCGCTCGGATTCGCGTCTCCTGCCGCGGCTGCGCTCCATCCGACGACGTGATGCCCACGCTGGACCTCTGCGCCGCCACGAGCTCCATGCGCCGCTAAACGGCACCGCAGCGAGCTTCATGCGCCGCCGTCGACCTCTGCGCCGGCGTCGAGCTCCGCAACGACGAGCCTCCATTCGTCCAGGCCATTGCGTTGAAAGCACATGTTGCAAGCTTATGTTTTAAGTGTTTCAGATATTTCAGAGGTATGTTGCAAGTATTTTATATCGATGTTACAAAAATAGATCGGGATATTGTACATGTTGCAATGGTTATACACGTATGTTTCAAGTGTATGTTCCAAATATTTTATCTGTTTCAGACGTATGTTGCAGGTGTTTCATCAGGCTGTTGCAAAAGTAGATCTAGATATTGCATATATATATATATATATATATATATATATATACATATATATACATACTAGGTAGCGTGCCCGTGCGTTGCTACGGGATATCTAACATTTTGTACTTAAAAACACACGGATCGCACGATAAGATAATAATACTGTAAAAATTAAATACCAACGTTAAAGTGACATTTAATCCAAAAAGCAAAGTTTATGAATATAACACAGTCACGGAGTGCGCGGCGTCGCAGGCTCACAAACTCTACTTTATAGACCTTTCCGTGATGCGGCTAAGATAATGTTTTATATTGGTAGGAAGAAATCACCAATATCCATTTCTTTCGTGCTCACAATCTAATGACCCTGGTGCAACAAAGGGAAATACAAAGGAGCTATCCTCCCGAATGCGCGGAACCAACGCCACATCGTGACATCACACGACCATTGGTATGGTGTTGTTTAGCAGTATTGTTGATTATTATCGCTAACTTGCTTCGTTGATTTTATTCAAGTAATTTATGTTTGTAATTATGCAGGTGCTAATTCGGTTGATCCCATATTGGCACATGAGAAAAGTGGGAAAAGTCGACAAAACTCATGGTTTTGAGAACATACACGTGTAATAGTTAGGAATGGTTACAAAACGAAATATTATAAACAAAACACTCAAAGTGTCATTTTTATAACAATAATATAACACATGTTTAATTTTCATTATGCCATCACACAAGTGTATATACAATATCTCCGTGTAGAGTCTGATAAACCATTTAAAAATACCTAGGAACAGCAACAAATATGACATTAGTGAGATATTATTTGTACAATATAAATTGAATGGAATAAATGCATTGTATGTGTTAGTAATGTTATGTTACCTCGCCTATGGTGTTAGAACCTCCTTAAATACAATATTCTTCGTGAAAGTTTCATCCGCTATTGGGGTCTTCTTATCCTTATCTTTTTTATTTGACGCATTCTTATTTTTTCCCTCGACATTCTTTTTAGCATTTTCTTCTCTATCTTTTTGGCCTCCTCCTCTTGTGCCTCCGCATCAGGCGGGAGAACAAGGATCTTATATATTGGTTCTTGACGTGGCTCTAGACATCGCAACGTACAACTGACCGTGAGAGAACATCGATGTGGATAGGTACACAACCACGTTCGGGATAGTTTGACCCTATGACTTGTTGACCGTCATGGCAATGCTCAGCCTGATAGGAAAATGCTTCCTCTTAAACTGGAACGGGAACATCTCGTCATCAGGTAAAGATGTTGAAATTGGTTGGCTTGATTACATCTTATCCACCGATATAGGATTCCTTTTTCCAGCCCTTGGCTTTTGCTTTCATTCAAATATGCATTCACAGTTCCCTCATAATAGTTTCCAAGAGATATGCCAACAGATCAACAAGGCATAAAAAAGGGAGAAAGAAAAATGTGCCATAACTGCATAAAAATGTGCCACCGATATCCGCTTCAACCTCTGAGACTGTACTCTCTGATCAGTTTCTTCAATCTCAGCACCTTGCTCATTTGACTCCTTCAGTTCAGCATGCAAGGATACAATCTTTTACATGAATTAAGAAAAATAATGCACAGTATTTGAGGATATGGTTAGGGAATTTTTCATGTCGTACGAGTGTTGCCTTCAAATCAGCCAGTGCAGTTTTGTGGCAGTCAGGTACCATCATCCTTGACTCAGCTAAAACATTATCCTACAGAGGTGAAGTTCGTGTTTCAGACTTGTGACTTCTGAGATCAGAACAACAGACAATTTTCAACAATGACTTTTCAGTTTTCACAATCTCAGTTACATGAAAAGGAGAAAGCCACTTCAGTGGCTTCATGTGGTGCCTGACAAATGCAATGCATTTGAAAAATGAGAAATTGGTTTACTGCTAAGACAAAACAGCAACGCGATGATCAACAAGTTACTCCTATCCTTGCAGCCTCAAGTGCTCAGATCAGATGCTCATGTATTTTCATCAGAATATAATTTCCAGTGACAATACATTAAGAAAGTACCTCCTCTCAACGGAAGGAATGAGAAAACGCAGTCTACTGCAAATGGAGAGAATCACTTGAACTAAACAACAGGGAGGGACGAGCTGATTCAAGTATTCAACACCCGGCCACAAGTCCCAGCATATGAGCAGAGCAGTTTACTATATTGAAAAAAAATGAACACATGCTAGATTTGATCTTAGAATGATCCCAAGTTTTAAGCTGAACAAAATGACACACATATCAATACGAAGTTGTATAAAGAAAGTGTAACCGTCTCCAAAAGCAACAACCGAAAAAGAATCTCAACGGAATAAATCCAATAGATAATCCATTTTTCGTTTCTCCATTTCCAGCTGCTTCCCTCATCGACAGACAAATGACAAGTTGCATTCTTCTCCTCAGCATGGAAGTTCTAAGATGTCATCCACATTATTTTATATGTATTCTAGTTAAGATATAAGAAAAAAAATCAACACACAACAAAAAAGAATATTAAGCCCTCCCTGTCCTTGCTTTCGAAGGTGTTAAAATCATATTATTAAGGAATAAAAACTGTGCAGACAGATGCTAGCTCATTAATACCATTTTCTATACTCTAAAAGAGCAGAAAAAGATGTACTGCAATTTAGCATATGAAGAAGAAAACGTTCAATTTATTTCTTGTGCAGTGATTTGGAAATCACTGACAATTTCCATGACAATCAAGTTCAGGCTTCAGTAACGATGTATGGCTGCTGCTACTTAACAAAAATTGGGATTGTTTCATTCAATGCACTAAGCAAAGAGATTATTGGTTGTTCTTATTAAACTGTGCAGGAATAACCAACTTCATGTGTTTTCGGTAACACATTCTTTCCCAGCCTATAGCCACCGGAAAGGAACTTATTTAGTCATGGTAAAACAAATACTCAAGAGTGGACAGACGGTGAAACGAAGCAATGGCTTTGTGGCACTTGAAAGGGATTCTATTGTGCGTGAAGTTACACATCAAAGCTAAAGACAAATGCACACTATTATACTGCAATACTCAATTCTCTACTCTTCAGGCAAAAGTGCTCCGCTAACGTTTAAACCTTATAATGCATTGGTGATGGTGTCTAATTAGAGTTTCTATATGCAAGCAGTTCCACATAGAGACAATGGAGTGATGTTCATGTCCAATTAGCGTGATATATTGCAGAAAAAAGATACTTCTACTACTTCTGAACATCCAGGCTAGTGGTGCAGGGTAATGGAGAGGAGGCACGCACGCTGAACGCCCACATGACTGCACGAAGAAGCCGAGCGCCTCCCACTGAAGTCCCTCCCAGAAGTCGGGCATCTCCGATTTTGGCAGCTCCGGCATGGGTTCCGTCGACACCTCTAACCCAGTGGCCTCCCTTCCCACTGCGCCGCCCCCGCCTCCGCCGTGTCCCCGTTCATGTCGGGCGCCGCGACCCCATCGCGACGCTTCTTGCCTCCATGTTCCTCGAGGCACCACTGCGTGGGGAACAAGACCCCGCCACGGCGCAAGAGGGCCACGCGCAGTGCGGGGCGATAGCCTGAAGGGAGGAGAGGAAGCGGGACGACGCAGCGGCGGATGGCGTCTAGGGCGAGCGCGGGATCGAAGGACGGGGGAGCGAGGGACGAAGGCATGGGCTCGCAACCTTACAAGGTGAGCGCGAGGTCGTGGAAGCCCCTGGTTCACGCACTCAACTTCGAGTCGGAGATGGCGGCAGCACTGGCGCCGCGGATGGACCTCGCCCGTGCTCGTGCTCCGTTCGTGCCTGCCTCCGGCGGCGGGCTTCACCAACAGTGCGGCTTGCGGCCGCCACTCTCGATCTATCTCTGCACAAAAAAATACTGAGACAGTAATTATAAAGAATTAATAAGAAATCGAGCTTCATGAACAACAATTGTAGCTCGAAAGTACCATTTTTGGAAAACATTATTGTACACTAATTATTGAAAAATTAAAATTGGTAGCCCCGGCCCTGTAAATAAAAATCGTAGTAAAAAACAATTATTGCACAATAATGAAGAACAACTATTCTACTCTACTTCTAAGAACTAATTATAGCATCACATACTAACAATGATGATCTTGACCACCATGTAATAATTAGCTAGGAATTTAAATGTGTTTATAGACACCAACCTTTTGGATGATTGATTCACCACAATTTGAGCCTTGCACAAATGTCCAATTGAAAAAGTGCTCTCTAGAATGGAGAAAGAACTAGAATGAGAATCAAGCAATGTAGCCATCAAAACGAAGTTAATTAAGCAACAAAATCAAAGGAGTGGATGTTTGTTACTAACCTTAAAGCAAAAGGATCAAGCCATTCTTCAAAATCCAAGCGCTAGCTTCATGGTGAAGAGCAGCCGCAACAATGGAGGGAAGGGCCCAAACGCGTGCCTCTGTTCTCGGGATGGAAGAGAGGAGGAAGAAGAGGACGGTTGCGGCCTTTTTGTGTTGTAGGCTTATCACCGTCGGTTCTTAGCTAGAACCGACCATGATAGATCCAAATCACTGTCGGCTCTTGGCTTGAACCGGCAGTGATAAGTGGCCACCAAAACACTGTCGGTTCAAGCCACAAACCGGCAGTGATGTGGTCCTTCACTGCCGGTTTTAGTTCAGCCCTAATTATTTTCTCATTTTCAAGCTCATAACCGATAGTGAGGTTACATCACTACCGGTTCTCATAAATTCGGCAGTGATAAGGCCGGCAGTGATGTCCAAATCTGTAGGAGTGCTTATAACATGGAACCCCTTGCACACGAGTTCCAAAGACTTATTCTATGGAAGATTATTTGGCTCTGAAGACAAGTGTCCCAAACAATTTGTGGAAGTTTCTGAAATAATAATTAAGAAATGTGGAGGTGTGCCATTAGCTATCATTATTACCACATCAGGTTTGTTAGTGAATAAGATGGGAAATGTAAAACAGTGGAACGAATATTGTGACTCTATTGGTTCGGGGCTTGGAAGCAATCCTGATATGGAAAATATGAGGAAGATATTATCTCTTAGCTATTATGATCTACCAGCTCATTTGAAGACATGTTTATTGTATCTAAGTGTATTTCCAGAAGACTATGCGATTGTTAAAGATCGGTTGATTTGGAGGTGGATAGCTGAAGACTTTGTCCCACCTGGAGAAGGGGGCCAAAGTTCATTAGAGCTTGGGGAGAGTTACTTCAATGATCTTGTAAATAGAAGCCTGATCCAACCAGCAGATATTTATGAGGAAGGTATGCCTACTGCTTGCCGTGTGCATGACATGGTGCTTGATCTCATTTGTTCCATATCAAGAGAAGAAAGTTTTGTTGCAACAGTACTAGGTGATGCCAAGCAGAACACACCTTCTTGGGGAAACAAGGTTCACAGGTTGTCCCTCCACAATACTACTTGGCCTACAATAATGGACTTGTCAAAACTAAGGTCACTTACTATCTTCGGTGATGCCATAATTAAATTGATGCCATCCATTTCATGTGTTCACCTTTCTCCGTGTATAAGGTTGCAGTCTTCAGGAACTTAGAAATTTGAGTTTCGTTGCACACATATTTCACCTGAGGTATCTAGGTCTAAGAAATACTGGATATGCTGGTGAGCTCCCATCAGAGATAGGGAAGCTACAGTTTTTGCAGACATTAGACCTAGGTGAAGGATATATAGAAGAATTGCCATCGACTATTGTGGGGTTAAGACGACTGATGTTCTTGACTCTTAATTGGACTATATGTCTGCCAGATGGATTGAAGAATCTAACATCCTTAGAAATGCTGCGGTGTGCAGTTGTTGATTCTGCACACATCGCCGAAGAGCTGGGCCATCTGACGCAACAGAGGATCCTCAATGTTAGTCTAAAATTTGACAACGAAGCAGGAGATGATGAGGGCATTTGCAAATGTTTAGTGGAGTCCCTAGGCAAACTGCAAAAAATCCGACGTCTAGCAGTAGCCTCAACAGACGGGGTGATGAATCTTGAAGGCTCGGTGGAGTCCCTAGGCAGCCTGTCCTATCATCGTATTCGTAACACGTACTGGTTTGTTGCCCACATGGATTAATCCTGGATCGCTTCTCCTCGTATCCTTTCTGGAGATAGAAGTGGCTCATCAGGTGCGAAGGGAGGACATCCAAGTCCTCAGGATGCTGCAGGCTCTTCGTTTTGTGAAAGTGGATGTGTCTGGTGACAACACAACAGTGCTGGGAAGGTTCATTGTTGGACCTGATGCCTTCTTGGTTTTTCAAACTGTGCCGTCTATGTTCCCACGAGGAGCTATGCTCAGGCTTGAAATTTTTTATTTCCGTATCTGCCCAGAGGATTTCTTGGAAGGTGAATTCAGGGCGTGTTTAGTTGGCGAATTTTTTTGGTTTTGGCTACTGTAGCACTTTCGTTTGTATTTGGTAATTAGTGTCTAATTATAGACTAATTAGGTTTGAAAGTTTCGTCTCGCGATTTCTTACCTAACTGTGCAGTTAGTTTTGTTTTTCGTCTACATTTAGTACTCCATGCATGTGCCGTAAGATTCGATGTAATATTTTAAGGTGAAATTTTTTTAAACTAAACAGGGCCTCACTACCGATGACCTGACCTTGGACCTCCTCCCGTCCCTTCGCACTGTGTCTGTTGGTCTTTATCGAGGAGAGAGAAAAAGATCGACGAACAATAATTGTTCTTGAAAATGGAAGAGAATCTGAGGCAAGCGGCGGATGGCCACCCCAACCACCCTTCCGTTAATATTTTTGGCTTCTTTGATTGGATTGGATTCTACGTGTCGCTTACTAAATGCATGTACGTACTCGATCACTCCTTTTTTTTGTACAGAATGCATGCATAATCTTCTACTGCTGTTAATTAGTGCACTCATGACTTGTTCCCTGCATGCATGTTTTTCGTATCGTAGCAGTTCTCGGCTTTTGAGTATAGCCTGTATAATTGGTGCGAATTACATATTCTGCCGCGGGTCTTCTTTTGCAAGCTGTGCACGAGAACGGCTACCTACATTATACTGGGATGTAGTTAAAAACGTCGCCTGCGCTCATCTACAAGCAGCCGCCTCAGGGCCGGCCGGTGTCCTCCGTCCCACTGTCCCAGCCACGCTGCGTTGGTGTACACGGAGGAGGGGCACAAGCTGTGTGGTCAAGCAAATGGTGGAGCTCCGTTCCTTTGCTCGTGTTTTTCCTTTAATGACGAGGTCATAAAATATTGTTGTCCCGCTGCAGTCAGCTTCACGTGCACAACTGGAAACATGGACTTTGCCGAGTGTCTATGGCACTCGGCAAAGACTTAAAAACACTCGGCAAAGGCTTTGCCGAGCGCTGCACTCGGCATAGGCCACTCGGAGAAAAAAAAGTCGGCAAAGCCTTCTTTGCTGAGTGTCATTTGTTGGGCACTTGGCAAAGCCTTTGCCGAGTGTCGACCGAACACTCGGCAAAGAAAAGTGGCCGTTAACCATGACGGTTGCTTTGCCGAGTGTCTCAAGGACGACACTCGGCAAAGAATTTATATAATTTTTTTCCCGAAATTGTTTGCCGAGTGTCGGCTCTCGGCAAATAATTTTTATTTTTTTTTAAAAAAAGTCTCTTTGCCGAGTGCCGTGGCCTGACACTCGGCAAATCCTCCCACTTTGCCGAGTGCCCTGGCCTGACACTCGGCAAAGCCTTCCCCTTTGTCGAGTGCTGTGGCCTGACACTCGGCAAAGAGCCTAGCTTTGCTGAGTGTAATTGACACTCGGCAAAGCTAGAAAATCTGGTGTTTTCCTCCAGTTTTTGCCAGCTTTGCCGAGTGCAGTGGCCATTGCACTCGGCAAAGAGGCCTTTGCCGAGTGTGACACTCAGCAAAGCGTCTATAATTGCCTATTTTTTTTCTTGTTTTTACATTCCAATACTTCCATCACACATTCAAACAGAAAATTTCACAGATATTCATCACATTCTTCAAATCCATGACATTCATCACTTACATATCACAAACATAAGTGTCTGAATATATCACATCGAAATTCACAAGTTCAAAATTTGTTCATCATCTAACATCCAGTTTATTACCACAATTCCATGAACATGGATAGGTTCAAACTCATTACCAAATACGCCTTTGATCGGGCGGTGACCGATACGGATCCTGAGGATTAGGCGAATTATTGGAACCCGCCGATTGAGGCTGCACAAAGGAGTATATATTCTATGTGTTAGACATGTACTTGGCTAGCTAATTAGAAATTACTTGCATGTAAGAGACTGCAATTAACTTTCATACTCACAGGTGTAGGTCCATCCCAGGGTGAGGCTGCAGGTGGAGGTGGTGGAGCGAGCAACTCAGGTGGCAAAGCAAGACCCGTATGTTGCCCAAGGCTTTGAAGAAAGGCCATGATGCTCGACAACTGAGTCTCATAGGTCTCCGTGATGCCCGTCAATCTACTCTCATAGTTCTGACACTGGGACATCAGCTGCGCCTGCAGCTCTTGACGCTGCCGAGCTTCTTCTTCGAGCCGGGCCTACAACATTTCACTCTAATGTTCCAGTAATGCATAGCAAATTACGGTGTGTAAAAGTCAATATACGACGAGTCAAACTGAAATTACCTCGAGGACGTCGACCCGTTGCTGTGCAACGGTCGGCCGTGTGCGTATGGCCGGGCTCTCGCTCGTGCTCCGGGCTCGGATCGTGGAGAGGTCGGGGACAGCGGTCGAGTCGATTGTGCCATCGGCAATCCACATGTGGCCGTGCTTCTTCCCTCCTCCCAACCTCATGACGAGCTCCGTATCAATCTCCTGCGTGCACGGGTCGAAGTCTGGCCCATGGACTGACCTTGCCGCCGACGTGTACTTGCTGATGCGGGTGTGGACGCTCGGGTTCGTGTACTCCTGGGACCCGTCCTCCAGGCTGAAGGAGACGTCGGACGTCGCCTTTCCCTTGTGGGACATGCACCATGCCTGGAAGTCCGAGCACTCCTGGCCTTGATGTGCCGCCCTCTACGAGAAAGACATCAAGAAGATTAGAAATCAGTCATAATTGAGCATCAGAATAGATAAATGAATTCGTGTACCCATGCGTCTCTGTATCCGACGAGGTTGCGGCTGCCTTGATGGTGTGCTGGTCCTTACATCTCCAAACATCGTTCCCTTGCAGCGTTGTGCATCGAGGCATACCCCTCCGTAAACCAGTTGTCCACAATCTTCTCCCCTGCCTCGGGATACGATCCGCACCACCAGGGAATCATCTGCATGTCATCCGGTAATTGACATATAAGATGATCGAATTAAACCTACTTATTCTCAAAACGAATCAATCTGGATGCTCTCATGTACCTCAATGTTCATCTTTGTTTGAACTTATCATATGAAGTAGGGGCAAATAAAATGTTAAGTTTACTTACTTTTGCCCTTCAGGGCGAATCACTGGGCGGCAGTGGGGAAGCGGAAAAGCAGGGAGGCTCGCGGGACCTCGCAGGTACACCCTCGAAGCAGAGGAAGAGGAACTCGTGCCTCCCGCCAACGCCTCCTGCTCGTCAAAGGGCGCCTCCTCCTCGTCGCCCTCGGGGGGCATCTGCGAAACCTCCTCCTCTTCCTCCTCCTGCTCCTCCTCCTCGTGCGCCCTCTCCATGGGCGTCACCGGCTCTGCCTCCTCCGACACCTGGAGACGTGCCGGGGGCCTCCTGCTCCTCGGGTTCCTCCTCCTCCTCGCGTCCGACCCCTCGGCCTCCTCCCCCGCTTGGTAAAGCGACCTGACGGGCCTGTGACGCCCACCCGCCATCTTTGTTGAATCACCTGAAAAAAAGAAAAGTATTACATGTATTAGAAATAATATTCATGCTTAAAACACTTAATTAGAAATAGATGCAAAATGATAATCAACTTTAGTATTACATTTATTAGAAATAATCGTTATTATTTGGATTAGCTGGATCATAGGTCTCATCATCGCTATCAACATTGTCCAAATCATCAACATTAATTGAAGGAGGAATGTTGTCTTCATTGTCATTGCCTAAACGTAATCGCTCAAGCATTTGTAGGTCATCCACATTTTGGACCTCATCTCCAGCATCCTCATCATCAACCATTTCATTCTCTACTTCCATTTCTATCGCTTCGGTTAAGTCTATCACAAAGCTTCCTTGTAGCCCTTTTTCTTGAAAGAACTCTTCCTCATATGTGTTTGGATTGAAGTTGTAATCTTCATCGTTTGGGGCAGGTAGTTTACCATGTGGTGGTACCTTGTGCACAATAGCCATACCCTTAAGCTATTCGTCTTGGCACGCGTATGGCATATAATACACCTGGTAGGCCTGTTGAGCCACAATATAGACATATTTTCCTGGATAGACAGAATCTGGTTGAATCTCCACTAGCCCAAGACTAGGGGTCTGTCTCGTTGCTCCAGGATCAAACCAGTGGCATTTGAATATGACAGGATCACATATGGAGATGTCCTGGTTTCTAAGCACCGTACGTGACAACGTGCACGAAACTTTTTTAAATTTTTACCATAGGCTCCACATGCTATATAACGATGCATCCACAAGTTTCGTGATTTTCTGAATTCGTTTGAATTTTATACAATTTAAAAACATTTTGGCCGTAACTTTGTCCTCATGTTTCGTTAATAAGATGTGAAAAATATCCCGCAAGTTCCTGGATATGGCCTCAAAACACACTCACTAGCGTGACAATCATTTTTTGAATGATTAGATTTCATTATTCGATGCACTTGCAGTTCAAACTTGCTTTTTGCGAAATAAATCAACAAAACAAAAATAATTCTAAAAATATAGTAAAAAGTCACAAAATTCAACCAAATTTTAACATGTACTTTAAAGCACTGTATAAACCCTAAAGAAAAAATCTGAGAGTAAAAATAATAAAAAAATTCTTTGCCGAGTGCCAGACCTGATACTTGGCAAAGGGGGTCTTTGCCGAGTGCCAGAGACAGGGCACTAGGCAAAGAAAATAAACAAAAAATTAAAAAAACCTTTGCCGAGTGCTAGAGATAGAGCACTCGGCAAAGAAAATAAACAAAAAAAATAAATAAAAACCTTTGCTTGAGTCTGCGAGCAGGGGCACTTTCGGCAAAAAATAAACAAAAAAATAATCTTTGGCGAGTGCCGAGGCAGGCACTCGGCAAAGAAAATAAACAAAAATTAAAAAAAATTAAAAAATTAGATTGTTGAGTGTTCGACGGCGACCACTCAAGCCAAGCCTAACGGTGGGTGGTCGCGCCGTCACCTCGGTTAGCCTTTGTCGCCGAGTGTTTAGCTTTCTTTGAGAGCCCGACACTTAAGTGAAGGGAGGCTTTCTTAGAGTGTCGCACTCGGCAAAGACCAACACTTACCTTTGCCGAGTGCCCGATATTTGGAAGTCGGCAAAGTAGGAAACACTCGACAAAGCCCCTGTTTCCCATAGTGGTGGAAATAGACATAGATAAAACCTTTAGATGCCGTGTAACGGAGCGGCCGGCGCGGCGACTCCCGCCCGCCGCAGCTGAGCGGACGCCGACGGCCACCTGCCCCCCTGGGCGCTCAGGTTTTGCCCCGCCAGCTTCCCCCTCCCTCCCCTTGGCCCGGTTCCCCCACCTTCCTCGCCGCACATTTCCCTCCCCGACCCCCGAGCTGTCAGATCCAGATCTGCATCCGCATGGTGTCCTCGCCGTGCGTCTGGCCGGCGGGGGTGGTGAAGGCCCTCGTCGCGGCCTCTCCGGACCGGCTCCTGGCGGCGCTCGCGCGCGGGCCTGGGGATCCAGGCGCCTCATCTTCCCGTCCGGCTGAGGTGGACCTGCTGCTGGGGGATGCGCCGCCGTCGCCTTCCCGCCCTGCCTAGGCAGACATGGCGGGTGAGGAGCTGCCTCCGGCGCAAGTCTTCTTCGATGGCTCCCCGGGACTGCTCCGGGAGGTGCTCGATCGAGGTCCTGGTGAGCGTGTGCCTCTCAGTGACTCGGAGGACCTCTCGGAGTCAATGTCCGAGGTGGAGCGGGGCACCTTGCCGCCGGATGGCAAGGGGAAGGAGGTTCTGCAGCCTCGCAGGCGCCATCGCCATCGTCGTCTCCGTCATCGGAGGCGGCATGATGCTTTCCTAGGGGCGGCCCGCCGCGCCCACCCGCCTGTGCGTGGTGGGGTTGGAGGCGCCGCTCCACCTCGATGTCGGGCCTCGCCGGCGCATCCTGTGCGGGCGCGGGGTTCGCCGGACGCGGAGGGGTTCTATGAGGTGAGGAGCCGGCGATTTGGCCGCTCTCGCACCCCTCCGCGATCGCCCAGGGCTGTGCCTCCGGAGCTCGAGGGCCTCTGCTTCTGGTGTCTTCAGCCGGGGCACGTCAAGGCGCAATGCCGGTCGCTGCCGCGATGTTACCGCTGCTGGGGCGAGGGGCATCAGGCTGCGGGGTGTCGCCTTCCGCCACCCCGGGGGCGGGTCGGTGGCAAGCGGGATCGCTCCCCGCGCCCGCACGATGTTGCTCGTCGTGTCTCTGCCCGCCGGCGCTCTTCTCTGCGACGCCGGCCGGCGGGTCACAGCGCCGGCCCCGCCGACACCATCTCCGGCCGGTCGGTCTCTACTGGCCATTCCTCGTCCCTCCCGCGGTGGCTTTACACTTCTTCGGCTTCGCCGGGGGCCCCGCCACCGCCACCACCCCCACCGCCTCCGCCGCCGCTCCCGCTGCCTACGGTGGCCAGGGCGCAGGGGGGTGCCGCTGGTGAACCTGGAGGTGGTGCCAGGGCTCAAGACGACTTGGGTCTGGTACGGCTTGATGCCGGCGTGGCCCGCCGGAACGTCGCCATGGTGGTCGTGCCGCGCTCGGCTGAGATGCTGGCAGAGGAGGACTCGCTTCATGAGTTGCGCTGGTCGCGACTGTGGGTGGCAGTAAACCTTATGTGTCCACAGCCATGATCCACGCTGCACTCTACAACAGATTTGAGATCCGGCGTGATGATGTGGACATTCGAGGACATGAGCCAGAGGATTTCATTGCTCTCTTCCGCCGGCGTGAGGATCGTGACCGCGTTCTGGCGTCCCGCCCCTGGGGTGACCTCATGCCCCTGCGCTGGCGACCGTGGACGAGGATGGCCGGGGACTTCGGCTATCGGGTCCTCGTGGCGCTACGGTGCGTGCCGACGCACGCCAGGAACACGGTCACCGCGCAGACTATTCTTGGCCGCTGTTGCGCGGAGGTGGAATTGACGGACCTGCGCGACCGTCCAATGGAGGACGGCAGGGAGTTCTTTGTCGTGGCTTGGTGCAGGCACCCGAGTTATATTGAACCAGAGAAGGTGATTTTTATCCCTGAACCGTTGGTTCCGGGGGTGGAGGAGAATATGCGGAGAGGGCTCCATTACCTGGTGCGCGTCCGTCTTGTGGCACACCAGAACGTCGCGGCTCCGCCTAGACCGCCACGTGATGGTGGCCACGGAGATGACGGTGGTGATAGACCTGCTGATCGGGATGAACGCGATCGCCGTGGCGGGGATGGGGACGATTATTGGCCATCGCCGCGACGTGACTCCGACGGCGAATCTTCTGCGACAGACCCGTGGCACAGGAACGACCATCCGACCTGTTCCTACCCGCCTGGCGGCTCAAGCGGCAGCGACGGGGCGGGAGCGCTCGACTCGCTCGTCTGCGCTCGAGAGGGGGGGGATCGCCTGCCCCCTCATGCGTGCCTAGGAGGACGCTGTGGTGGTTCAACATGCGGCGCCTGAGATGGACTTGGCGGAGGACCGGTGGCCCATGTTGTCCTTCCCGCTGACACCGGTGGCGACCTTGGGGGCCCGGGTCATGCCCGCCTCGCCAATGACGGACCCGTGCTTCCGGATCGCGCGCCTCGGAGCGTCTTCCTCGCGGATGGGGGTTCATTGGCCGCTTTCTGGCCGTGGCACCGCAGCTCTTGCAGGACGGGAGGTGCGTCCAAACCCCGCCGCTGCAGCGGACGCCGGACTGGTGGCTGGAGGTGGCGGACCTCGAGCTTAGACAGCCCGTGCCTGGGGTCTGCACGCTGAGCGAGCCCGCCGCTTCCCTGGATGGGGGCCGGCCGGACTGGTGGCCGGAGATGGTCCACGCAGAGCTCCAGGGCCGCGCGGAGCTCCAGGCGCAGCGGGAGACCGTCGTCTTCGCGCTGCCTGAACTGCCGGCCGTGTGTACGCCACCTCCGCAGCCGCGTGCCACCCTGGACGCCCACGGAGCCCCGAGACCGGCCGGGCGGCCGCCTGCTGACGTGGGGCTATCGATCCAGGAACAGATTGAGGCGGCGGTGTGTCTTCCGCTGGCAACGCCAATCATCGCCGGTGGCCCGCACCTGCGCCGTTCCCGCACGCCGGCTTCGGTGCAAACACTCAGGAGGAGCGGCCGCATCGCAGCTATGCCGCGGGCGCCAAATACCACCCTGCAGGCCCTGCGCCTGTTGCTCAAGAAATTGGGAATCCATGTGCACGAAAACGCGCCGGAGCTGGACATTGAGGCCAAGATCAGGAGTGCATTCCGTGCCGGCAAACTGTCCACGAACAAGAAGAGGTGCCTCAACATGCTCCTCATTGGGGGCCTGGACGTGGCGTCAATGGATCTCGACCTCGATGGTCTGGAGATCGACTTGGCCTGAGCATCTTTGCTTGGCCCGGAGCGCAAATGGTTTACCTATGTTAGCGAGCACTTCGATTTTCTGTTGGAACGCACGGGGCCTCAACGACCGTGCGCGTCGCAACGTGGTCAGGACCTTCATCCAAACGCATAGGCCGTCAGTTGTCTGTATCCAGGAGACGAAACTCTCCTCAGTCTGTAATGTGCTTGCTAATGCTATCTTAGGACCGGCTTTTGACTACGATTGTTTGCCTTCTGTTGGGACCGCTGGAGGGATTCTGGTGGGCTGGGCAAGGGAGATCTGGAGGCCCGTGGCGCCGGCCGTCCGGGGCAGGTGCATGCTCTCGGTCTCGCTTGGGTCGGTGTCGGCCACGACTGGTGCCTGGTGCTTCACTGGGGTCTACGGACCGCAAGATGATGATGGCAAGGTCCACTTCCTCGATGAGTTGCTGCAATTTGGGAGGAGTTTAAGTCTGCCTTGCTCATTGGAGGAGACTTCTACTCGGCCGCATCTGCTTATGGGGCCATGTTCCTTGGCTCTTCGCCGGTCAGAGGCGCTGCACAGTTGTGGACGACGGCTGCGCCGCCCCGTGTCCGCTTCTTCTATTGGCTGGCTTTGCAGGATAGATGCTAGACCGGCGAGCGTCGTCACCGCCATGGCCTTCAACCAACGGACGCTTGCATCACCTGCGACCAGGAGCCAGAGATAATTGATCACATCTTGCTGGGCTGTGCGTACAGCCGCGAGGTCTGGGCGACCTAGATGGACTGGCGTCACTTGCCTAATGTGGATGTTCGCCCGCAGCCGTTCATAGAGTGGTGGCTGTCCAATAGGAAGCGCGTCGACAAGCACTTCAGGCGCGGGTTTGACTCCATCGTGTTCTTGATCGGTTGGATGCTCTGGAAACAAAGGAACGCGAGGACCTTCGATGGCAGTACACGTACAGCGAGGGAGCTCGCCGTGGACATTCGCCTTGTCGCGGAGGACTGGCGAATGGCTGGGTACAGGCTGCTCGGCATCCTTCTGTCCGGACGCTGAGCGCAGTCCCGTGGAGTTCTTAAATTTGGTTCAATCATGTAGTACCCTGTGTTGTCCGGTGGTTGCGTGTGTGTTGGCCTTGGTAATCAGAGTATTACCGAGTTTGTTGTTTCGCTTAAAACTCTCTTTCTGCTTAATGAAATACGCGTCGAAAGGCGTCGTCTCAAAAAAAAAAAGATAGACAACATCATGTCACCCACTGTTCACTTAGATCACGTAGAGTTTCAAATGTTTGCTTGAACGACTGACCCCATACAGCATGGATCCCCACCGGCCTGCACCACTCAAGTCTTAGTGAGCAGTCCGGTGCTCCACAGGACTACTGAGCAGGTGTGCTCGCCGATTGCTCATATGGGCCCGCGACTAGCAACTGAATCCTGGGCTGCAACACTAGTCCTGGTGGCCAGACCTTTGCCCAGAGCGACACGAGCATGTTCACATTCAAAATTTTCCCAAAGCAAAGTCCTATGAGCAATGGGGCCTCGTTCGTTTCGCTAAAATTTAGCTTATGCTGAAATGTTGTGAAAGAAAAATACTGTTTATTTGCTGAAAAGTACTTACGAGAGGAAATGTATTTTCATGATGAGATGCTGGTGATTTCATTCAAGATATAAGCAAGGGTGAGGATATATATTCCTTGCCATTTGTTGACAGCAAACAAGATTAGAGGAGATTGCATTTGAGTTGGAGGATCAAATACATGCAGAAAAAAAATCAAAATTTGCGGAATTTGGAACATATCTGCAAATTCCAAAAAAAAAAACTGCCCATGCCGGTTTTGTCAAACAGGCCCACGGCAGTTTTTTGCAGCGTTCCAGCACCGCTTGCAGAAAATGGCCCAGGCCGGTTTACGCCCTAGTTTGCTAATATCTTTTGCATTTATGGGCCATTAGGATCCCTTCATTTTGAAGGAATTGAAATCTATATAATGGATTATGCTATTTAGCTTGGAATTTTATATTCCATAATATTTTCAAGCTTACAAATAAGTCTATCTCAAATTCATAGGGTGGGAGATAGAAATGGATTATATAGATCACTATACTATAATTCTATTCTTCAACTTATAGCACACTCTTCAACTCACTTTTCTACAATAGAAATGCAACATATAAGTATGTCCCTTGTATGCCTAACGAATAAATATACAAATATATTCCATATACAACTATACTAACTTAATTAATCTGTACCAAAATTATAATTATTAGAATGAATTTAATTCCAAAGAATCCAAACGGGCCAAATATAAAAGTATATATATTCCTTTATATATCTCCTTGGCGAGTTGGATAGGTCTACATTTACTATTTTGGTGTATCGTAGGATCGAGCAAGGATATCAATTCCTGGCTTTGAGATATGCCAGCATTAATTAATGTGTCATTTACGCTAACAATTTCACTATATATAAACGAGCACAAGCATCAGGCCATTTGCATCCCGAAACACAAGAATAGTACTTGCGAGTGTTGATACGTTGAGGGCTGCTGGCATTTGCATCCTTCTCATGGTCACGTCTTGCACCCTCATGGCACCCACCTTGGAAGCAGGTATATACACACATACACACGAATGAAGCTAGTACATCAAATATTTATTTTATATATATATATATATATATATAAATTCTTAATTCCGTCGTTCAATTGAAGCTACTTTATTTACGTCTTTGCTGCTGCACCCATACTTGATGCCGAGACGACGACTGCGGCTGGCGATGGTAAGCTGCATACATGCTTCACTACCCGAAACGTTAAATTTGTCGAGTGGTTTTATGTTTGCTGAGTATATTCTTTTGGGATCTCGGCAAACAAGTTCTTTGCCGAGTGTTACGCTAAAAACATTCGGCAAAAAAAAAAAAACACTCGGTAAAGAGGGGGTTTGCCGAGTGTTTTTTTACACTCAGCAAATCAATAAAATCTTTTTTTCTGGGAAAGAAGGAGAAGAAAAAAAATGAAAAAAACTTTGCCGAGTGTCCGGATCTAGGACACTCCGCAAAGGACAAAATATCTATTTCGCAAGCCCCCCCTCCCCCCTTCTTGATTACCCCGCGAGCGCCTGGCCCACCCCCAACGCAGCAGCGCGCCTCCCTCCTCCACTCTCTCTCTCCCTCCCTCGGCGGCCATCCCCCCCTCCTCTCCTGGCGGCGCCACCATCCCTCTCCCCACAGCAGCGGTGCCACCCATCCCTCACGGTGGCGGCGCCACCCATCCCAAACCCCGTCCTACTACGCCGACGTCTCCACTGCGACAGAGTTTGCGGCCACCGGCGACCAGCGCGCCTCTGCTCCCGACGGAAGAGGTATGCCCTCCTCTCTCTTTCTCTCTCAGATCCATGGTGGATCCGTCCCTTACCCTCTCTCTCTTGCAGATTCGCGGCGAGGGAGGCCTCACCGTCGTCACAGGCATCAACTACGACAGCGGGGGAGGCCTCACCGGCGACGTTCCTCCCCTCCCCTCCTTTGCTTGCAGGTCCGGTGGCCGGAGGCCGGATCCGACAGCGCGCGGCCGGATCTCGACGGTGGGCGGCCGGATCTCCCTCCACCTTCTTCTTCCCCGGCGGGCCTCCCTCCCCTCCCCCTTCTTCTTCCCCGGCCTGGGCGTGGTGGTGGTGCGGCGTGGTGGGGCCCTCCCTTCTTCCCCGGCGTGGTGGCGGCGGCGTGGATGGTGGTGGTGCGGCGTGGTGGGGCCCTCCCTTCTTCCCCGGCGTGGGGGCGGCGGCGTGGATGGTGGTGCGGGCGTGCCTTTTTATTATTTTTTTTGAAAAAAAGGTTTGCCGAGTGTTTTTTGGACACTCGGCAACTTCTTTGCAGAGTGCCCGACAGAAAACACTCGGCAAACTAGCATTTGCCGTTAACAAGTTTGCCGAGTGTAACACTTGACAAACCCTTTACCGAGTGTTTTTGGGACTTCGCCGAGTACCCCTGGCACTCGGCAAATCTCCTATATCCGGTAGTGCTTGAGCCATATATATATACTGTGATCCAATCCAACAACCGTGCGGAAGTTGGTTTGGAAATAGTATGGAGCAATAATAGATACGTAACGGATCGACTTGCTCTTGCATGTAAGAAAAGATTTACAATCTGCCAAAACTAGAGTTAAAGTTCCAATCTTAATATTACTAATTATAGGATTCAATATAGGCACAACGTTAATACTCACCAGACTCACTAAGGAAAAAAAGATAATAATAGTAATTCTCAAAGTAATTAGAAACTTCTGACCAATAATTTGATAGATTCTAATCATCATTGATGACAGTACCCATTGAATCTGTTATATATAATTTATAAAAATATACACAACCGTGTCATTATGAAAATACATAAAGTAACCCCTAATCTTCCATCCTAAAATTGGAGGCTCTAACTAAGGCATGATTTTGAATCTTACCGGACGTGGTAGAAAAAAAATAAATCATAGAAATTCTCACAATAATCAGAAACATCTAGCCTTTAATTTGAAGATTCTAATTACCATGATGATAATAGCCATTGGATCAAATATAAATCATAAAAAATTACACAACTATATCATCATAAAAAATACATAAAGTAATCCTACCATATCTATATCCAAGCATGCCATTGTCTATATCTATATCCATATCTATATCTATATCCCTTATAATCCTACACTCCACCATAAGTCTATCTTGACATGAGAGCCATCCACATGAGCAAGCCACTAGCTCATGCAGTTTATGACAGGTGTGTATTCAAGCAAGTTATCCACATAAGCGAGACAGTTCATCCATCAACATACATTTATTTATCTGCATCAGTATACCAACCATCCACAAGAACTCATTCACGATTCCCGCACCAAAATGTGGGTATGGTTCTACTTAATAAAAAATTTCCTTCTTCTGGCGGTTACAAAAAAATGGAGTGTTCTCTGTTAAGTCAATGTACAATTTTCTTGTCATTAATGGTGTAAAGGTTTCCCATGAAATTTGGCGTACGAAGGTGCCACTAAAAATTAAGATTTTCTTGTGGTATTTAAAAAAGGAGGTCATTCTAACTAAGGATAACTTAGCAAAGAGGAGGTGGAATGGTAGTAAATTTTGTTGCTTCTGCAGCAAGCATGAAACTATCAAACATCTCTTTTTTGATTGTCATTATGCAAAATTCTTATGGCGTGCCATCCATATTGTTCTGGGTTCCCCCCACTGACCAATATCGAAAAATTATTTGGTACTTGGTCAAACGGGGAGGACCAAAACAAAATATTCTTTTATTGACAGTGGCTGTGGCTGTGTGCTGGGCTATTTGGCTCCCAAGAAATGATTGTGTGTTTAACAATTGCCAGTCGAAAACATTTTTGCAGGTATTGTTCAAAGGGGACACATTGGCTTCGGTTCTGGACCTTGTTATAGTGCACTAAGGAACTTAAGAACCACATAGTTTACTCTTTCCAGCTACTAGAAGCAAGGTCGATGGAGTTTTTCACCTCCCATGGATGGCCTTTTAATTTTCGTATTGGATATTAGTATTATACACATTGTGTGGAGTGAGCGACACTTTGTAATAATTTTGGACTGATCCCTCTATTTTAAAGACGTGTGAATCCTGGTTGTATCCATTATCAAAAAAAAAAAAGTAGAGAGGGATATCGTCTGGTTCATACAGCTTTGCCTCAATTACACGGCACTGTTGCCTTAAGAAGCCGCTCGCAGGCGGAGACGCACTACTCGCGCACGATATTAAGCCACTCCGGCCCAAACACACTGGCGTTGGCCTCCCGGAACCTGGCCTCCTGTTTGCCACCAGCCCATTACTGGCTTCCAGCTTCCTGCGCGCTACACCAGTGTTGCGAGGAGCATCACTGACCGAATGCATCTTCTTCTGCCGTTTGTCCGTAGCAGTTCTGAGTCGTAGTCTCTTATTGGTGCAAATCATTCTACTTCTACAGCGTGTCTTTTTGAGTTGTGTGCAGGACAATTCCTCCGCTGCATCTACAACCAGCCCTGGTCAACGTCTGGCCATGCCTGTACATTCTTTGGAGCATATCTGCAATCCCCCACCCCCCCAAAAAAAAGAACATGTTAGGCCGGTTTTGCCAAACAGGCCCAGGGCAGTTTTTGGTTTGTCCCAGTACCGCCTGCCGAAAATGGCCCAGGCCGATTTACGCCCCCAGTTTGCTAATATCTTTTCCATGTATTTCCTATATATAAAATTATATATATTTTTATGTATCACCCTAGCGAGTTCGTTATGCACACGTTTACTAATTTGGTCTATAGTAGAAGCAACGATGCTATATCCTTTCTGTGAGATATGCCAGCATTAATATTGTGGCATTTACACTAACAATTTCAGTCTATATAAACGAGCACAAGCATGAGGGCCATTTGCATCCCGAAACACAAGAATAGTACTTGCTTGCGAGTGTTGTTGATACGATGAGGCCGGTGCACTCCATAGCTGCTGCCATTTGCGTCCTTCTCATGGTCATGTCCTGCACCGTCATGACACCCACCTGGGCAAAAGGCATATACACACATACACACGAATGAAGCTACTTTAATTATTTATTTTATCATATATATAGTGAGAGTAAATTCTTCCGTTGTTCAGTTGAATGGGTTAACATGCATGTACGTCTGCTGACCCATTGAGTTTTATTTTGGTGGTACAGAGGATTGCTTTCGGATGCCATGGTGCCAGGACACCAAGTGCGAGCAAAAATGCGAAGACGAATTCCACTTCAGGGTCACCAGTTCCTGGTGCACGAGCCGTCAGCACATCGATCTTTGCTGCTGCACCCACAATTACGCGGGGACGACGACTGCGGCTGGCGATGGCAAGCTGCAGAGACATGCTCGAGCCATATATGCTGTGATCCAATAATAATCGTGCTGAAGATGGTTAGGAAATAGTATGTAGCAATAATTATTCTATATGGATATGTAACGGATCGACTTGCTCTTGCATGTATGAAAAGATTGACAATCAGCAAAAAGCTGAGTTAAAGTTCAAATCTTACTATTGCTAGTTAGATGCTCCAATGGAGGTCACTACGTTAATTCTCACCAGATGCGCTGAAAAATAATAATTTTAAAAATTCTCAGAATAAAAAAAAATATCTGGCCTTTAATTTCATAGATTCTAATCACCATCTATGATAATATAGCGATTAGGTCTATTATAATTTATAAAAAAGTACACAACTCTGCCATTATAAAAAATATATAAAGTAACCCCCAAATCTTGAGTCTAAAAACTAGAGGCTCTAACTAAGACACCATGTTAATTCTCGCTAGACGCTCTAGAAAAAAGATAAATCATAGAAATTCTCGTAGTAACAAAAAACATCTAGCCTTTAATTTGATAGATTCTAATCATCATCCATGATAATAGTCATTGGATCTATTATAATTTATAAAAAAATACGCAATTCTATCATTATGAAAAATACATAAAGTAACCCCTAATAGTGCATCTAAACGACTAGAACATGACTTAAAATAACCACCTAAATTTGTATGCAAATTACCCACATATGCCATAATGGAAATATTTCAAATTAACCACCTAAATTATCATAAAAAATACCCACGGTTGCCATTATATATATGTATATCTATATCTATATATCTCTATCTCTATCTCTATTTATATCTATATCTACGGGTGGATGCGGCGAGCGGCAGTGGCCCGTCGATGGTCTCGACCAGCCTTGTGGATGGGTTCAGCAGGCCACATCAACGAGCTCACTGATTTTTTGTTTTGTAAATTTATTAACAGAGGTGGGTACTGTAATTAAATCATGATTTACAGCTATCACAGAAGCAGAGGCGGGCGGCCCCCGGTTAATAGTTTTTGACCGCCTGAAAATGAATTTCGATAGTAGTGATCACTAGTCTCTTCACACAGGTCGCTTAGTGTAGTCCAGCTCTCAGCCTCCTTGACTGTTTCTGCGAGGTACGTACTATAAGCCACCAGTTCGAAAAAAAAAAAGTAAACAACGCAAGAGTCAGGCTGGCAAAAGCAAAAAAATACAAACTCTGCTAAAGATTATAAAACTTCAAGTGAACCGAACAGTATATGCATACACATATACATGCACAATCCACTGCAATGTGGTATTGGAGCTGAGCATTTTTTTATATCATTATCATATGCGATTCCATGGATGCATCTTCGTATATCCTCATATAGTATATGCCGATGGGAGTAGCCTAGGCACCGGCCGGAGCACCAACGGAGCTGCCCGCTGCAGCATCAGCGTGAAGGCCTCCTCCATATCCAGCTTCTCCGGCGTCTGCCCCGCCGGCACCTCCCAATCAAACGCGTGCACCAGGGTAGCACTAGTGAGCGTGACCATCCTCATACCCCAGCTGAGCCCGGCGCAGATCCTCCGGCCGGCGCCAAACGGGATGAGGCCGAAGTCGCCGCCCTTGACGTCCACGTCCGCGTGCGAGCCGCCGGGAAGGAACCTGGCGGGGCGGAACTCCAGAGGATCCGGCCAGACTTCCGGGTCGCGGCCGATGCCCCATAGGTTCACCAGCAGCTGCGCGCCACGCTGGATGTGGTAGCCGGCGGCTCGCACTCATCGGCAGCAATGCGCGGCACCGAGAGAGGTGTTGTCGGGTGCAGGCGGAAGGTCTCCTTGATGGCCGCGTTCACGAAGGTGAGCCGCGGGAGGTCCGACTCCAAGATGAGTCTTTCGCGGCCGACCACGGTGTCCAGCTCGTCTTGCGCCTGCCGGAGCAGAGCGGGGTGGCGGATCAACTCGGCGAGCGACCACTCCACTATGGTCGATGTCGTGTCAGTCCCCGCCACGATCAGGTTCTGCGTGCCACGCCATGCGTGTGTGTCAAGGAGCCAGGCAACAACAAGAAAACAAAATGAGTATGCATGCAGAGGTTTTTTTCTATGTTTGTCGCCCGCTAGTTCTACATGTGTGTAATAGTTTTGTCTTCATAGTTACTCTTTTAAGTATGTGCGCATATAAGATTTTCTTATATGGGTTATGTTTCTAAGTTTAATTTGTGTTAAAATAAGTTTGGTACACAAGCTATGCATATAATTTTGTGTTCATATAATTGTTGACTATATACAAGCTATGCATGCATATAGTAGTTGTAGTGCTCAATAGGTATACGAATGCATGCATACTAGTTATGTGTATATGTTAAGTATAGCCTAAAGCACAAGCCATGATTGAGGTATTTTGTTTATGTAACAATGTGATTAGAATTTGTAGAGGTAGGCTGCTTGTACAGCCTCTGGAAACCTTTGTTTGACCACCTGCGTAGCTCTATTCTGCAGTAGCGAAATAATCATCAAAGTAAATTATTTGTAGATTTCTTGGGCTTGTGCTGTGGTTTTGTGCCATCCCTGTTGTAGCAAAATGTATATGACTTAGAGAAGATCAGGCACTGCTTGGTAGCGCTTGCCTCTGCAGCAGCCAAACTGTCCCAAACGCCTCCACTTGGCACCCCTCCTTCCTTGATCTCCGCTCTCTGGAGCAAAACAAGATCAGGGAGCCCAAAAAAATAGGGCAAAATTGGCTACAGGATATTCAAAATGACCCCTCTTTGCTAGCGGATATGCAAAATGGAGCAGTTTGCTGGTGGACACTGTCGTTGTTATCAAATTTGCTCCTGGACATCGCGACCAAAAAAATATTCATTTCTTGCTTCTAAGGATAGAGAACACGCATGAGGGCCGCCCATGCCGCTGCCGCCCATACCACCACGCCTGTGCTTGTGTGCTGTGCACTGCAGGAAGGACACGCACCCTTCGGACTGCTGCCGGTCGCCACCGTTGACGAGCACGCAGGAGCCGCGAGCGTGGACCCGCCCGGCCAGGCGCAGCCACGAGGAGGTGTGGTGCCAAGTGCGGCCACAACGGAGCACCGGTGCCTGCGCGGCGAGGCCAGACGCGGCCAGGAGATAGCACCGGCGCTGTGCGGCGAGGTCTCGACGATGGTGGCGCCGGCGTCGGCGACAGGGCCCGCAATCTGGGCGGTTCTACCTCCCACCGAGCAGTCGAGCACGGACTGCTCCATGGCCAACAGCAGCGCGGCGTCTCAGGGCCCAGGGAACAACGCGCGGACGCACCGGTGGCCAGCTCATCTGAGACCTCGAGCACGTCGTCCTACTTGATGGTCTAGCCCTGCACATATAGGTCCTCACCCTGCGGCCTCCTCGGGCCTCGGCTGCCCCTGGCTCCCGTCGATCTCCAGTCTCCACCACTTAGCACGTACGGGTGCTAGCTAGTGATTGCCTCGTGCTTGACAATCGGAGTGGTGGCGTGCGGGCCAAGCAGAGCGGAGGCGTGAGCCCCGGTGCGGGTCTGTGCGAACGGTGGCGCGGCGCATGTGCACGGGTCGACGTGTGCGCGTTGGCCCAGAGGGCGGCGGGCCAAGCGGTGGCGCAGTGCGTGCGTCCAGCCGCGAGGAGCAGCAAGCTATGGTGGAGCACCTCGCCGGCGGCCTGCACGCTTGCCTCGCGTGTCGATCTCCGACGCCTGTGCTCCTCGCTCCCCAATCCATCTCCCGCCGCCGCCATCGCGCCGGCTGCTGCTGCACGTGCGCGCCACCCGCGCCGGCTTCGCCCTACAGGTCACCCTTAGACGCTCCGCGAGCACCTTCGGGTGCGTGGCCATGCGGGTAGGCTCGCGGAGCCCCGCCTCGCCACCGTCGGAGTCCGCGCCGGCCGGATTTGGCCACCGGTTGTGCGCTGTGCTCTGCTCTTGAATAGTTCTAAACAGCCATATGGGGCCTGGATTGGTTTCACCGAAATGTAGGGGCCTACCAACGAAAACATGCTCGTGCCCTGGGAGGGAGGAAGAAGAAGAAAGGAGCAAAAAGGACATTTCCCCGCTGTTTTCTCTCAGAAGCAAGAAATGAATATTTTATTGGCCGCGGTGTCTAGGAACAAATTTGACAACAACGACAGTGTCCACCAGAAAACTGTTCCATTTTGCATGTCCGCTAGCAAAGAGGGGTCATTTTAAGTGTTCTGTAGCTAATTTTGCCAAAAATAGCTTCCCCCGGCTCCTCAACTATGTGTGCGTCCTCTTTTCCTAAACGCGCCTGTGTTGTGGAGCACCATACCACAAGGGCGCAGAGGCAACCTCCCGGTGCGCCACCGCGTTGAGAGGCTGGGTGTGGTTGCATCGATGCTCCTTGGCTATCATAGGTCCGTGCCGCCCCCAGGCCTCGGGAGCAAGCGGATGAGGCTTCGTGACTCTAAGTTAGCAGATAAGGATAAAAAAGAAGAGAAAAAGGAAGAAAGGTAAAGAAAGGGTATTATGGATATTTTACTGTTTTTATGTTTGATCGAACGCTGTTTTACCTAACGTTCAATCACTGGAGCTGCTCGTGGAGCTTAAGTGAAAAAAAGCTACTTCATTGCTGTGTATCAGAGCAGTACCAAACGAACCAAAAATATTCTCCTACAAAGCACGGCTTTTTGCCATCCTTGCTGTGGTCTGCACAGCCCTCATCGAAGTAGCAACCTGTCCGTTGATCGATGTTATTTTCTAACACTAAAGAACACCTCACCTAGAGCAGTTATTTAGAAAACATATCATGGGTAAGTCATGCATGTAGGATTGCACAAGAGCTGGCACTGGAAGAATGTCCACTCAAATTATTCCTGACCTGGCTATTCTATAATATATATATTTTAGAAAAAAGACTAAAAATAAAAGAACTCGTAGTTAACCACTACCTGGTATTTTCATGCATTGGCCTGGCCTAGGGAAGATAATGTTGTCATCAGACAGTTAAAAATAAAAAAAAGGTAGCCATTACCTGGGATGTGCATGCATTGGAGTATTGAACTGGCCTAGGGAAGATAATGTTCTCATTATTACCTGGGATTTGCAAGCATTGGAGTATTGGACTGGCCTAGGGAAGATAATGCTGTCAACAGGCAGATCAAAATAAAAAGAACGATAGGTAGTCATTACCTAGGATGTGCACATGGGGTATTAGACTGGCCTAGGGAAGATAATATTGACACCAGGAAGTTACAAAAATAAAGAAAGGCAGGTAGTCATTGGGTGTGCTGTGTGCATAGGCATTCGCCTATGGAAGACAATGCTGCCAGGGAAGTTTTGTAGGTATTTTTGTCTCACTTATGTTTGTCCTTTTATTTTCGGTGCAAAATCATTTCCTCTCAAAATATCATGATTCCCCAGACGTCAAGGCCCGTTTTGGTTGCAAATTTGAAATGTCTTTTTTTATATACTCTGGATCAGATAGCTGCGACAGATATTCAGATTTTCCTTTAGTTTTTGTTGGCCTGTGTGCGTGGCAAAACGAGAACAACGTACCAAGATCAGTGCCTTGGCGTCGGTTTCTGTGATCCTATCCTCCTCGCCGCCAGTGAAGGGCCGCGCGTCGTTCTGCACCATTGCGAGCAGGACGCTCAGCAGGTCCTTGTCCTTGCTTTCCTCACTGGCCGTCCTAACACCAGCAACCTTCTTGTCAGCAATGATCCTGTTCATCATGTCGTCGAACCGGCGGTGCAGCTTCTTCATCTCGGCCACCACGCCCTGCGGATCCAGCCACCGGAGCGCTGGGACGAAGTCCCCAACGTTGAGCACCCCGCCCACCTGCAAGACTTCGAGCACGATCTCCTTGAACTCCCTCGCGCCGTCATCATCGCCAGTGGCGGCGAACACCCGGCGCCCCACGGCTGCCAGGGACAGCGCGTTTGTCGTGCAGACGTTCACAGCCTCATCGACTGCCACCGGTGACGCCGATGCCGCCACGAGCGACCTCACCATGAGCGCGGCCTCGCGCTCCCGCACAGCGCGGAAGCGGTCGAGTGCACCTGGGCATAAGAGGTTCGTGGCGCACACCTTCCGCTTGGCGCGCCACCGCGGGCCGTAGGGCGCGAACACCATGTCCTGGTAGTTGTACGCCATGTGCTCACCGCCGGAGTTAGGCGGGCGGGAACTGAAGTTGGCGTTGTGGCCGTGGAGGAACTGCTCCACCACGGTCGCCGACCCGGCCACCACCACCTCGGAGCTGCCGAACCGCAAGCGCAGTAGAGGGCCATAAACCTTGGACATCTCGTGCAGTGTCTGGTGGTGCTTGCTGCCGCCCAGCTGCGGCAGGTTGCCCAGCACCGGCCAGCCCCTTGGGCCGGGTGGTAGCAGCGCTCGGTGCCTCGTCAGCTGCCGCTGCTTCCAGAAGACGACGCAGCTTAGGCCAGTCTCAGTGGGGTTTCATTAGAGTTTCATGGGCATTAAATAAGCTGATGTGGCACCGTATTGATGAAGAGAGAGATGATAAGAGTTTCATAGGAGTAGAGAGAGTTTCATGTGGATGAAACTCTTCTGCACTATTTCTAAAATATGGATGCATTGGTAACAGAGCCATGAAATCTCCATTGAGACTGGCCTTATGGCCACGGAGACCACCAAGGTGGAGACGAGAAGGAGAGAGGTTGGGAGGTCCATAGCGATCGAGCCCGTGCCCATGCTTGCAGTTAGTTTATCTGTGCCTTGCTTATTGCATGATTTGGCAGTTATATATATGCCCATTACACAGTAATTAAGTAACAAATTTCAGCCGGCCGAGCAGTTCGTGAGCAATCTGTTGTGGCTATAATTTTGTATTAATAGAACAACTTCTTTGAACAAGTAAGCAAACTAGTGTGCCAAGCTTAACACTTGCTGCCATGCCAGCTCCGCAGAAATCTATAAGACAGCGATGGACACGAAGACCATGAAACCTTTTCCCGGCGTCCAACAATGACGAATGTTCATTACAATCTGATGCATGTATGATGACGTCAGATCGGGTTCATTCTCCTGAGACCTGATTTTACGTTTTTCATAGACCATCTGTTGTATTAATTTATAGTATAACTTCTTTGAACAAGCAGACTAGTGTTTCATCGTTGGGTGTGTACGCATTTATTATATATAAGCCACCTCTTGCTGCCGGCTGTTATATGTATGTCATGCCTGCCAGCAGGAGTCCATCTGAAAGCGATGATGCCAAGACCATCCAACCTTTTGCCTACTGATGAGAAGGCATTAACAAAAATGGCATGTTTAGTAATCTATCCAATGTGGTGTTCACACTCAAACTTGGCTCCAAGTACAACAGGTTATTTTAGCCACCAACTGGATGTGTTTCTTGATCTTTCTTCAGAAGGAATGGACTAAATTTGATGTAGGGATGTCGCATGCTGGAGACAGCAGCCATTGCATATGCCGGAGACAGTAGCTATTGTATATTTGTTCCAACCACAGGTGGTTATCTTATTTGAGGATTAGTACTTCTGTGTTTCCCATTGTGGTTTAGTGTTTTGGGAGCTTCATTAAGAAACCAGAGGCTGAAACTGTAATTAAGGTTTGGTTGTGTGCAAAACACAGGCAGAGACAGCACTACTACGCTTCCAGGTTTTAGTAGAGTTGGCCGCTCTATCTAAATTGTCCCTAAAAATGGTTTCCAAAACCACCCACCTCCTGAAATTCATATTTAGAGGAAGATGTTATTATTTTAAGACAACTCTAGAAAAAGCCTTTCTTTAGAGGCAGCTGGATCTAGAGCCACCCCAAGAAATCGATTTGTAAAGCCGTCGGGATATAGAGCCATCTTTAAAAACATAGGTTCAACATAGTAAAATTGATAACATTTGAATCGAAGTCAGATGGAGACAAACTTATATCAAAGTTGTATATCATGAAGAGATCTACAGACTTGTAGTTGCCAGCTCTTTTATTTGAAATCAGTTAGATCCCACAAATTCTGTTTGCGGTTCTCACATTTTCAAATCCATTTTTATTCAAAATTTCCAAACAACATAGATCTTAAGAAGATCTAAAACATTGCGACCGATAACTTTTTCATTTGAAATAGTCTATGGTCCCAAAATTCAGTTTGAAGTCCTCACATTTTGAAATTGAAAATTCTCAAATGATCTGGGATGGAGAAATGGCAAAACCAAATGATGTAGATCTGAAAGAGCTATACATCTTTGTAGCTGATAACTTTTCAATTTGAATTTCTCACAATTTAAAATTCAATTTTTTTTAAAGTCATTAGATGGAGAAACGACGAAAATCGAAGTTGTAGTACTTGGTGATATCTACATCTTTGCAGTTGAAACCCTTTTCATTTGAATTCGTATAGGATTCCAAATATTCATTTCTAAATCCAATAAAGTGAATAAAAAACAAATGTATGTACCCCTTAAACAGAAGTTAATTTGGGTGGACTGGCTGGGGAAGCTACACACGAGGCTTGATGTTGTGGATTTGAATCGGCTAGGGTTTCTTGCCGCCCCTACAAAACATTTATTTGTAGGGACAACCAGGTAGAAGAGGCTCATCAGCCGCCTCTGCAAATCCTAGCTGTGCGAGACACCATAATAAAATTCCTAATTCTGAAAAGATAGCCATATGTCACAGCGGTATCAATTTAGTCCTTTGTGCAATGGGTTGAATCAATGTCTGGCCAATTATTTGAGTAAGCCGTATATTGTGGACCAAGTATGACATGATAAGATGGAACTGTGATGGTGCTGGGTCCCCTTGCTTAATTAAGTGTTCGGAACATAAAAATGCAAGCTCCATGCATGTCCAGATGTCTGATGCCCCTGTTGTTGATGCCGAACATGTTTGGCACATTTTATTTATTCAAATTTTCTGCATAGTGCAGAGAAGCAGTTAGTGGCCATATGTTGTGTCTATATTAGTACAACTTCTTTGACTAAGCAGACTACATAAAACAGATCTGAACCGGAGCAACGTTGGCTAATTGTTGTCATCACTCTCTTGTTTCATCCTTGTTTTGTCTGTGTTTCCTTGTCACCTGCTGAGTGCCGGAAAAAAATACCTTAGTTATTACATTAAAATTTTATCTTTTGTTTAGTTTTGGCCACTGCACCATCACAAGTCTGAAGTCCATTATGTCAGACCACTATATTACCTCTAACAGATACGCTTGACATTGGAGTTTTCTTTCTATTACCATGTCTCCCATTAAGGACTTGCATCATTTGAGGAACAGCCCAATTGATAAATCTAAACCAAATTATGAACCATTAATGAGTTGTGCTTAACCTTGTTAATCTAGTTGGCCCGGAAAGCACACGCCTTTGTATGTCCCACTATGCAGAAAACAGTGAGATTAGAGTGTCATATATATTACAGTTTAAGGTAACATGAAAGATTCCTCATGCCCAAGAGTTCAAACAGTGGAAGTCCAACTCTCAAATATGACATAGAGTTTATGATACAACATCTGAGTTATGCCTTAATCCAAATTGTCTAACCAGGAGGCAAGTACCCACAACCTAGGGTATAGGCTCTTGGTGGTATGAAAAGCTTTAAAGTGGCACTTGCTCACCTGCATCAACATAACGGCAGCATCATAAGTGTAATACTCAACATGTCACATCCAAATAAGTATACCAAAGGTTTTGAGTCCAAGTAGTTCAATAAAGAGACATTTGGTACATGATGATTAACTGAAACTAAGTCTTAACAAATTATATTTAGGTTTAATCATCTAGCAAAAACATATGTAATCATGATGGGCGAGTTTAATCTTCCATAAGTTGTCATAATGATAACTCTACACTATGGGCAACAAGATTTGGTGTTTGTTAGCAGCAATACGGCAATTCAAGTTTAGTATTCCACGTGCCACATCCATCTTAGTGTTGACACCCCTGTACCAGGACAAGGTGCCGCTATGCCTCAGTCTCCATGTGTAACACCCTAAAATTTGCATATTTTTGAAATAGGAGAAAATAATTAATTATGTATTTTGTGGGAATTTGAATTTAGAAAAATAATGAATTTTATCAAATTAAAATCAAATATAGGTTTACAACCTTGTGTGTGCATCCATGCTGCTGCATAATGATTTTAGAGTGGTGTGATTTGAAATCAAACTTCAAATTATTTTGAATTTGCATCTTGAGATTTGCTTTGGAAAAATTAGAAAAGGAAATTTTCCTTCCTTCTTTCTCCTTCCTCTGCTTTCAGCCAGTCGGCCTGCCTCGCTCGTGGCCCGCTCCTTCCTCTCCACAGGCCACCGCTCTCCTTCTCTTCCCACGCCGTGGCTTTTCTTCCGCGCTGGCCCAGTTCGCCGAAGGCCCATCACACGCCCCTCTTTTCTTTCTCCCGCGCCGCTCCTTCGCGCGGCCCAGCCGAGCACCCGGCTCAAGTCTACGCCCCGCCACGCGTGACCTCTCTCCACCCCGCTGACACGCCGGGTCCACCCGTCAGGCATCTCCTCCTTCCTCCGCGTCGTGTTCATCTCGGACACCACCACGCCTATGCCATTCGTGTCTGGCTTCGCCACGAGCCCTGTGTCGTGCCTTCCAAGGCATCGCCCCTCATAAATACCGCCCGAGCCACCTCTCTATCCAAACCCGATAGCAAGCGCCGCCCCTGCTCGAGCCGAGGTAGCCAGCCCTAGCGCCGCCGTGAGAGCCGCCTCCTCGTCGAGTCCCGCGACCGCCTTGTTCTTTCTCCGCTGCCAAGGTAACTCCAGGTGAGTTCCCCACCCTCTCCTCTCTCTCCTGGACTTTCCCGTTCGAAAAACCGTGTTCCGTAGGCCAAGAACCGAGAGCTCCGGTGAGCCATCCATGGTGCCGCCGCTGTCACCTCGCCGCCGGTCCTGTTCTGGCCGGCCATGTTTTTTTTTTCACTCGCCCGATCGAATCAGGGCTATCCAAATCTAATCCGGCGGCCCAGGATGAAGGAGAGCCCTTTCGTTTTGGAATTTTGCAAAAGAGCCCTTATAAGTACTTGAGTCTTAACCCGTGGTCCATAGCGCCTTTTTAGATTCTGTTTTCTTCTTTTGAAAGCGTATTTTGTTTCGGTTAGATTGAAAATACGCTTTTAGCTATTTACAGTTTTGGCACTCGACTTGTTTTACCATAAAATCTCCGTTTTAACTCCGATTTGATCCGTTCAAGTTGCGTTAGGTTCATAATTAAGTAATCTACATGTTTATACTACTATTAAGTAGGTTTTTAACTTTTAAAATTCAAGGTTAGATTTAATCTATTATTTTACTAAGGGAAATCTTGTTTAATTCATAACTTCTTCGTTTTAGCTCCGATTTTTGTGATCTTCGTGTCTGTGTGTTCATAGCGAGACGTAGATTCATTTTCCAAACTTTTCATCTTGATTTTATGCTGTTGGTGTACTGTTCTAATCTATAGCTCTTGTTTGCTATGCATGATTGCTCATGGATGATTGTATGTTGATGTGATTATCGAGTATAGACGGTGAGCAATTCGTCGAAGATCAAGGGTACTACTTTGACGTGTAGGATCAGCAAGAGTACTTTGCTCAAGGCAAGTATGGCATGAGATCATCCTTGTTTCCTATTCACTTTAATACATTAAATTTATGTTGCATGTGTCGCCTTGATAGGAATTACCTAGAATTGAACTTATACCTTGTCACCTACGGGATATGCATTGGGTAGCTTTGCTAGTGCTCAATTAAACCATGATCTTATAACTTGACTAATGGTATATGCAATAAACATTAAAATGTGACTTTTTAGCAACTTGGAAACAGGGGGCTGGAGTGTTTAGCTACTTTCTAAATGCTTCAGATTCCTCTCCCCAAGGACTTATCTATAAGTGATCATCCGGGACATACAGTACAGCTGTGAGGGCTACATGGGTCTGGCTTTAGCTCAGTATGAGGACCTTTTCTAGCTTATTAGTTGTAACCTTTATTGGCATAAGAATAGTTTGCCGAATCGGGTATATGACCGCCTCTACCCTTATGTGTATAGCCACGATGGAATTGTGCCATTTGACAGGGGTGTTCCTATATATGTTTGCCAAGTGAATCTAATGGCCCTAACTTGTTAGACGAACCTTTGAAAGGCTTTATAGTGACCCCTGCCTGCTCACCTTGGAAGTGTTTTGGGAGTAATTAACCAGGGCATATGGGTATCACGACTCACAGTGAAAGTGTACAACCTCTACAGAGTGTAAAACTGGTATATCAGTCGTGCTCACGGTCTTGAGCGGCCTTGGAACCCTTATGGAATAGATAAACACTAAGAATTATCTGTTTATGCTATTCATTACTCATGTTTACATTGATCATGTGTTTTGCATTGGGAATTGAAACAACTTGTTGCTACTCCTAAGCTAAAATTGTGACAACTAAAAGCTGAATGTTGTTAAACCTGTGTCAAGCCTTTTGAGACTCATGAACCCCATGTTACACTTGTTGAGTACGACATGTACTTACGCTTGTTTATTTTCATTATTTGGATAAAAATCCCGGATGGGTACCAGATGGCTATGGTAATGACGATTTCCCTAAGGATTACTAGTCTTGTGGTCAACCAGTTGACGTCCCTGTGATATGGAGCTTCCGCGAGAGATCTTTTCTTACTTCCACTACTTATATGTGAAGACTATGTTCTATTATTCGTGATGTAATAAACACTTGTGATGATACTATTTATAATTTGTCGGCTTATGTGTGTGACTGATCTCTTGGCTCACCTAAGATTTTGCATCCTATTTTATCCTTAAAATTGGGTGTGACAGATTGGTATCAAAGCTGTGTTGACTGTAGGATGCAAGTCTAGTTAGCAATGGTCATTTTAGCTTCTTTTGCTTCACTCCTTTCATGCTTTCTATCTCACCCTTGTTATTTGCTAAAGTTTTATGCTTCTTTTGCCTTATTCTATTATGAAAATTATTGCTTCTAATCTAACTAACTAAATCTAATTCTGTAGATGCCTCGCGCCTATAAGACTGCCCGCATCAGCACCGGAGGGTACTACCCACCTCGTGGTTTGTCCATGGAGCCTGAGGAGGAGGAACCCTAGGAACAAGGATTTGATTCACCAACAGCTGTACCTACGCCTGAGCCTGAGGAAGAACCCGAAGAAGTGGAGGTTGTTACATTGTCTGATGATGATGAGGATGAAGAAGACGCCGTTCAAGAGGATGAGCCGATCCCTCCCTTAGGATGGACTATGAAGGTCTGGTACAAGCCGAGGTGTGAAACCTCCGTTTCACACCACCGACTCATAGGCATTCTTCATACCTACTATGGTGATTGGGATGCAGCTATGGAGTACGCCTGTACTAAGCACACCACCCTCTGGAGGACGCCTATTGGGAGACCAGGGTGTGCATCTCCATGAAGGATGAACAGAAGGGCGCATATCAGCTGGATTCAAACTATGCGCATCACGCTCACTGTGCAACCATGGAGGATATCATAGAAGATGCAGCAGCTGCATCTTTGAGGATATGAAGGATGACCAATATCGATTCCTCCCTCACCAACACCCGGAATTGGGATGGGTAATGATGGACCCGCAGGGCACGGATCCAACTACCCAAGTAATGGTACACTTTGGCTATGAGTCCGTAGCAAAGATTCACCGACTGGAGGATCAATTGAAGGCATAGCAGGAAACCATTAAGAGGTACCAACAGGTGATAGATGAGCAGAGGGTGTGCCTCAACTTGCCAAAGATGTATGAGGAGCTTCCCCATAAATTTCGCCAATAGATGTTGGAGTCCCTATTATGTAATAAGACGTTAGTAGAACGTGTCAAGTTGAGTCGAGTATATTAGTGAGGTGTGAACATTGGTGTGCCTAGTTAATTTGTTATTATGTTTATGTGTGAGTTGGATCTTTGTAATCTGTGCTGGAACTTTATGGGCATGTCCGCAAGTTTCATAGTTAAGAATATTAAAGTTTGGGTCAATAAATAAATAGTTGGGTTGGTATATCTTGTTCTCTCAGAATCTGTTTTTCGGAGCAGCACTTATCTCAATGTCAATTAAAATCTACTTGACCAAAAATTATGAAATTTTTATGGGAATAACTAGACTTAAGTATCTCTCCAATGCCTCAGGAATCCCCCTATATCTGATCTGTTTTGTGAGATATCGCTGTTTCAAGATAAAGTTTCTGCGCAGTTTGGAATCTGGAAACAGTTTCTGTTGTATCATATTTTTGAGTAACCTAACGATAGAATCTGGGAATGTGGTCTGAATAAAAGTTGTCAATAATTTCTTAAGCTTTCCAACCATATAAAGTAAGCCTCTTTTGGATTTCAGGAACTCGAGATATGACTGTTTTACCGAGCTGCTGAGGTTGGAACTCGTCCAGAAAATTTTTAGAATATATTCTAACATGGAGATATCTAAAATTTGAATATTTGTGTATGATGACAGATGTCTGGAAGAGGAAGTGACCGAGGTCATGGAGGTGTTCCCCCACATCCACCACCACCACCGCCACCGACAATTGAGCAACTTCTGCCAGTGCAGACACAGCTATTGCAAGCGTTGGTGCAGAATCAGCAGAACCAATAGGTTGGTGGAGCACTGCGTGATAAGAGTGGTGAATTCTTGAAGGGCCGTCCCCCAGTGTTCTCTCATGCCACTGATCCACTGGAAGCAGATGATTGGCTTCGTGCAGTGGAAAAACAGCTCAACATAGCGCAGTGTGACGATCAGCAGAAGCTGTTGTACGCTTCAGGACAGCTCCAGGGAGAAGCTCAAGACTGGTGGGAGTCATTTGAGTATGGACGTCCCGCCAATGCTCCTCCTGTCATCTGGCAGGAGTTTAGAGAGAATTTCAGATCTTACAACATACCAGAGGGATTGATACAGCTCAAGCAGGAGGAATTCAGAGCTCTGAAGCAGGGATCCATGTCTGTTGCTGAGTATCGTGACAAGTTTGCTCAGCGGTCACGTTATGCTCCGAATGAGGTGGCTGATGATGCTAATAAACAATGCCGCTTTCTCAAGGGTCTATATGATGGTCTGCAGCTCTAGCTTATGTCCAATACATACCCCAACTTTCAGACGCCGGTGAATCGCGCCATTGTTGTTGACAATAAGCGCAAGGAGATGGAGGCCAAGAAGAGGAGGCTTCAGGGATAGGCCTCTGGGAGCAATACTCGTCCACGTACCAATCCTCAGCAAGGCTTCCAGCAGAGGTTCCATGGACCACCTAATCAGTGGAATAGTGTTCAGTACCCTCAGCACAACCAGAACCAGCAGCAGAATGGCAATCAACATCCTCAGCAGTAGAATGGTCAGCAGACGCCACAACAGGGAACACCTAACAACACTCCCATGAAGACCAGTGCACCTAGTACCCCGAATGTATGCTATCGTTGTGGAGAAGTTGGGCATTATGCTAACCATTGCCCCCGAAACCCAAATGTATGCTATCGTTGTGGAGAAGTTGGGCATTATGCTAACCATTGCCCCCGAAAGCAGAATCAGCAAACACCCCAGGGTCAGCATAGTAATCAGAGGGGAATGCCGCAGAAGCCAGCACCCAACACAGGAAAGGTGAACCATGTGTCTACTGAGACAGTGCTTGTGGAACCAGAAGTCATGCTCGGTACGTTCGATGTCAACTCAACCCCTACCACTGTTCTTTTTTATTCTGGAGCTTCGCATTCATTCATATCACAAGCATTTGTTAGAAACCATAGCATACCATTATGTGCCATGCAAAATCCCATATTAGTAAACTCACCAGGAGGTAGTATGCAAGCTTCATATCGCTGTCTTCCGACTAGTCTATTTTTAAGGGGGGTAGAGTTCAAAGTGAGCCCCATTGTGTTGAGAACGTCTGGCATTGATGTGATTCTGGGTATGGACTGGATGAAGCAACAACAAGCTATCATTCAGTGTCTGGAGAAGGTAGTTGTCGTGACCGCACCGAATGGGGATAGAATCAGTGTTGAAGTTGTGGTACAAGCACAGCCGATAGCCACAGTGAACTAGCTTGATGATCGTGTCAATAAGGATGACCCAGTGGTAGATGAGTTTCCAGATGTGTTCCCCGATGACTTGCCAGGTATGACACCTGACCATGACATTGAGTTTATTATTGAATTATTACCTGGAACCGCACCTATAGCTAAGCGTCCATATAGAATGGGGGTTAATGAACTAGAAGAAATTAAGAAACAAATAAAGGAGTTATAGGAGAAAGGTTTTATTCATCCTAGTTCGTCACCTTAGGGAGCACCAGTTATATTTGTTGACAAGACGGATGGTACTCAGAGGATGTGTGTTGATTATCGGTCACTCAATGAGGTTACTATCAAGAACAAGTATCCGTTGCCTAAAATTGATGATTTGTTTGATCAGTAGAGAGATGCTTGTGTTTTCTCTAAGATTGATCTTCGTTCTGGCTATTATCAGTTGAAGATTCATGCAACTGAAATACCCAAGACAACTTTATGTATGAGTACACCGTTATGTCCATTGGTTTGATCAATGCTCCTACCTACTTTATGTACTTGATGAATAAGGTGTTCTTGGAGTTTTTGGATAAGTTCGTGGTGGTATTTATCGATGATATATTGGTATTCTCCAAAATAGAAGAAGAGCATGCTGAACATCTAAGGTTGGTCTTGCAGAAGCTCAGGGAACACAAGTTGTATGCTAAGCGAAGCAAGTGTGAATTCTGGTTGAAGTTTCTTTCCTAGGCCATGTTGTCTCTAATGGTGGAATTGCAGTAGATCCAAGCAAGGTGAAGGATGTATTGAAACCACCAACCGATGTGGGAGAGATTCATAGTTTCTTGGGATTGGCTGGATACTACAGAAGGTTCATAGAAGGTTTCTCTAAACTTGACAAGCCTATGACAGCTTTGTTGGAGAAAAATGCCAAGTTTGTGTGGTCCGAGAAGTGCTAGGCTAACTTTGAAGAGTTGAAGAAGAGGTTGACTACCGCTCCAGTGTTGGTTTTACCAGATTTGAACAAGAGCTTTTCGATCTATTGTGATGCATCTCGTCAAGGTCTTGGATGTGTTCTTATGCAAGAAGGAAGAGTAGTGGCCTATGCTTCCCGACAGTTGAGAAAGCATGAGTTAAATTATCCTACTCATGACTTGGAGTTAGTAGTAGTGGTTCATGCTCTGAAGATTTGGAGGCACTACCTCATTGGACACAAGAGTGACATCTATACTGATCACAAGAGTCTGAAGTACATTTTCACTCAGACGGATCTGAATATGAGACAGCGTCGATGGTTAGAGTTAATCAAAGATTATGATCTGGAGGTACACTATCATCCTACAAAGGTGAATGTTGTTGCCGATGCTCTTAGCAGGAAGACTTATGCCAATGAGGTGCAAGTGACACCGAGGTCAAGTGAGTTGTGTGCTGAATTCGAGCGACTAAATTTGGGCTTTGTCACTAATTCAGTGGAGTTGGTGTTGGAGCCTAAACTTGAGCAAGAAATACATAAGGGACAGTTACAGGATGAGAAGTTAAAAGAGATAGCGGAAAACATAGTGATTGGCAAGGCACCAGTTTTTCGTATAGATGACAATGGAACTCTGTGGTTTGGGAAAAGACTATGTGTGCCTGAGGATAAGGCTATACGAGAGGCAATTCTTCATGAGGCACATGAGTCTGCTTACTCTATTCATCCTGGAAGCACTAAAATGTATTTGGATCCGAAGGAGAAGTATTGGTGGTATGGACTTAAAAGAGATGTTGCAGAATATGTTGCTTTATGTGATACATGTCAGAGAGTCAAAGCTAAACATCAAAGACCTGCAGGATTGCTACAACCAATGAAGATACCTGAGTGGAAGAGGGAATAAGTTGGTATGGATTTTATTGTTGGGTTACCACGCACTCAGAGAGGTTATGATCCAATCTGGGTAATAGTGGATCGGTTAACTAAAGTTGCTCACTTTATACCGGTCAAGACTACTTATAATGGACCGAGATTAGCCCAATTATATATGGAAAGAATAGTGTGTCTATATGGAGTTCCCAAGAAAATTGTGTCTGATCGAGGTACTCAATTTACATCTCATTTTTTGCAGCAAGTACATAATTCGTTGGGAACAAAGTTTAACTTTAGTACAGCATATCATCCTCAGATAGATGGGCAAACAGAGAGGATTAATCAAATATTAGAGAACATGTTGAGAGCTTGTGCATTGCAGTACGGTACTAGTTGGGACAAAAGTTTGCCTTATGTAGAGTTCTCGTATAACAACAGTTATCAGAAGAGTCTCAATATGGCACCTTTCGAAGCTTTGTATGGACGAAAGTGTAGAACCCCGTTGTTTTGGAATCAAACGGGAGAAACTCAAGTGTTCGGACCAGATGTTTTAAGAGACGCAGAAGAGCAAGTACGGATGATCAAAGACAACTTGAGAGTGGCTCAGTCTTGACAGAAGAGTTATGCCGACACTAGAAGAAGGGAATTGGTTTTTAAAGTAGGGGCTTATGTTTACTTGAAGGTGTCACCTATGAGAAGTGTGAGAAGGTTTAACATAAAAGGAAAGTTAGCACCAAGGTATATTGGACCTTTCAAGATTTTAGAGAGACGTGGTGAAGTGGCTTATCAGTTGGAATTGCCTGAGAGTTTGTCAAGCGTGCACGATGTGTTCCATGTGTCTCAGTTAAAGAAGTGTTTGCGGGTACCTAAGGAGCAGATACCGTTAGAAGAGCTTACCGTTAAGGAAGATTTCACTTATGAGGAGTTTCTGGTAAGGATTTTGGAAACAGCGGAAAGAGTTACAAGGAGCTGAGTTATAAAGATGTGTAAGGTTCAGTGGAATTGGTATACAGAAGATGAGGCTACATGGGAACGAGAAGAGGATCTAAGGAAAACATACCCACAGTTATTTGAGTAAGCATCGTCCGAATCTCGAGGACGAGATTCATTTTAAGGGGGGTTGAATTGTAACACCCTAAAATTTGCTTATTTTTGAAATAGGAGAAAATGATTAATTATGCATTTTCTGGGAATTTGAATTTAGGAAAATAATGAATTTTATCAAATTAAAATCAAATATAGGTTTACAACCATGTGTGTGCATTCATGCTATTGCATAATGATTTTTGAGTGGTGTGATTTGAAATCAAACTTCAAATTGTTTTGAATTTGCATCTTGAGATTTCCTTTGGAAAAATTAGAAAAGGAAAAACGAATTTCCCTTCCTTCTTTCTCCTTCCTCTGCTTTCAGCCAGTCGGCCTGCCTCGCTCACGGCCCGCTCCTTCCTCTCCACAGGCCACCGCTCTCCTTCTCTTCCTGCGCCGTGTCTTTTCCTCCGCGCTGGCCAAGTTCGCCGAAGGCCCGTCACACGCCCCACTTTTCTTTCTCCCGCGCAGCTCCTTCACGCAGCCTAGCCAAGCACCCGGCCCAAGTCTGCGCCGCACCGCGCGTGACCTCTCTCCGCCCCGCTGACGTGTCGGGTCCACCCGTCAGGCGTCTCCTCCTTCCACCGCGTCGTGTTCATCTCGGACACCACCGCGCCTACGCCGTCCGTGTTCGGCTCCACCACGAGCCCTGTGCCGTGCCTTCCAAGGCATCGCTCCAAGTACATCAGGTTATTTTAGCCACCAACTGGATGTGCTTCTTGATCTTTCTTCAGAAGGAATGGACTATATTTGATGTGGGGATGTCGCATGCTGGAGACAGCAGCCATTGCATATGCCCGAGACAGTAGCTACTGTATATTTCTTCCAACCACAGGTGGTTATCTAATTTGAGGATTAGTACTTCTGTGTTTCCCATTGTGGTTTAGTGTTTTGGGAGCTTCATTAAGAAACCAGAGGCTGAAACTGTAATTAAGGTTTGGTTGTGTGCAAAACACAGGCAGAGACAGCACTACTACGCTTCCAGGTTTTAGTAGAGTTGGCCGCTCTATCTAAATTGTTCCTAAAAATGGTTTCCAAAACCACCCACCTCCTGAAATTCATATTTAGAGGAAGATGTTATTATTTTAAGATAACTCTAGAAAAAACCTTTCTTTAGAGGCAGCTGGATCTAGAGCCACCCCAAGAAATCGATTTGTAAAGCCGTCGGGATATAGAGCCATCTTTAAAAACATAGGTTCAACATAGTAAAACTGATAACATTTGAATCGAAGTCAGATGGAGACAAACTTATATCAAAGTTGTATATCTTGAAGAGATCTACAGATTTGTAGTTGCCAGCTCTTTTATTTGAAATTAGTTAGATCCCACAAATTCTGTTTGTGGTTCTCACATTTTCAAATCCATTTTTTTCAAAATTTCCAAACAACATAGATCTCAAGATGATCTAAAACATTGTGACCGATAACTTTTTCATTTGAAATAGTCTATGGTCCCAAAATTCAGTTTGAAGTCCTCACATTTTGAAATTGAAAATTCTCAAATGATCTGGGATGGAGAAATGGCAAAACCAAATGATGTAGATCTGAAAGAGCTATACATGTTTGTAGCTGATAACTTTTCAATTTGAATTTCTCACAATTTAAAATTCAAAATTTTTTAAAGTCATTAGATGGAGAAACGACGAAAATCGAAGTTGTAGTACTCGGTGATATCTACATCTTTGCAGTTGAAACCCTTTTCATTTGAATTCGTATAGGATTCCAAATATTCATTTCTAAATCCAATATAGTGAATCAAAAACGAATGTATGTACCCCTTAAACACAAGTTAATTTGGGTGGACTGGCTAGGGAAGCTACACACGACGCTTGATGTTGTGGATTGGAATCAGCTCGGGTTTCTTGCCGCCCCTACAAAACATTTATTTGTAGGGACAACCAGGTAGAAGAGGCTTATCTGCCGCCTCTGCAAATCCTAGCTTTGCGAGACACCGTAATAAAATTCATAATTCTGAAAAGATAGCCATATGTCACAGCGGTATCAATTTAGTCCTTTGTGCAATGGGTTGAATCAATCTCTGGCCAATTATATGAGTAAGCCCTATATTGTGGACCAAGTATGACATGATAAGATGGAACGGTGATGGTGGTGGGTCCCCTTGCTTAATTAAGTGTTCGGAACATAAAAATGCAAGCTCCATGCATGTCCAGATGTATGATGCCCCTGTTGTTGATGCCAAACATGTTTGGCACATTTTATTTATCCAAATTTTCTGCATAGTGCAGACAAGCAGTTAGTGGCCATATGTTGTGTCTATATTAGTACAACTTCGTTGACTAAGCAGACTACATAAAACAGAGCTGAACCGGAGCAACGTTGGCTAATTGTTGTCATCACTCTCTTGTTTCATCCTTTTTTTTTTGTCTGTGTTTCCTTGTCACCTGCTGAGTGCCGGAAAAAAATACCTTGGTTATTACATTAAAATTTTATCTTTTGTTTAGTTTTGGTCACTGCACCATCACAAGTCTGAAGTCCGTTATGTCAGACCACTATACTACCTCTAACAGATACGCTTGACATTGGAGTTTTCTTTCTATTACCATGTCTCCCATTAAGGACTTGCATCATTTGAGGAACAGCCCAATAGATAAATCTAAACCAAATTATGAAGCATTAATGAGTTGTGCTTAACCTTGTTAATCTAGATGGCCCGGAAAGCACATGCCTTGTATGTCCCACTATGCAGAAAACAGTGAGATTAGAGTGTCATATATATTACAGTTTAAGGTAACATGAAAGATTCCTCACGCCCAAGAGTTCAAACAGTGGAAGTCTAACTCTCAAATATGACATAGAGTTTATGATACAACATCTGAGTTATGCCTTAACCCAAATTGTCTAACCTGGAGGCAAGTACCCACAACCTAGGGTATAGGCTCTTGGTGGTACGAAAAGCTTTAAAGTGGCACTTGCTCACCTGCATCAACATAACGGCAGCATCATAAGTGTAATACTCCACATGTCACATCCAAATAAGTATACCAAAGGTTTTGAGTCCAAGTAGTTCAATAAAGAGACATTTGGTACATGATGATTAACTGAAACTAAGTCTTAACAAATTATATTTAGTTTTAATCATCTAGCAAAAACATATGTAATCATGATGGGCGAGTTTAATCTTCCATAAGTTGTCATAATGATAACTCTACACTATGGGCAACAAGATTTGGTGTTTGTTAGCAGCAATACGGCAATTCAAGTTTAGTATTCCACGTGCCACATCCATCTTAGTGTTGACACCCCTGTACCAGGACAAGGTGCCGCTATGCCTCAGTCTCCATGTGTAACACCCTAAAATTTGCATATTTTTGAAATAGGAGACAATGGTTAATTATGCATTTTGTGGGAATTTGAATTTAGGAAAATAATGAATTTTATCAAATTAAAATAAAATATAGGTTTACAACCTTGTGTGTGCATTCATGCTGCTGCATAATGATTTTTGAGTGGTGTGATTTGAAATCAAACTTCAGATTGTTTTGAATTTGCATCTTGAGATTTGCTTTGGAAAAATTAGAAAAGGAAAAACGAATTTCTCTTCCTTCTTTCTCCTTCCTCTGCTTTCGGCCAGTCGGCCTGCCTCGCTCGCGGCCCGCTCCTTCCTCTCCACAGGCCGCCACTCCTTCTCTTCCCGCCCCGTGGCTTTTCCTCCGCGCTGGCCCAGTTCGCCGAAGGCCCGTCACGCGCCCCTCTTTTCTTTCTCCCGCGCCGCACCTTCGCACGGCCCAGCCGAGCGCTCGGCCCAAGTCTACGCCCCCGCCGCGCGTGACCTCTCTCTGCCCCGCTGATGCGCCGGGTGCACCCGTTAGGCGTCTCCTCCTTCCTCCGCGTTGTGTTCATCTCGGACACCACCGCGCCTACGCCGTCCATGTCCGGCTCCGCCACGAGCCCTGTGTCCTGCCTTCCAAGGCATCACCCCTCATAAATACCGCCCGAGCCGCCTCTCTATCCAAACCCGATAGCAAGCGCTGCCCACTCTCGAGCCGAGGTAGCCAGCCCTAGCGCCGCCGCAAGAGCTGCCGCCTCGTCGAGTCCCACGACCGCTTTGTTCTTTCTCCGCTGTCGAGGTAACTCCAGGTGAGCTCCCCACCCTCTCCTCTCTCGCTCGGACTTCCCCGTTCGAAAAATCGTGCTCCGTAGGCCAAGAACCGAGAGCTCCGGTGAGCCATCCATGGCGCCGCCGCTGTCACCTCGCCGCCAGTCCTGTTCCAGCCGGCCATGTTTTTCTTCACTCTCCCGATCCAATCAAGGCCATCCAAATCTAATCCAGCGGCCCAGGATGAAGGATACCCCTTTCGTTTTGGAATTTTGCAAAAGAGCCCTTATAAGTACTTGAGTCTTAACCCATGGTCCATAGCGCCTTTTCAGATTTTGTTTTCTTCTTTTGAAAGCGTATTTTGCTTCGGTTAGATTGAAAATACATTTTCAGCTATTTACAGTTTTGCCACTCGACTTGTTTTAGCCATAAAATCTCCGTTTTAACTCCGATTTGATCCGTTCAAGTTGCATTAGGTTCATAATTAAGTAATCTACATGTTTATACTACTGTTAAGTAGGTTTTTAACTTTTAAAATTCAAGGTTAGATTTAATCTATTATTTTACTAAGGAAAATCTTGTTTAATTCATAACTTCTTCATTTTAGCTCCGATTTTTGTGATCTTCGCGTCTATGTGTTCATAGCGAGACGTAGATTCGTTTTCCAAATTTTTCATCTTGATTTTATGCTATTGGTGTACTGTTTGCTATGCATGATTTCTCCTGGATGCTTGTATGTTGCTGTGATTATCGAGTATAGACTATGAGAATTCATGGGAGATTAAGGGTACTACTTTGACATGTAGTATCAGCAGGAGTACTTTGCTCAAGGCAAGTTAGCATGGGATCATCCTTGTTTCCCATTCACTTTAATACATTAAATTCATGTTGCATGTGTCGCCTTTATAGGAATTCCCTAGAATTGAACTTATACCTTGTCACCTACGGGACATGCATTGGGTAGCTTTGCTAGTGCTCAATTAAACCATGATCTTGTAACTTGACTAATGGTATATGCAATAAACATTAAAATATGACTTTTTAGCAACTTGAAAATTGGGGGCTGGAGTGTTTAGCTACTTTCTAAATGCTTCAGATTCCTCTCCCTAAGGACTTATCTGTAAGTGATCATTCGGGACTTACAGTACAGCTGTGAGGGCTACATGGCTCTAGCTTTAGCTCAGTATGAGGACCTTTTCTAGCTTATTAGTGGTAACCTTTATTGGTGTAAGAATAGCTTGCCGAATCGGGTATAGGACAGCCTCTACTCTTATGTGTATAACCACGATGGAATTGTGCCATTTGACAGGGGGTTCCTATATCTGTTTGCCGAGTGAATCTAATGGCCTTAACTTGTTAGACGAACCTTTGAAAGGCTTCATAGTGACCCCTGCCTGCTCACCTTAGAAGTGTTTTGGGAGTAATTAACCCGGGCATATGGGTATCACGACTCACAGTGAAAGTGTACAACCTCTGTAGAGTGTAAAACTAGTATATCAGCTGTGCTCACGGTCACGAGCGGCCTTGGAACCCTTATGGAATAGATGAACACTAAGAATTATCCGTTTATGCTATTCATTACTCATGTTTACATTGATCATGTGTTTTGCATTGGGAATTGAAACAACTTGTTGCTACTCTTAAGCTAAAATTGTGACAACTAAAAGCTGAATGCTGTTAAACCTGTGTCAAGCCTTTTGAGCCTCATGAACCCCATGTTACACATGTTGAGTACGACATGTACTTACGCTTGTTTATTTTCATTATTTGGATAAAAATCCCAAATGGGTACCATATGGCTAGGGTAATGACGATTTCCCTGAGGATTACTAGTCTTGTGGTCAACCAGTTGACGTCCGTGTGATATGGAGCTTCCGCGAGAGATCTTTTCTTACTTCCGCTACTTATATGTACTGACGCTATTATTCGTGATGTAATAAACACTTGTGATGATACTATTCATAATTTGTCGACTTATGTGTGTGACTGATCTCTGGGCGCACATAAGATTTTGCATCCCATTTTATCCTTAAAATTGGGAGTGACACCATGCCTCACCTTCGTAGCTACACACGCCTCCCGCTGCCAACATGAGATTTAATCCTTCTCAAGGTATACAACACACGATGATAGAGTACGTAACGCGTGGATCTAGCCTAGCTCGCTATACCCACGGGCCAGCGCCCCTCAGGCCTATGTCTACCGGGCCCACAACATACCAAGGCCTTGGGCCTAACATAACCTAAAAGTCTAGCCCGATAGGTGAGGTCTGCCCTTACCTTATATGTTGTGGTCCTCCAACATCAATTATAGTTGTGGGAGTAACATAACAATGTTCCCCTTCACACATCGGGCCCAACTCTTGACATCACACAACCCTGTGTGATCTCTAGAAGATGTTCTCCAGACCTAGAGTCCAACGCTCCATGTCACACACAACCCATGTGATCTCCAGAAGAAGTTCTCCAGGCCTAGAGTCCAACGCTCCATGCCATACACAACCCGTGTGACCTCCGAGATGTTAACGAACTCCCCCGTCACCATGTTACCCTTGAGATTTTCCAGGTTTTCTGACCATGGGCCCTCATACAACTTGTTATAGTGCGCAGCGGATGTAGACCAGCTTGCTCTACCACGATCCAGCGCCCCTCAGGCCTAGGTCCACCGAAGCCCACAACATAACAAGGCCTTGGGCCTAACTCAATCTGAAAGACTAGCCTAATAGGTGAGTGTTGCGCCCCGCCTTGTATGTTGTGCTCCTTCAACATCAATGACCGATGTGGGACTAAACCTAACACACAAGACACGGTGGCATGCTCCATCTCATGTTCTCAACCGGTGTATGCTCCATCTCTGAGAGAACTAACCATGGGCAATGTTGTTGACGATTATGGAGCTTCCACTGAATATCTTTTTTAGGTACAGATTACTGTAGCTTATTTACCTCCTTGGCAAGAATCCATCATCGCCACTTTTTGCAACAGAGCCAGAGAAACAGCAGTATCCAGTTCCAGTTCGTCTGGCCTATGAATCATAACAACTATACCAATTTCATTTTTCAGCCCATCCACAAAATGTTTTGTGATAACCGAGGATGCTATAGTGGGATCTTGAGCCAGTAGTTGATGAACAAGATTACTGAATTTCTCAATATACTCAGACACAAGTGTACTCTACCATATGTGGAAGAATTGTCTAAGAAGTTGGTTATGGTCATCTTTATTGAACCTAATGGAGGCAACAGTAGTGAACTCGTCTCAGGACATAGAATTCAAGTTACTCTGCAGGGTGTAAAAGCCACAGAGCAGCACAACCAACTAAATTCATTGAAGCTACCTTAACCCACAGATACAGATCTATTGAATCAAAATCGAAGTAAGTCCCACAATGTTTTAGCCAGAGCGTAGGATGTGACCTATCAAACTACGGGAAGGACTGGATAGCCAAAGCACTACTACGAAGATGTGAAACACTCAGGTCACAGTGCGGAGAAGAATCAAACATGATAGGAATAGGTGTGATTTTGGTGTGATTCTTCACACCTGTGACCTGAAGTGGATTTGGGGTAGTGTAGAAAACCCCAATTCTGGCGCACCAGTGCCGATTTGCATCATGGTAGTGAAAAGGCCCAGGCACCGCCTCGAGTGAGGGTGACTCTAGATGAGCAGAGCTCGTCACCATGTCACCAATTGTAAACTTGGGGTCGTCGTCTAGATGCTCGATGTTGCTCATGCCTCGGGTTACCCCTTGCTTGGAGTGCTCGCCCAAGAACTGCTGCATGCGCTTTGCCGAGATAGTTCACCGCATGCTCCAGATACGCAACGCGGTGGTCAACCTCCGGCTTCCATGAATCAAACTCCAGCATCACATCCCACATGGATTGCTTGGGCTTGGTGATGCCAGCTGCACAATGACGTTGATCTGTACGTAGCAGATCATGTTATGAAGCTTGAAACCTATTGATGAGATGCTGGTGATTTCATTCAACACATGAGCATGCGATGAGGTTATATATTCCTTGCTTGTTGTTGACAGCAAAGAAGGCTAGAGGAGATTGCATTTGAGTTGGAGGATCAAATACATGCAGAAAGAATCACATTTTCAGAATTTGGAGCATATCTGCAAAATCCAAAAAGAAAAAAGAAAAACAGCCCAGGGTGGTTTTGCCAAAAAGGCCCAGGGCGGTTTTTGCTGCGTTCCAGCACCACCTGCAGAAAATGGCCCAGGCGGATTTACGCCCCCAGTTTCCTAATATCTTTTCCATGTATTTCCTATAAAATTATGTATCTTCCTTTATATATTTCCATGGCGAGTTGGATAAGCACACGTTTACTATTTTGGTGTATATAGTAGGAGCAAAGGATATCATATCCTGGCTTTGAGAGATATGCCAGCATTAATGTGGCATTTACACTAACAATTTCCCTCTATATAAACGAGCACAAGCATCAGGCCATATGCATCCCGAAACAGAAGAATAGTACTTGCGAGTGCTGATACGATGATGGCGGTGCACTCTATAGCCGCTGCCATTTGCATCCTTCTCATGGTCATGTCTTGCACCCTCAAGACACCCACCTGGGCAACAGGTATATATACAGATACACCTGCTGCCATTTGCATCCTTCTCATGGTCATGTCTTGTCGTGGATCAAAACTACGGCAAGCATTGTTGTTCATCGGGTGTCACTGAGTGTGTATCTTCGGTGGCTCGGGTGGACTCGAGAATACGAAGAACACAAAGAGCACACAACGGTTTATCCTGGTTCAGACCATCGGGGCCTACGTCCAGCAGCAGTTGATCCTTGTATTTAAGTGCACCCAAAATCCAGGGGTTACAATAGAGTGTAAGAGAAGTTTTAGCAAGGTTTGCGTTCGGTGCTGATCCTAAGCTCGTCGCCGGTGAGGTCTCCTCCTCTCGGGGTGACTTTGCTCTCAATGCAGAGCTCGAGCTGTTTGATGAGGACATGAATGATCTGTTTGGAATCATCCTCGCCCTCTCTAGCATCCAACCACCCCTTATATAATGAGGTATGTAACACCCGAAAATTTGCTCTTTCTGAAATAAAGTTTGAATAATTTAATTTTGTATTTTTGTGCTCATAAAACATAGGAAATAATAATTTTTCATTAAATTAAAATTTATTATAGAAATTTAGCAACATTTTTGCGCATTCATGCTGATGCAAACTTATTATGGTGATGACTGGTTTTGTCCAAAATTCAAAATAATTTCAAATGCTTTTGAAATTTGGTTTTGAAATGGATTTGAAAATAAAAGAAAAGAAAAGAAAAAGAGAATTGAAAAATAAAAGAGTTTTCAAAAGTTTGCAAAAGTTTAGTTTTGGAAACCTCCCAAAAGTTCTTATCTTGAAAAGTATATTTGAAACTATATTTGAATTTGATTTGGATCACATTAGAATTGGGATTGAAATTGGAAAATGGAAAATCCTCCCCCTCTCTCAATCTGACCGAAGGCCTGCTCCATCTCCCCTCTCTCTCGGTCCGGCCCACCCCGGCCTCTCTCTCTCGCATGGCCCGGCTCCCTTCACGCTCTCCCTCGGCCTGCCTCTGCTCTCCCCGCAGCCCAGCGGCCAGCCGGCCTACTCCCTCCTCTTTCCTGCATGGCCCATTCTCTCTCCGCAGCCCACTCCTCCGTGCACGGCCCAGCACCGCCCCAACCCGCATCTGCGCGGCAGCGCCTTCCACTCCCACGCTCACCGATAGCCCGACCCTGCCTTGTCAGTCCCTTCCCTTACCTCGCGCTCGTCCTTGCGCCGGACTCCGCTGCCACCGAGGAATCCGCGCTGCCCACGCCACTACGCCTTGCCATGCGGACCAAGCCTCCCAGCCCCCCATAAATAGTAGGCCATGTTCGCTGCATCCACCTAAGCACTCGCAGCCCCTCGCATAACCCTAGCGCAGCCGCCGCCTCGAGTTCGCAGTGCCGCCGTCGACGCCGTCCGCCTCCGTTCACTCCACGCCGTGGTAATCGATCATGGTGAGTTCGCCTTTCTATCCTCTATCTCCCGGTGCTCTCGGTTCACTCCGCGGTGGCCCGTAGGTCCTTCCTCAAGTACGTCGGCGAGGTCCTCTGCTCTCCGGCCATGGCGCCGCCGTGCACAGCGCCGCTCCGGCGACCCCCGTTCCCTCATTTGATCTGCACTGTCCGATCCGAGATCTATGACCCAGATTAAAATATACCCCTTCACTGTTCTTTTTGCTAAAGAGCCCCACTGTTTTCTACAAATTAACCTGCCGTCCACTGCCTTTCAAAAATAATTCAAAATATGCCCTTAATTTATCTGTTTTGGCCCCTGTGTTTTTCCAAAAACGAGGCCAAGTCCATTAGGCATTTTTAATTTGGTTTTTAATTATTTTTAATACGAAATTGATTCCAAATATTTACAGAATAGCCACTGATCTTATTTTATGCGTAGTTTCTCCTTTTTAACTCCGATTTGACCCATCCAAGTTACGTTAGATTCGTAATGGAGTAATCTACATGTTCAAGCTACTGTTGAATATGGTTTCAACTTTTGGAATTGGAGGTTAGATTTAATCTATTATTTTATTAAAGAAAATCTTGTTTAATTCATAACTTCTTCGTTATAGCTCCGATTAGAGTGCTTTTCGCGTATGTGTGTTCGTAGCAACGTATAGAACATCTTTAAAACCTTTTTACTTGCTGTTTCATATGTTTGGTGTACTGTTCTAATTTAGTCCTACTGTTTGCTTCATGTATGATTGCATGGATGTTTGTGTGGTGCTTTATAATCCTATCCAGTCGGTGAGCTTTATGTGTTGATCAAGAAGGAGTTCCTTGGAAGTTTTAGACTAGAAGAAGGATTAGAGTTTAATGCAAGTATAGCATGGGATCTTCCTTGTTGTCCTATTTACTTTAATAATCTAATCATATGCATGTGTCTACTTTGGCAACCATAGTAATTTTCCTAGCTATTTGATATCTTGGATTCCTTGATACCTATGGGGTATTGCATTGGGTAGTATGATGCTAGTGCTCAACTACAACCATGATCTTGTAACTTGACTAACGAAATATGCAATAAACATTATAAGATGCTTTTTAGCAGCACGGAACAAGGAGACTAGAGCATTGGGCTATTTTTACGGTACTCTAGATTCCTCTCCTTAAGGACTTATCTGTAAGTGATCATCCGATACTTATAGTACAGCTATGAGGGCTACATGGCTCTGGCTTTAGCTCAGTATGAGGACATTTTCTAGCTTGTTAGTGGATACCTTTGTTGGCGTAGGAATAGCTTGTCGAATCGGGCATCGTGCGGCCTCTATCCCCTTATGTATAGGTTGTGCGTCATTGTGCCCTCGGGAAGGGGGGCTCTACATCTGTTTGCCAAGTGAATCTAATGGCTCTAACTTGTTAGACGAACCTTTGAAAGGCTTCATAGTGAACTCTGCCGGCCTTCCTTGAAAGTGGGTCAAGAGATTAGCTAACTCAGGCGAAAGGGTAAATCATGACTCAGAGTGAAAGTGTACAATCTTTGTAGAGTGTAAAACTGGTATATCAGCCGTGCTCACGGTCATGAGCGGACTTGGAACATTTATGAAATAGATGATCATTAATGGTTAATGATGATGAACAGTGGTGATACTGATGATGAAGATGCTCACTAATGATTAATGTTTATGCTATTCATTAATCATGTTTACCTGATCATGTGTTTATATGGGTTGTGAAGGAACTTGTTGCTACTCCTATGCTAAAATTGTGACAATTAAAAGCTAATTGCAGTTAAACCAGTGTCAGCCTTTTAAGCCTCATGAACCCCATGTTATATTTGTTGAGTACGACATGTACTTACGCTTGCTTTACTTTTAAAATCTTTGGAAAAATCCCGGATGGTTACCAGATGGCTAGAGTATGGAGGAATTAGGCTTGGGATCAACCAGTCGGTTGTCCGTATAGAACTGGAGTCTTCACCCGAAGATCGAAGTTGTGCATCTTTAGTGTTTTGTTGAATTATCATTATGCTTATGCTTGTTTTGTATCTTTGTAATGAGTGCAATGATCTTATGGGGTTTGCCCATAATTTCATTTAGTTTATACGCCTAAGGTATAAAGATCAATGCAATAAAAAGTTGGGTTTTTGTTATCTCCTATTTCCTCTATCCTGTCTTTCCGGAGCAGCCTGCACTCTTCGGCTTATATCTCTGATTTTGGACAATCAAAAATCATAGGAAAATTATGGACAATAGTAGACCTCAATATCTTTCTTTGACCATAAGAATCACCCTGATAGAAATTTTGGATATGGAGTTATGAAAATCACAAGACGATGCACCTGTGCTGTCTAAAACCTGCAGCAGTTTCTGTTATGCACTAGTTTCGATTACTTGAACTATAGAATTTGGAAAAGTGTTATATAAGGAAGTTGTGGAGGATTTGATAATATTTCCAACGGTATAAGCTACAACTTCATTGGATTAACAGAATGAGAGTTACGATTGTTTTACTGCGCTGCTGATTTTCATCCTGCGAGGAAATTTCGGGTTACTTGTTTATACCTATACAAATGAGTTCTCCGGGATATCAGAAGGTTTTTTTATAGTCAACCTACCCGTAAGGAGATACAAGTTACTATGGTGTCCCCTAGTTGATCTTTTCTTAAGGGGGGTAGCCAAGTTGAAGGATTTGTAAGATGAATTTCCTTACATTCTAGCGCTTCATTTAGAGGTATCAGTTATCTCTAAGGTTTGACTTCTCTTGTCTCTATTGCCATCAATCCTATCTTGTCACCTCTTGAAGCTACAATTAAGGATGTTTTGAATGACTAGATCCTAATGCATGCTTGTTGAAAATAGATGGTTGCTACCAGGAGAAGTGCTTCGCATGATGACCAAAGGAATCCTGCCAATTTGGATCCACCGCCACCTAATCCTCCATCTATAGAGCAAGCTTTGATGATGCAGACTCAGTTATTACAGACTATTGTTCAAAGTGTGTTGAAGAACCCACATCAAGCACCACCTATTGACAAGCGTGGTGAATTTATCAAGGGATACCCACCAACATTCTCTCATACAAGCGGACCACTAGAAGCTGATGACTGGCTTAGAGCTGTGGAGCGACAATTGGACATAGCTCAATGTTATTACCATGAGAAGGTGCTTTTTGCGTCTGGCCAACTCCAGAGCGCAGCACAAGACTGGTGAGAGTCTTACTAGTATGGACGTCCCACAATGCTGGACGGATCACCTGGAAGGAGTTTAGCGAGAGCTTCAGGTCATACTACATTCCCACAGGTGTGGTAGAACTCAAGCCAGATGAGTTCTGGGCTCTCAAGCAAGGATCTATGACTGTGTGAGTATTGTGACATGTTCACTCAGTTGTCGTGCTATGCTCCAGAAGCAGTGGATAATGATGCTAAGAAACAGAAATGCTTTTTGAAAGGACTGAATGATGGAGTTCAATTGCAGTTGATGACTGGTGTGTATCCTGATTTCAAAACATTGGTGGATAGAGCAAATGTAATTGAGAACAAGCGTAGAGAGATGGAAGAGAAGAAGAGAAAGTGTGATCTTCAATGCCAGTTAAGAAATACTTGTCTCTGTTCCGCTACACAACCAGAATATCAGTCAGACCCTATGAATCTACTTAGAAGTAATGATCAAGATTAGTATCATCAACCTAATGATGAAGTGCAGCATCTTAGCTCTCAAGAGCCATGTCTGTCATCTCCTACTATCACCTTGATGAAGACCCTAGTATCTGTCATCTCAAGAGCCATGTCTGTCAGCCTCAGGAGCCCCATGTTATATTTGTTGAGTACGATATGTACTTATGCTTGCTTTACTTTTTAAATCTTTAGAAAAATCCCGAATGGGTATGAGATGGCGAGAGTTTGGTGGAATTAGGATTGTGATCAACCAGTTAGTTGTCCCTGTGGAATTGGAGTCTTCACACAAAGATCAGAGTTGTCTTTCCGTTGTTTGCTATCTAAGGTTATATTCTTTATACTAAGTACGTTATATATTGAGCATTGTCTATTGATATTACCCTTATTTGTAGCTATATGTGATATTTGACTTCCTGGGCTCACATATGGTGTGTATCTGGTTTTGTTCTCAAAACCGGGTGCTACAAGGTAGGTTGCGTACATGGCAGTTTGGGGGAGTTTATCCTATGATCTACATGCGCCAGAGTCCAGGAGGGTTTTGCAGCGGCGTGGGTGGAGCTTGGCATTGTCGTGGAGCCAAAGAAGCTCTGAGCGTCGTCCGACTGTTCTATTCTGACACGTTGAGTGTCAGGCTCTGTCGGCTTGGACTGGCCTCCACCAGGTGCACCTTCTAGAGGCTTCTTGGTATTGAAGTCATCTGGTTTGAGGGGTCCAGGAAGCCCCTAAGCCCTTGAAGTGAACGGAGGGGTTTTCCCCCTATGTCATGCCCGTGCGTGACCTTGTCGCGGGAGTGGTTGGCAGCGCTGTGACTGTTGGGCAGTGTTGGGAAGCCCTCCGAGCCATGGATGCTCGGGGTGCTTGTCTCTAGCCCTAGTCTTGGCTGGCGCCGAAGGCCGGGGGCCAAGGATCACGTTAAAACTCCTATCGATCGGGATCCTGAGGCTTGGCTAAGCCCCCAAGTGCCGAGCAGAGGCAAAGGGCGTGCTCGGGCTCGTCCCAATCCATATCCGGAAGGTGTGTGCGTGCACACCTGAGGGTGTAGCCCCCGAGGCCCTAGGCAATCCTGGAGGTGTCGGTTGGGGCGTCCTGTGGTCGAGAACCTTTGATCCCGATGCTTAACATAACGCTATGTTAGGATCTCATCTCTCACCATCATCATTATGAAGATAATTTAAAATAACTTGTATATAAAACCACATACGTTATTACAGAAAATAATTCAAACTAACCCCGTAAATTTGAATCTAAATTACCCACACTTGGCTTGTCAGTGTCTGATGATCGGCAACCTTTCTGCGGGTGTCCACTCCCATACCTAGAGCCCTTTTTGAGCCCACCAGCGAGCCCACTCCCATACCTAGAGCCTGATCCGCCGTCGTGAACCGTGGTGCCATTGCCGTGAGCTAGATCCACCACTCGGGGAGTCGTGCGCCGCCAGATCCGCTGCTCCTCGGCTCTGCCATCGCTCCGGCCACTCATCGCTCGTAGATTCACGAGAAGGTTTGTGGAGGGGTGTCACAGCCGCTCGACGAGGTGGGGGAGGGGTGCTGCAGCAGCTCAGGAGGTGGGGGATGCCCACCGCCACTCGGGGAGGTGAGGGAGGGTCGCTCACCTCGTCTCCTCTTAGCTACTCCGAATCAGGAACAGAGCAGAGGGGAGCCGTTGGATCTTGAATGGAGGAGAGGCGCGGCGAGGGAAGGGCCATCGCCAGATACCACAGTGAGAAAGGGACCACTGCCGGATCCCACCGCCGCAACCTTGTTGCGCCACCGCCGAACCCTACCGTAGGGGCTGCGCCTGCCGCACTGCCACTGGTCCCGACCCTGTGCCCGCCAGAGACAGAGGCTCATTCTTGGGCTAGAAATGAGGTAGAGAGAGCCACATGCGGCTGAGGAATGGGGGCAACAGGAGGAGTGAGGGAGAGAGTTGGAGAGGTGTGGAACCCTACCTGTTGTATATAAATATGCCCGGTAGGATGATTGGACATGGGCTTTTAATGGTCCTCGTGTATATTTTCCTAAGTGGGCCTTTTAGGAGGTCCGCATCCGAAAATGGTCTCCATTTTCATAGGTAGGGCACTTATGAGGTCCGCATCTGTAAATAAACTGACCACCTCCATTAATCGATTTTACGAGGCGGTCATTTTTTGGCGCCTCAGTAAATAAAACAGCCACCACCATTAATCGGCGAGTATTTTACGAAATGGTTGGATTTTGTGGCTATCTCAACTAATGTTTGGGCAGTGTCTCGTAAAATCATTTTTGTAGTAGTGTGGCAGAACCAACTAAATTTATTGAAGCTACCTTAAACCCAAAGATGGGGTCTACTGAACAAACATCGAAGTAAGTCTCACAATGGTTTAGCTAGAGCATGGGGTTTGACCCATCAAACTGAGGGAAGGACTGGTTAGGCACAACACTGCTAGGAAGATGTGAAACTCTTGGGTCACAGTGTGGAGAAGAATCAAACACGAAAGGAATAAGAGTGATTTTGGGGTGATTCTTCGCACCTGTGAACAGAGGCGGACCTAGGGCCGTGAGACCACCCTAAATCCGGTGCTGTAGTGTCAATTTGCAGCGTGGTGGCCAAAAGGCCCCGGCGCCGCCTCGAGTGAAGGTGACTCTAGATGAGCGGCGCCTGCCACCATGTCGCCGATGTTAAACTTGGGGTCGTCATCAGGATGCTCGATGTTGCTCTTGCCTCCGAGTACACCTTGCTTGGTGTGCTCGCTGAAGAACTGCTCCATGCGCTCGTCGAGATAGTTCACCCTATGCTCCAAATCTTCAACGTGGTGGTCAGCCTTCGGCTTGCACGAATCAAACACAGCCTTCGTCAGCTTCACATCCTCTGTGGATTGCTTGAGTTCGATGATGCCCTTGGAGTTCTCGCTCAGCAGAGCAAGGATCTGCCCAAATTGCTCTTCGGGTGTTACCATCACCAACCATCGTCGAGTACAATACTGATGGAACGCCAGCATCAACACGATCTGATACCAATTGTTACTGTATCACATTTTAGGTAGCTATTAGGTGGAATTTGTTAGTCTCAGGTCGCCGGTGATCGCCGCGCTCACCATCACCGTAGCCACCGCCTCGGTTCTATTTTATAAGGAAACCAAACTCAACTTCTCCTCTCCCTCACTCCTCTTCTTTTACATGGCAGTGTACTCTGCCAACAACCGTTGCATGGGCTGGATTATGGCCTGGCCCATTCAGGTCCGGAGTAGCACGGGTTGGGTTTGAGTGTCCTTCTTCTCACTTCTGGCCCATCGTCCCTGAGTCGTATTCCCAGGCTTGTCTCTGAGGCTTTGTTTAAATTCAGGGTGTAAAGTTTTTAGGTGTCACATCGGATATCATATGGGGTTGTCGTATGGGGTGTTCGGATACTAATAAAAAAACAAATTATAGAATCCGTCAGTAAACCGCGACACAAATTATAGATTCCGTCACCTGGCTCGGCCCATGCTGGGCAGGCAAATGCGCAGGAGTACGCCCCGCCGTCTGCGCACTGACCGCTGAGTCGTCTCGACCATCAGCCGTCCGTGCATGCACTCCAACTCCAACCTGATGGCCCCCTGTAATCTCTACTGCAGCCAGCACAGTTCCATGCATCAACGTGCCCGAGCAAGAGAGGAGGAACAGAAATCTGCCTCGGCAAGAATGCAAGCAAGGTTCTGCTCCTTTCTTTGTTTCTGTAGGTCCTTGTTCTTAGGAACAAGTTGATGGTATTAGCGAAAATGCCACTGGACGCTTGGAAATTTCACGCGGGCCTCATTCTTTGATATTTGAGGAGTTACTTTTTAGCAGTTCAAGCCCATCCCAACCGCCCCGCACTCGAGATTCAAAACTTGCGTAAAAGAGATAAGAAGAGGTATGTACCTAGCTAGTACTCACAAGTATTTCTTCGTTGTAAATTCCGTCCAATCCAACCTTGAGCTGCTCCCTTGTTGTTGGTTTAACAAAAAAAAAAAAAACCAATTACAGACGATCGAATGATGGTGCTTCAGTTTCAGCCACAGAATGAAGAGAACGAGGAGGAGAAACAGTGAGGACGCAGGTACGAATTAGATCTCTGCTAGCATCATTTTCGTAACACCCTAAAAATTTCAATTTTGAAAATAGGATTAAAATGAGTTATTTATGAATTTTTGTGCATATGAAATATAGGAAAAATAATATTTTTCATTTTATTAAAATTCATCATAAGGAGTAGCAACATGGATATGCATGCATGCCGGTGCATTTGGTCTATTGCAATGAGTGGTTGAATCCAAAATTCAAAATGAATTCAAAATGCTTTTGAAAATGAATTTGGAAATGGTTTTGAAATTGGAAAAGAAAATAGAAAAGAAAAATGGAATTCCACACCTCTTTCTCTTTGGCCCGGCCTGTTTTTCCCGCCGGCCCGCTTACACCCTCCTCCTCGCCTTGTTGGCCCGGCCGACAGCCCAACGTGCCACCGCCGCCCAGCAGGCCGGCCCAGCCGAGCAGCGCGCCCGCGCCGCGCGTTTTCTCCCCTCTCTCGGCTGCCGACACCCCGGGCCCACTTGTCAGCACCATCTCCTACCTCCGTCGTCTTTCTCCCGGACTCTGCTCCACTGCCGGGACTCCACGCTGCTCCTGCCTCGTCCGTTGCCGTGCCGCCCACGTCTTCCCGCCCCATAAAAGCCGAAGCCCGCATCGTGCCGCCCTCACCTAGCCACCACCTCGAGCCCTAGCGCCCTCCTGCCACGTTTTGGATCTCTTCGACGTGAGGTCGAAGCCGTCGTCGTCGCGCCCGACGATGGAAGCCGTTGTGCCGTCTCCAAGCGCTTGCCGCCCTTCGGTACCAGGTGATGAAGCTTTCTAGCCTAGGCTCTTGCTCTCTCTTGCTTTCCATGCCCTGTTAACTGCCGCCGAACCTTCGCAGGGAGCCAGCGTCCACTCCAACGAGCCCTGCATCGTCTCCGTGCCGTCCTCTTCCGCGATTTAGCCCCTAGGTGAGTTCATCGTGCTCCGCTCTCTCCCGGTGCCTTCCCCGTGTCGTAGCGGGGCAATAGGCGCTTCCCCGTGCACACCGGCGAGCTCCTCGTCGCCGTTAATTCCCACCACCACGCCGGAGTCACTATGCCGGCCGAAGAAATCCTCCCAACCCTCGGTAGCTGTCCATCTTTGATCCAACGGCCTAGATTAGAAGATACCTCTTCGGTCCATGAGCACAGTGTAGACCAAGCGCACCGTCTGCGTCAGCACGCAACGCAGGCAGACCACCATGAACCCGCTACTCAGGAGCCGTGGCCTATCGCCACGTGGACTCCGCGTCAGCGGAGACCCAATCAACCTGGCTGTTTTGCTAAAGAGACCCTACAGTTTTCTCAAATCAACCCGTAGTTCACCCTCTATTGAAAATAATTCAACATATGCCCCTAGTTTTCTGTTTTAGCCCCTGCAGTTTTACAAAAACGACGCCCGGTCCACATGACTGTTTTAATTCGGTTTTTAATACGAAATTGATTTCCAAATATTTACAAAATTGCCACTACCTTTAGTAAGCTATATATTCTCCATTTTAACTCCGATTTGGTCCGTTCAAGTTGCGTTAGATTCATCACGACGTAATCTACGTATTAGTGATATTGTTTAACATGTATGAAGCTTTTGAATAAAATAGTAATTTGACTAATCTATATTACTTTTTCAATTAAAAGCAATTATAGATTTTCACCGTAGTTATTTGTAAATAAAATAAGATTAATCTTATGTTGGTTTTCTAATACAAATATAATTTGACTTAATTCAATTTAGATATTCTCTGAAGTATCCTATATATGTTTTATAATCATTCAAATAAATGGAGTTTATAGTTTTCCTTATTCTCGAATAAAAGTAACTTAGGTTTTTCACTCCAATCTTTTCTAAATAAAGTGAGATTAGCTTTCTCTTGGTTTTCTAAATCAAAACTAATTTGACTTAATATGTATTATATATTTGTATAGAATATTCTATATTCTCTTTTCCACGTATAAAGTAAATCTTTCGGTAGTTGTATCTTTTTCGTTATAGCTTCGATTATAGTGCTTTTCACCACTGTGTGTTCGTAGCAATGCGTAGATTAGCTTTCAAATCTTTTTACTTGCTATTTCCTATGTTTGGTGTACTGTTCTAATTTGGATCTACTGTATGCTTTGTGTATGATTGTATGGATGCTTGTGTGGTGCTTTATGATCTTGTCCAGTCGGTGAGTTTTACGTGGTGAATCAAGAAGCAGATCTTTGAAGTTTTGGACTTGAAGAAGGAGCAAAGTTTTAAGGCAAGTATAGCATGTGATCATCCTTGTTACCTATTCACTATTAATCATTTAAATCATGCTGCATGTGTCTACCTTGACTACCACTAAGGATTTCCTATTACTTTGTTACCTGGTACCTTGACGCCATGTGTGATTAAGCATTGGGTAGTATTATGCTAGTGCTCAAGATGAATAACCATGATCTTGTAACTTGATTAATGGTATATGCAATAAACGTTTAAAAGATGCTTTTTAGCAACATGGAATTAGGGGGCTAGAGCATTGGGCTATTTTATGGTGCTTTAGATTCCTCTCTCTAAGGACTTATCTGTAAGCGAACATCGGGACTTACAGTACAACTGTGAGGGTTACATGGCTCTGGCTTTAGCTCAGTACAAGGACCTTTTCCAGATTGTTAGAGGTTACTTTTATGGCGCAAGAGGAGTATGTTTCGGGTTGGATATAGTGCGACCTCTGTCCGTCAGTGTATAGGCTGCGTGTCATTGTGCCTGTTGGAAGAGGAGCCCTACGTTCGCAGGGCACAGAAACCTAGCGGCCCTAACTTGTTAGACGAACCTTTGAAAGGATTCGTAGTGCACCATGCCTGCTCACATTGGAAGTGTTTTGGGAGTAATTAACCCGGGCATATGGGTATCACGACTCACAGTGCAAGTGTACAACCTCTGCAGAGTGTAAAACTAGTATATCAGCCGTGCTCACGGTCATAAGATGCCTTGGACCCTTATGGAATAGATGATGAACATTGATGATACTGATGATAAAGATGCTCACTAATGATTACTGTTTATGATGTTCATTATTCATGTTTACCTGATCATGTGTTTATACGGACTTGTGAATAAACTTATTGCCACCCAATTACTAAAAGATGACTCATTAAAAGATAATCGTATTTAAACCAGTGTCAGCCTTTTGAGCCTCATGAACCCAATGTTATAATTGTTGAGTACGACATGTACTTACGCTTGCTTTATTTTTTAAATATTTAAAAAAAAATCCCGGATGGGTACCAGATTGCTAGTTTGGAGAAGTTAGGCTTGTGATCAACCAGTCAGTTGTTCCTTTGGATTGGAGTCTTCACACGAAGATAGAAGTTGTCTTTCCGCTGTTTGCTGTCTAAAGTTATATCCTTTATACTAAGTACGTTATATATTGAGTATTGTTCTTTGATATTACCCTCGTTTGTAGCTATATGTGAGATTTGATTTCCTGGACTTACATATGGTACATATCTGGCTTTGTTCTTAAAACCGGGTGCTACAGTTTTTTTTTTATCAAAAACAGGAGGGGTGGGGTCTCCTACTGTGCTTTATTAAACATTGATGATGGATCCCCTACTCTGCTAGCGTCGTCGTCATTGCTATTGGCAACTCTAGTATTTTCTACTGCTTCTTCTCGTATTTATTTGAGCTGTCCTAGCTAGTTATATATTTGCATTTTTCCCGATAATAGCATCCATATATAATTAGCACGTCCAACTCTGTTTCAGTGGTAGCTTCATCCGAATGAGCAGGCTCTGTTTTCTTGGCACGTTCAGCTGTCTTTCTGTTCGATCGTCTGTAAGCTGTGTCACCTACGACACCACAGGTACTCTGTGTTACATTGTCTTTATGACGCGGATGGTTTGTAATATGACCAGTCCGGCAAACTGATGTACAGTAGCTGCACCAACCAATGCAACCCTATCAGATTGTGGAAGAGCAACTGCGAACTGTTGGTGAGGTCGCTTCCCAAACTGCACAAAATCGAAAGTCTACTAGTAACCTCAGACAATGTGAAAGTTGATCTTCAAGGCTCAGTGATCGAACTCCATGTGGATCCTGTCTCATCCTATTATTCATTGAACAAGCTGTTTGCCCACAAGTATCGGAAACGCTTGGCCACGGGCATCCGTCGCATTGGACGCGGCTCCCAGTCTTGCCTACCTCCTGCGTAGCGGACCAGTCTCTAAGAAAGAATGAAAAATTCCTCCTCCTCAACTGCTCCAAGCCCCTCACTGCACCGCACCTCCGGATGCCCCCGTGGCCAGGACGTCCGAACCAGGGCGCTCTGTCTTCCCCACTCCCTCCCCAACATGAAGCGCCTACTCCAGCTTTTCTCCGGTGTTGCTGCCCCATCCCACACTGCTCCTTCCCGCGTGGCACCCGGCCCCTTTCCTCGCTGCTCTGCACACCCGTGCCGCACCACCTTCCAGCGCCGCGCACCCATCCAGTTCGCCCATCGTGGAAGTGGAGACAGGGGAGGGCTGCGCATGCGACTGGGAGAGGCCCTGCCCCCGTCCACCTCGCGCCGTCGGCAAGAATGGGAGGCCTGCGCCACCACAACAATTTCCTACTAGGTAGGGTGTGGCCGTCGGCAATGCTGTGTTTTTCGAGTGTTTTCAAGCGTTTTCAAACATGTTGCAAGCCTATGTTTCCAAGTGTTTCAGTTGTTTCAGATTTATGTTTCCAAGTGTTAGATCGGGATGCTGCACATGTTGTAATGGCTATACATGTATGTTTCAACTATATGTTCCAAATGTTTCATCTGTTACAGATGAATGTTACAAGTATTTTATCTGGATGTTGCAAAAGTAAATCTGGATGTTGCATATACATGCATGTTGCAAGCATATGTTTCAATTGTTTTCATGTGTTTCATACTATGTTTGCCAGTGTTTCATCAGGATGTTGCACATATTTGCAATGGTTTTAAGACGTTTCGCAAGTGTTTCAGATGCTTGTTTCAAGTGTTTCATGTGTCTTCTTTTTCTATGTTGCAACTGTTGCATTAGGATGTTTAATAAGTAGATTGGGTGTTGCACATAGGATGCGCATGGGAAGCGGCCGACGGCGTGGGTGACCTCGCGATCCTGACGCGCTAGGCGCTCGCTCGCATGGAGTGTTCAGACGGTAGCACATGGAATCGGACGTCCGGGCACTAGCAAGTCCCCACATCCCGCATCATTTCTCATCCTCTCCTTACCTGAAGATAAAGTTGGGTCAACTACTCAAGTGCGAACGGAGGACATCCAAATCCTCGGCAGGCTGCAGGCTCTTCGTGTTCTGGAAGTGGAAGTTATTGGTGCCAAACAAGTGTTTAAAAGTAACAATATATGCACATGGTTTAAACCTGTTACCGTGGTAGCCAAGATGCCACCCGATCGAGTGCAATATCATTCTAGCCGCCCTGAAGAAACTTTGGCACACTTCAGCCAACGTCAAGCGAAATTTAGAAACTTGGAAAACCTTATTAAGAGATGAGAGCTGCGTGACAAAAGTGAAAGAAGCAACATGCTTCTCACGATACCTGCTGAAGACACCGCTGCTGCCAAGACAAAGCGTTGAGCTGGACCAAACCAAAATAATGGGCTAGGCTAGATAGTGGAGAAGAAACAGGGGGCCACAAGAGGACTCGCAAGCCCAATTCCCATTTCACAGGCCCCAAGTGGAGGAAGTAGTCTTGGCCCGAGCAACGGTAGCATACTCTTCTTCTGTAAGCAAAGCAAGGCTCGTAGATGGTGAGTTGGTGACATAATGACGTGTTATTATATATGTATAGCCTCAAACAGTATGTGTTACGAGCTGATGAGTATAATATGTAAGACATATATATCTCTACAGAATCTGTATATCTTGGCCGTTGAGGACCACAACATATCTTGGCCGTAGATCGAACCTGGTGTATATCCTGGCAACGGCTGGTTCTTGGAGAGGAAGAAGATAGAGTTTGTACATTGTTCAGCAGAGCCACAACTCTCTCGCCGCTTCCCTATTAACATCCATTAAAGCTTAACGGGCTTCAGGTACTGCATTGTGAGCCCGAGAAGAATGGATTTGGATTCCTGGGCCTAGGGCTCCTCGTGGTCTTCTTGTGGCTATTATCAGCTTGACTGTAGTGTGAGGCGATATAACATTTAGGTAGAACAAAGAACAGCCCATCAGTTTGTGGTTTGGTTGGTGTCAACTGTCAAGAGCATTGTTCACCCCAGACAAACAAAGCACACCCAACCATGCCCCGCAACGGTGCCGCGCCACTGGGTATTGGTTGGGGCAGCATCCATGGAGGCTAACGCTTTTAGTAGTTCTAATACAAATAAAGTGATCCACATACACTAGAAAATATTGAGACTACTATCCATACAATGCAAACTACTACTATTTGTGGTTTGCACAGAAACTTTTTCCTTTCATCATGCATCACCTTTATTTCCTCTCCCTCTTCTTTTTTAGCATGGACCACCTTCTCTCTCCGCAAACATACGTAGCTTCTGCAAGCCACTATGACAAGTGTAGAGCACCTACTTTTTTTATCCGATCCTACATGTCCCTTGAGGCTACAAGTTAAAAAGCAGCGTTGGCGAATGCCTTAGGCCCTGTTTGGTTGAGCTGTGGCTTTTGCAAAAGCTATTGTGGGCTGTGACTTTTACAAAAGCTGTTGTGGCATAGTTGAAAGCTCGTTTGGTTGAACAGCTTCGGCTTTTGGAAAAGCTTGTCTCACTTACGAGCTGGCCCTATATGTCATACACAGAATGGATCTTCCTCCTCCTTTCACCAGTGCTCGCCGGAGCCGATCACGCCCACCGGCCGGGGCTGGCTGCGCCGTGCCCTTCCGGCTGGGGCTGGCCACGCTGCGCCCACCCGGACTAGGCAGAACTGCTCGCCGGGGCCAGGGAAATCGAGGAGATCGAGAAATCAAGCACCAGAGTCAGGGAAATCGAGCAGATCGGGACTGAGTAGATTGGGAAATCGAACTCGAGCCCACGGCTGGCCTTGGCCCGCTGCTCGGAGGTGCTCGACGGCGTTGCTCGGCTCGCCGCCTCGCCTCGACACAATGCTCTGTGGCAGGGCCGCCCTGCCTCGCAGCGCTACTTGGCGTTAGGGCCGCCCTGTCTCGCCATGCTGCTTGGCGGCACGGCCTTCCTGCATACTTGGCCACCTCGCTGCTACTCGAAGGTGCTCAACGGCGGCCGGACAGGAGCTAAGGAGGAAGGGGTCGCGCTCCTGCTCAAAGGTGCTCAACGGAGCAGGGAGGGGGCTCACTGGACACCGCCGCGCATGGGAGGGGGGCTCGCCGTCCACCGCCACGCTAGGGAGGGGGCTCGTCGGGGAGGGAAGTCGCGCAGGGGAGGAGGCTGTGTTGGGGAGCCGGGTCAAATGCGAGGACGAAGATGCTCGGGAGGAAAAATTTAAATTCAAATTTGAAATTTAATTTTCCAAACGACATCGGATGGAGAAATAACAAAAATTAAAGATGTTGATCTCGAAAGTTATAAAACTTTGTAGTTGACAACTTTGTGATTTGAAGTCATCTTGTCAAAGAAAACTATGTTTGAATTTCTCATATTTCAAATTCAAATTTTGTAAACGACCTCGGATGGACAAACAACAAAAATAAAAGTTGTAGATCTTAAAAAGTTATACAACTTTGTAGTTGACAACTTTTTCATTTGAAATCGTTTATGGTCTTAAATAATCAATTTAAAGTCGGTTGAGGATAATATGAGGAGACAGAAAATTCATTATAGACACAAGTGAGTGTGAGGTGCAGTGGTTAGAGGAGTAATACGTGAGGGGAGGTCACGGGATCGAATGCCTCTGGTCATGACTTGTAAATGGATTTGTAGTGCCTCCTCAAATTAAAAAAAATCCTACTTTTTGGCCCAGATTTGAGAATTTTTGGAAACGGATTTGTAATCATCAGCCGCCCCCTACAAATCCGATTTCTACAAAATCGATGATTTGTTGTAACAGTTTGGTACGAGCGACTGGCAAAACCAACCATAGTGTTTGAGATATGGGCCAGGGGTACATGCACCACCCGTATATATGACCACCACCAATCTATCGGTCCAGCAGCCAGCAAGGGGGAAGCCCAGAAGGTCTGATGCGATCAACCAACATGGTGATCAAGGCAAACCAAGACGAGAATATCTGGACGATAGCTAGGATCAATCTGTTGTAACAAACTAGAAATACAATCTGTTAGCCTGATCGCCCTCACTATAACCCTACCTCTCCTGCTATATAAAGGAGGGTAGGGACCTCGAGCACAGGATCCATCTTCCACCTATTCCATCTACCTCGTAGCTAGGAGCAATAGCCCCTGTAATTGAGCATACGAATACAAGAGCAGCCGCACCACTGGAGTAGGGATTAGTATGCACCGCACCCGGAACCAGTATAAATCTCTGTGTCTCGTGTGCTACCATCTGATTCCGTCTACGCGATCATGTTGCTGGATATTGCTGGAGCAAAACAATTCGACAGTTGGCGCGCCAAGTTGGGGCCTTTCGCGTTCAGATTTGTTTCTGTGTTTCGGATGGCTATTCTCTGTAGGTCGAGTAAGGGTGTGATCAAGAGGTGGTCGGAAAAGGACAGCCACAATGCCGCCACCTCCACGTGATCGAGGGTTCCACGGCGTGGCAACCTCAAGACCCGCACGCCGGTCTCGACGTCATCATCACCCAATCAGCTCTACCTCGCCAAGCTCGGTGATCCAATCGATGCTGGACCGCTTCAGCTGGCACATCATGTAAGTCACTATGTTGAGTCTACTTTCTCTCAATTCTGTCAGGAGTACCTCCTCGACACCGCATGCACGATCTGGTGGGAATCACACCACCTTGATGATGCACAACCATCGCCATCGCTAGACGTTGTTTTGCCTAGATTTTTTGACAGGCTCAATGTAGGGTCAAGATGGCGGACTAGAGGAGGGGTGAATAGTCCTTTCTAAAACTTAATCTCGCCGACTAACCGAAACAAGTGCGGAATTAAAACTATCGGTCTAGCCAAGACTATAGCCCTCTATCAATGTTCTCTAGCACCGTGCAAAGATCCTAATTAGGCAACAAAGGTGCCGGGCTAGCTAGAGCTCACCTAATCAATTCTAGAAGCAATGTCACACAAACCTATGCCACTAGTACTTCAACTAACGGGGAGCTCCTACACATGCTAGTAAGCAAAAACATAAAGCCACCTAAGCTTAGTAGCAATGCTCAATAACAAGACTACACAAGCAAAATTACAGAGCGCAAATTACTTAGCTACACAAACTAAGCAATATGACTAACAAGGTTACCCATACCGAATTAATCACACAAGGGAGCTACTTCTATGCTACACAAGCAAGAAGGTAACTAGCAAGCTACACAAGCTAACTAATTACAAGAGCAACTACACAAGCACAATGTAAATGAAGTAAATACAAGCTTGTGTAGCGAGGATGCAAACCAATGGAAAGACAAGGATGGCATGGTGATTTTTATCCCGAGGTTCATGTGCTTGCCAACACGCTAGTCCCCGTTGAGACAAGCTCCATGGTTGCTGCCAGTCCTCTTGCTAGTGGTGACCCACAAGTCACACTCTCCCACATGGAGTGCTTACCACAAGCTCTAGCACTTGACCCGGCCAGACCACTTGTTGCCCTTCGCATCTTGCTCTACTAGAGTTGCTCTTTGCGGCTCCCGCGGGGTGAGCACAATCCCCCTCACAATCACTTCTCCGGAGCACCGCACAATCTTCTTTGCGTACTTCAACGGAGACCACCACCAAGCCGTCTAGGAGGTGGCAACCTCCAAGAGTAACAAGCACCACCAGCTTGCAACTCGATCACCTCGATGCAATCGCACTAGAATCGCTCACTCACTTGATCGAATGAACACTATCAAATTCAAGTGAGTTAGAGGGCTCCCAAGCACTACCACATAAGCCACCAACGCTCTAGTGTTCTCAGCTCTTTGCAGCTCATAGCCAAAGGCCAACCAAGACATCTATTTATAGCCCCATGGGCTAAAATAGCCGTTACCTCTTCACTGGGTAGATGTCGGGATGACCGGGCGTGCCGGTCAGATCGATCGGACGCACCCTGCCAGCGTCCGGTCAATGGATGGCTGCCATGTCATCCCTGGCTTCAAATGCTGAGTGCCCGATCTCAACGGTTAAGTTGCGACCGGACGCACTGCTCAAAGTGATCGGACGCTCCACCACTAGAGTCCGGTCATTTCCAATAAGCTATCAGAGCCGGTTTTTCTTGCCCGGACGCGTCCGGTCCACCATGACCAAACGCAGGAGGGCTAGCGTCCGGTCGAGTCCAGAGAGCTCCCAGAGCCGCATAACCGTGACCAGACGCATCTGCTCTTGCACGACCAGACGTAGACCATCGTTCGATCAGCTCTGCACCCGCAAGCCAACTCCAGCGCCGCCTACGTCACCATACGTCACTTGTGACCGGATGCTGGCCCTACGCGCTCGGTCACTATTACTGTGCAGCGTCCAGTCACTTGACCAAGACCGTGCCCAACTGCTGGCACTGACCGGACGCGCTGGTCCTGCCGAGGCCAGCGTCCAGTCACTCACAGTGACCTCCTTTCGCCTCCGTTTCTTCGCCAAGTTGATCCGTTTCAACTCCAACTCCTTCTCTTTTGCAAATTTGCCAACACCACCAAGTGTACACCACCATGTGTATGTGTGTTAGCATTTTCACAATTATTTTTAAGGAGTTAACCACTGAACTTGACACGCCAGTCAATCCTAACACGTATGCAAAGTTAGATCGCTCAAGTGGCACTCACTAGATGACCGGTATGCAAGCAAGTTTGCCCCTCTTGATAGTACAACCATCTATCCTAAACCCGGTCATAAACTTCTCTACACACCTATGACCGGCAAAATGAAATGCCCTAGGTTATACCTTTGCCTTTTGCATTCCATTCCATCTCCTCCAATGTCGATGCAACACATGCACCAACATGATCAACAATGATATGATCCACTTCATATCATCACGTGATCATATTGGTTCATCGATCTTGACTTCACTTGCTCTTCACCGTTGCCTCGGTCCATCGGCGCCAAGTCATCACTCAACTTGCCCTTCACACTTGCAACCGGTCCATCGAGCCAAGTCATGTCTTCAGTTTCTCCACCTTGATCACATGACTCAATGTCATGTCTCATATGCAATAAGCTCTTTCATCATCACATGTGTGAGATTTGCAACATCTCCGAGCCATTTTCACCTCCATGACATGTGTTGCTCACACACATGTACTTGTGGACTAATCACCTGTGTATCTAACTCAAACACATATTAGTCCACCTAGGTTGTCACTCAATTACCAAAACCAAACAAGAACCTTTCACTCAAGGGCGCCACATTGGCACGCGTCTAGGAACTCTTCCCGACACCCGCGATCAACCCTAACAGGGTCGGGACACCCCAGATAATGAAGAGAAATCACGGACCGAACTGGCTGAGCATTAAGCGAAGCCAAAAGCCGAGCTATTGGGTAAATCTTGGCTACGCCATGAACCTTCCGTGTCAGAATCACGGATACCCGGAGGCTTATCTCGCCAAAGATTGTAAGATGTACCATGCGACAGCCACTGCGGCGACTCTCACAGGGCACCGCTCAAGGGGACAATCGATGGCGTAAGGGACACTCAAAACAAAGTCTAAAATCAGTGATGACCATTCATGCCCTTACTAGGATCCGGTCAGATACGGGACATGCACCTGCTGTTCAGGAGGCTTATGCCGTGGCACCCGAGATGACGACCCGGCTACCTTGGTCAGAGCACCTGATCACTTTTAATGAAAGTGACCAACCTGAGCACTCGGTTGACGTCGGCAGGTTCCCCCTAGTTGTCAGCGCAGTTCTCGAGACTATCCGTGCCACTAAGATCTTCATGGATGGAGGAAGTGATTCCAATATGATATATTGGGACACTTTCAAAAAACACAAGTCTAGCTACCATCCTATGCATGCTAGTTTTCATTTCATCAATCAAATTCTACAACTAGCATACACCACACAAGCATGCATATTGAATTTAAAAGCTTATGCAATGCAAGCAAGCACATGAATATGCACATATCAAATGGAACCAATCAAAGTTCATGAGCATGCTCCCCCTACTTGTGTGCTTCTCTTGTCCAAGAATTTTGATCCATCTCTTTTCTTCAATGTTGCTCCCTCTTTGTCCATGTCCATGTCCAACCTCTACTTCTTTGTCTCAATTTCTCTCAAAGCTTTCATATCTTTGTACAATCTCTCCCCCTTTGTCATCAATTTCCATAAAAGGTGTGCTTCTCATTGATGCAAAGGTTTGCATTTGGGGTAGATGGTTGAGGCTTGAATCTTGTATTTTTGATGGACATCACTTGATTGTTGGAATGACACCACTTGTATAGCTTTTTGAGATACCACACATAGGATCTTTGACCTTGATACCAATTGGTGTGACACCTCTCCCTAAGTCATTTCATGGGTCATCCATTTGATAAACTTGAGCTCTTGTAGTGAGGGATGCAGTCTTCATTTGATGATCACTTAAAGTTGAGGATCACTTGTGGAACCATCTTCTTGTATGGTTGATACCATGTGTAGAAATGTGATACCACGTATATGATTGATTTGTCAATAAAAACTATTTCTTGAACATTTGCTATTATCATGAGTACCACTTATAGGATATCACTTGTGAGTTGATCTAGACACCACTTGTGAATTCTTGATGAAATGCTTGAGTCTAGATGCCACTTGAAACAATTCAAACTAGATATCCATTTGCATTGTTGTCTTGTGCTTGTACTCTTGTCACTATCATGAGCTTCTAATTTTGACTTGACTAAATTGATTTGCCTAAGCTTCCAAGTCTGGTTTGAACCAATGACAAGCTTCTTCACACCTCTTGAAAGGGTTATCTTGCCAGTGTTGAACTTGTCACTTGTTAGCAATCCAAATTAAATCAAGTACTTGGGTTCACTAGCTCATGAACAGATTCATATACTAACCACTAGATCAATTAATCATGCAAGCAATAGTGGTAGGCTATGAATTTAAACATTTCATTTGTTATGCATGATCCTATGAAGCATGTACTATATGCACTAATCACATACTAGTAAGGGATGAAATGATTATGCACATTACAATGATACCTTTGCTATGTTGGAGTAGTGGATAGTCACATAGATTCTAATTCATTACTCCAATAGCAATGTGAAGTCCAATTTTTAGCTTGGTGAAGACCAATCATCATAAATAGAGTCCATTCTTCACCCATATGAAATGAGAACCACTAATGATCAAGTGCACTTTCTTGTTGTGGTTGGCTTACTTCTTCATTTCATCTTTTGATCAATGCTTGCATGAGAGAACTATTTGGAATACCACTTGAATTGCCATGACTAGCTCTCTTTTGGGTGTTGCTTGCTTTTCTTAATCAACCCTTTTGATTGCTTCAACCAAGCATTGTAAATGTCCCTCAGATCACCACTTCCATGTTAGCCTTCCAAATACCACACTTGGTTTACCTACACATAGGCGGCAAGCCCCTACACTTAGGGAGAAGTGACCTCTCTCCAAGAATCATCCTTGATACTTGAATTTCTTTGTTTGATTGATCCAAAATCGGACTTAATTTGATGAGTAACCTTGAATCCTTCTTTAAGTCCTTTTCTATCTACTTATTTAAGTCCTTTTCTTTTATCAAAAGATATCCAATTGTCACTAGAACTTAAACTTGATCTTCATCTTGAGCTTCGTCTTGATCTTCCAATTTGAGTACCAAATATGTGCAAAGTACACTCCACAATCAAATGGCATTGTACTCTTTGCTTGTTCTGCTTCTAGATCATCTCAAAAACAAACTTAGGTGCCTCAATCACTTATAAACATGTTTTCAACTTGAGGACTTTTCAATCAAAGTGACTCTTGATCAATCCAATAATTGTCACTTTTTTGGTTGATTCTGTACCCTTCAAAGAAAAATACATATCTCCCAAAGTACAGATCCAAATACCACGAAATTTGGTGGAGATGTGCCTCACTAAGTCATCTAGCAGCTGTTAAAATTTCAAATTCATTTGATCTCTGATGAACTTCCAGGAGTCAAATCTTCCACCACTGCTACATGGTGAAAACTGCTGCACTATAGCTGACAAGATCCACTCTAAAACCCAAGAATCTCTTATTCAATTCTCATAAAATTATTACCGCATCTTATACCATAAGTCTAGAGCACGTACACCAATTTTTATGCCAATCCAATAAGTTTTGGTCACTCAGACATGGTTAAGATCACAGCTCACTCAGATTTTCAATATAGGACAGATTTCAATCACTTGAGCTATACTTCATCAAATGTGAATCAAACTTGAAAGCAACTTGTTTGAATACTTTTACAAGACATAAATCCATTCAATCAACTTATTAAATGTCATCTTATGAACTTATCCAACACAAATCAATCCAAACTTGATTACTAAGCTATTTATCCATTTAATCATCTCATAGCAAGCAACATTACATATATTTCCAATACAATCAACTCATATGCACCCAAATGAAATGACCAATAAGAGATATACCTTGGTTAGCTCATGATCATCCAATTAGCGAGCTTCAACTCAAATATTTGCAAGCCATCAAATAATCCAATAAATCACCACAACTTGAATATGACACTTGTATGATGTAGCACATTTGGACTCCACTCAATTATCATGGCATTGGGTTTGGATGTGCACTAGGCTTCATAACTTGACTCAACATATGATGATCAATATGAAATCAATTGAATCCAGTCTTCAATGCCGATGATACCTACAATCAATCATCCACTTTTTGATGGTACCGAAACAAGTTTGGGTCCTCTTAAGTTAGGAGCAACATACTTAGGCAAAGCCTTAGTATGAGTAGTGGGATGTTTTGAAATAGCAGCCATAGAGGTACCATTACCATCCTTCCTAAGCATAGAATCATCATCAATTGAAATAGGCTTAGGAGTGTTACCTAGGGGACATGAATGTGCCTTGTGTCCCCTTTCCCGGCATAAGTAGCACTTTCTCTTTGATTGAGCCTTATCTTTCTTGCTCATGTGGTGCTTCCCATTGCCTTGCCTCTCATGGATTGGTTGAGCTTTCTTCTCAAGCTTGGTAGGGCACTTAGAGGCAAAGTGTCCTGTATTTTTACACTTGAAGCACTTGATGTGAGTATACACCTTCTTCTCATCTTGAGTCTTGCTCATCATCTTGGCATCTTGAATTTGCATTGGATGCCTTGCCTTTCCACCCCTTCTAGTTTTCTTGTTCTTGAAGCCAAGGCCACTTTTGTCACCGAAGTTTCTTTGAGTCTTCATCATATGCTCAAAGGTGACTTTGGTGTTGTAGCACCTCTCTAGCTTGCTGCTCAAATTTTTCACTTCATTTTTGAGCTCCTTGTTCTCCTTCAAAAGGTTAGTCTCACAAGACAGAGAAGAAGAACAAGCATCTATTTGTGATGAACATGGCATTTCTAATAAATCATCACAAGAGGTGGATACATGCTTCTTGCCTATATCACATGGGTTAGCAACATTATGTGATTGATCATTTGACCCATGTGATGAGCTCTCACTAGTTTTAATTTCTTCATTAGAAAGCTTATTAGTGAGAAAAGCATGGTCTTGTACCAAATTATCATGAGTAACAGTAAGCTCCTCATGAGCCAATTTTAGCTCCTCATGTGAACAAGTAGTAACATAGAGTAGATGCTTTTGTTGTTCACATGTGTTCTTTAGAAAAGAGTTTTCAATTTTCAATTTCTCGGTTTTAGCCATCTCTTTTTCTAAAGCTTTGATCATGCAACCATATCTATCTAGAAGCTCCTCATATGAATCAAGATCAATCACATTTGCATTAGATACCTTAGTGTCACCTTGTGACATGAAGCAATGTGATGTAGTTGGAGAGCTTGTAGTAGCATCACAATCATGGCTTGAGCATGAACCAACATCATCATGATCACCACCAAGTGTGCTTGAGGTAGAATCTTCATGTGCAACTCTTGTGGCATCATCATCAACCTTGTCAAGTGATCTTGTGGTAGTATGATCATCATCATCACTTGACCATGAGGTGGAGCAATCTTCCATAATCACCGAATTGTGGTCATGCTCAACATCTTCATGTGCCTCCTTCTTGGGCTCATCATCATCATCAGAGACCGTCCCATATTTCTCAATGAGATAACTCCAAATCTCATGGGCGGTCTTCATGTCAATGATCTCTCCATATATACTATCATCCAAACATCTATACATGATTCAATAGCTTGGGTGTCGAGATCTAGGCATTTCTCTTGTGCTTGAGTTAGATTATTTTCATCCAACACATGAGAAAAGCTTACATCTACCATCCACCAGATTTCAGGGCAAATAAACTTAAAATTGCATATCATCCAATTTCTCCACCGTGCAAAGTGTGTGCCATAAAAAATGCGTGGACACTCAACATCTAGCCCATAAGTCGCCATCCTCTCGGGTCGGTGAAGACCACAAATGCAAGACCTAGCTCTGATACCACATGTTGGGTCGGGGTGAATAGTCCTTTCTAAAACTTAATCGCGCCGGCTAACCAAAATAAGTGCGGAATTAAAACTATCGGTCTAGCCAAGACTATACCCCTCTATCTATGTTCTCTAGCACCTTGCAAAGATCCTAATTAGGCAACAAAGGTGTCGGGCTAGCGAGAGCTTACCTAATCATTTCTAGAAGCAAGGTCACACAAACCTATGCCACTAGTACTTCAAGCAACACGGATCTCCTACACATGCTAGTAAGCAAAAGCACAATGCCACCTAAGCTCACTAGCAATGCTCAATAACAAGGCTACACAAGCCAAATTATAGAGCGCAAATTACTTAGCTACACAAACTAAGCACTGTGACTAACAAGGTTAGTCAAACCAAATTAGTCATGCATGGGAGCTACTTCTAAGCTACACAAGGAAGAAGGTAACTAGCAAGCTACACAAGCTAACTAATTACAAGAGAAACTACACAAGCATAATGTAAATGAAGAAAATACAAGCTTGTGTAACGAGGATGCAAACCAATGGGAATACAAGGGTGACATGGTGATTTTTATCCCAAGGTTGACGTGCTTAGCAACACACTAGTCCGCGTTGAGACAAGCTCCAAGGTTGCCGCCGGTCCTCTTGCTAGTGGTGACCCGATCTCTCCATGACCTCCTCTCAGAGGAACCAGGGACGCTCTCTGGCTCTGATTCCAGCAGGGGGAGCCATCACCCCTCTCGGGAATGCTTCATGATGGGTACCCCTGAGGGACACATCGAAAGCATCCCCGAGGAAGAGGCTACCCTGGCGAACAACCTCGGTGATGAGGCCGAGGGGGAGACAGTGGCCCCACCTCACATAAGGGTGGAGCAGCTGAAAGCCTGACACCGGAAGATCAAGGATTTGCAACTCCAGCTTGAGCAGGAATGCGCGGAGCTTGATCGGGAGATCAAGCGCCACGAAGACGGTGGGTGCGCATGCGCCATGGCCCGTGACGTAAACCGGAGGATCATCGCCGACGATGAAGCCCTCCCTCGCTTCGCCCGGGCAAGCCAGAACATCGCCGCTGCAGCGACCCTGCTCCATGGCCTTCTAGAGGCCGCAATGCTTGAGGACCATCGGGCCCACCATGAGATTCACAATTTACTCGAGCGTGCGGTGGCACAGCAGGTAGAAAGTTCATTGTCTCGGCGACGCGAGCTCGACATCAACCAACACACGCTTTTCGAGCATCCAGGCACGGACGCGTCGTTCCACCCGGCACCATAGGGCGGCGGACGGCGCACCGTAGTCCTGGTACATCGGTGTCTCTGCTGGAACTACGACGCATGCAGCACCATCGATGCCCGTAGAAGTACCTACGACGACCCAGGAGAAGGAGCCCACCGCGACTATCATCCTTGTCGCGGCGGACGCTACGATAGTGGCGAGGACCGAAGCCTGAGCCCCGGCCTGCTGGGCCCACATGCCTTTGGCCATCACATCCTCAACTCTGCTTTCCCGCCAAGGTACCGACCACCGACCAATATCCCAAAGTACTCTTGGGAAACAAACCCTGGATTATGGCTCGAAAACTATCGGCTTGCCTGCCAAGCCGGTGGTGCGGATAATGATGACTTTGTTATCCGCAACCTTCCACTGTTCTTAGCCGATTCAGCATGAGCGTGGTTGGAACACCTGCCATCCAACGCAATCCAGAGTTGGGCAGATCTAAAGGAGATCTGTGTGGGGAACTTCCAGGGGACATACAAGCACCGTGGGAACCCATGGGACCTCAAGAATTGCCGATAGAATACTGGAGAGACCCTCTATGGGTACAGCCAGCGCTTCTCCCGGTAGTGCAACAAGCTTCCTAACGTCGACGATGCCGACATTATAGGAGCTTTCCTATCTGGGACTACCTATGAGTCTTTGGTTCATAAGCTAGGATGCAAGGGCCCATGAACCACCAAGGAACTCCTGGACATCGCCACCAACCACGCCTCGGGTGAAGAAGTAGTCGGAGCAATCTTCGATCGCCATGATGGGAAGGCAAGGCAAGACAAGGACGCCGGTGAAGGCACATCCAATCATTCTGCCAAAAAAAGAACAAGAAGCAATGGCGTGAGGGCTCGCTCATGGCCGCCGCTGACCGCAAGGGTGGTCGGAAGACCATGGAGGGCACTCCGAACCATTTCAAAAAATTACTGGAGGGCCATGCCTCCCTAGTCAAACATTTGTACAAGGACTACAGCCTCATGCGGCGGTTCTTGTTTGGGCGCTCCAACAAAGGGGAGCACGGGAAGGACCCTGACCCCACCGCAGACAATGCTGAGGAGAAGGACGGCGACTTTCTGACACCAGACGGTTGCCTCATGATCTTCGGAGGATCAGCAACATATGAGTCCAAACACCGTCAGAAGGTCACACGCCGCGAGGTCTATACAACCGAACTGGCCACACCGGCCTTCCTCCGATGGTCAGAGTCCTCCATAACCTTCGATCGGACCAACCACCTAGAGAGCGTCCCACATCCGGGGAGATATCCTCTTGTGGTCGACCCGATCATCGGCACAAAGCGGCTCACCAAAATACTGATGGACAGAGGTAGCGGCCTCCACATCATGTATGCCAAGACGCTCGACAAAATGGGCATCGACCGGGCACGCGTCCACGCAATCCGAGCACCTTTCCACGACATCGTGCCTAGGAAGCAGGCCATGCCACTTGAGCAGATCGATCTACCCGTTACCTTAGGGGATCTATCCAATTATAGGATGGAAACCCTCACCTTTGAGGTCATCGGGTTCCCTGGATCCTTCCACATCATCCTAGGATATCCATGCTATGCGAAGTTCATGGCCGTCCCCAACTATACATACCTCAGCTAAAAATACCGGGCCCCAGTGGGGTCATCATCGTTGACACCTCCTTCCCGTGTACCTATGAGTGTGAGGTCGAGTGTTGCGGTCATGCCACAACAATCGTCGCCTCTGGAGAGCTCTCTGCCATCAAGAGGGAGGTCACCGAAGAAGCGCCCGACACCAAGAGGTCAATCGAGTCCTTTGAGCTAGCGGAAGGCTCTAAGGAAGTCCTCATAGACCCCGGGAGCACCGAGGATAAAACGGTGCGCATTGGTACCACGCTTTCGTCTGAATAGGAAGGCATGCTCGTCGGCTTCCTCCGCGCTAACAGAGACATCTTCGTGTGGAAACCCTTAGACATGCTAGGCATCCCGAGGGAAGTCGATGAGCATACCTTGAAGATCCACCCAGGCTCCAAGCTAGTAAAGCAACGCCTGCATTGCTTTGACGAGGGGAAACACAGGACCATCAGCAAGGAGATAGCAAAACTTTCGGCGGCCGGATTCATCAAGAAAGTATACCACCCAGAGTGGTTAGCCAATCCCGTTCTTGTATGAAAGAAGACTGGGAAATGGAGGATGTGTGTCGACTATATGAGTCTCAACAAAGCGTGCCCAAAGGATCCATTTCCTTTGCCGTGCATAGACCAAATAGTTTACTCTACTTTGGGGTGTGAAACCCTCCTGCTTCCTTGATGCATACTCCGGCTACCATCAAATCACGATGAAAGAGTCCGACCAGCTCGTGACATCTTTCATCACCCCCTTCAGATCGTTCTACTACGTTTCAATGCCATTCGGTCTAAAGAACACTAGGGCTACATACCAGTGTTGTATGCTCAAGTGTTTTGGGGACCTTATCGGGCGGACTGTTGAGGCCTACATTGATGACATCATGGTCAAGTCCAAGTGGGCTGACCACCTCGTTGCTGATCTTGAGCAGACCTTTGCAAAACTCTGAGCGAATGGCATCAAACTCAATCTTGAGAAGTGTGTTTTCGGGGTCTCCGAGTGTGGCATCGAGGCCAACCTGGAGAAGATCTTAGCCATCATAAGGATGGGCCTGATTTAGAACATAAAGAAGGTACAACGGGTTATGGGGTGCCTTGCCGCACTCAGCCGCTTCATCTCGCTCCTCGGTGAACGAGGTCTCCCCCTTTATTGACTTCTAAAGAAGGCAGATCACTTCGAATGGACGTCCGAGGCCTAGGAGGCACTTGACACGGTCAAGCAGCTTCTGACGAAGGCCCCTCCGCCTACACCACCTGTAGGTCATCGTAGACTACGCCAAGGGAAACCTTCAGGACATCGAGCTCATCGCTCTCCGCTTGCAGAAGACTACTCACCTCGGCAAGATCTATGGCCAGTCCAGCAGCAGCACCCTCGGCCTCCAGCTTCTAGGCTTTTGTGGTTCCAAGCTTGGCCTAGATTGAGCTGATCCTCTGCTGCACCTTGTCGCACTCTCGGATGGCCTGGTCATGCTCCTTGTGGGCCACACCACGCTCCGAGCAGAGCCTCTCCATAGTCTGGCATACCTCATCTCACTCCTTGCGAAGCCGGGTGACTGCCTCAGTGTCTAGTTTTGCCCTATGCTCTAGAGCCGCGGACCTCTCCTCGGCTCCCAGCCAGAGATCCCGCTCCTTCTTGGCCTAGGCTAGGAGGTTGAAGATTCGCTAGCGGGTCTCAGCATCACGCTGGAGCAGCTCGTCCTACTCCTTCAGCACTCTAACAGCCTCCTAATGATCCCATCCTGCCCTCTCTGATAGTTCCTCAAAAGACTTCTTGGCATCCTCCGCATCTCGGCAGGCCTCAGCCTCCCACCATCGAAGATTGTCAGCCTCCGTAGCAAGGGGAGTCAACTCAGCTACCCTCTGTTGGAGCTGGGCCATCACATCCCTGTGCAGCCATGCCTCATTAACAAGTCTGTCCCAGTCCTTGTTATGTTCGTGAAGGAATTAGGATTTCTCCCGGCTGTGAGCAATAAGAGACTGAACAAAGATGGTGGTTAGAACACAAAAATAGATGAAGAAAGAGGAGGGCGAGAGGCAAGACTAAGTGAATACCTAGCCGGTGGGAATGATGACATCTTGCAGGGCACCCCTGGCCTGGTTCAGAGCTTCCAGCGCGGCCGTGATCCCCTCGTTGAGACTCTCTCGCTCCATGCCCTCAGCAGCATCGTCGAGGGTGAAGAGTTCCGACAACGGGTCCTGCGGACACACCCACCAGAGCAGGGGCTCATCCCACACAGGCGGGTGGCTGCCCCCTGGTGTCAGGACTAGGGACAACTCCCTGCCGGTCTCCTCAGTTGCCACCACGGTGTTCGGGGGTCCCTCGGCCATGACCCCCTCTGTTCTACCCACGACAGGTGTCGTCTTTTGGGCCACCGGTAGCATGGGACACACTGCTGCCTCGGGCACCGCCACCGTAGCTTCTGGCTATGACCCATCCGTCATAGCCCCCATCACCTCCACCTCTGTTGGCGGGACCTCGTCCGGCTGCGCCACGTCTACTGTGGTCGACACAACGAGTGCGGCCGGTAGCTCCGCCCGCTCCGACGCCGGCAGCGGAATCGCTTCCGTCATCGGTTCCCATGCAACCTCAGAGGGCACCCCGTCAGCCTCACCAACCGCTTGACCCACCGAGGGCATGGGCACCACCGCGGGCAGCACCTAACCGGCCAATGAGGCTATGACGCTGGCTTTGCTCTCGCCCGAAACAGGAGCGAAGTCAGGCGATGGCCCCCGCCTTGCCTAAAGGGTGATGCTCTTCTTGGGCGCTAGCACTAAAGAAGAGCCCCGTCTCACCCATCTCCCGATGCTACAGAAGAAACAAAAGGCATGACTCATGATGAAACAGAGAAAATAGAGAAGTCGGTGACTTACGTTGGCGCTGTTGGGCGGTGGAGACGTTTGGGGGACGAACCCCCGGGCCCCTACTCCACCTCGTTGGGGCGGGACCATTTCGAGCCCGCCCCCTGCTCCTAGGCAGAGGGGCCTGAATCCCTTGTGTCTAGGGGCACGGCAGCGGAGCCGCCCCCCTCCACCGACACCTCGAGCACGACGACAGATCTGCCCACCCCTGATAGCTCTTGAGGTGCGGTGGCGGGGCCACCCTCCCTGCATTGGCACCTCGGGCTTGGCGGCGGACCCATCCACTCCTACAGTCTCCTGGGGTAGGCCGACGGTTCGGCCCGTCTCCGCCGGCCACGCAGACGTGCTTTCCCCAGCATGGAACGGGAAAGGCCTCTACACGGATGAGTATATACCTGTCAGCGTATCCTCGCTCGCTAGGTCATCCAACTCAGTGTTGGCAACTACCTCATCATCCTCATCATCGTCATCACTATCTGTCTCCTCTCCTCACGCCTGTGCCCACAACTTCTGTTGCTTGTTCCTCCTCTCATCCTCCTTGGCCGTCTTCTGCCACTCGACTGCGGTGCGATTCGCCACCGCCACGAGTGGGTCCTTCGACAACAGGGCCGGGCAATCCATAAAGATGAGTCTCTTTAGCTGGTTCCCCTATCTCAATATCAGCATTAAGGGGTAGGCAGTTCAATTAAAAAAGAGGCATGGGGAAAAGAGAACTTACGAAGTCAATGTACCTCGGTTCCGACCGCATTGGGGGATGCCCCGGCACCGGATACACAGAATCAAGAGCGGCGTCGATGTCATCCCACGAAGGCTCCATCACCTCCTTGATGCGCTGTGCCACTTTGGATGGGGAGAGCACTCCCTCAGCGAGCGCCGTCCCATCAAGCGCCACCCAGGAAGCTGCCACTCCTCAACGGTGGTCCATGCGCAAAGAAGGCCACGACGAACGAGGCCCTCCAGGCGCTAGAGGGTGGCATTGGATCTACACCATGGCTCCATTAAATGATTGGGGTGGATGGATGCGAACTTGACGGCGGCTGAGATGTGGATGCAAGAGGCTTAGGCGATTGGAGGCGGAGGTTGTAGATGCAAAGGCAAGAAGGCAATGTATGAAACCCTAGGGGTGAACCCTTTGGTTTTATAGGGGGCCATGGATGTAAGGAAGGCAACTGACTGCCTGGATCTCCGTGCCTACCATGATTCGCCACCATGTCACCATGCGTGATATGCGCCCGCAATCCCTATCCTTTCCCTCCGAATATGCGCCAGACGTTTTGCCTTCCCGGGTGGACTAGGACTCTTTACCAGCAAAAGAGATATGGGTCAAAAAGCATTCCTTCGACGCACCTAGGCCCAGGAGTTCAAGGGCTGGCCCATCAACGGTTTCGATGACCATCCTAAGGCAACCTTACAATGAAGGATGGGCCCACGAGCGGCCAAAACCCAGGCACACGAGTGCCACAAGTATCTTGACCCATGATTGAGTCTCAGCCAGGCTGAGTCTTGCCAGATCCCCGCGAATGGGATACTAGGACTCCAATCGAACTATCCAGTTATCAAAACACCAAATCTCATAGCCATACCCACGAAGGGTTTGAATTACCCCCCGGGGCTCGAGGGCTACACCCGTCGGGTGCGCTCACATGCACCCTCTGGTGAATCAAAATACCCCTTGGGTGATTCTATCCGAATCACCCAGGGGCTCAGGGGCTATGCCCGTCGAGTACGCTCAGGGGCTCAGGGGCTACTGTCGGGGGCCAAATACTGGGGTACCCAAAGAGAAGGAGCTAATAACCATCAAACATTGATGCTTCCAAATAGACAAGAACGCAACTACACTTCTTGCCCAATGACCAAAGGTTGGCTCTGTCTCGCCCAACCCCTGAGGGCTGGCTCTGCCTCGCTTGACCCCCGAGGGCTGGACTCCACCTCACAAGACATCTGCGGGTAGACTCCGCCTTGCCCAATGTCCAAGGGCTGGCTCTACCTCGCCCGACCCCCGAGGGTTGGACTCTGCCTCGCCCGACATCTGGGGTAGACTCCGCCTCGCCCGACGTCTGGGGACAGGCTCCGCCTCACCCAATGTCCAACGGAGGGCTCCGCCTCGCATGATATCCACGGGATGGACTCCGCCTCGCTCGACATCTAGGGGTAGACTCCGCCTCGCCCGACGTCTGGGGGTAGACTCTGCCTCTCCCGACGTCTGCGGGCAGACTCTGCCTCACTCAACATCTAATGGCAGACTCTGCCTCGCCCAATGTCTCTGCGCTACTCCTTCATAACTACGTGTACCAATAAGGCAGGGCACTCAAGTCAACCACAATACTGAGGACCATACCCTGCACGCCTGTAGGAAAGTACACACGACAACCACTAGGGTCCAGGAGGAAACTCATGTCATCTACAGTAACGAACATGGGGCCTCTATGTCGTTTGCTCCCTGTAGGGTCATGACTCGGAACCTTAGTGCATCGCGCCGCCCACCGGGGCGGGATGGGACGTGACCACTTGCTGAATGAAGCCATAGCACGGCCCTATTAGGACCACCAAATGTGGTATCCCTGGCACCGTCTGTCTTGTCAGCAGGGCAGGCTCAAAGGAAAATAAAGACCCGACACCTTCAAAGGACCTTCTTTGCCTCTGGTTTTTCTTCTTTCTCCCATCTATAATCCCTGCTCCCCTTGATCTATAAAAGGGAGGGCAGGGCACCCCACTAAGGGGAGGGATCGATCAATTAAACACACCACGCATCACAAAACACACAGCTAAGCAGCAACCATGCTTTCAGCGCCCTCTCGGCCTTTCCATCAGAGACTTGGGACCTGTCCCTCTCTCGACCATTTGTACACCCTACTATGAACCTTTAAGTGCTAATAACACGAGATGCAGCCGCAAACTGGACGTAGGGAAATTCTACCCGAACCAGTATAAACCTTGTGTCTTTTAGCACACCATCCGGGCTGAATGCGCAATAATACAAATTTACTAGTTGGTGTTTACTTGAAACACCGACACCTATTAATGCGATCTACTCACTATCGAGAACGCGGTCCTAAACTTGGATCGAACGCAGTGCGAGCTGGACTATGTCCTCATGCAAAGGCAGGACTCAGGGGCTCCGACGCTAGCACCACCATGTCTTGATTTCCGATCTTCACCTCCCGAAGAAGCAAGGCTGCCACCCGCCCAGTTCATGCCCTCGGAGCCAACTTTGGACCCCTCATTCACGCCCGGGGAAGATTCGAGGAAGGTCCGCTTGGAGAAAACTGACCCGAGTAAGACCACAAACATCGGGACGAGCCTTAACCCGGCACAACAAGATGAACCCGTCAACTTCCTGATTGACAATCGATACATATTCGCTAGGAAACCCTCACACATGCCAGGAATCCGGAGGGAAATTGTCGAGCATTCTATGAGAATTCAGGCCGACGCCAAGCTGGTCAAGCAACACTTGAGACAGTTTGACAACAAAAGGCGTAGAGCTATAGAAGAAGAAATTGCCAAGCTCCTCGACACGGGCTTCATCAGGGAGGTCCTGCATCCAGACTAGCTTGCAAACCCTATCCTGGTGCTCAAGAAGAATAACAAGTGGAGAATGTGTTTTGACTATACAAGCCTTAACAAGGCATGCCCTAAGGATCGTTACCCCTTGCCCCATATAGACCAGATCATCAACTCCTCTATAGGAACAGAATTACTTTGTTTCCTCGACGCTTACTCTGGTTATCACCAGATCCGGATGAAAGAGTCCGACTAACTAGCTACTTCGTTCATCACCTCGATCGGGGCATATTGCTTCGTCACCATGACATTCGGGCTAAAGAATGCGGGGGCTACTTACCAGCACTGTATGAAGCACTGCCTCCATGAACAGATCGATAGAAATGCTGAGGCTTACATCGATGACATCGTCGTAAAATCATCAAAAGCTGGGAACCTTATTCGAGACCTTTCGAAAACCTTCAACAACCTCCTAAAGTTCAAGATCAATCTCAACCTAGAAAAGTGTACCTTTGGGGTACCATTCGGCAAACTGCTCAGCTACATCGTATCGGTTCACGGGATTGAGACCTATTCAATGAAGGTTAATGCCATCCTCGATATGGGACCTTCTCAAGTGTTAAGGGATGCCTAGAAGCTCATGGGTTGCCTGGCTTCTTTAAGCCAGTTCATCTCTAGACTAGGCGAAAGAGGGCTCCTCCTCTACAAAATCTTACGCAAGACGCCAAATTGGTGATATACCCCAGAGGCTCAAAAAGCCTTCGAAGATATCAAGGCCTTCCTCACCAAACCCCCTATTTTGGTGGCTCCCCACGAAGAAGAGCCTTTACTCCTATACATTGCGGCTACCACCTAGGTGGTCAGCATGGCCATAGCTGTAGAGAGAAAGGAAGAAGGCCACATTCAGACCATTCAGTGACCGGTCTATTTTCTCAGTCAAATACTGTCCGAGACCAAAACTTGATACCCGCACATCTAGAAGATACTCTATGGGGTGTACTTGACAAAGAAGAAGCTGGTTCACTACTTTGATGCCCACCCAATTACCGTGGTCACCGTCATCCCACTAGGAGAGATCATCAATAATCGGGACGCAACTGGACAAATCACCAAATGGGCCCTAGAATTTATGGCGTATGGCATCACTTATGTGCCACGCACGTCTATAAAATCCTAGGCTCTAGTGAACTTTGTTGCCCAATGGACAAAAGCACACGTTGAACCGGCTGTAGCCGACCTAGAGTACTAGACCATGTAGTTCAACGGCTCTTTGATGCTGTAAGGAGCGAGAGCGGGAGTTGTTTTGGTCTCACTACTACAAAAATCTTAATGGAGGCGGGTGAAATGGATTAATGGAGGCGGGCATTGCAACCGCCTCCAATCAAAGGTCACGGTTAATTGTGACTTTACAGAGGCGGTTGCCCTACCCACCACGATTAATCCTTTAGCGGAGGCGGGAGCATTAAGATGAAAGGGCATGGTGGGCAAAGGGCATGGTGGGCACAATCGAGCCCAATCATTAAAAACCCTAGCCGGGCACAATTGAGCCTCCGTTAATCAATTTTAAAAAATAAATAACCCTAGCGAGCCCAATCGAGCCCGCTACCGGGCACAATCGAGCCCGCTATCATCGCATGTCCTCCTCCTCGCTGGATCTAGGCATGGCCGTGGGAGAGCCTGCTGACCACCCCCCGCTAGATCCGGACACCCGTCGATAGATCCGGTCACCTACTGCCGCATCCGCCCACCTACCACCATCATCTAGAGGTGTGGTGGGGGGAGCGGGCCACCGCCGCCTTGAGAAGGAGGGGGCATGCCAACCGGAGTGGTAGAGGAGGAGCATGCGTCGGCCAGAGGAGGAACAAGCGCCGCTAGAGGAGGAGCAACCACCAGATCTGGCTTCTCTGACCACGCCGCCGTCGGATCCGGCCGTCCACAAGCCGACGGTGCTGGATCCGAAGGGGTAGAGGAGCATCACGCCATGGTGGAGCCGCACCGTGGGAGGAGCGACGTGCCGTGGTGGAGCCCCATGTGCCATGCCATGGGAGAAGGAGGGAGGGAGCTCGCTATCGTGGAGCCGCAGCGCACCGTGGAGAGAGTGGGAGCCGACAGGAAATGAGGAGAGGAGGAAGAGATATCACATGGGGGTGAGGGAGCACCGCTGGGAGTGGGAGTCGACTGAGGAAGAGAGAGTGAAGGAAGAAACCCTAACTTCCTCTATTTATATGGAAGATGACTATCGGGCCTCGTCTGGGCCTGTTGGGCCTCAGCCATTTTAGGAGGCGGGCCTCATAGTGTGCTCGCCTCTGAAAATCGATTTATGGAGGTGGGCACCTTAAGACGACCGCCTCCGAAAATAAGCTATTTTTGAGGCGGTTGTCTTAAGTCATCGGCTCCGTAAATTGATTTATGGAGGCGGGCACCTTAAGACGACCACCTCTGAAAATATGCTATTTTTGGAGGCGGTTGTCTTAAGACGCCCGCCTCTGTAAATCGATTTTTCGCGGTGGGCAAAAGTGCCCGCCTCGGTAAATAAAAAATGCCCGCCTCCATTAATCACAGGCATTAACCGCGGCGGCTGGATTTTGTGACCGCCTTCGTTAATAAAAGGGCACCGTCTTACAAAATCATTTGTGTAGTAGTGCATCTCCCAGCGGGAACCGAATGAGGTACGTACTCCATTTAAATTTCGAGGGTTCTACCAATAACACAGCAGAGTACATGGCCCTGCTCCATGGGCTGCGCACCGCAGTCACCCATGGGGTCAGAAGACTCATCGCTTCGGGAGACTCTGAACTCGTCATCAGGCAAGTAATGAAAGCCTCAGTGTGCCGCGACCACAAGATGGAAGCCTATTGCACTGAGGTTACAAAACTTGAGGCAAAGTTTGATGGACTCGAGCTACGCCATATCCCTTAAAGGGACAACGAGGAGGCTGACAGCCTCACTAGAATTGGCTCAACCCAAGACATGCCCCTAGGCGTGCGTGTTCCTCGATGATCTTACGAGACCTTCGGCACGCTGGGAAGTTGAAACCCAACCTCCCCCCGAGCCAAGCGTACTCACCATCACCAAGGTCGTAGGCTCTAACCCAGACTTGCTGCAGGAACTCATCGACTATCTACGACATGGCATCCTTCCTATCAATAGGGATGAAGCTGATCGGGTACGTCGAAGATCTAAATCCTACGCTATGAGGGATCACAAAATCCATCATAAAAGCACGAGTGGAATCTTGTAATGGTGCATACCCATGGAATACGGGGTAAAACTCTTGCAAGATATACACTTGGGGGCTTGTGGCCACCATGCAGCGCCAAACACCTTGGTGGGTAAAGCCTTTCGACAAGGGTTTTACTGGCCCACCGCTGTTAAGGACGCACAACGCATCATGAGGACTTGCGAGGGATGTCAGTACTTTGCCAAGCAAAAACACGTCCCCTCTCAAGAATTCCAAACGATCCCGATCACATGGCCCTTTGCCATCTAGGGACTCAACCATGTTGGGAAACTCCCGCCTGCCCCGGGGGCTTTGATCACTTGATTGTCATGATCGACAAGTTCACCAAGTGGATTGAGGTCAAGCCTGTAGCTACAACTAGCTCGGAGGCGGCAATCGAGTTCATCAAGGAGGTCATAAACTGGCATGGGGTCATGAACATGATCATCGACAATGGCACCCAATTCATAGGAAGCGTGTTTGTCAACTTCTGTGATGAACAATAGATCAACATAAGATGGGTTGCAGTGGCCCACCCGAAGACCGACGGTCAGGTAGAAAGAGCGAATGGTTGCATCCTTCGTGGCCTTAAACCCCGAATCTTTAGGAAACAGAAAAAGTTTGAGGGTAGATGGGTCCAGGAGCTTCAGCTAGTCCTATGGGGCCTACGGACCATTCCTGCCAAGCCGATGGGGTTCACTCCTTTCTTCCTTATCTATGGCGCAGACGCGATACTACCCGAGGAGACCGGCTACATTTCTCCTCGAGTCCACGCCTATGACAAGGACACAACAGAGGAAGCCTTACAGGATTGCTTTGACAGGCTCGACGAGCACCGCGGGACGCAAGATATCAGCAATAGCTACGCAAGTACCATAACAAGCATGTTTGGACACTAAACTTCATGCAAGGCGATCTAGTTCTACGCTGGGTGCAAACGACCAAGGGGAAAAACAAGTTTTCACCTCCTTGGGAAGGACCGAGTGAATCTAATGGCCCTAACTTGTTAGACGAACCTTTGAAAGGCTTCATAGTGAACCCTACCGATCTTCCTTGGTAGTGGGTCAAGAGGCTGATCACCTCGGGCGAAAGGGTAAATCACGACTCACAGTGAAAGTGTACAACCTCTGCAGAGTATAAAACTGGTATATCAGCTGTGGTCACGGTCACAAGCGGCCTTGGAACCCTTATGGAATTTATGATGAACACTAATGTTACGGATGATAAAGATGCTCACTAATAATTACTGTTTATACTATTCATTATTCATGTTTACCTGATCATGTGTCTGTATGGGCTTGTGACTAAACTTGTTGCCACCCCATTGCTAAAACCATGACTCATTAAAAGCTAATCGCAGTTAAACCAGTGTTAGCCTTTTGAGCCTCATGAACCCCATGTTATATTTGTTGAGTACGACATGTACTTACGCTTGCTTTACTTTTTAAATCTTTGGAAAAATCCCGGATGGGTACTAGATTGCTAGTCTTGAGGAGTTAGGCTCGTGATCAACCAGTCAGTTGTCCCTGTGGATTTGGAGTCTTTGTCTGAAGATCGGAGTTGCCTTTCCGCTGTCTATACTCTGAGGTTCTAATCTTTATACTAATACGCTATGTATTTAAGCATTGTCTTTTCCTATTACCCTTATTTGTAGCTATATGTGAGATTTGACTTCCTAGTCTCACATATGGTGTGTATCTGGTTTTGTTCTTAAAACCAGGTGCTACAACCGACAAGAGCACGTCAATAACACCACAACACGCCTCCAGCAAGGCGGTGTGGCGGTCCCGATATTGACCCACCCTGACTATTGTGGTGGATGAGTTAGCCGCAGTAGCATCATGGTCGTGCTCCGCCTCCGTCACCTGCTCTGTTAGAACAGTGTTGGCATCATGAAGCCTCGCCACCTTGCCTTGGGCAACGCCCAGTTGCTATCGGGCGACTAGGAAGCATAATCAGAGCAACCACTCATCAAGACAAGACATCTTTAGAAGGGTGAACAGGGAATCTCGCCAGGAACTTACCCAGAAGTTGCGCCTAGGCTTCGGTGCGAGATGCCATGGTGGCGGTCGCCTCCTGCTCTGACCTAGCTATCGCTTCTTGTATGGCCTCCAACTACGCTTGGAGACAGCTCGCTTCATCCCCGGCCACCGCGACTACCGGCGGAGCTATGGCTTCCACCGCTGTAGCACCGCCCCATGATTCGGGAGGACTCATGCCATCAAGCACAAGGAGCCTGGAAGAACACCCAGTGCGAAGAAGTTCAAAGCCCCATGTTCACCCGATTCGGGTCGGTTCAAGAACTTACCCGACAAAAGCAGGACGGATGGGCAGATAGCGCTTGCCCGCCACCCTTCTAGAAACCCCCGCCCTCGAGCTCCCCATGCTCTCCATCAGATCAGATCTAAGGGGATAGAGGTGGAAGAAGATGAAGAATTAAAGAAAGGGAGGTAAGCTCAACAGTGCGTAGATAAAATTATGCCTATTTATGCATCCACCTTCTTTATATAAGCAGGAACTGGCCCACGGATGGCATTCCAACCATGCACTCTTGTGCATGGGAAAACAAGCCACAAACACTGACACTCTGGCTCCCGATAAGCAACCTCACCCATGGATCCCAGCAATCTGTTCTCAATATACCCTCACACGAGCCGGTGTAGGCGAGTGATCTGACACTCAGATCGGGTACTTGGCCCGGCTCACCCATACAGCAAGTGTAAGCAGTAGTGACTCATTCACTATCGACCCTGCCCCTACTAGACTCAAGGAGGTATCTGGGGGGTCGCTAGTACGATCCTAAAACCTCTGGCACTCAGTGTCACGCAAATCCCTCGATACCCGGAAGAGCTCGAAGTACCCTATTTCAGCGGACGTGTGCCCCTTTGTGGGAAACCAGAAAACTGATTGGCCCATGGCTGTAACCAAAGTACGAGCTCCTGGAATCTGGAAAAAGAGTTTTATGACGTGCCCCCGCTAGTCAGGCTTTGTCCTGCTGCTTCCTTTCAGTGATAGCGGACGTTCACTCGTTCTACCCGTTACCAGCTCAAAAAGTAATAAGCGCAACTACCAACAGCTGCTCACGTGTTCGTTACTCACCCACAGTGGTGTCCAGCCTAGGACACTGTTTATTGGCCTCAGGGCTATGAGAAAACGTCCTCGCTCTTCCACTAATGAGGCTCACGAAAATTCGAATCACATTACTTGACGGATCTCGAAGAAAAACGTGACGCCCTTAGTGCTCGTTAACAAATGACCTGCAATAGGTCACCCTAATAATCAACTGGCTTAGTGACGCGCGGGCGATGGTGGTGCACCTACACCATCCTCATTATTGTTTTACGGCTAGGACTTAATGATGCGCAACAACTAATTACACGCCGGAATACGTCGGGAACCTACTTCTCGAGTAGAGCGGTATTTTTACCCTAGCATGGCATCTATGATGTCCAAGAGGCTACATTTCTGGTTACTGGGTACACCACCCCAACACGACGTTAACAACGGCCCAAGGGCCACGTCTAGGAAACTACGTTTCCCGATATGTGGTGCACCACCCGAGCCAGGCACTTACAGCTACTAGGGAACGACGTTCCTTGATGTATGGTGTACCACCACCTCATTCGATGCTTGAAGAAGATTCTCGCTACCCGAGAAATGCACTTGGTACTTGAGCGGCAACATACTAGCTCCCCAATACTTGGGAATATCGAGCTGCACTGCTTAAAACTTCGGCACCCGAAGATGCTCACTATGTACTCATAGTACGCAAAACTTACAGGGGAGACTACGACATTCCGAGGGCTTGAAGATACGTGCTAGCTTATCATTAAGTCCTACGGGGGCTACTGTCAGAGATATGGGCCAAGGGTACCTGCGCCGCCCATATATATGACCACCACCAACCTATCAGTCCAGCAGCCATCAAGGTGAGGCCCGCAAGGGCTGACGTGATCAACCAACATGGAGATCAAGGCAAACCAAGGCACAATCGCCCTCTCTGGATGATAGCTAGGATCAATCTGTTGTAACAAACTAGGAACACAATCTATTAGCCCGATCGCCCACTCTATAACCCTACCTCTCCTACCTATATAAAGGAGGGTAGGGACCTCAGGCATGGGATCCATCTTCCACCTATTCCATCTACATCGTCGCTAGGAGTAACAGCCCCTATAAATGAGCATACGAATACAAGAGCAGCCGCACCATTGGAGTAGGGATTAGCGCGCACCGCGCCCCGAACCAGTATAAATCTCTGTGTCTCGTGTGCTACCATGCGATTCCGTCTACACGATCTCGTTGCTGGATATTGCCGGAGCAAAACAATCCGACACATAGAAATAGCCAGGAGCCAGCCCAACAAATCATATGTGTAGTAGTGTAGCGCGTCTAGTGAGAATTAATGTGGAGGCTCCATTACAGCCTCCAATTAGTAATAGTAGGATTAGCTCTAGCGCGTCTTTAACTAGTTGCTAGCCAACTAGGTTGCAAACCATAGCTAATTTGGACTAATTATTTAGCCCTACAAATAACTATTTATGTGTATGCAAACCCGCCGTTACACGGCAGACGCATCCCACAGAACACCTTTTTTTTCAGAAGACCCAGCCGGCCCAAACCAAAACAGCCCAGCTGGCTCAGCACAACACCCAAACATTTCCTGGACAATACGGCCGTAGTAGATGCTTTGTTTTGGTTGAGATATCTCAGCCGGACTGAAACCCCACATTAACACGGTGTTATATTGTCTTTATGACGCTGATGGTTTCTAATATGACCAGTCCGGCAAACTGATGTACAGTAGCTGCACCAACCAATGCAACCCTATCAGATTGTCGAAGAGCAGCTGCGAACTGTTGGTGAGGTCGCTTCCCAAACTGCACAAAATCGAAAGTCTACTAGTAATCTCAGACAATGTGAAAGCTGATCTTCAAGGCTCAGTGATCGAACTCCCTGTGGAACCTGTCTCATCCTATTATTCATTGAACAAGTTGTTTGCCCACAAGTATCGGAAACGCTTGGCCACGGGCCACAAGAGGACTCGCAAGCCCAGTTCCCATTTCACAGGCCCAAAGTGGAGGAAGTAGTCTTGGCCCGAGCAACGGTAGCATACTCTTCTTCTCTAAGCAAAGCAAGGCTCGTAGGGTGACATAATGACGTGTTATTATATATGTATAGCCTCAAACAGTATGTGTTACGAGCTGATGAGTATAATATGTAAGACATATGTATACGGACTCTATCTCTATAGAATCTGTATATCTTGGCCATTGAGGACCACGACATATCTTGGCCGTTGAGGACCACAACCTGGTGTATATCCTGGCAACGGCTGTTTCTTGGAGAGGAAGAAGATAGAGTTTGTACATTGTTCAGCAGAAGCCACAACTCTCTCGCCCCTTCCCTATTAACATTCATTAAAGCTTAACGGGCTTCAGGTACTGCATTGTGAGCCCGAGAAGGATGGATTTGCATTCCTGGGCCTAGGGCTCCTCGTGGTCTTCTTGTGGCTATTATCAGCTTGGACTGTAGTGTGAGGCGATATAACATTTAAGTAGAACAAAGAACAAGCCCATCAGTTTGTGGTTTGGTTGGTGTCAACTGTCAAGAGCATTGTTCACCCCAGACAAACAAAGCACACCCAACTGTGCCCCGCAACGGTGCCGCGCCACTGGGTATTGGTTAGGGCAGCATCAGTGGAGGCTAACACTTTTAATAGTCCTAATACAAATAAAGTAATCCACGTAGACTAGAAAATATTGAGACTACTATCCACACAATGCAAATAACTATTATCAGTGGTTTGCACAGAAACTTTTTCCTTTCATCATGCATCACCTTTATTTCCTCTCCCTCTTCTTTTTTAGCATGGACCACCTTCTCTCTCTGCAAGCATACGTAGCTTCTGCAAGTCACTATGACAAGTGTAGAGCGCCTACTTTTTTTATCCGATCCTACATGTCCCTTGAGGCTACAAGAAAAAAAAGCAGCGTTGGGGAATGGCTTAGGCCCTGTTTGGTTGAGCTTTGGCTTTTGCAAAAGCTGCTGTGGGCTGTGACTTTTGAAAAAACTGCTGTGGAAAAAATGTTGTGGCATAATTGAAAGCTCGTTTGGTTGAACAGCTTCGGCTTTTGGAAAAGCTTGTCTCACTTACGAGCTGGCCCTATATGTCATACATAGAATGGTTCTTCTTCCTCCTCTCACTAGTGCTCGCTGGGGCTAGCCACGCTGCGCCCACCTCGATACGGCTTCATCCGGGAGGTCCTTCATCCAGACTGGCTTGCAAACCCCGTCTTGGTGCCCAAGAAGAACAACAAGTGGAGAATGTGTGTTGACTATACAAGCCTTAACAAGGCATGCCCTAAGGATCCTTGCCCCTTGCCCCATATAGACCAGATCATCGACTCCACTGCAGGATCAGAATTACTCTGTTTCCTCGATGCTTACTCTGGTTATCACCAGATCCGGATGAAAGAGTCCGACCAACTAGCTAAGTTCATCACCTCGATCAGGGCATACTGCTTCGTCACCATGACATTTGGGCTAAAGAACGTAGGGGCTACTTACTAGCACTGTATGAAGCACTGCCTCCACGAACAGATTGGTAGAAATGCCGAGGCTTACATTGATGACATCATCGTAAAATCATCAAAAGCTGGGAACCTTATTCGAGACCTTTTGGAAACCTTCAACAACCTCCTAAAGTTCAAGATCAAGCTCAACCTAGAAAAGTGTACCTTTGGGGTACATCCGGCAAACTGCTCAGCTACATCGTATCGGCTCACGGGATTGAGACCAATTCAATGAAGGTTAAAGCCATCCTCGATATGGGACCTCCTTGAGCGTTAAGGGATGCCCAGAAGCTCATGGGTTGCCTCGCTTCTTTAAGCCAGCTCATCTCTAGACTAGGCGAAAGAGGGTTCCCCCTCTACAAAATCTTACGCAAGACGCCAAATTGGTGATGGACCCGGAGGCTCAAAAAGCTTTTGAAGATATCAAGGACTTCCTCACCAAACCCCTATTTTGGTGGCTCCCCACGAAGAAGAGCCTTTACTCCTATACATTGCGGCTACCACCCAGGTGGTCAGCGTGGCTATAGCTATAGAGAGAAAGGAAGAAGGCCACATTTAGACCATTCAGTGACCAGTCTATTTTCTCAGTCAAATACTGGCCGAGACCAAAACTTGATACCCGCACATCAAGAAGATACTCTATGGGGTGTACTTGATAAAGAAGAAGCTGGTTCACTACTTTGATGCCCACCCGATTACCGTGGTCACCTCCTTCCCACTAGGAGAGATCATCAACAATCAGGACACGACCGGACGGATCGCCAAATGGGCCCTGGAACTTATGGCGTACGGCATCACTTATGTGCCTCGCACGTCTATAAAATCCCAGGCTCTGGCGGACTTTGTTGCCGAATGGACAGAAGCACACGTTGAACCGGCTGCAACTGACCTAGAGTACTAGACCATGTACTTCGATGGCTCTTGGATGCTTTAAGGAGCAAGAGCGGGAGTAGTTTTGGTCTCAATACTATAGAAATCTTAATGGAGGCGGGCGAAATGGGTTAATGGAGGCGGGTATTGCAACCACCACCAATCAATGGTCACGATTAATCGTGACTTTACGGAGGCGGTTGCCCTGCCCGCCATGGTTAATCCTTTAGCGGAGGCAGGAGCATTAAGATGCCAGCCTCTATTAATCAATTTAAAAAAAATAAAAAAAACCCTAGCGAGCCCAATTGAGACCGCTGCCGGGCCCAATCGAGCCTGCTGCCATCGTCGTGTCCTCCTCCTCGCTGGATCTGGGCATGGCCGTGGGAGAGCCCGCCAACCACCCGCCGCCAGATCCGAACGCCCATCGACAGATCCGGTCGCCTACCGCCGCATATGCCCACTTGCCACCGTCATCTAGAGGTGTGGTGGGGGGAGCGGGCCACCGCCGCTGCGAGAAGGAGGGGAGCGCGCTGGCCAGAGTGGTAGAGGAGGAGCATGCGCCGGCCAGAGGTGGAGCAAGCGCCGCTAGAGGAGGAGCAAGCACCAGATCCAGCCTCTCCGACCACACCGCCACCGAATCCGGCCATGCCGGTGCTGGATCCGGAGGTGTAGAGGAGCGGCGCGCCATGGTGGAGCCGTAGCATGGGAGGAGCGATGTGCCGTGGTGGAGCCCCACGCGTCGCGCCATGGGAGAAGGAGGGAGGGAGCCTGCTGTCGTGGAGCCGCAGCGCACCATGGGAGAGAGAGGGAGACTGTGTGGAAGAGGAGGAAGAGGGAGAGGGAGCCACCAGTGGTAAGGGAGAGGAAATGAGGAGAGGAGTAAGAGATATCGTGTGGGGGCGAGGGAGCGCCATTTGGAGAGGGATTCAGCTGAGGAAGAGAGAGTGAAGGAAGAAACCCTAACTTCCTCTATTTATATGAAAAATGATTTATGCAGGCGGGCACCTTAAGACGACTGCCTCCGAAAATATGCTATTTTTGGTGGCGGTTGTCTTAAGTCGCCCGCCTCCGTAAATCAATTTATGGAGGCAGGCACCTTAAGACGACTGCCTCCGAAAATACGCTATTTTTGGAGACGGTTGTCTTAAGACGCCTGCCTCCGTAAATCAATTTTCCGATGCGTGCAAAAGTGCCCGACTCGGTACATCAAAAATGCCTCGGTGATTGGATTTTATGACCACCTCCATTAATAATAGGGCACCGTCTTGCAAAATCATTTGTGTAATAATGGATCCTCCAACGGGAACCGAATGAGGTACATACTCTGTTTAAATTTTGAGGGTGCTACCAATAACACAGCAGAGTACAAGGCCCTGCTCCATGGGCTACGCACCGCAGTCACCCTTGGGGTCAGAAGACTCGTCGCCTTGGGAGACTCTGAACTCGTCATCGGGCAAGTAATGAAAGCCTCAACGTGCCGTGAGCACAAGATGGAAGCCTATTGCGCTGAGCTCAGAAAACTTGAGGTGAAGTTCGACAGACTCAAGCTATGCCATATCCCTCGAAGGGACAATGAGGAGGCTGACAGCCTCGCTAGAATCGGCTCAACCCGAGACATGCCCCCAGGCGGCGTGTTCCTCGACGAGCTTACGAGACCTACGGCATGCTGGGAAGTTGAAACTCAACCTCCCCCCGAGCCGAGCGTACTCACCATCACCAAGGTCGTAGGCTCTAACCCAGAATTGGTGCAGGAACTCATGGACTATCTACAACACGGCATCTTTCCTATCAATAGGGATGAAGCTGATCGGGTACATCAAAGAGCTAAATCCTACGTTATGCGGGATCACGAAATCCATCATAAAAGCACGAGTAGAATCTTGTAACAGTGCAAACCCACGGAAGATGGGGTAAAACTCTTGCAAGATATACACTCGGGGGCTTGTGGCCAACATACAACACTAAACACCTTCTTGGGTAAAGCCTTTCGACAAGGGTTTTACTGGCCCACCGTTATTAAGGACACACAACACATCGTGAGGACGTGCGAGGGATGTCAGTACTTTGACAAGCAAAAACACATCCCCTCTCAAGAACTCCAAATGATCACGATCACGTGGCCCTTCACCATTTGGGGACTCAACCTCGTCGGGAAACTCCTGCCTGCCCCGGGGGCTTTGATCACTTGTTTGTCATGATCGACAAGTTCACCAAGTGGATTGAGGCTAAGCCTGTAGCTACAGCTAGCTCCAAGGCGGCAGTCGAGTTCATCAAGGAGGTTATAAACCAGCATGGGGTCACGAACATGATCATCACTAACAATGGCACCCAATTCACGGGAAGCGCGTTTGTCAACTTCTATGACGAACAATAGATCAACGTAAGATGGGCTGCAGTGGCCCACCCGAAGACCAACGGTCAGGTAGAAAGAGCGAATGGTTGCATCCTTCGTGGCCTTAAACCCCGAATCTTCAGGAAACTAAAAAGTTTGAGGGTAGATGGGTCCAGGAGCTTCAGCTAGTCCTATGGGGACTAGGGACCACTCCTACCAAGCCGACGGGGTTCACTCCTTTCTTCCTTATCTACGGCGCAGACATGGTACTACCCGAGGAGATCGGCTACACTTCTCCTCGAGTACACTCCTATGACGAGAACACAGCAGAGGAAGCCTTACAGCATTCCTTCGATAGGCTCGACGAGCACCGCGGAACAACACTCGTCTGCTCCCCAAGATATCAGCAATAGCTGCGCAAGTACCATAACAAGCACGTTCGCACACTAAACTTCATGCAAGGCGATCTAGTTCTACGTCGGGTGCAAACGACCAAGGGGAAAAACAAGTTTTCACCTCCTTGGGAAGGACCGTTTTTCATGGCCGAAGTGCCAAAGTCAGGAACATACAATCTGGCAAACATGAAAGGTGAAGTCTACACAAATGCCTGGAACATTGACGTGTTACGATGGTTCTACGCATAAGAAAGCAGCCCTATACTAGGGCCTAATTTACAGGTGGTGTTACCACCAACCCGCAATAAATATAGTAGACTCCATCAAAAAGACAATTAGTATGCCCTAGGGCCTAAACAAACCACCCTAGCAGATCACACTGACCTGCCGAGGCACTCTGGGGCTACACGATCAAAAAGTTTATGAAAACATACCGCATTCGGGCAAGCCATGTCAGGGTCTCCAATGAATCACCGCGATACGTTATGCTAACCTATTATGGTGACCCCGGGGCTACAATCAACACCACACGAAGTCATGAAGCCATTACTCAGGAAAACACAAAACATAAAGTGCAAAAAGTCTTTATTCTAAGGCTAATGCAATTTACACATTATGAGGTGCAGAGGCGGATTACATCCACTACTCTCTCAGATTCAGCAATGGCACCTGTCGTGCCCTAGAACTCCATGGCTAGCGCACCGACATCGTCTGGTTCTTCCACCGATGGAAACCTGATCGCCATGTCATGAAGGTCCTGGCTACTCCAGAGTGGAGCGGCCACCAATGCCAACGCGGCCCGACGATGAACCGCGTGCCGAATCACTTCGGTAAACCGCCTCGAGACATTGACGAGGTGCTCCTCTATGCTCACCCCTGCCGACGAGAGCACGTCAATAACACCACCACACGCTTCTAGCAAGGCAGCATGGCAGTCCCGATATTGACCCGCCTTGACTATCACGGCGGATGCGTCAACCGTAGCATCATCACGGTCACGCTTCGCCTCTGTCACCTGCTCGGTTAGAATGGCATTGGCATTGTCAAGCCTCGCCAGCTTGCCTTGGGTAGTGCCCAGTTGCTCTCGGGCGACTGGGAAGCATAATCAGAGCAACCACTCATCAAGACAAGACATCTTTAGAAGGGTGAATAGGGAATCTCACCAGGAACTTACCAAGAAGTTGCGCCTGGGCTTCGACGCGAGACGCCATGGCGGTGGCCGCCTCCTGCTCTGACCTAGCCGTCACTTCTTGTATGGCCTCCAACTGCGCTCGGAGATGGCTCACTTCATCACCGGCCATCACGACTGCCGGCGGAGCTACGGCTTCCACCGCCGCAGTAGCGCCCGGCTATTCGGGAGGACTCGCGCCGTCAAGCACAGAAAGCCTAGAAGAACACCCAGTGAGAAGAAGTTCAAAGCCCCAAGTTTCACCCAATTCGGGTCGGTTCAAGAACTTACCCGACAAAAGCAGGACGGATGGGCGGATAGCGCTCACCCGCCGCCTATCTGGAAACCCCCGCCCTCGAGCTCCCCACACCCTCCATTAGATCGGATCTAAGGGGATAGAGGCGAAAGAAGACAAAGAATTAAAGAAAGGGAGGTAAGCTCAACAGTGCGTAGATAAAATTATGCCTATTTATGCCTCCCCCTTCTTTATATAAGCAGGAACCGGCCCACGGATGGCATCCCAAGCATGCACTCTTGTGCGTGGGAAAATGAGCCACAAACACTGACGCTCTAGCTCCCGGTAAGCAAACTCACCCATGGATCCCAGCGGTCCGTTCTCAATATACCCTCATCCGAGCCGGTGTAGGCGAGTGATCTAACACTCAGATCGGGTACTTGGCCCGGCTCACCCATACAACAGGTGTAAGTGGTAGTGACTCGTTCACTATCGACCCTGCCCCTACTAGAGCCAGGGAGGTATCTGGGGGTCACCAGTATGATCCTAAAACCTCTGGCACTTAGTGTCACGTCAATCCCTCAATACCCAGAAGAGCTCGAAGTACCCTATTTCAGCGGACGTGTGCCCCTTTGTGGGAAACTGAAAAACTGGTTGGCCCATGGCTGTAACCAAAGTACGAGCTCCTGGAATCTGGAAAAAGAGTTTTATGATGTGCCCCCACTGGTGAGGCTTTGTCCTGCTGCTTCCTTTCAGTTATAGTGGACGTTCTTCTCGTTCTACCCGTTACCAGCTCAAAAAGTAATAAGCGCAACTGCCAACAGTTGCTCACGCATTCGTTACTCGCCCACAGTGGTGCTCGGCCCAGGACACTGTTATATTGGCCTTAGGGCTTCGAGAAAACGTCCTCGCTCTTCCACTAATTAGGCTCACGAAAATTCGAATCATGTTACTTGACGGATCTTGAAGAAAAACGTGGCGCCCTTAGTGCTCGTTAACAAACAACCTGCAATAGGTCACCCTAAAAATCAACTGGCTTAGTGATGCGCGGGCGATGGTGGTGCACCTATCCCATCCTCTTTATTGTTTTACAGCTAGGACTTAATGATGCGCAACCACTAATTACACGTCGGAATACATCGGAACCTACTTCTCGAGTACAACGGTATTTTTACCCTAGCATGGCATCTACGATGTCCTAGAGGCTACGCTTCTGGTTATTGGGTACACCACATGAACGCGACGTTAACAACGGCCCAAGGGCCACATCCAGGAAACTATGTTTCCCGATATGTGGTGCACCACTCGAGCCTGGCACTTACAGCTGCCATGGAACGACGTTCCTTGTTGTACGGTGTACCACCGCCTCACTCAATACTTGAAGAAGATTCTCACTACCCGAGAAATGCTCTTGGTACTCGACCGGCAACATACTGGCTCCCCAATACTTGGGAATATCTAGCTGCACTGCTTGAAACTTCGGCAACCGAAGATGCTCACTATGTACTCACAGTACGCAGAACTTACAGGGGAGACTACGATGTTCCGAGGGCTTGAAGATATGTGCTAGCTTATCGTTAAGTCCTACGGGGGCTACTGTCAGAGATATGGGCCAAGGGTACCTGCACCGCCCGTATATATGACCACCACCAAGCTTTCAGTCCAGCAAACCGTCAAGGGGGAGGCCCGTAAGGGCTGATGCTATTAACCAACGTGGAGATCAAGGCAAACCAATGCACAATCACCCTCTTTGGATGATAGCTAGGATCAATCTGTTCTAACAAACTAGGAACACAATCTGTTATCCCGATCGCCCTCTCTGTAAGCCTACCTCTCCTGCCTAAATAAAGGAGGGTAGGGACCTCGGGCATGGGATCCATCTTCCACCTATTCCATCTACATCGTCGCTAGGAGTAACAGCCTCTGTAAATGAGCATACGAATACAAGAGCAGCCACACCACTGGAGTAGGGATTAGCGCGCACCGCGCCCCGAACCAGTATAAATCTCTGTGTCTCGTGTGCTACCATGTGATTCCGTCTACACGATCACGTTGCTGGATATTGCTGGAGCAAAGCAATCCGACACATAGAAATAGCCAGGAGCCGGCCCTACAAATCATGTCTAGTAAGAATTAACGTGGAGGCTCCATTAGAGCCTTTAATTAGTAATAGTAGGATTAGCTCTAGCGCGTCTTTAAGTAGTTGCTAGCCAACTAGGTAGCAAAGCATAGCTAATTTGGAACTTTTTAGCCCTGCTAATAACTATTTATGTGTACGCAAACCCGCCTTTACACGGAAGACGCATCCCACAGAACACCTTTTTTTCAGAAGACCCAGCCGGCCCAAACCAAAACAGCCCAGCTGGCTCAGCACAACACCCAAACATGTCCTGGACAATACGGCCGTAGTAGATGCGTTGTTTTGGTTTAGATATCTCAGCCGGACTGAAACCCCACATTAAAAATAACATACCACAGGCACATATATATATACTGGTACAAAAAGGTTAATTATGTTATGTACGGGAATCGATAGCTTTACCGGCGTGCAATCATGTTCGTCCAAAGTAGCTAGTTTATTTGAATGACGACAATTGGTAGGGAAACGAATCTGTTGGGATGAACATGGGGTCACAATAATTTATATTGTATAATCCTTTTCTTTCCGAATAGTTTAACCTTACCTATGGAACGTTGGTACACTGCTAATAATAAACACAACGGCAATACGTAGAGATGTGTGCGTGTTGCCGGCCCGTCCACACTCGTGAAGCGTAAACTACAAAACTCGACCACATGGCTTGGTACACTGGAAACGATGACGACTACCCAGTGAAGCACGTTAACGTTGCTTGTATTGTATGCGCCGATCGATGCGCGCACATGATCATATCCATCACATCAGAAACGTTGCAGTGCCAGCTGCCAGTGAATGCGTTATTATCAGCGAGAGACAAGCAAGCCCTGCCTTGGTGATTTCTAAGACTCTAAGAAAAACTTTGCAAGATAATAATACGTACATTTAATTCTTTAGAGAAAATACGTACATTTAAAACGAAGATGCTTTACAATTTAATAGTGCCAAATTGAAGTTGAGTATTATTACACATATGCCTAGTTCATTAAAGATGCCAATTAGCAGACACAAAGATGCACTCAACAGTGAGTATTATAGACACAAAGACGCCAATTAGAAGACACAAAGATACTCCTCTCGCTAACGCTCGCCCCTCCGCTCGCTTGAGAGGCACTGGCGCCGCCGCTGGGCTTCTCCTCCCGGGCGCCGCTGCCACCGAGATCGTCCACTGTCTCCGGGCTCCTCTTCCCGCGCATTGTTGCGTCCGAGATCCACCGCCGCTGCGGAGCTCCTTCCCCGCGCGCGGCCGCTGGAGGCTGGACTCCTCCCCACGCGTCGCCGACTCCACGCTTCGTGCTCCGCTGCCGGGCTCCTCCTCCCCGCGTGAGCTCAGAGATCCTCCACTGCCGGGCAGCTCCTCACGCGAGCTCCGATATCCTCCACTGCCGAGTTCCGAAATCCAACGCCGCCACCGAGCTTGTTCCCCTAGCTTCCGCATGTGCGGAATCTCTCTTGGTCTTCAACGTCACCAATTTTCAATCCTGCCGTCGACATGGATCTTGTGGCCGGGGCAGTGGGCAGCATCGTCACCAAGCTCGGCGAGCTCCTGCACGGGGAGTACAAGCTGCAGAAGGGCCTGCCGGAGCAAATCGAGTATCTGAAAAATGAGCTCGAGAGTGCGCACACGGCTCTCCGCAACTTGGGTGAAACGCCGCCGGAGCAGCTGGGTCCACAGGTCCGGCTCTGGGCTCGCGAGGTCAGAGAGGCGTCCTACGACATGGAGGACATCCTCGATGCCTTCCTCGTCGATGTCGTGGAGGGGGCCGACCCTGCTGAGACTAAAAGCAAGAAAGGCTTGCTTAAACGTCACAAGAAGAGGATGGCCAGGCTGTTGAGGACGAGCAAGGCCGCCCCTGCTGAGACTAAAAGTCTCAAGGAGAAGATGGACAAGCTGTTGAAGACGAGCAAGGCGCGCCACGACATCGCTGGCGCAATCGAGGACATGAAGAAACGACTCCAGGAGGTGTCGTACCGCCGCGACAGGTACTCCATACCCGTTGCAGTGGCTGCGCCGGCCACCAAACTGGATCCTCGCCTTGTGGACATGCACAAAGAGGCAGCACAGATTATCGGCATCGAGAGGACGAGGGCGGAGCTCATAGCCATGCTTCAGTCATCGACCAACGGCCATGGAGATGCTGGCACCTCCAGCAGCAGCAACCGGACCAAGATAGTTTCTGTGGTCGGAGCTGGTGGTCTGGGCAAGACCACTCTTGCCAAGGCGGTTTACGACAAGCTGAGTACGGGATATGACTGTCGAGCCTTTGTTTCGGTTGGCCGCAATCCTGACCTGGTGCAAGTCTTCACCAGCATCTTCTTTGGTCTCGACCAAAATATGTACCAGGCCATTCGTGATGTAAAGGACCTACAACTGCTCATTGGCGAACCTCCGAAAATTCCTTGAAAACAAGAGGTATGCATTAATCAGTTGTCACAAGATTACCTATAGTTTCTCTGTTTCAATTTATGATTATATATATATATATATATGTATGTATGTATGTATGTATGTATATCTGCTACACTGCTTGTGCTGTGTTCATACTATTGGGGAGCATACATACGTTTACCATTTAATTTGAAGATGTTTCTTTCTCATTATGTATCGATGATGCAGTTGTGGTACAATTAATACTTCTTCTTGCTAGGGAACTTATATTTGATAAACAAATCTAAGATGTTTGTTTTTTTCATTATGAATCAAAGCTGCAGTTGTGGCACAATGCTCCTTTTTTGCTAGGCAATTTATATTTGATAATACAAAGTTATAAAGTACCACTGTCAAATTCTACCTTGAGTAGAGGAATCCGGATTTTCATCCTTTGTCTAAAAATCTATAAAGTACCACTAGTATGTAATTTTCAAAGACTAAATAAAAGTGAGACATCACCCATATTCAATACTCGTATAGTACCGATGTAGTGCCGCTCTTCTTCTCCTTTGTACAGTATAGTATAGTATAGACGATAGATGCTCCAAGGTTTACTAACTCTGCCTATTCATTTGTATTGTCTTTTTGGTAGGTATTTCATCGTTATTGATGACGTATGGGACATAAATTCCTGGCAACCAATAGGATCAGCTTTGCATCGGAACAATAACGGAAGTAGAGTAGTCAAAACTACTCGAAATCTTGAAGTAGCCTGTGGCGATGAAGTTTACCAGCTTGGCCCTCTTTCACATGATAACTCAAAGAAGCTCTTTTATATGAGGCTATATGGCGGTGAAGACAAATGTCCTGCTCATCATCCTGAAGAGGCATCCCAAAAAATTCTGGACAAATGTGGCGGTGTGCCATTAGCTATCATCACAATGGCTAGCTTGTTGGTGGGCAAATCAAGAGAGGATTGGTTTGAGGTCTACAGCTCTCGTGGTTTCTATTGTGGCAGAGAGAACAAGCAAGTAGATGATACTGTGTGGATATTGTCCCTTAGCTACTATGATCTGCCTTCTCATCTAAAGACCTGCTTACTGTACCTAAGTGTGTATCCCGAAGACAATCAGATCGAGAAAGATTCTTTGATATGGAAATGGGTAGCAGAAGGCTTTATAGAGAAGAAAACAGGAACAAGCCTGTTTCAGCGGGGAGAGGAATACTTCCATCAGCTCATAAACAGAAACATGATCCAAGGGACGGAATCAGTATTGGACGGCATCATACATCACTGCCGTGTTCATGACATGGTCCTTGATCTTATTCGTGACCTGGCAGGAGAGGAAAACTTCATCACTATCTCAAATGAGGATGGAGGAACATCATCACGACACAAGGTGCGCCGGATAGCACACCAGAACAGGATATTGCTGGATCAATCTCATCCTGACAGTCATAGGGACATGACACAACTGAGGTCACTGGTTGCCCTTGGGTGTGATATCCGTGGTTTGGTATTGCATCCGAGCATTAAACTCTTACGTGTGCTAGCTTTAGAGAGGTGCACCTCACATCAGTATGGCAGGCGCTGGCTTGAGCATCTTGGGAAACTAGTTCATCTGAGGTACCTAGGGCTACGAGGTACAGATGTCGAAGAACTCCCCGAGGCGATAGGAGCTCTAAAGCTTCTACAGACACTGGACTTGGAAGGTATAGGAGGATATGGTATGCAAGTCCAACTGCCATCGAGCGTTAGCCTGCTAACACGGTTGGTGTGCATAAGATGTGACGAATGCACGAAGGTGCCCGATGGGTTCCTCCAGAAGGTGACGTCACTGGAGGAGCTACAGATAAGTGTTCGCATGCTGTCTTTTGAGCCCAAGAGGCAATTTTTGAAGGAGCTGGGCAACCAGAGCCTACTGAGGGTGCTCCGTGTGATTGGCATAGGCAGGCTGGATGAGAGCGTGCAGGCAGAACTTTTGAAGTCACTAGGCAATCTACAGGAGCTCGAGCATCTGCATCTGCATGTTTTTCAGTTCCGTGAAAGTAGCCCTGCCTCAACAGAGTGGGACAAAGTTGTGCTTTCGGAACATCTCAGGCATCTGCGTATACAAGGCATCAGGTTCCCTTGTGTGCCATCATTCATAGATCCCAGGCTTCTCCCCAACCTTTCCTACTTGTGGTTGCATGTGGGTCATATGGACGAGGCAGGTCTGAGAGCCTTGGGTGGGCTGCCAGAACTCCGTTTCCTCCGTATTGATCCAGCTAATTATGGGACGGCTTCTCATAAGCAGGCTGTGGTAGTTAATATTGCTTCCCATGATGTCTTCTTCCACAAGTTGAGAAGCCTCAAGTTGTATGACTGGATGGTCCAGTTGGTGACCAACGATGACTTGACTAGTGCTTCATTTAGCATCTGGAGGGGAGGACAGGATGCTATGGTATTTGATTCCAAAGCAGAGGACGCGGGCTGCAGCAACAGAGTAGCGCCGGCCCCTGTTGTGATGCCAAACCTCCACGACCTTTGGTTCACTGTCCCAGTCAGGGCGTTCTACAAGGATGGGCACCCTACCCGGAGTGACAATCTCGACTTGGACATGGAGTGCCTCCCTTCGCTATGCTATGTCGAGGCACGTCTCGACTGTAAGGATGCCTTCCCTGATGACGTGGACAAGGTAGAGGCTGAGCTCAGGCACCAAGCACAACTCCATCCCAATACTCCCAAACTCGACTTCAAGATATGATGGCACAACCAGTACACAGATTCAACGTATTCAAAGTTTATGAAGATATGATGGCACAACCAGTACACAGCGACGATGAAGAGGTTCGTACAAGCTGCCTAACTTGTTTAATAACCACATTCCATTCCCCATTCCACTGAGGCACTAACATGTACTACTTCTCCATTACTATATTATTATTATAGTAACAATATGCCTAGAAAATCATAGCCCTTGATTTGTAGAATTAGTAGGACAATTAAATTTCGTCCAGGGCGTCCTAGCTTCCTTGTTTAATTTCATCTGCCTGTGCTACTGTACATATGAAGTAATTATTATCACTTTTCTAAGAAAATAGATATAGTTAAGTATATACTTGTTACTGTTGTCACATATGGACTATATGTTTGAGTACGCAAGAACATTAATTTTTAACATGATGTTGGTTTTAAAAGTGTTGTGCTATGGCTAGTGACAAATAAATCACGTATACCATCAACATGATTTTGCTGTTAAAAATGGATCTACTCATGTTGAAAAGATCATTACGGATAACGTTAGTGGTTCCACATTTAAAAAATTAATTTTACAGGTATATCACTCTTCATCTTTATTTTGTCAAGTTACAAGAAAAGAACATGTTAGTAAAGCAAGATCCTTTATATCTCATCCACATGTCACATTATTGCATCAAATACCAAAGTCAGATCATGCGTGCATGTATATTAGATCTAACAAATAAGTAGACTTTTTCTATATTTATTCTGTGTTTCTTCTATCACCTCTTATAAGAACAGGTAATATGTAATAATTTACAATTAGATCAACGGTTCACACGCACTTCGAAGTACCATAGTCTGTCATGTACGGGCGTACGTACAACCGTACACGACGCGCCAGCGATATACGCCGTCGTACCGAACGCACAGCACGCGCAGGAGATGGCCACGAGGAGGCCCAGGAATCGGTCACCTCACGTGGCTAAGAAGGAAATTAGAAATAGCTTTCTATTTTAAGTACCTTAATTATAGGAGTCTTAGTTGGTTGGTTGAGGCCGTGACCTTATATATATATATTGTAACCGCACGTTGGTTTAAGGGATAAGCAAGATCAATTACCCAAACCTCTCTCTCTCCCTCACGAGTTCTCAAGCCCGGCAGCCGTGAGGGGCATAACCTCTGCTACTGGAAGACACGGCAGGAGACTACGAACTACGTAGTCGAGGGCCAGCTACCCTAGATCACCAGGCCCTTGACAACCTGGTATCGCGTTCCAATCGATCCTCAGCCTCCTCAGCCGCCGCGCCATCATCTCCGACACCAGCCGCCACCGCAGCAAACCCTAGCCCACCACCATCTTCCACTGCCCCCACAACCATCCCAGCCGCCATGGCTGCACCCACCCTCGCCGAAGTCATGGAGATGCTCAAGTCCATGAGAACGGAGATGTCCACCCTGAAGTCCGACATGGCGGCCATGAAGGACAAGTCCTCATCATCTTCCGGCGGCGGCGACGATCGTCGTTCCGAAGGCCCGCGCGATCAGGACTTCCACCCCAAGCACAAGAAGTGGGATTTCCCCCACTTCGACGGCACGTCCGACCCGATGCTCTTCCTCAACAAGTGCGACGCCTACTTCCGTCAACACCGAACCATGCCGGAGGAGCGCGTGCTCATGGCATCCTATCATCTGGACGACGCCGCGCAGCTGTGGTTCATCCAGCTGCAGGACGACGACGGCACGCCGCATTGGGGGCGCTTCAAGGATCTCTTGAATCTGAGGTTCGGACCCCCCCTCCACTCTGCTCCGATGTTCGAGCTCTCCGAGTGCCGGCGCAACGGGACCGTGGAGGAATACTCCAACCGGTTCCAGGCGCTCCTACCGCGCGCAGGCCGGCTCGACGAGGATCAACGCATCCAGCTCTACACCGGCGGCCTCCTTCCGCCGCTCAGCCACGCCATCCGCCTTCATCACCCGGAGACTCTCGCCGCCGCCATGAGTCTGGCACGCCAAGTGGAGTTGATGGAGAGCGAGCGGCCGGCGCCGCACCTACCAAGGGGGGCTCCGCGCGGCCCGCCCCCACCCGGGCCCCGGGCGGCTCTACCAGCGCCGCTGCCTCTACTGGCGCTCCCGGCCCCTCCGGCGGCTGCACAGCAGGGCCGCGCCGAGGGTGGCCAACGCCGCCTCACTCCAGACGAGATGGCGGAACGGCGCCGCCAAGGTTTGTGCTTCAATTGTAATGAGAAGTACTCACGTGGTCATAATAGGTTCTGTCGCCGCATCTTCTTCCTTGACGGCGTGGAGATCGACGACCCTGACGGCGACGCTGCTGCCGCGGCAGAGGACGGGGCGATGGAGGCTCCCGTCTTCTCCCTTCATGCCGTGGCGGGCGTGACCGTGGGTGCCCCCATCCTGCTTCGGGTCACCCTGGGCACCACGACGCTTATCGCCCTGGTGGACACGGGGTCCACGCACAACTTCATTGGCGAGGCGGCCGCGCACCGCACCGGGCTCACCATCCTTCGCCGTCCACGGCTCACTGCCACAGTCGCCAATGGCGAGAAGGTGGCCTGCCCCGGCGTTCTCAGGCAGGCGGCTATCTCCATCGAGGGCATGACGTTCGACGTCGACTTATACGTCATGCCCCTTGCCGGCTACGACATGGTGCTGGGCACCCAGTGGATGGCCGTCCTGGGACGGATCGCATGGGATGTCGCCACCCACACCCTGTCTTTCGAGCATGCGGGGCGCTCCATCTGCTGGACCGGCGTGGCCTCCACCGCAACGCCGCCGGTCCACGCCGCGACCACGGACGGCTCGCTCCTGGAGCACCTCCTGGATTCCTTTGGTGATGTGTTCGTGGAGCCCTCGGGGTTGCCTCCGCCGCGCAGCCGCGACCACCACATTATCCTCAAGCCCGGCGCGGCTTCGGTGGCGGTCCGGCCCTATCACTACCCGGCGGCCCACAAGGACGAGCTCGAGCGCCAGTGCAACTCCATGATCGCGCAAGGCATTGTCCGCCGCAGCAACTCCGCTTTCTCATCGCCGGCACTCCTTGTCAAGAAAGCGAACGGCGCGTGGCGATTTTGCATCGACTATCGCGCGTTGAACGCTCTCACCGTTAAAGACGCATTCCCGATCCCCGTGGTGGAGGAGTTGCTCGATGAGCTCAAGGGAGCGCGCTTCTTCACCAAACTCGACCTCCGTTCCGGCTACCACCAAGTTCACATGAGACCGGAGGATGTCCACAAGACGGCGTTCCGCACGCATGACGGCTTATATGAGTTCTTGGTGATGCCGTTTGGCTTGTGCAACGCGCCGGCAACATTCCAGTCGTTGATGAACGACGTGTTGCACCCCTTCCTTCGCCAGTTTGTGCTCGTTTTCTTCGATGATATTCTTATTTACAGCAGCTCCTGGGCGGATCACCTCCGACACCTCCGCGCCGTGCTGTCCGAGCTTCGCCACCACCACCTCTTTGTCAAGCGCTCCAAGTGCGCGTTCGGCGTCGCGTCGGTCTCCTACCTCGGCCACATCATCTCCGAGCAGGGCGTGGCCATGGATCCGGCCAAGGTGTAGGCCGTCCTTGACTGGCCGGTGTCCCGGTCGGCGCGCGCGGTCCGTGGCTTCCTCGGCCTGGCGGGCTACTATCGCCGCTTCGTCCTCAACTACGGCGCCATCGCCGCCCCCCTGACACCGCTGCTCCAGAAAGATGGCTTCTCATGGTCGAAGGAGGCGGCTGCGGCATTCACGGCCCTCAAAGCCACCGTGACTTCGGCGCCGGTCCTCACGTTGCCGGACTTCACCCGCCCATTCATCGTCGAGTGCGACGCGTCGACGCATGGGTTTGGCGCAGTGCTGCTCCAAGACAAGCATCCCCTGGCATACTTCAGCAAGCCCATTGCACCCCGACACCGCTCCCTCGCCGCATACGAGCGGGAGTTGATTGGCCTGGTTCACGCCGTACACCACTGGAGACCGTACCTTTGGGGCCGGCGATTCATAGTGAAGACAGATCATTACAGCCTCAAGTACTTGCTCGATCAGAGGCTGGCCATGATACCGCAACACCACTGGGTGGGCAAGCTTCTCGGTTTTGACTTCGTGGTTGAGTACAAGCCGGGTGCCCAGAACACCGTCGCCGACGCCCTCTCCCGCCGGGACACCGACTGCGACGTTGAGGCCGGCGCGGTCCTCGCTCTGTCCGCCCCACGGTTTGACTTCTTCGACCGGCTCCACCACGCCCAGCAGACTGAACCAGCGCTCGTGGCGCTCCACGACGAGGTCACGGCCGACACGAGGGCCGAACCATGGGCGGTGCGAGATGGCCTCCTCACTTATGGCGGGCGCATTTACATCGGCTCGGATTCACCGTTGGTGCAGGAGCTCCTCGCTGCCGTGCACGAGGACGGTCACGAGGGCGTCCAACGCACTCTCCATCGGCTGCGTCGGGATTTTCACTTCCCCGGCATGCGGACCATCGTCCAGAATTTCGTCCGCGCGTGCGCCACATGCCAGCGCAACAAGGCGGAGCACCTCCATCCTGCCGGGCTGCTGCTTCCTCTTCCGGTGCCCTCGGTGGTGTGGAGTGACATTGGCCTCGACTTCGTAGAAGCTCTCCCCAAGGTGAAAGGCAAGTCGGTCATCCTAACGGTGGTGGACCGTTTCAGCAAGTACGCCCACTTCATCCCGCTTGCGCACCCATACTCCGCGGAGTCCGTGGCCCAGGCGTTCTTCGCCGAGATCATTCGTCTTCATGGCATGCCGCAATCCATGGTGTCGGATAGGGATCCGGTGTTCACCTCGAAGTTCTGGCAAGAGATGATGCGGCTCATGGGGGCCAAGCTACACATGACGACGGCTTTCCACCCCCAGTCCGATGGCCAGACAGAAGCCGCTAACCGTGTCATCACCATGTATTTGCATTGTTTTACAGGGGATCGTCCAAGGCAATGGCTCCGGTGGCTCCCATGGGCGGAGTTTGTCTACAATACGGCCTACCAGTCCTCCTTGCGCGACACGCCGTTTCGCGTCGTGTATGGCCGTGACCCCCCGAGCATCCGGTCCTATGAACCCGGAGAGACGCGTGTCGCAGCTGTCGCCAAGACAATGGCGGAACGTGACGAGTTCCTGCAGGACGTACGCTACCGCCTGGAGCAGGCGCAAACGACCCAGAAGCGCCACTACGACAGGTTGCACCGCGCCGTCTCCTACAAGCTGGGCGACTGGGTTTTACTTCGTCTTCATCACCGCCCAGTCGCCTCGCTAGACGCCGCTGCCACCGGGAAGCTGAAGCCGCGGTACTTCGGGCCATACCGCGTCGTGGAAGTAATCAACGACGTCGCTGTTCGGCTGGAGCTACCTCCTCGTGCCCGACTCCACAATGTGTTCCACGTCGACCTCCTCAAGCCGTGGGTGGGTGCTCCGCCGTCTGTACCACCGCCCCTACCGGTCGTCCACAACGGCGCCACGGTGCCGGAGCCAGAACGCGTCGTCAAGGCTCGGCTTGCGCGCGGCGTGCGCCAGGTCTTGGTGCGCTGGAAGAACGAGCCTATTGCGTCGGCCACTTGGGAGGATTTCGACTCCTTCACCTCGCAGCAGACGCATACAAGGGGAGACATGTCATGTCTGGCGTCACGTTACAACAACCGTCTGCGACAACGCCCGCGATATCGCCGTCGTCGTGCATCGCGACAAGACGCCGCAGAGAGATGGCCACGAGGAGGCCCAGGAATCGGTCACCTCACGTGGCTAAGAAGGAAATTAGAAATAGCTTTCTATTTTAAGTACCTTAATTATAGGAGTCTTAGTTGGTTGGTTGAGGCCGTGACCTTATATATATATTGTAACCGCACGTTGGTTTAAGGGATAAGCAAGATCAATTACCCAAACCTCTCTCTCTCCCTCACGAGTTCTCAAGCCCAGCAGCCGTGAGGGGCATAACCTCTGCTACTGGAAGACACGGCAGGAGACTACGAACTACATAGTCGAGGGCCAACTACCCTAGATCACCAGGCCCTTGACAACCTGGTATCGCGTTCCAATCGATCCTCAGCCTCCTCAGCCGCAGCGCCATCATCTCCGACACCAGCCACCACCGCAGCAAACCCTAGCCCACCACCATCTTCCACTGCCCCCACAACCATCCCAGCCGCCATGGCTGCACCCACCCTCGCCGAAGTCATGGAGATGCTCAAGTCCATGAGAACGGAGATGTCCACCCTGAAGTCCGACATGGCGGCCATGAAGGACAAGTCCTCATCATCTTCCGGCGGCGGCGATGATCGTCGTTCCGAAAGCCCGCGCGATCAGGACTTCCACCCCAAGCACAAGAAGTGGGATTTCCCCCACTTCGACGGCACGTCCGACCCGATGCTCTTCCTCAACAAGTGCGACGCCTACTTCCGTCAACACCGAACCATGCCGGAGGAGCGCGTGCTCATGGCATCCTATCATCTGGACGACGCCGCGCAGCTGTGGTTCATCCAGCTGCAGGACGACGACGGCACGCCGCATTGGGGGCGCTTCAAGGATCTCTTGAATCTGAGGTTCGGACCCCCCCCTCCGCTCTGCTCCGATGTTCGAGCTCTCCGAGTGCCGGCGCAACGGGACCGTGGAGGAATACTCCAACCGGTTCCAGGCGCTCCTACCGCGCGCAGGCCGGCTCGACGAGGATCAACGCATCCAGCTCTACACCGGCGGCCTCCTTCCGCCGCTCAGCCACGCCGTCCGCCTTCATCACCCGGAGACTCTCGCCGCCGCCATGAGTCTGGCACGCCAAGTGGAGTTGATGGAGAGCGAGCGGCCGGCGCCGCACCTACCAAGGGGGGCTCCGCGCGGCCCGCCCCCTCCCGCGCCCCGGGCGGCTCTACTAGCGCCGCTGCCTCTACTGGCGCTCCCGGCCCCTCCGGCGGCTGCACAGATCATGCAGCATGTATATTTTGTCAAGTTACAAGAAAAGAACATGTTAGTAAAGCAAGATCCTTTATATCTCATCCACATGTCACATTATTGCATCAAATACCAAAGTCAGATCATGCGTGCATGTATATTAGATCTAACAAATAAGTAGACTTTTTCTATATTTATTCTGTGTTTCTTCTATCACCTCTTATAAGAACAGGTAATATGTAATAATTTACAATTAGATCAACGGTTCACACACACTTCGAAGTACCGTAGTCTGTCATGTACGGGCGTACGTACAACCGTACACGACGCGCCCGCGATATACGCCGTCGTACCGAACGCACAGCACGCGCAGGAGATGGCCACGAGGAGGCCCAGGAATCGGTCACCTCACGTGGCTAAGAAGGAAATTAGAAATAGCTTTCTATTTTAAGTACCTTAATTATAGGAGTCTTAGTTGGTTGGTTGAGGCCGTGACCTTATATATATATTGTAACCGCACGTTGGTTTAAGGGATAAGCAAGATCAATTACCCAAACCTCTCTCTCTCCCTCACTGAGTTCTCCAGCCCGGCAGCCGTTAGGGGCATAACCTCTGCTACTGGAAGACACGGCAGGAGACTACGAACTACGTAGTCGAGGGCCAGCTACCCTAGATCACCAGGCCCTTGACAAGTCTGTTGTTGATTGTTTTAGCCGACTTCATCCATCATTTCCATTGACCTTCATGAATCATCGATGCTGGACTGATAATGCTAATCAAAATTATTTTTCCTTACGATTTTTATTACAGTCTTCGGAGACTCAGCCTTTTGCCTCTTGATCCTCCATGGGAGGAGTTTGCGGCTTAAGTTGGTGGATCTCAGGACGTTGGGAGCATTTTGGTACTCCTGCATGCATGGAGCTGGTGTCAGTCTACTACACGATCACATATCTCTGTGTGCTCTTGATGGACCTTTGCGTGCTTTAAACCGGCCTCTAATAATGTTGATCGACGACGATCGTGCCTGTTGTTTAGTATATTTCATTTCGCTCTAGCACTTATTGTTGGCGTACCTGCAAGTATGTTTGGAACATAAATGATATGTGTGTTTATGTTAAATGAGGCTTAAATTTGGTTTTCGTGTGCCTCCGCATGCATGCATGCCTGCCCATCTTCAAGAGCTCCATCGGGGGTCCAGTTTGCTTTGCGGAATTTCTCCAACTGATGAAGCTAGCACTTTCATTCACTTCGTTGCTATGATCTTGGCTACTGTATTATTTATGTATTTAAATTGTAGTGAGGAACGTTGTCACGGCTGTCGTGTCATGGAATTTATTTTAATTTGGGCAGTTACATGTGTTTTTTCACAATTATTCCATTTCTATGCCATATATGCACAAGTGTAGTTTCCCTCAGCGCATTACTCCCTCACCACTTTACCCCAGAGCCACTTCTGACGAAAAGAAAGAAATAACTCCCTTGTATTCACTCTACCAAAGTTTAAATGTAGTTTTGAGGTCCTAGAGAAGGACCGCGATAAAGCGCCACTGGTCACGCGCTCCGGGAGCACGTGCGACCCGACTCCACCCTGCAACCGTTGTCTTCCTCCTCACGCTTGCGCTTGTCCTCGCCCCGCCCCCCTCAACCTTGGTGTCCCCTAACCTCCAACGCGATGGCTCCGCCAGCGTCGTCCTCGCTTGGCCCCCCGCCCCGGCCCCCACTCCTGCCGCCTCGCCACGCCACCCACCTGGCCCACCCCTTGAACCCACTGTATGATGGAATTTTGGCATGTTGTAATATTATTACATAGCCTATTTAGCATGAGTCGTATGAGGCCTATAAAATAATTTGACAATTACGTGATGCCTACCAAATATGGGGTATATAAACATTTGGGCCTTAAAGATGAACGAGTTGCCTAATAACCATCAATTAGCACAATGGCCAATTCACAATATTGGGCTCATGCATGGCCCATCCAAGTGTTCTCTCTCACATGTGGCTTGCCGAGACATCTAGGTAGGTAGGGATGAAAACGGTACGGAAATATCCCGTAATGAACCGCATTATTTTCTATATTTGATCTGATTGAATTCGTATTTTCGGACAAATTTGAATTCGGTTCGAAATTCATAACATCAAATTCGAAATGGGAACAAAAACGGTTTAGCCGTTTTCCGACCGTTTTCTACTTTTGTACTTGTAATTCGGAATATCCCGAATTCAAAATTCAATTTAAACCGAATTTGGCCCCCTAAATGTCGGGCCTTAGAAAAATTGTATCTTTTTCATACGTTCTCGGATGAAGATGATTTTTATATGAAAATTGTAGCTCTCGATGAGATCTACAACTTTATAGTTTTTAGTTTCTTCATTTGAGGTCTTTAAGATGTTAAAAAGATTAAACAAAGCTTTGACAGTATATTAATCGCGTACACGCACTTGTTGCCTTAGAAAAATCATATCTTCCTTATATAGTGTCAAATGGTGAAATGGAGATACTTTTTATGGAAGTTCTAGGACTTGTTAATTGTTATTCACTTGGTTATGCACTTGTTAATTGTTATGCACTTGATCCTATGGGTCAATATTCCGTATTGATTTTTTGTATACCGACCGTGTTCGACATAAATCTGCTCGAATTAGCTCGTTTTCGAAATTCTTGATATTCCATAAGTTCATATCCGGCTTTACCGCTTTCGCTTTCGTTTTCGTATTCAAATGTAGAAGTAGAAAACGGTTGAGAGTTTTTCGACCGTTTTCATCTCTACTTCTAGGCCTAGATCTTTTGGATAATATAATTAGCGTGTTGCTAATTAAGCCTATTGCCCGGCGTATACGTGTACAAAGACGTGTACAAATGCACAGTCATTGTGGCATAAGAATTGTATATTATTTTGCCCGGTTTGCGCTAGCATGCAGGGCCGAGTTCGTGAAGATTATTTGGGCTGATTAGCACCGGCCATTAGCGGTCACTAATCTTAATTACGGGCCTCCAGGAAATGATTTGTGCAAGGCCCATGCAAGTTGTACGTGTACACAAGAATGTACGCCAGACGGCACTGCGGCAGCACGTGCCGAAACGTTAAGGCGGTGTTGATGAATTCAAATATATATATATATATATATATATATATATATATATATATATATATATATATATATATATATATATATATATATAGTGTTTGTGCGTATGTGCTGTGGGGATCTTCAAGTTGCTCGGCCCATCAACTTCCGTTTCAAATTTGAAATCGAACTCGCCGCGCGCGCCGACCGACGCTCCTGCGCAACAGATCGATGGCACCGCCGCGAGAGAAAGACTACAGTACCATGCAAGCTTGTACGTGCAAAGTGCACATCTGCACAAGTCACAAGCTAGTTCGATAATGCTGCTCAGCTAATTTTTTTTTAGGGGAATGTTGCTCGGCTAATTGTTGTCCCAATATTGACTTCTCGGCCCATCCGAGATACAGGTTCGGCTAGGAAACTCATTTGGGTTCGGTACCCGCAAATGATTCTAAGTAGTCATGACAAAGCGCTCGAGTTCACGCGCATATATATAATTGGCAAGCTGACCAAGTTTCATGCCAATGATCTCGGAAATTCAATCAAGGAGAAATCTCCTAAGTACTACATGAGCACAAGTCTCACAATTATCACACCACCGTCCGCACCATCAATGCCGGTGAACATGTGAAGTCATTTTCTTCCCCTGACCGACTAGCCTAGGACGTTTCTTTTCCGTGACCGACGAGGCCAGAATTACTTTGTTCGTGACCGACGAGGTCAGAACACTTGACTTCTTTATGGGATCCGCACGACGAGGCCGGATGCCTTTGCTAAAGGCTACATGGAGACAACTCTGATTTATTTGGAGACGACAATGACGACCATCAGGATAGCTTAATCGGAGGTGTTCTGCCGGAAGCTTCTCCTGGCCATTGTGTCGTCCTGGCCGGTGGCACGTAGTAGATGAACAGGTGCTGCGTCGCTGCAGCGCTCCTCTATCCTTGGCCGGCGGCCATCGTCTTCTTCATGCTCCTCGGCGCACCGCGTACGTGTAGAGGTGATCAGCGGTGGTGACTGCCTTCGTGATCATCTTGGCACGTAGCCTCCTTCCTGGCTCGTGGGCCAAATACAACGCCGTGCACTGGAAGCGTACGTATGTATCCCGGCCGCACCTGCGGGCCGCATGTATCTGGCCCGAGCTTCCAGAAGGTTCTGGACGGCTCAAGTCGTATACTGGTGCAGTGTATGGCTGCGCCTGTTAGCTTCTTCCATTTGCACGTCATGAACAATTGAACATACCTACGTGCATGCATGGAACGTACAAGCCCATGCAATTGTTGCTTCCAATGCATGTACATGAACAAGCACGTACATTTTTCATATATTTCATTTACACAACTGGCACACACAAATGCTTTTGTCCATCCAAAGCAGTAGAAACAACATTGTTACTTGATTACTACTGCATTCCATCCAAAGCTTTCCTCGCTGGCCAATTACCAGACACGGCGAGTCAGAGTAAGTGACACACTGAAATGCAAAATGCTTAAAAGCCCACTTTTGATGAGTAGGCTCTGATTCTGTGTTACACAGTTGCCCAGTATTTTCTGCTTTTTATCGTGTATTTCTGGTGGAATAGTACGCAATGTATTTGTGCGTTACCTAGCCCTCTTCTACGTTGGGTGAGTCAGAGTGAGCAAGATTCATACGTTGGGTGAACTCTGTTTCTAGGTACAAACTTTAGCTCTCTTTCTGTTCTCTGGGTACCTCCATAGTTGTTGCATTCGACTGGTATACCTCATCGTTTGCTATAACACCGCACCAGGCCCAGCCCTGGGGCAGGGCGAGCGGGGCGGCCGCTCCAGGCCTTCGATGCCAAAGGGCCCCAGCAGCCTGTATTGGACGTAGTAGAGCTTTGAGCAGCAGCTAACCAGCCAGTAGAACGCTGACGCTTTGCTCAAAAAAAGTAGAACGCGCGCTGGTGTAGTCTTGGAATCTTGCACGCCCGCACATCCTCCTCTCCAGATTTCTGAATCCAATGGCCATCCTGAATCACTAATTCCTCCTATTTTGCTAAATGGATAATCAACTTTGCATAAATAATAAATGTTAAAGTTCAAATGTTTATTATTAGATCGGTGATAATTTTGCATAAATAAATATTAAAAGGAATTTTAAGGTGATTTAATATGTACTCCCTCAGTTGCAATGTAAACTGTACTTCCTCCGTCCCAAAATAAAAAACTTAACCCACGGGGTAAGACAAGCCCCAAGGCATTGTGCTTTAGAAAAAGACATTCTCACGCAGGTCGAGAAAACCCCCGAATCTCTGCCCCACCCATACACAGCGGCACCACAACTCCTGTGAGACTGGGCTGGCCTTAGACTTGTGCTTTGGTGTGGGGCGGACGAGGGGATTTTTTTTTTCAACCCGCAAACAAATTGCGTCTCCTCCGGCCAACAAATCCACCCCCAAGGGGGTTCGAACTCTGGCCGGCAGGGTGCAAAGCGCACAGCTAGACCAACTGGTCTAGCGTTCGCTTGCCTACATGTCAAATTATAAGATGTTTTCTAAACATACCATATATCTAGGTGCGTAGCAAAGGATATGAATCTAAAACAAAAATTTCTTATAATTTGAAATAGAAGCAGTAAATCGTTTTACTTTTGTCCTAAATTAAACATGTCTATTTATATGCAACATCAAACAAGATTTCGAATGATACTGAGTACAAATAAATTATTTCATAAAATATTGCTTATATATTTCAAGTGTTTATTTGTAACATTTAATATATAATCATATAGTATTATTTATTATTAAGATGGCTGTATTAGGGGGCCCTGATTGCGTGGGCCGCTCCAGGCCCTATAAAACACAGGACCGGCACTGCACCACACCTATATGCATATATACTGCGTTTCAGGTTGATCTGTGTTTGAATAAATGACCGCAAGCATAGTTTACCATGCAGGATGCAGCACAGTTTCTCGGTTTCAGAAACTGAATGCCTCAGATCAGAAAGTTGCATGACTCCCATAGTTTGCTCGTCCTTTAATGGCTCAATATATGCACGGGAGAAGAGAGGAAATAAATTAATCCCTAGCGAGCAGGCCTGGTTCTGGATTAACTCTGCTTTTGTTTAAATAAATCAATTAAACTGGCCTCGGTAGTCTCCTCGATCGACATGACCACAAGTTTGTTTTCGTTGGGCAGCCTAGCATCTTGCTCGGGCAGGAAAAGAGTTTGTTGGGCCCAGCAATAAAGATTAAACTATCCGAGAAAAGCCCAGTAGAGGCCTTATGAGATTGTTGGGCCAACCAAAAAGCAGAACAACTTAATGCTGTCACGGTCTGATTGTGAAAAAAAAACTGAATGTCCCATAACAACAATGGCTATGTTCGTGCTCTGTAAAAATCGATGGCTAATGGTCGTGTGCTCTGTCAGTTTGTTGGTCTATAATCTGTCATGTGTGCAGTATAGCAGGTAGTTAAATCATATATGCGGTTATGCGCGCACTACATGCAAATCCCTTGAGTCAATGACAAAAAATCCCTGCATGGACAGGTACTAACCACTGCCTCTCACTAGCTAGAGGTATCCTAATCACCAATGTCATTCTAATCCCTCATCCCGAGGGCTCCCTCCAACTTCGGTTGCCTGCTCCGAGAGGCTTTGCCGATGGCTTATCTGACTCTTGGCCTCTAGCTCCGTTCCTTGGCCTACCTGAAATAAGTGCAACACCAACGTGGAAAAGGGTTAGCTTCATGGGACCCTCGGGGTCTAGAATATCAACCTCTTCCTCATTGCCCTTGCAGCTAGGTTAGGCACACAATGCTGACGCGACTCATTTGAAGAGGGCCATGATGCCTTATTTTTTTAAGCTAATGGATTCATTAATTTGGTCTTTATATCCATGAATGATATACACAGCCAAAAAGATACAAGTACATACACTCACACCTCAACAAAGAGGAGAACACACGACAAAAATTGAAAAAAACTATGAATGGGCCTGTGGTCAAGCGGTAGAGCTATCCAGTGGGACGTTGTTGGCATTTCTTAGCACAATCACCAAGTATGGAGATAGAATCCATCCCCGGCAACGGCGCCAGAAATGCTTGTTGACACTTCTTAGTGTAGCTACTAGGTTTGTATCTCCAACAATGGCGCTAGAAGTGCCTTGTTGGTATTACTTAGCAACATCACTAGTAAGTAGCAGTGCCACTAAGTAATAGCCTTGATAGTTCCTTAACAATTTTAGATATTTATATGCAAGCCCACGGAGCTATCATTATAGCATTTCACCAGGAAGTATTAAGGGTATTATTATTTATATTTTCCCAAAGGAAGACATTTGATTAAGAGTCTAGTATGGATATGAACGTGAATAATAATGCTTGCAAGTACACCAATGTTTATAGCCTCCACAGACTTCACAAACTTTTCAGCAACTCTACTCTCCTTCAGCTAAAAACCGAACCGGGGAAAGGGAACCCCAACACCTTCGCCGAAGACCGGAAGGTGTACCATCTCAATAGTCATGGCAGGCTCTTTCCTGCCAAGAGGCCAGCAGTTAGCCGCCACCATCTCCTCCACCAGACCTTGACCTCTAGAGTACCGGTAGGCCAAAGCAAAAGGCTTATCGCAGGCTTCGCGCCCCTCAGCAGTCCCTGGCCCTAGGGTACCTTGAGTCGAAGGCTTCATCAGAGTCATCACGGAAGTCAACGGATACCAAGTATTCTTCCTCCCATCTTCGCCAGTGGAGGTCAAGTTGTCGGTCCTCACATAAAACCAGTATTGCATCCAATCCTTTGACCACTTGTTCTTCTGAGCAAAATAAATTTCCAACTTCTTGCCCTTTTGATTCCTCCTCGGCATGAAAGCGCAGCTCCCATACTGGCCTATCAACTGGCCTTCGCCCACTAGCTTAGGCTGACGCTGCAGCTCATAGTACTCACAGAAGGTACCAATATTGGGCTCCGCACCATAAGACAAACAGGCCCAACAGAACTTGCTCAAAGTGACGATACCATTGGGTGTAAGGTGACGCAATTGTACCTCAAATGCTTCCAGAACTTGATGAAGAAAATGGGCCGTAGGAAAGCGAAGGACGCAAAGAAAAAAAATCTTTGAAGACCATGGCATCAGCAGCTTGCGGCTTAGGGACCGTCTCTCCTGGCGGAGGCTTCAACTTAGCTTCACCGAAGCAGCCCAACTTCGGCAATTCCTCGATCATATCCTCCGTCATGAGAGAAGGCCCAAAATTCCATGTCCTGGATGGGCCAACCATGTCTCCCGCCTCCTCAGCAGTTATCAAGTCAGCGACGGAGGCTTCAACACCAGCAAGATTTTCCTCAAGCCCCTGCGCCTCCGCACTGGCAACCATACACTCCTCGAAACACGCAGACCACCCACTCGCCCTAACGCCGAGAAGACGGCGTTATGGACCGAAGAAAGTAGCCCACAGGGAGGAGGACTAACAGGCGAAGCCACTTCAAAGACTCAGAAAGAACAAAAGGGAGCAAATGCAAGTGCCAACCAAGCGAAGACTAAGAACAAGGAAAGAACTTAGAAAGCAATGGCAGCGAAAGCGATGGCTTTGATGGGGATGGGGGAGCATTCACCTACCCCCCTTATATAGCCATCGAACCAGCGCTTCAACTTCTGCGCCCAACGGTCGCATCCGCTCCGCAGCGCGTCACTTCTAGAGCCATCGCATCCAATCAAAAGGGAGAGGTCTGAAACAGCGCTTCCCAGGGGGAATGTAACAGAACCGACCAATTATACAAAATTAAGTAAGAAAATCATCCGCCAGAGTAGACGATTTAGCAAACTTAATCCCGTATAACCCGGTAGTCCGTGAAATCACGAAGGATTTCAAACCAACTCCCATTCAGCTAAGATCATAATAAGTTTAGCGGTCACCATCACATATTACATAAAAAGTTTGCATCTCAGATACATCAGAGTTTAAACATAGTTATTACAAAATGAGTTCAAATAAAAGTAGCGGAAGCCATTTGTTTAAAACCACACGCACTCACACGGAGTTCAAATACAGTGCTAGCTGATGATCATCTCCAACAAAAGCATTAGACGAGACGTACGAAATGACCATGCCCATGGTCCTAAGCATCACCCATCGCAGGATAGAGGCAGTTGATACAGTAGCCGTAATACATCTGCCCATCTGCAACAAGTGGGAATAAAACCCTGAGTACGAGAAGGTACTCAGCTAGACTTACCCGATATAACCGAAAATAAAGTGACACCAAGGATTATGAAGGGCTTTATAGTAGGGTAGCTGACTCATTTATAAAGAAAGCATTTTTGGCATTTCAGAAACCTTTCTAAAGACATTATTGCCAAGTTAATTAATTATAACCTGTCGACTAGATTTGCACCTATACTAGAGCAAACATGTGATTAAGCCAATAATGATAACCAATGATCATTAACCACTTCCATATTGTCATATGCATTATAACTGTCCAAGTGTTCCATTAACATTACTACGATGAAGTAACTCAAGTCAAGTGCTCACTATCCAGGAGCGATGGCGATTCGAATCGATTCCTAACTAGCTGGTGATTTATTCCTTACACAAACCTCACTCACCCGCTAAAGTGAGGTATTGATCACCGAGTCAACTATCCAGGAGTCTCGAGTTTGCCAGGAACCACATGTACCCGGGGGCCGACCGACTGCACTTTGGTCTTATCATCTCGCCCCCGTGTCCTACCACACCTGCTCCGGCACAGTGCGCTGCGGGCAATCTACTCGGCCCGAATAATCTCCCAGCTTCGCGGTCGGAAGGTACTTTATCCGGCCAGCTAAATGTAAGGCATGCGTTCAACATGACTCGAGGCCCAACAACGGTCGGTCCTTAATCGACACAGACGGAAAGCACTATAGTTCAAAACTCTGTAAGTCTCCATCCGGTCTCAACTTCATTTAACACTTAGTTATACCATGACTACATAGTTATCCAAGCAGATCTAGGTAACCACCTATAGCTCGTAGGTGACAGGAAATCACCCGACTTCTACCGATGTAAGCCAGCTAAGCATTGACTCGACTGCGGATACCAGGGTAACAAGGATATAGTATAACAAAGGTAGACAAGGTATAATGCAGCAACGGTTGCAAACAACTCCTGAACGTAATGCATCAATTAAAGTAAAGCATTTAATTAATAATTGCAAATCGGGAGAAAATGCTCCGGGGCTTGCCTCTCTCGAAGGAGCTCGGGTGGTGATCGGGGCACTCCGGAAGTTCCTCAACGTCCTCCTCGTCGGCTTCGGGCACTTCCTGCGGCTGCACTTCGAGCTGCTCCTCGGGCTCCTCGGGTATGACGATTGGGTTCTCGGTTTGCGATCCTGTATGATGCAATGTGCGTAAGTGCTTATGCAATCGGTGCATCGGATGAGATAAATACAATGGATAGGCTTGAATGCAAGGTAGTTAACATCATCCAAGAACATATACTACAAGCACATGTCATCTACTGCATTCTCTTCTACTACTAATATGCTAAGTCAACACATCTTATTAAATGCTTCAAAGATACACCAAAGCTTTACTAATTCCTTAATCACACATAAAGCAACACTTGATTAAACCCTAATTAATAATAGGTTTGAATAGTAACATCTATTTTTATTGCTTAGAAAAATCTTAGAAAATTACCATAGCACAGTACTACCCTAAGTAGTCTAATATCATATTTTCATGGTATTTGAATGAGTGGATTAGCCTACACAAAAATAACAAGCTATGGCCTGATTATGAACATGAAAATACTTTGTACTGTGAAAAGTGCCAAACAATAGAGTTAGTATTTTTCCTATGTTCTACACAGCAATTAATCACTGTACAAAAATTATCACATGCATGTTTTATACAAATTTTGCTCTCTAGCAAAAATAACAAAAATCGGCCATTAAAGGTACTTGAACTACACCTCAAAAATTTTCTACAGCACATGCATGACACATATTTTTCCTAGGAAGTACATTACATAAGAAAATTAACAAACTTGGAAATCATATTTTTCTGAAGCTTATAGGTTTTTCTACACATTTTTCAAGTTATCAGCAATATCAATGATTACATAAAGTTCTACAGAAAAGTATCTCAAAAATTACATGCAATAATTTTCCCAAGTAGATCTGGTGATAAGGAACCTAGCAAAATTTATTTCAACAGATTTGGAGCAAATTTGAGTATCCAAACATTTTCCAAATCATTTCTCTTTTCAAATAATAAAGAAAACTAAAAACGAAAACCTTCTATTGCTACTGGGCCGGCCCGTGGGAACCAGCTGGCCCACGGCCATACTCGGCCTGCTCAGACCGAGCGAAGGGGAGTGTGGCGGCCTGGCAGGGGCTTCAGCCCACGGCCACTTGGCGCGGCTCGGCCGAAGCGAAGGGGACACGCCCCGCCAGCGCACCGTGCGACACGGCGGCGCGGCATGCTCGCGTGCGGGCACCTCCCGGCCACCGCAAGGCACGGGGGCGCGCACAAGATGCGCAAGGGCAAGGCGGGCATGGTGCGCACGGAAGGAGGGAGATAGGAAGGTAGAGCCGGCTATCCGCGTGGGCACGAGCTCCGGCGAGCTCGGCCACGGCGGTGCGGAGACGAAAAACCGACCACAACCGCCTCTCACCTCGACGACTGTAGCCGAACACAGGCGCAAAAGACGGAGCTTGACGAGGCGGAGCTATGGACTAGAAGTAGGCGGTGGAGGTGCGGTGGAGCTCGCGCGAGGCGGCGGTGGAGGGGGGTGCTCTGCTCAGTGGCGCTGTGCGTGGAGCATGAGAGAGCGGGAGAGCGGGCGGGAGTGAGTGAAGAGGAGCGCAGCGTGGTCGGCAGAAAAAGGCGTGCGCGTGGAGCAGAGTCATGCCGGCTGCGACGCGCGGCGGGCGTCGCCGGCACCTGGCCACCACGCGGCGGGCGTGTTCTGCCGCGGTCGGAACGGCGAGCGGGAACAGGCGCGGCGTAGCGCTAGGCAGGCCAGACGCGCACGGGGCTGGGCTGGGCAGAGGCGAGGTGGGCTGGCGCGGGCGCGAGATTCGCTGGGCCGGCTTCGGCCGTGGGCCAAGAAACGAGGCGGCGGCCCGTGAAAGGAGAAAAACCCCTTTTTTTAAAATTATATTTTCAAGAAATTTTCAAATACTAGCTTTCAAATATCATTTTGAGCAAGAAAATGACATCTTTTGAAAATGTACCAAAAATAAAAGTTGCTTAGAATTTAATCCTCTACATCTTTTCTTTTATGACCAAAGTCCAATTCTATCTAGATTTTGAATTATAAAAGTTAAAGTCAATTTTAACTCAAAACCCTAATTTTGGAGAATTATTTTTAAAGCAGAATTTGGCAATAATTGCAATACAAACTTTACTCCAAAAATTGCGCTAAATAATTTTAGATGATTTACAATCATAACTAAACAAGTTCTACTAACCTAGCAAGCATGATTAGGGCCAAAAACAACCCTAAACAAGTGTATGCAACATTTACGTTTCACAAGCATGTTTCGTATGTTTCGAAGCAGGGTTTCAATTATTATTTACATGATTAGGCATGTAGGATTATGATGCTTGATGATGCATGATATGCATGATTTGCAGTGCCTAAATGCTGGCATAACACCGGGGTGTTACAGGGAAGGGGGAAAGCCTCCGCAGCTCAATAGCCTTGAATAAAATTGAGGAACAGGGCCCGCCTGCGTCAGACCATGCCCTCAAGGGGGGAACTGTTGCGACACGGTTATGAGCTGCAGAGGCTAAGGCGCACTACAGCAATAGGAAGTAACGCTAACCGGTTGCTTGAGTGATGTGAAGGGAAGTTAGTCAAAGGCCTTCGCCCCTGCAGCCACGACCGGCGAAGGTCACCGGATCACAGCGAAGGCTTGCCTAGATAGCCTGAGGTGGAGGCTGTGGCGGTCTCAGCGAAGGCGATGGCCCGCACGGTGAAACGGACGCTCAGGCGGAGGCTTCTCGGGCAGAAATCATGAAGGACCCTCAAAGACCTCCGCCGGCAAGGAGGAAGTTCGCATGGGAGCACGACACCGGGCTATGGGCCGCCTGCAAGCCGGTAGGTGCGGCCCAAGAAGCAGAGGCGGTTTGAGGAGAGAATACCTAGGATACCCCTAGCAGTTTGTACTGGCTGGGGGATATTCCTGGAATGTGCCCCAGCTAAGGGCCAAGGATGTAAAGTAGGAAGGTAGCTAACAGTGTCCTATAAAAGAGGGACTTGAACCCTGTGTAGAAGGGGTGGGTGAATACGTTTATGAAGCCCTAATTGCGTCTTGCCCCACCTACCATTCTCTCTCAGCCTTCGCCTAGGACCGACTCCACCACTTCATACCTGCTCGAAACCCTGTTTTCCAACAATATCCATTAATTATGGTACATATATTTATAAATTACATATTTTTACCATTGCAAAGTTAAAGGTAAGCATTGCTATCTCCATATCGACCAAAATAAAGATATATACATTTGGATAAATATTTATTTTTAATAGCTTATCAACCGTGAAAAATTAATGTCTTCACTAAACACATAGTATTGACTCTAACAAATCACTTTAGGTTATATTGATACTCCATGATAACAAATTTCATAAGTTATTTTCTTGAATAATTTATACATTCAGACTGAAGCATTATGCCATATCAGTATGATTTTAAGCACTCCATATATATTAAAAAACTGTTTAAAGACTCAAATATCCCCTCAAGTCTACATCTAAATTGTAATAATCTGCTTCTAAAAAATTGAGTAACCATAAAGCATATATGTTTCTACATTACCTACTTCTACTAATATTAGTACATTATTTTTTTTGAAGTAAACATACATTTTGAGCAATAAATATATATGTTATGTTTTAGTAATCATGAAAAATATTTTCTTAACAACTCATATACCAATGATACTAACTCATATACCAATGATAGTAACTAATTATTTAAAATACTAATTATCCCAGCATATTTATGTAAGTTGTTACTTAAATATATTTATACATTTCTTGAATTATCTATATTACATATGTTATGTTTTAGTAATCATGAAAATTATTTCCTTAGCATCTCATATACCAGCAATACTAGCTAATTATATAAAATTATATTAATAATCATGACATATTTATCTAAGTTGTTACGTAGATATATTTATACATTTCTTGATATACCTATATTAACTGTAGAACCATTATTGTACATTATTATTTCTAGATATTAAAATGCAAAGGTGGCTTTATAATTCTAGCCTTCAAGATTCCTTTAGGGTAAACAGTGGTTATGAGGCATAAACATGTAATATCCTCTTGAGATTAGCATGTTCAATCCTAGATCTCGCATCAGGCTCTACCACAGATCCTAAGCAATGAGGGTTGTTGGTTTTAAATCGTTCTTTAGTCATTATATAATACTTAAGAGTGAAATCTATGACCTAAATACTTATTAAGGGTAAAAAAAAGAAGAGTTAATAAGCACATGAGTGTCAAGTTAAGTTCAGGATAATAAACTATAGGGACAAGCAAGATTTAATTTAAAAAAACAAAATTTAGATTGACGATGTCATAAGATATGGGCTGTAACAAGATCACCATAGTTTAAGCTAAGGTTTCTACTAAGTCCATACCGAAGGTACACAAAATTGCCATGCAAAGGAAAAAATATTATTGATATGGATGAAAAAAATATAGATCAATGATCGATATTTTTACCACAATCGGATAGAGATGGTAAATTATCTATTTACGCTAATTGTGTTAGAAAATGAACAAAAGAAAACAGTACAATTTTATATAAGTAACTTTTATCAACCAAATATATTAAATAGCAACTGATGCATATGCCTCCTAAGATTTTAGCCCGTGCGGGAGCACGGATTGATGAACTAGTATTAAAAAATTGAAATTCTTTTCATATGAGCTCATAAAGTGATTAACTTTGTATGAACACTGTACATCTCAAGGTCATCTATAATTTGTAGAGACGTACACCTCTACAAATAATATAGCTGCCTACTGTATGCGTTGAAATGCATGTGCCCTGCTGCTCTGATCTGGTAATGGTGTACCCTGGATGTCCTCAGCACCCAGCTGGCAGGCATCTTCATACCGTAATATATATGTAGTTTCCACCACTGCCAGAGCAGCAGCAGCAGGTGAACGTTTCTTTCTCATTTTATAAAGTACTGTACACTGGAAACGATGACGACTGGCTACCCATAGCACGTTAACGATGGTTGTATTGTATGCCAGCCATTTGCGTGCCTGACAGAAATCCACACTTAACGGCAAAACCACATGTGCCGACGCTTTAAAATTTGTTCCGTAATGTAAGTACATATGATGCATTATTAGATATGATTTTTTTAGGGGAGCCAAGAGTTGAGTTGTCGGGTAGATGTGCTGGCAAGGCACATCATTGGATCGCTCAAGACTAACAGCTCCACATCATATTCAACCGATGCGAGCGGGGTCACGGACCAAGCAAGGGATACTTGCACAACGCACAAAGCAAGCAAGCAACATCGAGAGCCAATTTCAAAAAAAAAAAAATCTCAAGAGCCATGGAGCTGGTGACTGGAGCCATGGGCAGCCTAATCCCCAAGCTCAAGGACCTGCTCAAGGAGGAGTACAAGCTGCAGACAGGAGTCAAGGATCAAGTCAGGTCTCTCGAGCTGGAGCTCGAGAGCGCCCACGCTGCGCTCCACAAGGTGGCCAAGGTGCGTCCAGATCAGCTTGACGAGCTCGTCAAGATCTGGGCGCGCGAAGTCCAGGAGGCGTCTTATGATATGGAGGATATCCTCGACCATGTGTGGTGGAGGAAAATGGTTGGGTGGAGTTAACTGTGGGGGAGCTCCAGAATTAAGTGATTAGTGTGGCAGTTTATATTATATGAAAACAAGTGCAATTAAACTATTTTAGTTTGACTTCTAGAACGAAAAAGGTATAATTCCTTTTAAAAGCTGTTGTTTCCACTACTACAATTTGAATCGTCATTGCATATTTTCTTGCAGGCATTATGAACTCTCTATATTATAATTAAGTATTGTCGGTTAATTGCTGGCTAGTTAGAAAGATTAGTCAAGAAGTGACTATTTATGTTATTGTCTGAGTATGCCTTCAACTATTATTCTTGGTGATGACACACTTTATTGCTTTCTGGGAACCAGATGGCTTTAGTTTCTGATTGCTGTAACCCTTTCATGTGCATAGGTATTTTATCATTATTGATGACATATGGGAGCCACAGACTTGGGAAAGAATCAAACTGGCTCTTGTTGAGAATAACCATGGAAGTAGAATAATCACAACTACTCGTAAATTTCAAGTTGCCAAAGAAGCTGATGAGGTTTACAAGCTACAACCACTTTCTCATGACAACTCCAAAAGGTTGTTTTATATAAGGTTATTCGATCATGAGGACAAATGTCCAAATAATCATCCAGACGAGTTATCTAATGCGATTCTAAAGAAATGTGGTGGAGTTCCATTGGCTATCATCACAATGGCTAGTATACTATTGGAAGAGAAGAATGGATTGAGGTGTGCAACTCTCCTGGTTTCTATGGAGATAAGGATGGAAGGCATATGGACAACACTTCGCTCCGGAGTGTAGCAGCCGCCAATGCCAATGCGGCCCCACGACGAACCGCGTGCCGAATCACTTCGGTAAACTGCCTCGGGACATTCCCAAGGCGCTCCTCTACACTCACCCCCGCCGACAAGAGCACGTCAATATCACCACCACACGCCTCCAGCAAGGCAGCGTGGCGGTCCCGATATTGACCAGCCCTGACTATCGCGGCGGATGAGTCAGCCGCAGCATCGTCATGTTCGCGCTCCGCCTCCGTCACCTGCTCGGTTAGAATGGCGTTGGCATCGCGAGGCCTCGCCACCTTGCCTTGGGCAGCGCCCAGTTGCTCTCGGGCGACTGGGAAGCATAATCTAAGCAACCACTCATCAAGACAAGACATCTTCAGAAGGGTGAACAGGGAATCTCGCCAGGAAGTTACCAAAAAGTTGCGCTTGGGCTTCGGCACGAGACGCCACTGCGACGGCCGCCTCCCGCTCCGACCTAGTCGTCGCTTCTTGTATGGCCTCCAACTACGCTCGGAGACGGCTCGCTTCATCCTCGGCCATCGCAACTGCCGGCGGAGCTGCGGCTTCCACCGCCGTAGCACCGCCCGGCGATTCGGGAGGACTCGCGTCGTCAAGCACAGGAAGCCTAGAAGAACACCCAGTGAGAAGAAGTTCAAAGCCACAAGTTCACCCGATTCGGGTCGGTTCAAGAACTTACCCGACAAAAGCAGGACGGATGGGCGGATAGCGCTCGCCCGTCGCCCATCTAGAAACCGCCGCCCTCGAGCTCCCCACGCTCTCCATCAGATCGGATCTAAGGGGATAGAGGTGGAAGAAGACGAAGAATTAAAGAAAGGGAGGTAAGCTCAACAGTGCTTACATAAAATTATGCCCATTTATGCCTCCCCCTTCTTTATATAAGCAGGCAACGGCCCACGGATGGCATCCCAACCGTGCAATCTTGTGCATGGGAAAACGAGCCACAAACACTGATGCTCTAGCTCCCGGTAAGCAAACTCACCCACGGATCCCAGCGTCTGTTCTCAATATACCCTCACCCGAGCCGGTGTAGGTGAGTGATCTGACACTCAGAACGACTACTTGGCCTGGCTCACCCATACAGCAGGTGTAAGCGGTAGTGACTCGTTCACTATCGAACCTGCCCCTACTAGAGTCAGGGAGGTATCTCGGGGGTCACCAGTACAATCCTCAAACCTTTGGCACTCAGTGTCACGGAAATCCCTCAATACCCGGAAGAGCTCAAAGTACCCTACTTCAGCGGACGTGTGCCCCTTTGCGGGAAACCAGAAAACTGGTTGGCCCACGGCTGTAACCAAAGTACGAGCTCCTGGAATCTGGAAAAAGAGTTTTATGTTGTGCCCCCGCTGGTCAGGCTTTGTCCTGCCAATTCCTTTCAGTGATAGCGGACGTTCACTCGTTCTACCCGTTACCAGCTCGAAAAGTAAAAAGCGCAACAACCAACAGCTGCTCACAAGTTCGTTACTCGCCCACAGTGGTGCCCGGCCCAGTACACTGTTATAATGGCCTCAGGGCTCCGAGAAAACGTCCTCGCTCTTCCACTAATGAGGCTCACGAAAATTCGAATCACGTTACTTGACGGATTTCAAAGAAAAACGTGACGCCCTTAGTGCTCGTTAACAAACGACCTACAATAGGTGCACCTATCCCATCCTCATTATTGTTTTACGGCTAGGACTTAATGATGCGCAACCACTAATTACATGCCGGAATACGTCGGGAACCTACTTCTCAAGTACAGCAGTATTTTTACCCTAGCATGGCATCTATGATGTCCTAGAGGCTATGCTTTTGGTTATCGGGTACACCACCCGAACACGACGTTAACAATGGCCCGAGGGCCACGTCCAGGAAACTATGTTTTCCGATATGTGGTGCACCACCCAAGCCAGGCACTTACAGCTGCCAGGGAACGACATTCCTTGATGTACGGTGCACCACCGCCTCACTCGATGCTTGAAGAAGATTCTCGCTACCCAAGAAATGCTCTTGGTACTCGAGCGGCAACATACTGGCTCCCCAATACTTGGGAATTTTTAGCTACACTGCTTGAAACTTCGGCACCTGAAGATGCTCACTATGTACTCAGTACGCAGAACTTACAGGGGAGACTACGACGTTCCTAGGTCTTGAAGATTCGTGCTAGCTTATCATTAAGTCCTATGGGGGCTATTGTCAGAGACATGGGCCAAGGGTACCTGCGCCGCCCGTATATATGACGACCACCAAGCTATCAGTCCAGCAACCGTCAAGGGGAGGCCTGCAAGGGCTGACGCGATCAACCAACGTGGAGATCAAGGCAAACCAAGGCACAATCGCCCTCTATGGATGATAGCTAGGTTCAATCTATTGTAACAAACTAGGAACACAATCTGTTAGCCCGATCGTCCTCGATGTAACCCTACCTCTCCTGCCTATATAAAGGAGGGTAGGGACCTCGAGCATGGGATCCATCTTCCACCTATTCCATCTACATCGTCGCTAGGAGTAACAACCCCTATAAATGAGCATACGAATACAAGAGCAGCCGCACCACTAGAGTAGGGATTAGCGCGCAACGCGTCCCGAACCAGTATAAATCTCTGTGTCTCGTGTGCTACCAAGTGATTCCGTCTACACGATCACGTTGCTGGATATTGCCGGAGCAAAACAATTCGACACATAGAAATAGCTAGGAGCCGGCCCTACAAATCGTATGTGTAGTAGTGTAGCGCGTCTAGTGAGAATTAACGTAGTAGTCTAGCGCGTCTTTAACTAGTTGCTAGCCAACTAGGTAGCAAACCATAGCTAATTTGGACTAATTTTTTAGCCCTACTAATAACTATTTATGTGTATGCAAACCCGCCTTTACACGGCAGACGCTTCCCACAGAACACCTTTTTTTCAGAAGACCCAGCCGGCCCAAACCAAAACAGCCCAGCTGGCTCAGCACAACACCCAAACATTTCCTGGACAATACGGCCGTAGTAGTTGCGTTGTTTTGGTTTGGATATCTCAGCCGGACTGAAACCCCACATTAAAAATAACATACCACAGGCACATATATATACTGGTACAAAAAGGTTAATTATGCTATCATGTTCGTCCAAAGTAGCTAGTTCATTTGAATGACGACTTGGTAGGGAAACGAATCTGTTGGGATGAACATGGGGTCATATACTGTTGCACACATTAATTTATATGGAACGTTGGTACACTGCTAATAATAAGTTTAACCTTACCAATGGAACGTTGGTACACTGCTAATAATAAACACAACGGCAATACGTAGAGATGTGTGCGTGTTGCCGGCCACGTGAGTACACCGTCCACACTCGTGAAGCGTAAACTACAAAACTCGACCACATGGCTTGGTACACTGGAAACGATGACGACTACCCAGTGAAGCACGTTAACGTTTTCGTGCCTGACAAAGATCCACACTTAAAGGCAAAGCCACATGCGCCGATCAATGCGCGCACATGATCATATCCATCGCATCAGAAACGTTGCTGTGCCAGGTTTGCAAGTCAATGCGCTATTGTCAGCGAGAGACAAGCAAGCCCTGCCCTGGTGATTTCTAAGGCTCTACGAAAACCTTTGCAAGATAGTAATACGTACATTTAATTCTTTAAAAAAAATACGTACATTTAACGCTCGCCCCTCCGCTCGCTTGAGAGGCACTGGCGCGTGCCGCTGGGCTTCTCCTCCCGGGCGCCGCCGCCACCGAGATCGTCCACTGTCGCTGGGCTCCTCTTCCCGCGCGTTGCGGCGTCCGAGATCCGCCGCCGCCGCGGAGCCCCTTCCCTGCGCGCGGCCGCTGGAGGCTGGACTCCTCCCCACGCGTCGCCGACTCCGCGCTTCGTGCTCCGCTGCTGGGCTCCACCTCCCCGCGTGAGCTCAGAGATCCTCCACTGCCGGGCTGCTCCTCACGCGAGCTCCGATATCCTCCGCTCACTACAGAATGGACTTATTATCCGGGGTAACGGCCTTTAGTCCCAGTTACCACGCCGGGACAACGATCTCGGGACTAAAGGTGCCACCTTTAGTCCCGGGTCATCGAGCCGCGACTAAAGAGGGACCTTTAGGCCCTCTAGCCGAGCAAACGTGGTCGCACTCTTTAGTCCCGGTTGGTAACCTCAACCGGGACTAAAGGTTCTTTTTCTTTTTCTTTTTTTTTGTTTAATTTGTTTTCAGTTCAGTTACACGTATTTGTTTAATATATAATATGTTTTTATGTACGTATTCTATGCTGCTAATATAAATACACGCACGCATATAATTACATCTAATTCTCATCTCGAGCATTATTATATTCAAATAAAGTATGAACCTATATATATTATAGATATATATATATGTATATATACAACACTTTTATAATCTTGTTCTCAAAAATAACGATATCAATAAACATTTAATTTACACCATTTATTCCTTAGGATCAAAGTAGAACTCGCCGTTGGGATTTAGCACTTTTTTTAGAAGAAATCCTGCTATTGACTTTTGAACTACTTTCAGATGGTTTTTTTGCATGACCCTTCGTTTCAACCATTCAGTCTTGCATTTGAAATAAAAGGAAAAGTATTAATACATATATATATATATATATATATTCATTTAAAAATAAATAAAAAATTGATATATACGTACTCTGAGGACATCTTTAGGAGTTCTTCTTATGTGCGCAGTGATAAATTCACAAACGTAGTATCCACACAAGTTATTACCTGGTTGCTGCCGCAAACACCACTGTACGAGAAGAAGATTTTTCTCATCATCTCACACGTAAATTGAAGTACGATATAGTAATTAAACACGTGGGGAAGTGTATATAGTACAACTTACTTGTATTTCAACTACATTAAGTGGTGCCTTGCAATCCTTGCGATGTTGCCGAATAAACTCTTTCCAAACCCTGTGCGACCAATAATGTACGATCGTTAATAAATTATGGCAAAGTCTATTCAATAATAGTTGTGCACGAGAGATCAAAATTACCCCTGAATAATGTCTATCATATCTTGGTATAGTGCCTGCTCTTTTCTCAACGAGTCAAAGATTACTAACCGACTTGAGTTTAACTCAATGACAATGAGTATCCAATGAAAACTGCATTGGTTTATACACACACCTACATGCATATAAGTTGTATTGATATTACATAAAATGTGTAGACTATATTATTATTAACACTTACTCAAAGTTGTATGGGAAAAGTATTGTTGTCTTGTCGTGCTGCTTCACGAAGAACATCATGATATTCTCCGGTGCTTCAGATACCCACCGCTCCTTGATAATAATACCGGTTTTGAATACGATATAAGGATCAATGAAGCCAACACTGGTGTCTTGTATTCTTTGGAGCTCTGACATCTGGAATCTGTATATAAATATAAGTTACATGTGAGGATAATTATATACACGTACGCATGGAAGTGAGTTTATTAAATAAAAGTAAGAATCACTTACAAACAAAAGGAGCTAATGATTGATTTGTCCAGAGCGTCCAAGTGGTATAGTTGATGCAATTCTTCGAAACTAATATGTAAGATGTCATCACCACGGAAGTAATGATGGTCTCTAAATCTGACAAAGATCCACTGCTCACCCCTGCCACACGCCTGCATGTACCACTTGTTGAGCAAGTATATTTGCGTACCCAATTCATTCAGAGCCGCAGGGTTGTACAGACTTTTGTCATATTTATAAGTCTTCCAGGTATCAACTTCCAGGTTCTGGATTGGAGCTTTGCCCATCAATTGATCCAAGGTTAAACCAGTATCTTCAAAAAAAGTATTAAGGGCTTGAACCGACACTTCTCTAGAGTTGTCTGGTCGATAGACTTCTATGTTGGAACCATATTCATTAGCAACAACAAGATTTTGCATTGGTTGCTTCTGTTGTCCGAGCTGTGGGACATCCTTCCCTAATGCTCTTTTTCTTTTCTTATCTGCATCATGTGACTTCACGAGGGAGAGGTCATAATCTGATAGTGGCGAAGGCTTATGAAGTTCAATCATCTTTTTCTTGTGAGCATCGACCTTCTGCCTCAGCACATCTCGTGGTATGTAAAAGTACGGCTTCTCCTTAAGCTTCGCTTGACTCTTGTTTTTGATATCTATAAAAAAAATCTTTCACTTTTTTGTCTTCTTCAGCTGCTATTTGCTCATCAGTCTTTTCAGGAAGTATTTCTTGAGAAATAACTCTTTTTCTCGGGGTCTTCTTTGCCGTCGGGACCTTAGACGTCTTTGTAGTGCGTCGCTGTGGAGGGGGTGGGGGCGGTGTTGGAGACCGGCGTGGAGGCGATGAGGCCGGTGTTGGTGGAGACCGGCGTGGAGGTGTTGGAGATCGTTGTGGAGACGGTGGGGCCGGTGTAGGAGTTGGAGATCGTTGTGGAGGCGATGGGGTCGGTGTAGGAGTTGGCGATCGCCATGGGGATGAAGTCGTCTCGCCCCCCGCGATGCTGTGATGAGATGGGGAATGAATGATTATGCTAGGCTAGGGGGAGACTCTGCTATAAAAACAAGTTGTGTGTCAATTATTTTTGAAGCCAATAGAAAATTAATGGAAAATAATATTTCATTCACTTTCATTCGTACCTAGGGTGAGGTAGGGGAAGCGGTGGCGCCCCAGGAATGATGATGAAGCGTTTGCGCCATTGAATAAATGTCTTCTCCGCTTCTCCTAGTGTCTTCTCCCCATCACCGCCTTCAATGTCAAGAGGAACATTGATGTAACCTTTGAGCACTCTATCGGCCGAGACGCTAGCATATCCAGGTTGAATAACTGACCCATGGATTCTTGGTGTCTTCGTTCGGTCTATTGGAGATACAACCCCGACAGCCACCATGATTGATGCATTATTACCATCTGGAATGTGCAGCTCACATGTTGTTAGAGGCTCGGTAATGTCATCAACAGGGAAGCGCAACCCGACGTCGTCTTGAATAACTGGCAGCTCCGTAGAAGCACAACTGTTTTTCATCTGACCAACGGGGATAATGGTGACTCCTGGCGTTGATTGCGATTGCATTTGACTCATTGCTAGCTGCACTTGCCTCTTGATCTCCTCCTACATTCTTGCCTCAAGAGAACACATAAATAGAATTACTATGGTACATAACATAAGTACATGTGATAACACATATAGAATTACTAAATCCAATTAAATATAATAACACATAATATTTCATAAGGATAAACAATAATAAGGTATAGGTATTGGAATCGAATCAAAAACACTTTCGATCGAAAAACATGGAAATAAGTATATGTATATATATACACATAGAATGATACAATATATTTTCTCTCTCTCTCAACACATAGAAATAAGTGCATGTGTCTATATCTCTAGATATGCATGTGATAACACATAGAATGTCTCTCTAGATACAATTTTCTCTCTCTCAACACATGAAAATAAGTACATGTATATATACATATAGAAATAATTAAGTACATATGTATACATATAGAATCTCTCTCTATATATAGAGAGAGAGATAGAATATATAATTAGTAAATCCAATTAAATAAATCTAACATGAAATTAAATAAACTAGTAATAGATAATACAATTTAATCTAACATATATCAAAAACTATATTAAAAAACTATCTAAAAAACTATCTAAATAAAATACTAATTAAATTTTAATACATTTAAATTTAACATATATCAAAACCTATCTAAAAAATAACTAAAAACTAACAATAAACTACTAATTAAATTTTAATACATTTTAATCTAACATACGGCCGAGACTTTGTAAAAAAAATCTAAAAAACATGGCCGATCGAGAGCAGCTAGCTATAGCGGATGGCGGGCCGGGCAGGGCGTGCTGGCCGGCCACGGGGCCGAGCTGGGCACCTCGCGCGAGGACGACGTACGGCAAGCTAATCTTCGATCTCGCCTCCACTGATTTCTGAATTTCTTGCAGAATAGTATCAACTTATCCTCTTTCAGGTGATGCTCTAGCCTTCAGTGCTTGTTTGATCTATAGTAGGATGGAAATTACTCAAACATCAGGCATCGCTACAGCTTTAGATTAAAGGACACAGCAATAGGGGAAAAAGGAGCAATTCAAGCGCATATATGCTGATTTAAATTGATCACCGTCTTGTTTAAACTCCCAGTGTTCTCCTCATGCTGCATTAGTGACCGAAATGTTAGAAGACAAGATAAGCATGGGATAGTTCATAGACAATCTGGGGTTCCGAAAACTAGTTTGTAGACGTCGAAATTTAAAAATCACAAATTTGAACCGTCCAAACTTTCTCAAATGGAAAGTTGACCAAAACAGCAATTGTAGATCTTTTTGAGTTTAACAAACTTGGTATTCAAAACTTTTCAATTTGAAGTCATTTAGAGTTCATAATACTAGAGTCAAAGTGTTGTTTTTTCATTTGACCAAATTTGACTTGGTCAAACTTGCTCAAATGAGACACTAAATGACCTCAGATGAAAAAACTCTGAATACCAAGTTTGATCATCTCAACAAGATCTACAATTGTTACATAGCTCATTTTCCCGTTTGAGAAATTTTTATCAAACACTAGTCACAACTTCTTGAATCTCATATAGACTTTTCTAAAACTATGTCACACACTTGTAAAATTTAAACTACATTTTGTTCAAGCTTTCTCAAATAAAAAAATGTCCTATATAAGGATCGTAGATATTGATGAGCTGAACAAACTTGGTATTCAAAACTTTTCAATTTTAGACAATCTGGGGTTCCGAAAACTAGTTTGTAGGCGTCAAAATTTAAAAATCACAAATTTGAACCATCCAAACTTTCTCAAATGGAAAGTTGACCAAAACAACAATTGTAGATCTTTTTGAGTTTAACAAACTTCGTATTCAAAACTTTTCTTTTTGAAGTCATTTAGAGTTCATAATACTAGAGTCAAAGTATTGTTTTTTCATTTGACCAAATTTGACTTGGTCAAACTTGCTCAAATGAGACTAAATGACCTCAGATGAAAAACTCTGAATACCAAGTTTGATCATCTCAGCAAGATCTACAATTGTTACATAGCTCATTTTCCTATTTGAGAAATTTTTATCAAACACTAGTCACAACTTCTTGAATCTCATATAGACTTTCTAAAACTATGTCACACACTTGTGAAATTTAAACTACATTTTGTTCAAACTTTCTCAAATGAAAAAATGGCCTATATAAGGATTGTATATATTGATGAGCTGAACAAACTTGGTATTCAAAACTTTTCAATTTTAGACAATCTGGGGTTCCGAAAACTAGTTTGTAGGCGTCGAAATTTAAAAATCACAAATTTGAAGCGTCCAAACTTTCTCAAATGGAAAGTTGACCAAAACAACAATTGTAGATCTTTTTGAGTTTAACAAACTTGGTATTCAAAACTTTTCAATTTGAAGTCATTTAGAGTTCATAATACTAGAGTCAAAGTGTTGTTTTTTCATTTGACCAAATTTGACTTGGTCAAACTTGCTCAAATGAGACACTAAATGATCTCAGATGAAAAAACTCTGAATACCAAGTTTGATCATCTCAGCAAGATCTATAATTGTGAAGTCATAACATATTACATAATATCCGTCTCTAAAACATAATATATTAAACATGCATCATTGTATCATGCGGGCACAACAGTGAATTTCTTCTTGACGTATGACCCTCGGTTATGATCTTGTCGTAACCATGGAGTGTCTTCATCATTTAACATGATGCTTGGATCTTTCTTCACTATGAAGGGTGGAATTCGGACATTTCTTTCGTAATCTTCTGACATGTCTGACTTGTCTTCAATTCCCACTATATTTATTTTCCCAGAAAGAATTATGTGGCGCTTTGGCTCATTGATCATTGAGTTGATGTCTTCGTTTTTTCCTCTCTTTGATTTTGTAGACATGTCTTTCACATAGAACACCTGACTCACATCAGCAGCAAGGACGAATGGTTCCTCTTTGTACCCAATATTGTTGAGGTCCACTATTGTCATTCCATACTCTTTGTCGACTGTTACCCCTCCTCCGGTCAGCTTCACCCATTGGCACCGGAACAAAGGGACTTTAAAATTAGGTACGTAGTCTAGTTCCCATATCTCTTCTATGCGGTGAAAGGTCCTAATATGGCTAGAGAGGGGGTGAATAGCCTATTTAAAAATCTACAAATCAACTAGAGCAATTTGATTAGTATGACAAATAGCGTAATGCAAACTTGCTCTAGCTCTACAAGGGTTGCAAGCCACCTATCCAACAATTCTAGTTGCAATGAATACTTAGGCACACAAACTAGCTATGTAATTACTCACTAAGAGCTCTCAACCTTGCTACTCTAAAGAGCTCAACTAGATGAATGTAAATAATAAAGCAAGCTCTCAATTCTAATTACACTAAAGAGCTTGTATCAACTAGTTTGCAAGAATGTAAATGAGCGAGTAGAGTGATTATACCAACGTGTAGGGGATGAACCAATCACAAGATGAATATATAGCCAATCACCGGGAGAATGACAAAGAAGAGAGACAATCGATTTTCTCCCGAGGTTCACGTGCTTGCCAACACGCTACGTCCCCGTTGTGTCGACCAACACTTGGTGGTTCGGCGGCTAAGAGGTGTTTCACAAACCTCGTCCACACGATAGGACACCGCAAGAACCGACCCACAAGTGAGGTAACTCAATGACACGAGCAATTTATTAGAGTTACCTTTCGGCACTCCGCCGGGGAAGGTACAACTCCCCTCACAATCACCGAAGGCGGCCACGAACAATCACCAACTCGTGCCGATCCTTCACCGCTGCTCCAACCGTCTAGGTGGTGGCAACCACCAAGAGAAACAAGCGAAATCCGCAGCGCAACACGAATACCAAGTGCCACTAGATGCAATCACTCAAGCAATGCACTTGGATTCTCTCCCAATCTCACAATGATGATGGATCAATGATGGAGATGAGTGGGAGGGCTTTGGCTAAGCTCACAAGGTTGCTATGTCAATGAAAATGTGCAAGAGAGCTTCCTTGAGCCGGCCATGGGGCTATAAATAGAGCCCCCATCAAATAGAGCCGTTGTACTCCTTCACTGGGCAAAACGCGTTCTGACCGGACGCTCCGGTCAGACTGACCGGACGCTGGCTCTCAGCGTCCGGTCGCTCGATGTCAGCCACGTGTCCAGACTCAACGGTCATCAGCCTCGACCGGACGCTGCTCCTTCGAACTGACCGGACGCTGAAGCCCCAGCGTCCGGTCGTTTCCAGTAAGCTCCCCGAGGCATGTTTTTTCGACCGGACGCGTCCGGTCCACCTTGACCGGACGCAGACAGCGTCCGGTGCTCAACCCCTAGCCACTGTACCGCCGAGTCAGCGCGACCGGACGCAGGCAGTCAGCGTCCGGTGCTTCTGGATTCAGCGTCCGGTCACAGGACCGACGCCAGCAACATTTCGATCAACTCCATTTCAACTCTTACTTCTTCACCCTTGCTCAAGTGTGCCAACCACCAAGAATTTTGCATCCGGCGCAATAGAAAATAGACATTTCATTTTTCCAAAAGCGCCTTGTGCACATGTGTTAGCATATTTTCACAAATATTTTCAAGGGTGTTAGCATTCCACTAGATCCTAAATGCATATGCAATGAGTTAGAGCATCTAGTGGCACTTTGATAACCGCATTTCGATACGAGTTACACTCCTCTTAATAGAACGGCTATCTATCCTAAATGTGATCACACTCACTAAGTGTCTTGATCACTAAAACAAAATGGCTCCTATATTTTATACCTTTGCCTTGAGCCTTTTGTTTTCTCTTCTTCTTCTTTCCAAGTTCAAGCATTTGATCATCACCATGCTATCACCATTGTCATGATCTTCGTCATTGCTTCATCACTTGGAGTAGTGCTACCTATCTCATAAACATCTTGATAAACTAGGTTAGCACTTAGGGTTTCATCAATTAACCAAAACCAAACTAGAGCTTTCAATCTCCCCCTTTTTGGTAATTGATGACAACCCTTATACAAAGATATGAATTAAAGTTCATTTGAATCCATGTTGCTCGCCCAAGCTTATTTACCATGTGTAAAGGGTATAGGCAAGTTTCATGAACTCCATATGGTAGTAATTGCTCCCCCTACATATGTGCTAAGAGTTTGGATTGTAGCTTGCACATATGCTTAGATAGGAAATATAGGAGTCAATTTCTACCAAATGATGCTAAGGTATAAGAGATGGACCTTTGAAGCGTGATACCAATCGGAGTGCACCAATAAACCATCCTTAGCACCATTAGTAACTAGACATACACAAAAACTAGAATACCCCATGAGATCAACATTAAAACCAAGGGTCTAGTTTTCATAATGTGAGCATGAGTCTAGTTACTTTTAGCCTATGCATGCTAGTTTTTTCATTTTATCATTCAAACCTATAACTAGCATACACCACACAAGCATGAATGTTGAAACTTGGAATTTGTACCATGCGAGCAAACATATGAAATGTTCATTCAAATGCATCATACAAGTTTATGAGCTTGCTCCCCCTACTTGTGTGCTCAAAATTTTAATTGGTCCCTTTCTCCCTTTCCTTTAGCATATCTCTCCCCTTATGTCCAATGCTCCCCTATCACTTATATCTTTGTTTCTCTCCCCCTTTGTCAACAATTAGCACAAAAGGTGAGCTTAAATTATGGATAGGTTGGGGTGAAACCATGTGAAATAAGGATCATTTTCTCAATTTTGGTTCAATCTAGATTACTTGCAAAAGATATTTAACTCGGTTTGATCCAAGGACAAGCTTCTTCACACCTCCAAATAAGGGTTATCTTGTACCATGTTGAGTTAAACATTTATAGCTCATTTTCTAAATCAAACACTAGGTTTACAAGCCCACAAACATGTCATATGCTACCACTAGATCATTTCAAACATACAAGCAATAGTGGTACCATATAAGCATCAAATTCATTTGATTTTCATGAATGAGCCTAGGACATGATAGGAATGACAAGATGCTCTAAACAAGTCCTTAGTGATGAATGGATGACATGTCAATCAACTTTACCTTGCTTTGCTCGAAGGAGAGGCATGTCATATAGTGGGGGGTGCATCAACACATATTGGAGAAGTCAAGTATGTTCAATTCATTCCTTAGCTTGCAAAACCTCTTCTCATCAAGTGGCTTGGTGAATATGTCGGCAAGTTGATCTTGGTGCCCACACTCTCTATGCAAATGTCCCCCTTTTGTTGGTGATCTCTTATGAAATGATGGCGGACATCAATATGCTTTGTTCTTGAGTGTTGAACCGGGTTGTTGGTGAGCTTGACGGCACTTTCATTGTCACATAGCAATGGCACTTGCTTGAACTTGATTTCAAAGTCACTCAAAGTGGCCTTCATCCAAAGTAATTGTGCACAACAACTACCGGCCGAAATGTACTCCGCTTGGCGGTTGAAAGTGCTACACTATTTTGCTTCTTTGATGACCAAGATACAAGTGATCTTCCCAATAGTTGACATGTGCCCGATGTGCTCTTTCTCTCAACTTTGCATCCCGCATAATCGGAATCCGAATATCCAATCAACTCAAATTTTGCTCCTTTGGGATACCATAATCCAACATGTTGTGTATGCTTCAAGTACCTCAATATTCTCTTTGTTGCCTTCAAATGACTTTCCCTTGGTGAGGCTTGAAATCTAGCACACATGCATACACTAAACATCACATCCGGTCTTGATGCGGTCACATAGAGTAGACTTCCAATCATAGACCGATACATCTTTTGATCCACCACACTAGTACAGAACCGAGCTTTACTCCCGGTGGGGAACCCCCTCTAGTCCCGGTTCCCCACCCGGGAGCAAGCATCCGGGACTAAAGGGGGGGTCCTTTAGTCCCGGGTCAGGAACCGGGACTAAAGGAGGACCTTTAGTCCCGGTGGGTAACACCAACCGGGACTAAAGGTGCCTCCTGACATGCCACGATGGCCGGCACCTTTAGTCCCGGTTGGTAATACGAACCGGGACTAAAGGTTTTTTTCTTTTTTCTTTTCTTTTCATTTTTTTGTTTTCTTTTCAAAATAGGTTTTCGAAGTCGTATTGTACGCTGCTAATTATACATTTATACGCGCATATAGTATGTTTCGGTCAAGCACAATGAACGTATTAAATCACACAATTCAATCATAGAAATATATATATATATATATATATATATATGCATGCATGCATCATATATATATTTACATGCATGCATGCATATGTGTATTTTACATTATATTATTTCATGTGCATATATTACAAAAGATTGCATTATAGTTGTTGTGACATAACAAGTTTCTTCTCATCCTCTAGCTTGGCTTCAATGGCGGTGTTGGGTCAAGTAGAACTCGCCCTTGGAATCGATGACTGCTCATTAAAAAATCCGGCTATAGACTCTTGAATTGCTTTGATTTGGTCTTGCCGTATGACCTTTTCCTCCAACCATCGAGTCTACAGGTTTGAATTAAAGGAAAATAAATTAATATATGTACATATATATATATATAAAGACATAGTAACACAATCAATAATAATAATTAAATGAATATATAGTGTATTTTAACGTATTTTGAGTCTCTCTCAGTAGGAGTTCTTTGGGAGAGCACCTTGATAAACTTGCAAACATAGTAACCACAGAGTTGTTCCCTGTTCACTTAGACACCACTTTACGAGAAAAAGATTTGTCATCCAATCTGGTGATCCGGTGAAAGCTATATGTTGAATTAATAAAGATGATGCGATTCGTGGGACTTACTTTCAAAGGGATTACATTCAATGGCGCTTTGCATTTTTCCATGTGTTGCTTCTCAATAAAGGTTTTCCAAACACCGCCTAATAAAAAATTTGCCACGTCATCGATATAGTTAATCATCATGTTTGTGTGTATATATAGTTGCTAGAGATCTCGAAATTACCTCTGGATAATATCTATCATATCTTGGTAGTCTTGTTGTGGTTTTCTCATCGAGTCATAGATTATCAAGTGACTTTTCACCGATCGATGTCCATCAATATCCATTGATTGCTGCATGTGTTTATAGGATATAACGCATAACACTCATTAATTAACTAGAATCAACATATGAGCCATTAAGGCTATGATCGACATGATTAACACTCACTTGAAGTTATAGGAAAAGAGTATATCCTTCTTGTGGCGTTGGTTCACTAAGAAGTTCATGAGGTTACTCTCGACTCGGACTTCCAATTAGTCATTGGAGTAATTGGGTCTTTGAATACTATATGGGGATCAACAAAACCAATTTCATTGCGACCTTCCTTTCGAGCTCTGTCATTGTAAATCTGCATATATATAGTACTTGTTAGGATAATTTATATGCATATACACACATATGATGAGTTTAATAATAGATCGAAAGAATTATTACTTACAGCAATAGCAGCTAATGATAACTTTGTCCGGAGAGGTCGGTGGCATAGTTGATGAAATTCTGCAAAGTCAACATACATAACATCATCGCCATACGGAACCAATGTTCGTCTCTAATTACGACACCAACGTTAGAAGTCTCCATTGGTAGGCGCTTTGCATGTACCACTGTTTAGCGGTACATTTACGTCCCCGGATCGAGATAAGGCTTGAGGGTTGTATAGACTCGGCCTAGTACAAATTTTTTCTTCCAAATATCAACCTCCGCTTGCGCACTCTCAATGTTTCCATCACCAAACATCTGGTAAAGGTCGAGACCGGGTCTCATCAAGAAATTCACCAAGGTGATCCAAATCGACATCCGGAGGTATGTTTGCTGATGCATTAATCCTAAATTCGAACCATATTCATTACCAACAACTAGCGGGGGATTGATTGGTGCGCTTGTTGTCCGAGTTGGGCAACTCCTTTCCCCTGCCCGCTTTTTTTCTGTGCGCCTCAATTGACTTGGTGAGAGTGCGGTCATAGTCTGATAACGTTGATTTGGATGACTTACGAGATTCCCATTGTTGATGCTTTGGTAAGAAATCACCTTTTTCTTAAAATATCCTGAGCTACGAAAATCACGGTTTCTCCGGGTTTCTCCTTGCTTCTTGATTCATTTTAAGTTTGTCATAGAATCTAGACATGTCTTTTTTATATGCATCAGTTCCTTCTTCCTTCTCTTGAGATATTATTTTGGGAATAACCCTTGGTTTCACGGTGGCTTTCTTTGCAAAAGGGACCGGTTCTTCGCTTGAGGGGTGACCTCTTGCTAGGCTTCTTGGTAGTAGGCGGGGCGGGGAGGCGTTGGAGACCTCCTTGGAGGTGTTGGCGTGGCGTTGGAGACCTCCTTGGAGGTGGCGGCGGCTGCGGCGTTGGAGACCTCCTTGGAGAGGGTGTGGATGCAGCCTCGTCTTCCAACACAATGTCATCGTCTGAGCACTATGATGATCTCAAGGCGATTGAACAATTGGATTTAGATTGGGGAGGATCTGCTACAAAAAAGGAATGACATATTATTATGAGCAGATTGTTAATTATTTAAGCCAATACAAATTAATGATGTAGTGTTTTCATCCGCACATACCTATGGTGAGGTAGTTCAGAGGGAGGTGGAGCCGACATCCACGGAATGATGATGTAAGCGCTTGCGCCATAGAATGAATGTCTTCTCCGCTTCTCCTAGAGTCTTCTCGCCATCACCTCCGGGAATGTCAAGAGGCAAATCACTAAAACCTTTTTCACTTTATCTACCGAGATGGTGGCATATCCTTCTTGGATTATATTCCCATGAATCCTTGGTGTCTTGGTTCGGTCGATAGGATTAACAAGACCGATAGCCACCTTGATTGTGGAATTCTCCTTCGAATGTGTAGCTCACACGTTGTACAAGGTTCATGACGTCATCCACGTGGAAGCGCGATCCTGTGTCCCCTTGATTTGGTATCTCCGTGGAAGCGCAATGCTTTTCAACCCCAGCAGATTGGCTAATGTTGATTCCTCGGCTCGATGCCCGCTGCTTGCACTCACCGCTATTTGCACTTGCCTTTTGATTTCCTCCTGCATTCTCGCTTCAAGGTTTTTTTTTCCGCTCCTGTGCTTCACGCACCGCTTCCTCCAACCTCTGGAGCGGTGTGCCTCTTCTTCCTTCTTTCTCTGGCGACTTCAGAGGAAGGTGCATCCCGAGGGAATCCATGCTCCCACGAGACACTTCCTTTGCCTCTAGTTCGGCCACCATGTTCAATAGTCCCGATGGCGTATGTCAGCTCATCCTTCTCTCTGTTGGGCCTGAACGCACCACTAGCAGTAGCTCTCTGAGCATAAAGCAATCTTTCTGCTTTGCTTCTTGCGCCTTGCGCCATAAACGCACTTCCTCATCTCCTGGTCTAGTGTTCCCCCATGAGCGAAAAACCAATTCTTTGCACGTTCTCCCCACTCGAGTGATTACAGTCCGATACCCTTGGCAAGAAGGTCTGCTTCCATTTTGTTCCACTTCTTAATGGCAGTCGGGTAGCCACCTGATCCCAAGGTATGGTGGTATGTCTTCTGTTGGGCATTATGTTGGTTCTTTATCACCCGACTCACACCCTCTTCCAAGTCTTGTACTTGTACAAACTCATCCCAATAGGGCCTCTGCTTTGAGATCGGGCCTGGGGCGGTAAAATCTGGTGCTATGTTCTTCTTGACATACGTCGTATATAGGTGTTTCTTCCAAGTCTGAACTGGGTGGCCATCTTCTTCATTGCCCAATCCCTAACTCGCTCCTTCAATTCATCACCATCTATTATATCATCATAATCATCTGTTTGGAGCGTGAAATGTACCAAGACATCATTCCAAATTAACGCCTTGTCACGATCGGAGACAAAACTGATATGAGGAGCATTGGTCTTCTTCTTCCATTCACGGGTACTAATCGAGTCGGTCCCGCACAAGGTAACCAGATGGTGCACAAATTTCATTTTATTCGCCCCCGGTTCTCCTGTATCCACATTGAACTCGAGATGATGAAGCGACCCTCCAATGGCTTTTTGGGACCTCGAACATTTTTACTCTTCGTTGTAGTTGTTGATGTCGATCCGTAGGGCTACAAAACATAAACATTATTTTTAATGTCATGAGCACACATAGGACATATGATAATATATATATATAGCTAATAATAAAAAATATATACTTGGCCAATATGTTGTTGCTCATTTTGTTCAAGAGCTAAGTACTGACTCCCGTCATCTACATCCTCTTGCATGTTATTTTTAGCACCATCATCGCCGGCAACTTGAGTGCCAGTGTTGATCAAATTCATCATCAACTCCTCCTCATCCATATTTCTCGGGTCGGCCATCTAGCTTCAAAAACAAAACCAATATATAGTACGTCAAATCTTTGCTTATTACATGCGTAAAATCTACAAACAATATGCATTATTAAATCTTGCCCTCGATCACGGACGCAATTAGCCACACTAGGGACGAACTACGTCGGTACTAGGGCGAATTAGGGCACGAGAAAGGCGGTGTGACAAGAGTGGCGGTGCTCCACTCCGCCAGTATATATGTCTGTACACATGGGTGAACGAGCGGCGGTGCTCCGCCGTATACATAAAACGCATGGACGAAATGCATATGAATACAAATGACGATATATATGTGTTATCCGGTAGCGGTGGCGTCGTCTTGGCACGATGACGTGAGGCGGGCAAGCGTCTTGGCAACGGCAGATTTACGACGTGAGGCGGGCAGGGCGGTGTCGGTGCGTGATGTTGTGATCCTATGTACCATGTGATCAACCATGTAGTCATTCATCATATGAGAAAATTCTATGTTAATAATATAAGTATAAGTCATTATGAAATGTAAGTATATGTGTCTTAAGAAATGTAAGTCATTATGAAATATAAGTCATTCATCATATGAGAAAATTCTATGTTTATTATACAAGCCATGGATTTATATCGATCCAATTAATTTCTAAAGTAATTTTATTGGTGATCCTTAATTATACTTGTCATTTAGAGTTCCAAATATTCAAAACTTGCCTTAAGATATGTTTTTATTTAAAATCATTTAGAGTTCCAAATATCGGCATTAGTACCTCTTGGAGGGCCTCGGGCGTGGCGGTGGGGCAACGCGCAGTGGGCGTGTCGGGCGCGGAGGAGGCGCGGTGGAGGCCACGGGCAAGCGGAGGAGGAGCACGGTGGAGGCCACGGGCAACGCGCAGGAGGGCGTGTCGGGCGCGGAGGAGGGCGCGGTGGAGGCCACGGGCAAGCGGAGGAGGGGCACGGTGGAGGCCACGGGCAACGCGCGGTGGAGGCGTGTCGAGGCGCGGAGGAGGGCGCGGTGGAGGGCCACGGGCAAGCGCGGAGGAGGAGAGACGGCGCAGCAGTGGAGGCCGCCTGACGAGGAAGAAGAAGCGGCGGCGCGGTGTCACGGAAGGCGAACGGACGCCACGAGGAAGAAGAGAGAGCGCGGCGGTGTTCGACGAGGAAGAAGACGAGCGGATCGATCTGCCAAAGGCTGGAGGTTATATAGCGAGGAGAATTACTCCGGTGCCATCCACCAACCGGGAGTAAAACCCTTTACTCCCGTGGGTGTTACCAACCGGGAGTAAAAATTTTACTCCGGTGCGTGTTACCAACCGGGAGTAGAGATCTCTTTACTCCCGGTTGGTAACACGCTACGAGAGTAAAGGATTTTTTGGCAGGGCATGGCTGCAGCCCACCACCTTTACTCTCCGGGTGGGCTTCCCACCCGGAGTAAAGGTGGCTGCAGCTTCGTTCCCACTTTTTTTTAAGCAATAGTCTTGTTACATACAATAGAAATGCAATAGTTTTTATTAAATACATAGTAAATTAAATAAAAGGCATAAAATTATTTTGTTAAAAATATGAATTTTATTTTTGTTATTGCACATAGGAAAAATCGATAACCTAACTTTTTTTTTTTTTGTTAGAATTATAAAACATAATGGAACTAATATTTATTATTTCGTTAATGCAAAAATGTAGTGTTTAATTAAAATTATTAAAATTATTGGTTTTGGACAGAAATTTGTTTTCATATCATTTTAACGTTAATATTTTAATTTTTCATCACTCGGATCCTAATAATTTACCTTTTGAGAGAGAAATCCCACCAAATCAAACATTGATTTAATTTAAAACATGACATAATAAACATCTGAATTCACAATTATTACATAATATCTCAAACACACACTATATTAAATCACTATATCATCAAGTGGGCACAATGAAGAACTTCTTCTTTATGTATGTCCCTTGGTTATGATCGCTTCCCGTAACCATGGAGTGTCCTCATCATTTACCAAGATGCTAGGGTCTTTGTTCACTTTGAAGGGCGGAATTCGGTCATCCTTTTCATATTCTTCCGACATGTCCGACTTGTCCTCAATTCCCACGATGACTCTTTTCCCCGAAAAGAACTATGTGGCGCTTTGGCTCTTTGGTTGAGTCATTATCATTTTCCCTCTTTTTGGTTTGGTAGACATATCATTGACATAGAACACCGATTCACATCCTTGGCAAGGACAGAATGGTTCGTCTTTGTACCCAATATTACTAAGGTCTCTTGTTGTCATTCCATACTCGTTGTCTCATCACATCCGCCTCCGGTCACCTTGACCCATTGGCACTTGAACAATGGGATCTTCAAAGTAGGTGCATATTCTAGTTCCCATATTTCATCTATCGTCCATAATATATCCGCTTATTCCCATTCGGTCTACATGGCATCTATCACGGACACCACCTTATTTTGGTTGGTACTCCTTTTATCTTGGGCTCTTGTGTAGAATATGTTCCCATTTATCTCGTACCCTTTGTATGTGACGATATGCCATGATGGTTGCATAGCCAATAAATCTGATTTGCTCATGGATGCTCTCATCACCTTGACATTTTTTTCGCAACCAACCGCCGAAAGTTTCCATGTGCTTATCGTAATCCAAGCTTCGATCTTCCCAGAAACTTCGGATCGTAAGAGATCCTTGTGTGTCTCAATATACGGATCTACCAAAGAGGAGTTCTGTAGAACTGTGTAGTGCGCTTTATTGAAATAATCATCATCCGTACCAATATATGTTTTCCTCCCTAGTGTCCCCTTTCCGCTTAGTCTCCCCTCATGTCTCGATTCAGGAACACCAATCGAGTCAAGGTCGGGAATAAAGTCAACACAGAACTCAATGACCTCTTCTGTTCCATAGCCCTTGGCGATGCTTCCTTCTACGCGAAACACGGTTGTGAACATATTTCTTTAGGACTCCCATGAATCTCTCTAAGGGAACATGTTGTGTAGGAACACAGGGACCGAGAGTGAAAATCTCCTTGACTAGGTGAACTAGGAGGTGTGTCATAATATCAAAGAAGGAAGGAGGAACACTAACTCAAAGTCGACGAGACATTGAACCACATCATTACAGTAGTTTAGCTAGATCAGTTGGATCAATTGCCTTACGAGAAATTGCATTGAGGAATGCACATAGCTTTACGGTGGCTAGACGTACATTTGGAGGTAGAATTCCTCTTAATGCAACTGGAAGTAATTAAATCATGAGAACGTGTGATCCATGGGACTTTAAGTTACTGAAATTTCTTCTCGCACATTTATAATACCCTTTATATTCGAGGAGAATCCAGATGGTACCTTGATGTTGTTTAAGCATTCAAACATGATTTCCTTCTCCTCTTTGCTTAGAGTGTAGCTAGCGGGGCGTAAGTAATGGCGTCCATCATCTGTCTTCTCTGGATGTAGGTTGTCTCTTTCTCTCAAACAACGCAGGTCCTGTCGTGCTTCAAATGTGTCCTTAGGCTTTCCATACACACCCATAAAGCCTAGCGAGTTCACACAAAAGATTCTTCGTCAGTGCATCACGTCGATCGAGCTACGGACCTCCGGGACTTGCCAATAGGGTAGGTCCCAAAATATGGACTTTTTCTTCCACATGGGTGCGTGACCGTAGGCGTCTTTTCGAATAGGTTGGCTTCCATGTCCTTTTCCAAAGACGACTTTCACATCATTGACCATATCGAGTACATCCTCACCGGTTCGGTTGCGAGGCTTGGTCAGGTGGTCTGATTTCCCTTTAAAATGCTTACCTTTCTTTCTTACGGGGTGATTTGCAGGAAGAAATCGACGATGGCCAAGGTACACGACCTTTCGACATTTTTTCAAGAATACACCTCTAATATCACCGAAGCAGTGTGTGCATGCATTATATCCCTTGTTTGACTGTCCTGAAAGATTACTTAGAGCAGGCCAATCATTGATTGTTACGAACAACAATGCTCGCAGATCAAAGTGTTCCTGTTTGTACTCATCCCACACACGTACACCTTCTTTATTCCACAAAATGAGAAGTTCATCAATAAGTGGTCTCAGGTACACATCGATGTCATTGCCAGGTTGCTTCGGGCCTTGGATGAGCACAGGCATCATAATGAACTTCCGCTTCATGCATAACCAAGGAGGAATGTTGTAGATACTTAGAGTAACAGCCAAGTGCTATGACTACTGCTTACGCTCTCCAAAAGGATTGATACCATCTGTATTTAAAGCAAACCTTAAGTTTCTTGCGTCATTTGCAAACTCAAAATTCTCTCGTCGATTGCTCTCCACTTTGGGACCCATCGGCGGGTGTCTCAACATATTGTCTACCTTACGGTCTTCTTTGTGCCATCGTAACAATTTTGCATGTTCTTTGTTTCTGAACAGACGTTTCAAGCGTGGTATTATAGGAGCATACCACATAACCTTGGCAGGGATTTTCTTACGTGGACGTTCGCCCTCAACATCACCAGGGTCATCTCGCCTGATCTTATACATCGACGCATGGCATACCGGGCATGCATCCAATTTCTCGTACTCTTTGCCACGGTATAGGATGCAGTCATTAGGACATGCATGTATCTTCTCTATTTCTAGCCCCATAGGATGTAGACAACTTGTTTTGCTTCAGAGGTAGTGGCGGGCAATTCATTGTACTTGAAGCATCTTCTTTTTGGATTTTAGTAACTCTCCAAATCCCTTGTCAGATACACCATTCTTTGCCTTCCATTGCAGCAATTCTAGTGTGGTTCCCAACTTTTTCTGCCCTGCATCACAAGTTGGGTACAACAATTTCTTGTGATCTTCTAGCATCCGCTCGAACTTGATCTTCTCCTTTTCACTTTCACATTCTCTTTGTGCATCACGAATGACGACAAAGATCATCACCAGCTCATCTTCTGCGACTACCTCTTCTTGACTTCTCCCATTGCGGTATCATTGAAGCACGCACCATCGTGAATAATATCATTGTCGTCCCCATTGTTCTTCTTCATCTTCTTCCATTACAACACCGTTTCTCCGTGCTTTGTCCAACAAATATAGTTTGGCATGAAACCCGACTTGAACAAGTGTGAATGAAGAGTCCTTGAGCAAGGATATTCCACCGTATTCTTACATATGGCACATGGGCACACATGAAACCGTCGCGTTTGTTTGTCTCGGTGCAAGACGTAATAAAGAATGCACGCCAATAATGAACTCTTGTGAGCGGCGATCAGCATTATACATCCAATGACGGCTCATCTGCATTACATGACATAAATATCATATTAAAACCTAGATCATAATTAATTATTTATACAACATGCGTGCCACCACAAAAGATACAAATTTATGAAAGCATCGCTACAATGTAGACAATCCCAACTACCACTAAAAGAACTAAAGCTAAAATACATTTCAGGAGCACAAGGATTTCGCGACCAATCTCAACTAAAATGCAGACAGATCCCCGATTGTGCAACATCTTTGGGCTTCTTCGGTGGATCAACGCCTCATTAGCCATTAGTATCTCTTTTGTTGTGCAAGATATTTTTGCACGAGTTCAACATACTCTTCCTCCCAAAGAGAAGCCTCGAACATCGTCCACCGCCATCCCACTGAAATTAAAACAAAAATTAGAACTTTAATCACAACCATCATGAAAATAGGTATAAACTAACCATAATCATTAAATACGATAAAATAACTCACATTGCGATCCGGACACTTGTAGAAGATACGATCCTTGTTGGGACCCTCCTTCTTCACTCGGTACTCCATCACAATCTTCATCTCATCACGACACTTGCCGCATGGAATGAGAGGAAGGCCCGCCTAAGTCGCTTTGGAAACCCATGAGAGGCCGAGGGACCCGGAAGCGATTGCCATCTACTCTCTATACTCATTTTTTAATACACTATAAATTTCTTCTTTTATAAACAAATAAAATTAACAAACTATAAAATTATCTAGATCTCTAAACAATGATATTTTTAATGGTCATTGTGTTCTCGCCTTCTTTCAAGCGGAGTAAGTAATTCATATGATATTTTCGCAAATTAATGTAAGAATGGGAATGTACACACATAACAGATTACTACTACGACGATATCGGGACGTGTGAATAAATAACCATCCATACTAGTTGACCTTGCTTACATGATCATCTCGGCGAGCATTTCTCCACCGGACGGCACCGCATTTGCCAGCCCACGGAAGAGCTCCAATTCTACGAGGAAGGGAACACGGTCTTCCACGACCGTTGCCGCTCTCCCTCGTAGAATCAAAGCTCCTCCTTGACGTCCGTTACCGCTCGGCAGAGAACGTGCTTTCGCCGAGATGAACACGGTCCGCAAAGTTCAACTAGTATGGATTTTCTATAATTTTCTAACTATTTTCTAAGTTTATATTTATATATATACTACGTTTGGGTACGGTGATTGACGACTACTGCGATTTATATCGGGACATGTGAATAAATAACCATCCGTACTAGTTGACCTTGCTTACGTGATCATCTCGGCGAGCATTTCTCCACGGGACGGCACCAGATTTGACCACGGAAGAGCTCCAATTCTACGAGGAAGGGAACACGGTCTTCCACGACCATTGCCGCTCTCCTCGTAGAATCAAAGCTCCTCCTTGACGTCCGTTACCGCTTTCGGCAGAGAACGTGCTCGCCGAGATGAACACGGTCCGCAAGTTCAACTAGCTACTTTAACCTTATTTCATGTAAATATGCAAGCTTGAAGTGATTTTGAGCTCAAATTGCTTACAAATGAAAAAAACCAAAATAAAGAACCATATATATATATAGTGAACAAAATGAGATAAGACAATGGTGAAAAATGAGAGTATGAGATTGGTAACCTTTACAATCCAAGAATCGACGGAGGAATCAAGAAATCGATGGAGGAATCGAATAATGGATGGAGGAACAATGGAGGAAGGGAGGAAGCAAGAACACTACTGCAGTGAGCTTCAAAATGTCTTTGAGCTCGGGCTCGGGGAGGAAGGAGGAGACGGCCGATTTATAAAGGAGAACATTTAGTCCCGGTTGGTGGATCCAACCGGGACTAAAGGTAACTTTCAACCCCGGCGCAGCCACGGCCCGGGAGTAGAACCTTTACTCCCGGTTGGAGCCACCAACCGGGAGTAAAAAGTATACTTTAGTCCCGGTTGGTGGCTCCAACTGGGACTAAAGGTCCCTGCCACCTCTGTCTGGCGCAGTAGCCGTTGGGGCAGGGACCTTTAGTCCCGGTTGGAGACAACAACCGGGACTAAAGGTATTTCTAGTCCCGGGCGCAAAAAATTCCGGGACTAGAGCCCATTTTAGCCGAGGATCAAAGGTCTGTTCTCTACTTAGTGGACCTTTAGTCCCGGTTGGAGCCACCAACCGGGACTAAAGGTATCTCTAGTCCCGGGCGCAAAAAATGCCGGGACTAGAGCCCATTTTGACTGAGGATCAAAGGTCTGTTCTCTACTAGTGCCATGTTGCCACTAGCATCACTATCCAAGCTTCCACTTGTCCCCATTGGTGTACTAATAGCTTTACTCTCATCCATTTCAAACTTCTTGAGCATGTCCTTGATATACTTGCCTTGACTCACAAATGTGCCATTCTCCATTTGCTTGATTTGAAGACCAAGGAAGTAACTAAGTTCTCCAATCATAGATATCTCAAACTCACTTGCCATCATCTTGCCAAACTCCTCACAAAATTCTTGATTTGTTGATCCAAAGATGATATCATCAACATAGATTTGCATTACAAACAAGTCATTTCCAAGCCTTTTGGTGAAGAGAGTGGTGTCAACCTTTCCCATCTTGAATCCTTTAGAGAGTAGGAAATCCCTCAATCTCTCATACCATGCTCTAGGTGCTTGTTTCAATCCATACAAAGCCTTTCTCAACTTGAACACATGGTTGGGTTTCTTATCATCTTCTTCAAAACCGGAGGTTGCTCAACATACAAGCTCATTCATGTACCCATTGAGAAATGCACTCTTCACATCCATTTGATATAGCTTGATGTTGTGGGCACAAGCATAGGCTAACAAGATCCTAATTGCTTCCAATCTTGCAACCGGGGCATATGTTTCTCCGAAGTCAAGACCTTCAACTTGAGTGTAACCTTGAGCCACTAATCTTGCTTTGTTTCTTATTACTATCCCATCTTGATCTTGCTTGTTCCGAAAGACCCACTTTGTTCCAATCACATTATGATTCTTAGGCCTCTCAACTAACTCCCATACTTGGTTTCTTGTGAAGTTGTTTAGCTCTTCATGCATAGCATTGACCCAATCAACATCATTCAAAGCTTCATCTATCTTCTTAGGCTCAATGGATGACACAAATGAGAAGTGCTCACAAAATGATGCCAATCTTGATCTAGTTTGCACACCTCTTGAAATATCACCAATGATAGTGTCCAATGGATGATCTCTTGCAACATTGGTTGGTTGAAGCACTTGCACTTGATTTCTAGCATTTGGTTGAGATGATGAACTAGACACTTGTTGATCTTGCACATTGTCATCACTAGTATTTGCTAGACTTTGATCATGAGAACCACTAGCTTGCACATTTGAGTTAGAGAGCACTTGATTCTTGTTATCTTCAACATCAATCACCTCTCTAGGCCTTATATCACCAATGTCCATGTGCTTCATTGCATTGATCAATGGAGTGCCTTTCACATCATCTAGATTCTCATCTTCCTCTTGGGAACCATTTGTTTCATCAAATTCCACATCATGAACCTCCTCAAGAGTACCACTAGCCAAATTCCAAACTCTATAAGCCTTGCTAGTAGTGGAGTAACCAAGCAAGAACCCTTCATCACATTTCTTTTCAAACTTGCTCAATCTAGTGCCTTTCTTCAATATATAGCATTTACATCCAAAAACCCGAAAGTATGCTATGTTGGGTTTTCTTCCATTTAATAGCTCATAGGGTGTCTTCTCCATCATGGGGTGACAATAGAGTCGGTTGCTATAATAGCAAGCCGTGTTGATTGCTTCGGCCCAAAATAAATGACTCACATTGTACTCACTCAACATTGATCTTGCCATATCAATCAAGGTTCTATTCTTTCTTTCAACTAGCCCATTTGATTGAGGAGTATACTTGGCCGAGAATTGATGTCTAATTCCAAATTCATCACACAACTCATCAATTCTAGTGTTCTTGAATTCACTACCATTGTCACTTCTAACTTTCTTTATGGTTGTTTCAAACTCATTGTGAATGCCCTTGACAAATGATTTGAATATTGCGAACACATCACTCTTGTCACCAAGAAAGAACACCCAAGTGTATCTAGTGAAATCATCCACAATCACAAATCCATATTTGTTTTCACCAATGCTAGTGTATGTGGTTGGTCCAAACAAGTCCATGTGCATCAACTCAAATGCCTTAGATGTGCTCATCATGCTCTTCTTAGGATGTGTGTTACCAACTTGTTTTCCGGCTTGACATGCACTACATAGCTTATCCTTTTCAAATGTGACATCTTTCAAGCCTCTAACTAAGTCATGCTTAATCAACTTGTTCAATTGTTTCATTCCAACATGACCAAGCCTTCTATGCCATAACCAACCCATGCTAGACTTAGTGATCAAACATGTTGACAATTTAGCCTCACTAGCATTGAAATCAACTAAGTATAGATTCTCATATCTAAATCCTTTGAATATCAAGTTAGAGCCATCTACACTTATGATCTCTACATCATCCACACCAAATATGCACTTGAAACCAAGATCACACAATTGAGCTACCGACAATAAGTTGAAGTTCAAGCTTTCTACTAGTAGCACATTGGAAATGCTCAAGTCATTGGATATTGCAATCTTACCAAGTCCCTTGACTTTGCCTTTGCCATTGTCACCAAATGTGATACTATCAATCCCATTGCTCTTGCTTTCATTGATTGAATTGAACATTCTTGGATCATCGGTCATGTGTTGTGTGCACCCACTATCAAGCACCCAATGCCTTCCTCCGGCTTTATAATTTACCTACAAAAGAAGATCAATTCTTTTTAGGTACCCAAACTTGCTTGGGTCCTTGTAGGTTAGTCACCAAAGTCTTTGGTACCCAAATGGCCTTCTTCTTTGGGCCCACAATCGGTGTACCAATGAACTTAGCCGTCACACCATTGGCACCCTTATAAAGCATGTAACAAGAATCAAATTTGATTGAGGATACATTAGGTAGCTTGTTCTTGTTAGTCTTGCAATTTTGCTCTATATGCCCAACTTGCTTGCATCTATTGCAAAACCGACCATTGCCCTTCACAAAGCTAGCTTTGGGAGTGACAAAACCGCCTTGCCTTTCTTGGGGTATAGCCTAATCCCTCTTTGTTGAGAGAAAACCTTTGGCTACCCAAGCACTTTAGCAAGCGGGCATCTCCACCATAGGCATTGCCTAAGGCATGAGTGAGCTCATTCACCTCCTTCTTGAGGGTTTCATTTTCCACCATTAGTGATGTATCATTCATAGGTGGAGTGGTAATGGTTGTGCTACAAGAGGGGTTAGTGGGAGCAATAGCAATAGGCTTATAAGTAGATTCATTGATAAGATCACATGTTAGTCCCACATCACATGTAACTATCACTTGCTCCTCCTTGGCTTCCTCCTTCTTGACTTGCTCAATGAGAGAGGAGTGAGCCTTTTCAAGCTTAGAGTGAGCTTTGCCAAGCTTCTCATGGGCATCCACTAGCCCCTCATGAGTGGCATTGAGCTCATCAAAGGATTGCTCAAGAAATTTGACTCTCTTGTTCAATTCCTTGCACTCCTTTCTCTTCATCTCAAAGCAAGTATGCACTTGCTCACACATGTCCATGAGCTCCTCCTTGGAGTATTCCTCCTCCTCATCATCACTCCTACAAGCATCACTTTCATACTCATCATCATCACTCACATCATATTTTACCTTGGTAGGTTTTACCATGAGGCACGTTGATGGAGTGTCAAGATGGAGGGCTTGTCGTTGATGGCGATGCTTGCTAGTGCTTTCTTGATTGATTTATTGCCATCATCACTAGAGTCATCACTATCCGATGAGCCATCACTATCCCAAGTGACCACATAGCCTCCACCCTTCTTCTTCTTTTGAAAGGTCATCCTCTTCTCCCTCTTCTCCTTCTTTTCTTTCTTATCCTTCTTGTGTTTGTTCTTCTCATCTTCATCATTATCACTATTGTAAGGACAATTGGCTACCACATGATCGGGACTCTTGCAATTATAGCATCTTCTCACATATTCTTTGCTCTTGGTATGATCTCTTCTTTTTCTTGCACCATAGCCTTTCTTCTTCATGAACTTGCCCATCTTGCGCACAAAGAGAGCCATAGATTCATACCATCTGTACTTAAGGCAAACCTTAAGTTTCTAGCCTCATTTGCAAACTCTGGAAATTCCCTGTCTATCGCTCTCCACTGGGACCCATCAGCTGGGTGTCTCAGCATATTGTCTACCTTATGGTCTTCTTTATACCACCGCAACAACTTTGCATGGTCTTTATTTCTGAACAAATATTTTAAGCGTGGTATTATAGGAGCATACCACATAACCTTGGTAGGGATTTTCTTTCTAGGACGTTGTTCACCCTCGACATCACCAGGATCATCGCGCCTGATCTTATACCGTGATGCTTTACATACCGGGCATTCATCCAAATTCTCGTATTCATTGCCATAGTAGAGGATGCAGTCATTAGGACATGCATGTATCTTCTGGATTTTTAATCCCAAAGGGCAGACAACCTTTTTTGCTTCGTACGTAGTGGTGGGCAATTCATTTGGCTTCGGAAGCATCTTCTTTATGAGGTTCAATAAATTCCCAAATGCCTTGTCGGATACACCATTCTTTGCCTTCCACTGTAGCAATTCCAGTGTTGTACCCAGCTTTTTTTGCCCCTCTTCGGCCGTCGGGTATAGCAACTTCCTATGATCCTCAAGCATGCGCTCGAACTTAACTTTCTCTTTTTCACTTTCCCATTCTTGTTGTGCATCACGAATGGCATCGCCAAGAGCATCACCGAGATCATCTTCTACCGCTACCTCTTCTTCATCTCCCCCCATTGTAGTATCATCAAAGGCACCATACTGAGCAATAATGTCATCAATGTCTAAATCTTCTCCTTCACCTTCTACCATCATGACTCCGCTTTCTCTATGCTTAGTCCAACATATATAGTTTGACATGAAACCTGACTTAAGCAAATGTGAATGAAGACTCATTGAGCTTGAATATTCCTTTAAATTCTTACATAGGGCACATGGACAGCACATGAAACCATCCCGCTTATTTGCCTCGGCCACACCTAAGAAATAGTGCAAGCCCTCAATAAAGTCTTGGGAGCGGCGATCGGCATTGTACATCCAATGGCGTGACATAATCTGTATTACATGACAAATTATGAAAACCTTGAACATAATTAAGTATTTTATTACACAACATAGATGACACACACATGGTTGATCAATTAACTAAGCCTGGCTACAACATAAGCAATCCCAACTATCACTAAACAAACTAAAACTACAATGCACTTCAGTAACATAATTATTTCGTGATCGTACACAACTAAAACAGACAAATCATTCTTCTGTTGAATATCAATAAGCTTCTCCTGCTGGCTCACTGCCTCATCAACAGCAGCCGAATTCTGCACGTATGTAGCATAATCTTCCTCCTAGTACCAACCATCGCATCCATTGCCCTCCCACTGAAATTAAAGCCAAAAAATATTTAGTCAAAAATATTCAAGAAAAGCAGGTCAATTAGCCATAATAATCAAATACGTAAGAAACTCACATCGCGATCTGGGCACTTGTAGAAAATACGACCCTTGTTGGGTCCCTGTCTCTTGACTCGGTACTCCATCACAATCTTCTGCTTACACTTGCCGCAGATAATGAGAGGGAGTTCTGGCCTCAGTCGTTTCGCAACCGAACGAGAGTCCGAGGATCCGGTACCAGTTGTCATCTACTTTCTATACTTATTTTTGCAAACTACTGTAAATTTCACATTTTCTAAAATAATATATTTAAACAAAACTAAAATTATTTATTTATCTAACTAAACCATGAAATATGTACTATGTATAATAGTAAAATACCAAACTATCAAGTGATTTTACTATTGTAAATCATCATGTGATTTTGAGCTAAAAATGACATAGAAATCACATAGCTCAAAAACATATTTCAATAAATAACCATCCGTACTAGTTGACCTTGCTTACGTGATCATCTCGGCGAGCATTTCTCCACCGGACGGCACCGTACTTGGCCAAGGAAGAGCTCCGATTCTACGAGGAAGGGAACACGGTCTTCCACGACCGTTGCCGCTCTCCCTCGTAGAATCAAAGCTCCTCCTTGATGTCCGTTACCGCTCGGCAGAGAAAATGCTCGCCGAGATGATCACGGTCCGCAAGTTCAACTAGTACGGATTTTCTACAATTTTCTAACTATTTTCTAAGTTTTTCATTTTATGGAAAAATTAATTCTAAGATCACGTAAGCCGCTGGGGATGAGGATGGCGCGTGCTCCAGCGAGGACGAGCGAGGCGTGATTTTGATGAACTAATTTAACTTTTGTTTATCCAAACATATATGCAAATCATCATGTGATTTTGAGCTAAAAATGACATAGAAATCACATAGCTCAAAAACATGTTTCAATAAATAACCATTCGTACTAGTTGACCTTGCTTATGTGATCATCTCGGCGAGCATTTCTCCACCGAACGGCAGCGTACTTGGTCAAGGAAGAGCTCCGATTCTACGAGGAAGGGAACACGGTCTTCCACGACCGTTGCCGCTCTCCCTCGTAGAATCAAAGCTCCTCCTTGACGTCCGTCACCGCTCGGCAGAGAAAATGCTCGTCGAGATGATCACGGTCCGCAAGTTCAACTAGTACGGATTTTCTACAATTTTCTAACTATTTTCAAAGTTTTTCATTTCATGGCAAAATTAATTCTAAGATCACGTAAGCCGCCGGGGACGAGGATGGCGCGTGCTCCAGCGAGGACGAGCGAGGCGTGATTTTGATGAACTAATTTAACTTTTGTTTATCCAAACATATATGCAAATCATCATGTGATTTTGAGCTAAAATGACATATAAAATCATAATAAAGTCCAACATATAAAGTTACACATGCATCTACATCGCAAAATTAGATAAGTTACTGATAAAACATAAGAGGATTAAGTTTGTTACTTCCAAAATCGAAGAGCAACACCAATGGGGGGGAAGAGAGCAAGAACAACAGCAAGCTGAAGAACAGAGGCAGTAAGTTTGAATGGAATGGCTCGGGCTCGGAGAGAAAGAAATGAGCCGTTGTATAGGCCCGCATAATTAGTCCCGGTTAGGTGGCCAAACCGGAACTAAAGGTTAATATTTATTCTCGGGATATTACCCAAACCGGGACTAAAACCTTTAGTCCTGACTGGTATTATCAACCGGGACTAAAGGTTGGTAATACCAGCCGGGACTAAAGATCCCTGCCTCTCGGACGACCGTTGGGCAGGGACCTTTAGTCCCGGTTGGTATTATGAATCGGGACTGAAGTGTCCTTTAGTCCCGACGATAAAAAAATACCAAGGCTAATGCCAAATTGAGACATCGTTCTAAAGTAGTCTGTTCTCTAGCAGTGACTGCCGAGTTCCGAAATACGCCGCCACCACCGAGCTTCTTCCCCTAGCTTCCGCATGTGCCGAATCTCTCTTTGTCTTCAACGTCACCAATCTTCCATCCTGCCGTCGACATAGATCTGGCCGGGGCAGTGGGCAGCTCCGTCACCAAGCTCGGCGAGCTCCTGCACCGGGAGTACAAGCTGCAGATGGGCCTGCCGGAGCAAATCGAGTATCTGAAAAATGAGCTCGAGAGTGCACACACGGCTCTCTGCAAGGTGGGCGCGACGCCGCCGGAGCAGCAGGATCCACAAGTCCGGCTCTGGGCTCGCGAGGTCAGAGAGGCGTCCTATGAGATGGAGGACATCCTCGATGCCTTCCTCGTCGATGTCGTGGAGGGGGCCGCCCCACCTGAGAACAAGAATGCCCTGCTTCAACGTCTCAAGAAGATGACGGCCAAGCTGTTGAAGAAGAGCAAGGTGCGCCACGACATTGCCGGCGCGATCGAGGACATGAAGAAACGACTCCAGGAGGTGTGGGACCGCCGCGACAGGTACTCCATACCCGTTGCAGTGGCTGCGCCGGGCACCAAACTGGATCCTCGCCTTGTGGACATGCACAAAGAGGCAGCACAGATTATCGGCATCGAGAGGACGAGGGCCGAGCTCATAGCCATGCTTCAGTCATCGACCCATGGCCATGGAGATGCTGGTGCCTGTGGTGGGAGCTGGTGGTGTACGACGAGCTGAGTCTGGGATATGATTGTCGAGCCTTTGTTTCGGTTGGCCGCAATCCTGACCTGGTGCAAGTCTTCACCAGCATCTTCCTCCTTCTCGACGAAAAAAAGTACAAGGCCATTCGTGATGTAAAGGACCTACAACTGCTCATTGGCGAACTCCGAAAATTCCTTGAAAACAAGAGGTATGCATTAATCAGTTGTCACCAGATTATCAATAGTTTCTCTGTTTCAATTTATGATTATATATATATATATATATATATATATATATATATATATATATGTATGTATATCTGCTACACTGTTCGTGCTGTGTGCATACTATTGGGGAGCATACATACGTTTACCATTTAATTTGAAGATGTTTCTTTCTCATTATGGATCGATGATGCAGTTGTGGTACAATTAATACTTCTTCTTGCTAGGGAATTTATATTTGATAAACAAATCTAAGATGTTTGTTTTTTTCATTATGAATCAAAGCTGCAGTTGTGGCACAATACTCCTTTTTTGCTAGGCAATTTATATTTGATAATGCAAAGTTATAAAGTACCACTGTCAGATTCTACCTTGAGTAGAGGAATCCGGATTTTCATCCTTTGTCTAAAAATCTATAAAGTGCCACTAGTATGTAATTTTCAAAGACTAAATAAAAGTGAGACATCACCCATATTCAATACTCGTATAGTACAGATGTAGTGCCGCTCTTCTTCTCCTTTGTACAGTATAGTATAGTATAGACGATAGATGCTCCAGGGTTTACTAACTCTGCCTATTCATTTGTACTGTCTTTTTGGTAGGTACTTCATCATTATTGACGACGTATGGGACATAAATTCCTGGCAAGCAATAGGATCAGCCTTGCATCGGAACAATAACGGAAGTAGAGTAGTCAAAACTACTCGAAATCTTGAAGTAGCCTGCAGCGATGAAATTTACAAGCTTGTCCCTCTTTCACATGATAACTCAAAGAAGCTCTTTTATATGAGGCTATATGGCGGTGAAGACAAATGTCCTGCTCATCATCCTTTGAAGAGGCATCCCAAAAAATTCTAGACAAATGTGGCGGTGTGCCAATAGCTATCATCACAATGGCTAGCTTGTTGGTGGGCAAATCAAGAGAGGATTGGTTTGAGGTCTGCAGCTCTCCTGGTTTCTATCATGCCAGAGAGAACAAGCAAGTAGATGATACTGTGTGGATATTGTCCCTTAGCTACTTTGATCTGCCTTCTCATTTGAAGACCTGCTTACTGTACCTAAGTGTGTATCCCGAAGACTATGAGATCGAGAAAGATTCTTTGATATGGAAATGGGTAGCAGAAGGCTTTATAGAGAAGAAAATAGGAACAAGCCTGTTTTTAATGGGAGAGGAATACTTCCATCAGCTCATAAATGAAACATGATTCAAGGGGTAGAGTCGGAAGAGGAAGGCATCATACATTGCTGCCGTGTTCATGACATGGTCCTTGATCTTATTCGTGGTCTGGCAGGCGAAGAAAACTTCATCACTATCTCTAATGAGGATGGAGGAACATCATCACGACACAAGGTGCGCCGGATAGCACAATAGAACAGGATATTGCTAGATCAATCTCATCCTGACAGCATCATAGGGACATGACACAACCGAGGTCACTTTGGTTGCCCTTGGGTGTGATATCCATGGTCTTGTCTTTCATCCGAGCTTTAAACTCTTACGCTGCGTGCTAGCTTTAGAGAGGTGCACATCATCTGATAATTTTGAGTATGACAGGCATGGGCTTGAGCATCTTGGAAACCTAGTTCATTTGAGGTACCTAGGGCTACGAGGTACAAAGGTTCGAGAGCTCCCGGAGGCAATAGGGGCTCTAAAGCTTCTAGAGACACTAGACTTGGAAGATATCGGAGGATATGGTATGCAAGTCCAACTGCCATCGAGCGTTAGCCTGCTAACACGGTTGGTCTGCATAAGATGTGACGAATACACGAAGGTGCCCGATGGGTTACTCCAGAAGGTGACATCACTGGAGGAGCTACAGATATGTGTTGACATGCTGTCTTTTGAGTCCAAGAGGCAATTTTTGAAGGAGCTGGGCAACCAGAGCCTACTAAGGGTGCTCCGTGTGATTGGCATAGGCAGGTGGATGAGAGTGTGCAGGCAGAAACTTTGAAGTCACTAGGCAATCTGCAGGAGCTCCAAATCTGGATCTGCATGTTATTCGGTTCCTTGAAAGTACCCCTGCCTCGACAGAGTGGCACAAAGCCGTGCTTTCGGAACAACTCAGGCATCTGCTTATACAAGGCATCACATTCCCTTGTGTGCCATCATTCATAGATCCCACGCTTCTCCCCAACCTTTGCTACTTGGACTTGTGTGTGGATCATATGGACGAAAGCAGTCTCTGAGAGCCTTGGGTGGGCTGCCGAACTCCGTTTCCTCCGTGTTATGCGACGGAATTTGGTATGGCATCTGATAAGCAGGCTGCGGTAGTTAATATTGCTGCCCATGATGTCTTCTTCCGCAAGTTGAGAATCCTCTGGTTGGGTGACTGGATGGTCCAGTTGGCGACCAACGACGACTCGACTAGTGCTTCATTTAGCATCTGGAGGGAAGGACAGGATGCTATGGTATTTGATTCCAAAGCGAGAGGGGCGGGGCAGCAGCAGAGTACCACCACCGCTTGTTGTGATGCCAAACCTCCACAACCTTTGGTTCCTTTGTCCCGATCGGGGCTTTCTACAAGGATGGACACGCTACCTAGAGTGACAATCTCGGCTTGGACTTGGAGTGCCTCCCTTTGCTACGCTATGTCAGGGCACGTCTCGGCTGTAAGGATGCCTTCCCTGATGACGTGGACAAGGCAGAGGCTGAGCTCAGCGCCAAGCACAACTCCATCCCAATAGTTCCACACTTAGATTCTCGTTATGCAAAGTTTATGAAGATATGATGGCACAACCAGTACACATCGATGATAAAGAGGTAATGCATACCAGCTGCCTAACTTGTTTAATAACCACATTCCATTCCCCATTCCACTAAGGCACTAACACGTACTACTTCTCCATTACTATATTATTATTATAGTAACAGTATGCCCAGAAAATCATAGCCCTTGATTTTTAGAATTAGCAGGACAATTAAATTTCGTCCAGGGCATCCTAGCTTCCTTGTTTAATTTCATCTCCCTGTGCTACTGTACATATGAAGTAATTATTATCACTTTTCTAAGAAAATAGATACAGTTAAGTATATACTTGTTACTATTGTCACGTACGGACTATGTTTGAGTACGCAAGAACATTAACTTTTAACAAGATGTTGGTTGTAAAAGTGACTGACGCCCTTTCTTTTCGAGAACCATATATAAATACTACATATTCATTCCAGGCAGAGGACAAGGATGAGGTAACTGACGAGGATGTCTCAGAAGCCTCATTGTACGATACAGCAGAGGAGGATGAGATGACAGAGGAGGAGGTCTCAGCAGCTTCACTATCTGGCAGAGAAGAGGAGAAGAAGAGAAGGAGGAGGCCTTGGCAATCTCCCTATCCGACAGAAAAGAGGAGGATGAGGTAACCGAGGAGGTGGTCCCTGCAGTCTCGGTGTCTGAAACAAATGGGGAGGAGCCAATACACTAGTCGTATCAATAATCCATCAGTTTAATTATATGACGAATGCCAGTGAAGTGACCATCCAGTGCATCCTAATAGTCTGTGTTCATGGAGAAATTCGCATCGGCTTGTGAGTCCAGTGTTTCATTTTAGTTGACTCAGGTGTGTTATGTCTTGGTGTGGGGCTACAACATATATATAATTTGTAACAACTATGTTTTCTTTTTTCTTTGTCTTTTTTGCAACTTGTAACAACTCTGTTTTGAGTCAGTAATAATGTACGTAGACATATGCATCTGCGTGCCTTCAAAAACCCTGTAATAATAACGGGAAGATTTGTCTTGAAGTCGTTGCTGTGTCTGCCGGACTGGTCTTCCAGCCATCCAGAGGCATCCCGGCGCTGGTGCGGCAGAACATCGAACGGTGCGTGGCCGAAGCGCTGCGGCCGCTTGGCCTTGGTGACGGCGGCAGCGGCGGATGGAACGACCTCTTCTGGGCGGTGCAGCCCAGCGGGCCCGCGATCCTGGACGCTGTCGATCGAGGCCAGGCTCGCGCTAGAGGCGGACAAGCAAGCGGCCAGCCGCCGCGTGCTGAGAGAGTACGGGTACATGTCCGGCGCGTCGATGATCTTCGTGCTGGACGAGCTCAGGAGGAGGCCGTCGGGGGAGCTGGGTGTCATGCTGGCGATCGGGCCGGGGATCTCTGTGGAGACTATGGTGCTGCGCGTGGCCGGCGCGCGGGAGAGCAGCAGCGACTAGTGCATAACAATGCTTCGTCCAGCCTCCCGCGTGGAGTTGGCGTCAATACGAACCTTCACAATGCTCATTTCACCCGTGAACACTTTTCAGCTCTCAAATTCATGAACACTATTTCCGTGAACTGTATCCACGACTGACAAGTTACACCCATGCGAAATTTTGGCATTTCCAGACACCTATAAGACATTATTGCTTTTTTCAGTCAGAGTCAACGAAATATATGTTCGAGTAATCCCTAATAAAACGCTTCACTTTCTATAGCTTTTCAGGATGTGAGCTCAAATATATGTACCTGGATGGATCAGATGCGTGAAAATGTGACTCACTTCTCCCCACGTGCTTGAAACTGAAACAGTCCACGTTCGTCTGTGTGCGTCTCGCGCGACGCTAGCATACGCTCACTGATTAAAAGCTTGGTATGAAAAGCATAAGGGGGCAGGCGTTGATGGTAAAAAAACAGAGGACAAGCACTATGGGACGAACGGATGCCCAGCTCCGTGAATGCTTTGGCTCAGCTTTTTTTTTTGTTTGGCCGGGGCAAATGTAGTAAGTCTGATCCACTTCTGCCTAGGTCTGGTCGATTTTCGGTGGTAGTAGCTATCACTCGTGGGTGATAGAAAATACAGGTGGTAGCACAATATTTTTGAGAGATATATTGCTATCACATGTAGTTCAAGTTCGTGTTACTTTTCTAAAACCACGTAGAAAATCATTTATACCTTAAAAATACCAAATCACTTTGGAAATCCTGGAAAGTCCTAGACATCACTACTTAGGTTGTCTAGTTTATGTCAAAATTGTGACGGGGTGCATAGGAATCATGTAAACTATAGTTATTTGGATTTGTATTTTAGAATCATGTCAAGTACTTACAAGCATTTCATTGGCTGCCGACCTCCAAGAAAATTCAATGTTCCCAAAGAAAATGATCAATTACTTAACGGTTTAGAATAACACCTAGGAAAATGGTAATTTTCCTTGACAGATTGAAATAACACATAAGAAAATAACCATTATCCTTGACTGATTACTTGTACACTCAAGGAAAAGTGTAATTTCCTTGAAGGTGCTTTGAAACCGCCAAGAAAATATCCATATTCGTTGACGGTTTATTCCAACCGTAAAGGAATACATATTTCCTTAAAGGTTCACAATCACAGCCAAGAAAACGACAGTTTCTTTGGCGGTTCTATTTTGGCCCTCAAGAAAATTTTTGACTGTAATTTTGGATCTGGTAGTGCGCCCATCCGATCCAACATTGTGCACCTGGGGAAGCTCCTTGCAGGCACCATTTGGCTGTGATGCTACATGACTTCCAAATCCTAACGTGACTATAACTCGGCCTCAGTTGTACCCCGGTCTTCCACTACCAATGTCGCGGCAGTCTTTCTCCTACCCATGGTTGCTGCTAGTCCCAATTGGGTTCTTTCTACTACACAAAGAATTTATCTCTGTGATCCAGCCGCCCCTACCAATCGACTTCTAGAAATCATAAATCGACTCAAAAAATAGTAGTATTTTTAATCCCACTAGCTACCTAACCATTTTGCCGCAAAGTCTGACAGTGACCAAAGGCTAGATACATTCCTTATGTATTCACTTTACTAGATTTTGAAATGAATATTTGAGAACTTAAACCAATTTAAATGAAAAAGTATTCAACAGAAAAGTTGTACATATTATCGAGTACTACAACTTTTTTTTTTGCGAAAATGTGAGAAATCCAAACATAATTTTCCAACTTTTTTTTATCGAGTACTACAACTTTGGTTTCAAAATGTGAGAAATCCGAACATAATTTTCCTAGGGGAAATGATTTCAAATGAAAAAGTTATCAACTAGAGTATTGTGTAGCTATTCGAGATCTACAACTTTGGTTTTATCGTTTCTCGGTCTGAGGTTGTTTGAAAATTTTGAATTTCAATATATGAGGACTTCAAACTAAAATTTGAGGCCATAGATTATTTTAAATAAAAAAGTTGTCAAATAAAATGTTTTAGATCTTGTGGAGAACTATAACTTCGATCTCGGTCATTTCTCCATCCGAGGTCGTCTGGAATATTTTTAAAAAAATTGAATTGAAAAATGTGAGAACTTCAAACAGAATTTACAGGATTTAAATGATTTGAAATGAAAAAATTGTCAACTTCAAAGTTGTGGATCTCTTAGAGATGTACAACTTTTACATAATGTTTGTATTCAATAATCACCCATCCATGAGACGCGCTGAGTAGGCCAGACATTTGTTTGGGCTTAGCATACGCAAATAAATAATTCTAAATCGTGCAGTTTTGGTAAGGCTAGCCTCCGAGTTCACGCCAGTGTCAATATAAAAATAAACTGACACATCACTCAGCGTCAAGGCGAAAATCTTAGAAACTCTCAAGGAGAAATCTCCTATGGATCATATGAACACAAGCCTCACAATTACCACATAACCTTTCTGCAGCATTAAGGTTGGTGTACTATATGAAGTCTCCTTCCTTCCCTGACCGATGACGCTGGGATGTTTCTTTTTCACGGCCAACGAGGCCAAAATTATTTTGTTCGTGATTGACAAAGCTGAACACTTCGAGACATCACTATGGGATCCGCACGATGAGGCCGGATAACTTTGCTAGTGGCGGAGTAGGCTCTAGCACTTTATGATTTTCATTCATTTGTCTTTGTGCATACATGGAGACAGCTCTTATTTATTTGGATATGACGATTATCGGCATAGCTTAATCGGAGATGTCGTATGTGTGTGTGTTGTTAAAAATTAAACTAGATCTACATAAATCACCACCGTAAACTGTGTTCTCTCGCCATAGCTTCTCTAAATCTTAACAACTCCGTATTTTAGATATATACATGGGAATATTTTTCAGTAGTGATCAAGCTGTGCTTGGTTCTTTCTATCATCAGGTATGGTGTCGATCAACCTAAGTATGCCTAGGTTCTTTCTATCATCAGCTATGGTGTAAGCATAGTCATTAGTGTATTATGGGTTTCCCCTACCATATATGGTCCAAGAGGTTATGGGCTTCTTCACTCGGTTGCCACGACCCATTTCTTGGTGGGCTTCGTCCTTGGTCAGGGCTTGATCTTCTGGAACAGCATGTGGCGTGACACATACGTGCATCCTCTAGTTCTGCACCAGTAAATAATTTTTTTATAAATTTAAAATCAAATATGAGGGGCTAGAAACACTTTCGTTGCATTCACGCTAGTGCACGGTATTTTGATTGTATAGGGCTAGAGTTGTGTGGCTCGAATTTGAACCAAGTTTGAATGAATTTGTGCAAGTTTGCAAAAAAAAAAACAAGAAAAAAGGGGTTTTCTTCCGTTCCTTTTTGAAGCCAACAAGCAGCCCAGCCACCGGCCCACCTCCTCCCTCTTTGTCACACGCATGCAGTGACCCAGTTACGGCCGGCTCGGCTAGCTTAGCCACGGTCTTGTGGAAGCCCTGCACCCTCTCCTTGCTCGGCCTAACTTGCAGCTGCCCGCACAGCAGGCCCACCCCACCTAGGCCATCGCTGGCTCAATCGCTAGCCCATGCGCTCCACGCACAACGTACGTCGGCCGATGCGATGCAATCGCTAACTGCCGGGTCCCACCTGTCAGCGCCCCGTGGCCCTTCTCCTTCCTCCAGCTACAACTGCCGCCGCTACCGCTTCAACATGGTCGGACAGGATTTGTTCGTTGTGGTACCGACTACCGACAAGGTGGAGCATATGGATGCGACTAGAGAAAGCAACACGCAAGTAGGAAGTGTTTATAGCTCTGTTCACTGGCTTATAAGTCGTACTTTTTCAGTCAATGAATAATATTTTTCTCTCACGACAAATTAGTCAACAGTACTTTCAGTCCTGGCTTATCAGCCAAGCAAACAGGCCATATAAGACCAATAGTAGGTCAGTAGCCTTTCAATTGGAAAAAGGTGATATAATTGATTTTTTTGCAACCAAACATGCCATGTGTGCCCTGTTTTGTAACAAGACTAACAAGGAAAACATCAATTTTGCCTCCCTCAACTATCATGAAAGTCAGCTTTTCCTTACTCAATTATGAAACTAGGAATAGTTCCTCCCTCATCTCTTAAAACCAATCACTTACCTCAAGGGCTGTTTCCCTCGGTGGTTTTTCTTTTTTTTCTTTTATATTTATTTCGGCTGAGTCTTTGAAAAATCATAGTAAACCACAGAAAAATCATAAAATAAAAAATACAATTGTGTTGGACTCCACATAAGTAGATCTACATAGTCAACATATGATATATTATGCTTTAGAACAAAGTCTTTGCTGTAACTTTAGATATATGTTTTTCTGTAATTAATTCATAGCTGTAGTTTCTCTGGTCCAATTATGGTGAAATTTTTATGGTGAATTAATCATTGCATACTTGAGCTGTATAAAAATTTCACGCTCATTGGACCATATATGATTGACTTATAGATCTATATATTGATTTATTTAGGTTTATCTAGATAAAACTATAACTCGGTCATACATGATCCAATGAGCATGATTTTTTTCTACGTCTCAAGCATTCAATGATTAGCCACTGTAAAATTTTATCATAATTCGACAACAAAAACTACAGCTATGAATTAATTATAGAAAAGCTTACATCTAAAGCTACAACAAAAACTTTATATTAAAACATAGCATATCTTATATTTACTGTGTAGGTATACTCATGTGGAGTCCAACAAAAATTTCATGCTCATTGGATCTTGTATGGGACTGAGTAATATATTTATTTCATTTAAAAACTATTTAACAAACATAGACATAGATAAACCTATAACTCAATCATACGCGATGCAATGAGCATGAAATTTTTACTACAGCTCAAGAATGTAATGGTTAGCCCACCATAAAAATTTCACCATAATTGGACCAGAGAAACTACAACTATGAATTAATCACAGAAAAATATAGATATAAAATTACAACAAAAAATTTGTGCTAAAGCATAGTATATCATATGTTCACTGTGTAGACTTACTCATGTGGAGTCCAACCCAATTAATTTTTTCATTTTATGATTTTTCTGTGATTTATTATGATTTTTTATATATTCAGCCAAAATAAATATAAAAGAAAAAAAACACCCAGGGAAACAGTCATGGAGATGAAGTGACCGGTTTTGAGAAATGTGGGAGAAACTATTTTTGGCTTTAGAGTTAAGGAAGAGAAAGCTTATTTTTGCGATAGTTAGGGAGACAAAATGGATTTTTTCCGACTAACAAATGTAATTGCAAATGTGCCTTCTTGGGCCTCTTTTTATTAGCCAAATCTCGTTAATTGGAGCATTGGGCCGACCCGTCGTCCGGTTGTCCCCTAATGTGCATTGGCTGTCACATCTAGTACATATTTTTGCTTGCTTGTTTGAATGGATGTTCCGATGAATTGAAACGGTACAACCAAACATACCATATGGGCCCTGTTTTGTAATAACAAGACTAACAATTGTGAATTGCAAATGTGCCTTCGTGGGCCTCTTTTTATTAGCCAAATCTCGTTAATTTGGGCATTATTGGGTCGACCCGTCGTCCGGTTGTCCCCGGTCCACCGCCATCGGAGATGGCGATTGGTGGCGTCACGGCGCCGGCAACGACGATGACTCGACGAGGTGACGAGGTGAGATAGTATTGATATGGACCAATTCGTTGCTACGTCGATTCCTTAACCTGGCTCGAACGGTAGTGCTTGAATTGATTGGCGTCGTAATCCTAATCCCCAAGATTGTTTCTGTTGGCTTCTGCTACGGAAGCAGTGACGACAGTGCTTGATATTTCATTAGTTTGTGGGTGATTAGTATTCCAATGCCTTGTAACCAATTTTTTGCTGGATGTTGGCGGTTTGGTCATGCGTAATGTTACTTGTTATTGCAGTTCTATGTCGTGGGGCTTACAAATGGAGAGGGGATTAGGCATACGATGGCAAACACATGGTGTCAAGCACGATCTCAATTTGGAGTTCACTACTTACCAAACGTTTTTTTAGAAGCGGCTGGTAACCCTATGTAGGGGCGGTTTTGACAGCCATCCCTATAAAGGGGTGGCTATAAATCGCTGATTTGTAGGGACGGTTCTCAGACCGTCCCTATAACTACAAGATTTGTAGGGGCGGCTGATGTTATCAGCCAATATCAGCCGCCCCTACAAATAGATATTGAGCTGCCCCTACAAACCAATTTTCAGAAATCACGAAAAAAGGGACAAAAAAAATAGCAATTTTTTTTTATCTGAGAAAGTCCCTACCGGCAGCCACACACACCCTCACTCCACCGTTGCAGCATTTTTTCACGATTTTTGCACACTTTGTGTCGCCCGGGTTTCGAACCCGCGACCTCTCGCTCGTGCGTAAACTCCTCTACCACTGCACCTCACGATCACTTATATCTATATTTCATTTTGGTTCCCCACATATTATACAAAACTGAGCATAAATTGATTATTTGAGGACCTAAACTAATTCAAAATGAAAAAGTTGTCAACTACAAAATTTATAACTTTTCGAGATCTACAACTTTCATTTTGGTAGTTTCTCCATCTGAGGTCACTTATAAAATTTGAATTTCAAATTTCAGAAATTCAAACGTAGTTTTGCATGACAAGATGATTTCAAATGAGAAAGTTATCAACTACAAAGTTTCATAACTTTTCAAGATCTACAACTTTCATTTTTACTGTTTGTCCATCCGAGGTCGTTTAAAAAATTCAAATTTCAAATTTTTGGAAATTCAAACGTTGTTTTCCTTGACAAGATGATTTCAAATCAAAAAGTTATCAACTACAAAGTTTCATAACTTTTCGAGATCTACAACTTTCATTTTGGTTGTTTCTCCATCCGAAGTTGTTTACAAAATTTGAATTTTAGTGCTTAATTTTTAATACTCGACGTCTATTTGTAGAGGCACTTCAATATTGAGTCGTCCCTACAAATCCGATTTGTAGGGCGGCTGGATATAGAGCCGCCCCTACAAATCGGGTTATTTGTAGGGGCGGCTGATAACACTGGCTGCCCTTACAAATCCATTTGTAAGGGCGGCTCATTTGACAACCATTTGTAGGGGCAGTTCAATATAGAGCCGCCCCTACAAATTAGAAAGGAAGACGTTGCTACAAATCGTTTTTGTAGTAGTGGTTATCTCTGGAATCGGAGTTGAACACAGTGGATTTCTCAAATTTAAGCAGCATGCGCTTAATAGTTAATAGATTCACCGTTATCCCCATTTGTTCAGAGCCAAAACTTAACTTCGATGAACCATATGTTTGCCACATCGTACACCTAATCCCCTCTCCATTTGTAAGCCCCACGAGAGAGAGCTACAACAATAAGTAACATTATGCATGACCGAACTGCCAACATCCAGCAAAAAGTTGGTTACATGGCATTGGAATACTAATTAATCACCTACAAACTAATGAAATATCAAGCAGCGTCACTGCTTCCGCAGCAAAAGAAGCCAACAGAAACAATCTTGGGGATTAGGATTACGACGCCAATCAATTCAAGCACTACCGTTCGAGCGAGGCTAAGGAATTGACGTAGCAACGAATTGGTCCTTACCATCTCACCTCGACGAGTCGCCGTTGCCGCCGCCGGAGGAGACGCCGCCCATCGAACAGAATGCGTCGACGATGGCAGCGGGACGGGGACAACCGGACGACGGGTCGGCCCAATGCCCCAAATAACGAGATTTTGGCTAGTAAAAAGAGGCCCATGGCCCATTGCAATTCACAATTGTTAGTCTTGTTACAAAACAGGGCCCGTATGGCATATTTGGCTGTATCGTTCCAAATCATCGCAACATGCAAAAATCTGACTCAGCACTATGTAAATTGCTGTTAATTAGCTGCAGTTAATTTGTTGCGTCACTCTTCACTTCTGAAACAGCTGCACGTACGTGGGATATTTAGGCCCCGTTTGGCGGGGGTTCACTTTACCAGTGAAGCTATTTTTTTTATTTCAGCTCCACGAACAGTTTCACCGGTGGAGCTGAAGCGGTTTTGGTAAACCGTTTGGCAAAATGGCTTACCTGTGAGAGCAAGTTTTTAGGGGCCTGGAGGAGGAGCCGGGAGAAGCCACTTTTTTTTTTGCTCCATCCCACCCCAAATCACTGTGAGAGCATGTTTTTAGGAGCTTCACAAGTGAAGCTATTTTAGTTTACCCCGTTCGGTAGAAAACGGCTCTAAACGGCTCCTGGAGCCGGTGGAGAAGCCCTGCTAATCAGAGTAAGGTTTATCGGTGAGAGACTTCCAATTCTTCGCTGTTTTTTTAATTTTTCCTATAGTCCAGAAAAGCAAAAAAAATAGTAGATTAGTTTACCCACAATCCTATAAACCCTTTGAGCTTAATACTATTATGCTTAGTTAGGGCTTATTGAATGAACGGTTGCATCGTCGTGTCAAGTTGCTGGTCTTAGCGTCTAGTCGTTTAGAGTTTCGAGTTCTAGTCACGTTTGTGTCACCATCGCAGATTTGAGTTTATTTGTTTCTCTCCACGAATTAGAGTGGATTTCCAAATTCCTTTGTTTTGTTTACCAATATTACCCTAGCCACATCCTTGGAGGTTTCATCCACGTCCATACTTCTATCTCGAAAAAGGAAATCCAACAAGTTCAAAATAGAGTTCGATTCGGAGTCCTGTTTTATCCTGAAAAGAAAAGCACCATATTTCCTTTGTCAGGAGTCCGAATAAGGAGTTAAAATAAAATCTGGAAACCTTAACGTGTGCTCTTTCCAACGGATCTGACCTTGGTCCTAGGAATTACCCTAGTGGTTTGGTTGATTGTGCTCCACAAGATCACGACGGCCGTTGGAGGTGGTGTATCGGTTGCTAAGGCGCAGCATCCTTGGATGGTTGTAGTCGGGCCGTGAACGTCATCTCCATCCCCAAATCGAGTTATCCACTTTCTCTCATCGAAAGTTCGGGATTGCCAACCACTTCTATACCAAAGGTGCAACCATTCTATATGAGGCTTATCATTGATGCATTTGATGAATTGGTGCTCCACCATAAAATGTTTATATTTTCATTTTCAGAATTACTTACATGGATCAAGGGAAGGTTTGATTGCATATGGAAAGCATGAAAGGTTAATGAAGTTGAATGGGGACCAAATCCAAGTATTCCCAACGTCCTCCACCTGAACACCACGTCACTTTTGGCCCAAGGAAAGAAAGAGATCAAATCCAATACGTTTTGGGGCTGGATTCGGACTCCAGGACAGCTCCAACTTGTGATGATCACCACGGTTGCATACGGACTCGGATTGGGACGTTCAAGTACTTCATGGAATCCTTATGAAGTCTATTTTCACATGGATCTAGAATCAAGTCCATATCTGTTCCGAGGCGGCCACAATGACCGAATTACTACCGAGAGGTTGTCTGTCCAAAGGTGCTGCGTCACCTTAGTTTGGTTCAATGGGCCGTGTATCAAGTTGGGTCCATTAGGGACGCGTCCTAGGGTTGGAGAACGACCCCAACACCCTGGTGGTCGTCCTTCCACCTTCATATACTCCTTAGCCGCCACCAAGAATAGTTGGGTTTTATTTTGTTGAAAGTTTAGCCATTGCTACTTCCTTATAGACGCGTGTGTTGACTAGACCATCCGTTCTACTTGATTCAGAACCCCAACTTTGTGACTTTAGATTGGTTTTTTATCTCCATATTTGCAATTGAGTTGCTTGTTCTACTTGTTCTTACTTGTTCCTCGATTGCTTGCAGGAATTATCGTAGTGGTTTGGTTGATCGTGCTCCACAAGATTGCGACGGCCATTGGAGGTGGTGTATCGGTTGCTAAGGCGCAACATCCTTGGATGGTTGTAGTTGGGCCGTGAACGTCATCTCCATCCCCAAATCAAGTTATCCACCTTCTCTCATCGAAAGATCGGGATTCACCCTAGTGGGTTCATATCAGTAGTACAAGTTTTATAGTCATCAGAAAAAGTTTAGACCGTTCATCTAGAGAGATCAAACAGAGGGAAACAAATATAAGATCTAGAGTAAAATATACCAGCAGTTCTTAAACTCGGGAGATTATGCCATCTAGATCCTAAATTTCTATTTTTTAATTTCTTGGTCCCAAGGCTTGCCGCAGCCTCGGGTACTACTTCAAGCTGGTTTCAACCAGCTCCATATGCTAATTTGCAATCTGACTCAGCACTGACATAGATCTAACGTATTAGGTCTAGTGCCTAAATTTACGCAACGATGCCATTCTTAGAGACGGGCAATTCTTATTTTCAAAAGTGGGCAGGCCCCACCTCTAACCAAACATGATTCCTAATCGTCATTTATAGAGGCGGTCAAAACGCCCACCTCTAAAAATTGATTAACGGAGATGGACACATCAAAAGTAACAAACTAGCTAATACAATAAAAAAATAACTAAATTAACCAAATTTGCCATGTTAGGCATTCAAGAAAGCTAAATAAGTGGATATATATAACCCACGAAAAAGGGCTAATCCTACCAATCTTGCTTGCACAAAGGAAAGAGCCACAGACTTATCTCTCTAGGAGGATTAAATTAGCAAAAGGTGTGCGTTCATGAGCCCATAGTAAAGTCATAATTAATTCCTGCCAATATCCAGGCTAGGAAATTAAGGGTATGTTTGATTGGCCTTCATGCAAACAACCTTGGCTGGCAGGAGCTGCAACCCTAGACATCCGATTTCGACTGTCTAGAGCCTAGGAGGCTCCCAAGCAAACACGCTCTAAGAACATAAATCTAGCAACCCAAACAAAATATCCAAAATAATAACATCGAAGCTGCCGATATTGTTCAACCATCCCAAAAGGATTATATCGACTGATAAGTGAAATTTAACCCTAGGCATTGGGGCAAACACGTCTTATAAGAACATAAATCCAGTAGCTCAAATAAGATGAACAGTTCAAAACATATCAAAATCTAGAAAACCTCAAAATCATGTCCTTCCAAGGACTTGAACATGTACCTATAACTTAGCACAAACACCTCCTTACCACTAAATCACACAATCACATGCAACAAGATGTATATCTCGTTACAAGACACGGACATGCTTGCTATTGACTACATATGACAAAAGGTTAGAAAAGATCTAGTACACAAGGATAAGAAAAGAAGGTGCCATTTTTCAAGAAAAAACAACGACGATAGATCTGCTAGTATTTTTTTGAGATAGATCTGCTAGTGGGGCAGGCAATAAGGCCTTCACAAGTATGCAATATTGAATTGACTCGACTGGGACTCATTTGATGCTTAGTATAAAAGTAAATTTGTCATATTTTTCTTTTTAGTTTTGTAAATTGGCATTCTTTGCCTTCTGTATTTAAATATGTTTTTAGCCTTCTGTGTATATATTGTTTTGTCCTTTTATGTGATTGTAATCTAAAGATTCGAAGCAACAAATATATAAGGCACTTTTCAAGATTTTTTTTGTAAATACATGGAAATATGTCCTGCAATATCTTTGCAAGATATGTTCAACAACTTCGGAAACTATTTGCATGACAAATTAATATTTTAAATACCTAATTCAGGAATTACATATTCCATTAGTATAGCTAAGTAAGAAAGAAAAATCGAATGAAAACAAAGGCTTTAAACCACTAGTATAGATAAATAAAACTATGTAGCCCAGCCATGGGCCATGGCTTTCCAAAGCCCGATCCGTCAAACTTGAATGGGCCGTAATGGGCTGCACAAAAACTGCGGCACCAGCTTACGGGTGTGCCAACAAAAACTCTTGCATTAACGAGTTGTTGAACGCAGAACCCCCAGGTTCTTGCAACGCACAAACAGTGCCAGTGGAGTATGCATCCAATGCGTCGCAAAAAAAAAAAAGACATCTTGGTCCTATGTTGCTTACAAGGACGTTTTTTTTAGGAATGTGTTGTTTCTAGTGTTTTGTCAAGGAATCTAACCTATGTGGCCACCATGTGGTGCGTAGTCAGAAATAATGATGCCGACAAACATGCTTGCATATGCCCACTTGGCCGATATTATAGATAATGACAGAGAGTAGGTTTTGTTGACGAAGACTGGATGACTTGTTGCACCGAGATGCGCCAGGCATATACATACAAATAAAGGTGATTGGAGCTCAAAACTTGTGCCACAATCAAAATTAATCCACTTGTGCTTGGAATAAGGCCCGGCGTACATTAATTTACAGTTCGATTAGGGCTCACTGCACAAGAACAAGGCAGTATCGAATATGCCAGCCACCAAAACTTATACTATTTAACTGCTACACTATTTGTCTGCCAACAGCCCACTTGCACAACTTGATTGAGGTTGTTAAATGTCTTAATCATATTCAGATGATGCCTGTTTTCTTTAAAGTTATTTTTTAAAAGTTATGATGTCTATTGAGATTATAAAATTAGGAGCAGGTGACAATGAGGCAGGTTATGTCCTTTATTGTCGTCTATTGATCGACATTGTTAAAAGAAGCTAGACTATGAGATTGTTAATAAGGGCATTCTGGGTGGAAGTTCATATATTAGATGTTTCGCATAGGCAAAAATGATGAGATATCAAGAAATTTATGGATAGATAATAATGGAGTAGGTTTTGTTGAGGAAGACATGACTTGCATTGAGATGCACTAGGCATTCATAATTCACTTGCCCTGTTGTGATTTTATCAACAGAAAAAATGTAGATTACGTCGTCCAATACAACTTTGGTATTATCAACAGTTAAAAAGGTTTAAGCCTTCCGTGTATCTATTTTTTTACCTTTTATTTGTTTTGATTTTAATCTAAAGGTTCGAAGGAATATTTTGCATTTTTTCTAGAAGAAAAAAGAAATTTGTCAATACATTGAAATATGTCCAGCAAGAATTTTGCTAGATAGGTTCAACAATTTAGGAAACTATTTGCATGACAAATATAATTTTTTGAAATACGTAATTAAGGAATTACATATTCAATTTGCTAAGAAAGAAAGAAAAATCGAATGAACACAAGGGCTTTAAACCACTAATAGATAATTTTTTTTTAGTGGAACCACTAATAATAGATAAATAAAACTACGTAGCCAGCCATGGGCCATGGCTTTCCCAGTCACGATCCATCAAACTTGAATGGGCCGTAATAGGCTGCACAAAAACTGCGGCAGCAGCTTACGGGTGTCCCAACTACAACGCTCGCATTAACGAGTTGTTGAACCGAGAACCCCCAGGTTCTTGCAACGCACAACAGTTAGTATAATTTTATTGTAAAGCCTAACTCAAATCTAGACATCTTGGTCCTATGTTGCTTACAAGGACGTTTTTTGTAGGACGAATGTGTTGTTTCTAGTGTTTTGTCGGGGAATCTAACCCATGTGGTCAGTGGCTACCAAGCGATGCCTAATCAGAAATAATGATGCCGACAAACATACGGACAAACATGCTTGCATATGCCCACTTGGCCGATATTATAGATAATGAAAGAGTAGGTTTTGTTGACGAAGACTTGATGACTTATTGCATCCAGATGCGCCAGGCATAGACGACATAATTTAGTTTGAAAATAAAGGTGACTGAAGCTCAAAACTTGTGCCACGATCAGAATTGGTCCACTTGTGCTTGGAATAAGGCCCGGCGTGCATTAATTTACAGTTCGATTAGGGCTCACTGCATAAGACTAAGGCGGTATCGAATATGCTAACCACCAAAACTTATACTCCCTCCATATCGCTTTTAGAGGTCGTTCTGCGTTTGGACTCGAGTTGATAAAAAGACGTCGTTCTGCCGTAAGTACTCAGCTTTGGACGCCGCTACCCCTCGCGCTTGGGCTCCCGCGCCGCGTGAGTTAATAGCGCCGCGCTCGACGCTCGGCAGCGATTGGCCTCCCAACCGCGTGAGTTATTAGCACCGTCTCCCATCCGCTCGACGCATGCTGCACGCCGCCGCACGCCCTCGCCCTCACCGCACGCCGGACTGCATGGATGCATCCTCGGCGGACTCGACGTCGGCGTTGGCGCCGGAGTCCATGAAGATGACGACGGCCTCGAGCAGGAGATGGAGCTCGCGCCGGACTCCATCACGTCGGAATCGCTGGAGGCGGAGAAGGTCGTCTCGCCGGCGTCGCTGGAGCTCGCGCCGGACTCCATGGAGATGATGACGGAAGACGGCGTCGAGAACGAAAAAAAAACCCCGCCAAACCTACCTGCTTGAATGAGATCAACGCGCGCGCGGACTGCTAAAACGCGTAGGGCAAAAACGAACCAAAAGCCAACGGCGCGCAGGGCAAAACGTTGCCGCGGACGGCCAGAACGCGCGCGCGCACGAGCAGCTACGAAGGCAAACGAAATCCATGCAAGCAACGCCGGCCACGAGCACAGTGCCATGCAAAATAGAAACGACATAAAAAACAAGCGAACCCGCAGGGACTCGAACCGACGACCTGCTTCCTTGGGCCACCCTGGTCTAGCCACTCAAGCTACGCATCTATTTGTTGCATAGGTAACAATTGCAGCCCTATTTAATAGGGGTAGACAGAGAAAAATACCCCCTACTTAATCGCTCATTGGTAAGCGTTCCCATGTCCTAAACGACCTCTAAAAGCGATACGGAGGGAGTACTATTTAACTGCTACACTATTTGTCTGCCAACAGCCCACTTGCACAACTTGATTGAGGTTGTTAAATGTCTTAATCATATTCAGATGATGCCTGTTTTCTTTAAAGTTATTTTTTAAAAGTTATGATGTGTATTGAGATTATAAAATTAGGAGCAGGTGACAATGAGGTACGTTATGTCCTTTGTGGGCCTTTATTGATCGACATTGTTTTTTTTTTTTTTTTTTTTTGTTAAAAGAAGCTAGACTACGAGATTGTTACTAAAGCCATTCTTGGTGGAAGTTCAGAGATGTCTCACATGGGAAAAAATGATGAGATATCAAGAAATTTATGAATAGATAATAATGGAGTAGGTTTTGTTGAAGAAGACTTGACTTGCATTGAGATGCACTAGGCACTCATAATTTAATTTACAAATAAGGGAGATTGGTTCACTTGCCTTGCTTTGACGGACAATTATGATTTTATCTATGTTTTTTCAACTGCGTGATTGGACCCTTTTTTGAATCCAAAACCATCGTTTACCCCAATTTTAGACTCCGTTAGCTGAAGGCTAAATAAATGAACTGAAGAAAAATAAAAAAAGTAAAAATGTGAATTAAAAAGACAATACTAAGCCTTGGCCTTATCTAAACCTTCGCAGCTTGTTCCCATGGTTGATTAAGCATGCAACTTGTTGAGCTTTGCGTACATTTCAAATATGTACAAATTTTGCTGTAAAAAGTCATTCAAAATGCTACTTCAAAAAATTGATGTAAAAAAAGAGGCGCATGGTACGGGATCGGCACACGGACGAGGAGCGTCTGCACTCCATGGTGCAGACGTTGTGTCGTCCTCTCCTGGTCTCCTGGCCCCGGTGAGTACACTGTTGTCCACCTACTGTATGTAATCTTGGCGGCCAACGGGGGCTCATCAGTGCATGGGCCATGCCATGCTATGACCACCACACGGATTCATGACTATTATATTATATTATATTATATTATATTATAAGCAGTGGTGTACAGGATCACAGAGAAGCAACCATATATGAGCAGTGATTGTTCGTGCTCACATACGAGATGGACACAGATGGACAGGTCATGTACATCACGAGCGAGCGTCTCTGTGTGTACATGGATGACCACCATCACGATTCACGAGGGAGGCGTCGTCTCGTCAGAGCTGCAACAAACGCTAGCAGTTGTGGCCACATGGTTGAGCAGGCGTCGTGATCCATGTTGTTTTATTCATGGTCACCAGGGAATCTGACCTAACACTGTGTCTTTCTTTATGGCGACACGTACATGGGATCTGACACGTGGACCCAGCCATGGGGCGCTTCACGAGGAGCATCTGCAGTCTCCGGAGTGTAGACGTTGCGTCGTCCTCTCCTAGCCTCCTAGGCGTCGACTTGGCTCTCACTCGGGCAATAATAACGCTCTCAGTCTCAATGTGCTCAGCTCAGTTAATCCCAAAACACTGGTGGATGATCTGGCTTGATTGCGTTTTTGATCTATTGCATTGCACCAACAGTTTCAATGCGTCGGCGCACCGAAAGCCCTCGCTTCTTGACGTGCCGGGCAACTTGGGATCGTTTCTGCGGCTGATAAGCCGGCTGATGCTGTTTTGTTATGAGAGACTGTATCATGGCTGATACGTTCAAACGAACAGGGTGTAATATACAACCCTGTTCCTTCTTCTGTACGTTGTAGCGCATTCATTTCGTTCTAATTGGGCCACAAATTTCTCGCTTTGCACGGTTGCACCACCTGGCTAACCTTGTTAAGACAGGGAAATCTGTCCCACTTGGCGTGAGACAGTGAACGAGTGGAAATTAAGAGCAAGTAGTAACCTCGGTTCTCGCCATCAAAGTCCACAGGAGCAAAACAGCAGCAGAAAGTCAACCCGAGAGCTGAACCAACAACGAAGTTGAACTCTCAGCAGATGGTCTTCACGATAACTTGCTATAGAAAATCCAGTGGTTTATGACAACTTGATATAGAAAATACAGTAGTGGTTCTTCCACCCTTTTCCCAAGAAATAAAATTCTTTTGCTTCCCTCGACGACTCACCTCGCTCGCAGTCCAAGGTCTTAGGTCTACACCTAATACGCACCTAAGATGCTTTACAATATGATAGCCCCAAGCTGAAGTTGAATATTGTTATCCAAGAGTGCCTTTTGTCTAACACAAGATCTGCAACTGCCGCCTCAAAGCCACTAGTAGCTGTTTGCATGTGCGTTATATATATTTATATTATTATCGTCTCCTTGTTACCTGCTGCCAGGTACTCTCCTACTATATTCTCTCTTTGCAGAGAAAAGGTAGCTCAAATATAGCTATTTTTGTAGTCCATTTTTCTCATCCCACTATATTCACCTGTGAATCCAAATATAGCTCAAATTCAGAATGCAAAAGATTCACTATGCCGGACTACATTTGTAGGGGCGGCTCCAGATGGTTTGTAGCAACGGTTTTGGTAATCGCCCCTACCAAACCGTTGCTACAAACCATCGATTTGTAGGGGCGGTTGGCCAGCTGCTCCTACAAATCGATTTGTAGGGGCGGCTGACGATTTATAGGGACGGCTGGATATTGAACCGCCTCTACAAATTAATTTCTAGAAATCTAGAAAAAAGGGGTAAAAAAATAGCAACTTTTTTTAATCCGAGGACCGCGACTTCTCCCTCGTGCGTAAACTTCTCTACCACTACACCACACAATCATCTGTGTTTATAATCCATTTTGGTTCACCACATACTATACAAAACCGAACATAAATTGATTGTTTGAGGCCCTAAATTAATTCAAATGACAAAGTTGTGAATTATAAAGTTTTATAACTTTTCGAGATCTACAACTTTCATTTTGATAGTTTCTCTATCCGAGGTCATTTACAAAATTTGAATTTCAAATTTGAGAAATTTGAATGTAGTTTTCTATGACAAGATGATTTCAAATGAGAAAATTGTCAACTACAAACTTTCATAACCTTTCAAGATCTACACCATTCATTTTTGTTGTTTGTCCATCCGAGGTCATTTAAAAAATTCAAATTTTAAATTTTTAGAAATTCAAACGTAGTTTTCCTTGACAAGATGATTTCAAATCAAAAAATTATCAACTACAAAGTTTCATAACTTTTCAAGATCTACAACTTTTATTTTGGTTGTAGGTCGTTTACAAAATTTAAATTTCAAATTTTAGAAATTCAAATGTAGTTTTCCATGACAAGATGAATTCAAATGAAAATTTTATCAACTACAAAGTTCTATAACTTTCCAACATCTACAACTTTTGTTTTGGTCATTTGATCATTTGATCATCCGATATAGTGGTAGTAACATTGTTCATAAATTTTACATATCCCTACTTTAACTTTGTCGGATGAATAAATGACCAAAATAAAAGTTGTAGATGTTGATGAGTTCTACAACTTTTATGTTAATGACTTTTTCAGTTAAAATCATTTAATATTTTAAAATAACGTTTGAAGTTGACATTTTTTTAAATTTAATATTCAATCAGATAAAACACAGTCACATGAAAAGATGGATAAAATATAGCTGTAATAACACAATAAATTGATGGAGCATGATTTTAGAAATTTTTAGAAAAAAATCATTAAATTTGAAGTTAGTATGAGGGAGAAAGGCTAGTTACAAGTTTTAACTAGAGATTAAAAAGAGAAAATCAGAGTTCTTCAACAATTTCAAAATTGAATTTCAAACAACATTTTGGAGCAGTAAATGAATTTAAATGAAAAAATTGTAAACAACAAAGTTATTTAACTTTTCAAGATCTACAACTTTATTTTGGTCATTTCTCCATCCGAGGCCGTTTGAAAAAATTCAAATTTTAGTGCTTAATTTTTAATACTCGGCGCCTATTTGTAGGGGCAGTTCAATATTGAGCCGCCCCTATAAATCCGATTTGTAGGGGCGGCTGGATATAGAGCCGCCCCTATAAATCGGGTCATTCGTAGGGGCGGCTGATAACACCAGCCGTCCCTACAAATCCATTTGTAAGGACGGTCCATTTGGCAACCATTTGTAGGGGCGGCTCAATATAGAGCCGCCCCAACAAAAAAAAAGGGAGGCGTTGCTACAAATCGTTTGTGTAGTAGTGATTAAGAATGGGCGCGCAATTGGGCCAGGTTTGTTCTTATGCCTTGGGTTTTCTAGTGGCGGGTGCATTAACACGATTGCCTCTAAAATACATTTTCTAATGTGGGCGTGGTTTTTGAGCGCCGAAATGATCTCTAGAGACAGTGCGATAAAATTGTCACCTATGAAGTTAGAAGTCATTATCAAGTGAAGTAGTTTTTTTAAGTAGTGTATCGTATTTCGCACAGGAAAAATAGTGAGATGGCACTTTAATACATTTAAAAACTATAACCTTTTCATATGAGCTAATAAGGAGAGATTATATTTATATGAATTTTGTAGATCTCAAGGACATATATAATTTGAAAGTCGCCACCTTTTCATTTGAGGCTGACCATCCTGGTGCCATATAATCAATGCTTTTTACCTGCAACTCTTTGCTATACTCGCTCAGACGAAAACACCTAGAAAGAACGGGCGCATGCCGCAACAACCATTAGGGACGCGTGTTGACAGTGGTTTACCAGCGAATCATGTTCGTCGCAGTTGCGAGGAAGGAGGCGTACACCTCAATAGACCCGCCTGCTAGCTGTACGCGACCATAAAAAGATGTAGCCGTGTTGCCAGCCACGTGAATACACCCAGCAATAATGTCATTCTCTCCTACATACCAGCGGTTGTAAGCGTGTCCACTATCGCATTTTATACCTCAAAACCCTTCTAATAAAGTACACTGGAAAGGATGCGAGTACCTTGTGAAGCGAGCCCAAAGCACATGGTAATGGACTCATGGCTGCTGTGGCCAACAAAGATCCACACTTAACTGTAAAAAAGAAAAAAGCATGCAGTGCTAAGCTTCCTTTATCGAAAAAAAGCTGTAAAGCTACATGCGCGCACATGTCTATAGATCAGATCAGATCCTTGCAGTGCCAAGGAGAAAACAATACGGACCGTCAGTGAATAGGAGAGAGTGAGAGACCAGCAAGCCCTGGTGCTTTTTAACATACAGAAGAGCATTAATCCACAGCAACAAACCTTGAGAGCAAAGCAAGCAAGCAGAACCCTTGAGTGATTCAACTTGAGAGATCCCCACCATGGCTGTGGTCTTGGGGGCGATGGGCAAGCTCGCCCCCAAGTTGCTCCAGCTGCTCCAATCTGAATACGAGCTGCAGAAGAACGTGAAGAGGAAGGTGGAGTTCGTCACTCGGGAGCTGGAGAGCATCGAGGCCGCCCTCCACAAGGTGGCGGCAGTGCCGTGGGATCAGCTCGATGAGCAGGTCAAGGTATGGGCTCGCCAAGTTAGGGATGCATCTTATGACATGGAGGATGTCCTCGACACTTTCCTCCTGCGTGTCGAGGGTGGCGAGCCTGTAAACCATAGCAGGCTCAAACGTGCAACGAAGAAGATGGTTGGCCTGGTTGGCAAGTTCAAGGCTCGTCGCGACATCACTGGTGCCATTGATGGCATCGAGAAGCAGCTTTAGGAGGTCGCCGACAGGCGTGCCAGGTACAAAATTGATGATATTGTGGCCAATCCTGCACCTGCAACTGTTAGTTGATCTCCACCAATAGGCCCAACGGCCTATTGGGCCCTTATCTTTGCTCCCTGATCGGGAGAGCCCAACCCTAATATGGTTGGTGGGCCCCTGTCGCACAGCACATATAAAAGGTAAGGTGGGGATCAGGGCTCGTGCTACGAGGTTCAACGGAGCCACCGCCATTCAACCCACAGTAAACCTAAACCAATCAAAGTAGTGCTGCCAGCGACGGGAAGCTCCACCACACCACCGCCGTTTCCTCTGCAAGGTCACCACGGTCTTCACCAGCGCCACTGGACTTCATGTCCACCGCGCTGGAGGCCTACTACACCGCGGCACCGGCGTCCGCGAGGCCACAATCAAGGTGTGCAGAGGAACCCAAAGTAGAGGTCAACCCAGTTCTACGGTTACACAGAGAGGTAATCCACGAACCTAACAATGGTACCAGTGCCAGGTTGCCAGTGTGTAACCCTAACCCTAACCGGGGAAAAGCAAAGAGGAAAAGAGACCGGGGGTGGCATACGTCACTGGAACCCGGTCACCACCGCCACCGCGCGGGGAAAAGATGCCGCACCGCCGTTCTCACCGGCGCACGGCAAGAATAGAACAGATCCAGTTTGGATCTAAGGAAAGAAGAACAGAAAGGTTCCCCAAGCCTAACCCTAACTCGCATGAAGAAGGGGAAGGGAAGCGATTCGGATGAACTCCTAAAAGAAAAGAAATCAAAAGAAAAGTGCAAATCACGAAACCCTAACCCTAGTACCCCAATCAGTTGAATCCGTAGAAAGAAGCAGATTCAAAAGAAAAGAAGGGGAAGAGGGGAAGGGCATAATCTCAAAGATCTCGAATCAAACCAAAAGAAAACATGAATCTGGTTCAACTGAACCCTAACCCTAGATCCCCTTTTCGGGTGAACAAGTGAAAAGAAAAGAATCAAGATACAAAAGAAAATCCGAAGGGGAAGAAGAAAAGGAACCCTAGATTCCCATTCGGATTGAACCCTAGAACAAACCCTAATTCCCCACAGTCGGTTCAGAAAAGAGAAGATCAATCCAAATCGAAAAGAAGGGGAAGGGGAAGGAGAAAGGGAAAGGGGAAGGAACAAACCTCGCCGTGCGTCAGGATGGCCCTTCGCCAGCGCGGGAGAAGAAGGGCCGATCCGGGGGGCTGCTGCTCGCAGGGCTTGGCCGGGGCGCCGCGGCCGGGGCGCCGCGGTCAAGCCGCTCGACGGCGGCGTGCTCACCCATTGGGGAGCACGCGCGCCGGCGAGGGGGCCAGCGACGGTGCCATGGATCGCCCGGTCCACTGCTTTCGAGTCGCTCTCGGTTGCGCTCGCCTCGCTGCTGTGTGAGGAGAGAAGAGAGAGAGAGAGAGAGCGAAGAGAGAGAAAGGAAAGAACCGAATGGCCTCTAGGGTTTGAGGACCGCGGCCGGAGAAGGCTTTTATTCGGTCGAAATGAACGGATGGCCGTCGGATGAGATCTGACGGCGATGGAAGCACGGGCCGCATCGTGGCCCAGGCGGGTGCGCGGGCGCGTGGAGCTTTGCCGGCCCAGGCCCAGGTTGCGGCCTGGGTGCAGCCTGTGCGCGCGCGGTGAGGTGGGCAGGGCCGGCTTTTGCTGGTTTTGGGCCGAGAGAGGCAGAATGAGCCCGTATTTTCTTTTTTCTTTTTCCTGGAAAATTGAAAATGCAAATTGGCTCAAAAGAAAAAATAGAAGAAAGAAAAAAAGTAATTTTTCCCTGTGGGTAAAATTCAAGAAATTGAGTAAGAGTTTTTCCACTGCTAAAGAAAAAGTATATTCTCCAGTTATATTGAACCAACGTGATATTTAATTGGAGAAAAAGAGAGTTTTTCCACAGCTAAAGAAATTGTTTATTCTTCAGTTAATTTGTACCAACGTGGTATTTAATTGGAGAAAAAGAAAGTTTTTCCGCTGCTAAAGAAATTGTTGATTCTCCAGTTATTTTGAACCAACGTGGTATTTAATTGGAGAAAAAGAGTTTTGACATGATTATGATGTTGTTATTTTCTGACCAACGTTGTTAATAACAATATCGTAATTTTAATGATTTATGCATTAATTCTACTTCTGCCCAACGGTGATGTAGAATTAGTGTATAATAACAGTTGTAAATTTTAATGATTTATGCATTAATTCTATTTCTGCCCAACGGTGATGTAGAATTAGTGTATAAAAATAGTTGTATGTTTTAATTTTGACCAACGTTGAAATCAAGGCATGCAAATGGTGTTACTTTTATGTTAAGAAAAAGTTTGACCTGGTTTTCATCTTGGCTGAGGTGGACTGGGTAGTCACCTCACCGTGTCCCACTGATTCTGTGGCACCGGTGAAGGAGACAAAAGAGAATGATGCCGATTAGGCAACTAAAGAAAGGGATTTTGAATCCCAAAAGATGTCCTATGACTTTGAGCATAAGAAGTGGGTCACTACCAACAAGAAATATTTGGCTGTGATAAAAAACCGATTAAGCCTACAATTATGGACTCAATCCCAGAGTATCACACGGTCACCGAGTACCTCGATAGAATAAAGAGTCAGTTTACTGGCTCTTCAAAGATATATGCTACCCAGCTGATAAAGCAGCTGGTGACAGAGAGTTACTCTAGAAATGATGGCATAAGAGAGCTCAAGATGCGTTGTCGAAATTATGGCACTGTCGTTCAGGCCATATTTCGAGGGAGAGAATAGAAAGACTAGTTAAGAATGATATTCTTCCTCCATTAGAGTTCTCAGATTTAGAGATTTAGAACAATGCAGAGAATGCATAAAAGGAAAGTATGTAAAGAAAGATGACAAACGAAGCGCAGAAATTTTATAGATTATTCACACAGACATCTGTGGTCATTTTCTTGTAAATAGTGTGGATGGTTATGATTCGTTTATAACATTCACAAATGATTACTCCCATTATGGCTATATTTATCCAATCAAAGAAAGAACAGAAGCATTGGATAAATTTAAGATATTAAAGATTAAGATAGTCAGGTCTGACCGTGGGGGAGTATTACGGTCGGCATACCCTAAAAGAATGGCATAGTAGCCTAGTATTCTACACCGGACGAACCTCAGCAGAATAGAGTAGCTAAAAGAATCAATCGTACCCTGATAGATATGGTGGGCAGTATGATAAGTTACTCCACCTTACAGTTGAGCCTGTGGATGGAGGCGTTAAAACCGCCATTCATATTCTCAATAGAGTATCAAGAAAATAGGTGTCCAAAACACCGTATGAGTTGTGGACAGAAAGAGTACCCTCACTAAACCACTTGCGTGTGTGTGGGAGCCCTGCTGAGGCTAAAGTATTTTAACCCAAACATTGGGAAGTTAGATCCCAAAATAGTAAGTTGCCATTTGTTTGGCTACCCAGAAAAGTCAAAAGGTTTTCGTTTTCTACTGTCTAGAGAGACATACAAAGTTTGTGAAAATGAGACACGCTGTCTTCCTAGAGGATGAATTGATGAGGGGGAGCATGGTAGCTCGAGAATTTGACCTTGAAGTGAAGCGGGTGTATGCGCCCACTCCAATGATTCATGAGCCATTTTTCTCACTACCTGCTGTCACTGCAACGACAGTGCAAGACACTATGGTGCCAGCACCTGTTGTTATCCCACCTGTGGCAACAATGAATGACGATGAGGTACATGTTCTTCAGGATCCTATAGAATCTATTGCCACACATGAGGGGGAGCAACAACAGCCTCAAACAGAACATGTGCCAAATGTGAAGGCTCCTAGAAGGTCTCAAAGAGTTAGAATATCAGTTATTTCTGCTGATTATGAAGTGCACAACACTAAGGAATTTCAAATGGAGGATGATCCCACCTCATTTGAAGAAGCCACGAAAAGTGATCATTCATCAAAGTGGCTTGAGGCCATGGAAGATGAAATAAAATCTATGAATGCCAATAAAGTTTGGGATTTGGAGATATTCCTAAAGGAGCCAAAACAATAGGCTGTAAATGGGTCTACAAAACAAAACTTGACTCTCAAGGGAATATAGAGAGATATAAAGCGAGACTTGTGGCAAAAGGCTTTACGCAAAGAGAAGGGATTTATTACAATGAGACCTTTTCTCCAGTCTCATATAAGGATTCCTTCAGAATCATAATGGCATTAATGGCACATTACGATTTAGAGTTACATCAGATGGATGTCAAGACGGCATTTCTGAACGAGGACTTAAAGGAAAATGTTTACATGGCACAACCGAAAGGTTTTGTCATGGAAGGAAAAGAACGAATGGGATGTCGCCTAAGAAATCCATTTATGGATTAAAACAAGCTTCAAGACAGTGGTACTTGAAGTTTGATCAGACAATAAGAAATTTTGGGTTTTAAAGAGAATGTAGAGGACAATTGTGTCTATGTAAAGTTTAAGAATGGGAAGTTTATCTTTCTTGTCCTATATGTGGATGATATCTTACTTGCTAGTAATGATGTCAGTCTACTGCAGGAGACAAAGAAGTTTTGTCCTCAAAACTTGATATGAAAGATCTTGGTGAAGTCTCGTTTGTTCTAGGGATCGAGATTCACCGAGATAGAAGAAAAGAGGTATTAGGACTGTCACAAAAGGCATACATAGAAAGAATCTTAAAGAAATTCAGTATGCACAAATGTAGTCCCTCATCTGCTCCTATAGTCAAGGGCGACAGATATGGGGATTTTCAATGCCCCATGAACCAATATGAGCTCAATCAAATGAAAGTGGTTCCATATGCTTCAGCTGTCGAAAGCTTGCAACATGCTCAAGTATGTACGCGCCCTGACTTGGCATTTGTTACCGGGTTTTACTTAGCAGATTCCAGAGCAATTCTGGAATAAAACACTGAAATTAGTAAAGAAAGTCTTGCATTATTTGCAAGGAACGAAAGGCCTCATGATGATGTATAGAAGATCTGATTCACTCCACATAGTGGGATATTCATATCTGATTATGCGAGAGATGATAGAAAATCCACGTCTAGATATGTATTCACTCTCGCAAAGGGGAGCTATTTTATGGAAAAGCTCAAAACAAACCGTCACTACATCGTCCACAATGTATGATAGTTTGTAGCGTGTTATGAGGCAACGGGGCAGGTGAACTGACTAAAGAAGTTTATACCCGGTTTGAAGGTGGTTGACGACATCTATAGACCACTTAAGTTATACTGCGATGATAATTTGACAGTACAATGTGCTCACAACATAAGTCAAGTGGTGCTGCCAAACACATTGACATAGAGTATTATGTTGTGAAAGATAAAGTCCGGGATCAAGTCATAAGTCTTGAGCATATAAGTACAGAAAAGATGTTTGCGTATCCGCTTGCAAAAGGCTTACCACCCAACGTGTTCAGAGAACATGTAGCTAGCATGGATTTAAGGAAAATGCTAAAATTCCTAGACAAAAGAAGGCCCAAAGATAAGTATCTATTTCAGAATAGAGTAGTGTGTTGTAGCTGTTAAATCTATCGGCAATGGACCGTGACGATGAGACATGCTCTATGTGCTAATCTGTAATAGAGTGAACAAAAGTAAATGATATGAAATTGAAAGATGATAGTGAGACCAAGGGGGAGAATGTTAGTTGATCTCCACCAATAGGCCCAACGGCCTATTGGGCCCTTGTCTTTGCTCCATGATCGGGGGAGCCCAACCCTAATACGGTTGGTGGGCCCCTGTCGCACAGCACATATAAAAGGTAAGGTGGGGATCAAGGGTCGTGCTACGAGGTTCAACGGAGCCGCCGCCATCCCACCCATAGTAAACCTAAACCGATCAAAGTAGTGCTGCCAGCGACAGGAAGCTCCACCACACCACCGCTGTTTCCTCTACAGAGTCACCACGGTCTTCACCGGCGCCACTGGACTTCATCTCCACCGCGCTGGAGGCTTACTACACTGCGGCACCGGCGTCCGCGAGGCCACAGTCAAGGTGTGCAGAGGAACCCAAAGCAGAGGTCTACCCGGTTCTACGGTTACACAGAGAGGTAATCTACGATCCTAACAGCAACAACTGTTGATCCTCGCCTTTCAGCTGTTTACACAAAAGCATCTCAGCTCGTTGGCATCGATGAGCCAAGGGATAAACTCATTGAGATGCTGTCCATACGTGAGGGTGACTGGTCCAGCAATGAGATGAAAATTATCTCTATTGTTGGGTTTGGAGGATTGGGCAAGACCACTCTTGCCAAGGCAGTATATGACAAGGTTTATCATCAATTTGATTGCGGTGCTTTTGTTCCAGTGGGCCGTAATCCTGACCCAAAGAAAGTCCTGAGGGACATTCTAATTGATCTCATTAATGGTGAGGATGAGAAACCCTTCTTTGATCAGTATAATGGAAGGAACACCGTTCCTGATCTGATGCCACTGGATGAAGCATATCAGGTGCAAACCAATCAATCCGTGAAAACTTGGAAACTACCAATCAGGACCACTAGATGCTGATCCAATGGATGGGGTGAGGGGGCTTAAGCGCAAAAAAAAGGCTGGCGGGTGGGGGGCTTAACCGCAAAAAAATCCCACCTGTCACCCCATCCATTAGATCAGCATCTAGTGGTCCTGATCAATAATTTATATGTTTACACAGGTTGGTTGGTTTGCACCTGATACGTCGCCCAGAAGGAATGGGAGCTCATCATTAAACTTCGTAAATTCATCAAAGGAAAAAGGTACACATTACCTACCCAATGCCATTGAAAAAAATTTATACACTATAATTGATCAGTGCTTTTAGTCTGATACTTTAAGACTACTTAAAGAGGCATGCATCATTCAGGTCTCTAGACATGTTGCAGGTTATTTTATTGATTATCAGCTTTCGCATCTATCATGTGCCTAGCTACTTCAATGCCTTTCGATGATATAGGGGATAGACGATCTTTTGGATAATTATTAACTGTTATAAAAACGGTTTGTGTAGGGCCATTTTATTTTTATGGTGGTCCACTAAGGGCCTCCGGCTATACTGTATTACTGTATGTATCAATTTTCAGAAGGGGTAGAAACTGAATTTTCATAGGTCTGTCTCTACTGTATATATTGTGAGTTTAATAACCTGCTCTATTTTTGTTCTACTTAATAGTTTCCTAAAAATCGATTTTCTAAAGAAGGCCACCTAAGCCAATTGCCTTTCAAACTCTATCTTAAGTGGTAGTCGCATCAGGTGGCCCGCCTCTGAAAATCAAATTTGTTGTAGTAACCAATGTCAGTTTTTACAAGAAACTTGTGATGTTTCAAAGTAACACTACGGGGAACGGGAGTTTTGCCGTGTGCGAAACTAAAACACTCGCAAAGGGCACACGACAAAAATTTATCCGCAAACTCACTTTGCCGAGTGTTTTTCATCGGGCACTCGGCAAAGACGTTGCCGAAAGTGCCCAAAAAACACTCGGCAAACATTTTTCGCAAGAAATAAAAAAAAAAACAAATTGCCACCGGCCGCCGCCCACCACGGCCACCATGCCACCACGACCGATGCCCCACGTCGGACACCACCACGCCACCCACGCCACCAAGCCCCACGCCGGACGCCGCCCGCCACCATGCCACCACGCCACCTGCCCACCACGCCGCACGCCACCCGCCGGATCCAGGAGAGGGGAGGGTCGGCAGCCGGGACGCCGCCGGATCCGGGAGGGGAGGGGCCGCCGCCAGATCTAGGGAAGGAGTGGAGGGGGCGGCGCCGGGGAGAAGGGGAGGGGGCGGCGCCCGGGGGAAGGAGGGGTGGCTGGGCCGCCGGATTCGGCCGAGAGGGGAGGGCCGCCCAGAGAGATGGGAGGGCGTCTGCGGACGCTTGGCGCGAGGGAAGGAGGGGTCGGACGCGGCGCGAGAAGGAGAGAGGGGCATCTGGACGCCTTGCGCTGGGAGAAGGGAGGGGGCGGTGGGGGGAATTAGGGGTGGTCGGGCCGTCGAATCCGGCCGGGAGGGGAGTGACACAGCCATGAGAAGGGAGGGGTCGGCGGACGCGGCGCGGGGAGAAGGGGAGGGGGTGGCGGCCGGGGGAAGGAGGGGTGGCCGGGCCGCCGGATCCGGCCGGGAGGGGAGGGGCCGTCGGCGCGGAGAAGGGGAGGGGGCGTGCGGACGCGGCGCGGGGAGAAGGGGAGGGGACCGTGCAGGGAGAAGGATAGGGCGCGTCCGCGGTTAAAAAAACATTTTTTCCTTTGCTGAGTGTCCTAGATCTGGGCACTTGGCAAAGTTTTTATTTTTTATTTTTTTTTCTTCTCCTTCTTTCCCAGAAAAAAATACTTTTTTTCCTTTGCCGAGTGTCCTAGATCTGGGCCCTCGGCAAAGTTTTTTTTTCATTTTTTTTCTTCTCCTTCTTTCCCAGAAAAAAGATTTTCTTTCTTTGCCGAGTGTCCTGGATCTGGGCACTCGGCAAAGTTTTTTTCATTTTTTTTCTTCTCCTTCTTTCCCAGAAAAAAGATTTTTACTTTTTTGCCGAGTGTAAAAAAAAACACTTGGTAAACCCCATCTTTACCGAGCGTTTTTTTTGACACTTGGCAAACCTCCTGTTTACCGAGTGTTTTTTTTTGCCGAGTATTTTTAGCGCAACACTCGGCAAAGATCTTGTTTGCCGAGAGCCCGAAAGAATACACTCGGTAAACATAAAAACACTTGGTAAATTTAACGTTTCCGGTAGTGTAAGTCCAGAGCAATGAATTTACCGTCGAGCTAACAAATTTGCTATTAGACCACTCCCTTCGTTTGTCAGTCAAACACTGTTTGATGAATAATTTCTGTTCTGATCAAGAGTAAAACTTTATCCAATAACCAACTGCATTATGCACAGTAGAGTGATCTGTGAGGTACATACCCGCCCCTCTACAACTATTTGTCTATAATTACAAGACTGAAGAAGGCACATGAGGCTATCCTTTCAAAATTTCCTTGTTTTTCCACACATGACATAATGGAGTGGAGGGGATTCCAACATAAGTTTGTCATCCTCCTCTTCATCTAGCACAGTGTGACTAAGGTTCTCAACCATCCTCCGCTTGCAACCACGATAAGTTTTAACAATATCGCATGGTACTCCCTTTGCTTACTAAGAGGTAATACCCCAAACAAATATGAGGTCTTGATTTTTTAGGTTTTTTAATTAACTAATTAATTAATTAACCTGGTAAATGAAAAAAAAAACTATTGTCAAATCCTGGATACAGAAGCAATAGGATGCGACCAATTGTATGGCGAGCGATAGGATGCAGATGGAAGAGAGCGCGAGGTCGGCGGGGAGCGACCGAACGGACCACCAAGCCCATGTGGCCATGACTTTTCACGTATGTTTTTATAACATGTTTCATGTACGTTGGACATATTTCTCAAAAAAATGTACATTGGACTTGTAGGCAAAGTTATGCTATAAACGTAGGCATCAATATATCACGTTATGCTATAAACGTAGGCATCAATAGATAATATAAAGTTGAACATTCAATTATGTCATATCTAATGTTGCAAAAAATAAAAAGATTTACCGCATCTAATAAATCATGTATACATCAATTAGATCAAAAAAGAAATGTAATAGCAGAGCTGGACTCTATGGTTGACACATCCAAGTAGTATTAGATTGCATCCTAAGAATAGGTTGAGTATTATTGTATATGGACTCCTGGATAGATAAGTACTCCATGGTAATATTTGATATGAAATGTTCGATTTATGTATCCCTTAATTTGGTCAACCATATTAGTTGTGTTCGATATTAAATATTTGGATTCATCATTTGATCTCGGCCATCAATGATTGAGATATTTTTTTGTTGAGATTATAAAAGTTGTATTTGGGATTAACCAAGACTCTTGGATGACTATAACAATCAATGGTATAGATCGTACCTTGTTTTATAAGTTATACTAGAATCATGCCCATGCATTGCAACAACAAAAAATAATACCATGATTACCAAGACTTCATTAGGTTTGTAGCTAAATTAAACTGGAAGAAAATAAAAAGTGAATTTATTATACCTCTACAAGTGCACGGATGGCAAGGTTCATGGTCTTTTTGCCAGAGGTCTGCTTTTAGTTCTTCTCCAGGAATTCATGCATAGAGTTGGAGTTCCATCTTGTGGCGTTGGCCTTCTATGCAGAGGAGGTATAACGTAGACGGATTGATGCTGGTTTGTCCGAGTAGGGGTTGAACTGCACCACCGGATGATATAAGCACACGGACAGGGATGCATGAGCTCTGGGGAGACAATGACATGGATCAGGACTCCATATTGGACGCATGAGCATGGTAGAGGATGATGTTATGGTCTTTTTAGGTATAGAGATTTGGTATGACACCTATGAACCAATGCAAATTGCCGTAACATGTTCTGAAAATCAAACGGAGTAAATTTTTCTTTTTTTTCTGTTTAATGTGTTAATATCTAGGTCATCCTAGAAAAAGTCGTGACTTCTTTTTTAAGACATGTTATTCTTGATTTTGGTAGAATCTCAGGATCAAAGCATTCATTTAAAACATAATGCTTTGCCAATCAAGCAATGGTTTTTTACGTACTTGTATATTTTTTTAGTATTACATGCAGCAACACGGCGGGTGCCTTATGCAAATTGTCATATATTGGTAGCTATTATACATGGTACGATGTAATAGTGTGCTCAACAATTGGGATAAATATGATGGACACCATTCAGTTATTTTGCCTTTATTGATTCATGGCTCTTGCCCTTTCATGTACAGGTACTGCATCGTTATCGATGATATATGGGATGAAAAAACATGGGAAGTCATTAAAAATGCTTTCGTGGACAGTAATCCTAGAGAGTAGAATAATTGCAACCACTTGCAATTCTAAAGTCTCTGAAGAAATTGGCAAAGTTTATAGAATGGAAAAGCTTCCAGAAAGCCAGTCAAGAAATCTATTATATGCAAGAACATTTGGCGCAGAAGAAAAATGGCCAGGGAACAATGATGAAGTGGCTGTGGTATCTCAAAAAATACTGCATAGATGTGATGGTGTACCACTAGCTATTATTACAATAGGCAGTTTGTTGGCTGGGAAACAAATAGAGGAGTGGTCCAATGTGTATGACTCAGTTGGTTTTGGCCATGGAGATAACCCACAAGTTAACAATATCAATAAGATATTATCTTTCAGCTACTACGATCTACCCTGTCATCTAAGGACATGCATGTTGTATCTAACTGTGTATCCAGAAGGTTCTAGGATCAACAATGGTGACTTAATTTACAGGTGGATAGCTGAAGGTCTAGTCCAGACAGAGGCCTTGTTCACTTTGCAAATTTTTTGAACCCGATGAATAGTACCACTTTCGTCTTATTTGGCAAATATTGTCCAATCGTGGACCAACTAGGCTCAAAAGATTCATCTCGTGATTTTCAACTAAACTGTGTAATTAGTTATTTTTTTACCTACATTTAATACTCCATGCAAGCGGCTAAAAATTGATGTGATGGAGAGAAAGTGAAAAAACTTGGAATTTGGATGACATCTAAACGAGGCCTGAAGAAGGAAAAGAGCCTTTTAAGGTAGGAGAAAGCTACTTCCTTGAGCTCATAAATAGAGGCATGATCCAACCAGTGGAGCACTATGGTTTTTTAAATGGTTGTCGTGTCCATGACATGGTACTTTATATGATTCGTAATCTGTCCAGGGATGAAAACTTTTTTGCTGTGCAGGATAGTAAGCAATGGTCACAAGGAAGCGATGTCCGTCGACTAGCCTTGCACCGGGCAGAACATATTGAAGTTAATGATAGAGACGTGCCAAAACTGAGATCAAAACTAGCCACAGTAACTACTGTAGCGTTTCGTTTGTATTGGGTAATAATTGTCCAAACGTTGCTCAAAACGTTCGTCTCGCAAAGTACAACCAAACTGTGTAATTAGTTTTTGATTTCGTTAACATTTAGTACTCTATGCATGTACCATAAGTTTAATGTGACGGGAAAATTTCTTTTTGCATAGTGCCAAATTTTGGAATTGGGAGTAACTAAAGACCCCCTGAGGTACCTTGCGCTAGTGGATACACCTATCCGTCAGCTCTCTAAAAAAAATAGGGCATTAAGTTTCTGGGCCTGGTTTAGATTGCAAATTTTTGTAATCTGAATACTGTAGCACGTTTCGTTTGTATTTGATAAACTTTATTCGATTATGGACTAACTAGGCTCAAAAGATTTATCTCGTGATTTACAACCAAACTGTGTAATTAATTATTTTTTTACCTACATTTAATGATATTACATGTGTCCAAAAATTAATGTGATAGAGAGAGAGTAAAAAAACTTGAAATTTTAATGGGATCTAAACAAGGCCTAGGGTAGAAGAACTACCGACGAGTAGGAAGCAGCTTACAAAATTAATGTGCCTACTTGCTGATGACAAGACGAGAGTGCCGGATTGGATCTGCGAGCTGACGTCCTTAGCAGAGCTGTTGATGAAGGGTGCTGATGGAGACAGGTGCTTAATCAAGGAGTTGGGCAAGCTAAGAAACCTCAGACTGTGTTTAGTTCTAAAAGAACTCCCAAAAAATATGCTACAGTAGCTATCACATTGAATCTTGCGATACATGCATGGAGCATTAAATGTAGACGAAAAAAAACTAATTGCACAGTTTGGTTGGAAATTGCGAGACGAACGTTTTAAGTCTAATTAGTCCATAATTGAACACTAATTGTCAAATAAAAACGAAAATGCTACATTAGCCGTTGGTATTCTCAAAGCTGCCCAAGTGGATTAACCCTCAAGCTCTTCCCAAGCTCTGCAGGTTGAGTCTGAGTTTGTCTATACTGTATCAGCAGCATGTGGAAATCCGTGGCAAGTTTGAGAACCTCTCCCATCTCAGTCTACACGTCTCTGGTTTGTCGTCAAAAATTAGTATTGTTGGTGGTGGAAGATTCCAGAATTTGAGGGACTTCAGAGTGGCCAGACTATGCCAACTAGATTTTGTACGGGGAGCTGTGCCAAGGCTTGAAGGCATGTAGAAAACATAGCAATTCGCATCCGGAGGTTGAATCTACAATGTGATCTATCCTCCGGAGGATGATATTCATCCTTAGGGCATGGTTTATTCAAATCGGTTTAGTCCATGCACATCCACCACGTGCCATTAGGCTTCTTGATCATGACGGGCTTTGCTAACCACTCCGGGAAGGGGCCCTCTCATCCGAAACCGGCCTTCAGAAGTTGGTTAATTTCATCTCGTATGGCGGCTCGCTTCTCGGGTGTATAGCGTCTTTGTTTTTGTTTGACTGGTCGGGCGCCAGCTGGTAGACCCAATTTGTGCTCAATTACCTTCTTGGGGATCTTGGGCATGTCGGATGGTTCTCAAGCGAACACATCTTTATTTGCCCGGAGGAAAGAAATGAACTCGAGTAATGTTCGGATCTGCTCCAATGTCGTGGTTTCGCCGGGCCATTGGAGGCCGAATCGAGTTGTCCAGTCATCGGGTGCTCTGTTATGACTTTCCCTTAAATTGGGGGGTGTCGTCGGGCCTGCCCTGATGTCCCTGTGTTCGCCTCCCTTGATCATGGAGTGGTTACAGAGGTACTTGCCCGAGTTGTGTCCTGAACGGCAACCAACCTGGGCAGACGAAGAGATTAGTAGCGTTCTTCTGGCCGCGAGGGCTTCGAAGCCCTCGGAGCCTGAGTAACACCATAGCCCTTGCGGGAATTCCACCCTCGTGACATGGTTAAAGGCCTGTGAGTTATGAAGGAAAACTCCCCAATCTTTCCTGCAATGTCGAAACGGATGTTAGATGTCCCAGCATATATGGCAGCTCTAGCCGTGCGCAAGAACGGTCGACCCAAAATAATGGGTGTTGTTTCGTCACGCCTGGTGTTTATTATCACAAAATCAGATGCCATGTGAGAGTCCCCGACTAGGACTTCGACGTCGTCGGCGATTCCCTCAACGCGGCGAGTCGATCGGTCTGCAAATCTGATGTGCATATTTGTCGTCAGCAACGGCGCGAGTCGTAACACATTTTCGCAGACAGACATGGGTATAATGTTGACCACTACACCGAGATCACAAACAACTTCCACAATGTGACGATCGATTGAAACTATGATAATGGGACGGCCGGGATCCCCTTTCTTGACTGGCCAGAAGATGTCTTGCCACCCCTTGATCACCGGCTCCCAGTGGAATTTTGTTTTCAATATCTCGATGGAATCAATGTCATCGAGACTGGCCCGATTAACTCGAGATGAGTGTCTTCGTGGGTATGGAGGGTTGAAAGAGAATCTTCTCTTTTTTCCATTGATATCGAAACGCATGTTGGCAGATGCTACGTAGATTGAAGCCTTTACGGTGATTAGGAAAGGTCGACCCAAGATAACGGGTGCTTTTGGATCACGATCGGTATTCAGGATCACAAAATCTGTTGTTACGTAGCTGCCACCAACTATCAGGCAGATGTCATGTAGAATCCCCTCGATTCGTCGAGTTGTCTGGTCTGGCAGTACCACACGTATATCTGGATCGGTTAGGGCCCTGAGCTGTAATACGTCATCATAGACTGACAAAGGTATGACGTTCATGCCCACGCCCATATCACAGATTGCCTTCAGCTTGTGAGGGTCAATGGTGATCGGGATCATTGGCCGGCCAGGGTCTCCCTTCTTGATGGGCCAAGAATCGTCCCACCACCAGCCGATGGGACGCTCTACATAGTAGTCTGGCTTTGCTATGTCAATGATCATAACATCATCTGTCATCTTACGGCGACGTCGAGGCATTTGGTTTGCCGGTGATTCAGATCCACTAGCACCCCGTTGAGTAAAGACTATAGGGCTCTCGACAACCTCTTGGTCAGGTTCCTCGTAATCGGGAGCCGTAAGCTGAACCTCGAGATTGATCTGGAGAAATTGCCCACACGGAGTTGTGACTTCTTTGACGGTCCTGAGGGATTCGAGATTCTTGACCCCGATCAGCTTGAAGTTTAGATCTCCGGTGCGCTCGAAAACCAATCTACCGAAGCAGATGGCCGGTGGCACATCGCGGAGAAAAGCTTTGATCTGGGAGTCCTTGGTGAGATCACCCATGACAACAGGTGGTGCCACAGCGACGTCGGAGCATGTCGGTTTTGCGTACCAAACGTTGTTGATGATTGTCATGATCGGTCTTCGCGCAAGATCCCCCTACCTGGCGCACCTCTGTCGGTGTTTTTTACCGACAGATATTTGGTTCTTGGGGAACCCCGCTTGGTGCAAAAAACAATCACAGATGGAGACGAGATTTATACTGGTTCAGGCCCCTAGGAAGCGTGTAAAAGCCATACGTCCAGTTGCTACTCTTGTATTGCTTGTATTTGGTGAGATTGCGATTATAATGTAGCTATGCCTATAAGAGAGTCAATGATTACAACAGGGGATATTGCTAGCTGTTTATATCCGGGATCAACTTTGCCTACAAGCTAAGAGGTCGTGCCCTAGTCGGATTCTTGGCGCAATCCGGAGATATCCTTTCTTGAATAGGGTCGTCGTAGGCCTTTGGGTCGTCTCTGATCTAGAGCAGGTGGTCGGTAATATGGAAGTCAGGATTTCCAGGGGTATGGCATGGACACATAATAACTAATAAAAGCCTGAAATGTGTCCATCTAATAAAGTACACCAGAAACGATGACGACTACCTAGTGAAGCGAACCCAAAGCACGTTGGTCGTGGCTGCCGACAAAGGTCCACACACTTAACTCTAAATTAAGCTATATGCGCGCACATGAACATACATCAGATCCTTGCAGTGCTAGTCAGTTAGGAGGTACAAGCAAGCCCTTGTCATTTTTACCACACAGAAGAGCTTTAATGCACAACAACAGACCTACAGAGCAAAGCAAGCAGAGCCCTGTAAGAAGAAAGGTTCGAACCGCACTTGTATTAGCTCGGGTTTCAGATACATATACATGTGTACAAGCAAGGGGAGTCGCTGAGCTGGATCACCTCTCAGTGAACTACAAACAAGGTGAACCGCAGCAGGCTCAAGCGTGCAATGAAGAAGATGGGTGGCCTGTTTGGCGAGCTCAAGGCTCGTCGTGACATCGCTGGGGCCATTCATGACATAGAGAAGCAGCTTCAGGAAATCCGTGGATAGTGCACGCAAGTACCAATCATGGAACATCCTCATTCTGTGTGGACACGACTGAAGGGCCCCATTGTGTAGGAAATGCTTGCCTCCTTTATAATGTTTCGGGCATTCCGCCGTAAATTTGGTGGCCCCCATGTTGCGATACTTCCTGCTCAATGGTGGTTGTCGTTTGCTTGTGACTGTTCTCTCGTCTTGTGGGGCTTTCTATGTGCTTAGAGGGCCTTACGAGCAGTCACTTTTTTCATGCTTCACTTTACTTGTTAGCCTGTTCTGGAGCAGAAATTCTACGTGCGCGCTCCTCTGCTTCATTCTGCTTCTGCTCCTACTCTTGCTGTGCTGTTTCGTCATTTGGTTCAAGTTCAAGAGATTGAGGCACTTAAGACGGTTGCGCATGAGGCACCTCATGGTTGGGTACTTCGTCATGTTCCGGATTGTCGGGCACTATATCAGGCACTGGATAGTCAGGCACTATATAAGCCACTGATTTGTCGGGATATAGATTGCCCTCTACTGCTATGTCTTACGGAGCGTGCGTCTCCCAAGCCGACGCTGTAGATGCAGTCAATACAATCACTACTGGAAACAGAGACTTTGCCGAGTGTAAATTTCTTTGCCGAGTGTCAAAAATCGGACACTCGACAAAGATCTTCTTTGCCGAGTGCTGCACTCGGCAAAGAATTACACTCGGCAACGATTTCTTTGCCGAGCGCCGGGCTTTCGGCAAACACACACTCGCAAGGACTTCTTTGCCGAGCGCCAAACTCTCGGCAAAATCTATACACTTTCGGCATAGGCTGCCCGTGAAACGGCGCCGTGCCGCGTCGCCTTTTGCCGAAAGGCCGCGGTTAGGCACTCGGCAAAGATTTTTTTTTAATTTCTTTGCCGAGTGCCCCGGATCCGGCGCCGGCAAAGATTTTTTTTTTTAAAATTCTTTGCCGAAGCGCCTCGGATCCGGCGCCGGCAAAGAAATTTTTTTTATTTTTAAAATACTTTGCCGAGTGCTCCATGGGCGGCACTCGGCAAAGATGTAAATTTTTTTTTTAATTATTTCTTTGCCGAGTGCTCCTGTGTATGCACTCGGCAAAGAGGAAAATTTAAAAAAAAATTAAAACATTCTTTTAGGAGTGCCCGAGGGTGGCACTCGGCAAAACACCTTTTGCTTAGAGTGCCATGCCCCAAAGACTCGGCAAAAGTTTTTTTTGTTTTTTTTTTGTTTTTAGCCTCAATTTTTTTTATGCAGACTTTTTAAAGCACCAGAACTCCTAGTTACAATTTGAAGATTTTTTGTGGCTTTTTGTTATATTTAGTTACTTTATTTACGTTTACTTGAATTTTTACGGAAATTAGAAATTTGAAGCTGCGTAATACGAATAATGGAGTTTAATGATTGATATGATAGTCATGTTAGTGTTTGTTATGAGAGGCCGTATCATTTTATAGAATTTAAATTTGGATATCTTTCATGTTTTCGAAACATGTCCAAATTTTGGGTCCGTGTCGAAGTGTTTATAAATTCTACAAAATGCAAGCGAAGTCCAAAATCATTAAAACTTGTTGAGATATCGTGATATCATATTTCTAATTTATGATAAAAATTTGAAGTAAACGAAATAAAGTAACTAAATATAACAAAACATCCACAAAAATTCTTCAAATTGTAACTAGGAGTTCTCGGTGCTTTAAAAAAGGTCGCATATCGAAAAAATTGAGGCCAAAATCAAATCTCTTTGCCGAGTGCCGGGGCATGGCACTTTAAGCAGGGTTTTTCTTTGAGAGTGCCACCCTTAGGCACTTTCGGCAAAGAATGTTTTAATTTTTTTAAATTTTTTCTTTTGCCGAAAAGTGCGTATACAGGAGCACTCGGCAAAGAAATAATAAAAAATTTAAATCTTTGCCGAGTGCAGCCCGAGGAGCACTTTCGGCAAAGTATTTTTAAAATAAAAATTTTTTCTTTGCTTAGGCGCCCGGATCCGAGGCGCTTCGGCAAAGAATTTAAAAAATAAAAAAAATCTTTGCCGAGTGCCGATCTGGGCACTTTCGGCAAAGAAATTAAAATTAAAAAAAAAAATCTTTGCCGAGTGCCTCCTCGATCCGGCACTTTCAAAGAAAGCCATGGACACCGGTTTTTTGACCGTTGGCAACATCGATCCTCAACAACCCGAACAAACTCCATACGCCCATGACCCCCGCTTCGCTCATTCGCCATTCATTTAGCGCCACGCCATACCGCCCGCACCACGCGCCCTCCGCACCATTCACATACCATACACGCATCCATAACGCCCGCACATCCGCATACGCATACCATACCCGCCATACCGCATACGCCCTACGCCATACATTGCTGAACACGCGCCCATACCCGCGCCACCACGCCGCACATACCACGCCAGCCGCCGCCATGCCACACACGCCACATACCTGCGCCAAGCGCCAGCACACTTCTTTGCCACCACACCATGCCATCATTCGCCAGCCCGCCCGCCGCCTGCCCGCCATGCCATACGCGCCGTCGCCAAACGCCGCGTTGCACCGCCCAGCCGCCCGCCGCCTTGCCCGCCTTACCCTGCCCCCGTGCCCTCGGCCAGCCACCACCCTGGCGGCAGCGCCGCCCTGCGCCAGCGCCACCGCCCGGCCGTGCCCCGGCAGCCCTTCCCCAACCGCGCCGCCACCACCCCAGCGCCCCCTCGCCGACCGCGCCTTTTTCCGCCTTGCCCTTGCCCGCGCCCGTGGACCACCCACCCGACGCCATCCGTGCTCGACCCCATCCCCGACTCCTATGATCCCGACGCCGCCTTCGCCCTACCCGTCACCCTCGGTATATGCCTTCTCACTTATTCAAATGCCACTGTTTCATCCTCGGTGTAACGAGACGGAGCCCTAAGCTCGGGCTAGTCGAGATTCGGCAGGATTCCGTCTATCCGAGAAAAGATGTCTACATTGTGGCTCAACAGCCGTCCGGGTTTATTATATCATCTACGCGTGCAAAGACGCCGAGCATCTTAAGGGTTGGTCTATTGTGCACAATGTATCGCCACACGGTAAACTACTCCGTCCCCAAACGATGAAGATTATAACTTCAACCCAAACACATATGATGGAGAGTTCTATCAAGAAGAGGGGCTACAAGGGAGGTTTGACATAGACTTAACCGAAGAGATAGGAATGGAAGTAGATAATGAAAGGGATGATGACGAGGACGCTGGAGACGAGGTGCGAAAATCAAAGGATATACAAATGCTTGAGCGATTACATTTCGGCAATGACAATGAAGACAACATTCCTCCTTCGGATAGTGTTGATGAGTTGGACAATGTTGATAGTGATGACGAGACCTATGATCCATCTAATTTCAATCATGAAGATTATTTCTAATACATGTAATACTATATTTTTTGTAATTATGTTTTGTTCATTTTTGCATATATTTCTAATACATGTAATACTATATTTTTTGTAATTATGTTTTGTTTATTTTTGCACCTATTTCTAATTATGTCTTGTTTTTCTTTTTTATTGCAGGTGATTGAACAAAGATGGCGGGCGGCCGTCATAGGTCTCAGAAACTCGATTTACCAAAGACAACGCCTTGGGTCGCAGGAGGGGGGGCAGCAGAGGATCGAGCAGAGGAGGAGGACCGCTAGCCGCAGGAGGGGGCCGTCTCTTCCCACGCCACGTGAGGAGGACCGCCAGCCGCAGGAGGAGGAGGTGGCGCCCGTGGACGAGTCAGACGAGGAGTTGGTTCGGCAGACGGAGGAGGAGGAGGAGGAGGAGGAGGAGGAGGGGGAGGCGGCAGGCACGGGTTCTGCTTCCTCCAACTCCTCTTCGAGTGTCTACTTGCGAGGTCCCGCGAGTCTCCCACAGGTTCCGCTTCGTCACCAATGCCCACTGATTCGCCCCGAAGGACAAAAGTAAGTAACTGTATATGTTATCACCACTACTTCATATGATATGATGAAAAAAACTAATAATTTTTCTTAATTACTCGTGCGAGGCCGGGTGGTTGTGTCGGGTGGTAGCGCACGCGCTAGTCAACGGCATCCTGGTCTTCAGGCAGCAAACACTTCCGGCATTGTCACGTGCGCGCATCAAGACGGAGCCGGCCTACTCACCATTTGACCACTACATCGCGCCTCCGATCTGGAGTACCCCAACAAGGCGTAGCGGGTGAAGGCGAGAGTTTTGGGTAAGTCTCCTTGCACAACATTGCTCAATACGTCGCATTCATTAGACTTTTCTTGAAATAATGAATCGATACATCGCTTTTGTATGCGGACTTTATTACGATGCGAGGAGGGATTTGAGGCCGAGGCGGAGAGCGGCGACTACCAAAGCTTCAGTAAAAACTCGTCACCGACATGCATCACGAGGCGCATCCAGTGCCATCGTAACCTACTACGGTCGAAGCTTGGAGAGAGGAAAACCAAGAAAGACGCAAGAGAGATGCAAATGACCGGGGAGCGAGACCTTGAGGTAAATGAAGAACATCAACATTGATTCAATTTGAGATTAAGTTGGTTTAATTTGATCTTCTTATATGTCTAATACTTGATGACGTGTAGGTGATTCCTGGTGGTGCCAAGCGTATCCCGAGTGTTGGGCGATGATGGTGGGCAGGTGGTTCACGGAGGAGTACCTCAAGATGCACAAGGATGCCCGGGACCGTCGTTCTTGATGCAAGGTCCGGCACACCATCAAGGCAAATAACCTCCTCGGGATACAAACAAGCATGGGTACTTTCGGCAAGATGTAAATTTTTTTTTTTTAATTTTCTTTCTGCATTCGAGTGCTCTGTGTATGCACTTTCGGCAAAGAGGAAAATTTAAAAAAAATTAAAACATTCTTTCTGCCGAGTGCACGATGGCACTCGGCAAAAGACACCCTTCTTAAAGTGCCATGCTATGTGAGACTCGGCAAAGTTTTTTTTTTTTGTTTTTTAGCCTCCAATTTTTTCATAGTCTCCAGACTTTTTAAATATCACCGAGGAACTCCTAGTTACAATTTGAAGATTTTTTTGTGGCTTTTTGTTATATTTAGTTACTTTATTTAATTTACTTGAATTTTTTCGGAAATTAGAAATTTGAAATTTGCGTCGATACGAATAATGGAGTTTAATGATTCGAAAATTGATAGTCATGTTAGTGTGTGTTATGAACTCCATATCCGAGAGCAGACCCGAAATTTGGATATCTAATTCACGAAACATGTCATGAAAAATTGTGAAACGTTTAAAATTCTACAAAATAAAGCAAAAAATCATGAAACTTGTTGAGATCTTCAAATATGTAAAAATAGGAGTTCTATGGTGCTTTTCCACATGTGAATACGATTTCATACCAAAAAAAAAAAAAAAATTTGCCGAAATTGCGTCAAAAACAAAAGCAAGCATGGCACTCTCAGTTTTTTGTGAGTGCCACCATGCACTTAAGAAGAATGTTTTAATTTTTTAAATTTTTTTGCCCGAAAAGCGCATACATGTGAACACTCGGCAAAAAATAATTAAAAAAAAAATTTAAATCTTTAAGAAAAGTCGAAAGCACTCGGCAAAGTATTTTTAAAAATAAAAATTTTTTTTTTGCGCGCCCGGATCCGAGACGGTCGGCAAAAATTTAAAAATAAAAAAATTTGCCGAGTGTGCGATCCGGGGCACTTTCGCAAAGAAATTAAAACAAAAAAAATCTTTGCCAGTGCCTCCTGATCCCAAGACTTTCGGCAAAAGCCATGACACACCTGTTTTTGACCCGTACGGGCGATCACATCCCGAGCAAACCCACTAACGCCAACCCGCCCACACTTCGCCATTGCCACACATATGCCCGCCAGCCGCACCGCCCGTATACTTTGTCCAGCCATACTCACATACCACCGCGCCCACCATACCACACCGTCCGTACCATACCACATCGCCACATACTCCGCACCTACACACATGCTTACACACACACACACGCCACACCACACCCGCGCCGCCCGCCACCACACGCCCACGCATAACGCCCGCGCCACATACTGCATGCCATTGTACCACACACCCTTACCATACGCCCGCCAGCCACCCGCCTTGCGCCGCCAGCCAGCCCGACGCCCGCGTTGCGCTGCCACCAGCGCCCGGCCGCCCGCGCCGCCTTGCCCTCGCTGCCCGTGCCCTCGGCCGGCCACGCCTCGGCCAGCGCCACCACCCCTTGCCCCTGCCATGCCACACTCGCCGTGCCCGGCCGGCCCTTCCCCCAGCCGCGCCGCCCTGACCCCGGCCGGCCCTGCGCCCCGGCCGCGCCTTTTTTCCGGCCTTGCCCTGCCCCCGGCCGCGCCCCGTGGACCACCCGCCCCGACGCCATCCGTGCTCGACCCCATCCCTGACTCCGCCCGATCCCGACGCCGCCCGCCCCTACCCCGTCGCCCGTCAGGTATGCCTTCTCACTTATTCAAATGCCACTGGTTTCATCCTGGTGTAACGAGACGGAGCCCTAAGCTCGGGCTAGTCGAGATTCGACAGGATTCCGTCTATCCAGGAAAAGATGTCTACATTGTGGCTCAACAGTCCGTCCGGTTTTATTATACGTCATCTGCGTGCAAAGACGCCGAGACATCTTAAGGGTTGGTCTATTGTGCACAATGTATCGCCACACGGTAAACTACACGTCCCCAAACGATGAAGATTATAACTTCAACCCAAACACATATGATGGAGAGTTCTATCAAGAAGAGGGGCTACAAGGGAGGTTTGACATAGACTTAACCGAAGAGATAGGAATGGAAGTAGATAATGAAAGGGATGATGACGAGGACGCTGGAGACGAGGTGCGAAATCTGAAGGATATACAAATGCTTGAGCGATTACATTTCGGCAATGACAATGAAGACAACATTCCTCCTTCGGATAGTGTTGATGAGTTGGACAATGTTGATAGTGATGACGAGACCTATGATCCATCTAATTTCAATCATGAAGATTATTTCTAATACATGTAATACTATATTTTTTGTAATTATGTTTTGTTCATTTTTGCATATATTTCTAATACATGTAATACTATATTTTTTGTAATTATGTTTTGTTTATTTTTGCACCTATTTCTAATTATGTCTTGTTTTTCTTTTTTATTGCAGGTGATTGAACAAAGATGGCGGGCGACCGTCATAGGTCTGTGAACTCGATTTACCAAAGACAACGCCGGTCGCAGGAGGGGGCAGCAGAGGGATTGAACAGGAGGAGGAGGACCGCTAGCCGCAGGAGGGGGCCGTCTCTTCCCACGCCACGTGAGGAGGACCGCCAGCCGCAGGAGGAGGTGGCGCCCGTGGACGAGTCAGACGAGGAGTTGGTTCGGCAGACGAGGAGGAGGAGGAGGAGGAGGAGGAGGAGGAGGGGGAGGCGGCAGGCACGGGTTCTGCTTCCTCCAACTCCTCTTCGAGTGTCTACTTGCGAGGTCCCGCGAGTCTCCCACAGGTTCCGCTTCGTCACCAATGCCCACTGATTCGCCCCGAAGGACAAAAGTAAGTAACTGTATATGTTATCACCACTACTTCATATGATATGATGAAAAAAACTAATAATTTTTCTTAATTACTCGTGCAGGAACTGGGTGGTTGTGTCGGGTGGTAGCGCACGGCTAGTCAACGGCATCCTGGGTCTTCTGTGCAGGCAGCACTTCCCCGGCATTGTCACGTACGCATCGAAGACGGAGCCGGCCTACTCATTTGACCACTACATCGTCGCCTCCGATGCGGAGTACCCCAACAAGGCGGCGCGGGTGAAGGCAGAGTTTTGGGTAAGTCTCCCTTGCACAACATTGCTCAATACGTCGCATTCATTAGACTTTTCTTGAAATAATGAATCGATACATCGCTTTTGTATATGCGGACTTATTACGAGATCACGAGGAGGATTTGAGGCCGAGGCGGAGACGGCGACTACCAAAGCCTATAAAAAACTCGTCACCGACATGCATCACGAGGCGCGCATCCAGGCCATCGTAACCTACTACGGGTCGAAGCTTGGAGAGGAAAACCAAGAAAGACGCAAGAGATCATGCAATGACCGGGAGCGAGTACCTTGAGGTAAATGAAGAACATCAACATTGATTCAATTTGAGATTAAGTTGGTTTAATTTGATCTTCTTATATGTCTAATACTTGATGACGTGTAGGTGATTCCCCGGTGGTGCCAAGCGTATCCCGAGTGTTGGGCGATGATGGTGGGCAATGTGGTTCACGGAGGAGTACCTCAAGATGCACAAGGATGCCCGGGACCGTCGTTTCTTGATGCAAGGTCCAAACACCATCAAAGCGACCCGCAACCTCATGGGATACAAACAAGCATGGGTACTCGGCAAAGATGTAAATTTTTTTTTTAATTATTTCTTTGCCGAGTGCTCCTGTGTATGCACTCGGCAAAGAGGAAAATTTAAAAAAAAAATTTAAACATTCTTTCTTGCCGAGTGCACGAGGGCACTTTCGCAAAGACACCCTTTAGAGTGCCATACCCACTTACTCGGCAAAGTTTTTTTTTTTTTGTTTTAGCCTCAATTTTTTGTGCGAGACTTTTTTAAAGCACCGGGAACTCCTAGTTACAATTTGAAGATTTTTGGCTTTTTTGTGGCTTTTTGTTATATTTAGTTACTTTATTTAATTTTACTTGAATTTTTAAAATTAGAAATTTGAAGCGCACATGGATACGAATAATGGAGTTTAATGATTCGAAAATTGATAGTCATGTTAGTGTGTGTTATGAGGAAATAGTATCCGAGAACAGACCGAAATTTCGGATATCTCGTTCACATCACGAAACATGTCATTATGAAATTGCGTGTGAAGTGTTTATAAATTCTACAAAATGCAAATTTCGAAGTCCAAAAATCATGAAACTTGTTGAGATAAGTAATATCATATGTAACATGATAAAAATTTGAAAAAATCTTCAAATTGTATGCTTACAAACCAGGACATCTCCACATGTGATATCTGATATCACATGTGGAGCTTAAAAGGTCAAACAAAAAATTGAGGCCAAAACAAAAAAAAAAAAAAAAAATTTGCCGAAAAAACTACCGGGCATGGCATTTCGTGCAAGGTTTCTTTTTCATTTGTTTGCCGCCCTTGCACTCTAAGAAAGAATGTTTTAATTTTTTTTAATTTTTTTCCGAAAAGCGCATACAGAGCACTCTTAAAAAAATAAATAAAAAAAATTAAATCTTGCCGAAAAGTCATCTCAGGAGCACTCGGCAAAGTATTTTTAAAATAAAAAAAATTTTTGCTTTGCGCCCGCCAGATCCGAGACAAATTGGCAAAAAGAATTTAAAAATAAAAAAAAAATTTTTAAGTGCGGATCCGGGGCACTCGGCAAAAAAATTAAAACAAAAAAAAATCTTTGCCGAGTGCCTCCTGATCCGCACAAGACTCAAAGCCTGGACACCCGGTTTTTTGACCGTCCGGGCGATCAACATGAACATAAGCTTAACGCCTTGACCGCCCGCTCGCCCTTCGCCCGCCGCCACCACGCCACACACGCCCGCCAGCCGCCCGCCCCTCACGCCATTTTGCCTCCGCCAGCACCGCATACTTACGCGCATCCATATGCCGCACCGCACACACCGCCCTATACACCTAACGCCCATTGCCACACACACACACGCCATACACACGCCCGCCGCACGCCCACGCGCCCCAACGCGACGCGCCCGCCGCGCCCTAACGCCCACGCCATATGCGCCCACACCCTGCATACGCCAGCCTTATGCGCCCGCCCGCCCACACACGCATTGCCATGCCCGCGTCGCCGCGTCGCCCGGGCCTTGCCCTTGCCCGCCGCCATGCCACGCCCCACCCGCGCCGCCTTGCCCTCGCTGCCGTGCCCTCGGCCAGCCCACCCTCGGCCACCGGCCCATTGCCTTCCAGCGCCACCCTGCGCCGCGCCGTGCCCGGCAAGCCCTTCCCCAACCACCGCCCGACCCCGGCCCGGCCCTGCGCCCGGCCGCGCCTTTTTTCGGCCTTGCCACCTGCCCGCCGCCCGTGGACCACCGCCCGACGCCATCCGTGCTCGACCCCATCCCTGACTCCGCCCGATCCCGACGCCGCCCGCCCCTACCCCGTCGCCCGTCAGGTATGCCTTCTCACTTATTCAAATGCCACTGGTTTCATCCTGGTGTAACGAGACGGAGCCCTAAGCTCGGGCTAGTCGAGATTCGACAGGATTCCGTCTATCCAGGAAAAGATGTCTACATTGTGGCTCAACAGGCCGTCCAGGTTTATTATACGTCATACGCGTGCAAAGACGCCGAGCATCTTAAGGGTTGGTCTATTGTGCACAATGTATCGCCACACGGTAAACTACCTGTCCCAAACGATGAAGATTATAACTTCAACCCAAACACATATGATGGAGAGTTCTATCAAGAAGAGGGGCTACAAGGGAGGTTTGACATAGACTTAACCGAAGAGATAGGAATGGAAGTAGATAATGAAAGGGATGATGACGAGGACGCTGGAGACGAGGTGCGAAATCTGAAGGATATACAAATGCTTGAGCGATTACATTTCGGCAATGACAATGAAGACAACATTCCTCCTTCGGATAGTGTTGATGAGTTGGACAATGTTGATAGTGATGACGAGACCTATGATCCATCTAATTTCAATCATGAAGATTATTTCTAATACATGTAATACTATATTTTTTGTAATTATGTTTTGTTCATTTTTGCATATATTTCTAATACATGTAATACTATATTTTTTGTAATTATGTTTTGTTTATTTTTGCACCTATTTCTAATTATGTCTTGTTTTTCTTTTTTATTGCAGGTGATTGAACAAAGATGGCGGGCGGCCGTCATAGGTCTGTGAACTCGATTTACCAAAGACAACGCCCGGTCGCAGGGGGGCAGCAGAGAGGATCGAGCAGGGAGGAGGAGGACCGCTAGCCGCAGGAGGGGCCGTCTCTTCCCACGCCACGTGAGGAGGACCGCCACCACCAGAGGAGGAGGTGGCGCCCGTGGACAGTCGAGACGAGGAGTTGGTTCGTGAGACGGAGGAGGAGGAGGAGGAGGAGGAGGAGGAGGAGGAGGCGGCGGCAGCACGGGTTCTCGCTTCCTCCAACTCCTCTTCGAGTGTGTCTACTTGCGAGGTCCCATGAGTCTCCCCACGAGTTCCGCTCCGTCACCAATGCCCACCGATTAGCCCCAAGGACAAAAAAGTAAGTAACTGTATATGTTATCACCACTACTTCATATGATATGATGAAAAAAACTAATAATTTTTCTTAATTACTCGTGCAGGAACTGGGTGGTTGTGTCGGGTGGTAGCGCACGGCTAGTCAACGGCATCCTGGGTCTTCTGTGCAGGCAGCACTTCCCCGGCATTGTCACGTACGCATCGAAGACGGAGCCGGCCTACTCGTTTGACCACTACGTCGTCGCCTCCGATGCGGAGTACCCCAACAAGGCGGCGCGGGTGAAGGCAGAGTTTTGGGTAAGTCTCCCTTGCACAACATTGCTCAATACGTCGCATTCATTAGACTTTTCTTGAAATAATGAATCGATACATCGCTTTTGTATGCAGACTTATTACAGATGCGAGGAGGGATTTGAGGCCAGGGCGGAGCAGGCGACTACCAAAGCCTGTAAAAAACTCGTCACCGACATGCATCACGAGGCGCGCATCCAGGCCATCGTAACCTACTACGGGTCGAAGCTTGGAGAGAGGAAAACCAAGAAAGACGCAAGAGAGATGCAGCTGACCCGGGAGCAGTACCTTGAGGTAAATGAAGAACATCAACATTGATTCAATTTGAGATTAAGTTGGTTTAATTTGATCTTCTTATATGTCCAATACTTGATGATGTGTAGGTGATTCCCTGGTGGTGCCAAGCGTATCCCGAGTGTTGGGCGATGATGGTGGACAGGTGGTTCACGGAGGAGTACCTCAAGATGCACAGGGATGCCCGGGACCGTCGTTTACTGATGCAAGGTCCAGCACACCATCAAGGCAGCCGCAACCTCGCCGGATACAAACAAGCATGGGTACGCGAATTGATTTATCTATTGTCACGCTTCGATTACGCTCGATTTTTAATCATCGTCTTTGTCTTTCTCGCGATCGGCGTCACATAGTGGCCAGCTTGCTTCTGGACTTCGGCATGGTGTATGGCCCACAAGGGTAAGGCGACGTCAAGCGTCTCCTTCAACTGGAGGACCCGCCCGAGGCATACACGAACCCGGCGTCCCACTCTCGCATCGGTGAGTACACCGAGGTGGCGAGGTCGCTCCATGGGGCGGAACCACGATCCGAGCACCCGAGACTTCGATGGAGAGGCCGTCATGAGGGCGGGCAAGGCAAGAAGCATGGACCAGTTACGGCTTGGCGGCGGCGTCATCGACACGGCCTCTACTCCTCTCTCTCCCGTGATCCGAGCACGGAGCACGAGCGAGCCCGCCATTCGCTGACGGCCGATCATTGCTGCACAAGACCGGGTCGACGACTTTTCGAGGTTATTCTGTTTTACTCGTCATACATTGATCTTTACACACCTTAATTAGCTTTGCATTATCTTTGAAACATTGGGTGAAATATTGCGAGCCCGGCTAGAACAAGAAATGAAGGAACGTCGGAGCTGGGGCCCGGTTTGAGGCCGAAGCGGCCGAAAGCGGCGAGCCCAGGCAGCGAGAGGTGATGGACATTACGGATTTCCTACAAGGGCTTGGGCAACGTATGGGCTTGTCTCGCCACAGGGTGTTGGTTCCACCTCCGCCTCCCGTCCTGCAATTGCAGCTACTCCTGTGAGTATCAAAGTTTTTTACTTTCACTTGTGCTTTGCTTGTATGGCCTCTATCGTCCTAGATTAGCTATCAAAATAATTTTGTCTCACATGCAATCTTTTCTCCTTTGTGCAGTCTCCATCCGACGGTGGTTGAATAATCCACCTCATGCACCTCTGAATGATGCACTGGCCTTCACCACACGTCATAATGGCTTAGATGAGTGCATGTTGTATTTTTTACATTTGTTGTTCACTTGGTGATGGACTTGTGATGCACTTGTGGACTTTGATGAACTTGTAAACTTATTTGGATGGACTTGAGCACTTATTATTACATATTGTGATGGATGTGTTATGGGCGGATGGATGTGTGGATGGATGAGATATATATGTGATGGATGAGATATATATGCGATGGATGAGATATATATGTGATGGATAAGATATATATGTGATATATGTTTGTATGAATGTATTTGTCATGATGGAACGCAAAAAAAAAAAAATTATTTGCCGTTTTGGGTCACTTTGCGAGTGTTGCACTCGGCAAAGGACCCTTTGTCGAAATAGCGCAATGGTCAAAACACTCGGCAAAGTCGGCAAAATGGGCGACCGAGAAAACAGATTTTCCACTTTGCCGAGTGCTATGACTATAACACTCGGCAAAAGAAATTTAAAAAAATTTCAACTTTGCCGAAAGTGCACGAGGTGGTGGCACTTTCGGCAAAAAAAATTTCTAAAAAATAAAAGCTCTTTGCCGAGTGTGTCTGCTGGGTTGGCGCTTCGGCAAATAATTAAAAAAAAAAATATTTGCCGAGTGCACGGAGGCTTGGCACTTTCGGCAAAGAAAATTTCCAAAAAATAAAAGCTCTTTGCCGAAGTGTCTGCCGGGTTGACGCCGGCAAATAATTTTTAAAAAAATAAAAATCTTTGCCGAAAGTGCACGGAGGCTTGGCACTCGCAAAGAAAATTTTCAAAAAAAAAATAAAAGCTCTTTGCCGAAAGTGCCTTCGGGTTGGCGCTCGGCAAAGAATTTTTAAAAAAGGCTTTGCTGAGTGCATGGAGGTTTGGCACTTTCGGCAAAGAAAATTCTCAAAAAAAATAGAAGCTCTTTTTGAGTGCCTCACGTGTTGGCACTCGGTAAAGAAAGTTTTAAAAAATTTAAAAAATCTTTGCCGAAAGTGCCGGCGGGAAGTTGACACTCGGCAAAGTGACCGTCAACGGAACCGGCGCCCGTGATTTTGCGCTTTTTTCTTAGAGTGTTTCCGGGGCACTCGGCAAAGCCTTTGCCGAGTGCCCGATAAAATACACTCGGCAAAGAGTGCTTTGCCGATCAATTTTTTGCCGTGTGTGCTTTGCCGAGTGCCACACTCGGCAAAGGCTTTGCCGAGTGCAATATAGCCTTTGCCGAGTGCCTCAGGCACTCGGCAAAGAACCTGAATCCAGTAGTGAATGTCCCTCTTGTGCCAAAGGATGAACTCCTTCTCACATTCTCTGAGCAATTGTAGACCCTCTGGAGTTGAAATGTCTATCTTGTACTACCTATACTTGAGCTTCGTATAGTGCACACCTTGACTTTGGTGTAGTCTGCAGGGATCTCTTCACAATGAAACATGCATGCCTCCCAGAGGATGTGACTCGCCCGTGGCCACCTCGATTAATAGTCCCCCCTGCCCATCCCACAAGGTGCAAGCAGTTGGTTCTTATATAGCATATACTGGAGTGTGCACTGCCTAGGAGGTACATAGGAGGTGAAATATATATATTTATTTAATTTTTTGTATTTTAAAATAGGATAAATAAGAAAAATTTTGGATATAAATTTTTTATAGACCAAATTGATGCATCCATGATCTATTGGATATGAAAAATATTTTTATTTTACAACTTTGGGCATGACATAAGTTGATTAACAAGTAACATAACGTGACATGTAATATGATTAGCATAATATTAACATGACATGGCATAACATACTTTGATTAACAAAATTTGGATTGTCGATGATAGCTAACCGCACCTGACAAACATTAGCATGTGACAGCTAACGTGTAATACAAGATTCTTTCAATTATGTAACATAGTTTTAATGGTGTTAACATAGCATACACACTCTACCATGTAATGTGTTATTGTGTGACATATTTCAGATAGCATGTTAGGTACTGATGTTTTTCTTGCATATAACGTGTGTTATTAATTGAATATGCAACGCAACTGGAGTACAGCTGAAACATGACTGGGTATGATAAAAAAAACTTTTTTTGCTCACTTTCAAGACAAAAATATGTATGCACATAAGCATGTTGTACATATGAACGCGCTAATGCCATAAGTCGCCACCTCGCCAAAGATTCCACCCGCCGCAGCGCGGCCACTGGTTGTTCACACGCAAGGGCCATGCACCCACTTTTGTGTCTGCCGTGAATTAGGGATTTCATATTTTTTCTAATGTTAATTGATTAATTATTTAATTGAAAAAAAATCAATGGTCTAGAAAATGTTGGGTGGAGCACCGGGTGTACTACTGCAAAAACAATTTGGGGGCAACACCTCCCTTTCTTTGTAGGGGCGGCTCTACAGATGGTTGCCAAATGAGCCGCCCTTACAAATAGATTTGTAGGGGTGGCCGGTATTATCAGCCACCCCTATAAATGGCTCGATTTATAGAGGCGGCTCTATATCCAGCCGTCCCTACAAATCGGATTTGTAGGGGCGGCTAAATATTGAAGTGCCCCTACAAATAGACGCCGAGTATTAAAAATTAAGCACTAAAATTCAAATTTTGTAAATGACCTCAGATGGAAAAACAACCAAAATGAAAGTTATAGATCTCGAAAAGTTATGAAACTTTGTAGTTGACAACTTTTTTATTTGAAATCATCTTGTCAAGGAAAACTGCATTTTAATTTTCAAAAATTTGAAATTTGAATTTTTTAAACGACCTCAGATGGAAAAAAAGTAAAAATAAAAGTTGTAGATCTTGAAAAGTTATGAAACTTTGTAGTTGATAACTTTCTCATTTAAAATCATCTTGTCATGGAAAACTACGTTCGAATTTCTCAAATTTGAAATTCAAATTTTATAAGTGACCTTGGATGGAGAAACTACCAAAAATGAAAGTTGTAGATCTCGAAAAGTTATAAAACTTTGTAGTTGACAACTTTTTCATTTGAATTAGTTTAGGGCGTCAAACAATTAATTTATGCTCAGTTTTTTATAATATGTGGGGAACCAAAATGGATTGTAGACACAAGTGATCGTGAGGTGTAGTGGTAGAGGAGTTTATGCGCGAGCGAGATCCCGACCGACGCAAAGTCTGTAAAAGTCGTGGAAAAATGTTACAACAATAGAGTAGGTGTGTGTGGCTGCCGGTAGGGACATCCTCGGATTAAAAAAATTACTATTTTTTACTCTTTTTTTGTGATTTTTAGAAATTTATTTGTAGGGGCGGCTCAATATCCAGCCGCCCACCAGCCGCCCCTACAAATTGATTTGTAATGGTGGTCTAGGAACCACACCTATAAATACGCTTGGGTAGGGGCGGCTGAGCAAACCGCCCCTGTTGGAACTAGAGGTTGTTCCAGACAGAGTGAGGGAGACGGGGGGGCCTCCGCCCGCCGGGAGTCGCCCTCAGACGGATGCTCGGGAAAGGCACGATAGGTGAACTTGTGGGAAGCTGGCACGAGAAAGTAGGGTTTCATTTATTCATTCACCATCCCTTCGCACGGTTACAAGTGTTCCCTATTTATAGGGCTCAACTACTTCTTGACGGAATTTATTACAATGCCCCTCAACTGCTACAGTACATTCCTGGAATATTCCGCCACTGGTCTCTCGTTTGCGGGGCAATCCTGCCACGCTGTCTCCAAGTAACGGGCCTCCATAAGCAGCTGGCCCACCGTGCCTCGATCTTCGGCCCAAAGGCTCGGGTTCCCAATGCTGGCCTCTGTCTTTGGGGGCGCGCCGTCGCCTTGGCGGTTCTCCGCCGGTCCGGTCGGAGACATCGTCCGTATGTCTCCGCCCGGCCACGCGGGGGCCGTGGTTCCCGACGCTGGCCTACGTCATCGGGGCGCACCGTCGCCTTGGCTGGTCTCCGCCGGTCCGGTCGGAGACGTCAACCTTGGGTCTCCGCCCGGCCGCGCGGGGGCCATGCTGGCGCACTCGCGCGGACCACGGGCGCCTGCGCTTGAGTACCTGCACACACTTAGGTAAGATTGTTTATTTAATTAGTTCAGAGGTAAGGCAGCCTCTGCCCTCATGGTCTAGCCAGGAAAGTTCCTTTAGTCAGCGCCAGGTCTCCGCCCCAAGACGGTCGAAGACGCCTTGGCGACACCATGCTGTCGGAGGCCTTCGTCACCCGACGAAGCCGTGTTACAACAGTTCTCCCCTTTTGAGACCATGGTTCGCCGGAGCGTGCCGTGAGCTCAAAACACCTTGGCCAAAGGTGTCCGCGGGGGCGGAGGCCATATTCATCGACGTCTTAGAGCGAGGCCCCGCTACTTCCCCCCTGGCCCGCTCTGGCGTGGCCGTTGGTCTCGTTGAGAGTAGCCGTTGGGCAGCAAATCTAGTCATTGTCCTATGGCGCGGCCGTTTATGCCGTGTCAGTTTCCATTGCATACCTTGTGATTTTTTCGGAGATGACCGTTGTGCGGCAGGCGAATTTTCCAGAGGTGACCGTTGTATGGAGGGAGCCGGACCGCCTGCCCGCTGCCTATATAAGGGTGTTGTTGGTGGCGGGGTCCCCCCCCGCATTGCTCATTCGCTTTCATTGCATTTGAGACATCGCTCTCTGCTCTCTTCGCTTTCGCCTTTCGCTGCCCTCGCGCGTTCCGTCTTTCTGCTTGCGTCTCGTGCTTAGGCTGCTGTCGCGGTGGCTTTCCTTTCCGCCTCCACCCAAACTCGCCGGCCCACCTTTTTCGGACCCTACCGCCACCTCCTCGGCGTTAGGGCCATTGGCTGGGGTGCGCACTTTGAGGAGTGCATGCTTGCCTCTGCCTCCGTGTTGGAGTTTGAAAAGCTGGTGGAGGAGGATTTGGGGAGTGTCTCTGCATCTGTCGGAGACCTGATCGCCGCGGATTCCAGAGATATGGCGATAAAGTCTTGGGATTTCGGCCCCTCCTCTATTATTGAAGAAGCAATCGCGGAGATGTTGAAGGAGTCATGTTTTCCTTCTTCCAGGGTAAAAATCCCTCCGCCGGGCCAGACTATTCCAGAACCGGAGGAGGGATATGTGGTGGTCTTTCGGGACTTCTTCACCTACGGCCTCCGCCTTCCTTACATCCCCTTCCTTCGCGGGGTGTTGGAGACCTTCAACGTCCAGCTCCACCATCTGACTCCTACTGCCTTCCTCACGCTTAGCAAATTTTGCTGGGCGTGCGTTTCTTACGGTGCCGAGCCGGATGTGGATACCTTATGTGCGTACTACGAGCTACAGAAGCAGCCGAAGAAGAAGAAGGAGGTGCAGGAGGGCAAGGATGTGGAGGTGACCTACCAGTACGGTAGTTGCACCTTAATGTCTAAGAGGAACCAAGGTGCAGACCGCCTAGAAATCTCTTTCTGTCAGAAGGGCAAATGGGACCACGGCTGGCTTGAGCAATGGTTCTATGTGAAGACCTACGGGGTCCGTAGCACTACCGAGGATGGCGCGGAGTTCTCGGAGTATCCATTGACTTCAAGGATGGAGGAGATGGCGCCGCTCATGCGCGTGGATCCGCCAGAGGAGGTGTCTCCGATGAGGGAGGCTTGTGATCAGGCTTTTGCGGCAGCGTGCCGCTACTCTGGTGGCCGTGACCTGGTGGAGGAGATTATGGTCTCCAACTACTGGCCCCTGGGCAAAAACAACCTAGCCTTTCGGCTAGAACAGGTGAAGGTTCCCGTTTTTGGACCGGAGGCCGGGATTCCGTTCCCCCGCTTCGGTCAGTCTTTGGAGGAGGTGGTGACGGAGGACAGTTTTGTCTCCGAGGTTGAGGAAGCCGCCGTAGGGTTGGTTGGCAAGATTTCCGAGCGTGAGTACACGTCTCGGATGGCTGTGGCAGGCACCATGCCATGGCTCAATCGAGTTTTTGAGGAGGTCGGGATCGTCTACCGGGAGCGCGAGGTTCCCGCTGAGGTCCTGGCTTCGATTGAGAAGAAGAAGAAGAGGGCCTTCGCGAAGAATGTTACGGCGGAGGCCGAGTCTAATAAGAGGAAGGGCGCCGTTGTTGCTTGGGTGCCCGCGAAAAAGAAGAAGAGCGGTGCTCCATTGATCGCGCCGGCCATGTCTTCTGGCGGTAGTGCGGGCGTTGCCTCCGCCGGCAGTGAAGACGTTGAGAGTTCTTCCGTCCCGTCAGTGATCGCGCGGGTTGCGAGCGGAGGGGATCGCGGCTCTCCCGTAGCTCTGGTGTGCCTTACAAGCGGAGCTATGAGCGGTGCTGGGTGTCCGGAAACCAGCGCTGCCCTAGCGCGCCCCTCGCGTGGTGCCATGAGCGTCGGCGAATAGCCGGAAGGTAGTGCCGTCGAGCCCATGCTCGACGTCCTTGGTGGGCTGTGCTCAAGCTTTGAAGAGGACACGGAGGCCATCCTGCGGCACGCTCTTTTGTCCCCTGCCGTTGTCGCGCCTTCGCCTGTGCCGGCGGCCGACGTGGGGCAGCCGGAGGCCGTGCTTGCTGAGCAGGCCCTAGCGCCTCGGCCTTCTTTGAGTCCTCCGCCCGCCAGGCCACTGGCTAAGGAGATCCGGCCCTTTGGGCCTTCGCCGCACGATATGGCGAAGACTTCTGCCCAGGGGGCGCGGCAAGCTGGCCAACCTAGGCTTTTTATGAGTAAGTCTGTTTGGTGCACCTTTTGTGTTTACTGTCTTCGCCCGGTTCATTTCTTTACGTATTGTGCCAAGTGGTAATACTGTGTATCTGTTGCTGTGCAGGTGATGTCATGGCTGGACTCCTCACCCCGGAGGAGCAAGCAGCCGCTGCCGGCGCTAGGTTTGGCCCGGGGCAGCCGGCGCTGACGGCGCCGGGTCCGAGTGAGTATAGAATGTTTTTATTTTGATCATCATTTGGCCTGTTGTTATTGCCTATTTCTGATCTGCCCTCTGACCTGAGCTGTTGTTGTTGTTGTGTGTTTTTTTTACGTAGGCTCCTCCGACACCTCTATCTCAGGTTGGGAGGAGTGTTATCTTGCTGTTCTTGGAGACGTCGGAGGTGGTCTTTGGCTGTTGGTGTGTTTAATGTGAGATTTGCTTTTCTCACCTTATCGTTTTGTTCTTGTTTGTTCTTCTTTGAGCAGATCGCTTCAAACAGCATCTGAGGGACATGGATTTCTTCCAACTTCTCCGTGTTCATCTAGAACACCAGAGCCTGGTGCGTCTTCGGCGGTTTGCCCCTTTCCTTTTTTTTGTGTATGCTCGCTTCTAGACTTGTTTTTGATTCCGTTGCTATGGAAGAGCGTTGTACTCGCGAGGTCTCCGACGTTGTTATGGAAGAGCGCTATACTCGCGAGGTCTCCGACCGAGACGCTGTGATTGAAGTGCTGAAGGCGAAAATCGAGCGCCTAGAAGGTGAAAAAGGGGGGCTGTCCGACTCCCTTGCAGCTCTCCGCCTGTCTCTGTCGGAGAAGGAGCGAGAAAAGGATGGCTTGAGGGCCGATCTCGCCAAGGCTCGGGATGCAGAGGTTTTGTCCGTCGAGCAGGCCCGTAGGGCAAACGAGCTAGCCAAGGGTCTCCGGCAAGAGCTTGCCTCTGAGAAGGAATTCGCAGCAGCGTTGAGGGAGCAACTATCCTTGACGACGAGGCGCTTGGACTCGGTCAAGGGAGTCCTTGCTGCAACCGTTGGCCACTATCGGGCCACCGTTGCCGAGCTCGGAGGCGAGACCTCCGCTCCTCTGGACGAAGACAACGTGTACGCTCTCGCCTCTGGCTAAAGCATCACCCTACGAAGCTCCCTAGTCTGATCAATGGCTGCACGGACTATGGGAAGCTAGCGGGAGTAGCGAATTATGCCAAACTTTTGGCACGCGGCGGGTCTACGCATACCGAAAGTATTCCGAAAGGAGCACTGCCTGGTCCGCAGGAGCTCGGTGAGACTTCTCTTGGTTTGTGAAATACCTTGAGAAATTTCATTGGGCACTTTTGGGCTCCATTTGGGAGATCTGCTGGCCGAAAACTGGCGGAGGACAAGAGGGCGAAGGTATTTGTAGTCTTTGTAGCGGCCTCCTATTCTTTTTGTTTTTGCGAGGCTGCGAAGGCTTTCGTCGCTTTTGCCCCTGACACTCTAGCCTATGCTGCAGGATACGCAGAAGAGTCTTGCAGGCAGGCCTCCGTCGGTTCCGCGCTCGGCGACTGCGGTCGGTGCCTCCGCTGCTGGTGGCGCTCCGGGGGGATATACAATCGGCGGTGGTGGTGGTCGGAGGCCGCAGGCGTCGTGCCCGCCGACAGTTGATGCGGGCTCCGTTCCAGGGACTTCCACTGCGGCCGATGTGTCGGAGGTCTAGGCTCTTTGTAGCACTTAGTTGTTTTGGCGTGTATATTGTAGTCCAGTTGGACTTTTGTGAATAAAGTTTATTTTGTTCTGAATGGTTTTGTGGGAAATTTTAACCTCATGCAGAGTTCCGAATCGAGAGCTCAAGCAAGAGATGTTGCGCCTTTGACTCTCTACAACGACGGTATTTACGTGAGCGGAGAGCTTTGGGAGTATTGGCGTTCGGTTTTCCCCAGCAGCGTTGCATGCGCGACGTGTTCGAAGCCGATTAAGTTTGACATAGACGACGAAGTAGCTTGGGTTTACTTCAAGACGCTTCGCTTGCGCGGACCTCCACCACAATAGTTAGGATTTTATTATAAGTTGGTGTCCTGTAAGAATGCTTCTTGATGTTTTATGGAATACAAGACAGGTTCACTTTCTTGATTGTTTGTGCGGTGGCTTAAGCTTGTCGTGCTGGTTCACATATCTCGTCTAGTCCCGAGCTTGCACACCATTGTCCTTTGCTTGGGCGAGCGTGCGCGATACAGAGGTGGTGGCCGGGACCTTCGCCCCATTTTTTCTCCTTCTCTGTGCTCGCTTGATGGCCGGGGTAGAAGTCTCCGCAGTTTTTTGACCGGCGGAGGCGTACTTGAAGTCCGCCTGGTGAGGCTTGCCGAATCAGTGTTTGATCCGACTGGAGGTTTGGCGCAGCTTGTGCAGAAGGTGGAGACTTTTGATATTTCTTTAGCTGGTTGTTTTAGCTGTCTGGAGGTATTGGTCTCTGACGCTGCACACCCGTGGGACATGGTTGATCTTTGGAGATGGCAGGTTAGGTCTCCGGCATCAAGGGGATGTTACGAGATTTCGTGCGATATCCCCCTTCTTCCGTAGGCCTTTGCTGTTCATAACCGTGCCGTAGGTCCTATCTCTTTCCCCACTGCCTCCGACTGTCTACTGTTGCCTCCGATTTTACGAGTTTTCGTACAATATCTACAGCCGACATGGATATCTAAGGAGACCCCTGCCTCCATGGCTGTCGCTGTGGCTTTTGCCTGTGCTATGCCTTGCTCCCCCCTTGCGCCCTTGCGCCCTATGCTGACTGAGTTTTTAAGGGCATGGGGGGAGTCCGTTTTTATAGTGGGGTGGTGTCTTTCGGGTGTTAACATTTTTGTACGTTTTTAGTTGGAACGTATCTTGGGTTTAATAGCCTGTATCTTTCTTGTATTATTCGTTCCCCTTGAGATCTTTTGAAGTAAAGAGGCCTGGCGCCACAGTGGTTGCAGTGTTTAGTTAGGCACTTTCTGTTTTTCCTGTTTTCGATGGCGGAGACCTTCTTCCTGGTGCTAGCGCCACAAATTTGTTGCCCCTGATGCTAGGGGTTTTTTTTGTTAAGGTCGGAGGCCTGTTTTCCCGAGGTTGTTTTTTTCTTGGCGCCTGAATTTGTTCAGGTCTTCTTCTAGGGTCGGAGGCCTGTTTGGCCAAATTTTTTTTGACCTTGCTGCCTGACTTTGTTCAGGTCTTCGTCAAGGGTCGGAGGCCTGTTTGGCCAAATTTTTTTTTGACCTTGCTGCCTGACTTTGTTCAGGTCTTCGTCAAGGGTCGGAGGCCTGTTTGGCCAAAATTTTTTTGCCTTGATGCCTGACTTTGGACAGGTCTTTGTCAAGGGTCGGAGGCCTGTTTGGCCAAATTTTTTTTGCCTTGATGCCTGACTTTGGACAGGTCTTTGTCAAGGTTGAAGGCCTGTTTTTGCTGTTTTTTGCTGCCTTGATGCCTGACTTTGGACAGGTCTTTGTCAAGGTCGAAGGCCTGTTTGGCCATAGAGGTCGTTTCAAATTGCCCGTGCCTATGGCTGGCGCTTTGAAAGGACCTATACTTTTTGTGTACCGAATATTGCGGCGCCAGAGCTGTCCGCTTTCGGTTTTGGGTTTTTGGAGCGTTCTTTTGGGAATTACCTCTTTATACTTGTAGAGGATTTTTACATTGAGCCTGCCTCGTTAAAAACCTCACCTCCACTTGGAGTCCCCATTGCCTAGATGTAGTATCTGCGAAGGCTGTCAATATTCCATGTGTGGATTGTCGTGACACCTTCGCTGTCGGTCAAGTGGAAAGAGCCAGGTCGGCCTGCTGCCGTTGCTGTGTATGGGCCTTCCCATTACGGTTGCAACTTGCCGACAAGTTGTGCGTTGGGTCTTCTTCTGAGTACGAGGTCTCCGTGTTTTATGTCTTTTCTTACCACCTGGGAGTCTCTCTACTTTTTGGTTTGGGGCTGATATTTTGCAATGTTTTCGACTGCTTCCAGTCTTATTACTTCTATTGTTTCTTTTGCATATTCTTCATCTTGCAACATCAGCTGACTCGTTGTGCGGAGGCTTTCATGCTTTATTTCTTCTGGCATCATGGCCTCTTCTCCATAAAGCAGTTTCAATGGTGTAAATCATGTTGTTCTTGAGACGGATGTATTGTGTGACCAAATAACTCTAGGTAATTCATCTACCCATTTTCCTTTGCGTAGGCCCAGTAATATTTTTGATATTGCTGAAAACAGTATTCTGTTTGCTCTTTCCACAGCACCATTAGACTCTGGGTGGTATACTGAGGCGAAGGCTAGTTTTGTCCCTACGCTTTTGCAGAATTCTTTGAAGTTCTCTGAATCGAATTGTTTTCCATTGTCTACTGTCAAAATCCTCGGTACACCGAATCTGCAAATGATGTTTTGCTAGAAGAATTTTCTGATAGTTTCTGAGGTTATCTTCGCCAGCGGCTTTGCCTCTATCCATCTTGTGAAATATTCCACTGCTACTACTGCGAATATGTTTCCACCTTGGGATGGCGGTAATGGGCCGACCAGGTCCATACCCCATCTTTGCAGCAGCCATGTCGGAGGTATAAGCTGGGTCTCCGACGATGGTTTTGACTGCCCTAGAGAGAATGTTTGGCATGCTTTGCATGTTCTGACTGTCTGCTCTGCGTCTTTTATGTGTGTTGGCCAATAAAAGCCTTGCCTTATTGCCTTTGCTGATAATGCTCTAGAGCCAATGTGCGACCCGTAAATTCCTGAGTGTATTTCTTGAAGCAACTCTATGCCTTCACTCTGCGATATGCACTTGAGGAGAGGCTGGACTACTCCTTTCTTGTACAGTACACCATCTAAGATTGTGTAATTCCTTGCTCTGGCCTGTATTCTTGCTGCTTTTGCTTCATCTTCTTCGCAGGTTTTGCCTTCTAGGAATTCTGTAATCGTCTTTCTCCAATCTTCATTTTGCAGGTTTAGTATTGCCTCCGTAGTTGCCGGAGACTTCAAGATCTGGTAAAAAGTGTTTGGTGGCAGTGGCAGGTTGTTTGCCGCAGCCTTTGCCAATTCATCTGCCTTTGCATTTTCTGCTCTTGGTATGTGCTTCAGGGTAAAGCCCTCGAATCTCTGCTCCAAATTTCTGACAACGGATAGGTATTTGATGAGTTCTGGCTCTCTTGCTCTGTATTCTTTCTCCACTTGGCCAGTGACCACTTGAGAATCTGTTTTGACTGTCAATGTTTTTGCCCCTAGGGCCTTTGCTTTGCTTAGCGCTAAGATCAGGCCTTCGTATTCTGCAATGTTGTTTGTTGATTTGAACTCTAGCCTTGCTGCGTATTTCATTCTGACATCGGAGGGTGCCGTTAGGACGGCGGAGGCTCCTGCTCCGGCTTGGCCCTAGGCTCCATCCGTGAATGCTGTCCAGCCTTGGATGGTTGATTGTACCTTGGTCTCTGTCGGAGGTGTCCAATCTGCTACAAAATCGGCTAGTGCTTGTGATTTGATTGCTGTTCTAGGGACATACGAGATACCAAATTGTGATAGCTCTGTAGCCCATTTGCCTATTCTGCTGGAGGCTTCTTTGTTTCTGAGCAGGTCTTGCAGTGGCAGTGATGTTGGAACTGAGATTTCGTGGGCTTGGAAATAATGCTTTAGTTTTCTTGATGCCATCAGTACTGCGTAGGCAACTTTTTCCACCTCCATGTAGTTTAGCTTGGCTCCAGACAGTGCTTCTGAGATAAAATAAATTGGCCTTTGAGTTTTGCCTGATTCTTTTTCAAGCTCGTGAACTAGGACTGCGCTGACTGCATGGTCGGAGGCCGCCACGTACAGCAGTAGGTGGCTTTCTGCTTCTGGGACGGAGACCACCAGTGAGCTTGCCAGGTACTCTTTCAAGTTATGAAATGCTTCCACTGCTTGGGCCCCCATTCGAAGTTGTCTCCGCCCTCAGGGCTTGGAAGAAGGGTAGGCTGCGTTCTGCTGATTTTGAGATGAATCTGTTGAGCGCTGCTATTCTTCCCATCAGCTTTTGCACTTCTTTCTTGTTTTTGGGTTCTGCCATTGTCATTATTGCTCTGGTTTTGTCCGGGTTCGCTTTGATGCCTTCGCTGCTTATGATATATCTGAGCACCTTCCCTTTTGTGACTCCAAATATGCATTTTTCTGGGTTGAGGCGGAGGCCGGCTGTCCTGAGGTTGGCAAAGGTCTCCTATAAGTCGGAGACATGATCATCCTTGCTCTTGCTCATGACCACTATGTCGTCGACGTAAGCTATGATGTTTCTATCTAGTTGTGAGCCCAAAACTTCCTTTGTCATTCTGGCAAAGGTCGCGCCAGCATTTTTGAGGCCTTCCGGCATTCTGGTGTAGCAATATGTCCTGAATGGAGTTGTGAAACTTGTCTTGCCTTCGTCTTCTTTTTTCATCCAGATTTGGTGGTACCCAGAGAAACAGTCGAGTAGAGAGAACCTCTGGCATCTGGCTGCCTTGTCGACGGAGGCATCTATTCTTGGCAATGGGAAAGGGTCTTTTTTGCAAGCTTTATTCAGATCTGTGAAATCTATGCACATTCTCATTTTTGCCATTCTTCTTTGGTACCAGACTACGTTTGCAAGCCATTCTGAATACTTGACTTCCCTGATCACTTTTGCATCTAGCAATCTTTGCACCTCCGCCTTTGCTGCTAGGATTCTGTCCTCCGACATTTTTCTCTGTTTCTGCTTTCTTGGTCTCATGTTTTCATTGATATCTAGTTCATGCTGTATGATGTCCCTGCTGACTCCTTGGAGGTCGGAGGCTGACCAGGCAAAGATATCCTTGTTTTTTTACTAGAGTTTCCATGAGCTCTTCCTCCTCTGCCTTGCTCAATTCTGAGCTAATTGTTACTTTTTTATCTGGTAAATCCTTTTCTAGAGGGATCAGCTTTGTCTGTTCTTGACCTGCCATATCTGTTTTTCCTCTAGGCATATCCAGAGGCTCTTGTTCTTTGTCTGCCGACTCGACTGCATTGATGTTTCTTTGGGCTTTGTAGATAGCTTTTTCTATGTTTCTTGCTTCTTTTTGGCTGCCTCGGACTGTGATAATACCATGGAGTGCTGGTATTTTCATGCATAGGTAGGCCATATGCAGTGCTGCGTTGAATTTGGTTATGAATCCTCTGCCCAAGATGGCATTATACGGGTAAAACAAATCGACGACATCGAAGGTTATGTACTCGGTTCTAGCATTTGCTTGGGTGCCGAACGACACTGGGAGTGATATTTTTCCTAGTGCTTGTATCTGCTTGCCTCCAAATCCTATTAAAGGGGATTCGGAGGGCTGTAATTGATTTCTGCTCAGCTTCATTTGGTCGAATGTATTTGCGAAGATGATATCTGCATTTGAATCGCCAGGTGTCAATCAACACTGCTTATCTCCCATGCTTTGCTCTATTTGTTTTGATCACCATTGCGTCGTGTGAGGTAGCTTTCTAGCTGGAGATCTTCTTCATGTGAAGGTGATTGGGACTCGGACCAATCAGTATTTTGTCGTACCTGGATCGCCATTGTTTACCAAAGGAGGTGATTCTTTTTTCTTTTGTTTGAAACTCCATTGATGATCGTCTCGTGATTGGCGATTATCATGCCTATTGTTGGCGGTGCTCCATGAGGGTTGACTTGGTTTTCTCGGGTTTGGCTCGTTTTTTGGTGTTGGGGGTTGGTTGTGAGGTGGTGGCGGAGACAGTTGTTGCATTTGCTGCTGTTGCGGCGGATACTCGAACCTACTTTGGTTTTGTGGCGGTTGGTTTGTTTCGAGGTAGGTTATGTGGGAGTTTTGGGTTTATGTAGGTCGTGCTTGCCTCGACCTATAGTTTCTGCCAGGTCTGCTGCGAGGCGCCGACCGCCATGTTTGGTAGGAATTCTGGTAATAGGCGGAGGCCGGTGGGAGGGATGTATTTGGTTTGCGTTTAGCTACTGGGGGTACATCGGGCAAGATCTTCTTGGTGGCCGCTGTAGGTGGTGTTGACCTCTCTTGTGTTCTCTGTGTCTTGGGAGGTTGGGCGGTCTGCTTGTTCTTCATTCTTTCCTGTGTCTCCTTTGTCTCCGGACAATCTTTGGTGCTGTGCCCTGCGCTTTCGCCGTGAAAAACGCAATATGGCCTGCGTTGTTTGTGGTTGTAGTTTTTGTTCTAGTTTTTGCCTTGGTAGCCTTGCCTACCTTGGTTCCTGGTCTGGGTCTCCGGCCCTGCTGGCCCTGGCAGTTGCCCTTGTTCAGGGTGAGGTTGAACATCAATGCTGAGCACTTGCCCCTGGCCTAGTTTCTGATTTGATGCGTTCTGGTTCGCATAGCTCTTCTGTGAATTTTTGCTGTTGTTTTGTCAGTCTGCTTTTGACCTCGCTCCAAATTTTTCTCGAGGTCATTGTCCGATCTGCAGTATTTCTCGAACTCATCGTTATAACCGCTTGTATGAAAGTTGGTTTCTTTCTTGCTAGGTGTCTGCTGCGAATGGCCCGATTCGAGCCCTTTGATCGCTGCTTCAATGGCGATCTCTTCTGGGATGTCTGGTGCCTTCGCCTTTAGTTGCACGAATTTTTGAAAGTAGTCATGTAGTGTCTCTCCCTGCATTTGTCTGCATTGGAACAGATCTGTGGATGTCAGCGACTGTGCTGCTAGCCCCTTGAAGTTTGCCAATATCTTGTCCCGGAGATTTTCCCAGGAATAGACTGTGCTGGGTTTGAGCATGGAATACCAAGCCAACGCGTGACCTTCGGCAGCAATAACAAATGACTTTGCCAGGACGGCGTCGTCTCCGCCGGCGGAGGCTACTGCTGCCTCATAACTCATGATGAACTGATGGGGGTCTGTCTTTCCGTTGAACTTTGGTAGTGTGATTGGTTTGTACGCCATTGGCCATGGCGATTGTTGTATGCCTCTAGAGAGTGGGGACTTGGGGTCGATAGGCCTCGGCATCGCCTGAGATGTCGTCGTGGTTGGGCTGGTCACTGGCGGAGGCATGTTTGCGGTTGGTGTTGCTGCGGAGGCTGGAATCGTGGAGGTTGACGCTGGTACTGCATGCTGCATACTTAGCATCTCAAAGATGTAGGACCGCCAACCGCGCCTTTTATTCTCTGCCGCTTGTCCGACGCTTGAGTGGCTTGGCGATTAGTCGTGAATCTTCTTTGCCATTCTATCCCTCTCTTGCTGCTTTTTGCAACTGTGCTTGCAGCTGTTGCAGTTCTTGCTCGAGTGTTGTACCTGAGTTTGGTTGGGCCTTTGGATCTTGAATCTCTGGATGTTGGGGGTCCGGTTGTTGGCCCTGGGCATCTGCTCTGGTGCCATCCTCCGCTGGCGAGGTTGTGTAGGTGCTACGAGTGGTGAGCCTAGGCCTCCCTCTCTGACCCGTGGTCGTTGCTGCTCTGGTGGTGGTTTTTCTTTTCCCTGCCATCGTTGGTTTGTCTTGGCCAAACCACGGTGGGCACCAATGTTGGAACTAGAGGTTGTTCCAGACAGAGTGAGGGAGACAGGGGGGGCCTTCGCCCGCCGGGAGTCGCCCTCAGACGGATGCTCGGGAAAGGCACGATAGGTGAACTTGTGGGAAGCTGGCACGAGAAAGTAGGGTTTCATTCATTCACCATCCCTCCGCACGGTTACAAGTGTTCCCTATTTATAGGGCTCAACTATTTCCTGACGGAATTTATTACAATGCCCCTCAACTGCTACAGTACATTTCTGGAATATTCTGCCACTAGTCTCTCGTTTGCAGGGCAATCCTGCCACGCCGTCTCCAAGTAACGGGCCTCCATAAGCGGCCGGCCCACCGTGCCTCGATCTTCGGCCCAAAGGCTTGGGTTCCCGATGCTGGCCTCCGTCTTTGGGGGCGCGCCGTCGTCTTGGCGGGTCTCCGCCGGTCCGGTCAGAGACATCGTCCGTATGTCTCCGCCCGGCCGCACGGGGGCCATGGTTCCCGACGCTGGCCTACGTCATCGGGGGCGCGCCGTCGCCATGGTGGGTCTCTGCCGGTCCGGTCGGAGACGTCAACCGTGGGTCTCCGCCCCGCCGCGCGGGGGCCATGCCGGCGCACTCGCGTGGACCACGGGCGCCTGCGCTTGAGTACCTGCACACACTTAGGCAAGATTGTTTGTTTAATTAGTTTAGAGGTAAGACGGCCTCCACCCTCATGGTCTAGCCAGGAAAGTTCCTTTAGTCAGCGCCAGGTCTCCGCCCCAAGACGGTCGAAGACGCCTTGGCGACACCATGCTGTCGGATGCCTTTGTCACCCGCCGAAGCCGTGTTACAACAGCCCCTACAAAGCCTCTAGAGCCGCCCCTACTAATATTATATGATGTAGTGGTGGCTGCTTTCGGCAGGAGATGAAGTCTGCTTTCGGCTGGTTCACACGCTTTGGCGAATCTGACACAGCATTTTATTTGTTTCTGACTCTTCAAGTGCTTTCATGTTGGGTCAAGTTGTCAGGTTTAAATAAATAAGACAAAGTATGTACTGTAAGTCTATTATAAGCAAGGCAAATCACCAGAAGACGTGTTGATGTGGCCATGTGCATACAACAAGCACCATGCGATCGCGATCATTATATTTCATGTGCGAACCACCATGCGAGCTTGCGTTGGCTAAACGTAGAGCCCCAAAATGCGTGTTAACGGTGGCTGCCAGCGAATCCTGTTGGTCGCACTTGTGAGGAAGGAGGCGTGCGCCTCTATAGACCCGCCTGCTTTATAAGCGAGCATAAAAAGAAGTAGTTTCAACATAAGCAAAAAGAATAAATAAATAAGATATGTACTATATATAACAAGTGTGTCCACTTCCTAAGGGGTTAGTCATTAGTCAGAAGTAGAATAGATCCTAATCGCTATTCAAAAGTAGAATAGTATCTAACAAGCGAGCATAACGAAGGAAGATTTGTTCGGATATGCTAAGATACCGCAATCCCTGTAATGCTGATCATGTAAACCGATCAGGGTTAGATTCAACCGACGTGTAACCCTACTCCCATGCTATATAAGTGTCACACCCAATTTTAAGGATAAAATTGAATGCACTAAACTCATGTGTGCCTAGGGATCAGTAACACACAAGCTGACAAATTACATAAAGTATCATCACGGTGTCTCTTACATCACGATTAATAATATAACTTAGTCTTACATCACACAGCGGAAGATAAAAAGATAACTCTCTCGTGGAACTCCATCACAGGGACGGTCAACTGGTTAACCACAAGCCTAATAATCCTCAGGAAACTCCTCATACACGTTGTCATCTGTTACCCATTTGGGATTTTTATCCAAACATAGAAATTAAACAAGCACAAGTACATCCCGTACTCAACAAGATAACATGGGATTCATGAGGCTTAAAAAGGATGACATTGGTTTACTGCTGTTAGCAGTTTTAGTAAGTCAAGGTTTTATCATCAGTGATTGTCAAGTTATGCTTAAGCTCCCTTTTCAACCCACATAATCATATATCAGAACCAATTGAGTCATGAAACATCATCATAATATCATCATAGTCATCATATATAACCAACATTATAAGTAGCCATTTATTCTGTGAGTTTTCCGGGCCGCTCGTGACCGTGAGCATGACTGTTATAACAGTTTGTAACCCTCTGTAGAGGTGGTGCACATTCACCGCGAGTCGTGATTCCCATATGCCCGGGTTAATTACTCCCATATCACTACCAAGGTGAGCGGGCAGGGTACACTATGAAGCCATTTCATAGGTTTCTCTAACAAGTTAGGGCCACTAGGTTTCCTTGGCAGGCAGATGTAGGAACCCCCCTTTCCTATGGCACATATCCATCGCGGCTATACACATAGGAACAGAGACAGTCCTATACCCAACGTGGCAAGTCCCTTTGGCGCCACAAAGTTAACCTCTAACAAGCTAGAAAAGGTCCTATTACTGAGCTAAAGTCAGAGCCATATGACTCTCACGGTTGCACTGTCAGTCCCAGCTTTTGCCGACAGATAAGTCCTTATGGAGGGCCAGGAGCAACATGATCAAAAGTCATTTGCACCTACGCCCTATGGATCAGTTGTTACAAATCACATTATACTTTTACTTCCATAGAACCATTAACCATTGTATAGATCATGTTCAGTTAGAGCACTAGCAATCTACCCTTATGCAATTAACCCATAGGAGTCAATGGAACAAGTCATCAAATGACTAGAATGTCCTTATGGTTATCAAAGTTAGACACATGCACATGAGTAAATGATTAAAGTGAATAGGACATCAAGGTAGGCCCATGCTATACTTGCGTTGGTTCACAAACTCTTACTGGTCCTGCGGGTCGTCGAAGAACTCTTGGTCTCCAACGTTCTCCTCACCGTCTGAACACGACCAACACAACAACATACAACATTCCAGGAGCATTAATGCCAAGCAAACAATACTACAGTTAGAACAGTACACTAGCAGTATAGAAAACAAGATGAAATGTTTATTAAAATAATCTACGTCTCGCTATGATCACGTCAACGTGAAGTTCACGAAAATCGGAGCTAAAACGCGAAAGTTATGAATTAAACGAGGTTTCCTATAGTACTTTATTTAATTAAACCTAACCATGAAATTTAAAAGTGGCAAACTTGATTAACAGTGGTACTAACATGTAGATTATGAAATTACGAAGCTAACGCAATTTGAACGGTTCAAATCGGAGCTATAACGACGATTTTATAAGCAAAACAGTACAAATGGCATTTATGTAAATACTGAAAACGTACTTTGGACTAAAACAGTTTAGTTTACGTTTTCCAAAGAAGAAAGCGTACTCGGGAATTTATGCTATGGATTGCGGGTTCAAATAGATGAAAATCGAGGGGCTCTTTAGAAATTTGACCCACGAAGGGGTATCGGCCAACGGTGGCCGTTGGATCAAGATTGGACAGCCCGGAACAGATGGGAGGGAGAGAGAAAGGGGCGCCGGCGGCCGGCACAGTGACAGCCACGGCGGCACAGCCATGGCCGGCGGCAAGGACTCGCCGGAGTGCGCGGTTCAGGGGCTAGGGGCCACGGTTCGGAGAACCGAAGGCACCGGGGAGTTGCGGAGGAGCAGGGGATGTCGGATAGGCCTATATGGCGGCCGGAGAAGAGGGCCGACGCGGCGGTCACCATGGCCAGTGAGCAAGAGCTCACGGGCGCACTCGTCTAAGGTGCAAATGACCACGAAATAAGAAAGTAACGGCACTGGAGGAGGGAGGGGAGCACGGGGATTCTCACCGCGGTGCAAAACGGGGACGGAGGCGGCTCAAGGACGACGGACGACGCGGATGGCGGACGGCGGACCTCGGTGTCGCGGCGGTTGCGTCTTCCATGCACAGCGAGCGCGAAGGAGGGAGCGGGGGCAGCAGGGGGGTGCGCGGGGGGTCTCGGCTTCGTTTTAAAGAGGCCGGGGAGCGGGCGTCGCCCCCATCATGCGAGTGGAGCCAGGGCGATTCTTGGCTTGACCGCCATTCTGATTCTTGGACGCCAAGGAGGAAGGTGGGGAGGAGCCGACAGGCAGGGGGGGATGTCGGCAGAACAAGAGGGAAGGGGAGGCGGGCGGTTGTCATGGAGCTGGGCTTTGCTGCTGGCGTTCCAAGCATGAAATGAGCATGGGCTGGAGGAAATGGGCCAAGAGGCCCGGTTGGGCCAATGGGGGGGAGAAATGGCTCATGGGCGAAAATGAGGAAGGAGGAAGAAGAAAAAGAATTTCTTTTTTTTCAAATACATTTCCAAAAGCACTTTCAAATAGATTTTGAATTCATTTGAACTTTGAATCAAAACCAATCATCACAAAATAAATATGCAGCAGCGTGTATGCATCAACTGGTTACTAACCTTATAATTGATTTTAATTCCATAAAATTTATTATTTCCCTAGGTTCAATGCTCACAAAAATTGCTTAAATAAATCAATTTGGCTATTTTAGAAAATGCAAAATTTTCAGGGTGTTACAATAAGGCGGGTAGGGACCCTGAACCTGTCTAAATCGCTATCTCTATGCCTGTGTCACCATCCAGTTCATATCTCATGTACCTCCACCGATTCATCTACTACCGTGGGCATATCACTCGGTAGACTGCCGACTATATTTCGTCGACAGCAACCGGGACTAAAGGTCCACTTTCAGTCTCGGTTCCCCGAACCGGGACTAAAGGGGGGCCTTTAGTCCCGAATTCGCAACCGGGACTGATGCTCTGTCTTGCACTAGTGTCCTGGATTTGTTGGTCTTATTCTTCAATTGCGTGCCTCCAAGAGGACTTCACTCCGCCTCTCCCGGTGAGCTCCTGGCTGTGGAGCCAACACCACCGATTCGGCATGCCAAGTAGCAAGATGGGCGAAAGAAGAGAAAGAAATGTTATTTTATTTATCATGGATGCACCTTAAGCTTAAGGTTAACTTTTGATGTTAGTTTCTTATGGTGAAGCTGCCCAATGTTTATAGTCTATTTTTGTAGCAGCAATAAATGCCTAATTTCACCTTTTAGCACATTGTTTGTTCCCTAAGGGCCTTAGTCCTCTTTTAGTCTCTAAAGATCCAAACAAGGTGACTAAAGGGGTAACTAAACTAATTAGTCCATTAGTCCCTTGGTGGTGACTAAAGGGGTCGACTCAACCACCCAAAAGACACCCCCTACCCCTCATTAATGCACTCCTCTCCCCTCTCGAATGAAGATTGTGTGCATTATTTAGGGGGCTTTTTGGTCTTTGTACAGTAGCTTTAATTGTCATTAGTCCCTCTATCGAATCAGGGTAGGGATCCAGAGACTAAACTTTAGTTCAGGGACTAAAAGATCCAAACGGGCCCTAATATATTTCCTATCACTACTAGAGCAGCCGCAGCAGGTCATCGTTTCTTTATCATTTTAGGGGTTGTTTGGTTCCTCCTCCAAAACTTTAGTCGCTGTCCCATCGGATGTTTGGACACATGTATGGAGTATTACATATAGACTAATTACGAAACTAATTGCACAGTTTGCGACTAATTTGCGAAACGAATCTTTTAAGCGTATTTGTTCCATGATTTGACAATGTGGTGCTATAGTAAATATGTGCTAACAACGGATTAATTAGGTTTAATAAATTCATCTCGTGGAGTACAGATGGATTCTGTAATTTATTTTTTTATTAGTATCCGAACACCCCATACAACATCCTAATGTGACACCACCTGAATTTTAGTTACCGAATCCAAACACCCTCTTATTATAATCCGTGCCTCAAACCCTGAAATATGCCTATCTATTAAAGCATTGTACACTGGAAACGATGACGACTACCCAGTGAAGCTCGTTAACGTTGGTTGTATTGTATGCCTGCCGTTGCGTGCCTGACAAAGATCCACACTTAAAGGCAAAGCCACATGCGCCGATCGATGCGCGCATATGATCATATCCATCACATCAGAAACGTTGCAGTGCCAGCTGCAAGTGAATGCGTTATTATCAGCGAGAGACAAGCAAGCCCTGCCCTGGAGATTTCTAAGGCTCTACGAAAAACTTTGCAAGATAGTAATACGTACATTTAATTCTTTCAAAAAAAAATACGTACACATATGCCTAGTTCATTAAAGATGCCAATGAGCAGACACAAAGATGCTCTCAACAGTGAGTATTATAGACACAAAGACGCCAATTAGAAGACACAAACATACTCCTCTCGCTAACGCTCGCAACCTCCGCTCGCTTGAGAGGCACTGGCGCCGCCGCTGGGCTTCTCCTCCCGGGCGCCGCCACCACCGAGATCGTCCACTGTCGCCGGGCTCCTCTTCCCGCGCGTCGCTGCGTCCGAGATCCGCCGCCGCCGCGGAGCTCCTTCCCCGCACGCGGCCGCTGGAGGCTGGACTCCTCCCCACGCGTCGCCGACTCCGCGCTTCGTGCTCCGCTGCCGGGCTCCTCCCCGCATGAGCTCAGAGATCCTCCACTGCCGGGCAGCTCCTCACGCGAGCTCCGATATCCTCCACTGCCGAGTTCCGAAATCCGCCGCCGCCACACAGCTTCTTCCCCTAGCTTCCGCATGTGCGGAATCTCTCTTGGTCTTCAACGTCACCAATCTTCCATCCTGCCGTCGACATGGATCTTGTGGCCGGGGCAGTGGGCAGCATCATCACCAAGCTCGGCGAGCTCCTGCACGGGGAGTACAAGCTGCAGAAGGGCCTGCCGGAGCAAATCGAGTATCTGAAAATTGAGCTTGAGAGTGCGCACACGGCTCTCCGCAACTTGGGTGAAACGCCGCCGGAGCAGCTGGGTCCACAGGTCCGGCTCTGGGCTCGCGAGGTCAGAGAGGTGTCCTACGACATGGAGGACATCCTCGATGCCTTCCTCGTCGATGTCGTGGAGGGGGCCGCCCCTGCTGAGACTAAAAGCAAGAAAGTCTTGCTTAAACGTCTCATGAAGAAGATGGCCAGGCTGTTGAGGAAGAGCAAGGCGTGCCACGACATCGCCGGCGCGATCGAGGACATGAAGAAACGACTCCAGGAGGTGTCGGGCCGCCGCGACAGGTACTCCATACCCGTTGCGGTGCCTTCGCCGGCCACCAAACTGGATCCTCGCCTTGTGGACATGCACAAAGAGGCAGCACAGATTATCGGCATCGAGAGGACGAGGGCGGAGCTCATAGCCATGCTTCTGTCATCGACCCACGGCCATGGAGATGCTGGTGCCTCCAGCAGCAACAACCGGACAAAGATAGTTTCTGTGGTCGGAGCTGGTGGTCTGGGCAAGACCACTCTTGCCAAGGCGGTTTACGACGAGCTGAGTACGGGATATGACTGTCGAGCCTTTGTTTCGGTTGGCCGCAATCCTGACCTGGTGCAAGTCTTCACCAGCATCTTCCTCCTTCTCGACGAAAAAAAGTACAAGACCATTCATGGTGTAAAGGACCTACAACTGCTCATTGGCAAACTCCGAGAATTCCTTGAAAAGGAGAGGTATGCATTAATCAGTTGTCACCAGATTATCTATAGTTTTTCTGTTTCAATTTATGATTATATATATATGTGTATATATGCCACACCGCTTGTGCTGTGTACATACTATTGGGGAGCAGACATACGTTTACCATTTAATTTGAAGATGTTTCTTTCTCATTAGGTATCGATGATGCAGTTGTGGTACAATTAATACTTCTTCTTGCTAGGGAATTTATATTTGATAAACAAATCTAAGATGTTTGTTTTTTTCCATTATGAATCAAAGCTGCAGTTGTGGCACAATACCCCTTTTTTGCTAGGCAATTTATATTTGATAATACAAAGTTATAAAGTACCACTGTCAGATTCTACCTTGAGTAGAGGAATCCGGATTTTCATCCTTTGTCTAAAAATCTATAAAGTACCACTAGTATGTAATTTTCAAAGACTAAATAAAAGTGAGACATCACCCATATTCAATACTCGTATAGTATAGATGTAGTGCCGCTCTTCTTCTCCTTTGTACAGTATAGTATAGTATAGACGACAGATGCTCCAGGGTTTACTAACTCTGCCTATTCATTTGTATGTCTTTTTGGTAGGTACTTCATCGTTATTGACGACGTATGGGACATAAATTCCTGGCAAGCAATAAGATCAGCTTTGCATCGGAACAATAACGGAAGTAGAGTAGTCAAAACTACACGAAATCTAGAAGTAGCCTGTGGCGATGAAGTTTACCAGCTTGGCCCTCTTTCACATGATAACTCAAAGAAGCTCTTTTATATGAGGCTATATGGCGGTGAAAACAAATGTCCTGCTCATCATCCTGAAGAGGCATCCCAAAAAATTCTGGACAAATGTGGCGGTGTGCCATTAGCTATCATCACAATGGCTAGCTTGTTGGTGGGCAAATCAAGAGAGGATTGGTTTGAGGTCTGCAGCTCTCCTGGTTTCTATCGTGGCAGAGAGAACAAGCAAGTAGATGATACTGTGTGGATATTGTCCCTTAGCTACCATGATCTGCCTTCTCATCTGAAGACCTGCTTACTGTACCTAAGTGTGTATCCCGAAGACTATGAGATCAAGAAAAATTCTTTGATATGGAAATGGGTAGCAGAAGGCTTTATAGAGAAGAAAACAGGAACAAACCTGTTTCAGCGGGGAGAGGAATACTTCCATCAGCTCATAAACAGAAACATGATCCAAGGCACAGAATCAGAATGGAGCGGCATCATACATCGCTATCGTGTTCATGACATGGTCCTTGATCTTATTCGTGGTCTCGCGGGTGAAGAAAACTTCATCACTATCTCAAATGAGGATGGAGGAACATCATCACAACACAAGGTGCGCCGGATAGCACGCCATAATGGGATATTGCTGGATCAATCCCATCCTGACGGTCATAGGGACATGACACAACTGAGGTCATTGGTTGCCCATGGGTGTGATATCCACGGTCTTGTCTTGCATCCGTGCTTTAAACTCTTACGTGTGCTAGCTTTAGAGAGGTGCACATCATCTGATAATGATGAGTATGACAGGTGCTGGCTCAAGCATATTGGGAAACTAGTTCATCTGAGGTACCTTAGACTACAAAGTACAAAGGTCACGGAGCTCCCGGAGGCGATAGGAGCTCTAAAGCTTCTACAGACACTAGACTTGGAAGGTATCGGAGCCAGAGGATATGGTATGGAAGTCCAACTGCCATCGAGTGTTAGCCTACTAACACAGTTGGTCTGCATAAGATGTGACGACTCCACAAAGGTGCCCGATGGGTTCCTCCAGAAGGTGACGTCACTGGAGGAGCTACAGATAAGTGTTCGCATGCTGTCTTTTGAGTCCCAGAGGCAATTTTTGAAGGAGCTGGGCAACCAGAGCCAACTGAGGGTGCTCTGTTTGTTTGGTATGGTCATGCTAGATGAGAGCTTGCAGGCAGAACTTTTGAAGTCACTAGGCAATATGCAGGAGCTCCAGCATCTGCATCTGGATTGTAATCAGCTCACTGGAATTATCCCTGCCTCAACAGAGTGGGACAAAGCCTTGGTTTCAGAACATCTCAGGCATCTACATATACATGGCATCTGGTTCCCTTGTGTGCCATCATTCATAGATCCCACGTTTCTCCCCAACCTTTGCTACTTGGAGTTGCATGTGGGTCATATGGATGAGGCAGGTCTGAGAGCCTTGGGTGGGCTGCCAGATCTCCATTACCTGTGTATTCGACTGGCGGATTATGGGTCGGCTTCTCATAAGCAGGTTGCGGTAGTTAATGTTGCTGCCCATGATGTCTTCTTCCCCAAGTTGAGAAGCCTCCGGTTGTATGGCTGGATGGTCCAGCTGGCGACCAACGGTGACTCGACTAGTGCTTCAATTAGCATCTGGAGGGGAGGACAGGATGCTATGGTATTTGATTCCAATTCCAAAGCAGAGGACGGGGGCTGCAGTAGGAGAGTAGCACCGGCCCGTGTTGCTGTGATGCCAAACCTCCACGAGCTTGTGTTCACTGTCCCAGTCAGGGCTTTCTACGAGGATGGACACGCTACCTATGACAATAATCTCGTCTTGGACTTGGAGTGCCTCCCTTCGCTACGCTATGTCGAGGCACGTCTCGACTGTAAGGATGCCTTCCCTGATGACGTGGACAAGGCAGAGGCTGACCTCAGGTGCCAAGCACAACTCCATCCCAATAGTTCCGCACTCACCCTCAAAGTATTCAAAGTTTATGAAGCTATGATGGCACGAGCAGCGACCAGTACAGAGCGACGATGAAGAGGTACGTACCTGCTGCCTAACTGGTTTAATAACCACATTAAATTTCCCATTACACTAAGGCACTAACACGTGTTACTTCTCCATTACTATATTATTATTATAGTAACAATATGCCCAAAAAATCATAGCCCTTGATTTTTAGAATTAGTAGGACAATTAAATTTCATCCAGGGCGTCCTAGCTTCCTTGTTTAATTTTATCTGCCTGTGCTACTGTACATATGAAGTAATTATTATCACTTTTCTAAGAAAATAGATACAGTTAAGTATATACTTGTTACTGTTGTCACGTACGGACTATATGTTTGAGTATGCAAAAACATTATTTTTTAACATGATGTTGGTTAGTGACAAATAAATCACGTATACCATCAACATGATTTTGCTGTTAAAAATGGTCTACTCATGTTGAAAAGATCATTACGGATAACGTTAGTCGTTCCACATTTAAAAAATTAATTTTACAGGTATATTACTCTTGATCTTTATTTGTCAAGTTACATGAAAAGAACATGTTAGTAAAGCAAGATACTTTATATCTCATCCACATGTCACATTATTGCACCAAATACCAAAGTTAGATCATGCGTGCATGTATATTAGATCTATCTAATAAGTAGACGTTTTCTCTATTTATTCTGTGTTTCTTCTATCACCTCTTATAAGAACAGGTAATATGTAATAATTTACAATTAGATCAACGGTTCACACACACTTCGAAGTACCATAGTCTGTTGTTGATTGTTTTAGCCGACTTCATCCATCATTTCCATTGACCTTCATGAATCATCAATGCTACACTGATAACGCTAATCAAAATTATTTTTCCTCACGATTTTTATTTCAGTCTTCGGAGACTCAGCCTTTTGCCTCTTGATCCTCCATGGGAGGAGTTTGGGGCTTAATTTGGTGGATCTCAGGACGTTGGGAGCATTTTGGTACTCCTGTCTGCTGTCCCCTATATTGCCGCATGCATGGAGCTGGTGTCTGTCTACTACACGGTCACATATCTCTGTGTGCTCTTGATGGACCTTTGCGTGCTTTAAACCTCTAATAATGTTGATCGACGACGATCATGCCTGTTGTTTAGTATATTTCATTTCGCTCTAGCACTTATTGTTTGCGTACCTGCAAGTATGTTTGGAACATAAATGATATGTGTGTTTATGTTAAATGAGGCTTAAATTTGGTTTTCGTGTGCCTCCGCATGCATGCATGCCTGCCCATCTTCAAGAGCTCCATCGGGGGTCCAGTTTGCTTTGCGGAATTTCTCCAACTGGTGAAGCTAGCACTTTCATTCACTTCGTTGCTATGATCTTGGCTACTGTATTATTGATGTATTTAAATTGTAGTGACGAACGTTGTCACGGCTGTCGTGTCATGGGATTTATTTTAATTTGGGCAGTTACATGTGTTTTTTCACAATTATTCCATTTCTATGCCATATATGCACAAGTGTAGTTTCCCTCACGCGTTACTCCCTCAGCACTTTACCCCAGAATCACTTCTGACGAAAAGGAAGAAATAACTCCCTTGTATTCACTCTACCAAAGTTTGAATGCAGTTTTGAGGTCCTAGAGAAGGACCGCAATAAAGCGCCATTGGTCACGCGCTCCAGGAGCACGTGCGACCCGACTCCACCCTACGACCATTGTCTTCCTCCTCACGCTTGCGCTTGTCCTCGCCCCGCCCCCACCCCTCAACCCTGGCCTCCCCTAACCTCCAGCGCGATGGCTCCGCCAGTGTCGTCCTCGCCTTGGCCCCCGCCCCGGCCCCCACTCCTGTCGCCTCACCGCGCCACCCACCTGGCCCGCCCTTTGAACCCACTGTATGATGGAATTTTGGCATGTTGTAATATTATTACATAGCCTATTTAGCATGAGTCGAATGAGGCCTATAAAATAATTTGACAATTACGTGATGCCTACGAAATATGGGCTATATAAACAATTGGGCCTTAAAGATGAACGAGTTGCCCAATAACCATCAATTAGCACAATGGCTAATTAACAATATTGGGCTCATGCATGGCCCATCCAAGTGTTCTCTCTCACGTGTGGCTTGCTAAGACATCTAGGTAGGGATGAAAACGGTACGGAAATATCCCATACCGAACCGCATCATTTTCTATATTTGATCTGATCGAATTCGTATTTTCGGACGAATTCGAATTCGGTTCGAAATTCAGAACATCAAATTTGAAATTGGAACAAAAATATTTTAGCCGTTTTCTGATCGTTTTCTACTTTTCTAATTGTAATTCGGAATATCCTGAATTCGAAATTTGATTTAAACCAAATTTGGCACCCTAAATGTCCGGCCTTAGAAAAATTGTATCTTTTTCATACGTTCTCGGATGAAGATGATTTTTATATGAAAATTGTAGCTCTCGACGAGATCTACAACTTTCTAGTTTTTAGTTTCTTCATTTGAGATCTTTAAGATGTTAAAAAAAATTAAACAAAGCTTCAACAGTATATTAATCGTGTACCCGCGCTTGTTGCCTTAGAAAAATCATATCTTTCTTATATAGTGTCAAATGGTGAAATGGAGATACTTTTTATGGAAGTTCTAGGACTTGTTAATTGTTATTCACTTGGTTATGCACTTGTTAATTGTTATGCACTTGATCCTACGGGTCAATATTCCGTATTGATTTTTCGTATACCAACCGTGTTCGACATAATTCTGCTCGAATTAGCTCGTTTTCGAAATTCTTGATATTCCATGAGTTTGTGTCCGGCTTTACCGCTTTCACTTTCGTTTTCGTATTCAAATGTAGAAGTAGAAAACGGTTGAGAGGTTTTTCAACCGTTTTCATCTCTACTTCTAGTCCTAGATCTTTTGGATAAAATAATTAGCATGTTGCTAATTAAGCCTATTGCCCGGTGTATACCTCAAAGACGTGTACAAATGCACAGTCATTGATGTGGCATAAGAATTGTATATTATTTTGCCCGGTTTGCGCTAGCATGCAGGGCCGGGTTCGTGAAGATTATTTGGGCTGATTAGCACCGGCCATTAGCGGTCACTAATCTTAATTACGGGCCTCCAAGAAATGATTTGTGCATGGCCCATGCAAGTTGTACGTGTACACAAGAATGTACGCCAGACGCCACTGCGGCAGCACGTCAGCACATTCTAGAAACTCCTCGAGAGCACGCGTCGAAACGTTAAGGCGGTGATGATGAATTCAAATACATATATATATGCTTTTAGCTAGTGTTTGTGCTTATGTGCTGTGGCCCATCAACTTCCGTTTGAAATTTGAAATCGATGGCCTACAAAAGGAGGCCAACCTTCTCCCTCTCTCAACACACTGGCAATCACCAACACGCCGCCGCCCTGCTGTGCACACAAGCGTTCCTCTCCACGCCATCGCCGCCGGAACGGCAAGCATGGCCACCGCGGCGGCGGAGCGGCGCGGCCCGGTAACACCTCTTCACCTTAGCAAGCCGGGCCTTGATGGCCCAGGAACACTACCAGTGTACAAGCACCAGAAGCTAGCTAAGTGCGAACAAGCGTATACATGTACAGTATATACAGCAAGAAATCCAATAAAAGCCTACAGTACCATGCAAGCTTGTACGTGCAAAGTTCACATCTGCACAAGTCCCAAGCTAGTTCGATAATGTTGCTCGGCTAATTTTTTTTTTTGAGGGGAATGTTGCTCGGCTAATTGTTGTCCAATATTGACTTCTCGGCCCATCCGAAATACAGGTTCGGCTAGAAAATTCATTTGGGTTCGGTACCCGCAAATGATTCTAAGTAGTCATGACAAAGCGCTCGAGTTCACGCGCATATATATAATTGGCAAGCTGACCAAGTTTTACGCCAATGATCTCGGAAATTCACTCAAGGAGAAATCTCCTAAGTACTACATGAGCATAAGTCTCACAATTATCACACCACCTTCCGCACCATCAATGCTGGTGAACATGTGAAGTCATTTTCTTTCCCTGACCAATGAGGCTAGGACGTTTCTTTTCCGTGACCGACGAGGACCGAATTACTTTGTGCGTGACCGACGAGGTCGAATACTTGACTTCATTATGGGATCCGCATGACGAGGCCGGATGCCTATGCTAGAGGCCGACGAGGCTCTAGCACTTCGCCATTTTTATTCATTTGTGCTGATGCATATACATGGAGACAACTCTAATTTATTTGGAGACGACAATGACGACCATCAGCATAGCTTAATCGGAGGTGTTCTGCAGCCCAATGCTGCAGATGTAATTAACTGGAGGCCTTCCTTCGGCGCGGTCGCGGCCGTCGCTTCGCTCCTCAAGCGGCCTGACGTCCTTGTGTTCAGCGCCTGCTTGGGACCGGCCGTCGTAGCTGACGAACGCGCGTCGACGGAACGAAAGATGCTGCCGGCGCTTTTTCGGCCCATCCGCGGCCGGAAGCTTCTCCTGGCCATTGTGTCCTCCTGGCCGGCGGCACGTAGTAGATGAACAGGTGCTGCGTCGCTGCAGCGCTCCTCTATCCTTGGCCGGCGGCCGTCGTCTTCTTCATGCTCGTCGGCGCACCGAGTACGTGTAGAGGTGATCAGCGGTGGTGACTGCCTTCGTGATCATCTTGGCACGTAGCCTCCTTCCTGGCTCGCGGGCCAAATACAACGCCGTGCACCGGAAGCGTACGTATGTATCCCGGCCGCACCTGCGGGCCGCATGTATCTGGGCCGAGCTTCCAGAAGGTTCTGGACGGTTCAAGTCGTATACAGGTGCAAACTACCGGAATCAGTAGCTTTGCTGTGTGTCCAGAACACACGGTGAAACCTAAAAAACACTCGGCAAAGGCTTTGCCGAGTGTTACACTCGGCAAACGGCACTCGGCGAACAAAGACTCGGCAAAGCTGTCTTTGCCGAGTGTTTTTTGTCGAATACTCGGCGAACAAAGACTCGGCGAAGCTGTCTTTTCCGAGTGTTTTTTGTTGAGCACTCGGCAAACACTTTGCCGAGTGCTAAACCGACACTTGGCAAAGAATTTTCGAAAAATAAAAAAAAAACCCGCGCCACCAGGCCACCAACACCACACTGTCCACCGCCACCACCACGCCGCCGCGGCCGCCACCATGCCCGCGCGCTGCCGCCCTCGATGTGGAAGCTCTTCGTGGCCCCAGACAAGCCCAGAAACGCAAAAGGGGGGGCAACGCAAGCGGAGAGGCAGGCCAAAGCCACGAGCACCCACAACAAGCACCGCTCAAGTGAGCTCGCTTGGTGCCTAAGCACTTAGCGCTGGTAGTGCTGCCGCTGGGCTAGTGGACAGCTGCTCCTGCTTGATACAGTCACGAACACACTAACAGAGAAGAAGCAAGAACGAACAGAAGAAAAAGGAGCGACCAAAAATCTAACAAAAACCAAACTAAAACTCCATGAAACGCTCCCAAATTTTGCACTGATGCAATTCAGCCTAGCACGAACCTATTCCTCAAAAAATCATTGCATGGGATTGACCCAAACTCCGGGAAATTGAGATCAAACTCAAGAACGAAAAAGAAGAAAAAAATGGAAACACAGTGAACGAAAATCACATCTTCGATTTAGGAATCCCGGAGGACAACCGGAGGAGAAAAACTAAGGGGAGGGGAAAAACCTAAGAGCTTTGGGCGGTCCGCGACAGCTTTGGGTACATCGGCGTCGCCCTAACCCGTCTCCTCTCCTCCCGCCGGCGGCGTGGTGCGCGGAACCGAGGAGGAACAGGGGGGCGGCGGCTTGGAGTCGAAGACTCAGATGGAGTGGTGGGGCTGGCTGGCGTGGTGGTGGCCGGTGGGGGACTTGGAATGGACTAGAGGAGGGTGGAGGGGAGAGGCGGGCAGCAGAGACGTAACAGCGGAGACCCCAGCCTCGCAGCTACACTTTCGCGGTGTGTGAGTTATAGTATAGGAGCTTTGCCGAGTGTCCTAGATCTAACACTCGGCAAAGCTGTGTTTGCTGAGTGCTAGATCTGACACTCGGCAAACTTACTTCTTTGCCGAGTGTTTTTTTTTCAGCACTCGGCAAACAGTTTATTTACCGAGTGCAATTATTTTGTCGAGTGTTTTTTTCACAGCACTCGGCAAAGAGCTTGTTTGCCGAGTGTCCGAGGGAATGCACTCGGCAAACATAAAAACACTCGGTAAAGAGCCGGTTTCCGGTAGTGTGTATGGCTGCGCCTGTTAGCTTCTTCCATTTGCACGTCATGAACAATTGAACATACCTACGTGCATGCATGGAACGTACAAGCCCATGCAATTGTTGCTTCCAATGCATCTACATGAACAAGCACGTACATTTTTCATATATTTCATTTACACAACTGGCACACACAAATGCTTTTGTCGATAGCTGTTACCACATCCAAAGCAGTAGAAACAACATTGTTTCTTGATTACTACTGCATTCCATCCAAAGCTTTCGTCGCTGGCCAATTACCAGACACGGCGAGTCAGAGTAAGTGACACACTGAAATGCAAAATGCTTAAAAGCCCACTTTTGTTGAGTAGGATCTGATTCTGTGTTACACAGTTGCCCAGTATTTTCTGCTTTTTATCGTGTATTTCTGGTGGAATAGTACGCAATGTATTTGTGCGTTACCTAGCTCTCTTCTACGTTGGGTGAGTCAGAGTGAGCAAGATTCATACGTTGGATGAACTCTGTTTCTAGGTACAAACTCTGTTCTCTGCGCTGGGTACCTCCATAGCTGTTGTATTCGACTCGTATACCTCATCGTTTGCTATAACACCGCACCTATATGCATATATACTGCGTTTCAGTTTGATCTGTGTTTGAATAAATGACCGCAAGCATAGTTTACCATGCAGGATGCAGAACAGTTTCTCGGTTTCAGAAACTGAATGCCTCAGATCAGAAAGTTGCAAGACTCCCATAGTTTGCTCGTCCTTTAATGGCTGGATATATGCACGGGAGAAGAGAGGAAATAAATTAATCCCTAGCGAGCAGGCCTGATTCGGGGCTAACTCTGCTTTTGTTTAAATAAATCAATTAAACTGGCCTCGGTTGTCTCCTCAATCGACGTGCTTGACCACAAGTTTGTTTTCGTTGGGCAGCCTAGCATCTTGCTCGGGCAGGAAAAGAGTTTGTTGCCGAGAAAAGCCCAGTAGAGGCCTTGTGAGATTGTTGGGCCAACCAAAAAGCAGAACAACTTAACGCTGTCACGGTCTGATTGTGAAAAAAAAAACTGAATGTCCCATAAAAACAATGGCTATGTTCGTGTTCTGTAAAAATCAATGGCTAATGGTCGTGTGCTCTGTCAGTTTGTTGGTCCATAATCTATCATGTGTGCAGTATAACAGGAAGTTAAATCATATATGCGGCTATGCGCGCACTCCCTGCAAATCCCTTGAGGCAATGACATAAAATCCCTGCATGGACAGGTACTAACCACTGCCTCTCACTAGCTAGTGGTATCCTAATCACCAATGTAATTATAATCCCTCATCCTGAGGGCTCCCTCCAACTTCGGTTGCCTACTCCGAGAGGCTTTGCGGATGGCTTATCTGACTCTTGGCCTCTAGCTCCATTCCTTGCCTACCTGAAATAGTGCAACACCAACGTGGAAAAGGGTTAGATTCATGGGACCCTCGGGGTCTAGAATATCGACCTCTTCCGCATTGCCCTTGCAGCTAGGTTAGGCACACAATGCTGACGCGACTCATTTGAAGAGGGCCATTTTTTAAGCTAATGGATTCATTAATTTGGTCTTTATATCCATGAAGGATATACACAGCCAAAAATATACAAGTACATAGACTCACACCTCAACAAAGAGGAGAAGACACGACAAAAATTGAAAAAAAACTATGAATGGGTCTGTGGTCAAGCGGTAGGGCTGTCCAGTGGGACGTTGTTGGCATTTCTTAGCGCAATCACCAAGTATGGAGATAGAATCCATCCCCGACAATGGCGCCAGAAATGCTTGTTGGCACTTCTTAGCGTAGCTACTAGGTTTGTATCCCCAGCAATGGCACTAGAAGTGCCTTGTTGGTATTACTTAGCAACATCACTAGTAAGTAGCAATGCCACTAAGTAATAGCCTTGATAGTTCCTTAACAATTTTAGATATTTATATGCAAGCGCACGGAGCTATCATTATAGCATTTCACCTGGAAGTATTAAGGGTATCATTATTTATATTTTCCCAAAGGAAGACATTTGATTAAGAGTCTAATATCGATATGAACGTGAATAATAATGCTTGCAAGTACACCAATGTTGACTTCACAAACTTTTTAGCAACTCTACTCTCCTTCTGCTGAAAATCGAACTGGGGAAAGGGAACCCAAACACCTTCGCCGAAGACCGGAAGGTGTACCATCTCAATAGTCATGGTAGGCACTTTCCTGCCAAGAGGCCATCAGTTAGCCGCCACCATCTCCTCCACCAGATCCCGACCTCCGGAGTACCGGCAGGCCAAAGCAACAGCCTTATCGCAGGCTTCGCGCCCCTCAGCAGTCCCTAGCCCTGGGGTACCTTGAGTCGAAGGCTTCATCGGAGTCATCACGGAAGCCAACGGATACCAAGTAAAGTATTCATCCTCCCATCTTTGCTAGTGGAGGTCAAGCTGTCGGTCCTCACATAAAACCAGTATTGCTTCCAATCCTTTGACCACTTGTTCTTCTGAGCAAAAGAAAATTCCAACTTCTCGCCCTTTTGATTCCTCCTCGGCATGAAAGCGCAGCTCCCATATTGGGCTATCAACTGGCCTTCGCCCACCCGCTTAGGCTGACGCTGGAGCTCATAGTACTCGCATAAGGTACCAATATTGGGCTCCGCACCATGAGACAAACAGGCCCAACAGAACTTGCTCAAAGTGATGATACCATTGGGTGTAAGGTGACGCAATTGTACCTCAAATGCTTCTAGAACTTGATGAAGAAAACGGGCCATAGGAAAGCGAAGGACGCAAAGAAAAAAATCTTTGAAGACCATGGCATCAGCAGCTTGTGGCTTAGGGACCGTCTCTCCTTGCGGAGGCTTCACCTTAACTTCACCGAAGCAGCCCAACTTCCGCAATTCCTCGACCATATCCTCCGTCATGAGAGAAGGCCCAAAATCCCATGTCCTGGATGGGCCAACCATGTCTCTCGCCTGCTCAGCAGTTATCAAGTCGGCGACGGAGGCTTCAACACCAGCAAGATTTTCCTCAAGCCCCTGCGCCTCCACACTAGCAACCATACACTCCTCGAAACGCGCAGACCACCCACTCACCCTAACGCCGAGAAGACGGTGGTACAGACCAAAGAAAGTAGCCTGGCAGGGAGGAGGACTAACAGGAGAAGCCATTTCCAAGTCTCGGAAAGAACAAATGAGAGCAAAGGCAAGAGCCAACCAAGCGAAGTCTAAGAACAAGGAAAGAACTTAGAAAGCAATGACAGTGAAAGTGATGGCTTGGATGGGGATGGGGGAGCCTTCACCTACACCCCCTTATATAGCCATCGAACCGGCGCTTCAACTTCCACGCCCAATGGTCACATCCGCTCCGCAGCGCGTCACTTCTAGAGCCATCGCGTGCAATCCAAAAAGAGCACGTCAAAATGGAGAGGTCTGATACAGTGCGTCCTAGGGGGGAAGGGGAAAGCCTCCGCAGCTCAATAGCCTCGAATAAAATTGAGGAAAAGGGCCCACCTGCGTCAGGCCATGCCCTCAAGGGGGGAACTGTTGCGACACGGTTATGGGCCGTGGAGGCTAAGGCGCACTATAGCAACAGGAAGTAACGCTAATCGGTTGCATGAGTGATGTGAAGGGACGTTAGTCAAAGGCCTTCGCCCCTGCGGCCACGACCGGCGAAGGTCACCGGATCATGTCGAAGGCTTGCCTAGATAGCCTGAGGTGGAGGCTCCGGTGGTCTTAGCGAAGGCGACGGCCCGCACGGTGAAATGGAGGTTTAGGCGGAGGCTTCTCGGGCGAAGATCACGAAGGACCCTCAAAGACCTCCGCCGGCAAGGAGGAAGTTCCCGTGGGAGCATGACACCAGGCTGTGGGCCGCCTGCAAGCCCGTAGGTGCGGCCCAAGAAGCAGAGGCAGTTCAAGGAGAGAATACCTAGGATACCCCTGGTAGTTTGTACTGGATGGGGGATATTCCTAGAATGTGCCCCAGCTATCAAGGGGCAAGGAAGTAAAGTAGGAAGGTAGCTAACAGTGTCCTATAAAAGGAGGACTTGAACCCGGTGTAGAAGGGGTGGGTGAATACGTTTATGAAGCCCTAATTGCGTCTGGCCCCACCTACCATTCTCTCTCAGCCTTCGCCTAGGACCGACTCCACCGCTTCATACCTGCTGGAAACCCTGTTTTCCAACTGTATCCATTAATTATGGTACATATATTTATAAATTACATATTTTTACCATTGCAAAGTTAAAAGTATGCATTGCTATCTCCATATCGACCAAAATAAAGATATATACATTTGGATAAATATTTATTTTTAATAGCTTATCAAGTGTGAAAAATTATTGCCTTCACTAAACACATAGTATTGACTCTAACAAATCACTTTAAGTTATATTGATACTCCATGATAACAAATTTCATAAGTTATTGTCTTGAATAATTTATACATTTGGACTGAAGCATTATGCCATATTAGTACGATTTTAAGCACTCCATATATATTAAAAAACTGTATAAAACTCAAATATCCCCTCAAGTCTACATCTAAATTGTCATAATCTGCTTCTAAAAAATTAAGTAACCATAAAGCATATATGTTTCTACATTACCTACTTCTATTAATATTAGTACATTAATTTTTTTTGAAGTAAACATGCATTTTGTGCCATGAATGCAAATCAATTTCGCTTGCATGCAAGAGCAATAAATATATATGTTATGTTTTAGTAATCATGAAAAATATTTTCTTAACAACTCATATACCAATGATAGTAACTAATTATTTAAAATACTAATTATCCCAGCATATTTATGTAAGTTGTTACTTAAATATATTTATACATTTCTTGAATTATCTATATTACATATGTTATATTTTAGTAATCATGAAAATTATTTCCTTAACATCTCATATACCAGCAATACTAGCTAATTATTTAAAATTATATTAATAATCATGACATATTTATCTAAGTTGTTACGTAGATATATTTATACATTTCTAGATATACCTAAATTAACTGTAGAACCATTATTGTACATTATTTTTTCTAGATATTAAAATGCAAAGGTGGCTTTATATTTCTAGCCTTCAAGATTCCTTTAGAGTAAACAGTGGTTATGAGGCATAAACATGTAATATCCTCTTGAGATTAGCATGTCCAATCCTAGATCTCGCATCAGGCTCTACCGCCCATCCTAAGCAATGAGGGTTGTTGGTTTTAAATCGTTCTTTAGTCATTATATAATACTTAAGAGTGAAATCTACGACCTAAATACTTATTAAGGGTAAAAAAAAAAGAAGAGTTAATAAGCACATGAGTGTCAAGTTAAGTTCAGGATAATAAACTATAGGGACAAGTAAGATTTAATTTAAAAAAAAATTAGATTGACGATGTCATAAGATATGGGCTGTAACAAGATAACCATAGTTTAAGCTAAGGTTTCTACTAAGTCCATACAGAAGGTACACAAAATTGCCATGCAAAGGAAAAAATATTATTGATATGGATGAAAAAATATAGTTCAATGATCGATATTTTTACCACAATCGGATAGAGATGGTAAATTATCTATTTACGCTAATTGTGTTAGAAAATGAACAAAAAAAAACAGTACAATTTTATATAAGTAACTTTTATCAACCAAATATATTAAATAGCAACTAACGCATATGCCTCCTAAGATTCTAGCCCGTGCGGGAGCACGGGTTGATGGACTAGTATTAAAAACTTCTAATTCTTTTCATATGAGCTCATAAAGTGATTAACTTTGTATGAACACTGTAGATCTCAAGGTCATCTATAATTTGTAGAGTCGTACACCTCTACAAATAATATAGCCGCCTGCTGTATGCATTGAAATGCTTGTGCCGTTTTGCTCTGCTCTGGTAGTGGTGTGCCCTGGATGTCCTCAGCACCCAGCTGGCAGGCATATCTTCATACCGTAATATAGATGTAGTTGCCACCACTACCAGAGCAGCAGGAGCAGGTGAACGTTTCTTACTCATTTTATAAAGTACTCTACACTGGAAACGATGACGACTACCCAGTGAAGCGAGCCCAAAGCACGTTAACGTTGGTTGTATTGTATGCCTGCCTTTTGTGTGCGTGACAAAGATCCACGTTTATCGGCAAAGCCACATGCTTTAAAATTTGTTTCGTAATGTCAGTACATATAATGCATTATTAAATATTGTTTTTTCATCGGAGCCAAGAGTTGACTTGTCGGATGGATGTGCTGGCAAGGCACATGATTTCATTGCTCAAGAGTGACAGCTCCACATCATATTCAACCGATGCGAGCGGGTCAGACACCAAGCTAGGGATACTTGCACAACGCACAAAGCAAGCAAGCAAGCAACCTGGACCTGGAGAGCCATGGAGCTGGTAAGTGGAGGCATGGGAAGCCTATTCCCCAAGCTTAAGGACCTGCTCAAGGAGGAGTACAAGCTGCAGACGGGGGTGAAGGATCAAGTCAGGTGTCTCGAGCTGGAGCTCGAGAGCGCCCACGCCGCGCTACGCAAGGTGGCCAAGGTGCCGCCTGATCAGCTTGATGAGGTCGTCAAGATCTGGGCGCGAGAAGTCTGGGAGGCGTCTTACGACATGGAGGACATCCTCGATACTTTCCTTGTGCGTGTCGAGGGCAGCCGTTAAGTGTCTGGGATAGATGATGACTGGGCTGTTCAAGAAGAGCAAGGAGCGACACAAAATCGCTGGTGCCATTGACAAGATTAGGAAAAACCTCCAGGAGGTGACAGACCGGCGTGGTAGATTCAGCGTCGACAACATTCTGGCCAAGCCTGCAGCATCATCACGGACTGTCGATCCTCGCCTTACTGCTATGTACAGAGAAGCGTCACAGATCATTGGCATCGACAAATCAAGCGCTGATCTTAGATCCACGCTGTCGCCCAACGGGAATGACGAGTCCAACCAGAAGATGAAGATTGTTTCTGTTGTTGGAGTTGGTGGGCTAGGCAAAACTACTCTTGCCAAGGCATGATCAGCTTAAATCTCTCTTTGGTTATGGGGCTTTTGTTCCGGTTGGCCAAGATCCAGACGTGAATAAAGTCTTCCGAGACATTCTTATTGATCTTGACAAGGAAAAATATACATATTTGAAATAGACAATGTTGGATAAAAGGCAGCTCATCAATGAGCTCCATGATTTCCTTCGAGCAAAGAGGTACGAAAGAATACGTACCCAATGATTTTGCACTAATTTACTCATACTTCCTATCCTTTCTGTACTTGAAACCTTGAAATTCTTAAAGTGACGAACCGGAAAACATTGAATTGAAGATGGTGGTAAAGAGGGGTTAGGATTTTGAAGTTTTTGATGTTCTTGGGATGGGTTTGGGCTGCCTGGATTACAAATGAGAGGCTGGGGTAGTTAATACACTGAGAGGAGGCGGGCGATGGGTGGAGCAATGAGCCAAGGAACCACTGCTACTGGTGGTAGAAGACGGTGGCAGTTTATATTATCTTTGCTTGGAAAGGTTTAATAAACAACAAATATTTGTAGTATAACCAATGCCATGGTGCAAAACCATTTTAGTTTAGCTTGCAGTACGAATAAAGTTTAAGTTATTAGTGTAGTATAACTGGTTCCATGGTGCAATCAAACAATTTCCCGGGGACCCTAGACCCGAAACCCCACGGGTTTTTATCCTATTAGGGCAACGGGTACCCGAGACCTCAAACCCAATGGATTTTTACCCAATTAGGGCAAGGGTATGGGTCAACTTTTCTACCCATGGGTTTATTATTGGGCAAAAAGTTAGATCCAACAGGTTTGTGGGCATGGATCTGAGGATATACTACCCAAACCCGTAAAGCCGTGTGTTTTTTAATCCCAGATCATCATATATTATATTAGTGTAATATAATTGAATGTTTTAGTCAAGTACTCAATTTATAAGTTGGAATTACCATAAGATTTTGCTCAGAGGACAATAGAATAGAACATGGAATATTTTTTAAACGTCCATGAACGAATAGAACTGTATGTAGAGAAAAAACTAAAAGGAAAAAATACACGCACATGGACATGGCAATATGTGTACTCCCCATCCCTGAATAAATAGATTCCTAGGAAGTTTAGTATAGATTGATATAATAGAGAAAAGACCATACTACTCTTGATTAATTGGAGTAGTTTGCACACTTATTCGAGTTATACAGTAATTATAGCATTTACTGTACCCATCCAGCTGCAAAAACTCAATCCTGGATTGGTGGAAAAGACAGAGAAGTGAGGTGGTGTAGTAAATATGTGGGGACTTTGAGGAAATAAATGAGTCAGAACCATTGAGTCTTCTAGAGATTGACTTATTTGTAGATAAATTTTTGTGCTATGAATCTATTTATTCAAGCAACCTGCTACGAATCTAAGATGGCCAGAGCTCTGTTACCTCAGTCTGTCTTCACATGTTGAAACAGTAACTTGTAACACTGAGGCAGATGGCTGCTTCCAGAAGTTGAGATCCTTGGTGTTGCCTTTTTCAGTGGTCCAGTTTATTGCCAACGAGGATCCGAGTGCTTTATTTGCTAGGAGTAGAAAGCAGAGAAACCACTGCAGCAGTGTTACCAGCCGTTGTTGTTATGCCAAACCTCGAGGAGCTTCAGTTTGGTGTAACTGTGCGGAAATTAAAGCAGAACAACGTCGTCAGCTGTGAGGATCTCGGGTTGGAGTACCTCTCATCGACTCGCAAAGTCAGTTTTCAGTTGTGGTGTCATGACGCCTTTCAGGATGAGGTGGAGAGAGTGGAGGCTGCACTGAGGCACGAATTCAAATCCATCCCAGCCAACCCTCACTCGAAATTGAATACAGCTTTAAAGAATGTTTATTAGCCATGATACAGTGTTTTTCTCTCATAACAAAACAGCATCAGCCGGCTTATAAGCCACTGTCGGATACCACAAGAAGGGGTACCCTAAGCAAGAACAAAAAACGTCGGTTAAACCTTGCAAAAATCAAAGCCAAAAGACTACCGCCAGGTCTCTGCAGAATTTTCCGATTCGCTCGAGGCCTTACGCCGAGGCCTCATACGAAAGGCCAAAAGCGCCCTGCCGAGACCCTCTCGCCGAGGCCTCGCCCCGAAAGGCCTCGGATGGGATGCCAATTCTCCGATTCGCTCGAGGCAGGGCTCGACAAACATACTCGTGACCTCCGTCCCGACCAAAATCCTCTGACGAAACGTCACGTCCAGATTAATGCGCCCAACTACTCCCGCAAACGTCAGCCGCACTCAGGTACAGTATAGGCAGAACGACCGACGGGACAGGGGACCGGGCGCAACAGGGGTTACCTGCCACTGTGCTCATCACTGTGCCATCTAACCCCTGTGCCAAGGACAAAGCAGCATGGAAGGTCAAGTCCACGTCCCTGTAGTCTCGGAAACCGCAGGAGAGCCCAACTGCTCGTTCTACGCCTCGTCCGAGACCCCCCGGCAGGGTCTCAGACGTACTATTCCTTCTCCACCTCGGCCGAGGCCGGGCTCGTCCCGCATCCTCGTCGTCTCCACCTCAACTGCCCCTCTGGCGGGCCGTCCCATCCGTGTAGGTACCCCTGGTTGCGCCTACGTCAGCCACGATTGGCAGGGCATAGCAACAGGGGCGATGGGACGACAGTCAAATCTCCTTTTTTACCATTCCCCACTGACGGTGCAGGGACTACCATGCTTTGCGGACACACGCCCTGCATTTTTCCACCTAAACCGGGTACGACGCTGACCACCGAGACCGCCGCATCGCGCTCAGGTCACCTCCGAGGCCTCGGCAAATCAGGCCTCGGCGCGGCCGGCCACAAACACCTGCCAGGCCTCGACGAACCACCAAGTCAGAAATTTAAAAGGCACGGCATGTCACCTAGAGAGGAGGCCATGCTGACTAAACGTCAACGAGGACCCCTACGACTTCAACAGCCTCAGGCATGGCCGACATGACGCACCAGTGATCAAGTACCAATTACCATTCCTGATACTGTGCTGCTACAGGAATAGGCCACAGTACTAGATCTTCCTTTCTCGCTAAGGCTCCACGTATAGCTCTCTCATGTACTCCTGGCTCTCTCCTTGTGGCTATAAAAGGAAGCAGTCAAGGCCGTTTCTAGGACAGGAGACCACGCTTGCCCTCATGCGCAAAAAACGCACTCACTCAATTCACGCACGCTCCCACACTGCCTGAGAGCAACGACTCAAGCAGCCCGCACCACTCCACGTCGAGACCTGGGACTAGCTCCCTCTCTCACCCAGCTTGTAACCCCCTACTACAAGCACTTCGGTGCAAAGAATACAAGATCGATCTCCTAGACTAGACGTAGGGCACCGATTGCCTGAACCAGTATAAACTTTGTGTCTCTTTACATCACCATCCGGGATTTGGGGCACGCAGTTCACATTTACAGGTTGGTTGAGGACCCCCCAGTCCGAAACACCGACAGTTGGCACGCCAGGTAGGGGGATCTACGTGTTAGCGTGATCGTCCCGACAAGTTCCGGATGGCTGACCCCATACGCCCACTACGTCTCGGCACGGTGGTCTGGTTTGGGAGCCTAGAGTTCATGGCTCTAGGATGTGAGTACGATATGGTACTCCTCACACCCAGAGCCCCACCGGCCGACGACGACGTCGCGCATCGGCAGCCCAGACGCAGGCGGCGCCCGGGCCGCTGCTCTCGTCACGCTCGCCAGGCACGACGCGAGCGGGACTACTCCGACGCCACGCGAACTCAGGGCTACGCGTTGTACTCCGCCGACATCCCTTGCCCGGCTGTCGGTACAGAGTCCCTGGCTGGGGACCTGTCTAGCCTAAGCCTGGGCAAGGGAGAGACGCCAGTAGCGCGCAGCTACGTCCCGTCGTCAAGCTCTGCCCCGCCGCTTCCAGAGGAATCGACTCAGGCAGAGCGGAGCCCAGCGGTGGCACCATCCCTGTACCTCTTCGGGCTGAAAAACATCACCGCCGCCTACGCTTTCGCTTACGCCTCCGCGCACGCGGAGCTCTCGGGACACCACCAACGATTCGCCCTCGACTTCTCCACCACAATCTCGACCCACACCCACACTGAATCCTCGGAGGAGGACGAGGTATGCACCGGAGCGGACTTCTCCGGGCTTCGTGACCCCGAGGCTATGCGCCGCTTCTTGGCCGCAAGCGACTACTGCTTCGGCCACTCCGACTCCGATGACGAAAGCACTTACGATCCCACTCGAGAGTGTTTCCACGTCGGGCTCAGAATGCCAAGGGCAAGTGATGAGGGTGAGAGGGCAGGCAACCGGTCCCCACTCCGCCAAGGGGCGGGCGACGCCACACCCCCGCTCATCGAGTTCCGGGCGGCGCGGAACGTGAACATCGCCCCTGGGGATACCCGACGCCTAGACCTGGAGCAACTCCGTGAGCTCCAGGCAAAAGTCGACCAAGATCGACTCCTGCTGCAGCAGCTCCGAGACACTCTCGAGCAGGAGCAGCAAGGCCGCGGTGACGGCGGAGGGGCCCGGCAGAGGGCCCACGACGTACACCGCCGCATCAACAACGACGAAGGAAGTGAGCAACCCCCAATCTTCAATCGCGCTAGCCAAAACGTCGTGGCGGCGGCGATGCTAGTCCGAGCGATGCCCGAGCCCTCTACCACGGAGGGGCAACGGGTCCGCGGCGAGCTCCGAGACCTTCTCGAGACCGCCGCAATACAGCAGGCCGAGAGCTCCGCGTCTCGGCGACGTGAGAACATCTCGAAGTGGCCCTCGGTGCACGATCGCCTCAAGGCCCCCTCAGTCCACGACCGCCTCAGCGACCGACGCGAGGCGCAGGAGGACCACGACGTGGTCAGCAGGCGACGGTGCCACGACAACGACGGGCTCGCCCGAGGTTACCACCCACACCGAGGTGGCCACTACGACAGCGGGGAGGACTGCAGTCCTTCTCCTGGGCCGCCTGGCCCTAGAGTCTTCAGCAAGGCCATCCGCAGCGCTCGATTCCCTGCCCGGTTCCGGCAACTGGCCAATCTCGCAAAGTATAGTGGCGAGACCGACCCCGAGCTATGGCTGGCCGATTACCGCCTAGCTTGTCAGCTAGGTGGCGCGAACGATGACCTGCTCATCATCCATAACCTCCCCTTGTTCCTGTCAAACTCAGCGCGTGCCTGGCTCGAACACCTCCCTCCCTCACAAATTCACAACTGGCGCGACTTGGTCAAGGTCTTCGTCGGGAATTTCTAGGGCACATACGTGCGCCCCGGGAACTCCTGGGACCTCAAGAGTTGTCGCCAGAAGCCGGATGAGTCTCTCCGAGACTTCATCCGGTGCTTTTCCAAGCAGCGCACCGAGTTGACAAGCGTCGGTGACTCGGAAGTTGTCCAGGCTTTTCTCTCCGGCACCTCCTGCCGAGACCTGGTCCGAGAGTTAGGCCGGAACATACCAACTTCATTAGCGAAGTACTCTCCGAAACTAAGACACGCTACCCCCATATCCAGAAGCTGGTCTTCGCCATAGTCTTGGCTCGACGCAAGCTGCGTCACTACTTCGAATCCCACCCGGTGACCGTGGTGTCATCCTTCCCTCTGGGGGAGATAATCCAGAACCGGGAGGCCTCGGGTAGAATAGCCAAGTGGGCGGTCGTACTCATGGGGGAGGCCCTGTCTTTTGCGCCTCGGAAAGCAATTAAATCCCAGGTCTTAGTCGATTTTGTGGCTGAGTGGACCGACACCCAGCTGTCACCTGCTCAAATCCAATCAGAATGCTGGACCATGTACTTTGATGGGTCTCTGATGAAGACCGGGGCAGGCACGGGCTTGCTTTTCATCTCCCCCTCGGAGTGCATGTGCGTTACATAATTCGGCTCCACTTCGCCGCCTCCAACAACACAGCCGAGTACGAAGCTCTCGTCAACGGCTTGCAGATCGCTATCGAGCTTGGAGTACGGCATCTCGATGTGCGGGGCGATTCACAGCTCGTCATCAACCAAGTCATGAAGGACTCGAATTGTCACGACCCCAAAATGGAGGCGTACTGCAAACTGGTACGTCGCCTTGAAGATAAATTTGACGGTCTCGAACTCAACCACATTGCGCGGAAGTTCAACGAGGCCACGGACGAACTAGCAAAGATGGCATCGGCATGGGCCTTGGTCCCCCCGAACATATTCGCCAGAGACCTGCACAAGCCCTCGGTGGACTACGTCTCGGCAACACAAGAAGGCCCACTGGCCGAGCCACCCACAGGGCCCAAGGCCCCCTCTGTTACCGAGACCCCAGCGGCCGAACCCGAGACCATGGAAGTCGATGCAGGGCCTCCCGAGGCCGACCGAGGGGCGGACTGGTGAGTCCCCCTCCTTGATTGCCTCACTCGAGGAGTGCTTCCTGCAGATAGAACCGAGGCCCAACGGCTGGCGCGACGAGCCAAAACTTACGTCGTCAACAACGGCGAGTTGTACAAAAGAAGCCCATCTGGCATCCTCCAACGATGCATCACCACCGGGGAAGGCCAAGCCCTGCTTTGGGACTTGCATGCAGGAGCCTGCGGACACCATGCTACGCCTCGGATGCTCGTCGGAAACACTTTTCGCCAAGGGTTCTACTGGCCAACGACGGTTGCCGACGCCACCAAGCTGGTATGCTCCTGCGAAGGATGTCAGTACTATGCGCGACAGACGCACCTCTCGGCTCAAGCCCTCCAAACCATCCCCATCACATGGCCGTTCGTCGTGTGGGGACTGGACATGGTTGGGCCTCTGCAGAAAGCCCCCGGGGGCTATACCCACTTGTTGGTAGCTATTGACAAGTTCTCCAAGTGGATCGAGGCTCGACCGATCACTCAAATCAAATCCGAGCAAGCAGTATTGTTCTTCACGGACATCGTCCACAGGTTCGGAGTTCCAAACACCATCATCACCGACAATGGGACACAATTCACTGGACATAAATTTCTGACGTTCTATGATGACCACCACATCCGCGTGGTCTGGTCGGCTGTAGGACAACCTAGGACGAACGGCCAAGTAGAACGTGCCAACGGCATGATTCTTCAGGGCCTCAAGCCAAGGATACACAACCGGCTGAAGAAATTCGGCAAGAAATGGCTGGTCGAACTTCCGTCGGTCATTTGGAGCCTAAGGAATACACCAAGCCGAGCCACGGGGTTCACGCCGTTCTTCCTGGTCTATGGAGCCGAGGCCATCCTCCCCACTGACTTAGAGTACGACTCCCCAAGGCTGCAGGCTTACAACGAGCAAAGCAACCGCACTACCCGCGAGGACGCTCTCGACCAACTGGAGGAAGCCCGAGACGTTGTGCTGCTACATTCAGCCAAGTACCAGCAAGCCCTATGATGCTATCAAGCCCGGCGCATACGAAGCCGAGACCTGAAGGTGGGCGACCTGGTGCTGAGACTGAGGCAGAGCAACAAGGGCCGCCACAAGCTGATCCCGCCATGGGAAGGACCGTACATCATCGCCCAAGTACTAAAACCCGGGACCTACAAGCTGGCCAACGAGAAAGGCGAAATCTTCACCAACGCTTGGAACATAGAACAACTACGTCGTTTCTACCCTTAGAATTTCCAAGCATTGTACAAACTATTTCTCGGAATACAATTAAGAGGCGTTCTTTAGTTGTTCTAAATTTTCTAGAAACCCGCCGAGCCCATCGCGGGGTTCGGCATTACGATAACACCACGAGGAAGGCTCTGCTTTGTCTCTGCAGAACCGAGCCTCCCTCGGGGGGCTAGAAAGGGGGACTCCCCCCATAAGTCCCACGCACTGTTCTTAAGTCGTTTTTCGAAAAAATTCCTACGCCGAACTCTCTAGCGTGTTCTGACAAATCGATTGTGAAAGAACCTAAGGACCAAAGGACTGTCTCAAGGTCAGAAGGACGGCTGAGTTGTGAGACGGCCTACGCCTCCGGGCTACGGCACTCCCTCACCACCTTCTGCCCAAGGGGCAACTTAGGCTCCGAGGAAGTTTGTCACAAGAGATACGTTCAGAAACAAGACAGAGGGCAGAGGCTCGGAAATACAATAAGGAAAAACGATTGAAAAAACATCGGTGCACGATCACTTTAAAAAGGCCTCAACAGCCGCCAACGTTATGATAGGACAATAATCCCTAATCTAATTACACGGCCTCTCGGGCCCAGGTCACGGCGCAGGGTCTCCAGCATCGGCGGATGGCGGAGAAGGGACAACCTCCTCTTCGAACAGCCCAGCCAGCGCCGCACCGGGACCATCCGCCGCCTCCATCAGCTTTGTCACCGCCTCGTCGGCCTCTTCGTCATCATCGGGCAGGATGTAGCCATTGCTGATGGCTTGGAGGTCAACGCCGACGTAGTGCGAGGCAATGACGGTCAGTGCGCGCTTGACGCCCGTATGCAGCGCCCCTCGGAGTCGCTCGCACATCTAGCCGCTCAACGCAACCAGGCGGCTCCCGAGAGAGCTTCCTAACTAGACCCCCTCGACTTCCAGGGCCTCGCAGGCAGTATGGGCGGCGCTCTTCAGCGCGTCATGCTCCCCGATCTCGGTTTCAAGCATCGCCTGCACTGCGGTGGAGGCCTCGGCTGCCTGGGTGACCTCTTTCTCCAGCTCTGCACCAAACGCAACGGAACAAGGTTGAGCGCAAAAAAGTACAAGCCAGAGCAAGGGCGGAAAGTCTACGAAACTCACCCGCGGCCTTCTACCCCCAGCGTCGGGCCTCGACCTGAGAGGCCTCGGCTTTCTCCTTCCAACAATGGGCCTCGACCCGAGACGCCTCGGCTAATACCTTCAGGTGTTGAGCCTCGACCTGAGCAGCCTCGGCCGCCCTAGAAACCTCCCCCGCCAGCTCTATATCGCACCAAGGAGTTAGGGGCCGAACACAAGAAAAACGAATTAAATAAAGGGAACAAGACTCACCTTCGGCATTTCCCCTCCAGATCACAGCCTCGGTCCGGGAGGCCTTAGCCACCATAAGGGCCTCATCCAAGGTGCCTTTCGTCAGCTGGTGCGCACTTTGCTCTGCCCCTAGCTGCCCAGCAAGGACCTTGCTCAAGGTCGTGGCTTCTCCAGCCCGGGACCTGAAGGCGTCCCGCTCACCGGCCACGCGGATCAGCTCCTCCTCCAACTCCTTGACCCACGCCGCCAAAGGGGCGACCCGCTCCCGGGCCGTAACCGCCTCGACCATCGCATCAGCACAACGAAGGCGGAGGTCCACCACTTCTGCGCTCCGTGCCGATAGGAGCTTGTTGGCGCCGGCAAGAAGCCCCTTTTGCCGCTGAAGCTGGTCCCAGACGTCCCTCTCCCCCCGATGAAAGACTGACTTCCCGAGGGACCGAGTCTCGAGCTCCTGGGGGAAACAGAACAGGGGTCAATCCCTACAAAGAAAACTCAGAAGAAGACCACCGCGTAAGGAAAGAAAGTGCGAACCTGGGCGACTCTGGGCATATCGTCGGCCACCACGGACAGCGCCGTCTGAAGTGACCGCTCCGCCAGCCGGTGGTACTGCTCGAACGTGTCCCAGCGCCCGCCCTCGGCCGCGTCCTCGAGGGCAAACAGAGGCTCCACCTCAGGGTCATCCCGGCTCTACCACACCACACGCGGGTGGTCCCACCCGTGGGGCTCGGGTCGTACCTGCGCGAGGGCCGAGCTTCCCTCGCCCGAGGTCAGAACCGGCTGTTCCACGGCACCGGCCACCTCGCCGTCGGCCATCTCCCGCGCTCGAGAAACATCGTCGGGGGAGTTCGGAAGGACCTCTACCTCCCGGGCGCTCCCGGCAGCAACGGCGGGCCTTGAACCAGGGGTGCCACCGAGGCTTCCGTCGCCTTCATCTCCACTTCCTGGGCCTCGGTGATCCCATGGGCTCTGACCCCCGCCATCGTGGCCTCAATGGGCGCGGGGGCTTTGACCTCCGCTGCTGCGGCCTCGTCGGTTGCCTCGGCCTCGGAGACCCTGTGGGCCTCGACCTCGGTGGCCTCGGCAACTGAGGACACCCCGGCCGCATCCGCCTCACGGCCCTCGCCTTTCGTGGGGCGGAGGTGCCCCGACAGGCCCTCCTTGGGAGACTAACTCCGTCAGGCCGGCTCTTGCCGACGCCACGCCACGTCGTATGGCGGCTTGTGCCCCCGCCACCCAATGGGCGGTGGAGCCAGGGGTCACCTTGAGCTCCTTAAGCGGTGCCAAGGAAGGCACCTCCGCAGGTCGCTTCCGGCTAAAAACATACTACTTACAGGGTCAGCACGAGACGAAGGAACGAACAAAAAACGCTGCGGCGCCACCTAAAGTACGCTTACCACGACTGGGGCAGCAACCGCTTCGGTACGGCGACCCTCGTCTTCAAAGGCGGCGGCGGAGGCTGAAGCACGACCGCGGCATTCGTTGGCACCGGCCGGTCCTCGATGGACCCCTGCGCCCCCTCGGTGCTCTGCGGGAGCAGTTGCGTCAGCTCCGCCGCCACTTGCATTATCACCTCCGTCGAGCCCACCGGGCTGACGGCACGCTTGCCCAATGCCTGCTCCTCGGGCGTGTCGGCCTCAGCCCTGAGGTAGGCAATCGCCGACCCTGAGGCGGCTCCTCCTCCTCCTCCTGGGAGCGCCGTCTCCTCAACATCAGGGAGATGGTCCAGGGGATCCCGCCCCCTCTCGCCCTCGTCATCTACGTCCGAGGCATCCGTCGATAGCGACGGCGACGGGGACTCCTCCAATGAGAGGCCATCCTTTCTTTGCTGCCGACGACGCTCGTCCAGTTTCTCGCGTGCAAGAATCTGCTTCTTACGCTTCGCCGCCTTGGTGTCCTTCCGGTTTTTCTGCGCCTCGGCGTGCGCCAGGTTGATCGCCCGCTGCCTCGCGTCTTCGGGAACGGGCGGCGGGGAGGCCCGCACATCCCTCATCCCCTGCAGGAACGGCGAACGCGTATAAGGGAACGAGAAATAATGAGAAATAGGGAGGGGTCGGGGGATGCAGCGGCACGCGACTTACCAGCGAGAGATACCCCCGCGACGGACGCATCGCGAGGGTGGTCAGACCACTGCTCCACAGCTTCGCGTCCACCGCCTCCCTCACCCGGTGAAGAATTTCGTCGTCAGAGAGGGCGGAGGCAGACAGCCGGATGCCTGCGATCGAATCGTCCGGCCTCATCTCGAATAGGCGCTGCCGTCGAGCCATCAGCGGCAGCACCCTCCGGCTGTGGAAGGCGGCCACGACTACAGCCACAATAAGGTGGCGGTCCCGCAGCCTCTGCAGCCCCTCCAGGAGCGGCTGTAGCTTGGGCTGATCCTCCCTCGGGACGCCATACTTCCACCACTCCGGGCTGCTCCCCACAATCCACCCAGTGTAGGGGGGAAGTCCGTCGTCGTCGTTGCGAAGGTAGAACCAGCTTGTGTACCATCGACGGTTGGATGACACGAGCTGGGCCGGGATGTAGAGGTGCTGACGATCCTGGCGCACTTGGAGAGTGCAGCCACCGGCCCTCACCGCCTTTCTCGTGCCCGATGTGCCCGCCGGCTTGGTGGTATGCCCCGCCCGGAAGAGATGGAGCCACAACTCCCAGTGGGGAGCAATCCCCAGATACCCCTCGCAGACAGCGACAAAGATAGCCACCTGCGCGATAGAATTGGGGTTGAAGTTGTGGAGCTCCATGCCATAGTAGTGCGGGAGCGCCCGCATGAATCGGTCCGCAGGAACGCCGAGGCCGCACTCGTGAAAGGACACGAAGCTCATGACGTAACCATCGCGAGGCCTCGGCTCTGGCTCGCCCAACGGAGCGATCCACTTCGGCCTGTTGGGGTCAGTCACCGGGCGAAGGAGCCCACCGTCGACGAGCGACTGAAGCATCTCCACGGTGACGTCGGATGGATCCCAAGGGTCTGCCTCGATGACAACAATGTCACCAGCCATGAGTGCGGTGGAGGGCTCGACTACGACGGTGAGTCTCTCTCTCTCTCTACCTCGTCTCTTTCCTTTCTTCCTCCTGGGGCTCTCTGCTCTGGCGACGGCTCAAAGACGGCAAAGCTAATACGGGCAAGGTAAGGAGGGGAGGAGCAAGGCTCATTGCTTATTTATGCAGGGTGAAGGCGAAACGGACGGGTGATGAAATCGGGGAAGTTTCCCTCAGATCCGGCACGGTTAATCCTGATCCGATTTTACCGCCCGTGTGTCCACCTTTTCCTCATTAATCGCAGGAACAGTTACGTCCCATCCGCTGACGCCACGTCACATCCGACCGCAGCAGCAACATGTGTCGTTCCGCCTCCCCCAGGAAATCGCCTAAAAAGGCGCGCCGGCCGTTGTCGAACCGATGGGGGAAATATCCCCCCACCCTATTCCTTTCAGGTGAAGGAACCAGACGCCGAGCCCATTATGGTCCAGAGGTTCGAAGGCTGGGCCCCCGAGAGTTTCGACAGCCACCCCAGGGCAACAGAGTCAGGGGCGACCGCGGGCGAGCCCGTACATGGCCGAGACCCAGGCAGGCGAAACGCTTGGGATGCCCAAAGTCGTGTCTGAGACCAGTAGGGAGTTCTCCAAATGGGATCCCACCGTAGGGAGGCGCCGAGCCCCCAGGGCCAATCGAACGGCCCTGGGACCCAATAGAGAAGCCCTCTGGTACTTTTGGAGTGTGTCTCTAGAATGCTAGCTGACCCTTATCGAATGGGGCACGGGCCTCCACTCGGACTTACCCGATAGCAGCTCACCGGAAGTGTCACCGCTTGCGCCCACCGAGGGTAGCCTGGCATATTCCACCCCTCCTTCCGAACGAAAAGGAAGCGCGAGGGTCATATAAAAAAGCCAGAGGGAACCCCTGACGGACCTCCCCGTAGAGGCTAAGGGGCTCTCCCTACAACTTTGCTGAGACCAAGCTACCTAGGTTCGCACTCGAGGGGGCTCGGCAAGCAAACCCCTCCTTCCGAACGAAAAGGTTGCGCGAGGGTCATACAAAGAGCCAGGGGTACTCCTGACGGCCCTCTTGCTCCGGGCAGAGGCTAGGGAACTCTTCTTGCAGATATGCTGAGGCCCCGCGACCCAGGCTCGCACCCGAGGGGGTCTCAGCAAACAAACCCTCACGCGCGAGAGGCGTATAAAAAGCCAGGAGAGCACCTGACGGCCCTCTCGCTCCGTGCAGAGGCTAGGGGGCTCTTCCTGCAGGTTTGCTGAGACCTAGCGACCTAGGTTCGCACACGAGTGGGCTCGGCAAACAACCCCCCCATCCGAACGAAAAGGATGTGCGACGACTGAACAAAAAAGTTAGGGGGACCCCTGATCGCCCCCTCGCTTCGTGCGGAGGCTCGAGGGCTCCTTCTGCACCCAAGACAAGGACAAGCGACCCAAGCCTGCACTCATAGATTCAGAAAAAAGCAACAAAAAGGGCTCCGAGCCCGTTACGGTCCAAGGGTTCGAAGGCTGGACCACCGAGGGTTTCGACAGCCGCCCCAGGACAACAGAGTCAGGGACGACTATGGGCTAGCCCGTACATGGCCACGGCCTGAGCAAGCGATCGCTCGAGATGCCCTAAGTCGTGTCCGAGACCCAGCAGGGAATTCTCCGAATGGGATCCCACCGTAGGGAGGCGCCGAGCCCCCAGGGCCAATCGAACGGCCCTGGGACCCAATAGAGAAGCCCTCTGGTACTTTTGGAGTGCGTCTCTAGACTGCTAGCCGACCCTTATCGAATGGGGCACGGGCCTCCACTCGGACTTACCCGATAGCAGCTCACCAGAAGTGTCACCGCTCGCGCCCACCGAGGGTAGCCTGACATATTCCACCCCTCCTTCCGAACGAAAAGGAAGCGCGAGGGTCGTATAAAAAAGCCAGGGGGAACCCCTGACGGACCTCCCCGCAGAGGCTAAGGGGCTCTCCCTGCAACTTTGCCGAGACCAAGCGACCCAGGTTCGTACTCGAGGGGGCTCGGCAAGCAAACCCCTCCTTCCGAAACGAAAAGGTTGCGCGAGGGTCATACAAAAAGCTAGGGGTACTCCTAACGGCCCTCTTGCTCTGGGCAGGGGCTAGGGAGCTCTTCCTGTAGATATGCTGAGGCCCCGCGACCTAGGCTCGCACCCGAGGGGGTCTCAGCAAACAAACCCTCACGCGCGAGAGGTGTATAAAAAGCCAGGAGAGCACCTGACGGCCCTCTCGCTCTGTGCAGAGGCTAGGGGCTCTTCCTGCAAGTTTGCCGAGACCCAGCGACCCAACTCGCATTCACGGGCCCAGCAAGCACGATAAAGCCCCTGGAGGAGTAAAACCACTCCTCTAGGGCCTCGAAGACTACACCACCGGCCAGGTGCGCTTCATGCACACCACCGGAACCACTGAAGTACAAAACACGATCCCGACAGAGCTGTTGCAGAACCAAGTCTCATCAAAACCTCGGGAGAGAGTGCCGCACTCCTCCGAGGCTCGGGGCTACTTGTCGGATACCACAAGAAGGGGTACCCTAAGCAAGAACCAAAAACGTCGCTTAAACCTTGCAAAAATCAAAGCCAAAAGACTACCGCCAGGTCTCTGCAGAATTCTCTGATTCGCTCGAGGCCTTGCGCCGAGGCCTCATACGAAAGGCCAAAAGCGCCCTGCCGAGACCCTCTCGCCGAGGCCTCGGATGGGATGCCAATTCTCCGATTCGCTCGAGGCCGGGCTCGGAAAACATACTCGTGACCTCCGTCCCGACCAAAATTCTCTGATGAAACATCACGTCCAGATTAATCGCCTTCTCTACTCCCTTCGCAAGCGTCGGCACCGCACTTCGAGTGCATGACGGGCGAACGACCGACGGGATAGGGGATCAAGGCGCATAGGGGTTACTCGCCATCGTGTCATCATCATCGTGCCATCTAACCCCTGTGCCAAGGACAAAGCAGCATGGAAGGTCAAGTCCACGTCCCTATAGTCTCGGAAACCGCAGGAGAGCCCAACTGCTCGTTCTACGTCTCGTCCGAGACCCCCCGGTAGGGTCTCAGACGTACTATTCCTTCTCCGCCTCGGCCGAGGCCGGGCTCGTCCCGCATCCTCGTCGTCTCCACCTCAACTGCCCCTTTGGCGGGCCGTCCCATCCGTGTAGGTACCCCTGGTTGCGCCTACGTCAGCCACGATTGGCAGGGCATAGCAACAGGGGCGATAGGACGGCGGTCAAATCTCCTTTTTTACCATTCCCCACTGACGGTGCAGGGACTACCATGATTTGCGGACACACGCCCTACATTTTTCCACCTAAACCGGGTACTACGCTGATCACCGAGACCGCCGCATCACGCTCAGGTCACCTCCGAGGCCTCGGCAAATCAGGCCTCGGCGCGGCTAGCCACAAACACCTACTAGGCCTCGGCGAACCACCAAGTCAGAAATTCACAAGGCACGGCATGTCACCTACAGAGGAGGCCATGCTGACTAAACGTCAACGAGGACCCCTACGACTTCAACAGCCTCAGGCATGACCGGCATGATGCACCAGTGATCAAGTACCAATTAACATTCCCGACACTGTGCTGCTATAGGAATAGGCCACAGTACTGGATCTTCCTTCCTCGCTAAGGCTCCACGTATAGCTCTCTCATGTACTCCTGGCTCTCTCCTTGTGGCTATAAAAGGAAGCAGTCAGGGTCGTTTATAGGACAGGAGACCACGCTTACCCTCACGCGCAAAAAACGCACTCACTCAATTCACGCACGCTCCCACGCTGCCTGAGAGCAATGACTCAAGCAGCCCGCACCACTCCACGCTGAGACCTGGGATTAGCTCCCTCTCTCACCCAGCTTGTAACCCCCTACTACAAGCACTTCGGTGCAAAGAATACAAGATCGATCTCCTAGACTGGACGTAGGGCACCGATTGCCTGAACCAGTATAAACTATGTGTCTCTTTGCATCACCATCCGGGATTAGGGACACGCAGTTCACATTTACTGGTTGGTTGAGGACCCTCCGGTCCGAAACACCGACAGCCACAAAAACGATAAAGCGAACATGGTGTGTATGAATAGGCACATACCTAGCTAGTAGTTACATGAATGTGTTTATCCAATTAACTTTGAGCTGCTCCCGAGTTGTTTTAACAAACAAATAAAATCCAATTACAGACGATCGGATGATGATGATCCAGATCAGTCAAAGGAATGAAGAGGACGAGGAGGTGACCCAATGATGATGCATGTATATATGTGGTACGCCTTAGGACGTCCGCAATGGTGCTAGCTACGTAGCTAGCTTACGTGGAGGTGAGAGACAAAAATAAAGACTATTTTATACATTTTTTTCTATGTACTATTGGACCCATATGTTGCTCTCTCATATTAGGCTCGTTCGGATGGTATGAAAACCATCCGGTTTTCACTGTTCTCGGCTTTGTTTTCACTGTTCACGCTCTCACATATTCCTCCAAATTCATACAGATTTCTTCAAATTCCTCCAAACGAACAGGACCATTCTTGACTACGAGAAATAGATTAGCTATTTATTCATCACTAGCGACTACTCTCTCTCTCCTACTTTTTTCCTGTCCACGTCATAATAGTTAACCAAATAGCTAGCTGTGGGACGCCCTTTGATCTCTCCCACATCAAGCATCGTCTTAACTACTAATCGTCAAGTCTATTTTCTATTTTTCTACTGCTTCTTCTCATATTTATTACAGCTGTTCTAGTAATTTAGGCCTTGTTTAGTTTCTTTCCCTAAAGTTTATTCCCTATCACATCGGATGTTTCGATACATGCATGGAGTATTAAATAAAGACTAAAAAATAACTAATTGCACAGATTACGACTACTTTGCGAGACGAATTTTTTAAGCCTAATTAGTCCATGATTTGATAATGTGGTGCTACAATAAACATGTGCTAATGACGGATTAATTAGGCTTAATAAATTCGTCTCGTAGATTACTGAGGACTTCTGTAATTTGTTTTATTATTACTACCCAAACACTTCCATGTAACACCAACGTGACATCTCTAAATTTTACTCCCTGAATTTAAACACCACCTTATTACGGTCTCTGCCAGATAGTACCATCCACAGCTGGCACGTCCTACTCTGTTTCAGTAGTTTATCCACCTAGCTTCACTTGGACGAGTTCTGTTTTCATAGCACATTCAGCTGTGTTTCTGTTCGATCGCTGGATATATCTGTCTTATACCTGTGTCACCTACGACACACACATACACTCTTCCTGGGCTTCATCTTCCGGAACAGCATTGTCAGCACGTGCCGTGACACATACACACACACACGAGTGGATAAATATTTATGGCCATTCCTGCAAGAAGCAGACTGCCGAGTTTTCCTCCTTACCATCAGGTTGTTCTCTCGCAGGTTCCACGATGGGAGGGACCGAGGGAGTTGCTGATGCGATGCATGTTTCATTTCTGCTGGAACGGTGATCGGTCGTGTTATTGGCATCTCTTGGGCGGCAGGAGCTTCGATTAGGGCGGGCCATCTTAGATTCTCTTATGATGACGCTGATGGTTTCCACTACGACCTGTGCAGTGCATCGACTTTCCTTCGTCTTCATGGTTTCAGTTTACTGCTACCTCAGACCTTTAATAATAATGTTCGCTCATGCTGAGCTGTTGGCTTGTTAGTTTTATTTTCTCTCAATTTTTGTTGTATTATGCACGTGCAAGTAAATGATCGACGTACATTATATGTTGTGCTAAATTGAAGGAGGCACATGTGCTGTTTTCCATGGTTTTTAGTTTTGTTGTCGCCGAAGCTTTTCTGGCTTCTACCACATCCAGTATATGCACTCATACACCTATTCTTGTTTGATTTGTTTATATATGCATTCCATTCACAGCTTTCTTCGATGGCCAATTGGCTAGACCGGTCACGTTGACTCCTACCTAATCTACAAACTCCATGAAGAGCAAAACTCTGAGAAGACCATTTTTTATAAGAAAGGAAAAGAAAAAAACAGACGGGAAAAAGTCTGTGCCATTAGCTGTTGCATTAATAATTAATAAATAAACAACAATTGCAATTATTATAGTACTTCCGTACCTATGGTACTTCAATCATTCAACGTCCTGCACCACGGTTTCTCTCGGCAAGTATGAAGTATCACTAACTCATCCCAGGACTCGGAACCTCCCATGTGCAAGTACAGCACGTCCAGTGCGTACGCAGTATCTCGATCGACCACGGCATTGGGATTTTGATGACCTCTGTCCTCTGTTCTTGAAAAAGCAGAGCTTTTGGAGCTCACCAAGTGTTCCGGGGTATTTAGGACATGATGTCGTGTTCCGGGGTTTAACACGTGCGGAAAGGCAGGTGGCCACCTGCAAGTCTGTAGCAATGCCGTCTCCCTAGGAGCTCTCCTGTTCTAGTTAGCTTTTGGAGGTAAATTGTTTGGATGTAATTGACTCACTTCCCGTCTGTTCTCAGTTTTAATATCGGTGCCACGCTGAAACTTAGAGCATCTCCAGAGTTCCCAACACACTCTCAATCCTTGAATTTTGACAAGATTGAAAAAACACATCTCTAATAACTTCGAATTCCACCTCCCAATCTTTTATCACTTAGAAAAAATAACCCGCACGCGCAGAAAAATCCACGCACTCGTGGTCGCGCATATCTCCTTCCCAGCCGTGTCGCCCAGCCTCATGGGCCACCGTGACTTCCCAGCACTCTGCCGGCCACCATGACTCCCAATAAACAATATATGAAACTAAAAGAGTGTTGCCACGGTGAAGATGCCAACCACCAGTAGAGAAACGACTTTTGGTTCACTTTGAAATTTGATTTTAGTTCTGATATTTTTCACGTTCGGGACTAGAGAAACCTTTAGTCCTGATGGGTAGTTCCAACCGAAACTAAAGGTCCCTGCCCAATGGCTACTGTGGTAGGCTTTTGCTGCAGGGAACCTTTAGTCCCGGTTGAAGCTACCAACCGGGACTAAAGGTTAACTTTTACTCCCGGTTGGTCCCTCCAACCAGGAGTAAAAGTCTACTCCCGGCTGGAGGCTCCGTCCAGGACTAGAAAGGGACCTTTAGTCCCGGTTGTTGTCTCCAACCCGGACTAAAGGTCCCCTCCTATATACCCCTTCTTCCTCCCCGAGCCCGAGCCACTTCGAGCTCAGTGTTCTTCCTTCATCGCCGGCCACTCTTCTTCCTCATCGACGGTAATCACAAAATTTCTTCGATTCCTCCATCGATTCTTCGGTTCTAAAGGTTACCAACTTTATACTCTCATGTTTCATCAGTAGCATATCTCATTTTGTGGACTAGATATATGTGGTTTTTTATAGTGGATTTTTTTATTTGTAAGCCATTTAAGCTCAAAATCACTTTAAAGTTTGCATATTTGGAAGAAGGAAGGTTAAAATAGTTATTCAAAACTAGTATTCAGCTTTCATTTCTAGCATGCATAGCACACTTCATGGTTTAGAGATATAGAGAATTTTAGAGTTTTTTTAATTTTATTTATTTATAAAATGAGAAATTTATATTATATTAAAAATGAGTATAGAGAGTAGATGGCAACTGCTTCCGGGTCCTCGACCTCTCATCGGGTTCCAAAGCCACTGAGGCCGGACCTCCATCTCATTGCATGCGGCAAGTGTGAGGAGAAGATTGTGATGGAGTACCGAGTGAGGAAGGAGTGTCCCAACAAGGGCCGTATCTTCTACAAGTGTCCAGATCGCAATGTGAGTTATTTTGTCACATTTGATGATTATGGTTAATTTATACTTATTTTCATGATGATTGTGATTAAAGTTCTAATTTTTTGTTTTAATTTTAGTGGGATGGCACTGGATGTTCAGGCTGGTACTGGGAGGAAGAGTATGTTCAACACGTGCAAAACTCTCTTGCACAGGCGGCTACGGCGACTAATGAGGCAGTGATCATACGGAAGAAGCCCATAGATGTTGAACAAACGCATGATCTGTCTGTTTTAAATGGAATTGGTCGCGAAATCCTTATGCTGCTGAAGTGCATTTTATCTTTAGTTTTTATAGTGGTAGTTGGGATTGTCTACATTGTAGTGAGACTTTCATAAATTAATACCTTGTGTGATAACATGCATGTCGTATAATTAACTAATTATGTTTTAGGTTTTAATATGGTATATATGCCATGTAATGCAGATGAGCCGGCATTGGATGTACAACGCTGATCGCCGCTCCCAAGAGTTCATTGAGGGCGTGCATTCTTTCTTACGTGTGGCCGAGGCAAACAAACACGATGCTTTCATGTGCTGCCCATGTGCCATATGTAAGAATTTGAAGGAATATGCTAGCTCAAGGAGTCTTCATTCACACTTGTTGAAGTCGGGTTTCATGCGGAACTATATTTGTTGGACGAAGCACGAAGAAACCGGGGTTGTAATGGAAGAAGGTGAAGAAGAACAATGGGACGATGATGAAATTATTGTTCAATATGGTGCCTTCAATGATACTGCAATGGGAGAAGCTAAAGAAGAGGTAGGGGCAGAAGATGAGCCCGCTGATGATCTTGGTCAGGCCATTCATGACGCACAAAGAGAATGCGAAAGTGAAAAGGAGAAGATCAAGTTCAAGCGTATGCTAGAGGATCTCAAGAAATTGCTATACCCAACTAGTGATGCGGAGCAGAAAAAGTTGGGTACCACATTGGAATTGCTGCAATGGAAGGCAAAGAATGGTATATCTGACAAGGGATTTGGGGAGTTACTGAAAATCCAAAAGAAGATGCTTCCGAAGGATAACGAATTATCCGCCACTACGTACGAAGCAAAACAGGTAGTCTGCCCTTTGGGATTAGAAATCCAGAAGATACATGCATGTCCTAATGACTGCATCCTCTACCGTGGCGAGGAGTACGAGAAGTTAGATGCATGCTCGATATGTCATGCATCGCGGTATAAGATCAGGCTAGATGATCCTAGTGATATTGAGGGCGAACGTCCCACGAAGAAAATCCCTACCAAGATTATGTGGTATGCTCCTATAATACCACGCTTGAAACGTCTATTCAGAAACAAAGACCATGCAAAGTTGTTGCGATGGCATAAAGAAGACCATAAGGTAGACAATATGTTGAGACACCCTGCTGATGGGTCCTAGTGGAGAGCAATCGATAGAGAATTTCTGGAGTTTGCAAATGACGCAAGAAACTTAAGGTTTGCTTTAAGTACGGATGGTATGAATCCTTTCGGGGAACAGAGCAGTAGTCATAGCACTTGGCCTGTTACTCTATGTATCTACAACCTTCCTCCCTTGTTATGCATGAAGCGTAAGTTTATTATGATGCCAGTGCTCATCCAAGGCCCAAGGCAACCTGGCAACGACATCGATGTGTACCTGAGGCCACTAGTTGAAGAACTTCTACTTTTGTGGAACAGACCAGGTGTACGTGTGTGGGATGAGCACAAACAGGAGCACTTTGACCTGCGAGCATTGTTGTTCGTAACAATCAATGATTGGCCTGCTCTAAGTAATCTTTCAGGACAATCAAACAAGGGATATAATGCATGCACGCACTGTTTCGATGACATTAAAGGTTTATTCTTGAAAAAATATCGAAAGGTCATGTACCTTGGTTATCGTCGATTTCTTCCTACGAATCACCCCCTAAGAAAGAAAGGCAAGCATTTTAAAGGTAAGGCAAACCACCAGACCAAGCCGGGCAACCGAACTGGTGAGGATGTACTCAATATGGTCAAGGATGTGAAAGTAGTATTTGGAAAGGCACATGGCAGCGAACCTATTCTGAACAACACCGACGGTCACGCACCCATGTGGAAGAAGAAGTCCATATTTTGGGAGCTACCCTATTGGCAAGTCCTAGAGGTCTGTAGCGCGATCGACGTGATGCACCTGACGAAGAATCTTTGTGTGAACTTGCTAGGCTTCATGGGTGTGTATGGGATGCCTAAGGACACACTTGAAGCATGACAGGACCTACGGTGTTTGAAAGAACGAGACAACCTGCATCCAGAGAAGACAGATGATGGACGCCATTACTTAAGTCCTGCCAGCTACACTCTTAGCAAAGAAGAGAAAGAAATCATGTTTGAATGCCTAGCAAGCATCAAGGTACCATCTAGATTCTCCTCGAATATAAAGGGTAATAAATGTGCCAGAGAAGAAATTCCTGAACTTAAAGTCCCACGACTGCCACGTGCTCATGACGCAATTGCTTCCAGTTGCATTAAGAGGAATTCTACCTCCAAATGTAAGTCTAGCCACCGTAAAGCTATTTGCATTCCTCAATGCAATTTCTTAGAAGGCAATCGATCCAATGGATCTAGCTAAACTACAGAATGATGTGGTTCAATGTCTTATCAGCTTTGAGTTAGTGTTCCCTCCTTCCTTTTTTAATATCATGACACACCTCCTAGTTCACCTGGTTAACGAGATTAGCATTCTCGGTCCTGTGTTCCTGCACAACATGTTCCCCTTTGAGAGGTTCATGGGAGTCCTAAAGAAATATGTTCACAACCGTGCTCGGCTAGAAGGAAGCATCACCAAGGGCTATGGAACAGAGGAGGTCATTGAGTTTTGTGTTGACTTTATTCTTGACCTTGACCCGATTGGTGTTCCTGAATCGCGACATGAGGGGAGACTAAGTGGAAAGGGGACACTAGGAAAGAAACCATATATTGGTACGTAAGACAATTATTTTAATAAAGCACACTACACAGTTCTATGAAACTCTTCCTTGGTGGATCCGTATATCGAGACACATAAAGAGTTGCTCCGATCTGAGTTTCCAGGAAAGTCTGAAGCTTGGATTACGCGTCAGCACATGGAAGCTTTCAGCGACTGGTTGCGAAAAGAATGTCAGGGTGATGAGAGTATTGATGAGCAACTGTATTTGTTGGCTAGGCAGCCATCGTGGCATATCCTCACATACACAGGGTACAAGATAAATGGGAATACATTTTACACAGTAGCCCAAGATAAAAGGAGCACTAACCAAAACAGTGGTGTCCGCATAGATGCCACCGACCCTAATGGAAATAAGCAAACATATTATAGCTGCATAGAGGAGATATGGGAACTAAACTATGCACCTACTTTTAAGGTACCTTTGTTCAAGTGCCAATGGGTAAAGGCGACTGGAGGCGGGGTAGCAGTCGACAACCAGTATGGAATGACAACCGTGGACCTCAACAATATTGGGTACAAAGACAAACCGTTCGTCCTTGCCAAGGATGTGAATCAGGTGTTCTATGTCAAGGACATGTCTACAAAATCGAAGAGAGGGAAAAAACAACAACGACCCAATCAATGAGCCAAAGTGCCACATAGTTTTTTCAAGGAAAAGAAACATTGTCGGAATTGAAGACAAGTCAGACATATCAGAAGATTATGAAAAGGTTGACCGAATTCCACCCTTCACAGTGAACAAAGACCCAAGCATCCAGCTAAATGATGAGGACACTCCGTGGTTACGGTGCGATCATAACCAAGGGATATACATTAAGAAGAAGTTCTCTACCGTGCCCGCTTGATATATATAGTGATGTTTAATAGTGTGTATTAGAGGTATTATGTAATAATTGTGAATTCAGAGATGTTTATTAGGTGTTTCCTTTTTTTCTATGTTCAGATTAAATTTGTGTTTGATGGTGGGATTTCCATATCGCTTTTGGACAATGAGTGATAAAAAAATGAAAAGATTTACGTTAAAATGATGTGAAAACAAATTTCCAATCGAAAACAAAAGTTTTAATGATTTAAATTAAACACTACATTTTTGCATTAACGAAATAGTAAATATTAATGACATTATGTTTCAATACTTATAAGAAAAAACAAAAAACTTTAGGTCACAATTTTCCTGTGTGCAATAAAGCAAAAGTAAATCCATATTCTTTTAAAACAATTTTATGCCTTGTATTTAATTTACTGTGCAATTAACAAGACTTTAACATTTTATAGAAAGAAATATATGAAAAAACAAATGGAGCTTGAAACTAGCGGGAAGCCAAACTGTAGCCCACCTTTACTCTCGGGTGGATCAAGCACCCGGGACACAAGATGGGCTGCGTTTTCGCGGCCCGCTAAAATCCCCTTTACTCCCGGGTCGTGGCTACACCCGGGACTAAAGGTCAGACCTTTAGTCCCGGTTCTAACCATCAACCGGGACTACAGGTCCCCCTTTATAAACCACGCCCTTCTCCCTTCTCTAGTTCTCTTCCTCTCTGTCTTCGCCACGCCGTCGCCTCATCTTCTCCACCAGATCGATCCGATCCAACAGCGCCGCCGCCCCCAGGCGACCACCCAAGCCTCGCCTCGTCACGCGCGCACGCTGTCACCGGCCCCATGCACACGCGCGCTTCTTCTCCAGCCAGCCAGCGCACGCCTCGCTCATCCTCGTCCATCATCGTCGTAGCTCACGTCGCTTGTCCCTAGACCGCGTGCCTCGCTCGTAATCGTCCCCCACCCACCTCGCTCGTCCTCACCGGAGCACGCCAGAGCCTTCCCCGCGCTGCTGCACGTTCAAGGACGAGGAGCCCCAGAGCCTTCCCAGCGCTGCCTCACCGGAGCGCGCCTGAGCCTTCCCCGCGTGGCCTCATAGGAGCGCGCCCGAGCCTTCCCCGCGCTGAGCATCCTAGGCCCGAGCGACGCCGCAGCGGAGGAGCCGCCCGAGCCGACGCACCGCCGAGGACGAGGAGCCCCGGAGCCATCAATTGGGTCTGTGTTTTGCTCGTTTTGATTTCTTGCGGCTTGACATCAATTGGGTCTGTGTTTGGAAGACGACGACTAGGGCTCATTTGATCTCTTGTATGTGCCTGTCAGTAGCATGAATCATGAATGAACCGTCAAACAAGGCAACCTAAATGACGCTCAACGCTGGTGAAACCCCGTCGGATCGGATCGACAAGCGGTGGCTTACGTGATCTTAGAAGATGTGTGAGGTCACGAGAGCGTGTGTTTTTTCTCAATTTTGTCGAGCAGGTCACTTAGAATTAATTTTTCCATGAAACGCCCACGAGCTCGCCGATGTCGAGCAGGTCATTTAGAATTAATTTTTCCATGAAATGAAATACTTAGAAATCATGCCTTTTATTTTTTAGAATTAATTTTTCCAAGAAATGAAATACTTAGAAAATAGTTAGAAAATTGTAGAAAATCCGTACTAGTTGAACTTGCGGAACATGTTCATATCGGCTAGCATGTTCTCTGTCGAGCGGTAACGGACGTCAAGGAGGAGCTTTGATTCTACGAGGGAGACAGCAACGGTCGTGGAGGACCGTGTTCCCTTCCTCGTAGAATCGGAGCTCTTCTGAGGCCAAGTACGGGGCCGTCCGGTGGAGAAATGCTCGCCGAGATGATCACGTAAGCAAGGTCAACTAGTACGGATGGTTATTTATTTAAACATGTTTTTGAGCTAGAATTTGATGGATATTTGATAACTTCAGACCTACAAATGTCATCTACAAATGTTACTATCCTCAAGGTGGCACGTCCTGCAGGAGTCCATTTTATAGATATAGTTTTTATTTTTTATAGATATATCTAGTGGTGTAAAAGCTAGATGGCTGCCCCGAGAGACAACATGGATGAAGAAAAGATGGATATTATCAACACCAGCACTCAATTTGCCGATGGTGACCAGCAGGATGTAGATGACGGGAGTCAATACCTGGCTCTTGAAAATAACCAAGAAAATATTGTGCAAGAAAATATTGGCGAGGTATATATATTTATATATATATTTGAATATTATATATATATATATTTGAATATCTATCATCTATTATGTGTACACATGATATTTATTTATTCTTTTTTTATACGTAGCCCTATGGATCGACTACCACAACGGCGAAAAGCAAAAATATTCGAGGCCCAAAAAAGCCATTGGAGGGGCGCTACATAATATCGGAATTCAATATCGAGACAAGCGAACCACTTGGTCCACATGCAAGGAAATTCATGCAACACTGTGGGTACCTTGTAAGGGACAGCCGATCAGTGCCCGTGATTGGAAACAAAAGATCAACGAGCCTCATGTTAGTTTTGTCTCTGATCTTGATAAGAATTTAATTTGGGATGATATCCTTCAACATTTCACATTGCAAGTGGATGATTATGATGATATTATCGATGATGAATTGAAGGAGCTAGTTCGAAAGTGGGCTATGAAGAAGATGGCCACACAATTCCAGACTTGGAAGAAATCCCTATACACGAAATACGTCAAGAAGAACCTAACGCCCAATTTCAATACTAGGGGCCCGCTCGCGAAGTTGAGGCCCTACTGAAATAATTTTGTACAGTACAAGGCATCAGAAGAGGGTAAGAAGGAACCAAGAGAATGCCCAACAGAAGGTATACCACCATGGCATGGGATCAGGTGGCTACGTGACTGTCATTCCCAAGAGGGAAAAAATGGAAGCGGACATTCTTGCCAAGGGTTTCACACCAGAATCACTCAATTGGCCCAAACGCGCGAAGAATTGGTTTTTCCCTTATGGGGGAAGGCTGGACCTAGAGACCGGGAAGCTGGTTCATAGCCCAAAACTCAAAAGAGCAACACAAAGATTTTTTTATGCTCTACAAGCTAAAGCTATTGGTGCGTTCAGGCCCAATAGAGAGAAGGACGAACTGACGTATGCCATCGGGACTGTTGAACACAGTGGCCGAACGAGAGGTTTAGGACGGAACATTTCTTGGGACCATGGTTTCCCTAACGACAGAGATACCTACAGAAGCCGGCAGAGAAGGATGAGGAAGCAGCGCGGATCAGCAGGTTGGAGGAATATGTTCGTGAGTCACGGGAGGCGCTGCTTCAAGCACATGAGCGCAAAAAAGACATGCAAGCTAGAATGCAGGACGAAATCATAAAGCAAGTGCAAATAGCAATGAGTGCTCAAAGGCAGGCATCAGATCCAGAAATCAACGTTAATATTAGCCCCCCTGATCAGTTGAAAAGCAGCTGCGCTTCCACGAAGTTGCCAAATCAAGATGACGCAATGCTACGTTTCCCTGTGGATGACATCACTGCACCGTTTACATCATGTGAGCTACATATTCCAAAAGGGAATGCCACAATCATGGTGGCTCTCGGTGTTTATTCTCCTCCAGATCCTACCAAGACACCAAGAATCCATGGGGCAATAATACCACCTGGATATGTTAGCGTCTCAGTGGATAGAGTTAACAAAGGTTTTAGTGATCTGGCTCTTGACATTCCAGGAGGTGATGGGGAGAAGACTCTAGGAGAAGCAGAGAAGACATTCATACTATGGCGCAAGCGCTGCATCATTATTCTCGGGGTCTCTAGTCCACCGCCGCTTCCTCAACTGCCAGTCAATAGGTGCGGACAAAAGTGAATGAAACAATTTTTTCACTAATTTTCTATTGAAATGCATGATTAATAATAACAATTTCTTATACCTAATTATTCTTTTTTGTACTCACAGAGCAGGGCCTCCGTCAACCTAAGTCTAATTATTCAATCTCCAGATCATCATAGTGCTTCGGGCAATGATTATGCAACGCCGCCACCGCCGCCACCTCTAAGGAGGTCTCCAACGCCTCCAAGGAGGTCTCCAATGCCTGCCCCGCCTCCCTCCATGACCAAGAAGCAGCCAGCTCCTAAGAGGTCCGCCCCACAAACGAAACCGTTGGCCCACCAGCCGGCAAAGAAGAAAGCCTCCTCTAATCTAGTTATTCCCCAAAAATTGTCTTACGAGAAAAGTGAAAAGGAATTAAATGCTGTGGTACAAAAAGATGTGAACAATTTCTTCAAAAAAGTAAGAAAGCAACGAGAAGCGAGGGAGAACCCGGAGAAATCGTACTTCTACCTACCTCCAGATCTTCTAAGAAAGAAGGTGGACCAGAAAAAGCGGGAATCTCAAAAGACCCTGCCAAAATCGGACTATGACCGCTCTCTCACCAAGTCATTTGAGGCGGCGCAGAAAAAGACTAGAGTAGGGAAAGGTATTGCACAACTCAGACAACAATCGCAACAATCAGTCCCCCCTCTTGTCATTTATAATGAATATTGTTCAAACTTAGACTTACTGGACGCCGATTTTGAGGACCTAGTTCGGTTTTACGAGAATACTGGTTTGGACCTTGCCCAAGTGCTCGCTGAAGGACCATCTGCTTCGAAAGTGGATCCTTGGAAGAAATTTGAACATAGAAAGCGCCTATACAACCCTGAGGCCTTAGGTGAACTGGGTATGCAAATGTACCTGCTAAACAAGTGGTACATGGTGGCGTGTGAACAGGGAGAGACCTTTGTTTCCGTTAGTTAGAAACCAACATTACTTCCGTGACGATGACATTATATATGTCGAGTTTTTAGAATTACACCAACTATGCCACCTGGACTCTCTCGACAAAAGTCTCATTAGCTGCTATTGTCTGTAAGTGTGATTATTTTCTACTATTAAAGTGTATATATATAAAGCTACATGTATATATATAAATTATATATCCTCACACTATATTTTTATATATGCAGATATGAGATGACAGAACTCAGAAAGAGAAAGGATAATGATGTTGGTTTTATTGATCCAAATGTCGTATTCAAACACCCTACTCCCCCGCCTCAATGGAAAGCTGAACTCGAGAAAAATCTCATGAGGTTCTTAGTGAACCAACAAAACAAGGACATACTCTTCCCCTACAACTTCAAGTGAGTGTTAAATAATTAATGTCGATCATATGGACATTTGTTCAATTATTTGCTTACTAGCTAAGCTATCTCCCATATATATATATGTGTGTGTGTGTTGACTCTAGTTAATATCGATCATATTTGTGTATAAAAATATATGCGGCAATCACTGGATATTGATGGTCATCGATATGGCCAATAGTCGGTTGAGCATTTTAGACTCATTAAGAAAAGAGCAAACAGAGTAGCAAGACATGATAGATATTATTCAAGGGTAATTTGGTCTCTCTGGCAACTATATATACCCGATCTCTTAACTGCAACAATTATTAAAGGCCAAATTAATTTTTTATTTTATTGGGCGTAGTGTTTGGAAAAGTTTCATTGAGGAACACCACATGAAACATTGCAAAGCGCCATTGGATGTAATCGCACACAAAGTAGTACTAGCTACATTTATATATATATAATTGAATTAACACCATGCATGCTTTCAATTCACCGGATCTTTTTTCTCGTAAAAGTGGGTTCTGAGGCAAGAACAGGGGACCAACTACTGCGGATACTATGTTTGTGAGTTCATCATGGCGTACTAAAAAAGAACTCCTGAAGAGATCCTCAAAGTACGTTATATAAATATATTCATATATTCACAATTTCTTTTATTGCTCATATATATAAGTAATCACGTGACCAACACACACACATATATATATATATATATATATATTAATACTTTTCCTTTAACTTTTATTAAAGACTCTATGGTTGAAGGAAAAAGTCATACGACGTGACCAACTGAAAGCAATTCAAGAGACTATAGCAGGATTTCTTAATGACCAGGTCTTAAACCCCGCCGGCGAGTTCTACAATGACATGAACAAAACATGGAAGCCAAACCAGATGGAGTGAATTTGTTATCCCAAGGATATGATAGAATATACAATGCAAGCTTTATTTGTAATATATATATACATATTATATGTACATAAAATAATGTACAATATATGTATATGCATGCAATATATACGTTAGTTTCATACTTTAGTTTGTACAAAATGTTCGAACATTATAAACGTGTAGAATACGTATATTATTAGCAGCGTAGAATGCGTATTCGAAAACCTATTCGAAAACCAAAATCAATCATCAATTGAAAATAGAAACAAAAAAAAAGAAAAAAAAAGAAAACCTTTAGTCCCGGTTGGTAGGTAATACCAACCGGGACTAAAGCGTCAGCCCACGTGGCCAGGTTGGGAGGCCTCTTTAGCCCCGGTTCTTATTACCAACCAGGACTAAAGGTGGTCCTTTAGTTTCGGATGAGAAACCGGAACTAAAGGAGGAGCCCTCTAGTGCTGGATTCGTGCTCCCGGCTGAAAAACCGGGACCGAAGGGTTTCCCTTCTGTACTAGTGACCCGATCGAGTGCAATATCATTCTAGCCGCCCTGAAGAAACTTTGGCGCACTTCAGCCAACGTCAAGCGAAATTTAGAAACTTGGAAAACCTTATTAAGAGATGAGAGCTGCGTGACAAAAGTGAAAGAAGCAACATGCTTCTCACGATACCTGCTGAAGGCACCGCTGCTGCCAAGAGAAGGCGTTGGGCTGGGCCAAACCAAAATAATGGGCTAGGCTAGATATTGGAGAAGCAACAGGGGGCCACAAGAGGACTCGCAAGCCCAAAGTGGAGGAAGTAATCTTGGCCCGAGCAACGGTAGCATACTCTTCTTCTCTAAGCAAAGCAAGGCTCGTAGGGTGACATAATGACGTGTTATTATATATGTATAGCCTCAAACAGTATGTGTTACGAGCTGATGAGTAAGAGATATATCTATAGAATCTGTATATCTTGGCCGTTGAGGACCACAACATATCTTGGCCGTAGATCGAACCTGGTGTATATCCTGGCAACGCAGGGGCGGACACAGCGGTGGGGGGGGGGGGCTAAAGCCCCCCTACCCATATCAGAGCAATGGAACTCTCTGTGGAGCCCTCATGAATTTTTAGACAAAGTTCTATAGTGTAGGGGGTTGAGACTTAAGATCGAACAGCAGTGTTGTTTAGCCCCTCCCTGAAATATTTCTTGGGTCCGCCGCTGAAGATAAGAGTTTGTTCATTGTTCAGCAGAGCCACAACTCTCTCGCCCCTTCCCTATTAACATCCATTAAAGCTTAACGGGCTTCAGGTACTGCATTGTGAGCCCGAGAAGAATGGATTTGCATTCCTGGGCCTAGGGCTCCTCGTGGTATTCTTGTGGCTATTATCAGCTTGGACTGTAGTGTGAGGCCATATAACATTTAGGTAGAACAAAGAACAAGCCCATCAGTTTGTGGTTTGGTTGGTGTCAACTGTCAAGAGCATTGTTCACCCCAGACAAACAAAGCACACCCAACCGTGCCCGGCAACGGTGCCGCGCCACTGGGTATTGGTTAGGGCAGCATCAATGGAGGCTAACGCTTTTAGTCGTTCTAATACAAATAAAGTGATCCACATAGATTAGTAAATATTGAAACTACTATCTATACAATGCAAACTACTACTATTTGTGGTTTGCACAGAAACTTTTTCCTTTCATCATGCATCACCTTTATTTTCTTTCCCTCTTCTTTTTCAGCATTGACCACATTCTCTCTCCGTAAGCATACGTAGCTTCTGCAAGCCACTATGACAAGTATAGAGCACCTACTTTTTTTATCCGATCCTATGTAGCCCTCGAGGCTAAGTAAAAAAGCAGCGTTGGGGAAGGCCTTGTCACTTAGCTTTCCGAACAAGCTGAGTCCACTGAAGATAAGTTTCGACCTTTCTCTTCCACCAAGGAAAATGACAAAAGGATGATGGTGACTGCCAATTGCTTACCCAACAGGAAATTAAAGTAGTACCACAACTTGCAAAGACTTGCTCGCCGTCCGTCCTCATTTTGATAGAGACAATCGCATGCCTGCCTCATGTCTATTGGAGAACATATTCTTTTGCCTTTAATTATGCCATCACGGATGACGCCCGGGCCTGCCTACACCTTTATTTCCTCACTTTGTCCCAGGACACACCTAACGAATATGCATGGTTCAAGCTGCCCTTGCCACCAATTAAAATGCCAGACAGTCACGTTGCCTAGCTTGTACTACGAAATTGTGCTTTTCGAAAACTCTTGACAAAAATTACGTGGAGCTCTCTGATCTTGTGAATGTGGAGGGAATCTTACAATGAGTACATACATTGGCCCCCGTTTCCAGCAGTTTGCACATGTAAAACGGGGTGACCACAAGAATGACAGGTCAATGGAAATAGCTTGTTCCAATGCCTCAGTAGCACTGCTACAGAACAGACCTTCACTACCGATTCCTAACATAAAATTCCGAAAATGACTGGGGTTGCCTCGAACCGGCAGCGATATATCAGTGCCGGCGGTGGTAATGAAACTTGCTTACAAGTGCCGGCGGGTGGCTCAAACCGTAGTGACATATCACTGCCGGTTCATGGCTCAAACAGACTGTGATATTGAGCCTATCATTGCCGGTGTTTCTTCTTACCCAGCAGTAATACTTTTGAAAGCATTAATTGAAGATCTCCACTGTTGCTCCCACCTACCACCACTGCTCTCATCATCAAACACCGCTCGTGCATAGAAAACCAGTGCCTGGTCGCCTCTCCACGACCAAAGCTCATATTATTTGGCCTCTCCACGCTTCTCCACTCTTCTAGCTAGTATCCACAAGTATATGGGCTCTCTGTGGAAAAAAGTCTTCCACACACAGATTTTAATATGATTAAGGGTTTCCTACGAACAAGCTGAGTCCACTGAAGATAAAAGTTTCGACCTTTCTCTTCCATCAAGGAAAAGGGTGATGGTGACTGCCAATTGCTTACCCAACAGGAAATTAAAGTAGTACGACTTGCTCGCCGTCCTCATTGTGACAAAGAGAATCGCATGCCTCATGTCTATTGGCGAACATATTCTTTTGCTTTTAATCATCGTCTGTGGACCGATTCTATCCAATGTCTAGTGCTATGGATGAAGTCTATATAATATTTGGAACTGTGGACTTATTTTATGTATGGATGGACTTTAATATTTGGGCTTTCATCATCTTTGGATAACATTTTAGTCTCTGTCTTTGTTTAATATTTATTTAGGACTGCGTCTTTGTATAATATATTTGAGACTGCATGTGGTGAAAGAGACCGTTCGTACTCTTATATCATTGGATTGGTACTTTACTGTATAGTTTTATTTTGGATTTCAATCTAAAATGGTTTAGAAATTATGTATGTGTTTTCCTAAACAAAATGAGCCATTTTTTATAAATTTTGTCTGAAATAATTTTTGTATCGCCGATAAATTTCCGATATATCCGATATTCCTGTTTACCGGTGACTAGCAAGATTTTTAGAATACCGGTAGAGTAAACGCTGGATCATATTACATATTTATATATGAATTATGATACTAGCATTGCTTATTGTTGTTTCATGTATACACTATTCTTTTGGATTTGTCGTGAATCTGGTTATCCTGGTTATTCACTACCGTAGTACCTGGTACTTGGACAACCGTACTGCGCAATTTTATTCACCATATTGTAACAAATTTTGCTCTGCTCTAGCAGCAAACTCTGTTTCTTTGCACATTTATTTAGAGACTGGTCTCTGCTTCCTGAAAGCACGGATGATTATCCGTAGCAGCAATTCTGAGTTATCTCTGGCGAAGCAAATTCTTTGCTGTGTACATGAACCTGAAAATTGTAGCTCCTACAAGTTCTACATGTCAATGGTGATTCGGTTATACTGAAATGATGGTCAAATATTTCGGATGCTTGTGACAATTTGTCGATTTTTTTACTACTAAAAGTAGTTTAGGTCCTATTAGTATCTTTTTCAGATGTTAAGTTGTAACTCAGCTTACACCTGGGTACTGAACATGTTGAACTTGTTATATCGTAGTCTTTAAAATAAACTACCAATATTTAAAATAACAACTATTATAGAGTTTTAATATAATTAATTTAAAGTGAATTGTCATTGTTATGTTATTGCTACATTCTTTGTTAAGTAAACACTTTCCATGCATCATAAGCTACTAAAACAAATATTTATGTTAATATATATATATAGATATTTACTTGGTATACATGGTGAAAATAGCATTACGGTTATTTACTTTCACGATTGTAGAATTGTGTAATTTAGAAATATGTCTGTCATACATTGTAGATATTCATTTCTTTTGTAATAACATATGCTAGTAATACATGCTGATTTGAGAGATATTTTGTTTATTTTGGCTTAGGTAGATATAAATATAAAAGTTATGCTCTATATTAACTTTCACAGACATATATGGGTCGATTGAATGCAAATTGTTTGGAGGTTACATTGCATTAGCTTTCAGAATGGCAAAGGTAGTTAATCTATATAATCATTATTGGCACTTGCCCGCGGGAGCGGATAACTCGGCAGTGGCACCTGCGAGGAAAGACGAAGGAAAATGCGGCAGCCCTCACATAAATTGTACTTGACTTGAGTAATAATTTGGTGGTTAGGTGATAAATAATGAATTTGTTCTTCTTTTTATCCAAAATAATGGCAGAGGTGGGTAATTTTCTAAAAAAAATAAAATATATCTAATGGTTACAATTTAAGAGAGCCTATAGATTTAATGGCCAGATGTTTCTAATTAATGTGAGAATTTCTAGCATTTATCTTTTTTCTAGCACTACTATTTTGTAGGGGTCGCTCAAATGGTTTCCAAATGAGCCACCCCTGCAAATTCGTTTGTAGGGGCTGCAGATGTTATCACAGCCGCCCTTACAAATGGCCCTATTTGTAGGGGCGGCTCTATATCCAACCGCCCTTATAAATCTAAATTGTAGGGGCAGCTGGATATAGTGCCGTCCATACAAATAGACGCCGAATAGTAAAAATTACTAAATCCGTTCTAAATTATTGTTCGTTTGACTTTTTGGACCCCAAGTTTGACCATTCGTCTTGTACAAAAGATCACTTCCTTTGTTGTGGCTTGTTTTATTAAAAAAAATTCTTCAAAAATGATTTAAATTTGACTATATTTGCACAAATTTTTTAAATAAGACAAGTGGTCAAACTTGGGGTTAAAAAAGTCAAACGAACTATAATTTGGAATGGAGGGAGTAAGTACTAAGGGCCTGTTCGGCAGGACTGAAAAATACTGTTCCGGCTGATTGTTGTGAGAGAAAAATATTGTTTTGGCAGGACATGAACAGTGATTTCGTGAGAGAAAAAACAAGCCAGCCGAACAAGCTCTAAAATTCTACTTTTTCAAATGACCTCAAATGGAGAAAAGACCAAAATAAAAGTTGTAGATCTTGAAAAGTTATAGAATTTTGTTGTTTACAACTTTTCCATTTAAAATCATTTACGGCTTCAAAATAATTTTTGAAATTCAATTTTTAAATTGTTGAAGAAGTATGATTTCTCTTTTTAATCTCTAAATAAACTTGTAACTAGTCCTTCTCCCTCATACTAACTTCAAGTTTGATGATTTTTTTCCTAAAATTTTCTAAAATTACGCTCTATCAATTTATTGTGTTCTTATAGCTATTGTTTTGTCATCTTTTCGTGTTACTTTGTTTTATTAATTGAAAATTTGAATTTAAAAAAAATAGCAACTTCAAACAATATTTTGAAGCAGTAAATGATTTCGGCTAAAAAAGTCATGAACATAAAAGTTGTAGAATTGATCAAGATCTACAACTTTATTTTGGTCATTTCTTCATCCGATTTGTAAATTTGTGAACAATGTATATTACCACGTTGTCGAATAAACAAATGACCAAAATAAAAGTTGTAGCTCATAATGAGTTCTACTACTTTTATGTTCATGACTTTTTCAGCTGAAATCATTTACTCTTTCAAAATGTTGTTTCAAGTTGATATTTTTTAAAATTCAAATTTTGAATTGAAAAAACAAAGTCACATGAAAAGATGACCAAAATGAAAGTTGTAGATCTTCCAAAATATTGTTTCATTTGAATTCATTTTGTCAAGGAAAACTACGTTTGAATTTCTCAAATTTGAAATTTGAATTTTTCAAACGACCTCGGATGGAGAAACACAAAAAATAAACTTGTAGATCTCGAAAAGTTATAAAACTTTGTTGTTTACAACTTTTCCATTTGAAATCATTTAGTCAAGAAAAATTATGTTTGAATTTCTCAAATTTGAAATTTAAATTTTCCAAACGACATCGAATGGAGAAATAACAAAAATGAAAGATGTTGACCTCGAAAGTTATAAAACTTTGTAGTTGACAACTTTGTGATTTGAAGTCATCTTGTCAGATAAAACTATATTTGAATTTCTCATATTTAAAATTCAAATTTTGTAAACGACCTCAGATGGACAAACAACAAAAATAAAAGTTGTAGATCTCGAAAAGTTATACAACTTTGTAGTTGACAATTTTTTTATTTGAATTCGTTTAGGGTCTCAAACAATCAATTTAAAGTCGGTTGAGGATAATATGAGGAGACCGAAAATCCATTATAGACACGAGTCAGTGTGAGGTGTAGTGGTTAGAGGAGTAATACGTGAGGGGGAGGTCACAGGATCGAATGCCTCTGGTCACGACTTGTAAATGGATTTGTAGCGCCTCCTCAAATTAAAAAAAAATCCTACTTTTTGGCCCAGATTTGAGAATTTTTGGAAATGGATTTGTAACCATCAGCCGCCCCTACAAACTCGATTTCTATAAAATCGACGATTTGTAGCAACAGTTTGGTAGGAGCGGCTGACAAAACCACCCATAGTGTCAGAGATATGGGTTAGGGATACCTGCACCGCCCGTATATGTGACCACCATCAAGCTATCAGTCCAGCAGCCGTCAAGGGGAGGCCCGCAAAGGCTGACGTGATCAACCAACGTGGAGATCAAGGCAACCCAAGACGAGCATATCTGGATGATAGCTAGGATCAATCTGTTATAACAAACTAGGAATACAATCTGTTAGCCTAATCGCTCTCTCTGTAGCCCTACCTCTCCTGCCTATATAAAGGAGGGTAGCGACCTCAGGCACGGGATCCATCTTCCACCTATTCCATCTACCTCGTAGCTAGGAGCAATAGCCCCTGTAATTGAGCATACGAATACAAGAGCAGCCGCACCACTAGAGTAGGGATTAGCGCACACCGTGCCCCAAACCAGTATAAATCTCTGTATCTCGTGTGCTACCATCCGATTCCATCTACGCGATCACGTTGCTGGATATTGTTGGAGCAAAACAATCCAATAGTTGGCGTGCCAGGTTGGGGCCTTTCGCGTTCAGATTCGTTTTTGTGTTTCGGATGCCTATTCTCTGCAGGTCGAGTAAGGGCGTGATCAAGAGGTGGTCGGAAAAGGACATCCAAGGCGCCGCTACCTCCACGCGATCGAGGGTTCCATGGCGTGGCAGCCTCAAGACCCGCAGGCCGGCCTCGACGCCATCATCGCCCAATTAGCTCTACCTCACCAAACTCGGAGACGCGATCGATGCAGGACCGCTTCAGCTGGCACGTCATGTAAGTTGCTACGCCAAGTCTACTTTCTCTCAATTCTGTCAGGAGTACCTCCTCGACACCGCATGCACGATCTGGTGGGAATCACACCACCAAGATGATGCACAACCATTGCCATCGCTAGACGGTGATTTGCCTAGATTTTTTGACAGGTTCAATGTAGGGTCAAGATGACGGACTAGAGGGGGTTGAATAGTCATTTCTAAAACTTAATCGTGCTGGCTAACAGAAACAAGTGCAGAATTAAAACTATCAGTCTAGCCAGGACTATACCCCTCTATCTATGTTCTCTAGCTCCGTGCAAAGATCCGAATTAGGCAACAAATGTGCCGGGCTAGCCAGAGCTCACCTAATCAATTATAGAAGCTAGGTCACACAAACCTATGCCACTAGTACATCAAGCAACGGGGAGCTCCAACACATGCTAGTAAGCAAAAACACAAAGCCACCTAAGCTCACTAGCAATGCTCAATAACAAGGCTACACAAGCCAAATTATACAGTGCAAATTACTTAGCTACACAAACTAATCAATGTGACTAACAAGGTTACCCAAACCGAATTAGTCACACAAGGGAGCTACTTCTATGCTACACAAGCAAGAAGGGAACTAGCAAGCTACACAAGCTAACTAATTACAAGAGCAACTACACAAACATAATGTAAATGAAGTAAATACAAGCTTGTGTAATGAGGATGCAAACCAATGGGAAGACAAGAATGACACGGTGATTTTTATCCTGAGGTTCACGTGCTTGCCAACACGCTAGTCCCCGTTGAGACAAGATCCAAGGTTGCCGCCAGTCCTCTTGCTAGTGGTGACCCGCAAGTCACACGCTCCCACGTGGAGTGCTTACCACAAGCTCTAGCACTTGACCTGGCCAGACCACTTGTCGGCCTTCGCGTCTTGCTTTACTAGAGTTGCTCTTTGTGGCTCCCACAGGATGAGCACAATCCCCCTCACAATCACTTCTCCGGAGTACCGCACAATCTTCTTTGCGTGCTTCAACGGAGACCACCACCAAGCCATCTAGGAGGTGGCAACCTCCAGGAGTAACAAGCACCACCGGCTCGCAACTCGATCACCTAGTGCCACTCGATGCAACCTCATGATGCAATCGCACTAGAATCGCTCACTTACTCGATCGAATGAACACTATCAAGTTCAAGTGAGTTAGAGGGTTCCCAAGCACAACCACATAAGCCACCAAGGCTCTAGTGTGCTCAGCTCTCTGCAGTTCGCAGCCAAAGGCCAACCAACACATCTATTTATAGCCCCATTGGCTAAAATAGCCATTACCCCTTCACTGGGCAGATTTCAGGACGACTGGACGTGCCGGTCAGATCGATCGGACGCACTCTGCCAGCGTCTGGTCAACGGATGGATGCCATGTCATCCCTGGCTTCAAATGCTGAGCGCCCAATCTCAATGGTTAAGTTGCGACCGGATGCACTGCTCAAAGTGATCGGACGCTCCACCACTGGAGTCCGGTCGTTTCCAGTAAGCTACCAAAGCCGATTTTTCTTGACTGGACGTGTCCGGTCCACCATGACCGAACGTAGGAGGGCCAGCATTCGGTCGAGTCTATAGAGCTCCTAGAGCCGCTCAACCGCGACTGGACGAATCTGCTCCTGCACGACCAGACGCAGACCAACGTCCAATCAGCTCTGTGCCCGCATGCCAACTCCAGCGCCGCCTACGTCACCGTATGTCACCTATGACCAGACGCATGCCTTGCGCGTCCAGTCACTTTTACAGTGCAGCATCCGGTCACTTGACCAAGACCGCGCCCAACTGCTTCCACTAACCGGACACGCCTGTCCTGCCGAGGCCAGCGTCCGGTCACTCATAGTGACCACCTTTCGTCTCCGTTTCTTCACCGAGTTGATCCGTTTCAACTCCAACTCCTCGTTTGTACATGTGCCAACACCACCAAGTGTATAGCACTATGTGTATGTGTGTTAGCATTTTCATAATCATTTTTAGGGAGTTAACCACTCAACTTGTCGTGCCACTCGATCCTAACACGTATGCAAAGTTAGATCGCTCAAGTGGCACTAGATGACCGATGTGCAAGCAAGTTTGCCCCTCTTGATAGTACGGCCATCTATCTTAAACCCGGTCATAAACTTCTCTACACACCTATGACCGGTGAAATGAAATGCCCTAGGTTATACCTTTGCCTTGTGCATTCCATTTCATCTCCTCCACTGTCGATGCAACACATGCACTAACCTGATCAACAATGATATGATCCACTTCATATCATCATGTGACCATATTGGTTCATCGATCTTTACTTCACTTGCTCTTCATCGTTGCCTCGGTCCATCGGCACCAAGTCATCACTCAACTTGCCATTCACACTTGCAACCGGTCCGTCGAGCCAAGTCATGTCTTGATCTTCTCCACCTTGATCACATGACTCAATGTCATGCCTCATATGCAATAAGCTCCTTCATCATCACATGTGTGAGCCTTGCAACATCTCCGAGCCATTTTCACGTCCATGGCATGTGTTGCTCACACACATGTACTTGTGGACTAATCACCTGTGTATCTCACTCAAACACATATTAGTCCACCTAAGTTGTCACTCAATTACCAAAACCAAACAGGGATCTTTTAATCAAGAGCGCCGCAATGACATGCGCTTGGGAACTCTTCCCGACGCCCGTGATCAACCCTAACAGGGCCGGGACACCCCAGATAATGAAGAGAAATCATGGACCCAACTGGCTGAGCGTTAAGCGATGCCAAAAGCCGAGCTATCGGGTAAATCTTTGCTACGCGGTGGCTCATCTAGCCAAAGATTGTAAGATGTACCGTGTGACAGCCACCGTGGCAACTCTCACGGGGCACCACTCGAGGGGACAATCGACGGCGTAAGGGACACTCGAAACAAAGTCTGAAACGAGTGATGACCATTCGTGCCCATACTAGGATCCGGTCAGATTCAGGACACGCACCTGCTATTCGGGAGGCTTATGCCAGGGCACCCGTGACGACGACCCGGTTACCTTGGTCAGAGCACCTAATCACTTTCAATGAAAGTGACCAACCCGAGCACCCGGTCGATGTGGCAGGTTCCCCCTGGTTGTCAGTGCAGTTCTTGAAACTATCCATGCCAGTAAGATCTTCATGGATGGAGGAAGCGATTCCAATCTGATATATTGGGACACTTTCAAAAAACTAAAGATCGGCACAGACAAATTGTGCCCACCGAGAGGCTCGATCATCGGAATAGTACGAGGGCGATAGGTGATGCCTCTCAGCATCATAGATCTACGGGTCACATTCGGCGAGGCGGCGAACTTTTGCCAGGAGATACTCTCCTTTGAGGTTGTGGATTTTTAGGACACTTATCACGCCGTCCGAAACATGGATCCAATGCAGAGTGAGCTGGACTATGTCCTCATGCAAAGGCAGGACTCGGGGGCTCCAACGCTAGCACCACCACGTCTTGATTTCTGATCTTCACCTCCCAAAGAAAGGAGGCTGCCACCAGCCCAGTTCATGCCGTTGGAGCCAACCGTGGCCCCCACATTCACGCCCGGGAAAGATTCGAGGAAGGTCCTCTTGGAGAAAACGGACCTGAGTAAGACCGCAAACATCGGGAGGAGCCTGAACCAGGCATAATAAGATGAACTCATCAAGTTCCTGATTGACAATCGGTACAAATTCGCTAGGAAACCCTCAGACATGCCGGGAATCCCGAGGGAAATCGCCGAGCATTCTCTGAGAATCCGGGCCGACGCCAAGGCAGTCAAGCAACGCTTGAGGCGGTTTGACAACGAAAGGCACAGGGCTATAGAAGAAGAAATAGACAAGCTCCTCGACACGGGCTTCATCAGGGAGGTCCTGCATCCAGACTGGCTTGCAAACCCCGTCCTGGTGCCCAAGAAGAACAACAAGTGGAGAATGTGTGTTGACTATGCAAGCCTTAACAAGGCATGACCTAAGGATCCTTACCCCTTGCCCCGTATAGACCAGATCATCGACTCCCCTGCAGGATTAGAATTCCTCTATTTCCTTGACGCTTACTCTGGTTATCACCAGATCCAGATGAAAGTGTCCGACCAACTAGCTACTTCGTTCATCACCTCCATCGGGGCATACTGCTTCGTCACCATGACATTCGGGCTGAAGAACATGGGGGCTACTTACTAGCACTATATGAAGCGCTGCCTCCACGAACAGATCGGTAGAAATGCCGAGGCTTACGTCGATGACATCGTCGTAAAATCATTAAAAGTTGGGAACCTTATTCGAGACCTTTCGGAAACCTTCAACAACCTCCTAAAGTTCAAGATCAAGCTCAACCTAGAAAAGTATACCTTTGGGGTAACATTCGGCAAACTGCTCAGCTACATCATATCGGCTCACGGGATTGAGACCGATTCAATGAAGCATAAACTACAGTTCTCGAACACATGAAGGCTGGACTCCTCCCCACGCGTCGCCGACTCCACGCTTCGTGCTCCGCTGCCAGGCTCCTCCTCCCCGCGTGAGCGCAGAGATCCTCCAATGCCAGGCTGCTCCTCAAGCGAGCTCCGATATCGTCCACTGCCGAGTTCCGAAATCCGCCGCCGAAACCGAGCTTCTTCCCCTAGCTTCCGCATGTGCGGAATCTCTCTTGGTCTTCAACGTCACCAATCTTCCATCCTGCGGTCGACATGGATCTTGTGGCCGGGGCAGTGGGCAGCATCGTCACCAAGCTCGGCGAGCTCCTGAACGGGGAGTACTTGCTGCAGAAGGGCCTGCCGGAGCAAATCGAGTATCTGAAAAATGAGCTCGAGAGTGCGCACACGGCTCTCCGCAACTTGGGTGAAACGCCGCCGGAGCAGCTGGGTCCACAGGTCCGGCTCTGGGCTCGCGAGGTCAGAGAGGCGTCCTACGACATGGAGAACATCCTCGATGCCTTCCTCGTCGATGTCGTGGTGGGGGCCGCCCCTGCTGAGACTAAAAGCAAGAAAGGCTTGCTTAAACGTCTCAAGAAGAAGATGGCCAGGCTGTTGAAGAAGAGCAAGGCGCGCCACGACATCGCCGGCGCTATCGAGGACATGAAGAAACGACTCCAGGAGGTGTCGGGCCGCCGCGGCAGGTACTCAATACCCGTTGCAGTGGCTGCGCCGGCCACCAAACTGGATCCTCGCCTTGTGGACATGCACAAAGAGGCAGCACAGATTATCGGCATCGAGAGGACAAGGGCGGAGCTCATATCCATGCTTCAGTCATCGACCCACGTCCATGGAGATACTGGTGCCTCCAGCAGCAACAACCGGACCAAGATAGTTTCTGTGGTGGGAGCTGGTGGTCTGGGCAAGACCACTCTTGCCAAGGTGGTGTACGACAAGCAGAGTCCGGGATATGATTGCGGAGCCTTTGTTTCAGTTGGCCGCAATCCTGACCTGGTACAAGTCTTCACCAGCATCTTCTTCCGTCTCGACCAAGAAATGTACCAGGCCATTCGTGATATAAAGGACCTACAACTGCTCATTGACAAACTCCGAGAATTCCTTGAAAACAAGAGGTATGCATTAATCAGTAGTCACCTGATCACCTATAGTTTCTCTGTTTCAATTTATGATTATATATATATATATATATATATATATATATATATATATATATATATGTGTATATCTGCTACACCGCTACCATTTAATTTGAAGATGTTTCTTTCTCATTATGTATCGATGATGCAGTTGTGGTACAATTAATACTTCTTCTTGCTAGGGAATTTATATTTGATAAACAAATCTAAGATGTTTGTTTTTTTTTTCATTATGAATCAAAGCTGCAGTTGTGGCACAATACTCCTTTTTTGCTAGTCAATTTATATTTGATAATACAAAGTTATAAAGTACCACTGTCAGATTCTACCTTGAGTAGAGGAATCCGGATTTTCATCCTTTGTCTAAAAATCTATAAAGTACCACTAGTATGTAATTTTCAAAGACTAAATAAAAGTGAGACATCATCCATATTCAATACTCATATAGTACAGATGTAGTGCCGCTCTTCTTCTCCTTTGTACAGTATAGTATAGTATAGATGATAGATGCTCCACGGTTTACTAACTCTGCCTATTCATTTGTACTGTCTTTTTTGGTAGGTACTTCATCGTTATTGACGATGTATGGGACATAAATTCCTGGCAAGCAATAGGATCAGCTTTGCATCGGAACAATAACGGAAGTAGAGTAGTCAAAACTACTCGAAATCTTGAAGTAGCGTGTGGCGATGAAGTTTACCAGCTTGGCCCTCTTTCACATGATAACTCAAAGAAGCTCTTTTATATGAGGCTATATGGTGGTGAAGACAAATGTCCTGCTCATCATCCTGAAGAGGCATCCCAAAAAATTCTGGACAAATGTGGCGGTGTGCCATTAGCTATCATCACAATGGCTAGTTTGTTGGTGGGCAAATCAAGAGAGGATTGGTTTGAGGTCTACAGCTCTCCTGGTTTCTATGGTGGCAGAGAGAACAAGCAAGTAGATGATACTGTGTGGATACTATCCCTTAGCTACTATGATCTACCTTCTGATCTGAAGACTTGCTTACTGTACCTAAGTGTGTATCCCGAAGATTATGAGATCGAGAAAGATTCTTTGATATGGAAATGGGTAGCAGAAGGCTTTATAGAGAAGAAAACAGGAACAAGCCTGTTTCAGCGGGGAGAGGAATACTTCCATCAGCTCATAAACAGAAACATGATCCAAGGGGTAGAGTCAGAAGAGGAAGGCATCATACATTGCTGTCGTGTTCATGACATGGTCCTTGATCTTATTCGTGGTCTGGCAGGTGAAGAAAACTTCATCACTATCTCAAATGAGGATGGAGGAACATCATCACGACACAAGGTGCGCCGGATAGCACACCAGAACAGGATATTGCTGGATCAATCCCATCCTGACGGTTATAGGGACATGACACAACTGAGGTCATTGGTTGCCCATGGGTGTGATATCCGTGGTCTTGTCTTGCATCCGAGCTTTAAACTCTTACGTGTGCTAGCTTTAGAGAGGTGCACATCCTCTGATAATGATGAGTATGATAGGCGCTGGCTCAAGCATCTTGGGAAACTAGTTCATCTGAGGTACCTAGGGCTACGAGGTACAAAAGTCAGGGAGCTCCCGGAGACGATAGGAGCTCTAAAGCTTCTACAGACACTGGACTTGGAAGGTATCGGAGGATATGGTATGCAAGTCCAACTGCCATCGAGCGTTAGCCTGCTAACACGGTTGGTCTGCATAAGATGTGACAAATACACGAAGGTGCCCGATGGGTTACTCCAGAAGGTGACATCACTGGAGGAGCTACAGATACGTGTTGACATGCTGTCTTTTGAGTCCAAGAGGCAAATTTTGAAGGAGCTGGGCAACCAGAGCCTACTGAGGGTGCTCCGTGTGATTGGCATAGGCAGGCTGAATGAGAGCGTGCAGGCAGAACTTTTGAAGTCACTAGGCAATCTACAGGAGCTCGAGCATTTGCATCTGCATGTTTTTCAGTTCCGTGAAAGTAGCCCTGCCTCAACAGAGTGGGACAAAGCCGTGCTTTCGGAATATCTCAGGCATCTGCTTATACAAAACATTCGGTTCCCTTGTGTGCCATCATTCATAAATCCCACGCTTCTCCCCAACCTTTGCTACTTGTGGTTGTGTGTGGGTCATATGGACGAGGCAGGTTTGAGAGCCCTGGGTGGGCTGCCATATCTCCGTTACCTCTGTATTCGACTAGCGGATTATGGGATGGCTTATCATAAGCAAGCTGCGGTAGTTAATATTGCTTCCCATGATGTCTTCTTCCCCAAGTTGAGAAGCCTCCGGTTGTATGGCTGGATGGTCCAGCTGGCGACCAACGATGACTCGACTAGTGCTTCGCTTAGCATCTGGATGGAAGAACACGATGCTGCTATGGTATTTGATTCCAAAGCAGAGGACAGGGGCCGCAGCAGAGTACCACCGGCCCCTGTTGTTGTGATGCCAAACCTCCACGCACTTGGGTTCACTGTCCCAGTCAGGGCTTTCTACGAGGATGGACACGCTACCTATGACAATAATCTTGGCTTGGACTTGGAGTGCCTCCCTTCGCTACGCTATGTCCTGGCATATCTCAACTGTAAGGATGCCTTCCCTAATGAGGTGAACAAGGCAGAGGCTGAGCTCAGGCGCATAGTACAACTCCATCCCAATAGTTCCGCTTCCGCACTCAGATTCGACGTATTTAAAATTAATCAACGTAGGATGTCACGACCAATACAGAGCGACGATGAAGAGGTACGTACCAGCTGCCCAACTTGTTTCAAAAACCACATTCCATTCCCAATTCCACTAACATGTACTTCTCCATTACTATATTATTATTATATATATAGTAACAATATGTGTAGAAAATCAAGGGCTGCGGTGCTCCAAAAACCACCTAAGACGTAGCAAGATCCCAAAGAAATCATAGCCCTTGATTTATCACTTGTACATATGAAGTAATTATCACTTTTCTAAGAAAATATAGATACAGTTAAGTATATACTTGTTACTATTGTCACGTACGGACTATGTTTGAGTACGCAAGAACATTAACTTTTAACATGATGTTGGTTGTAAAAGTGACTGACGCCCTTTCTTTTCGAGAACCATATATAAATACTACATATTCATTCCAGGCAGACGACAAGGATGAGGTGACTGACGAGGATGTCTCAGAAGCCTCATTGTACGATACAGCAGAGGAGGATGAGATGACAGAGGAGGAGGTCTCAGCAGCTTCACTATCTGGAAGGAAGAGGAAAATGAGGTAACCGACGAGGAGGTGGAGGTCTCAGAAGCCTCGGTGTCTGAAACAGAAGTGGAGGAGCCAAAACACTAGTCGTATCAATAATCCATCAGTTTATATAATCAGTGCCAATGAAGTGACCATCCAGAGCATCCTAATATAATCTTTGTTCATGGAGAAATTCGCAAAGGCTTGTGAGTCCAGTGTTTCAGTATAGTTGACTCAGGTGTGTTATGTCTTGGTGTGGGGCTACAACATATTTATAATTCGTAACAACTCTGTTTTGAGTCGAGTAATAATGTACGTGGACATATGCATCTGCGTGCCTTCAAAAACACTGTAATAATAACGGGAAGATTTGTCTTCAAGTCGTTGCTGTGTGTACTCTCAAAACCTTAAGATGCAGAACATTGTATTAATAATTATCCACTTTCGACACTCGTGAGATATTTGCCGCCATGCGATCAGGTTTCTTTCTTTTTTTCTGTTTCGAGGATGTGCATAGTTTTGCTGCTGGAGTTCTCTCCTGCAGATTGTGTTGCACGTACGAGAAGCACGGGTTCGATGATTTCGATCCGCTGGTTTGCATCTTTTACTGATTGTATGTGTGCGCCAAGCTGCCTAATTGTATTATCTATTACTCCGAATGCCCCTCCCACGAAAGCGCCCACCCATCGTCGCTGAACCCTACCCTCTGAATCTGATTCTGAGCCCAACCGTTTCCTACACAGGTAGTCGTAGGCCATGGCGACGCGGCCTGAAGACCTGCTGCCAGTTGAGATCTGCGAGGTGTGTGCAGCCATCCCCTAGGACGGGTTCGCCAAGATCCGCGACATCATCGATGACTACCCTTACGTCGCCGTGGACGTGCAGCACCCCGGCGTACATGGTGCACCGCCCTCTCCGTCCGGAGCTGCTGAGCAAGTCGCTGGCCGAGTACAACTACGCCACCACGGAGGCCAATGTCGATGTACTCAAGTTCATCCAGATTGGTCTCACCTTCTCCGACGAGCAGGCAACACAGCCGATGATTGAGCCGGACGACAGACGCCCCCCTGCGCCTGGCAGTTCAACTTCCGTGGGTCGAGGGAACGACGTCGTGGATGCGGACCACATCGAGCTGCTCCGCCACGCCACAGAGGGAGTCGATCCACGACGCTTTGCCGAGCGTGGGTGACGTTCGATGGTCGCAACGGTGTGGGCTACCTGCTCAAGTTGCTCACCAACGGAAGCCTGCCTGACACGATGTCCGGATTTTCCGATCTCGTCAACCTATACTTCCCTAGCATGTACGACATCAAGCACCTGATGAAGTTCTGCGGTGTCGCCGACAGCGGGCCTGATGATCTTGCCAATAATATTCTTGATGTCAAGTTCCGCTCGAATCTGCCACAAGGCAGGCACTGATTCGTTTCTGACAGCGATTTGCTTCAATATAATGAGCTTCGTCAGGGCTTCTTCAACCGGTCAGCCGAGAAATATGGCCGTGTGTTGTTTGGGCTTGGCGCAGTGAACAGCTCTTCTCTGGGTCACTGAACGACGAACAAAAAAGCTCAGCTCCTTCATCTTTCTTCTTGTTGAGGCTCCAGCTTCCGGCCGCTGCCTGCGTGCGCCACGCCCGGCTGACCACTGCACCGCCACCACGCACCCTCCATGCCCATACACGCGATGGATCCCTGACGATCTCCACGTCGGCAATCCTGGGGGCCTCGGCACGGCGTTCCGCATTGAGCCGGTCTGAGTCTGCCCGCAACCGGAACAGCTGGATGGGCTAAGTCAGACTTCGGCCCTTCTTCCCCAAGGCCCAGCTGTTGTTCACGGGCTTCCACCTTTCCCTCCCAAATCACCCTCTGCGCCACGCTGGCTATGGGCCTGAGCTTCATGGGGCCAATCTTGGGGTCGCCCATGATGCCCCATATGGGCCAACCCACTACGCCGGCGTCGGCTAGCTCCTCCTCCGGGCAGTAAACACCGTTTCTGTGGGTCAGTGAACAAGAATCTAAAAAAAGCTCAGCTCCACCCACCAGGCCGACTCGGACTTTTCTACTACTATGTTTCTGCAATCTCGGTTTTTCTTTTGTTCGGTTTGGGTTGTCTCCTCACGCTAGTTACAGGACAGCCTCGTGTACGTGCGTTGGAGTCTATGGCTTTTGCCCATGTTGCGTTTTGTGGCCGCAATCCCCGTTGTGTGCTTTGTGTGCAGCCCCCGACTGGCTTGCCGCAGAATGGCTGGGCACACGATTTTGTATTTCACCGAAATAAAATGACAAATGAAATCTCAGAAAAGTTAAAGCTGCTATATCACAGATCAATGTTCTCTAGAAATCGAGTATATTTTTTTAACAGGCGGTTGCATAAAGCGATTTGTAGAGTCGGGGTTTTTTTGACTTGATTTGTAGAGTCGGTACATAACATATCTCACCTATAAAAAATGGATTTCCAGACCCAGTTCATAATATGGTCCTCCTCTTCGACGTAGGTGCATGTATGCCAAAGGTTTAAAAGGAAGGGCAAGAAGAGTGCATGACGCCGCCGGTGCCTGGCCCCAGCGCTGCGCCGCCGCCTGGCTCCAGACCCATGTCGCCACCAGCTCCCTGCCTAGTGCCATGCCATTGGGTGGTGGCCCTCTAGAAGAGAGGTGACTCTCGGGCCGCTGAGCTACCGCTGGTGGCCACCCAAGCCCCGGTGGCCACTGCCGAAAACCGCCGTCGGCTGCTCCGGCCATGGCACCCCTCTCCTCTGATCTCAGCAAGTGACGCATGAAGGTCTGTGACAGTTCCTCGTCACTTCGCCGGAGCTATCGGGGGTTGCACACAAGCTGCTCGACGTTTTGCCGAGCTCCAGTAAATCTGGCCTTCTGAAGGCTCCGCTGCTGAAGCTTGCCATGGAGTCTCTACCATGGTGGTGGCAGCAAAGTTGCAGTTCTATATTTGGCTCCCCTCCACCACCGGTGCCCTCTCCTGCGAAAACTCTCCCATGGCGTCTCTGATTAAAGCCTCACCCAGGCTTCGATGGAGCTCCCAGGCCTCAGATTCCATCTGGGCATTGCGGTTCAAGCCGCCATCAGGGAAAGGTTTGGGCTTCCGGAATCTCAGAAATAAAATGATTTTGTATTTCACCGAAATAAAATGACAAATGAAATCTCAGAAAAGTTAAGGCTGCTATATCGCAGTCAATGTTATCTGGTAATCGAGTATATTTTTTAACAGACGGTTGCATAAAATGATTTGTACAGTCTGTTGATAACATGTCTCACCTCGAAAAATGGATTTCTAAACCCAGTTGATAATATGGTCCACCTCTATAAAAATCAAATAAAAACAAAAAAGCACAGTGCATGTACGGCCACAGTGGCCGCACACCCGGGCTCCCTGAGGCAGCCATCCCCGTGCCCCAGCTGCCGCCCGCTGCCTGCGTCTGCGTGCGCCACGCCCGGCCGACCACCGCACCGCCACCGCGCCCATGTCTCGGCAGCTGTGACCACGCACGCTCCATGCCCAATTGTCCATACACGCCATGGACGCTGCCACCTCGTGCCCTCGAGCTGTTGTGCCTGCGTGCACTGCCGATATGTGTTGTTCGTGCCGTGGACAGAGGGAAGTGCTGTGCTTTCATATGCAGAAGAGAAAAGCAGCCTTGGAGGGGATAAGAACGGGCAAGAAGTAATATATGGTTCTGGGTTTGGAAAATGGAGAGCCATCCATCTGTTTGAAACACCGGCATAGAAAAATTGTGGGAAAGAGCTCCCCTACTTTAGGGGCTGTTTAAAACTCCGCTCGTCTCTACATATCCAATCTTAATTTTAGGGGTGGCCACCTCTAGTAATAACCTCTATTATTAGATGTGGCAAGTATACTGGTATAGAAATGTTTTTTTGCTGACGCTATGATTTTTTTCACTGACGGTCCATTAAAAGCAAACGCCACTACAAATCAAAAGTGGGCCCATGACTTTAAACCGTTAATGGAGATCAATTTACACTACCGCGCTTATATGTATAGAGGGACTTAGGGGTTCTATTGGTGTCTCTTCCTTAGCTGGTGACGCTTCCTCCTCCCACTCTCTCTCCCTCGGCACTGCCTCCCCACACTCTCTCTGCCCCTCTCTCTCTCTCTCTCTCTCTCTCTGTGCCGCCCTCTCACACGCACTCTCTCCCTTAGCACCACCGTTGGATTCGGTGCATCGAAGTGGATCTGGGCGGTGGCGCGGGATCGATTCTTCTTTGGTGGACGGTGGCACGGGGTCTCCTTTCGCAGGTGGCGGCTCGGTTCTTCTTCCGTGAGCAGCAGTGCACGGGTTCTGCCTCCCCTTCCGGCAGCGTGGGGGTGCGCGTGGGCTCAGTGACATCCACATTTGCACTAACCGATCCATCTACAAAATACGCACCAACACATTAACAACGCATTTCGAAAATAAATCATATCCATTCACTAATACACTATCTAGGTCCATGTCAACAAAGGCAACACACTAACCTATCCAAATCCCCCATGCATCAACTACCTAGGTCCATGCAACACGTAGTTTACGTCGAATCCACGCGCAATGCTTATCGTAAACCTAATCAAAGCAGCAAACTTGAACAAACAACGCTGCAAACATTCACAGTCCCCCAAATTTCCTAACTATAGCAACCAAGAAATGAGGTAACAAATCAACAAATAGAGGACACGGAGTTTAACCTAGCAGTCTACTTCACTCCACAGGGCTGGGACGTCCAATGGCCGGTGATGGACAGCCGGCCGGCGCCGCTGCCATGGCCAGGCACCAAGGCCGCGACAAGCCACCTAGTTCATGCCCTATTTCACCATGGGCGCTGCGGGAATGGAGGGAGATGGATAGGGAGATGGAGAGAGAAGCTCGCCAGACTGGGAGGGGGTCGGGTGGCGCGGTGGCGGCGGCCGGCGGCCGGGTTCGCGATGTGGAGGTGAGAGCGAGAGAAAGAGAAGAAATGGGCCGAGCTGGCCAAAACCTAACTCGCCTTGTCGCGCCAGCCAGCCTGGCACGACAGGGCGGGCCCCACTATTCACCACGCCAGCTCTGGTCAACGACGCACGCCACCATGGCTCGGCTTGCTGCACCAGTGCATGTGGCATGACAGAGTGGTGCTGTCGTGCCACGCACGGTGGCACGACCAAAAGGGTCGGATTTGCAAAAAAAAATTGAGATTAGTATTAAAATATTTTTAAAATAGGATTAAAAATAAAAAAAATTCCTCCCCACGCCCACGGCATTGGGTCGCCTCCGTCGTCCTCACCTCCGCTTCCCTCCCCATCATTTTGGACACAGAAACTCCTAAGGCCTACCTCCCGGTGAACCTCATTGCCTCCTCCAGCTCCACCACTCCTGACTTCCAAACCCCTTCTTTGCTCGCACCGCCTGCCGATACACCTCCCCAGGCTCCTACTCTACCAGCCTCTCCGCCGCGCCAAACCCTCCTCGGTTCCACCACCACTGCACCTTCCCTCACTCGTGGAGATCCACTGCTCCGGCTCTCCATCTCCCCCAACCTCGGTCCCTGTTGACCTTTACGAGGTCATAGATGGGTCCCGGTCCTCCCTCCTACTGCCACTGCCATGATTGAGCCTGCACGGTAGGATCGCGGGACAAACGAGCCGGACCTGGAGGCCCCCCATGTCCACGACGAGTACGCCTCGGATTCTGCCGAGGATGCACGGGGGCACATGTTGCTCAGATTTGACTCTAGGGTGGAGCGGGATGCTGTGGTTGACATGGCCCCCATCATCCATTGTAGTGGGCGAGCGCTCTGAGGAGACCTCCAACCGCTATGTCGCTCGCCAGGATTGGCTGGTCGCCGTCGCGGCAACTGGCTTCCCCGACGAACACTGGACTGCCACCGGCATCCTAGCAGCCTTGTGCAAGCTCAGCACGGTAGTCGAGATCGACCCGGACTGCCTCGCGGACGACTACTCATTGGTTCAGGTCGTCGTCGTCGCCCGCACTAGGCGTGATGGGCAGGCTGGATGAGAGCATGCAGGCGGAACTTTTGAAGTCACTAGGCAATCTGCAGGAGCTCCAACATCTGGATCTAGATTGTTATATGATTCGTAAAACTAGCCCTGCCTTACTGGAGTGGGACAAAGCCGTGCTTCCGGAACATCTCAGGCGTCTCCGGATACATTGTATCGGGTTCCCTTATGTGCCATCATTCATAAATCCCACGCTTCTCCCCAACCTTTGCTACTTGGACTTGTGTGTGGATCATATGGATGAGGGAGGTCTGAGAACCTTGGGTGGGCTGCCATATCTCCGTTGCCTCTCCATTTTCCCGCCTTATGAGACGGCTTCTCAGGAGCAGTCTATGGTAATTAATATTGCTTCCCATGATGTCTTCTTCCACAAGTTGAGAAGCCTCGTGTTGTTTGGATGGATGGTTCAGTTGGCGACCAACGGTGACTCGACTAGTGCGTCGTTGAGCATCTGGAGGGGAGGACAGGATGCTGCTATGGTATTTGATTCCAATTCCAAAGCAGAGGACGGGGGCTGCAGCAGCAAAGTAGCACCGGCCCTGGTTGTTATGCCAAACCTCCACGAGCTTGTGTTCACTGTCCTAGTCAGGGCTTTCTACGAGGGTGGACACGCTACCTGTGACAATAATCTTGGCTTGGACTTGGAGTGCCTCCCATCGCTACGCTATGTCCTGGCATATCTCAACTGTAAGGATGCTTTCCCTGATGACGTGAATAAGGCAGACACTGAGCTCAGGCGCCTAGCACAACTCCATCCCAATAGTTCCACACTCAGATTCGACGTGGGTAAAATTAATCAACGTATTTAAGGTTAATGATGAACATATGATGGCATGACCAATACACAGCGACGGTGAAGAGGTACGTCCGTACGTACCAGCTGACCAACTTGTTTTAATAACCACATTCCATTCCCAATTCCACTAACACGTACTTCTCCATTACTATATTATCATTATATATATAGTAACAATATGTGTAGAAAATCAAGGGCTGCGGTGCTCCAAAAACCACCCAAGACGTAACAAGATCCCAAAGAAATCATAGCCCTTGATTTTTAGAATTAGTAGGACAATTAAATAAATTAAATAATCAGAGAAAAAGAAGAAGAAAAAACAAATCCCTGAAATCTTCGTCTGCCTGGGCTACTTGTACATATGAAGTAATTATCACTTTTCTAAGAAAAATAGATGCAGTTAAGTATATACTTGTTACTATTCTCACGTGCGGACTATGTTTGAGTACGCAAGAACATTAATTTTTAACATGATGTTGGTGTTAAAAGTGATCTGCTATGGCTAGTGACAAATAAATCACGTACACGATCAACATGATGTTGGTGTTCAAAATGGATCTAGTCATGTTGAAACAATCATTACAGATAATGTTAGTCTATCCGCATTAAAAAATTAATTTTACAGGTATATATATCACACATGATCTTTATTTGTCAACTTACAAGAAAAGAACATGTTAGTAGATAATTTAGATCTCATCCACATGTCACGTTATTGCATCAAATACCAAAGTAAGATCATGCATGCATGTAAATTAGATTAACTAATAAGAAGAGGTTTTCTCTATTTATTCTGTGTTTCTTCTATTACCTCTTCTAATTAAGAAGAGGTAATATGTAATATTTTACATTTAGATCAACGGTACACAGACACTTCTGAGTACTGTACGGTTATCTGTTGTTAATTGTTTTAGCTGAGTTCCATATCATTGCTCTTGACCTTCATCAATCATCAATGCTAGACTAATTATGATAATCAAAATTATTTTTCCTTGGCGATTTTTATTGCAGTCTTCGGAGATTCAGCCTTTTGCCTCTTGATCCTCGGTGGGAGGAGTTTGCGGATTAAGTTGGTGGATCTCATGACGTTGGGAGCATTTTGGGTAGTCCTGTCTGCTGCCCCATATATATGCCGCATGCGTGGAGCTGGTGTCAGTCTACCGAGGAGTTTGCGAATTAAGTTGGTGGATCTCATGATGTTGGGAGCATTTTGGGTAGTCCTGTCTGCTGCCCCTTATATATGCCGCATGCGTGGAGCCGGTGTCAGTCTACTACACTGTCATCTAATAATGTTGCTCGACGATATCTATGTGCTCTTGATAGACCTTTGCGTGCTTTAAACCTCTAATAATGTTGCTCGACGATCATGCCTATTGTTCAGTATATTTCCTTTCACTCTAGCACTTGTACCTGCACGTATGTTAGGAACATAAATGATATGTGTGTTATGTTAAATGAGGCTTAAATTTTGTTTTCGTATGCCTCCGCATGCATGAATGCCTACCCATCTTCAAGAGCTCCATCAGGGGTCCAGTTTGCATTGTGGAATTTCTACAAGTGGTGAAGCTAGCTCTTTCATTCACTTCGTTGATATGATCTTGGTTACTGTATTATTAATCTATCTATATCTATATAAGAACTTTAAGTTCGAGGCGGGCCGCGTCATTTTACTGTTCAGTACTGCTCATCGCGCGCGTCACATACTCATTTTTCTGTAGATGAATAGTAACGGGTTTCGATGAACAGTACCAGACCCGCTAAGGAACAGTAACAGCTTTTCTGTTTTTGCGTTCACACCTGGAAATTAAAAAAAAACCGTGCGAAGCACGGGGCCTCCACCTAGTAAGAACTTTAATTTTGGGCTGGGTCACATCGATTTTACTGTTCACCGGACGCGCCTCACATTTTTCCATCCGAGATTATTTATAAAAATTTAAAAATTATTTTAAAAAATTATTGGGAGTCTTGCTAGGTTAAGAATACTACCGGTGTAAATGCATCTTTACTGGCGGTTTTCTTAAGTCTAGCACTAGTATAAATGATGTATTTACATTGTCGGTTCTCTTAAGGATGACGCTAGTACAAATTAGATTGACACTGGTGGTAGGTTAAGTCAATCGACGGTGTAAATATATCTGGTGATCGCCTGCGTTGTAAATTAAAAAACCCGAGGATAACAAGCTGATGTCCTAGCTCGTTTTTCAATAAGCAAAAGTAGAGTGTTACAAGTCGCACACGGCTCGCAAGTAATCGAAGGATTACCAGTGCAGTCCGAAAGGTACACACAAGCGGCAAGAGAAAATGGGAGGGAGGACCCTTAGCCTCGAGACCATAATAGACTATGCCTATGACATAATCACAATGACACAATGGTAGCCTACGGTGCAGTGAAACCGTGATGGCAACGAGGCGAGCATCCAACAATAGTGGCGGCAAAGTATCCGCCAGGAAAAGTACCAAACGGCTCGGCAGCTAAGCATCCGCCAAGGAAACCGATATGACAACAGTGGCAAAGCATCCGATAGAGAGGAACCATGGTGACCAAGTATCCGCCCGAAAAGAGAAGAGCAATTGTAGCGGTAAAGCATCCGCTAGAGAGCAACCACCGTGCCCAAGTATCTGCCGGAAAAGAGACACAGTTGTAGCGGCGAAGCATCCGCTAGAGAGGAACCACGGCGGCCAAGTATCCACCGAAAAAAGATGTGCAATGGTATCGGCAAAAATCCGCAAAGCGATATCCAGCAACAACGGCGGCAAAAGTACCGTTGGAGAAGCAACAAGGAAGTGGCAAAGCATCAACCAGACAAGCGACCACACTGTAAGGTAAACACAAGCGTTGAAGGATATGAAGCGCGTTCAGGCTCAACCCAAGAAATTCAACCGCCAACTGGATGACACGGCAACGACAACCACACGCGGCACTTGAGGAGGCAACGCCTCCAAGGATCTTGAGAGGCAACACCTCGAAGGATGGTTGCGACGCAGGCAGCGCCTCCGCTGCCTGTTTAGCAGGGACCAGATTTTCACCCCGAAGATCTGCACTAGAAGGAAAGGAAGGTGCAACAACGTATGCCTCCAAGGAGGGAAACAGCGCCCAAAGGATGTCATCATCGTCGGCTAGACAGCAAGGCTTTCGCCAAGCACCGACTACCGCCCAGGGTCCGCGCAACCTAGAACCGGCCGATGCCAGCGCTGCCATGGGACGAAGCAGAGGGTAGCAGGCAACAATGGGTGGGCACAGCTTGCCAGCCCCGCAGCCGCACAGCACCGGGCCACCCTAGCCCACAACAGCCAGCGGTGGGGTATGGTTTCGGTGGGCAGCCGGTCGCCCCCGAGTTGCCTCACGGAGGAGACGAGGGGGGGGGGTTGTGACTTTCCGTTTTCTTCTCGTGTGCGGCCCTGTAACTGCAGTCGGTGGCGGGATGGCACGGTGTTATTGGTTAATTGTAGAGCTTTTGTTTTGATGGATCGGTCCGGAATCATCAGATGCTCAGATGGAACCTCATGAATGGCGTTTGGTTTGAAATCATAAGCCAGTGCCGTCCGTCCGTCCGTCACCAAGTCGATCTGTTTCATGACTCCTCCAAGCCAATTTCCGGGATCGACTCATCCCTCAGAATAGTAAGGGCAACCGATGCTGCATGCATGCTGAGCGAGTCCATACTGGATGAAGTTAAATCATCGAACCAAGCACACTGTGACTGGGGCACATGGGCTGTTGTTGCGTGGTGTCTGTAGCTTGATCTATTATTCTAGGTGAACTCTGTTTCTGTGTAGCCTCGAGGCTCTGTTTCTGTCTTTCTCTTCTCCTTATATCTTGAAGTGGTTACTTACATCTTACATTCGATTCATACACACCATCGTTTCCTATAATCTGCCACCTATATGTATATATGCGAGATGGGGACACAGAATAATTCGTTTCAGTTTCACCTGTTTCTAGCGAGAAAACTGTTTTGACGCCTCGGTTAGCTTGAGCAACGGTCCAGCTAATTTCAGAAACGGAAAGGCTAAGATCAGAAAGGTGCATGACTCTAGGCTCTTTTCCCGTTAATGCTATATATAAATACAAAAAAAAATGGCTGGCAGATGTAACACGAGCATCTCTGTCTTATATATGCAGGAGCTGCAGTAGGCAGCACATAGTGGAGTTCCGTAGCGTTGCCTCAGTGGCTCAGTATTCTTCTCTTTAACATTTGCCTCAGTATTCTTCTCGATCGTGCGATTGGGCCTTAAGGAAAGCCCAGCAGAGGCCTAGAGGAATTGTTGGTCCGACGAAAAAACACAACTAAACATTGTCCCAAGATCTAACAGGAAAATCATATGCGCGTGCGTCCCGACGAGATGCTGCTTGTGACCAGCCTAATTGGGCTCGGTGATGGCTCGGGCCAAACCAACCTAGACATGGACAAGTCCAGATCGGTTTTAATTGTGCGGGGTGTACGAGTTGATTGGGTTTGAAGCGGCCCATGTATACCACTTTACAAAATATTTTCTAAATACTAGATATGTGCCCGTGCGTTGCACCGGGTTTACGCTTTTTTGCGCACACCTACGTTGACGCGTGTGGCTTGCGGCTCAGATGCAAATATTATGAAATCTACATATCTAATTATATAGAAAATATAAAGCCTGTTTTATGATTTTTATCACCTATATTATATAGATCTAGTTTATAAAACCTATTAAAATTGGTTTTACCTTTTTAAATACTTGTGTGATGTATTGTTATATAATTTTTAAGGTTGAGCTGATTTGACAAAATGAATTTAGTGCTCGATCATATGGAAGCAGCAGTAGACACGCAAGAGTGTTGCTGCTAGTGTCCTTGTACTGCAAGCTACTCCCACTTTATCTGTATCTGTTGCAGACAAAGATGTCGGAAGGACACGTCTGTCTGTCGACTGAATTGTCGCTACGAGTTGCTGCTTGTGACCAGCCTAATTGGGCTCGGTGATGGCTCGTGCCAAACCAACCTAGACATGGACGAGTCTAGATCGGTTTTAATTGTGCTGGATTTACGCCCTGTTCGTTTGGGCTTGTTTGGCTTATAAGCCATGGCTGAAAATACTGTTGGCTGATTTGGTGTGAGAGAAAAATACTGTTCGTTGCCTGATAAGCCATGGTTTATAAGCCAAACACGACCAAGCGAACAGGCCTGATTGGGTTTGAACCGACCCATGTAAACCATTTTACAAAATATTCTCTAAATATATACAAAGCCACTGTAACCACTTATTGTAGCATATAAAGTTCATATATGATTACAAAGATTGTTGGGTATCGATAACAAAGTTTGTATTTTTAAATACATGCACGTCTTAGGATCGCAACAGAGGGAGTAGAAGATATTTATATACTAATAAGCTATTATTTCAGGTTCTAGCTCTCCATCGTGCATGTTGTATGCAGGGTATGTAAAGTGGTAAATGGTGGTAGCATATGTATGGTCATCATCAGATCAACAACGTAACATAACAGTGGTTTAAACGAGATTAATGGAACAATAAAAAAACAGGTCCCTGTGTAAGCAACGCCGGATCATGCTCCCTGCTTGTCAACGCTCGTCGGTCTCTTTGCTAGCTTCATGGAGATGGAGTAGATGCTGACAGAGAGCAGCAGCAGCCGCAAAGGGCAGTGGAAGGACAACAAGTGGTAATGGAGCACATGGAGTCTGTCGTAAGAATGTACTATGGTAGGCAAGACGTCTCCACCGTGTGAGTTATTTGGTGTGTCTGCCATTCCTATTGCCATGATAGCTGATTAGTAATGTGTACCGACGTTGTTCTGTCGAAACTAAAAAAAGAAATTGACTCCTCAAGGAGGAGGTCGATATGTGTTTATTTTAGGAGATCCTCAAGGAGGAGGTAGAAATGCATTTATTTTAGAGGAGAGGAGCACTACTAAGACGCTGAGGTCTAGTCCAACTCCACCGGTGAGTGTGGCGCCGGCGAGCAGAGAAGAAACAGAGACGTGAGGAAGACCTGACAAGTGGGCCCCACCTATTGGGTCAACTTTAATGCACGCCAGGTCAGCATAAGTAGTGGGCTAAGATCCGTTTGGACCTAGGTGAGACCTGGAACCAAGTTTAGGGACCCAAAATAGCTTTTTGGTAGTACATGGACCTAGATGACACCCCACGCTAAGTTTAGGAACCGACCATGAATTTTCCTCTATGATTAACATTGATACTGGTATGATAATTAATGTCATGAATGCCATCCGTCTTACTACTACTCCGTACATGATGACAGGTGATAGGAGCTGTATATGGTATAGGTGGTGAAGTGACAACCAATCATGCAGGCCATCCATCGCATCTCCCTAGGCTGAGGACCACTCCGCTCATGGAGTCAGTCACGGGTCCCCTCCTAACTAATTTTTCATTCAATTTACTGTTTTTATACCTTTTAGTTGCTCATCTTTTAGGTTTCAACACGTACTATGAAGCTAGGAATATGGAACGACAATGAATCTATCATATTGGGAAATAACGAATATCATTATTAAGATGTTTGAAGTCAGAAAATATGTGTCTCGACACTTGTTTGTCTCTAGAACTGCTAAATGAGTCTCTTTTCGAGGTCCCGGATCCAAAACAAAGTCCATGGCAAGAGTGCTTGAAGATCTTATATCGGGTTATATGAAACATGCAATTGAGGCTGAACCAAAAATCGCTAAGTCCATGGTCCAGTTGGCGACCAACGATGACTCGACTAGTGCTTCATTTAGCATCTGGAGGGGAGGTCAGGATGCTATGGTATTTGATTCCAAAGCAGAGGACGGGGACCGCAGCAGTAGAGTAGCACCAGCCCCTGTTGCTGTGATGCCAAACCTCCACAACTTTCGGTTCACTGTCCCAGTCAGGGCTTTCTACAAGGATGGGCACGCTACCCGGAGTGACAATCTCGGCTTGGACTTGGAGTGCCTCCCTTCGCTATGCTATGTCTGGGCATATCTTGACTGTATGGATGCCTCCAGTGATGATGAGGACAAGGCAGAGGCTGAGCTCAGGCGCCAAGCAGAACTCCATCCCAATAGTTCCGCACTCACCCTCAACGTATTCAAAGTTTATGGAGCTATGATGGCACGACCAGTACACAATGACGATGAAGAGGTACGTACCAACTGCCTAACTTGTTTAATAACCACATTCCATTCCCCATTCCACTAAGGCACTAATACGTACTACTTCTCCATTACTATATTATTATTATAGTAACAATATGCCCAGAAAATCATAGCCCTTGATTTTTAGAATTAGTAGGACAATTAAATTTCGTCCAGGGCGTCCTAGCTTCCTTGTTTAATTTCATCTGCCTGTGCTACTGTACATATGAAGTAATTATTATCACTTTTCTAAGAAAATAGATACAGTTAAGTATATACTTGTTACTGTTGTCACGTACGGACTATATGTTTGAGTATGCAAGAACATTAATTTTTAACATGATGTTTGTTTTAAAAGTGTTGTGCTATGGCTAGTGACAAATACATCACGTATACCATCAACATGATTTTGCTGTTAAAAATGGATCTACTCATGTTGAAAAGATCATTATGGATAACGTTAGTCGTTCCACATTTAAAAAATTAATTTTACAGGTATATCACTCTTGATCTTTATTTGTCAAGTTACAAGAAAAGAACATGTTAGTAAAGCAAGATACTTTATATCTCATCCACATGTCACATTATTGCATCAAATACCAAAGTTAGATCATGCGTGCATGTATATTAGATCTATCTAATAAGTAGATGTTTTCTCTATTTATTCTGTGTTTCTTCTATTACCTCTTATAAGGACAGGTAATATGTAATAATTTACAATTAGATCAACGGTTCACACACACTTCGAAGTACCGTAGTCTGTTGTTGATTGTTTTAGCCGACTTCATCCATCATTTCCATTGACCTTCATGAATCATCAATGCTAGACTGATAATGCTAATCAAAATTATTTTTCCTTACGATTTTTTTTCAGTCTTCGGAGACTGAGCCTTTTGCCTCTTGATCCTCGATGGGAGGAGTTTGCGGCTTAAGTTGGTGGATCTCAGGACGTTGGGAGCATTTTGGTACTCCTGTCTGCTGTCCCCTATATTGCCGCATGCATCGAGCTGTGTCAGTCTACTACACGGTCACATATCTCTGTGTGCTCTTGATGGACCTTTGCGTGCTTTAAACCTCTAGTAATGTTGATCGACGATGATCATGCCTGTTGTTTAGCATATTTCATTTTGCTCTAGCACTTATTGTTGGCGTATCTGAAAGTATGTTTGGAACATAAATTATATGTGTGTTTATGTTAAATGAGGCTTAAATTTGGTTTTCGTGTGCCTCCGCATGCATGCATGCCTGCCCATCTTCAAGAGCTCCATCGGGGGTCCAGTTTGCTTTGCGGAATTTCTCCAACTGGTGAAGCTAGCACTTTCATTCACTTTGTTGCTATGATCTTGGCTACTGTATTATTGATGTATTTAAATTGTAGTGACGAACGTTGTCATGGCTGTCGTGCATGGAATTTATTTTAATTTGGGCAGTTACATGTGTTTTTTCACAATTATTTTATTTCTATGCCATATATGCACAAGTGTAGTTTCCCTCGCGCGTTACTCCCTCACCACTTTACTCCAGAGTCACTTCTGACAAAAAGGAATCAATAACTCCCCTGTATTCACTCTACCAAAGTTTGAATGTAGTTTTGAGGTCCTAGAGAAGGACCGCGATAAAGCACCACTGGTCACGAGCTCCGGGAGCACGTGCGACCCGACTCCACCATGCGACCGTTGTCTTCCTCCTCACGCTTGCCCTTGTCCTCGCCCCGGCCCCACGCCTCAACCCTGGCCTCCCCTAACCTCCAGCGCGATGGCTCCGCCAGCGTCGTCCTCGCCTTGGCCCTGGCCCCGGCCCCCACTCCCGCTGCCTCGCCGCGCCACCCACCTGGGCCGCCCCTTGAACCCACTGTATGATGGAATTTTGGCATGTTGTAATATTATTACATAGCCTATTTAGCATGAGTCGAATGAGGCCTACAAAATAATTTGACAATTACGTGATGCCTACGAAATATGGGCTATATAAACATTTGGGCCTTAAAGATGAACGAGTTGCCTAATAACCATCAATTTGCACAATGGCTAATTAACAATATTGGGCTCATGCATGGCCCATCCAAGTGTTCTCTCTCACGTGTGGCTTGCTAAGACATCTAGGTAGGGATGAAAACGGTACGGAAATATCCCGTACCGAACCGCATCATTTTTTATATTTGATCCGATCGAATTCGTATTTTCGGACAAATTCGAATTCGGTTCGAAATTCAGAACATCAAATTCGAAATCGGAACAAAAATGGTTTAGCCGTTTTCCGACCGTTTTCTACTTCTCTACTTGTAATTCGGAATATCCCGAATTCGAAATTCGATTTAAACCGAACACTACCGGATAGAGCATCTTTACCGAGGCGAGGGCCTAATGATTTGACGACGGCAAATGCTCGGGCACTCGGTAAAGAGTCTTTGCCGAGGGCCTGACCCTCTGCAAAGAACCGCCCTCGGCAAAGACTCTTTGCCGAGGGCCAGACCCTCGGCAAAGACAAGCACATGGCAACAATAATTTTTTGACACGATGTCCATCCCCTACCGTCAATATTTGCCGAGGGCATCACCGTTAGGCCCTTGGCAAAGGGTTTTTAACCGTTTTTGCAATTTTTTTTAAAATTCTTTGCCGAGCGCCCTGTGACCTGGCGCTCGGCAAAGACAGTCTTTGCCGAGTGCCAAGGTTGGCACTCGGCAAATTAAATTTCATGTGGAGATATTTGGCTTTTAGGCATCCGACGTCACAACTTGCTTCAAAGTTTCTCAATTTTTTACCACGCCCTCCACATGCGATAACAAGACACCTCGACAAGTTTCGTCATTTTTGGACTTCGTTTGAATTTTATATAATCTAAATACACTTTTACCGTAAGTACATCGCCATGTTACGACAACAAGATGCTCGTAATTTCATGCGAGTTCCTGGATACGGCCTCAACATACGCCAAACATCATGAATACCATTTTTTGAATGACCAAATTCCATTATTTCATGTACATGCAGTTCAAATTTGAAATAGTCGGAAAAATTCAACAAAACAAAAATAATTAAGGAAATATAGTAAAAAAACTCAAAATTGTCCCAAATTTTGAAATGGAGTTTCTATTACTGTAGCAAGGCCCCAGGAAAAATTGGGGAGAAAAAAACAAAAAAAATTTAATTTGCTGAGTGCCAACCTTGGCACTTTCAAGACCTCGCTCTTTGCCGAGCGCCAGTCACAGAGCGCTTCGGCAAAAATTTTAAAAAAATTGCAAAAACTTTGCCGAGTGTCACTGGGCCCAAGACTCGCAAAGCTTCTAACCTAAAGTCTCGAGCACGGGTCATTAACCGACCCTCCTCCTCACTCCTCTCCCACCACGCCCCACTGTCCTGCTGCTGCCGCCGCCCCCGACCGCCTCGGCGACATCCCCCTCCGTCAAGCGAGCTCCTCACTGGCCCCCCAGGCGCCCGTCCCTCCCGGCGCCCCCGTCCAGCCCCGGTGGCCCCGCGCCAGCTCCCCGAGCTCGCCGGCGCCCCGGCCGCCGTGCCCTGCGGCCAGCCAGCAGAGGGAGAAGGAGAGGAGCAAGACGAAGAAAGAGAAGGGGGAGGAGGAAGAGGAAGAAAGAGAAGGGGGAGGAGGAAGAAGAGGAAGAAAGAGAAGGGGGAGGAGGAAGAAGAGGAAGAAAGAGAAACGGGAGGAGGAAGAAGAGGAAGGTGCCGACCCGACCGCCCATCGATCCTCGCTTCGTTCCGACCGCCCGTTGATCCTCGCGCTGCTGCGGTCATCCCCGCCGTCGTCGTCGGCCCTCACTCTTGTCGTTCTTGCCGCCAAGGTAAGCCCTACCCTTGTAGGGTTAGTAGTAGTAGTAGTAGTTAGTAGTAGTTAGTTGTAGTGTTAGTAGTAGTAGTTAGTAGTGTTAGTTGTAGGGTTAGTAGTAGTAGTAGTTAGTAGTAGTTAGTAAGTAGTAGTGGTTAGTAGAATTAGTTAGTAGTGTTAGTTGTAGGGTTAGTAGTAGTAGTAGTTAGTAAATAGTAGTAGTTAGTAAGTAGTAGTGGTTAGTAGTAGTAGTTGTTAATAGTTAAGTAGTTCTTAGTATTAGTACTGTTAGTAGTAGTTTTAGTAGTAGTTGTAGGGTTAGTAGTAATTGTTGTTGTACTACTTCAATACTTTCATCTGAATGGAAAGATAACTAAATACATGGCTCCTCTTGATATATTGGTGGTTGTTGGCCTTCGTGCCCATGTTTGGTATATATGTGGTTGTTGGCCTTTGTGCCATGTTTTTTGCAGGTTTTGGGAACCTCCCCGTGCAGGGGAGGTGCTGCCAAAATTTTGAGTCGACACTAACCATTTTTGCCCTTTTTTGCAGGAGGACCTGTGGGAGGGACTCGGCGACCCCAATCGTCTTCGTCGGTGCTGCGGGTCTTCCTGCACCGCGTCGACTCGCCTCTGCACCGACTCTCCACCGCCCCGCTACCCTGACCTCACCGGCACCCTAGGTATAACCCCTCTATCCGTATGTGGTCTTTGGTTGCGTAACCTAGTTAGGTGTCTCCCGTCCGAAAGAGATACGGTTGGAGGTATACAGATCTTTGTATATCTACGACCGTATTTGTTTCGGATTGTCCACGTTTTTTGGACAGCCCGCAGATGCGTAGATGGGTTAGTTTCCATGGTCCGCTCCGGTCCGAGATGGTGTTTCGGCATCACCCCCAGTTGTTCTCCGGATACACACTCTCCCTTGCAGGACGTGCATCGGGAGAACAGCGGGGAGGTGCTGCCAAAATTCTGTCTCGGATAGGGAGCGGAGCATGGAAACTAACCTCATCTACGCATCCGCGGGTGGGATTAGGACCTATCCTCACCTATTAGAGAGTAGGAACACCGCGTAGATGCAATTGATGTTTACATTACTATGTGCTGTATATGTGGAAGGATGGAAGACCGTCAGTGGATGTACACGGGCTGGAGAAGAAGGAGTGACTTTGACATTGAGTGGGTGAATGGGACAGATGCTTTCTTGGAACATGCATGGAGCTCGGGTGTAGCTAAAGGACATTCTAAACTTTGGTGTCCCTATAGCAAATGTGACAACAACAGAAGGGTAAACAAGGTGACCATGGGTAAACATCTTGTGTACAATGGTTATACGGCTGGCTACCACCGGTGGATCCACCATGGTGAAGCAGATCGTATAAGAGCGGAGGTGGTGAGACCACGCCTCGAGGCTTTTGATGATGATGCCGGAGTAGCAGACATGCTAGATGACACTCACCAAGCTCACTTCGCAGAAGGACGTGAGAAGGAGGAGAAGGACGTGAGAAAGAGGAGATGGAGGAAGCCGCTAAGGCCTTCTACGAAATGTTGTACTCGGCACAGAAACCCCTTCATGAGAGTACAATGGTTTCTCAGCTGGATGCCATTGGACGTGTTATGGGGTTGAAGGCCGAGTTAAATCTGAGTCGCGAAGGCTTTGATAAGATGTTGGCCGTGTTTGGCAGCATGCTACCGGAGAAGCACATTCTGCCGAAGAACTTACACGAGTCACAGAAACTACTTCGTATGCTTAAGATGCCATATGACAAGATACATGTTTGTCCGAAGGGGTGCGTCTTATTTAGGAAAGATCACAAGGATGCAAAGTACTGTCCGAAGGTGTACCTTTGCCGTTGGCAGCACCTCCACCGCCTACTCCTACAGCCACTCCTGTAAGTATGAAAGTTCACTCTTACTAGATGCTTCTTTGACATACAACCATGGTTGACATACAAACTTACTAGATGCTTGACATAGAAACTTACTAGATACTTGACATAGAAACTTACTACATGCTTGCACTAGCTATGACATACACCAATGCTTCACATAGAAACTTACTAGATGAATCTCACACATGCAACCTCTTATCCTTTTTGCAGCTTCCGTCGGTGGGTTCGAATAACCCCACTCATGCGTCACCGAATGAACCATCGTGTCATAGGCCGCTTTTTTGAGGAGTTGTGCTTCGTCATGTGCTTGGACTTGAGCTTCACTTGTGGTTGTGACTTATGCTTTGACTTGATGGACTGTGTTTGTGAATTTGTGACTTGTGGTTGTGATATAATGTGTGAAAATGGTTTCGTTGTGATATATATATGATTATTGTGATGTTTGTGATATATATTTGAACTGTTTGTGTCAGTCGAATGCAAAAAACAAAAAAAAATTGCAGTTTCGGTTGATTTGCCGAGTGCAATGGTCATGGCACTCGGCAAAGCTGGGAAACTTTGCCGAGTGCCAGGACATTGCACTCGGCAAAGATTTTTTTTTTAAAAAAAAGCAAAAAATCTTTGCCGAGTGCCAGTCTGGGAGGCACTCGTCAAAGAGCTTTTTAAAAAAAATAAAAAATGTCTTTGCCGAGTGCCTTGCCGCCGTGGCACTCGGCAAAGAGTTTTTTTAAAAAAAAATGTCTTTGCCGAGTGCCATAACTGTTGGCACTCGGCAAAGGCGCCGTCAACGGAGCAGCGCCGTTGACGACTGCTTTTCTTTGCCGATCGCCGCTGTTGGCTCTTGGTTATGCACTTGTTAATTGCTATGCACTTGATCCTACGGGTCAATATTCCGTATTGATTTTTCGTATACCGACCGTGTTCGACATAATTCTGCTCAAATTAGCTCGTTTTCGAAATTCTTGATATTCCATAAGTTCGTGTCCGGCTTTACCGCTTTCGCTTTTATTTTCGTATTCAAATGTAGAAGTAGAAAACGGTTGAGAGGTTTTCCGACCGTTTTCATCTCTACTTCGAGGCCTAGATCTTTTGGATAAAATAATTAGCGTGTTGCTAATTAATCCTATTGCCCGGCGTATACGTGTACAAATGCACAGTCATTGTGGCCTAAGAATTGTATATTATTTTGCCCGGTTTGCGCTAGCATGCAGGCCGGGTTCGTGAAGATTATTTGGGCTGATTAGCACCGGCCATTAGCGGTCACTAATCTTAATTACGGGCCTCCAGGAAATGATTTGTGCATGGCCCATGCAAGTTGTACGTGTACACAAGAATGTACGCTAGACGCCACTGCGGCAGCACGTCAGCACATTCTAGAAACTCCTCGAGAGCACGTGCCGAAACGTTAAGGCGGTGATGATGAATTCAAATATATATATATATATATATATATATATATATATATATATATATATATATATATGCTTTTAGCGGCCGAATTACTTTGTTCATGACCGACACGGTCGAACACTTGACTTCATTATGGGATCCGCACGACGAGGCCAGATGCCTTTGCAAGAGGCTACATGGAGACAACTCTAATTTATTTGGAGACGACAATGACGACCATCAACATAGCTTAATCGGAGGTGTTCTGCAATCAAATGCTGTAGATGTAATTAACTGGAGGCCTCTAGAGGCCCTAGGAACCAGAAGCCACACAATCCTCATATTGTCAGATGGAGCTCAGCGTAAATTTATATTAAAGTGGGAACTTGTACTGGGTAATTATCCAATGAATAAATAAATTCCCTGAACTTTTGTCCCTTGTGTTTTGTTGCACATTTACTTTATTTTGTACACAGATGTATACTCTATACTGGCACACCTGCCTGCCTGCCTTCGGCGCGGTCGCGGCCTTCGCTTCGCTCCTCAAGCGGTCGGGCGTCCTTGTGTTCAGCGCCTGCTTGGGACCGGCCGTCGTAGCTAGCTGACGAACGCGCGTCGACGGAACCAAAGATGCTGCCGGCGCTTCTTCGGCCCATCTGCGGCCAGAAGCTTCTCCTTTCCATTGTGTCGTCCTGGCCGGCGGCACGTAGTAGATGAACAGGTGCTCGCGTCGCTGCAGCGCTCCTCTCTATCCATGGCCGGCGGCCATCATCTTCTTCATGCTCCTCGGCGCACCGCGTACGTGTAGAGGTGATCAGCGGTGGTGACTGCCTTCGTGATCATCTTGGCACGTACAACGCCGTGCACCGGAAGCGTACGTATGTATCCCGGCCGCACCTGCGGGCCGCATGTATCTGGGCCGAGCTTCCAGAAGGTTCTGGACGGTTCAAGTCGTATACAGGTGCAGTGTATGGCTGCGCCTGTTAGCTTCTTCCATTTGCACGTCATGAACAATTGAACATACCTACGTGCATGCATGGAACGTACAAAGCCCATGCAATTGTTGCTTCCAATGCATGTACATGAACAAGCACGTACATTTTTCATATATTTCATTTACACAACTGGCACACACAAATGCTTTTGTCAATAGCTGTTACCACATCCAAAGCAGTAGAAACAACATTGTTTCTTGATTACTACTGCATTCCATCCAAAGCTTTCGTCGCTGGCCAATTACCAGACACGGCGAGTCAGAGTAAGTGACACACTGAAATGCAAAATGCTTAAAAGCCCACTTTTGATGAGTAGGCTCTGATTCTGTGTTACACAGTTGCCCAGTATTTTCTGCTTTTTATCGTGTATTTCTGGTGGAATAGTACGCAATGTATTTGTGCGTTACCTAGCTCTCTTCTACGTTGGGTGAGTCAGAGCGAGCAAGATTCATACGTTGGGTGAACTCTGTCTCTAGGTACAAACTTTAGCTCTCTTTCTGTTCTCTGGGTACCTCCATAGTTGTTGTATTCGACTCGTATACCTCATCGTTTGCTATAACACCGCACCTATATGCATATATACTGCGTTTCAGTTTGATCTGTGTTTGAATAAATGACCGCAAGCATAGTTTAGCATGCAGGATGCAGCACAGTTTCTCCTCAATCGATGTGCTTGACCACAAGTTTGTTTTTGTTGGGCAGCCTAGCATCTTGCTCGGGCAGGAAAAGAGTTTGTCGGCCCAGCAATAAAGATTAAACTATCCAAGAAAATCCCAGTAGAGGCCTTGTGAGATTGTTGGGCCAACCAAAAACCAGAACAACTTAACGCTGTCACGGTCTGATTGTGAAAAAAAAACTGAATGTCCCATAACAACAATGGCTATGTTCGTGCTCTGTAAAAATCAATGGCTAATGGTCGTGTGCTCTGTCAGTTTGTTGGTCCATAATCTGTCATGTGTGCAGTATAACAGGAAGTTAAATCATATATGCGGCTATGCGCGAACTACCTGCGAAGTTAAAGAGGAAGAATACTTGCTGTGGTTTTTATCACGGAAAACCGAGCCGCCCGCGACATACCCATTGGCGGCATCATCGGCTTCAGCGTGGCGACCACCATCAGCCAACCGCGAAGCTCCTCCAGTTTATCCGATTCCGACTTGGGAAATGACTTGTTTGTCTCATACTTTCGTTGATTGCCTCTGGAGAAACCTGGGCGACGGTGATCTCCTGCCTCTGCTGCTGCTGCGACGTAACAACCTGTGCCAACGAATCGTTACCTCGAAGATGTGCTGCCATTTCCATATCACCTGCCGTTTCCGCCTGCAGGTTGCTTCTTAAAATCTCAGTGGCTGCAAAATGTAAAAAACCAGGAGGAACGAGAGAAAAACAGATTAATCAACCTCGATGTAGCCTACAGATAATTAAGTCCATGGACTATATTGCTAGCTTACTGTTAGTTGAGCACTCGATCGTGCTACAGTTCTTGCTGAGAGAATAATTTACCTTTCTGACTGACGAGCACAACTGGCACCTCGTATCCTGCACTTGCTGTGCTCCACCTTCCTACGAAGCCAAGTTATTATTACTTGTTCGGAGCATCTATTTATAGAAAAATAACAAAGAACCAGAACGCAGGCGCTCGTGAAGCGGTGATATCGAGCTGCGTAACTCTGATAGATAATACTCTATCCGTTCCAAATTATAAGAGTTTTTGACATTTCTACATACATTTATTTTACTACTATATATATAGGCATAGTGTATATCTAAGACGTAGCAAACGCAATTAATGTACCTTGAGAAACCAAAACATCTTATAATTTAGAATGAAGAAAGTAATAAATAAACAGCTGCAATTATACATACTAATACTGCTACGATATATTTCTAGAGACAGTCAAAATAAATTTCAAATGGATATTGATTTTTTGCATCCATCTCCAAACAACCGTTTGTATAATTCTACAAAATTTTGTTTTGAATAATTCCAAACAACCGTTCCATAATCTTGTTTTGAATATTTTGGGAACTAAATGAACATAGATGAAAAAACTTTCAACCATAAAGTTTCAAATCTTGCCGAGCACTACAACTTTGTTAAATGATTTGTCTCCGTCTGAGATTGTTTTAAAAAAAATCAAACACAAAATTCAATCTCAACATATGGTACTTTAAAACAAAAAATACTAAATAACTTCAAATTTAAAACTTATAAAAAAATGTAGGTCAGGTCGGCCACTAAAACTTTGGTATTAACTATGTGGACATTCAAGGTTGTTTAGAAAATCTAAATTTTGAATTTCAAAATCTATGAACTTACAACACATATTACGGACTCTAAATGACTTTAAATCAAAAACTTTTCAACTACAAAGATCTAGATTTTATTGGGAAATAAAACTTTAGCATAAACCTATAACACCCAAAATATTTCATTCTTTTAAATTAAGTAAATTTGATTTAATTATGTTATTAAGTGTGCACTCAATTATAGGAAATTAATAATTTTGGGGAATTAAAATAAATTATAAGATTTGAAACTTTTGATGCATACATGCTGCTGCACTATTTATTCATGTGATGATTTTTCTTAAATTAGTGTTCAAATGAGTTCAAAAATAATTTGAAAATGCTTTTGGGAAAATTTGTTGGAAAATAAAAAGGGAAAATGATTTTCTCCTCCCCTTCCTCATTTTCGGCCCGCATGGCCTTTTTTCCCCATGCTGACTCTCACTCCTCTCCTCTCCCTTTCGGCCCTTGTGCCACCAAATTGCCCCACCACATGCCCCCTAGTTCTCGCCCAAAGACAATTGCCAACAAAGAAGCCGGGATTCAACAACGCCCACGCCCAGGCCCACCACGACGCCTGGGCCCCACCTGTCGGCGCCCCCCTTCCCGCGTGGCTCGGCAACCACCAGCCCGACGTCTAAGCAACCGCCCATAACGCCTCCGTGCATCGTGGGGCGCCCCCCTCGCCCCGGCCGCTACAAATAGGAGCCGAGCCCCCCAAGACTCCCTACTCTCCCCACTCCATTTTCTCTCTCGCGTTCACGCCTCGGAGGCCACAACCGTCGACGGAAGAGAGCTCCGCCGCCACCGTCCTCACCTCCGCGTGAAACGCCGCCCCCGAAGTCGCGTTTCATCTCCGCTTTGAAGTCGCGGTGAGCTTCGCCGTCCTCCCTCTATCTCCGGTGCCTCCGATTTCAACCATGGCCCCTAGCCCTGAACCGCCAGGCTTTCGGTGTGTCCTTGCCGCCCGCCATGGCTGCGCCACCGTGGTTGCCTTTGTCTGCAGGCCACGGCGCCCCTTTCTCTCTCCCTCCCATCTGTTCCGGGCCGTCCGATCTTGATCTAACGCCATCATAACCGATACCCCTTCAAGGGTGGTTTTGCTAAAGAGCCTCTGTTTTTCGGCGTAATAGAACCCGCATTCCAAAGCGCATTCCCTATTACGCATTCTTGTTTTGAAAGCGTAAAGTTCATCGCCTTAAGTCAAAAAGTACGCTTTTCGATATTTACTGAAATGCCATTTGAACTGCTTTAATTATAAAATTGTCGCTTTAGCTCCGAATTGATCCATTCAAATCGCGTTAGCTTCGTAATTTCATAAGCTACATGTTAGAACTACTGTTAGTCAAGTTTGGAACTTTTTAATTTCATGATTAGATTTAATTAAATATATGGCTATAGGAAAACCCGTTTAAATCATAACTTTCGCATTTTAGCTCCGTTTTTCGTGAACTTCGCGTTGACGTGATCGTAGCGAGACGTAGAATATGTTTACAAATATTTTATCTTGTTTTCAATACTGTTGGTGTACTGTTCTAATGATAGGAATGTTTGCTTTGCATGAATGCTTTTGGAATGTTGTATGTTGCCGTGTTGGTCGCGTTCAGACGGTGAGGAAAACGTTGGAGACCAAGAACTCTTCGACGACCAGCAGGACCAGCACGAGTTTGTGAACCAAGGCAAGTATAACATGGGCCTTCCTTGATGTCCTATTTCACTTTAATCAATTACTCATTTGCATGTGTCTAATTTTGATACCCGTAAGGACATCCTAGTGATTGTTTATCCTGTTCCTTGTCTCCTATGGGTTAAATGCATATGGGTAGATTGCTAGTGCTCTAACTGAACTTGATATACCTGTTGATGAATGATACTATGGAACAAAGTGAGTAACATGATTTATAACAACTGTTCCATAGGGCGAAAGTGCAAATGACCTTTGTTCATGTTGATCCCGCCCTCCATAAGGACTTATCTGCATCGGCAAAAATTGGGGGTGACAATTACAACCGGGAGAGTCATATGGCTCTAACTTTAGCTCAGAATAGGACCTTTTCTAGCTAGTTAGAGGTTACCTTTTTGGCGCAAATGGGGCTTGCCACGTTGGGTATAGAACTGCCTCTGCTCCTATGTGTATAGCCGCGATGGATATGTGCCATAGGAAAGGGGGGTTCCTACATCTGCCTGCCAAGGAAACCTAGCGGCCCTAACTTGTTAGGGAAACCTATGAAATGGCTTCATAGTGTACCCTGCCCGCTCACCTTGGAAGTGACATGGGAGTAATTAACCCGGGCATATGGGGATCACGACTCGCGGTGAATGTGCACCACCTCTGCAGAGAGGTAACAAATCATGTTATAACAGCCGTGTGCTCACGATTCTGGCGCCCGGAAAACTCACAGAATAACTGGATACTTGATGATGATCTTATAAAGTTGTTTAGTGATGATATATGGTACATATGACTCCGATATATGTTCTTATGGGAATTAAATGGGAGCTTAAGCATAACTTGATAATACTTGAGAATAAAAGCTTGACCTATTAAAAATGCTAACTGCAGTTAACCAGAGTCTAATCTTTTGAGCTTCATAACCCCATGTTAGCTTGCTAAGTAATGGAATGTACTTACACTTGTTTATTTTCTTTACTTGGATAAAAATCCGGATGGGTAACAGATGACAACGGGTATGAGGATTTCTCGGGAGGATTATTAGGCTTGTGGTCAACCAGTTGACCTTCCCTGTGTGATGACGGCCACGAGAGTTTTATTATCTTTTAATATTCCGCTGTGATGTATAAGACTAAGTTTTATTATAACTTTCGATGTATGAGATACCGTGATGATACTTTATGTAATTTGTCAGCTTGTGTGTGTGATTGATTCCTGGGCACACACGAGTTTTGTGCATTCAATTTTATCCTTAAAATTGGGTGTGACAAATTGGTATCAAAGCCGTGTTGACTGTAGGACGCAAGCCTAGTTAGAAAATGGTCGTTTTAGCATCTTTGCTCCTCTGGTTTCTTGCTTACTGTCTTATTCTTGTTATTTTATTAAAACATTTATGCTTTTCATACCTTAATCTATTATTTAAAATTGTTGATTCTAATTCTATCTCACTTTAAATCTATAGATGTCTCATAATCCGAAGATTGCTCGCCTCAGCACCGCCGGCTTTCGTGCCATGTTCACCCCGCGTGCCCCACAGGCGGAGAGGGAGATTGTGATCATCTCCGACGACGAGGAGATGGCTACACCGATGCCTACACCTACTCCTACACCAGTTGCCGTGCCCATCTACCCTGTGGTAGCTACACCTGAGGAGTCGACGGCTACTTCCCCTACACCTGCACCATCCCCAGCTGTTCCCGTGGTGGACGAGGAGATTGGCTGGAAGTGCAAGTACTACTTCAAGCCAGCTACAGAGATAGCATACTACCACACTCTCCTCACCCACGTGCTGGACGACTACTTCCCCGACTTGCACGCCTCCATCAGCTACCACTGCGCCGAGTACAAGCACCCACTGGAGGCTACCTTCTGGAAGGTAGAGCTGGTGGTCACCGCATGGAACGATATCATTAATGGACATGAGGTGGAGACTGTCCACTGTGCCCCTGCCAGGAGAGCCCATGCTTTGGATGGCATGGAGGATGCGGCACAGAATGCCTACATCCACTACCATGGTCGTCGCTTCGAGGCCATGAGGGAGGACCGCTTCAGGTTCCTTCCTCGAAATGATCATGAGGGTGTTTGGCAGGTTTTGGCTCCACCAGAGAATGACCCAACTCTGGAGGCAACGGTGCAGCATGTCCACGCTATGCAGGGAGTGGATGATGAGGTCAAAGGAGAACTATGTGCATCTCAGAGGGCGCAGAGACGTCTTCAGAAACAAGTGGATGAACTTCGAGCACAACTGGGACAGCCTTCCATCTACAAAAAGAAGCGCCGTTCCTTCACCATGATTGACACCGCTCCATAGGTGTTAGGTGCCTTGATCTAGATTATCACGTCGTTAGTTCGTGTTCTTATTTAGTCTTGTTGGTCTTGTGAACTTGATTGATTAGATGTTTGATTTGTGAACTTGGTTGATTTGGTATTTTGCTTGATTGCTGGAAGTTTGTGGGCATGTCCACAACTTCCTTAGATGGGAACTTTAAATTTAGAATGAAATCTTAATGCAGATGTTTCGTTTAAACTTATCTCTGCTATGCTGATTTCTGGAGCAGCCTGTGATCTTTATCTGCTATCTCGAAATCTGGGATGACAAAAATTCTGAAATTTTTGTGGAGATAACTAGACCTCTTTATCTTTCAAGTGTCTTTGGAATCACGTCAATACCTGTTCAGATTTGGGAGATCTAGCTGTCACAAGTTGATGTTCCTGCGCTGTCTGGAACCCAGAACAGTTTCGGTTTAGCTCTACTTTTGGCTATGTGTGAGTCCGAATCTGTAAAAGTGGTCTAAATGAAAGTTGTAGCTGGTCTCCTAAGCTTTCTAACAAATCTTGGTGCACCTCTGTTGGATCTCTGAAACTCGAGTTATAACAGTTTTACTGAACTGCTGAATTTGAATCTAGTCCAGAAAATTCTCAGCATTGTTTCTTATCTTTTGTAAACTCTCTATAATTGGAAAATCTCTAAATTTTGCACATTTGTTGGAAAACAGATGGCCGCAAGAGGAGGAAGAGGCAGAGGCCGTGGTCGTGGACATGATGCTCTCATAAATCCACCACCACCGCCACCTGTGACCATGCAACAGATATTGGGAATGCAAGCGCAGCTGATGCAAGCTATGATGCAGCGCTTGGACAATGAACCTGCAAGAGGGCCACCGCCTGTCCAGGTTAGAGATAAGCGTGGAGAGTTTATGAAAGGTCGTCCACCGGTGTTCACCCATGCCTCAGACCCTATGGAGGCAGATGATTGGTTGCGTGCTGTGGAGAAACAACTGAACATAGCACAATGCAACGACCTTGAGAAGGTGTTGTACGCTTCCGGGCAACTCCAAGGAGCTGCTCAGGATTGGTGGGAATCATTCCAGTTTGGACATCCCAACAATGCTCCTTCTATCACTTGGCAGGAATTTAAGGACAGTTTTCGGTCATACCATATTCCTGATGGACTAGTGGAACTGAAGCAGGAAGAATTCAGATCTCTCAAGCAAGGATCAATGACTGTGCGGAATATCGGGACAAGTTCGCACAACTATCTCGCTACGCTCCTCATGATGTAGCGGATGACAAGGATAAGCAACGCCGTTTTCTCAAGGGACTCTATGATGGACTGCAGCTCCAGCTGATGTCTAATACTTATCCTAACTTCCAGTCTTTGGTGAATCGCGCAATCGTGATTGATGATAAGCGCAAGGAGATGGAAGCTAAGAAGAGAAGGCTCCAAGGGCAAGCTTCTGGAAGCAACACTCGCCCACATGCTTATCCCCAGCAAGGTTTCCAGCAGAGGAATCAAGGACCAACTCACCAGGGAAACCGTGGTCAGTATCCTCAGCGGAACCAGTTCCAGCAACGCCCTCAATATCAGCAACAGTTTGGAAATCAGCGTCCCCCGCAACAGACTAGCAATCCTGCAACACGCCAGGGAGTGCCCAACAATGCTCCTGTGAAGAGTGGTGCACCCAACAATCCCAATGCCTGCTACCGATGCGGAGAAATAGGTCACTATGCTCATCAGTGTCCTAAGAAGCAGAACCAACAAGCACCTCAGAACCAGACCAACAATCAGAAGTTCAACGCCCGACCACCTCACACAGCGAAGGTGAACTATGTGTCATCTGATGCAGCTCAGGAGACGCCTGAGGTCATGTTGGGTACGTTCAACGTCAACTCTATTTCTGCTACCGTAATTTTTGATTCTGGTGCTTCGCATTCTTTTATCTCCCAAGCTTTTGTTAGAATGCATAGCATACCGTTGTGTGCCATGAAAAACCCCATACTAGTGAATTCCCCGGGAGGTAGTATGCCCGCTTCTTATTGGAGCCCCTCAACTAGCATTTCCTTAAGGGGGGTAGACTTCAAAGTGAAGCCTATTGTGTTGAGAACAACGGGAATTGATCTTATCCTGGGAATGGATTGGATGAAACAACACCGGGCAGTGATTCAGTGTCAGGGGAAATCTGTGGTTGTGACATCACTCAATGGAGATAGAATCTGTGTTGAAGTAGTAGTGCAAGCTCAGCCTACAGCCACAGTGAATCAGCTAGATGGTGAAGTCAATGAACGAGATCATGTCGTGGAGGAGTTCCCAGATGTCTTCCCCGATGACTTGCCAGGTATGCCACCTGACCGAGACATTGAATTCATTATTGAATTATTATCTGGAACTGCACCAATAGCTAAACGTCCATATAGAATGGTAGTTAATGAAAGAGAAGAGGATCTGAGAAAGGCTTATCCCCAACTGTTTGAGTAAGCAATCACCCGAATCTCGAGGACGAGATTCATCTTAAGGGGGGTAGATTTGTAACACCCAAAATATTTCATTCTTTTAAATTAAGTAAATTTGATTTAATTATGTTATTAAGTGTGCACTCAATTATAGGAAATTAATAATTTTGGGGAATTAAAATAAATTATAAGATTTGAAACTTTTGATGCATACATGCTTTCTTTGCACTATTTATTCATGTGATGATTTTTCTTAAATTAGTGTTCAAATGAGTTCAAAAATAATTTGAAAATGCTTTTGGGAAAATTTGTTGGAAAATAAAAAGGGAAAATGATTTTCTCCTCCCCTTCCTCATTTTCGGCCCGCATGGCCTTTTTTTCCCATGTGCACCACTCACTCTCTCTCCTCTTCCCTTTCGGCCACGCCACCACCGGCCTAGCCATTGCAGCGCTTCTAGTTCTCGGCCAAAATTGCAAGCCTTGATGAAAAGCCGGGGACGGCAACCGCCCGCCTCGCCTCCCAGCCACCACGACGCCCGGGCCCCACCTGTCGGCGCCGTCCCCTTCCCCGCGTAGCTCGGCAACCACCCGCGCCCGACGTCTAAGCAACCGCCGCCAACGCTCCGTGCATCGTGGGAGCGCCCCCCCTCGCGCCCCGGCCGCTACAAATAGGAGCCGAGCCCCCCGCACTCTCCCCTACTCTCCCCACTCCATTTTCTCTCTCGCGTTCACGCCTCGGAGGCCACAACCGTCGCACGGAAGAGCTCCGCCGGCCACCGTCCTCACCTCCGCGTGAAACGCCGTCCCCGAGTCGCGTTCATCTCCGTTTGAAGTCGCGGTGAGCTTCGCCGTCCTCCCCTCTATCTCCCGGTGCCTCCGGATTTCCGAACCATGGCCCCTAGCCCCTGAACCGCGCGCTCCGGCGTGTCCTTGCCGCTGGCCATGGCTGCGCCGCTGTGGTACATCCTTTGCTTGGCCACCGGCAGCGCCTTTCTCTCCCTCCCATCTGTTCCGGGCCGTCCGATCTTGATCTAACGGCCACTGTTGGCCGATACCCCTTCGCGGGTGGTTTTGCTAAAGAGCCCTCCTGTTTTCGCGTAATAGAACCCGCATTCCAAAGCGCATTCCCCCTATTACGCATTCTTGTTTTGAAAGCGTAAAGTTCATCGTCTTAAGTCAAAAGTACGCTTTCAGTATTTACAGAAATGCCATTTGAACTGTTTCGCTTATAAAATTGTCGTTTTAGCTCCGAATTGATCCATTCAAATCGCGTTAGCTTCGTAATTTCATAAGCTACATGTTAGAACTACTGTTAGTCAAGTTTGGAACTTTTTAATTTCATGATTAGATTTAATTAAATATATGGCTATAGGAAAACCCGTTTAAATCATAACTTTCGCATTTTAGCTCCGTTTTTCGTGAACTTCGCGTTGACGTGATCGTAGCGAGACGTAGAATATGTTTACAAATATTTTATCTTGTTTTCAATACTGTTGGTGTACTGTTCTAATGATAGGAATGTTTGCTTTGCATGAATGCTTTTGGAATGTTGTATGTTGCCGTGTTGGTCGCGTTCAGACGGTGAGGAAAACGTTGGAGACCAAGAACTCTTCGACGACCAGCAGGACCAGCACGAGTTTGTGAACCAAGGCAAGTATAACATGGGCCTTCCTTGATGTCCTATTTCACTTTAATCAATTACTCATTTGCATGTGTCTAATTTTGATACCCGTAAGGACATCCTAGTGATTGTTTATCCTGTTCCTTGTCTCCTATGGGTTAAATGCATATGGGTAGATTGCTAGTGCTCTAACTGAACTTGATATACCTGTTGATGAATGATACTATGGAACAAAGTGAGTAACATGATTTATAACAACTGTTCCATAGGGCGAAAGTGCAAATGACCTTTGTTCATGTTGATCCCGGCCCTCCATAAGGACTTATCTGTCGGCAAAAGCTGGGACTGACAGTGCAACTGGGAGAGTCATATGGCTCTAACTTTAGCTCAGTAATAGGACCTTTTCTAGCTAGTTAGAGGTTACCTTTTTGGCGCAAATGGGGCTTGCCACGTTGGGTATAGAACTGCCTCTGTTCCTATGTGTATAGCCGCGATGGATATGTGCCATAGGAAAGGGGGGTTCCTACATCTGCCTGCCAAGGAAACCTAGCGGCCCTAACTTGTTAGGGAAACCTATGAAATGGCTTCATAGTGTACCCTGCCCGCTCACCTTGGAAGTGACATGGGAGTAATTAACCCGGGCATATGGGGATCACGACTCGCGGTGAATGTGCACCACCTCTGCAGAGGGTAACAAACTGTTATAACAGCCGTGCTCACGGTTACGAGCGGCCCGGAAAACTCACAGAATAACTGGATACTTGATGATGATCTTATAAAGTTGTTTAGTGATGATATATGGTACATATGACTCCGATATATGTTCTTATGGGAATTAAATGGGAGCTTAAGCATAACTTGATAATACTTGAGAATAAAAGCTTGACCTATTAAAAATGCTAACTGCAGTTAACCAGAGTCTAATCTTTTGAGCTTCATAACCCCATGTTAGCTTGCTAAGTACGGAATGTACTTACACTTGTTTATTTTCTTTACTTGGATAAAAATCCCGGATGGGTAACAGATGACAACGGGTATGAGGATTTCTCGGAGGATTATTAGGCTTGTGGTCAACCAGTTGACCTTCCCTGTGATGACGGCCACGAGAGTTTTATTATCTTTTTAATATTCCGCTGTGATGTATAAGACTAAGTTTTATTATAACTCTGATGTATGAGATACCGTGATGATACTTTATGTAATTTGTCAGCTTGTGTGTGTGATTGATTCCTGGGCACACACGAGTTTTGTGCATTCAATTTTATCCTTAAAATTGGGTGTGACAAATTGGTATCAGAGCCGTGTTGACTGTAGGACGCAAGCCTAGTTAGAAAATGGTCGTTTTAGCATCTTTGCTCCTCTGGTTTCTTGCTTACTGTCTTATTCTTGTTATTTTATTAAAACATTTATGCTTTTCATACCTTAATCTATTATTTAAAATTGTTGATTCTAATTCTATCTCACTTTAAATCTATAGATGTCTCATAATCCGAAGATTGCTCGCCTCAAGACCGCCGCGGCTTTTATGTGCCATGTTCACCCAGTGCCCCACAGTGGAGAGGGAGATTGTGATCATCTCCGACGACGAGGGAGATGGCTACACCGATGCCTACACCTACTCCTACACCAGGTTGCCGTGCCCATCTACCCCTGTGGTAGCTACACCTGAGGAGTCGACGGCTACTTCCCCTACACCTGCACCATCCCCAGCTGTTCCCGTGGTGGACGAGGAGATTGGCTGGAAGTGCAAGTACTACTTCAAGCCAGCTACAGAGATAGCATACTACCACACTCCTCACCCACGTCTTGGGCGACTACTTCCCGACTTGCACGCCTCCATCAGCTACCATCTACCGAGTACAAGCACCCACCGGAGGCTACCTTCTGGAAGGTAGAGCTGGTGGTCACCGCATGGAACGATATCATTAATGGACATGAGGTGGAGACTGTCCACTGTGCCCCTGCCAGGAGAGCCCATGCTTTGGATGGCATGGAGGATGCGGCACAGAATGCCTACATCCACTACCATGGTGGTCGCCGCCCGAGGCCATGAGGGAGGACCGCCTGTGTTCCTTCCTCGAAATGATCATGAGGGTGTTTGGCAGGTTTGGCTCCACCAGAGAATGACCCAACTCGGAGGCAGCGGTGCAAAGCATGTCCACGCTATGCAGGGAGTGGATGATGAGGTCAAAGGAGAACTATGTGCATCTCAGAGGGCGCAGAGACGTCTTCAGAAACAAGTGGATGAACTTCGAGCACAACTGGGACAGCCTTCCATCTACAAAAAGAAGCGCCGTTCCTTCACCATGATTGACACCGCTCCATAGGTGTTAGGTGCCTTGATCTAGATTATCACGTCGTTAGTTCGTGTTCTTATTTAGTCTTGTTGGTCTTGTGAACTTGATTGATTAGATGTTTGATTTGTGAACTTGGTTGATTTGGTATTTTGCTTGATTGCTGGAAGTTTGTGGGCATGTCCACAACTTCCTTAGATGGGAACTTTAAATTTAGAATGAAATCTTAATGCAGATGTTTCGTTTAAACTTATCTCTGCTATGCTGATTTCTGGAGCAGCCTGTGATCTTTATCTGCTATCTCGAAATCTGGGATGACAAAAATTCTGAAATTTTTGTGGAGATAACTAGACCTCTTTATCTTTCAAGTGTCTTTGGAATCACGTCAATACCTGTTCAGATTTGGGAGATCTAGCTGTCACAAGTTGATGTTCCTGCGCTGTCTGGAACCCAGAACAGTTTCGGTTTAGCTCTACTTTTGGCTATGTGTGAGTCCGAATCTGTAAAAGTGGTCTAAATGAAAGTTGTAGCTGGTCTCCTAAGCTTTCTAACAAATCTTGGTGCACCTCTGTTGGATCTCTGAAACTCGAGTTATAACAGTTTTACTGAACTGCTGAATTTGAATCTAGTCCAGAAAATTCTCAGCATTGTTTCTTATCTTTTGTAAACTCTCTATAATTGGAAAATCTCTAAATTTTGCACATTTGTTGGAAAACAGATGGCCGCAAGAGGAGGAAGAGGCAGAGGCCGTGGTCGTGGACATGATGCTCTCATAAATCCACCACCACCGCCACCTGTGACCATGCAACAGATATTGGGAATGCAAGCGCAGCTGATGCAAGCTATGATGCAGCGCTTGGACAATGAACCTGCAAGAGGGCCACCGCCTGTCCAGGTTAGAGATAAGCGTGGAGAGTTTATGAAAGGTCGTCCACCGGTGTTCACCCATGCCTCGAGACCCTATGGAGGCGAGATGATTGGTTGCGTCTTTGTGGAGAAACAATCTGAACATAGCACAATGCAACGACCTTGAGAAGGTGTTATGCGCTTCGGGCAACTCCAAGGAGCTGCTTTCGAGATTGGTGGGAATCATTCCAGTTTGGACATCCCAACAATGCTCCTTCTATCACTTGGCAGGAATTTAAGGACAGTTTTCGGTCATACCATATTCCTGATGGACTAGTGGAACTGAAGCAGGAAGAATTCAGATCTCTCAAGCAAGGATCAATGACTGTGCGGAATATCGGGACAAGTTCGCACAACTATCTCGCTACGCTCCTCATGATGTAGCGGATGACAAGGATAAGCAACGCCGTTTTCTCAAGGGACTCTATGATGGACTGCAGCTCCAGCTGATGTCTAATACTTATCCTAACTTCCAGTCTTTGGTGAATCGCGCAATCGTGATTGATGATAAGCGCAAGGAGATGGAAGCTAAGAAGAGAAGGCTCCAAGGGCAAGCTTACGAAGCAACACTCGCCCACATGCTTATCCCCAGCAAGGTTTCCAGCAGAGGAATCAAGGACCAACTCACCAGGGAAACCGTGGTCAGTATCCTCAGCGGAACCAGTTCCAGCAACGCCCTCAATATCAGCAACAGTTTGGAAATCAGCGTCCCCCGCAACAGACTAGCAATCCTGCAACACGCCAGGGAGTGCCCAACAATGCTCCTGTGAAGAGTGGTGCACCCAACAATCCCAATGCCTGCTACCGATGCGGAGAAATAGGTCACTATGCTCATCAGTGTCCTAAGAAGCAGAACCAACAAGCACCTCAGAACCAGACCAACAATCAGAAGTTCAACGCCCGACCACCTCACACAGTGAAGGTGAACTATGTGTCATCTGATGCAGCTCAGGAGACGCCTGAGGTCATGTTGGGTACGTTCAACGTCAACTCTATTTCTGCTACCGTAATTTTTGATTCTGGTGCTTCGCATTCTTTTATCTCCCAAGCTTTTGTTAGAATGCATAGCATACCGTTGTGTGCCATGAAAAACCCCATACTAGTGAATTCCCCGGGAGGTAGTATGCCCGCTTCTTATTGGAGCCCCTCAACTAGCATTTCCTTAAGGGGGGTAGACTTCAAAGTGAAGCCTATTGTGTTGAGAACAACGGGAATTGATCTTATCCTGGGAATGGATTGGATGAAACAACACCGGGCAAAGGATTCAAAGGTCGGGGAAATCGTGGTTGTGACATCACTCAATGGAGATAGAATCATGTTGAAGTAGTAGTGCAAGCTCACCCTACACGACCACAAAGTGAATCAAACTAGATGGTGAAGTCAATGAACGAGATCATGTCGTGGAGGAGTTCCCGGATGTCTTCCCGATGACTTGCCGTGTATGCCACCCCGACCGAGACATTGAATTCATTATTGAATTATTATCCGAACTGCACCAATAGCTAAACGTCCATATAGAATGGTAGTTAATGAAAGAGAAGAGGATCTCGAGAAAGGCTTATCCCCAACCTGCTTTGAGTAAGCAATCACCCGAATCTCGAGGACGAGATTCATCTTAAGGGGGTAGATTTGTAACACCCAAAATATTTCATTCTTTTAAATTAAGTAAATTTGATTTAATTATGTTATTAAGTGTGCACTCAATTATAGGAAATTAATAATTTTGGGGAATTAAAATAAATTATAAGATTTGAAACTTTTGATGCATACATGTCACTTTTTATTTATTCATGTGATGATTTTTCTTAAATTAGTGTTCAAATGAGTTCAAAAATAATTTGAAAATGCTTTTGGGAAAATTTGTTGGAAAATAAAAGGAAAATGATTTTCTCCTCCTCCTTCCTCATTTTCGCCCGCATGGCCTTTTTTCCCATGTGACGCCACTCTCTCTCTCTCTCTCTTCCCTCAAGCCGCCACGCCCCAGCCCACCATGCTACGCCCTAGTTCTCGGCCCAAGAATGCTAGCGCCAGCCAAAAGAAGCGGGGACGGGCAACGCCACCTTCGCCTTCACCACTCACGACGCCTGGCCCCACACATCAGCGGCGCCGTCCCCTTCCTCACAGTGGCTTTCGGCAACCACCAGCGCCCGACGTCTAAGCAACCGCCGCCAACGCCTCCGTGCATCGTGGGGCGCCCCCCCTCGCGCCCGGCCACTACAAATAGGAGCCGAGCCCCCCCAGCACTCCCTACTCTCCCCACTCCATTTTCTCTCTCGCGTTCACGCCTCGGAGGCCACAACCGTCGCACGGAAGAGCTCCGCCGGCCACCGTCCTCACCTCCGCGTGAAACGCCGTCCCCGAGTCGCGTTCATCTCCGCTTGAAGTCGCGGTGAGCTTCGCCGTCCTCCTCCTCTATCTCCCGGTGCCTCGGATTTCAACCATGGCCCTAGCCCCGAACCGCGCTCCCGGGTGTCGTCCTTGCCACGCCATGGCCATGCTGCCACCCGTGGTGCCATCCTTGTTGCGCCGCCGCGCCGCTTTACTCTCCCTCCCATCTGCTCCGGCCGTCCGATCTTGATCTAACGGCCATTGTTAACGATACCCCTTCGCGGGTGGTTTTGCTAAAGAGCCCTCCTGTTTTTCGCGTAATAGAACCCGCATTCCAAAGCGCATTCCCCTATTACGCATTCTTGTTTTGAAAGCGTAAAGTTCATCGTCTTAAGTCAAAAGTACGCTTTCGAAGATTTCTGAAATGCCATTTGAACTGCTTTAAGCTTATAAAATTGTCGGTTTAGCTCCGAATTGATCCATTCAAATCGCGTTAGCTTCGTAATTTCATAAGCTACATGTTAGAACTACTGTTAGTCAAGTTTGGAACTTTTTAATTTCATGATTAGATTTAATTAAATATATGGCTATAGGAAAACCCGTTTAAATCATAACTTTCGCATTTTAGCTCCGTTTTTCGTGAACTTCGCGTTGACGTGATCGTAGCGAGACGTAGAATATGTTTACAAATATTTTATCTTGTTTTCAATACTGTTGGTGTACTGTTCTAATGATAGGAATGTTTGCTTTGCATGAATGCTTTTGGAATGTTGTATGTTGCCGTGTTGGTCGCGTTCAGACGGTGAGGAAAACGTTGGAGACCAAGAACTCTTCGACGACCAGCAGGACCAGCACGAGTTTGTGAACCAAGGCAAGTATAACATGGGCCTTCCTTGATGTCCTAATTCACTTTAATCAATTACTCATTTGCATGTGTCTAATTTTGATACCCGTAAGGACATCCTAGTGATTGTTTATCCTGTTCCTTGTCTCCTATGGGTTAAATGCATATGGGTAGATTGCTAGTGCTCTAACTGAACTTGATATACCTGTTGATGAATGATACTATGGAACAAAGTGAGTAACATGATTTATAACAACTGTTCCATAGGGCGAAAGTGCAAATGACCTTTGTTCATGTTGCTCCCGGCCCTCCATAAGGACTTATCTGTCGGCAAAAGCTGGGACTGACAGTGCAACCGGGAGAGTCATATGGCTCTGACTTTAGCTCAGTAATAGGACCTTTTCTAGCTAGTTAGAGGTTACCTTTTTGGCGCAAATGGGGCTTGCCACGTTGGGTATAGGACTGCCTCTGTTCCTATGTGTATAGCCGCGATGGATATGTGCCATAGGAAAGGGGGGTTCCTACATCTGCCTGCCAAGGAAACCTAGCGGCCCTAACTTGTTAGGGAAACCTATGAAATGGCTTCATAGTGTACCCTGCCCGCTCACCTTGGAAGTGACATGGGAGTAATTAACCCGGGCATATGGGGATCACGACTCGCGGTGAATGTGCACCACCTCTGCAGAGGGTAACAAACTGTTATAACAGCCGTGCTCACGGTTACGAGCGGCCCGGAAAACTCACAGAATAACTGGATACTTGATGATGATCTTATAAAGTTGTTTAGTGATGATATATGGTACATATGACTCCGATATATGTTCTTATGGGAATTAAATGGGAGCTTAAGCATAACTTGATAATACTTGAGAATAAAAGCTTGACCTATTAAAAATGCTAACTGCAGTTAACCAGAGTCTAACCTTTTGAGCTTCATAACCCCATGTTAGCTTGCTAAGTACGGAATGTACTTACACTTGTTTATTTTCTTTACTTGGATAAAAATCCCGGATGGGTAACAGATGACAACGGGTATGAGGATTTCCCGGAGGATTATTAGGCTTGTGGTCAACCAGTTGACCTTCCCTGTGATGACGGCCACGAGAGTTTTATTATCTTTTAATATTCCGCTTGTGATGTATAAGACTAAGTTTTATTATAACTCGATGTATGAGATACCGTGATGATACTTTATGTAATTTGTCACTTGTGTGTGTGATTGATTCCTCAGGCACACACGAGTTTTGTGCATTCAATTTTATCCTTAAAATTGGGTGTGACAAATTGGTATCGAGCCGTGTTGATCTGTAGGACGCAAAGCCTAGTTAGAAAATGGTCGTTTTAGCATCTTTGCTCCTCCGGGTTTCTTGCTTACTGTCTTATTCTTGTTATTTTATTAAAACATTTATGCTTTTCATACCTTAATCTATTATTTAAAATTGTTGATTCTAATTCTATCTCACTTTAAATCTATAGATGTCTCATAATCCGAAGACTGCTCGCCTCAAAGACCGGCGGCTTTAGTGCCATGTTCACCCCAAGTGCCCCCCCACAGCGGAGAGGGAGATTGTGATCATCTCCGGCGACGAGGAGATGGCTACACCGATGCCTACACCTACTCCTACACCAGCTTGCCGTGCCCATCTACCCCTGTGGTAGCTACACCGAGGAGTCGACGGCTACTTCCCCTACACCGCACCATCCCCACTGTTCCTGTGGTGGGCGAGGAGATTGGCGGAAGTGCAAGTACTACTTCAAGCCAGCTACACAGAGATAGCATACTACCACACTCTCTCCTCACCCACGTGCTTTGGGACGACTACTTCCCGACTTGCACGCCTCCATCAGCTACCACTCGCTACGAGTACAAGCACCCAATCGGAGGCTACCTTCGGAAGGTAGAGCTGGTGGTCACCGCATGGAACGATATCATTAATGGACATGAGGTGGAGATCTGTCCACTGTGCCCCGCCAGAGAGCCCATGCTTTGGATGGCATGGAGGATGCGCACGCAGAATGCCTACATCCACTACCATGGTCGTCGCTTGAGGCCATGAGGGAGGACCGCTTCAGTTCCTTCCTCGAAATGATCATGAGGGTGTTTGGCAGGTTTTGGCTCCACCGAGAATGACCCAACTCGGAGGCAACGGTGCAAGATGTCCACGCTTATGCGAGGAGTGGATGATGAGGTCAAAGGAGAACTATGTGCATCTCGGAGGGCGCAGAGACGTCTTGAAAACAAGTGGATGAACTTGAGCACAACTGGGACAGCCTTCCATCTACAAAAAGAAGCGCCGTTCCTTCACCATGATTGACACCGCTCCATAGGTGTTAGGTGCCTTGATCTAGATTATCACGTCGTTAGTTCGTGTTCTTATTTAGTCTTGTTGGTCTTGTGAACTTGATTGATTAGATGTTTGATTTGTGAACTTGGTTGATTTGGTATTTTGTTTGATTGCTGGAAGTTTGTGGGCATGTCCACAACTTCCTTAGATGGGAACTTTAAATTTAGAATGAAATCTTAATGCAGATGTTTCGTTTAAACTTATCTCTGCTATGCTGATTTCTGGAGCAGCCTGTGATCTTTATCTGCTATCTCGAAATCTGGGATGACAAAAATTCTGAAATTTTTGTGGAGATAACTAGACCTCTTTATCTTTCAAGTGTCTTTGGAATCACGTCAATACCTGTTCAGATTTGGGAGATCTAGCTGTCACAAGTTGATGTTCCTGCGCTGTCTGGAACCCAGAACAGTTTCGGTTTAGCTCTACTTTTGGCTATGTGTGAGTCCGAATCTGTAAAAGTGGTCTAAATGAAAGTTGTAGCTGGTCTCCTAAGCTTTCTAACAAATCTTGGTGCACCTCTGTTGGATCTCTGAAACTCGAGTTATAACAGTTTTACTGAACTGCTGAATTTGAATCTAGTCCAGAAAATTCTCAGCATTGTTTCTTATCTTTTGTAAACTCTCTATAATTGGAAAATCTCTAAATTTTGCACATTTGTTGGAAAACAGATGGCCGCAAGAGGAGGAAGAGGCAGAGGCCGTGGTCGTGGACATGATGCTCTCATAAATCCACCACCACCGCCACCTGTGACCATGCAACAGATATTGGGAATGCAAGCGCAGCTGATGCAAGCTATGATGCAGCGCTTGGACAATGAACCTGCAAGAGGGCCACCGCTTTGTCCAGTTTAGAGATAAGCGTGGAGAGTTTATGAAAGGTCGTCCACCGGTGTTCACCCATGCCTCGAGACCCTATGGAGGCAGATGATTGGTTGCGTCTTTGTGGAGAAACAATCGAACATAGCACAATGCAACGACCTTTGAGAAGGTGTTATGCGCTTCCGGCAACTCCAAGGAGCTGCTCAGATTGGTGGGAATCATTCCAGTTTGGACATCCCAACAATGCTCCTTCTATCACTTGGCAGGAATTTAAGGACAGTTTTCGGTCATACCATATTCCCGATGGACTAGTGGAACCAAGCGGGAAGAATTCAGATCTCTCAAGCAAGGATCAATGATCGTGCGGAATATCGGGACAAGTTCAAGCACAACTATCTCGCTCGCTCCTCATGATGTAGCGGATGACAAGGATAAGCAACGCCGTTTTCTCAAGGGACTCTATGATGGACTGCAGCTCCAGCTGATGTCTAATACTTATCCTAACTTCCAGTCTTTGGTGAATCGCGCAATCGTGATTGATGATAAGCGCAAGGAGATGGAAGCTAAGAAGAGAAGGCTCCAAGGGCAAGCTTCTGGAAGCAACACTCGCCCACATGCTTATCCCCAGCAAGGTTTCCAGCAGAGGAATCAAGGACCAACTCACCAGGGAAACCGTGGTCAGTATCCTCAGTAGAACCAGTTCCAGCAACGCCCTCAATATCAGCAACAGTTTGGAAATCAGCGTCCCCCGCAAAAGACTAGCAATCCTGCAACACGCCAGGGAGTGCCCAACAATGCTCCTGTGAAGAGTGGTGCACCCAACAATCCCAATGCCTGCTACCGATGCGGAGAAATAGGTCACTATGCTCATCAGTGTCCTAAGAAGCAGAACCAACAAGCACCTCAGAACCAGACCAACAATCAGAAGTTCAACGCCCGACCACCTCACACAACGAAGGTGAACTATGTGTCATCTGATGCAGCTCAGGAGACGCCTGAGGTCAAGTTGGGTACGTTCAACGTCAACTCTATTTCTGCTACCGTACTTTTTGATTCTGGTGCTTCGCATTCTTTTATCTCCCAAGCTTTTGTTAGAATACATAGCATACCGTTGTGTGCCATGAAAAACCCCATACTAGTGAATTCCCCTGGAGGTAGTATGCCCGCTTCTTATTGGAGCCCCTCAACTAGCATTTCCTTAAGGGGGGTAGACTTCAAATTGAAGCCTATTGTGTTGAGAACAGCGGGAATTGATCTTATCCTGGGAATGGATTGGATGAAACAACACCGGGCAGTGATTCAGTGTCAGGAGAAATCTGTGGTTGTGACATCACTCAATGGAGATAGAATCTGTGTTGAAGTAGTAGTGCAAGCTCAGCCTACAGCCACAGTGAATCAGCTAGATGGTGAAGTCAATGAACGAGATCATGTCGTGGAGGAGTTCCCAGATGTCTTCCCCGATGACTTGCCAGGTATGCCACCTGACCGAGACATTGAATTCATTATTGAATTATTATCTGGAACTGCACCAATAGCTAAACGTCCATATAGAATGGGAGTTAATGAAAGAGAAGAGGATCTGAGAAAGGCTTATCCCCAACTGTTTGAGTAAGCAATCACCCGAATCTCGAGGACGAGATTCATCTTAAGGGGGGTAGATTTGTAGCACCCAAAATATTTCATTCTTTTAAATTAAGTAAATTTGATTTAATTATGTTATTAAGTGTGCACTCAATTATAGGAAATTAATAATTTTGGGGAATTAAAATAAATTATAAGATTTGAAACTTTTGATGCATACATGCTGCTGCACTATTTATTCATGTGATGATTTTTCTTAAATTAGTGTTCAAATGAGTTCAAAAATAATTTGAAAATGCTTTTGGGAAAATTTGTTGGAAAATAAAAAGGGAAAATGATTTTCTCCTCCCCTTCCTCATTTTCGGCCCGCATGGCCTTTTTTCCCCATGTGACCTCACTCTCCTCTCCCTTTCCCCCTCGGCCCGCCCGCCAAATTATTTGGCCCACCACATACCTAGTTCTCGCCCAAAGAATGCCAAGCCAAATTTCAAAGAAGCAGCTGGCAACCACCACGCCTCACCACTGGCCACGCCGCCTGGGCCCCCACCTGTCGGCGCCGCCGTCCCTTCCCCACGCAGCTCGGCAACCTTGCGCGCGGCGTCGTCTAAGCAACCGCCGCCCACGCCCGTGCATCGTGGGAGCGCCCCCCTCAGCGCCCGGCCGCTACAAATAGGAGCCGAGCCCCCACAGCACTCCCTACTCTCCCCACTCCATTTTCTCTCTCGCGTTCACGCCTCGGAGGCCACAACCGTCGCACGGAAGAGCTCCGCCGGCCACCGTCCTCACCTCCGCGTGAAACGCCGTCCCCGAGTCGCGTTCGTCTCCGTTTGAAGTCGCGGTGAGCTTCGCCGTCCTCCCCTCTATCTCCCGGTGCCTCCGGATTTCCGAACCGTGGCCCCTAGCCCCTGAACCGCGCGCTCCGGCGTGTCCTTGCCGCTGGCCATGGCTGCGCCACAAGTGGTACATCCATCATTGCTTGCCGCCGCCCTTTTCTCTCCCTCCCATCTGTTCCGGGCCGTCCGATCTTGATCTAACGGCCACCGTTGGCCGATACCCTTCGCGGGTGGTTTTGCTAAAGAGCCCTCCTGTTTTCGCGTAATAGAACCCGCATTCCAAAGCGCATTCCCCCTATTACGCATTCTTGTTTTGAAAGCGTAAAGTTCATCGGCTTAAGTCAAAAGTACGCTTTCAGAGATTTTCTGTAAATGCCATTTGAACTGTTTCGCTTATAAAATTGTCGTTTTAGCTCCGAATTGATCCATTCAAATCGCGTTAGCTTCGTAATTTCATAAGCTACATGTTAGAACTACTGTTAGTCAAGTTTGGAACTTTTTAATTTCATGATTAGATTTAATTAAATATATGGCTATAGGAAAACCCGTTTAAATCATAACTTTCGCATTTTAGCTCCGTTTTTCGTGAACTTCGCGTTGACGTGATCGTAGCGAGACGTAGAATATGTTTACAAATATTTTATCTTGTTTTCAATACTGTTGGTGTACTGTTCTAATGATAGGAATGTTTGCTTTGCATGAATGTTTTTGGAATGTTGTATGTTGCCATGTTGGTCGCGTTCAGACGGTGAGGAAAACGTTGGAGACCAAGAACTCTTCGACGACCAGCAGGAACAGCACGAGTTTGTGAACCAAGGCAAGTATAACATGGGCCTTCCTTGATGTCCTATTTCACTTTAATCAATTACTCATTTGCATGTGTCTAATTTTGATACCCGTAAGGACATCCTAGTGATTGTTTATCCTGTTCCTTGTCTCCTATGGGTTAAATGCATATGGGTAGATTGCTAGTGCTCTAACTGAACTTGATATACCTGTTGATGAATGATACTATGGAACAAAGTGAGTAACATGATTTATAACAACTGTTCCATAGGGCGAAAGTGCAAATGACCTTTGTTCATGTTGATCCCGGCCCTCCATAAGGACTTATCTGTCGACAAAAGTTGGGACTGACAGTGCAACCGGGAGAGTCATATGGCTCTGACTTTAGCTCAGTAATAGGACCTTTTCTAGCTAGTTAGAGGTTACCTTTTTGGCGCAAATGGGGCTTGCCACGTTGGGTATAGGGCTGCCTCTGTTCCTATGTGTATAGCCGCGATGGATATGTGCCATAGGAAAGGGGGGTTCCTACATCTGCCTGCCAAGGAAACCTAGCGGCCCTAACTTGTTAGGGAAACCTATGAAATGGCTTCATAGTGTACCCTGCCCGCTCACCTTGGAAGTGACATGGGAGTAATTAACCCGGGCATATGGGGATCACGACTCGCGTGAATGTGCACCACCTCTGCAGAGGGTAACAAACTGTTATAACAGCCGTGCTCACGGTTACAAGCGGTCCGGAAAACTCATAGAATAACTGGATACTTGATGATGATCTTATAAAGTTGTTTAGTGATGATATATGGTACATATGACTCCGATATATGTTCTTATGGGAATTAAATGGGAGCTTAAGCATAACTTGATAATACTTGAGAATAAAAGCTTGACCTATTAAAAATGCTAACTGCAGTTAACCAGAGTCTAACCTTTTGAGCTTCATAACCCCATGTTAGCTTGCTAAGTACGGAATGTACTTCCACTTGTTTATTTTCTTTACTTGGATAAAAATCCCGGATGGGTAACAGATGACAACGGGTATGAGGATTTCCCGGAGGATTATTAGGCTTGTGGTCAACCAGTTGACCTTCCCTGTGATGACGGCCACGAGAGTTTTATTATCTTTTTAATATTTCGCTGTGATGTATAAGACTAAGTTTTATTATAACTCTGATGTATGAGATACCGTGATGATACTTTATGTAATTTGTCAGCTTGTGTGTGTGATTGATTCCTGGGCACACACGAGTTTTGTGCATTCAATTTTATCCTTAAAATTGGGTGTGACAAAACCATGTCAACATCGAAGTGGTTTGAAAATATTAAATTTCAAATTGAAAATCCATCAGCTTAAAACAATATCTTGGGAATATAAATGGTTTCAAATAAAAAACTTCTCAACTACAAAGTTGTAGATCGCGTCGAGAATTTTGATAAATTTGTCTTCGTTTGTGTTTATATGAAAAAGTTATTAATTACTTTTAGATATAACTATTTATAGAAACAAGACATCTTAAGACGTCCACCTCTGGAATGTATTTTAGAGATGCATGCTTAGAATCAAGGCCACTATTAATATTGATTTCCTGTAAAATCGATTTATAGATACTGGTATTCTAAGGCGACCGTCTCTATTAATCGATGATTTTGAAGCCTTAGGACGTCCGCCTCTATAAATGATTTTCCAAGGTGAGCATTTTCCTGAAGGCCCTGACCATTTACGGAGGTTGTCTCTAGGTGTGCCCGTCTCCATTAACTAGAGAGGTTTTCTCCTAAAATTATTTTCCAAGTAGTGTACGTGGGCAGGTCGACTTCCTATGTCAAAAGGTCTCCGTTAATGGGCTATTTTCGCTGACCACCACTTTTAATACTTTATAAAAAAAAACTAAAAAAGATTGCTCTTTATAGGTTTCAAACCCATGATATCTAGCCTGACGTGACATTTGAACTGCAGTACACAGTCAACTGTGATTGAGTATATGATGCTATTCTTTTGTATTAACATTTGGTAATACTATATTGAATATTTTAATTGCTAAACGATCTCAAATGAAAAGAGTTCCTACTAAATGTTTTAGATCTTCTCAGGAACTACAACTTTGGTATAGGCCATGTCTCCCTCGGAGATGTTTTTAGAAATCCTGAAAATAAAAATAACAAAATAAGAGAACTCAAAATGAACATTTCAAATTCTAAATGACTTCAAATAAAAACCTACTCAATTGTACATTGCGCCGACAACTACATTTTTGGTATAGACCATGCAACATTTGAGGTTCTTTGAAAACCTATAATTTTTAATTTCACAATCAAAGAATTTGAAACACATATTTTGGTCTCCGGACACATACTTTGACCACTGCAATTTTCGTATTGTTTAGCATAGATGGCCATCCTTTTAAGAGGGGCAAAATTGTTTGGATTTCGGTCATCATGTGCCACTTGAGATAACTAACATTGCATGCATTGCTAGGATTGAGCAGTGTGGAAAGGTGCAAGTGAAAAGCTTTTCAAAATGGTTTTAAAAATGCTAACTCGGTGCTTAGATGTCTGGCAAAACATTTGAGAGTTGGCACGCTTACGAAGAGGTGAAGTTGTGCTGCCGGTTGTGCTCTTTCAGCACTCACCGGACGTGTCCGATGTGCCTACGGAATTGGGTACCGGACACATCGGTTGTGCGCTAACTGTTGTGAAGTTTTCAGCCTAGCACCTTGCCTTCCGATGTGCACTGGACATGTGCTCTGGACATGTCCTGTGCATTGGACTTTTGCACCGGATAGCAACTCCAGAGAGGGTGTTTTAGGTGCGTTTTGGGATGTTCGTGTGCACCGGACCTGTCCTATGTTACACCAGACATGTGCACCGGATAGGAGTTCCAGAGAGCATGTTGTGGTGTGTTTTGGGTTGTTGTGAGCACCGGATGTGTTCGGTGTGCACCGGACATGTGTCTGGGTAATGGCTATTTTTCCATCCATTGGAATATAGCAGTTGGGGCTATTCGGTGTGAAATCCGGTGGTGTACCGGACATATCTAGTGCATCCACAGACTAGGCAACTTTTGCCCAACGTCTAGTTGGCCCTTGGGCTATAAAAGGAGAGTGCGGCCGGCCTTGGTTGGTTCTTAGCACCCTTGGGACTTAGTGGCTATGCTTACGGAGTGCTAGAGAACCCTCTAACTCATTTGTGCTTGCGGAGATCGCATCCGATTTTGAGTGATCGCTAGTGCGTTGTATTGAGAGATTGCAAGGTGTGGCACTACGTGATTGATCTGCAAGCCGGTAGTCCTTGTTACTCTCGGTAGTTGCCACCTCCTAGGCAGCGTGGTGGTTTGTGGTCTCTATTATATTGTGAAGCCTACATGAAGTTGTACAGGGCTCCGGAGAAGGCATTGTGAACGGTACTGTGCACACCCCATATCGAAGAGCAACACTAGTAGAGCGGGGTGCGAAGAGCGCCAAGTGGTCCGGCCGGATCAAAGTGATAGAGCTCACACGGAGCAATACTTGTATGGAGAGTGTTGTGTGCTTGCGGGCCACCACTAGCAAGAGGATCAACGGCAACCTTGGGCTTGCCTCAACAGGGATTAAATGGTTGGCAAACCACTGAACCTCAGGATAAAAATCTTTGTGCCAAACTTGTTCTTCCCGTTGGTTTGCAATTCCCTTCATCACTAACTTGTATTTACTTATTGATACTTGCGCTAGTGAGTAGTGGTCACTCTTGTGTTGTTAGTTTGCTTGTGTAGCAAAGTAGTAGCTCTCTTCTGCTAGTTAGCTTGAGTAGCTTAGTAGCCTTGCTTAACTTGTGTAGATAAGTTCTTTATCTCTCTAGTTTAGCTTGTGTAGCTTTGCTAGTTGAGTAGTGCTAGCGTGGCTTAGGCTTTGTGCGCTTTGTTCAATATTATGAGTAGGAGCTCCCGGTGTGCGTTGTTGTACTAGTTGCATATGTTTGTGTGACCTTGCATATTAGACTTGTGTAGGTGAGCACTCTCTAGCTCGGCACCTTGGTTGTTTTTCTAGGATCTTTTGTAAGGTGCTTGTGAACATATAGATAGAGGGGCGTAGTCAAAGATAGACTGACTAGTTCCATAGCCACTAAGTCGCCGGATGGTTGCGCGTCTTAAACAATTAGCAACGACAACACTATAGTTGCCGGACGAAATATGGAGGGGCCGCAAGTAATTAGGGCTAGCGGGTGTGTCGTCCAAATAGTAAAGAGAAGGACGTACGTACGGATGGTTTACATCAACCACGAAGGGGTTAATAATCATCCGACATCGGTGCAGACCCTAGTGTCCAAGCTTGTCAACTTCTTACCGCGATTCCATACAACTAGTTAACAATCATGCATGCTACACGTATGATGTGCATGATTATATATACGTTATAGATGGTTTATGGGTCCACAGAGCGCGCTTTCGCATGGAAATGTCACAAAGATAGCTAGCTAGTAGACTAGTAGTGCAGTGTCTTTTTTTGAACTTATATATAGTAGTGCAGTGTCACGTCACCACCATGAATACACGACGTCGATGCAAGCTGGCGCTTACTCCACCCATTCTCTGCATGCAGCCGGCCATGATGATACGATCCACTGTACTAGCAAGCACCAAGTTGGGGAGAGGGGAGACCCGGCCCGGAAGCCGAGTTGTACGTGGTCGGTCGTCGTCGCCTCGGACGTCAATCTAAGGAAGCAGCCCAGCTAGTTGGACCCAGTGAGCCGAGTCGTCGTCTCGTCGTCGTCGTCGTGGTGTCCGTCTCGTCCGTTGTTAGTTTACAAGTAGGCCGGCAAAGCTGTTGTCGTGGTAGTACAGTGCAGGGCAGGTCGTGGCACATCGGATTGGGAGGCTAGCTGTCAATAGTACTGCTCGCTGGCAACGTCCACACACCTCTTGCTCTTTTTTCTATTTTCGTACAGCCTCCGACCCCTCCATGTGTGTCCGGATTGAGTTTTGAGTAATGCCGGTTGTAAACTCAGGAGGCCATCTAGTGTCATTTCGTAATAACTTGGTCTGATTCCACTTTTCTAAGGACGAACCTAAATTTTTTTTCCATTATTATCTAGAAATGTACGTGCGCCTGCACCATTGCTGCTACCTCTTGCTGCAGTACGGTATATATGTTTTTTATTGTTCATTAATTAATATTATCTCGTCTACTTTACATTGTTGATCCCATCATGTTATTATATATTGTAGCCCATAGCTACAATATATTAGTCCATAGCTAGCTACAGAATAAGCTATACCTGCACGTCGCGACCTGACCGGGGGCACCAGATCCACCCGACACATGCAGCTCCCGTATTTACAGCACCGTATTTATAGCCGAAGTCAATTGATAGACTCGACCGAGCAAACATCGCACTACCATTCGAAATCTTCAATTACTTCCTTTTTTTCGTGCAGAAGAAACATCGCAACCGGACCCGGCCTCCTGATTCTGCCGCCGCCGACGGGCATGCCTCGAGCGATGCTGCGTAGCCGGCTACCCAGCACGTTCATAGCGACTCATGAGTTTCAACCGTGCACACACATGGTTGATTGGATCGAGTCGCATTGCTGCGCGGCCGCCGGCCACCATCGCGAACGAGGATGCGCGCCTTGTTTCCTGTGAATTCCGAAGGTATGCATGTGTATATCTATTGTTATTCATCAATCTCGATTAAAAGATTAGTTTCTAATTGGCCATCCGGCGATTCGAGGCTTCCAAGCCATGCGAATGTTCCTGATGCAGACTCCTCTCCTTGCGTCCTCATGCGAACATCCGATACTCATGATGCCACGTGATCTGGCTGCGAACAGCGGCGTCGATCGATGATCAATTGGATTCAGAATCTTTCTCTCCGTGCACGGGCACATTTGTTAGATCGGCTATGCGAGAACGGCGCCAAATCGGCAATGATAATCCCCATGTGTTTTATTTTTTCTCCCGATCCAGAATTCTTGTCTCCGTGCATGTGCAAGGGAACGGATCAATATCCAGGTGAGATAGCCCATATCGGCAACAATAATCCCCATGTGTTTTATTATTTCTTTTTGTTTTGATCTGAAGCAGATGCGTGATTGAGTTCACAATTTTCCAGCCGGTGCCATCCAAACGCTGGGAAGAAGCTGCCTGCTCGTGTCTTCACTGCACATCCCCATCAGGCTAGCGGAGATAGGCGAGGTGATTTATCTCGTCCATGTATATTTTGTCTTCCCTGCACAAACTCTTGATCTGATTAGGCATCTCAAACTAGGCTGCCTGCACGCTGTTGATCTAATTAGTTATGTCAAACTAGGCTGCCTGCACGCTGTTGATCTAATTAGTTATCTCAAACTAGGCTGCGTATGTTTCTAGTATGATTCTAGCAAATTTAGGTAGTGACTGGTGTTCCTGTTGTCAACCCAATTTGTGCGGGTCCAAATAGTTGAATGCCATGTCCATTGTTTAGTAAAATATCTAATTTCCTACTGCAAAATTCTCGTACTTATTTGTATCCAATAAATCATATACATCAATCTCATGCTAAGCATTGATGTCCTATGATAGTTTTGAAGTACGATGTAACTTACACTGATGGTAAATTTGATCGTTCTTATTAATTTTGTCATCATCAATCATAGTACAAAATATTCATAGTATTCTTGTAAATACTTACTTCATAGTACACATTTCTCGTAAATATAAATGTACCTATGTTGAGGTAACATAATAGAAAATTCTCATAAATATTCTTAGTGCAAATTCTCGTAAATATTCTTAGTATAAAATATTTGTAGTATTATTGTAAATGCTTATATTCATAATACATGTTTCTAGTAAATATCAGTGTAAGTTATGTCGGAATAATACAATACAAAATTCGCGTAAATATTCTTAGTGCAAAATATTCATGGTATTCTAGTAAATATCTACATTCATAGTACACATATCTCGTAAATATCAGTGTAAGTTATGTCTGAGCAATATAATAAAAAAATTATCATAAATATCGATGTTTTTCTAAGGCTTATTTATTTATCTGATTAGCCATGATGCCATGATGCATTGGGGTTTCATCTTCATGTTGTTGCTTTATCTACTCAATGATAGTCGTCGGGCCTTTGAACAATCTGAAACCAAATATGTTGATATGTGTCAACACAGAATTTCGTCCTGTGCCGAGGACACACGCAGCAAGCCGGAAGGGTCCGCTCGATGGAGCAGATCCGCCTAGCTTCAGCGCAAGGGTGGTCGATCCTGCGCAATCCTCACGAGACGTGCTAGTCATTTTGACCCTGCAATTGACAAGGAAAGAAAGCTTATCAGTAATTAAGGGCGGAACGTGCCGGTGTTGCCAGACAGTCCCGAATGTGTGGCTCTGAGAGCCGATATGAGAGGAAATCGACTAAATAGTCGATTCCAGCATATTCATAAGAATAAATCGATTAAAGTTCATGGAGTTGTGTAAGAAGAATCGGTTATCATTCAGGATAAACATCATTCGAGCAAAAAATAATAAAATGCAATAAGATATCAACGATGATCGGTTTAAACTAAGCCAACGATTACAAGTAACCGAACCCCTTTTTATATAAAGAAACAATTCAATACCACTTAATCATTTAATAAAGATAAATCTAATAAACACGTTAGATCTTATCTATCGCCATGACCAGTGGGGCATGAGGCAGAATCATGCAGGACGTAGAAACAACAATAGACTCGACGACCCTAACTCATTACTAATATCAGTGGGGCATGAGACAAAATCATGCAGGCCATAATACAATAATAAGATCATGGGGTTAACATATCTTTCAACTTATCTCTCCTTCAATGGTCTCGTAATGTGAACTGTTCGTGAGAACGCTCGATATCGGCTAAACAACCGATTCAGGCATAGCGCACAGTTAAGGTCATGCCTTCTTAGGAACGGATCTATCAACTAACGATCCCCACTCCACGGTGCTAATAGTGGGGTGAGAGGAAAAATCCCACAGGCTGTGATAACGGGCCATAGAACGGTTCTCGCTAACCGATAGATCTACTCAAGATCGAACATGCCTTAACCGCACGCTATGCACGATTAAGATTGATATAAAACAGCCGATAAAAACATAACTCATCGTTTAAGATGTAGATTAGATCAGTTTTAGATTGGCAAACGATGGGTTAAATAAGATATAAGGCCGATCCAGATCAATCTCAATCGGGCACAGTGATATTGCTATAATTAGATAAACAATGAAAGCAATATGCAATATCGGTAACTTAATGAATCTACCAGAGACTGCCATTCAAAGGTAGAGCTGATAACTTGACCTTGATCTAGTTCAAGCAGTGGTGTGTGAGGCAGAATCACACATGCCATACTTGAACTAGGCAAGAGTCGATAACTAGCCTATACCAGAGTTGCAGTGGGGGTCGACCGGATCGATGCGGCCATACGAACAGAGGTATAGACCATGACGATACTTACAGACAAGCAGTGGAGGTCGACCGGATCGATGCAGCCGTACTCGCTGAAGAACTCACCGAGATCTACTCTACTCCTACTCCTAAGGGGTGGCCGGAGCCGAAAAAAGTAATTGACTTGTATTTGATTGATTGGTTGTCCTTTTTACAATGGCCGGGGTTTGATATTTATACCCGGGACCTGCGTATGACTCCTATCTAAGCACGACTCATCACAAATTTTGACTCTAAAGAAAACATTCCTAATTTAAGATAACTTGGACGCTAATCTTTCCCTTTTTGTAGAGTCCTACATGTTTTCGTCCTAGCGTCGAGCGTAGCCTCTGTCGTCATCCACGGGCTTTGATCGAAGAAAATCGATTCTAGTGCTGCATCCGAATCATATGATTTCGATCTTCACGCAATTGATCCTTTGCTGACATGATCCTGGGAGCTCTCGAACCTCTGAAATCCTTCTTCCAAATTCTGGTGTAAACACATGCCCCCCAATTTTGGGATAAAAGTAATTTTATTCCAAAATTATCACGTCTTCATTTGTGATGGGCCTGTAGTCACGGGTAGAGAATCTTGGTCTGGGGTCTACTATCTATCGCCGTCTATGTCAACTCATGAACCCATGCTTCACAACTTTAACGAGAGCATCGTTGCTTCATGGGCACTTGGATTCATCCTTCCAATCCGGCTATAAATGCCTATCCGATCCCAAAGAAGAGCAACTCGACGATTCAGCTTGTGTTCCTCTTCTTCCTGCTCCTCTCGAGCTCGACTTCGCTTGGACCCTCCATGGCTCACCCTTCTGCTATGAAGATCTTGAGTGGTTAGAAGAATTATTATGCATAGGGTGATTGTGTCGCTCATTCTAGCGCCATGTCGAGCAAGAGGATCAGCTATTGCGGCTAGAAGAAGTCTTGTGATATTACCACCGAGTCTTCTCTCCATGCTCGCAAAGCTGTTCTAGTGTTTGCAAGGGCTAAAATGTGTGGACACCTTTCCTTGTTCGCTTCACTAAACGCCTACCGGGAGAGCCACATGCTTCTTTCCCACAGCTTCCCAATCACCGAGAAACCGACTAGGCGTCTGTTAAGCGGGCGGCCTTCCCCTTCTTCTCGGTATAATTTTAATTAACTAGCCGATGTGACTTGGGTCATGATGACCTTTGGCCTTGTGGGGACCGGACTCCTTCAATCCAAGGAAGCCTTTGTGGGTTGATTTACGTTAATGTAAACTCTTGGTACCCATCCCACGACGTTTTGCAATCTAGGGAAACGATCAGCCCGAATCTGTGATCCCCTCGTAATCTATCCCCTGGATTTCCGGAGCACCGATCCATTTCCGTAGTTGTTTCTGTTTCCACACCCTCAAATGAGATCTATCTCCTTGCTTCCTCAGGCTATATATTCAAAGCCATGGATCGGGGCTCAAAACTATCTCGCCCTCACCTCAAAGCCTTCTGCGTCTTTAGTATAGTTCCCTCTCTTCTGTAGGTTTAAGATCATAGAGAACAGCAAGAGGCCTGCTGAGGAGGCTCTTAACGGGTCTGCATTATCGCGCCAGCGCCTTTATCGCCGAGAAGGTGCTACCCGGGATATCTCTATCGTCCTGGAACACGGGGCCAATCCGTTTCAGCCTTTGGGGCCATCTTTAACACCGACTCGACTCCAACTTTCCTGTTATCCGAGGAGACAGATCGATAATGACAATCTAATCGCCTCTATTGATTGGACTGATCAAAACCTGGCCAACTGTCTCTCCCTCATGGAGTCGGCTCTGGCCATGGTTCAAATTTGGTCGTCCTCTGAGGCCGGTTTGAGGGAACGGCTGGCCAGGGCTGAAGCCAGAATCACAGGTGATGCGGCTATCACAATCTCCTTAGCTTTTCTTCGCTTTGCCTTCGAGATTTTCTGATCATTCCTTCCTTTGAATTTTAGATCTCACTGCTCAGTTGGAAAGCCTTCGATCAGCCGCAGACCATGCGGTGGGATTCCCAATGCCGTGGGCGCCTGTGCTCGATAGCCCGTTTGTATGACATCCCAGATCGCGTTAGGGAGGTTGCTCTCCATGGTGTCCGCCATGGCGCTGCCATAGCGTTGGTCACTACACAAGCCCGCTCTGGCTACAATCTTCAGCTCCTTTCTCATAGTTTCCCGGATGCAGTGCCCCCCAGGGATCATGAGCGTTTGATTGAGGAATTCTCTAGCGCCGCCAACTCTGCAGCTTTCAATACTTTGGCCGATGATGTAGTGAGCAAATTGTTTCGTAGCTTGTAACAAGTGATTTTTGAGCAAACAATTCCCTCGTCTTGAATGATTTTTCTTTGTTCTGTATTTCATATTGTGCGTATTACTTCACCCATGTTTGCTTTCCTCCTATAGGCAATACGCATCGTAACGGCTTTTGTCCCTTCGGGTTCATTTTTTGCACTGGAGGCAATACCTTTCTGATATCGGCTATTAGAGTCATCGATCAGAACAAATCGGCTATTTAAGTGTTAATCCAAACGCTGGGGTAATATTTCTTCAGATATTTCCCATTGATTGCTCGGCCGAACTCTTCCTCTCCTCCTAGTGTCTCTAGAATATACGCATTACCAGACGCACAACGTTTGATCCGATAAGGCCATTCCCAATTGGGTGACCACTTGCTAAAATTGCTGTCCTTTGACCTGATCGGCAATTTTACCTTCCAGACCAAATCTCCCTTGAAAAATTGTTTATTCTTGACCTTTTTATTGTAATATTTCATGACCCTCAGTTTATTGGCTTCAATATTCCCAAGAGCACGCAGCCGAAGGCAACTTAAGCCTTCTAAGCCATCCATCATAAGATTTTTGTAGACTTCGGCTGTCAAATCGTTCTGTAACATAACGCGTCTCGATCCAGTCTGAACTTCCCAAGGAAGGACTGCGTTATGGCCATACACAAGTTAATAAGGTGATGTTTTAATTGACCCATGACAGGCCATCCTGTATGCCCATAATGCCTCATTAAGCGTCGAATGCCACTTCCTTGGCTGTTCCTCAATTTTCTTCTTGATCAGCTTAATCATAATTTGATTGGACGCCTCTGCCTTACCATTAGCCTGAGCATAGTAAGGAGACAAATTTAGCAGCTTGATCCCCATACTGGCAGCAAAATCTCCGAACTCCTCTGATGTGAACATGGTCCCTTGATCGGTAGTGATGGTTTGAGGAATCCCAAAACGATACACGATATGTTCCTTGACAAAATCAGCCATGTTTTTTGAAGTTACCGTTTTCAGGGGAACTGCCTCAACCCACTTGGTCAAGTAATCTGTTGCTACCAAAATGAACTTATGCCCCTTGCTTGAGGGTGCAAAGATCTGACCAATCAAATCGATTCCCTAGCCCCAAAATGGCCATGGCTTGATTATTGGGTTCATGGCCGATGCAGGCGATTTCTGGACATTACCAAAACACTGACAGTCCTGGCATCCTTTGTAGTATTCAAAACAGTCTTCTAATATTATTGGCCAGAAACATCCAGTTCTGCGAATAATCTATTTCATCTTATAAGCCGATTGATGAGCCCCACATATCCCTTCATGCACTTCGCCCATCAAAACCTTGGCTTCTTCTTGATTCAGGCATTTGAGTAAAGCCCGCTCGATGGTTTTATAATACAGCTGGTCATCCAGTAAAACATACTTAGTCGATTTATACATTAGTTTTCTGGTAACTTTCTGTGATGGATTTCTGAGGTAGTCGACCAACTCAACTCTCCAATCATTGTCCGAGGCTTCATTATTCAGGATTTTTTGAACCACTCGATAACCTGATGCACTTTGAGCCAAACGATTGGCTTCTTGATTCTGCGCTCTCGGAATATGTTGAAATGAGACATGAGGAAATTCCCTGAGCAACCTTTGGCATTCGTCATAATATCTCCTCAGAGTATCCTCTTTGCACTCATACAGGCCGATCAACTGATTAATAATTAACTGTGAGTCTCCAAATATTTCAATCGCTTCAGCCTTTACCTCATGAAGAAGTTGAATCCCTCTGAGAATAGCCTCATATTCTGCTTGATTGTTGGTGACCATTGGTTCAGTTGGAAAAGCAAACTCAAAATTTGCCCCGCGAGGCGAAATAATAACAATACCAATGCCACCACCTTGCTTACATGATGACCCATCAAAGAATAACGTCCAGGGTACCGGCTCTACATGATTCATGCTTGGCTTATGATGCTGGGTGACGAAATCAGCTATTACCTGCCCTTTAACTGCTTTAGCCGATTCGTACCTCAAGTCAAATTCTGACAGTGCGAGAATCCACTTTCCCACTCTCTCATTTAGTATCGGCATCGATAACATGTGTTTGATCACATTAGCCTTGGAAACAACCGTGCACTTGGTCGATAACAAGTAATGCCGCAACTTGGTGCAAGAGAAGTATAAGCACAAGCATAACTTTTCAGTGGGGGAATATCTTGTTTCTGGATCTAAAAGTCTCCTACTCAGATAAAAAACCACTCGCTATTTTCCTTCAAATTCTTGTATCAGGGCCGATCCAATTGTTTGGTCGTCGGCCGATATATAGAACTTGAAAGGTTTACTTTGTTGAGGAGGGACCAGCACGGGTGGATGTTTCATATATTCCTTTATCTTCTCAAACACCTTCTGTTGTACGTCACCCCATTTAAATTCTTGATCATTCTTTAGTTTCAACAAGGGAGAAAACGGCAGAACCCTTTTCGACAAATTCGAAATAAACCTTCTGATGAAATTAATCTTGCCAAGCAAAAACTGCAACTCTGTCTTAGTAGTTGGGGGTACTGTGTCGTCGATTGCTTTCATGCTCTTCTGACCAACTTCGATTCCTCTCTCGTGGACCATAAAACCCAAGAATTGTCCAGCTGACACTCCAAAAGCACACTTATTGGGATTCAATTTTAGACCATGTTTTCTCGTGCATTCCAGAGTCTCCCGCAAATCAGCTAGATGCTCTTTGTATCCTTTTGATTTTACCATCACATCATCGATGTAGATCTCAACAATTCTGCCGATCAACTTATGAAAGATATAATTCATTGCCCTTTGATAAGTGGCACCAGCATTCTTTAGACCGAAGGTCATCACAACCCACTCGAACAAGCCGATTGCGCCGGGGCACCTGAAAGCGGTTTTCGCTATGTCCTCCTCAGCCATGAAAATTTGATTATACCCTGCGTTACCATCCATGAAGCTAATAACCTTGTGCCCGGCTGCTGCATCTACTAACATATCGGCTATCGGCATCGGATAACTATCCATGGGCGTGGCTTTATTCAGATCTCTGAAATCAATGCAAACCCTTAGTTTTCCATTCTTCTTGTACACAGGGACGACATTCGATATCCATTCTGCATATCGGCATGGTCGGATGAACTTTGCCTCCAGTAGCCTTTTAGTCTCCTTTTTAATATCATCAAGCACGTTCGGATTGAATCTCCTTGGAGCTTGCTTAAAGGGCCAATATCCAGGTTTGATTGGTAACTGATGTTCAACAATTAATCGGTCTAAACCAGGCATCTCGTAGTATTCCCAAGCAAAGCAATCTTTAAATTCTTTTAATAAATCAATTAATTCTCGCTTATACTCCGGATCCAATTTAGCACTTATGTACGTCGGCCTAGGTCTGTCTCCAGAACAAATGTCCACTTCCTCCAATTCATCGGCCGACGTGAAGTCATGTCCCAATTTACCATCTGTACCATCTATTGGATTATCCATTAAAACAAATCTTCAAAGCCGACTGCTTGGATCGGTTGTTGGCTCTCGCCATTGATTCTGGATTCTGATGGCAACAGAAAAGCCATTTGGATATTAGCCGATGGTTGCTTTCTATCAGCTATTTTCTTGGCGCGCCACACTTGATGTTTACCGGATCCTTGAGTCTATTCCAACTCTTTATTCCTTAGGGCGCCGCACCCTTCTCTTCGGCTTCTTGTCAATCCTCCGAGGCACCATTGGCTTTCCTGCCAGACATGCTCCCTTTGGTTGCTTCCTTCTTCATGATCAGCCCACTCTTGGTTAACAACTCTTTTCCCCAGCCGATCATGAATACTTTCATTTTTTAAGCGCCAATCCATGTCATTATGATGATGTGAATCCTGGACATGGACAGACCGGCGGTTGATTTGAGACTGCCTAAATCCCTAATACTGATTGCTGCATTCTGGACAGTTATGTCTGGTAGGCAATTTCAAACCTTCGTTTCAACAGTATCTGAAGAAAGGACAATTCCATTGTGATTCGGTCAGTCTCCTTTCATACCTCTCTTCTTCTAGTTGACGCTGGTATTCCTGATCCTCTAACCATTGCTAATAATTCTTTTCCTTCTGTCGCTGCCATTTATTCAACAAGATTCGGGATGTAACTCGCGGCCTTGTCGCTCCATCCTTTGACGTTTCCCCCTGTTCATATTGGCTCTTTTGCTGATCATGACATTTTCTAATCTCTCTGTATTCATCAGCCGATATTTGCATCTTGGGGTCAACTGTTCTAGCTTCTCTTGATTTGGCCGACGTGAGGACCTTAGTTTTTCCTTTGAATATCCCGACATCAACCATATTTTGATCTCCTAGGAAAGGATTATCATCAACTTTCATCCTTCAAGGCGTATCGAACTTGAGCCTCCCTTGCTGAATAGCCCTCTGTATATATGTTGCCGAAAAATCCTACACTCATTAGTGGAATGAGAAGTAGCATTATGGAACTTGCAGAACTTCTTATTCTTCAACTGTTCAGGGGGCAACATGACATGATTGTCCGGCAATTTGATCTGGCCCTTCTTAAGTAAGAAATCAAAGAGCTTGTCTGATTTTGTGACATCGAAGTCATAGCTCTCTTCAACTCCTCTTCCCCAAGGATTTGGCACCATTACCGTCTTCTTGCCCCAATTCCATTCAGCCGCAGCAACCTCTTCCTCTTCATCTTCATAGCCGTCGTCAATCGAATATAGATTATAAGCTTCGGCTACTGTGGTACTCTTCTGGAATCGGGTATCTCTGCGTATACTCTAGAATTGGCTATTGAGTGTTGTTACTCGTTGAGCCAATTGACCCAAGTTGTCGAATTCTTGTCCTAGCAGCTTTTCTTTCCATATTGGCAGCATTCCTTGGACAGCTAAAGCAGCTAGCTGATCATCGGCCAAACTCAATGAGAAACACAAGTTCCTAGTTTCTCGAAATCTCTGAAGAAACTCAGTGCCCGATTCATTAGTCCTCTGTCTCATGGTTGTCAAATCGGTTATCTTCTTTTCTCCTGTCCCAATGTAAAAATATATATGAAACTTCTTCTCTAGGTCAGCCTAGTTGGCAATGGAGTTGACTGGTAGGGACGAAAACCAAGTGAAAGCTGGCCCTAATAGGGATAAGGAGAAGAAACGAACTCGATGGGCATCCTCAACTGATACTTCGCCCCATTGTGTAAGATACCGACTGACATGCTCTGTCGTGCTTGTACTGTCTTGGCCAGTGAACTTGGCAAACTCTGGGAGCCTGTAATTTGTAGGAAGAGTGACCAAATCATACCACTCTAGATATGGGCATTTGTACGAAAAGGTCAACCCTTTTGGCTTCAGATCGAACTGATTCTTCATCATCTCGGTCACCTTCAGCATCAACTCGTCAGCTTGCGGATTTGGATTTCTTGGTACTTGCTGACCCATATGTAGATTGAAATCCCGCGTGCCCTAATATCCTGGATTTGATATCATGTGAAGAGTGTTATAATCTTTGCCATAGTGATACCCTTGTGGAATCTCGATCTGCTGGGTCCTCTGCTGGCTTGCTGCCTGGAGTCTCTGATTGTAGATATGAGGATCTATATTTCTACGGATCCTTTGAATCGATGGTGCTATTTTCCGATCCGACGACGGTATGTGTGGCCTGATGTGCCAAATTAATCATCTAATTGATTCTCGCTTCACGGTCATGTTGCACATATGTCAGATCGACGGTCCAAGATTGTAATCGTGGTCTCGATTTGTAGTAGTATCTTGAGCTTGTTCAGATGAACCTTGAGGTGCCTGGACGTCGTTATTACCAGCTGGTGCTGCTCCTTGATGGCTGATACCGACTTGATTAGTCCCTTGGGTCGACGGATCTGGAATGTTGTAACAAGTCGATCCAACCTGACCAACTAGAATTCCATGAATCGCCTCTTTCATGGCGTTCTGAAATGCGTTAACGAAAGCTTTATTGCGGCTTGATAGGGCATCATGAACAGATTTGTCTATGGCTTCCGTAAAGAAACGCCTTTCTTCAGCTTCGACTGTATCTGTCTGCCCATGTAGTAGAACTCTTGGTAGTGGAAATTTCTAAATAATGGTGCTGTCACGTGTTTTGGTGTAGGACAACAAACACTTCTTCTGAAATTCCTCTGTGGCTTTGTTGAAGGCATCCTTATCTTCATCAGGTAGGTCTTCATAATGTACCATAAGGATGTTGTCGTTATTGTGAACCGCCATGACGATTGTGGGGTCCCACTGGGCGTGCCAGAAACGTGTGTCGACATAGAATTTCGTCCTGTGCCAAGGACACACACAGCAAGCCGGAAGGGTTCGCTCGATGGAGCAGATCCGCCTAGCTTCAACGCAAGGGTGGTCGATCCTGCGTAATCCTCCCGAGACGTGCCAGTCAATTTGACCCTGTAACTGATAAGGAAAGAAAGCTTATCAGTAATTAAGGGCGAAACGTGTCGGTGTTACCAGACAGTCCCGAATGTGCGGCTCTGAGAGCTGATATGAGAGGAAATCGACTAAATAGTCGATTCTAGCATATTCATAAGAATAAATCGATTAAAGTTCATGGGGTTATGTAAGAAGAATCGGTTATCATTCAGGATAAACATCATTCGAGCAAAAGTTTATCAAAGGCAATAAGATATCAACGATGATCGGTTTAAACTAAGCCAATGATTACAAGTAACCGAACTCCTTTTTATATAAAGAAACAATTCGACACCACTTAACCATTTAATAAAGATAAATCTAATGAACATGTTAGATGTTATCTATCGCCATGACCAGTGGGGTATGAGGCAGAATCATGCAGGCCGTAGAGACAACAATAGACTCGACGACCCTAACTCATTACTAATATCAGTGGGGCATGAGACAGAATCATGCAGGCCATAATACAATAATAAGATCATGGGGCTAACATATCTTTCAACTTATCTCTACTTCAATGGTCTCATAATGTGAACTGTTCGTGAGAACGCTTGATATCGGCTAAACAGCCGATTCAGGCATAGCGCACAGTTAAGGTCATGCCTTCTCAGGAACGGATCTATCAACTAACAGTCTCCACTCCACGGTGCTAACAGTGGGGTGAGAGGCAGAATCCCACAGGCTGTGATAACGGGCCATGGAACGGTTCTCGCTAACCGATAGATCTACTCAAGATCGAACATGCCTTAACCGCACGCTATGCATGATTAAGATTGATATAAAACAGCCGATAAAAACATAACTCATCGTTTAAGATGTAGATTAGATCAGTTTTAGATTGGCAAACGATGGGTTAAATAAGATATAAGGCCGATCCAGATCAATCTCAATCGGGCAGAGTGATATTGCTGTAATTAGATAAACAATGAAAGCAATAAGCAATATCGGTAACTTAATGAATCTACTAGAGACTGTCATTCAAAGGTAGAGCCGATAACTTGACCTTTATCTAGTTCAAGCAGTGCGGTGTGAGGCAGAATCACACAAGCCATACTTGAACTAGGCAAGAGTCGATATCTAGCGTATACCAGAGTCGCAGTGGGGGTCGACCAGATCGATGCAACCGTACGAACAGAGGTATAGACTATGACAGTACTTACAGACAAGCAATAGAGGTCGACCGGATCGATGCAGCCGTACTCACTGAAGAACTCGCCGAGATCTACTCTACTCCTACTCCTAAGGGGTGGCCGGAGCCGAAAAAAGTAATTGACTTGTATTTGATTGATTGGTTGTCGTTTTTACAATGGTCGGGGTTTGATATTTATACCCGGGACCTACGTACGACTCCTATCTAAGCACGACTCATCACAAATTTTGACTCTAAAGAAAATATTCCTAATTTAAGATAACTTGGACTCTAATATTTCCCTTTTTGCAGAGTCCTACATGTTTTCGTCCTGGCGTCGAGCGTAGCCTCTGTCGTCATCCGCGGGCGTTGTCCGAAGAAAACCGATTCTAGTGCTGCATCCGAATCAGCTGGTTTCGATCTTAAAGCAATTGATCCTTTGCTAACATGATCCTGGGAGCTTTCGAACCTCTGAAATCCTTCTTCCAAATTATGGTGTAAACAATATGATATCAAACTAAGTAACCTATATTAACATTGGTTAATTTTGGTAACCTAGAATTATGTTTGTCAGGTGGGATTTTTTAGTGCACTCAGCTGATGCAGGTTCAAAATTGATTTCTTCCTTTTGCAGGCTCGGGTCTCCAACTGCACAAATACAAAGTGTTCTCCAGCGACTTCAATTTCATTATTTATATCCAACATGTTGGCTTAGTTCGTTTCTGATCCGAAGCCATGGGAGATGTTCTAATGATTTAGAGCACAGTTTTTCTCACTCAATTTCTGGATGTAAATACATAATATAGTTGATGTTCCTATCAGTGTGCCATGTTAGATTGTGAACCTCTAGCTCGATTATTTTGTTGTATGTATATTTGCCTTAGTTCTCTGCTGTCTATATATGTATAACTTGTCAAACCTCAACTATAGACTGCAATACATTTGCATATTTGCATGGAGTATACATTCTAGTTAATAAGTCTGCAAAAAAAATCTAGTAAATATATTATTGTAACTACACTTGGGACAGAATGGCATAGATTCTAGTAAATAATTACTTAAAAATCTAGTAAATATTACTGTAACTAGTAAGGGCAGAAAGGCATAGGCTCTAGTACACAATTTGCAAATCTAGTAAACAGATTATCGTAAAAGAGGCAGCATAGATTCCAGTAAATCATTTAAAAATTATCATAAAACGTACATGGCAATCAGCCATGCAGCTCCATCACAGAACGTACATGCATGTACTTGGTCCAGTTACTATAATCACGGAACGTGAAAATTGCCTCTCCGGGATAGTGATTACAGTAATTAATTTGCAGTATTTAATGCTCATGTACGGAGTACCCTGTAGCTACCACCCTCATGCATACCATGATGGGCCGCCCGCCGGAAAATTAAAATGATATGTACAGTGGATCGACCATGTCCCGCGGCCCATATATCCAATAACCAAGCGCTTGCTTTGGGCTTTATTTACACTGGTACAGAGACGGCATTTACTCTCGGTGGAAAACTCCCTCTAGTCTCGGTTCCCCACCCGGGAGCAAGCATCCGGAACTAAAGGGGGTCCTTTAGTCCCAGGTCGGGAACCGGGACTAAAGGGGGACCTTTAGTCTCAGTGGGTAACACCAACCGGGACTAAAGGTGCCTCCTGACATGCCACAAGGCCGGCACCCTTTAGTCCCGGTTGGTAATACGAACCGGGACTAAAAGTTATTTTTTTTCTTTTTTCTTTTCTTTTCATTTTTTTGTTTTCTTTTCAAAATAAGTTTTCGAAGTCGTATTGTACGCTGCTAATAATACATTTATACGCGTGTATAGTATGTTTCGGTTCAAGCACAATGAACGTATTAAATGACACAATTCAAGCATAGAACTATATATATATATATATATATATATATATATGTGTGTGTGTGTGTGTGTGCATGCATGCATATGTGTATTTTACATTATATTATTTCATGTGCATATATTACAAAAGATTGCATTACAGTTGTTGTGATATATAACAAGTTTCCTCTCATCCTCTAACTTGGCTTCCATGGCAGTGTTGGGTCGAAGTAGAACTCGCCCTTGGAATCAATGATCTGGTCATTAAAAAATCCGGCTATATATATAAAGACATAGTAACACAATCAATAATAATAATTAAATGAATATATAGTGTATTTTTAACGTACTTTGAGTCTCACTGTAGGAGTTCTTTGGGAGACCTCCTTGATAAACTTGCAAACATAGTAACCACAGTTGTTGTTCCCCTGTTCCTGCCTCAGACACCACTTTACGAGAAAAAGATTTGTCATCCAATCTGGTGATCCGGTGAAAGCTATATGTTTAATTAATAAAGATGATGCGATTTAGGGGACTTACTTTCAAAGGGATTACATTCAGTGGCGCTTTGCATTTTTCCATGTGTTGCTTCTCAATAAAGGTTTTCCAAACACTGCCCAATAAAAAATTTGCCACATCATCAGATATAGTTAATCATCATGTTTGTGTGTATATATAGTTGCTAGAGATACCGAAATTACCTCTGGATAATATCTATCATATCTTGGTAGTCTTGTTGTGGTTTTCTCATCGAGTCATAGATTATCAAGTGACTTTTCACCGATCGATGTCCATCAATATCCAAAGATTGATTGTTGCATGTGTTTATAGGATATAACGCATAACACTCATTAATTAACTAGAATCAACATATGAGCCATTAAGGATGATCGACATTATTAACACTCACTTGAAGTTGTAGGGAAAGAGTATATCCTTCTTGTGGCGTTGGTTCACTAAGAAGTTCATGAGGTTACTCTCTGACTCAGACTTCCAATTAGGCTTTGGAGTAACTGGGTCTTTGAATACTATATGGGGATCAACAAAACCAATTTCATTGCAGCCTTTCTTTCTGCGCTCTGTCATTGTAAATCTGCATATATATAGTACTTGTTAGGATAATTTATATGCATATACACACATATGATGAGTTTAATAATAGATCGAAAGAATTACTACTTACAAGCAATAGCAGCTAATGATAACTTTGTCCAGAGAGGTCAGGTGGCATAGTTGATGAAATTCTGCAAAGTCAATATACATAACATCATCTAATTCTGACACCAACGCAGAAGTCTCCACCGGTAGACGCCTGCATGTACCACTTGTTTAGCAGGTACATTTGCGTCCCCAGATCACCTAAGGCTTGAGAGTTGTATAGACTCTGGCCTAGTACAAATTTTTTCTTCCAAATATCAACCTCCGTTGCACTCTCAATGTTTCCATCACCAAACATCTGGTAAAGGTCGAGACCAGTCTCTTTAATAAATTAACCAAGGTGATCCAAATCGACATCTGGAGGTATGTTTGCCTGATGCATTAATCCTAAATTCGAACCATATTCATTACTAACAACTAGCGGGGGGACTGATTGGTGCGATTGTTGTCCGAGTTGTGCAACTCCTTTCCCTGCCCGCTTCTTTTTCTGTGCCGCCTCAATTGACTTGGTGAGAGTGCGGTCATAGTCCGTTAACGTTGCTTTGGACGGCTTACGAGATTCTCGTTGTTGTTGCTGGTAAGAAGCCACCTTTTTTCTTAGAATATCTGAAGCTACGAAGAAGTACGGTTTCTCCGGGTTTCTCCTTGCCTCTTGATCCTTTTTAAGTTTGTCATAGAATTTGGACATATCTTTTTTATATGCATCAGTTACTTCTTCCTTCTCTTCAGATATTATTTTGGGAATAGCCCTTGGTTTCACGGTGGCTTTCTTTGCGGGCGGGGACTAGTTCTTCATTTGCTATGGGCTGGCCTCTTGCTAGTACTTGGCTTCTTGGTAGGCGGGGCGGGGAGACGTTGGAGACCTCCTTGGAGGTGGTGGCAGCATGCGTTGGAGACCTCCTTGAGGTGGCGGCTACTGGCGTTGAGACCTCCTTGGAGATGGTGTGGATGCAGCCTCGCCTTCCAACACATTGTCATCGTCATGAGCACTATGATGATCTCGGCGATTGAACAATTGGACTTAGGTTGGGGAGGATCTGCTACAAAAAAAATGAATGACATATTATTATGATCAGATTGTTAATTATTTAAGCCAATATAAATTAATGATGTAGTGTTTTCATCCGCACCTATGGTGAGGTAGTTCAGAGGAGGTGGAGGCGACATCCCGGAATGATGATGTAGCGCTTGCGCCATAGAATGAATGTCTTCTCTTTCTCCTAGAGTCTTCTCGCTATCACCTCCAGGAATGTCAAGAGGCAAATCACTAAAACCTTTTTCAGTTTTATCTACCGAGATGGTAGCATATCCTTCTTGGATTATATTTCCATGAATCCTTGGTGTCTTGGTTTGGTCGATAGGATTAACAAGACCGATAGCCACCTTGATTGTGGAATTCCCCTTCGGAATGTGTAGCTCACACGATGTACAAGGTTCAGTGACGTCATCCACAGGGAAGCGTAGTCCTGTGTCCCCTTGATTTGGTACCTCCATGGAAGCGCAGCTGCTTTTCAACTTAGCACTCACTGATGTCTGCTTGCTTCCTGGCTCTGATGCCTGCTTGCTTGCACTCACTGCTATTTGCACTTGCCTTCTGATTTCCTCCTGCATTCTCACTTCAAGGTTTTTTTCCGCTCCTGTGCTTCACGCACCGCTTCCTCCAACCTCTCGGAGCCAAGTGCCTCTTCTTCCTTCTTTCTCTCAAGCGGCTTCAGAGGAAGGTCTGTCCTGAGGGAATCCATACTCCCATGAGACACTTCCTTTGCCTCTAGTTCGGCCACCATGTTCAATAGTCCCGATGGCGTATGTCAGTTCATCCTTCTCTCTGTTGGGCCTGAACGCACCACTAGCAGTAGCTCTCTGAGCATAAAACAATCTTTCTCTGCTTCTTCTTGCGCCTTTGCGCCATAAACGCACTTCCTGCCTCTGGTCCAAAGGTTCCCCATGAGCGAAAAAACCAATTCTTTGCACGCTCTCCCCACTCGAGTGATTCTCGTGTGATACCCTTGGCAAGAAGGTCTGCTTCCATTTTGTTCCACTTCTTAATGGCGTGGGTAGCCACCGATCCCAAGTTATGGTGGTATGTCTTCACATTGGGCATTACGTTGGTTCTTTATCACCCGACTCACACCCTCTTCCGACGCCTTGTACTTGTACAAACTCATCCCAATAGGGCCTCTGCTTTGAGATCGGGCTTGGGACAAAGGAAATCTGGTGATATGTTCTTGACATACGTTGTGTATAGGTGTTTCTTCCAAGTCTAAAACTGGGTGGCCATCTTCTTCATTGCCCAATCCCTAACTCGCTCCTTCAATTCATCACCATCTATTATATCATCATAACCATCTGTTTGGAGCGTGAAATGTTCAAGACATCTTTCCAAATTAATGTCTTGTCACGATCGGAGACAAAACTGATATGAGGAGCATTGGTCTTCTTCTTCCATTCACGGGTACTAATCGGGAGCCGGTTCCTTACAAAGGTAACCACAGTGGTGCACGAATTTCGTTTTATTTGGCCCCCGTTCACCAGATCCACATTGAACTCCGAGATGATGAAGCGGCCTCCAATGGCTTTTTGGGACCTTGAACATTTTTACTCTTCGTTGTAGTTGTTGATGTCGATCCAGAGGGCTACAAAACATAAACATTATTTTTAATGTCATGAGCACACATAAGACATATGATAATATATATAGCTAATAATAATAAAAATATATATTGGCCAATAATATCTTGTTGCTCATTTTGTTCAAGAGCTAAGCACCGACTCCCATCATCTGCATCCTCTTGCACGTTATTTTTAGCACCATCATCGCCGCAACTTGAGTGCCGGTGTTTATCAAATTCATCATCAACTCCTCCTCATCCATGTTTCTCGTGTCGGCCATCTAGCTTCAAAAACAAAATCAATATATAGTACGTCAAATCTTTGCTTACATGCGTAAAATCTACGAACAATATGCATTATTAAATCTTGCCCCTCGGTCACGGATGCAATTCGCCACACTAGGGCGAACTGTGTCGGTACTAGGGCGAATTAGGGCTATACATAAACGGCTGTCGGGACAAGTTCGCACAACTATCTCGCTACGCTCCTCATGATGTAGCGGATGACAAGGATAAGCAATGCCGTTTCCTCAAGGGACTCTATGATGGACTGCAGCTCCAGCTGATGTCTAATACTTATCCTAACTTCCAGTCTTTGGTGAATCGCGCAATCGTGATTGATGATAAGCGCAAGGAGATGGAAGCTAAGAAGAGAAGGCTCCAAGGGCAAGCTTCTAGAAGCAACACTCGCCCACATGCTTATCCCCAGCAAGGTTTCCAGCAGAGGAATCAAGGACCAACTCACCAGGGAAACCGTGGTCAGTATCCTCAGCGGAACCAGTTCCAGCAACGCCCTCAATATCAGCAACAGTTTGGAAATCAGCGTCCCCCGCAACAGACTAGCAATCCTGCAACACGCCAGGGAGTGCCCAACAATGCTCCTGTGAAGAGTGGTGCACCCAACAATCCCAATGCCTGCTATCGATGCGGAGAAATAGGTCACTATGCTCATCGGTGTCCTAAGAAGCGTAACCAACAAGCACCTCGTAACCGCACCAACAATCGAAGTTCAACGCCCGACCACCTCACACACAAGAAGGTGAACTATGTGTCATCTCGATGCACTCAGAGACGCTCGAGGTCATGTTGGGTACGTTCAACGTCAACTCTATTTCGCTACCGTAATTTTTGATTCTCGTGCTTCGCATTCTTTTATCTCCCAAGCTTTTGTTAGAATGCATAGCATACCGTTGTGTGCCATGAAAAACCCCATACTAGTGAATTCCCCGGGAGGTAGTATGCCCGCTTCTTATTGGAGCCCCTCAACTAGCATTTCCTTAAGGGGGGTAGACTTCAAAGTGAAGCCTATTGTGTTGAGAACAACGGGAATTGATCTTATCCTGGGAATGGATTGGATGAAACAACACCGGCAGTGATTCAGTGTCAGGGGAAATCTGTGGTTGTGACATCACTCAATGGAGATAGAATCAGTTGAAGTAGTAGTGCAAGCTCACCTCTGACCCACAAAGAATCAGCTAGATGGTGAAGTCAATGAACGAGATCATGTCGTGGAGGAGTTCCCGGATGTCTTCCCCGATGACTTGCCAGGTATGCCACCTGACCGAGACATTGAATTCATTATTGAATTATTATCCTGAACTCGCACCAATAGCTAAACGTCCATATAGAATGGTAGTTAATGAAAGAGAAGAGGATCTCGAGAAAGGCTTATCCCCAACTGCTTTGAGTAAGCAATCACCCGAATCTCGAGGACGAGATTCATCTTAAGGGGGTAGATTTGTAACACCCAAAATATTTCATTCTTTTAAATTAAGTAAATTTGATTTAATTATGTTATTAAGTGTGCACTCAATTATAGGAAATTAATAATTTTGGGGAATTAAAATAAATTATAAGATTTGAAACTTTTGATGCATACATGTCACTTGCACTATTTATTCATGTGATGATTTTTCTTAAATTAGTGTTCAAATGAGTTCAAAAATAATTTGAAAATGCTTTTGGGAAAATTTGTTGGAAAATAAAAGGAAAATGATTTTCTCCTCCCTTCCTCATTTTCGCCCGCATGGCCTTTTTTTTCCCACGCTGTGCGCTCACTCTCCTCTCCCTCTTCCCTTTCTGCCCGCTTGCCATGGCCCACCCAGCGCTTCCCTAGTTCTCGGCCCAAAGAACATTAGCGCAAATTGACAAGCTCACAGCCGGCAACCACCACGCCCAGCCAGGCCACGACGCCTGGCCCCACCTGCCGGCGCATTCCCCTTCCTCACAGTGAGCTCGGCAACCGCCAGCGCCAAGCGTTTAAGCAACCGCCACCACGCCTGCATCGTGGGAGCGATCCCCTCGCGCCCGGCCACACAAATAGGAGCCGAGCCCCCCCAAGACTCCCTACTCTCCCCACTCCATTTTCTCTCTGCGTTCACGCCTCGGAGGCCCTACAACCGTCAGACGGAAGAGCTCCGCGCCACCGCCCTCACTCTCCTCCGCGTGAAACGCCGTCCCCGAGTCGCGTTCGTCTCCGTTTGAAGTCACGGTGAGCTTCGCCGTCCTCCCCTCTATCTCCCGATGCCTCCGGATTTCCGAACCGTGGCCCCTAGCCCCTGAACCGAGCGCTCCGGCATGTCCTTGTTGGCCGCCATATGGCTGCGCCATGCCGTGGGTTGTCACATCATCTTGCCGCCATGGCGCCCTTTCTCTCTCCTCCCATCTGCTCCGGGCCGTCCGATCTTGATCTAACGGCCACTGCTAATGATACCCCTTCAGCGGGTGGTTTTGCTAAAGAGCCCTCCTGTAGATTCAAGTAATAGAACCCGCATTCCAAAGCGCATTCCCCTATTACGCATTCTTGTTTTGAAAGCGTAAAGTTCATCGGCTTAAGTCAAAAGTACGCTTTCAAAGATTTACGAAATGCCATTTGAACTGCTTTCGCTTATAAAATTGTCGTTTTAGCTCGAATTGATCCATTCAAATCGCGTTAGCTTCGTAATTTCATAAGCTACATGTTAGAACTACTGTTAGTCAAGTTTGGAACTTTTTAATTTCATGATTAGATTTAATTAAATATATGGCTATAGGAAAACCGCTTAAATCATAACTTTCGCATTTTAGCTCCGTTTTTCGTGAACTTCGCGTTGACGTGATCGTAGCGAGACGTAGAATATGTTTACAAATATTTTATCTTGTTTTCAATACTGTTGGTGTACTGTTCTAATGATAGGAATGTTTGCTTTCCATGAATGCTTTTGGAATGTTGTATGTTGCCGTGTTGGTCGCGTTCAGACGGTGAGGAAAACGTTGGAGACCAAGAACTCTTCGACGACCAGCAGGACCAGCATGAGTTTGTGAACCAAGGCAAGTATAACATGGGCCTTCCTTGATGTCCTATTTCACTTTAATCAATTACTCATTTGCATGTGTCTAATTTTGATACCCGTAAGGACATCCTAGTGATTGTTTATCCTGTTCCTTGTCTCCTATGGGTTAAATGCATATGGGTAGATTGCTAGTGCTCTAACTGAACTTGATATACCTGTTGATGAATGATACTATGGAACAAAGTGAGTAACATGATTTATAACAACTGTTCCATAGGGCGAAAGTGCAAATGACCTTTGTTCATGTTGATCCCGGCCCTCCATAAGGACTTATCTGTCGGCAAAAGCTGGGACTGACAGTGCAACCGGAAGAGTCATATGGCTCTGACTTTAGCTCAGTAATAGGACCTTTTCTAGCTAGTTAGAGGTTACCTTTTTGGCGCAAATGGGGCTTGCCACGTTGGGTATAGGGCTGCCTCTGTTCCTATGTGTATAGCCGCGATGGATATGTGCCATAGGAAAGGGGGGTTCCTACATCTGCCTGCCAAGGAAACCTAGCGGCCCTAACTTATTAGGGAAACCTATGAAATGGCTTCATAGTGTACCCTGCCCGCTCACCTTGGAAGTGACATGGGAGTAATTAACCCGGGCATATGGGGATCACGACTCGCGGTGAATGTGCACCACCTCTGCAGAGGGTAACAAACTGTTATAACAGCCGTGCTCACGGTTACGAGCGGCCCGGAAAACTCATAGAATAACTGGATACTTGATGATGATCTTATAAAGTTGTTTAGTGATGATATATGGTACATATGACTCCAATATATGTTCTTATGGGAATTAAATGGGAGATTAAGCATAACTTGATAATACTTGAGAATAAAAGCTTGACCTATTAAAAATGCTAACTGCAGTTAACCAGAGTCTAACCTTTTGAACTTCATAACCCCATGTTAGCTTGCTAAGTACGGAATGTACTTCCACTTGTTTATTTTCTTTACTTGGATAAAAATCCCGGATGGGTAACAGATGACAACGGGTATGAGGATTTCCCGGAGGATTATTAGGCTTGTGGTCAACCAGTTGACCTTCCCTGTGATGACGGCCACGAGAGTTTTATTATCTTTTTAATATTTCGCTGTGATGTATAAGACTAAGTTTTATTATAACTCTGATGTATGAGATACCGTGATGATACTTTATGTAATTTGTCAGCTTGTGTGTGTGATTGATTCCTGGGCACACACGAGTTTTGTGCATTCAATTTTATCCTTAAAATTGGGTGTGACAAAACCATGTCAACATCAAGTGGTTTGAAAATATTAAATTTCAAATTGAAAATCCATCAGCTTAAAACAATATCTTGGGAATATAAATGGTTTCAAATAAAAAACTTCTCAACTACAAAGTTGTAGATCGCGTCGAGAATTTTGATAAATTTGTCTTCGTTTGTGTTTATATGAAAAAGTTATTAATTACTTTTAGATATAACTATTTATAGAAACAAGACATCTTAAGACGTCCACCTCTGGAATGTATTTTAGAGATGCATGCTTAGAATCAAGGCCACTATTAATATTGATTTCCTGTAAAATCGATTTATAGATACTGGTATTCTAAGGCGACCGTCTCTATTAATCGATGATTTTGAAGCCTTAGGAGGTCCGCCTCTATAAATGATTTTCCAAGGTGAGCATTTTCCTGAAGGCCCTGACCATTTACGGAGGTTGTATCTAGGTGTGCCCGTCTCCATTAACTAGAGAGGTTTTCTCCTAAAATTATTTTCCAAGTAGTGTACGTGGGCAGGTCGACTTCCTATGTCAAAAGGTCTCCGTTAATGGGCTATTTTCGCTGACCACCACTTTTAATACTTTATAAAAAAAAACTAAAAAAGATTGCTCTTTATAGGTTTCAAACCCATGATATCTAGCCTGACGTGACATTTGAACTGCAGTACACAGTCAACTGTGATTGAGTATATGATGCTATTCTTTTGTATTAACATTTGGTAATACTATATTGAATATTTTAATTGCTAAACGATCTCAAATGAAAAGAGTTCCTACTAAATGTTTTAGATCTTCTCAGGAACTACAACTTTGGTATAGGCCATGTCTCCCTCGGAGATGTTTTTAGAAATCCTGAAAATAAAAATAACAAAATAAGAGAACTCAAAATGAACATTTCAAATTCTAAATGACTTCAAATAAAAACCTACTCAATTGTACATTGCGCCGACAACTACATTTTTGGTATAGACCATGCAACATTTGAGGTTCTTTGAAAACCTATAATTTTTAATTTCACAATCAAAGAATTTGAAACACATATTTTGGTCTCCGGACACATACTTTGACCACTGCAATTTTCGTATTGTTTAGCATAGATGGCCATCCTTTTAAGAGGGGCAAAATTGCTTGGATTTCGGTCATCATGTGCCACTTGAGATAACTAACATTGCATGCATTGCTAGGATTGAGCAGTGTGGAAAGGTGCAAGTGAAAAGCTTTTCAAAATGGTTTTAAAAATGCTAACTCGGTGCTTAGATGTCTGGCAAAACATTTGAGAGTTGGCACGCTTACGAAGAGGTGAAGTTGTGCTGCCGGTTGTGCTCTTTCAGCACTCACCGGACGTGTCCGATGTGCCTACGGAATTGGGTACCGGACACATCGGTTGTGCGCTAACTGTTGTGAAGTTTTCAGCCTAGCACCTTGCCTTCCGATGTGCACTGGACATGTGCTCTGGACATGTCCTGTGCATTGGACTTTTGCACCGGATAGCAACTCCAGAGAGGGTGTTTTAGGTGCGTTTTGGGATGTTCGTGTGCACCGGACCTGTCCTATGTTACACCAGACATGTGCACCGGATAGGAGTTCCAGAGAGCATGTTGTGGTGTGTTTTGGGTTGTTGTGAGCACCGGATGTGTTCGTGTGCACCGGACATGTGTCCGGGTAATGGCTATTTTTCCATCCATTGAATATAGCAGTTGGGGCTATTCGTGTGAAATCGTGGTGTACCGGACATATCTAGTGCATCCACAGACTAGGCAACTTTTGCCCAACGCCTAGTTGGCCCTTGGGCTATAAAAGGAGAGTGCGGCCGGCCTTGGTTGGTTCTTAGCACCCTTGGGACTTAGTGGCTATGCTTACGGAGTGCTAGAGAACCCTCTAACTCATTTGTGCTTGCGGAGATCGCATCCGATTTTGAGTGATCGCTAGTGCGTTGTATTGAGAGATTGCAAGGTGTGGCACTACGTGATTGATCTACAAGCCGGTAGTCCTTGTTACTCTCGGTAGTTGCCACCTCCTAGGCAGCGTGGTGGTTTGTGGTCTCTATTATATTGTGAAGCCTACATGAAGTTGTACAGGGCTCCGGAGAAGGCATTGTGAACGGTACTGTGCACACCCCATATCGAAGAGCAACACTAGTAGAGCGGGTGCGAAGAGCGCCAAGTGGTCCGGCCGGATCAAAGTGATAGAGCTCACACGAGCAATACTTGTATGGAGAGTGTTGTGTGCTTGCGGGCCACCACTAGCAAGAGGATCAACGGCAACCTTGGGCTTGCCTCAACAGGGATTAAATGGTTGGCAAACCACTGAACCTCAGGATAAAAATCTTTGTGCCAAACTTGTTCTTCCCGTTGGTTTGCAATTCCCTTCATCACTAACTTGTATTTACTTATTGATACTTGCGCTAGTGAGTAGTGGTCACTCTTGTGTTGTTAGTTTGCTTGTGTAGCAAAGTAGTAGCTCTCTTCTGCTAGTTAGCTTGAGTAGCTTAGTAGCCTTGCTTAACTTGTGTAGATAAGTTCTTTATCTCTCTAGTTTAGCTTGTGTAGCTTTGCTAGTTGAGTAGTGCTAGCGTGGCTTAGGCTTTGTGCGCTTTGTTCAATATTATGAGTAGGAGCTCCCGGGTGTGCGTTGTTGTACTAGTTGCATATGTTTGTGTGACCTTGCATATTAGACTTGTGTAGGTGAGCACTCTCTAGCTCGGCACCTTGGTTGTTTTTCTAGGATCTTTTGTAAGGTGCTTGTGAACATATAGATAGAGGGGCGTAGTCAAAGATAGACTGACTAGTTCCATAGCCACTAAGTCGCCGGATGGTTGCGCGTCTTAAACAATTAGCAACGACAACACTATAGTTGCCGGACGAAATATGGAGGGGCCGCAAGTAATTAGGGCTAGCGGGTGTGTCGTCCAAATAGTAAAGAGAAGGACGTACGTACGGATGGTTTACATCAACCACGAAGGGGTTAATAATCATCCGACATCGGTGCAGACCCTAGTGTCCAAGCTTGTCAACTTCTTACCGCGATTCCATACAACTAGTTAACAATCATGCATGCTACACGTATGATGTGCATGATTATATATACGTTATAGATGGTTTATGGGTCCACAGAGCGCGCTTTCGCATGGAAATGTCACAAAGATAGCTAGCTAGTAGACTAGTAGTGCAGTGTCTTTTTTTGAACTTATATATAGTAGTGCAGTGTCACGTCACCACCATGAATACACGACGTCGATGCAAGCTGGCGCTTACTCCACCCATTCTCTGCATGCAGCCGGCCATGATGATACGATCCACTGTACTAGCAAGCACCAAGTTGGGGAGAGGGGAGACCCGGCCCGGAAGCCGAGTTGTACGTGGTCGGTCGTCGTCGCCTCGGACGTCAATCTAAGGAAGCAGCCCAGCTAGTTGGACCCAGTGAGCCGAGTCGTCGTCTCGTCGTCGTCGTCGTGGTGTCCGTCTCGTCCGTTGTTAGTTTACAAGTAGGCCGGCAAAGCTGTTGTCGTGGTAGTACAGTGCAGGGCAGGTCGTGGCACATCGGATTGGGAGGCTAGCTGTCAATAGTACTGCTCGCTGGCAACGTCCACACACCTCTTGCTCTTTTCTATTTTCGTACAGCCTCCGACCCCTCCATGTGTGTCCGGATTGAGTTTTGAGTAATGCCGGTTGTAAACTCAGGAGGCCATCTAGTGTCATTTCGTAATAACTTGGTCTGATTCCACTTTTCTAAGGACGAACCTAAATTTTTTTTCCATTATTATCTAGAAATGTACGTGCGCCTGCACCATTGCTGCTACCTCTTGCTGCAGTACGGTATATATGTTTTTTATTGTTCATTAATTAATATTATCTCGTCTACTTTACATTGTTGATCCCATCATGTTATTATATATTGTAGCCCATAGCTACAATATATTAGTCCATAGCTAGCTACAGAATAAGCTATACCTGCACGTCGCGACCTGACCGGGGGCACCAGATCCACCCGACACATGCAGCTCCCGTATTTACAGCACCGTATTTATAGCCGAAGTCAATTGATAGACTCGACCGAGCAAACATCGCACTACCATTCGAAATCTTCAATTACTTCCTTTTTTTCGTGCAGAAGAAACATCGCAACCGGACCCGGCCTCCTGATTCTGCCGCCGCCGACGGGCATGCCTCGAGCGATGCTGCGTAGCCGGCTACCCAGCACGTTCATAGCGACTCATGAGTTTCAACCGTGCACACACATGGTTGATTGGATCGAGTCGCATTGCTGCGCGGCCGCCGGCCACCATCGCGAACGAGGATGCGCGCCTTGTTTCCTGTGAATTCCGAAGGTATGCATGTGTATATCTATTGTTATTCATCAATCTCGATTAAAAGATTAGTTTCTAATTGGCCATCCGGCGATTCGAGGCTTCCAAGCCATGCGAATGTTCCTGATGCAGACTCCTCTCCTTGCGTCCTCATGCGAACATCCGATACTCATGATGCCACGTGATCTGGCTGCGAACAGCGGCGTCGATCGATGATCAATTGATTCAGAATCTTTCTCTCCGTGCACGGGCACATTTGTTAGATCGGCTATGCGAGAACGGCGCCAAATCGGCAATGATAATCCCCATGTGTTTTATTTTTCTCCCGATCCAGAATTCTTGTCTCCGTGCATGTGCAAGGAACGGATCAATATCCAGGTGAGATAGCCCATATCGGCAACAATAATCCCCATGTGTTTTATTATTTCTTTTTGTTTTGATCTGAAGCAGATGCGTGATTGAGTTCACAATTTTCCAGCCGGTGCCATCCAAACGCTGGGAAGAAGCTGCCTGCTCGTGTCTTCACTGCACATCCCCATCAGGCTAGCGGAGATAGGCGAGGTGATTTATCTCGTCCATGTATATTTTGTCTTCCCTGCACAAACTCTTGATCTGATTAGGCATCTCAAACTAGGCTGCCTGCACGCTGTTGATCTAATTAGTTATGTCAAACTAGGCTGCCTGCACGCTGTTGATCTAATTAGTTATCTCAAACTAGGCTGCGTATGTTTCTAGTATGATTCTAGCAAATTTAGGTAGTGACTGGTGTTCCTGTTGTCAACCCAATTTGTGCGGGTCCAAATAGTTGAATGCCATGTCCATTGTTTAGTAAAATATCTAATTTCCTACTGCAAAATTCTCGTACTTATTTGTATCCAATAAATCATATACATCAATCTCATGCTAAGCATTGATGTCCTATGATAGTTTTGAAGTACGATGTAACTTACACTGATGGTAAATTTGATCGTTCTTATTAATTTTGTCATCATCAATCATAGTACAAAATATTCATAGTATTCTTGTAAATACTTACTTCATAGTACACATTTCTCGTAAATATAAATGTACCTATGTTGAGGTAACATAATAGAAAATTCTCATAAATATTCTTAGTGCAAATTCTCGTAAATATTCTTAGTATAAAATATTTGTAGTATTATTGTAAATGCTTATATTCATAATACATGTTTCTAGTAAATATCAGTGTAAGTTATGTCGGAATAATACAATACAAAATTCGCGTAAATATTCTTAGTGCAAAATATTCATGGTATTCTAGTAGATATCTACATTCATAGTACACATATCTCGTAAATATCAGTGTAAGTTATGTCTGAGCAATATAATAAAAAAATTATCATAAATATCGATGTTTTTCTAAGGCTTATTTATTTATCTGATTAGCCATGATGCCATGATGCATTGGGGTTTCATCTTCGTGTTGTTGCTTTATCTACTCAATGATAGTCGTTGGGCCTTTGAACAATCTGAAACCAAATATGTTGATATGTGTCAACACAGAATTTCGTCCTGTGCCGAGGACACACGCAGCAAGCCGGAAGGGTCCGCTCGATGGAGCAGATCCGCCTAGCTTCAGCGCAAGGGTGGTCGATCCTGCGCAATCCTCACGAGACGTGCTAGTCATTTTGACCCTGCAATTGACAAGGAAAGAAAGCTTATCAAGATTATATGAACGTGCTTGCGTGTTGCCGCACAGTCCGAATGTGTGGCTCGAGAGCCGATATGAGAGGAAATCGACTAAATAGTCGATTCCAAAGATATTCATAAGAATAAATCGATTAAAGTTCATGGAGTTGTGTAAGAAGAATCGGTTATCATTCAGGATAAACATCATTCGAGCAAAAAATAATAAAATGCAATAAGATATCAACGATGATCGGTTTAAACTAAGCCAACGATTACAAGTAACCAAACCCCTTTTTATATAAAGAAACAATTCAATACCACTTAATCATTTAATAAAGATAAATCTAATAAACACGTTAGATCTTATCTATCGCCATGACCAATGGGGCATGAGGCAGAATCATGCAGACGAGAAACAACAATAGACTCGACGACCCTAACTCATTACTAATATCAGTGGGGCATGAGACAAAATCATGCAGGCCATAATACAATAATAAGATCATGGGGTTAACATATCTTTTAACTTATCTCTCCTTCAATGGTCTCGTAATGTGAACTGTTCGTGAGAACGCTCGATATCGGCTAAACAACCGATTCAGGCATAGCGCACAGTTAAGGTCATGCCTTCTTAGGAACGGATCTATCAACTAACGATCCCCACTCCACGGTGCTAATAGTGGGGTGAGAGGAAAAATCCCACAGGCTGTGATAACGGGCCATAGAACGGTTCTCGCTAACCGATAGATCTACTCAAGATCGAACATGCCTTAACCGCACGCTATGCACGATTAAGATTGATATAAAACAGCCGATAAAAACATAACTCATCGTTTAAGATGTAGATTAGATCAGTTTTAGATTGGCAAACGATGGGTTAAATAAGATATAAGGCCAATCTAGATCAATCTCAATCGGGCACAGTGATATTGCTATAATTAGATAAACAATGAAAGCAATATGCAATATCGGTAACTTAATGAATCTACCGTAGACGCGCCATTCAAAGGTAGAGCTGATAACTTGACCTTGATCTAGTTCAAGCAGTGGTGTGTGAGGCAGAATCACACATGTCATACTTGAACTAGGCAAGAGTCGATAACTAGCCTATACCAGAGTTGCAGTGGGGGTCGACCGGATCGATGCGCCATACTGAACAGAGGTATAGACCATGACGATACTTACGCACAAGCGGTGGAGGTCGACCGGATCGATCAAATTGCATTTCATTGAAGAACTCACCGAGATCTACTCTACTCCTACTCCTAAGGGGTGGCGGAGCGAAAAAAAGTAATTGACTTGTATTTGATTGATTGGTTGTCCTTTTTACAATGGCCGGGGTTTGATATTTATACCCGGGACCTGCGTATGACTCATATCTAAGCACGACTCATCACAAATTTTGACTCTAAAGAAAACATTCCTAATTTAAGATAACTTGGACGCTAATCTTTCCCTTTTTGTAGAGTCCTACATGTTTTCGTCCTAGCGTCGAGCGTAGCCTCTGTCGTCATCCACGGGCTTTGACCGAAGAAAATCGATTCTAGTGCTGCATCCGAATCATATGATTTCGATCTTCACGCAATTGATCCTTTGCTGACATGATCCTGGGAGCTCTCGAACCTCTGAAATCCTTCTTCCAAATTCTGGTGTAAACACATGCCCCCCAATTTTGGGATAAAAGTAATTTTATTCCAAAATTATCACGTCTTCATTTGTGATGGGCCTGTAGTCACGGGTAGAGAATCTTGGTCTGGGGTCTACTATCTATCGCCGTCTATGTCAACTCATGAACCCATGCTTCACAACTTTAACGAGAGCATCGTTGCTTCACGGGCACTTGGATTCATCCTTCCAATCCAGCTATAAATGCCTATCCGATCCCAGCAAGAGCAACTCGACGATTCAGCTGTGTTCCTCTTCTTCCTGCCCTCTCGAGCTCTGACTTCACTGGACCCTCCATGGCTCACCCTTCTGCTATGAAGATCTTGAGTGGTTAGAAGAATTATTATGCATAGGGTGATTGTGTCGCTCATTCTAGCGCCATGTCGAGCAAGAGGATCAGCTATTGCGGCTAGAAGAAGTCTTGTGATATTACCACCTGAGTCTTCTCTCCATGCTCGCAAAGCTGTTCTAGTGTTTGCAAGGGCTAAAATGTGTGGACACCTTTTCCTTGTTCGCTTCACTAAACGCCTACCGGGAGAGCCACATGCTTCTTTCCCATAGTTCCCAATCACCGAGAAACCGACTAGGCGTCTATTAAGCGGGCGGCCTTCCCCCTTCTTCTGGTATAATTTTAATTAACTAGCCGATGTGACTTGGGTCATGATGACCTTCGGCCTTGTGGGGACCCGGACTCCCTTCAATCCAAGGAAGCCTTTGTGGGTTGATTTCTGGTTAATGTAAACTCTTGGTACCCATCCCACGACGTTTTGCAATCTAGGGAAACGATCAGCCCGAATCTGTGATCCCCTCGTAATCTATCCCCTGGATTTCCAGAGCACCGATCCATTTCCGTAGTTGTTTCTGTTTCTACACCCTCAGCGAGATCTATCTCCTTGCTTCCTTAGGCTATATATTCAGGCCATGACTGGGGCTCGAAACTATCTGCCTCACCTCAAAGCCTTCTGCGTCTTTAGTATAGTTCCCTCTCTTCTGTAGGTTTAAGATCATAGAGAACAGCAAGAGGCCTGCTGAGGAGGCTCTTAACGGGTCTGCATTATCGCGCCAGCGCCTTTATCGCCGAGAAGGTGCTACCCGGGATATCTCTATCGTCCTGGAACACGGGGCCGATCCGTTTCAGCCTTTGGGGCCATCTTTAACACCGACTCGACTCCAACTTTCCTGTTATCCGAGGAGACAGATCGATAATGACAATCTAATCGCCTCTATTGATCGGACTGATCAAAACCTGGCCAACTGTCTCTCCCTCACGGAGTCGGCTCTGGCCATGGTTCAAATTCGGTCGTCCTCTGAGGCCGGTTTGAGGGAACGGCTGGCCAGGGCTGAAGCCAGAATCACAGGTGATGCGGCTATCACAATCTCCTTAGCTTTTCTTCGCTTTGCCTTCGAGATTTTCTGATCATTCCTTCCTTTGAATTTTAGATCTCACTGCTCAGTTGGAAAGCCTTCGATCAGCCGCAGACCATGCGGTGGGATTCGTCAATGCCAGGGGCGCTGTTCTGATAGCCCGTTTGTATGACATCCCAGATCGCGTTAGGGAGGTTGCTCTCCATGGTGTCCGCCATGGCGCTGCCATAGCGTTGGTCACTACACAAGCCCGCTCTGGCTACAATCTTCAGCTCCTTTCTCATAGTTTCCCGGATGCAGTGCCCCCCAGGGATCATGAGCGTTTGATTGAGGAATTCTCTAGCGCCGCCAACTCTGCAGCTTTCAATACTTTGGCCGATGATGTAGTGAGCAAATTGTTTCGTAGCTTGTAACAAGTGATTTTTGAGCAAACAATTCCCTCGTCTTGAATGATTTTTCTTTGTTCTGTATTTCATATTGTGCGTATTACTTCACCCATGTTTGCTTTCCTCCTATAGGCAATACGCATCGTAACGGCTTTTGTCCCTTCGGGTTCATTTTTTGCACTGGAGGCAATACCTTTCTGATATCGGCTATTAGAGCTGTCGACCGAACAAATCGGCTATTTAAGTGTTAATCCAAACGCTGGGGTAATATTTCTTTAGATATTTCCCATTGATTGCTCGGCCGAACTCTTCCTCTCCTCCTAGTGTCTCTAGAATATACGCATTACCAGACGCACAACGTTTGATCCGATAAGGCCATTCCAATTGGGTGACCACTTGCTAAAATTGCTGTCCTTTGACCTGATCGGTAATTTTACCTTCCAGACCAAATCTCCCTTGAAAAATTGTTTATTCTTGACCTTTTTATTGTAATATTTCATGACCCTCAGTTTATTGGCTTCAATATTCTCAAGAGCACGCAGCCGAAGGCAACTTAAGCCTTCTAAGCCATCCATCATAAGATTTTTGTAGACTTCGGCTGTCAAATCGTTCTGTAACATAACGCGTCTCGATCCAGTCTGAACTTCCCAAGGAAGGACTGCGTTATGGCCATACACAAGTTAATAAGGTGATGTTTTAATTGACCCATGACAGGCCATCCTGTATGCCCATAATGCCTCATTAAGCGTCGAATGCTACTTCCTTGGCTGTTCCTCAATTTTCTTCTTGATCAGCTTAATCATAATTTGATTGGACGCCTCTGCCTTACCATTAGCCTGAGCATAGTAAGGAGACAAATTTAGCAGCTTGATCCCCATACTGGCAGCAAAATCTCCGAACTCCTCTGATGTGAACATGGTCCCTTGATCGGTAGTGATGGTTTGAGGAATCCCAAAACGATACACGATATGTTCCTTGACAAAATCAGCCATGTTTTTTGAAGTTACCGTTTTCAGGGGAACTGCCTCAACCCACTTGGTCAAGTAATCTGTTGCTACCAAAATGAACTTATGCCCCTTGCTTGAGGGTGCAAAGATCTGACCAATCAAATCGATTCCCTAGCCCCAAAATGGCCATGGCTTGATTATTGGGTTCATGGCCGATGCAGGCGATTTCTGGACATTACCAAAACACTGACAGTCCTGGCATCCTTTGTAGTATTCAAAACAGTCTTCTAATATTATTGGCCAGAAACATCCAGTTCTGCGAATAATCTATTTCATCTTATAAGCCGATTGATGAGCCCCACATATCCCTTCATGCACTTCGCCCATCAAAACCTTGGCTTCTTCTTGATTCTGCATTTGAGTAAAGCCCATTGATGGTTTTATAATACATACCGGTCATCCAAAAAACATACTTAGTCGATTTATACATTAGTTTTCTGGTAACTTTCTGTGATGGATTTCTGAGGTAGTCGACCAACTCAACTCTCCAATCATTGTCCGAGGCTTCATTATTCAGGATTTTTTGAACCACTCGATAACCTGATGCACTTTGAGCCAAACGATTGGCTTCTTGATTCTCAAGCCTCGGAATATGTTGAAATGAGACATGAGGAAATTCCCTGAGCAACCTTTGGCATTCATCATAATATCTCCTCAGAGTATCCTCTTTGCACTCATACAGGCCGATCAACTGATTAATAATTAACCGTGAGTCTCCAAATATTTCAATCGCTTCGGCCTTTACCTCATGAAGAAGTTGAATCCCTCTGAGAATAGCCTCATATTCTGCTTGATTGTTGGTGACCATTGGTTCAGTTGGAAAAGCAAACTCAAAATTTGCCCCGCGAGGCGAAATAATAACAATACCAATGCCACCACCTTGCTTACATGATGAACCATCAAAGAATAACGTCCAGGGTACCGGCTCTACATGATTCATGCTTGGCTTATGATGCTGGGTGACGAAATCAGCTATTACCTGCCCTTTAACTGCTTTAGCCGATTCGTACCTCAAGTCAAATTCTGACAGTGCGAGAATCCACTTTCCCACTCTCCCATTTAGTATCGGCATCGATAACATGTGTTTGATCACATCAGCCTTGGAAACAACCGTGCACTTGGTCGATAACAAGTAATGCCGCAACTTGGTGCAAGAGAAGTATAAGCACAAGCATAACTTTTCAGTGGGGGAATATCTTGTTTCTGGATCTAAAAGTCTCCTACTCAGATAAAAAACCACTCGCTATTTTCCTTCAAATTCTTGTATCAGGGCCGATCCAATTGTTTGGTCGTCGGCCGATATATACAACTTGAAAGGTTTACTTTGTTGAGGAGGGACCAGCATGGGTGGATGTTTCATATATTCCTTTATCTTCTCAAACGCCTTCTGTTGTATGTCACCCCATTTAAATTCTTGATCATTCTTTAGTTTCAACAAGGGAGAAAACGGCAGAACCCTTTTCGACAAATTCGAAATAAACCTTCTGATGAAATTAATCTTGCCAAGCAAAAACTGCAACTCTGTCTTAGTAGTTGGGGGTACTGTGTCGTCGATTGCTTTCATGCTCTTCTGACCAACTTCGATTCCTCTCTCGTGGACCATAAAACCCAAGAATTGTCCAGCTGACACTCCAAAAGCACACTTATTGGGATTCAATTTTAGACCATGTTTTCTCGTGCATTCCAGAGTCTCCCGCAAATCAGCTAGATGCTCTTTGTATCCTTTTGATTTTACCATCACATCATCGATGTAGATCTCAACAATTCTGCCGATCAACTTATGAAAGATATAATTCATTGCCCTTTGATAAGTGGCACCAGCATTCTTTAGACCGAAGGTCATCACAACCCACTCGAACAAGCCGATTGCGCCGGGGCACCTGAAAGCGGTTTTCGCTATGTCCTCCTCAGCCATGAAAATTTGATTATACCCTGCGTTACCATCCATGAAGCTAATAACCTTGTGCCCGGCTGCTGCATCTACTAACATATCGGCTATCGGCATCGGATAACTATCCATGGGCGTGGCTTTATTCAGATCTCTGAAATCAATGCAAACCCTTAGTTTTCCATTCTTCTTATACACAGGGACGACATTCGATATCCATTCTGCATATCGGCACGGTCGGATGAACTTTGCCTCCAAAGAGCCTTTTTTTAGTCTCCTTTTTAATATCATCAAGCACGTTCGGATTGAATCTCCTTGGAGCTTGCTTAAAGGGCCGATATCCAGGTTTGATTGGTAACTGATGTTCAACAATTAATCGGTCTAAACCAGGCATCTCGTAGTATTCCCAAGCAAAGCAATCTTTAAATTCTTTTAATAAATCAATTAATTCTCGCTTATACTCCGGATCCAATTTAGCACTTATGTACGTCGGCCTAGGTCTGTCTCCAGAACAAATGTCCACTTCCTCCAATTCATCGGCCGACGTGAAGTCATGTCCCAATTTACCATCTGTACCATCTATTGGATTATCCATTAAAACAAATCTTCAAAGCCGACTGCTTGGATCGGTTGTTGGCTCTCGCCATTGATTCTGGATTCTGATGGCAACAGAAAAGCCATTTGGATATTAGCCGATGGTTGCTTTCTATCAGCTATTTTCTTGGCGCGCCACACTTGATGTTTACCGGATCCTTGAGTCTATTCCAACTCTTTATTCCTTAGGCGCTGCACCCTTCTCTTCTGGCTTCTTGTCAATCCTCCGAGGCACCATTGGCTTTCCTGCCAGACATGCTCCCTTTGGTTGCTTCCTTCTTCATGATCAGCCCAGTCTTGGTTAACAACTCTTTTCCCCAGCCGATCATGAATACTTTCATTTTTTAAGCGCCAATCCATGTCATTATGATGATGTGAATCCTGGACATGGACAGACCGGCGGTTGATTTGAGACTGCCTAAATCCCTAATACTGATTGCTGCATTCTGGACAGTTATGTCTGGTAGGCAATTTCAAACCTTCGTTTCAGCAGTATCTGAAGAAAGGACAATTCCATTGTGATTCGGTCTGTCTCCTTTCATACCTCTCTTCTTCTAGTTGACGCTGGTATTCCTGATCCTCTAACCATTGCTAATAATTCTTTTCCTTCTGTCGCTGCCATTTATTCAACAAGATTCGGGATGTAACTCGCGGCCTTGTCGCTCCATCCTTTGACGTTTCCCCCTGTTCATATTGGCTCTTTTGCTGATCATGACATTTTCTAATCTCTCTGTATTCATCAGCCGATATTTGCATCTTGGGGTCAACTGTTCTAGCTTCTCTTGATTTGGCCGACGTGAGGACCTTAGTTTTTCCTTTGAATATCCCGACATCAACCATATTTTGATCTCCTAGGAAAGGATTATCATCAACTTTCATCCTTCAAGGCGTATCGAACTTGAGCCTCCCTTGCTGAATAGCCCTCTGTATATATGTTGCCGAAAAATCCTACACTCATTAGTGGAATGAGAAGTAGCATTATGGAACTTGCAGAACTTCTTATTCTTCAACTGTTCAGGGGGCAACATGACATGATTGTCCGGCAATTTGATCTGGCCCTTCTTAAGTAAGAAATCAAAGAGCTTGTCTGATTTTGTGACATCGAAGTCATAGCTCTCTTCAACTCCTCTTCCCCAAGGATTTGGCACCATTACCGTCTTCTTGCCCCAATTCCATTCAGCCATTACAAAGAACCTCTTCCTCTTCATCTTCATAGCCGTCGTCAATCGAATATAGATTATAAGCTTTGCCATCGTGGTACTCTTCTCGAATCGGGTATCTCTCACAGATACTCTAGAATTGGCTATTGAGTGTTGTTACTCGTTGAGCCAATTGACCCAAGTTGTCGAATTCTTGTCCTAGCAGCTTTTCTTTCCATATTGGCAGCATTCCTTGGACAGCTAAAGCAGCTAGCTGATCATCGGCCAAACTCAATGAGAAACACAAGTTCCTAGTTTCTCGAAATCTCTGAAGAAACTCAGTGCCCGATTCATTAGTCCTCTGTCTCATGGTTGTCAAATCGGTTATCTTCTTTTCTCCTGTCCCAATGTAAAAATATGTATGAAACTTCTTCTCTAGGTCAGCCCAGTTGGCAATGGAGTTGACTGGTAGGGACGAAAACCAAGTGAAAGCTGGCCCTAATAGGGATAAGGAGAAGAAACGAACTCGATGGGCATCCTCAACTGATACTTTGCCCCATTGTGTAAGATACCGACTGACATGCTCTGTCGTGCTTGTACTGTCTTGGCCAGTGAACTTGGCAAACTCTGGGAGCCTGTAATTTGTAGGAAGAGTGACCAAATCATACCACTCTAGATATGGGCATTTGTACGAAAAGGTCAACCCTTTTGGCTTCAGACCGAACTGATTCTTCATCATCTCGGTCACCTTCAGCATCAACTCGTCAGCTTGCGGATTTGGATTTCTTGGTACTTGCTGACCCATATGTAGATTGAAATCCCGCGTGCCCTAATATCCTGGATTTGATATCATCTGAAGAGTGTTATAATCTGTGCCATAGTGATACCCTTGTGGAATCTCGATCTGCTGGGTCCTCTGCTGGCTTGCTGCCTGGAGTCTCTGATTGTAGATATGAGGATCTATATTTCTACGGATCCTTTGAATCGATGGTGCTATTTTCTGATCCGACGACGGTATGTGGCCTGATGTGCCGAAATTAATCATCTAATTCTGATTCTGCCCCGCCGGCTGTTGCACATGCTGTATCGACGGTCCAGTATTGTACTGTGTCTGATTTGTAGTAGTATCTTGAGCTTGTTCAGATGAACCTTGAGGTGCCTGGACGTCGTTATTACCAGCTGGTGCTGCTCCTTGATGGCTGATACCGACTTGATTAGTCCCTTGGGTCGACGGATCTGGAATGTTGTAACAAGTCGATCCAACCTGACCAACTAGAATTCCATGAATCGCCTCTTTCATGGCGTTCTGAAATGCGTTAACGAAAGCTTTATTGCGGCTTGATAGGGCATCATGAACAGATTTGTCTATGGCTTCCGTAAAGAAACGCCTTTCTTCAGCTTCGACTATATCTGTCTGCCCATGTAGTAGAACTCTTGGTAGTGGAAATTTCTGAATAATGGTGCTGTCACGTGTTTTGGTGTAGGACAACAAACACTTCTTCTGAAATTCCTCTGTGGCTTTGTTGAAGGCATCCTTATCTTCATCAGGTAGGTCTTCATAATGTACCATAAGGATGTTGTCGTTATTGTGAACCGCCATGACGATTGTGGGGTCCCACTGGGCGTGCCAGAAACGTGTGTCGACATAGAATTTCGTCCTGTGCCAAGGACACACACAGCAAGCCGGAAGGGTTCGCTCGATGGAGCAGATCCGCCTAGCTTCAACGCAAGGGTGGTCGATCCTGCGTAATCCTCCCGAGACGTGCCAGTCAATTTGACCCTGTAACTGATAAGGAAAGAAAGCTTATCAGTAATTAAGGGCGAAACATGCCGGTGTTACCAGACAGTCCCGAATGTGCGGCTCTGAGAGCTGATATGAGAGGAAATCGACTAAATAGTCGATTCTAGCATATTCATAAGAATAAATCGATTAAAGTTCATGGGGTTATGTAAGAAGAATCAGTTATCATTCAGGATAAACATCATTCGAGCAAAAGTTTATCAAAGGCAATAAGATATCAACGATGATCGGTTTAAACTAAGCCAATGATTACAAGTAACCGAACCCCTTTTTATATAAAGAAACAATTCGACACCACTTAACCATTTAATAAAGATAAATCTAATGAACATGTTAGATGTTATCTATCGCCATGACCAGTGGGGTATGAGGCAGAATCATGCAGGCCGTAGAGACAACAATAGACTCGATGACCCTAACTCATTACTAATATCAGTGGGGCATGAGACAGAATCATGCAAGCCATAATACAATAATAAGATCGTGGGGCTAACATATCTTTCAACTTATCTCTACTTCAATGGTCTCATAATGTGAACTGTTCGTGAGAACGCTTGATATCGGCTAAACAGCCGATTCAGGCATAGCGCACATTTAAGGTCATGCCTTCTCAGGAACGGATCTATCAACTAACAGTCTCCACTCCACGGTGCTAACAGTGGGGTGAGAGGCAGAATCCCACAGGCTGTGATAACGGGCCATGGAACGGTTCTCGCTAACCGATAGATCTACTCAAGATCGAACATGCCTTAACCGCACGCTATGCATGATTAAGATTGATATAAAACAGCCGATAAAAACATAACTCATCGTTTAAGATGTAGATTAGATCAGTTTTAGATTGGCAAACGATGGGTTAAATAAGATATAAGGCCGATCCAGATCAATCTCAATCGGGCAGAGTGATATTGCTGTAATTAGATAAACAATGAAAGCAATAAGCAATATCGGTAACTTAATGAATCTACTAGAGACTGTCATTCAAAGGTAGAGCCGATAACTTGACCTTTATCTAGTTCAAGCAGTGCGGTGTGAGGCAGAATCACACAGGCCATACTTGAACTAGGCAAGAGTCGATATCTAGCGTATACCAGAGTCGCAGTGGGGGTCGACCAGATCGATGCAACCGCATTTAACAGAGGTATAGACTATGACAAGATTTACGGACAAGCAAAGAGAGGTCGACCGGATCGATGCAAACCGTATTCACCAAGAACTCGCCGAGATCTACTCTACTCCTACTCCTAAGGGGTGGCGGAGCCGAAAAAAAGTAATTGACTTGTATTTGATTGATTGGTTGTCGTTTTTACAATGGTCGGGTTTGATATTTATACCGGGACCTACGTCGACTCCTATCTAAGCACGACTCATCACAAATTTTGACTCTAAAGAAAATATTCCTAATTTAAGATAACTTGGACTCTAATATTTCCCTTTTGCAGAGTCCTACATGTTTTCGCCCCTGGCGCCGAGCGTAGCCTCTGTCGTCATCCGCGGGCGTTGTCCAAGAAAACCGATTCTAGTGCCGCATCCGAATCACCGGTTTCGATCTTAAAGCAATTGATCCTTTGCTAACATGATCCGGAGCTTTCAACCTCTGAAATCCTTCTTCCAAATTATGGTGTAAACAATATGATATCAAACTAAGTAACCTATATTAACATTGGTTAATTTTGGTAACCTAGAATTATGTTTGTCAGGTGGGATTTTTTAGTGCACTCAGCTGATGCAGGTTCAAAATTGATTTCTTCCTTTTGCAGGCTCGGGTCTCCAACTGCACAAATACAAAGTGTTCTCCAGCGACTTCAATTTCATTATTTATATCCAACATGTTGGCTTAGTTCGTTTCTGATCCGAAGCCATGGGAGATGTTCTAATGATTTAGAGCACAGTTTTTCTCACTCAATTTCTGGATGTAAATACATAATATAGTTGATGTTCCTATCAGTGTGCCATGTTAGATTGTGAACCTCTAGCTCGATTATTTTGTTGTATGTATATTTGCCTTAGTTCTCTGCTGTCTATATATGTATAACTTGTCAAACCTCAACTATAGACTGCAATACATTTGCATATTTGCATGGAGTATACATTCTAGTTAATAAGTCTGCAAAAAAAATCTAGTAAATATATTATTGTAACTACACTTGGGACAGAATGGCATAGATTCTAGTAAATAATTACTTAAAAATCTAGTAAATATTACTGTAACTAGTAAGGGCAGAAAGGCATAGGCTCTAGTACACAATTTGCAAATCTAGTAAACAGATTATCGTAAAAGAGGCAGCATAGATTCCAGTAAATCATTTAAAAATTATCATAAAACGTACATGGCAATCAGCCATGCAGCTCCATCACAGAACGTACATGCATGTACTTGGTCCAGTTACTATAATCACGGAACGTGAAAATTGCCTCTCCGGGATAGTGATTACAGTAATTAATTTGCAGTATTTAATGCTCATGTACGGAGTACCCTGTAGCTACCACCCTCATGCATACCATGATGGGCCGCCCGCCGGAAAATTAAAATGATATGTACAGTGGATCGACCATGTCCCGCGGCCCATATATCCAATAACCAAGCGCTTGCTTTGGGCTTTATTTACACTGGTACAGAGACGGCATTTACTCTCGGTGGAAAACTCCCTCTAGTCTCGGTTCCCCACCCGGGAGCAAGCATCCGGAATTAAAGGGGGTCCTTTAGTCCCAGGTCGGGAACCGGGACTAAAGGGGGACCTTTAGTCCCAGCGAGTAACACCAACCGGGACTAAAGGTGCCTCCTGACATGCCACAAGGCCGGCACCCTTTAGTCCTGGTTGGTAATACGAACCGGGACTAAAAGTTATTTTTTTTCTTTTTTCTTTTCTTTTCATTTTTTTGTTTTCTTTTCAAAATAAGTTTTCGAAGTCGTATTGTACGCTGTTAATAATACATTTATACGCGTGTATAGTATGTTTCGGTTCAAGCACAATGAACGTATTAAATGACACAATTCAAGCATAGAAATATATATATATATATATATATATATATCTGTGTGTGTGTGTGCGCGCGCGCATGCATGCATCATATATATATTTACATGTATGCATGCATATGTGTATTTTACATTATATTATTTCATGTGCATATATTACAAAAGATTGCATTACAGTTGTTGTGATATATAACAAGTTTCCTCTCATCCTCTAACTTGGCTTCCATGGCAGTGTTGGGTCGAAGTAGAACTCGCCCTTGGAATCAATGATCTGGTCATTAAAAAATCCGGCTATATATATAAAGACATAGTAACACAATCAATAATAATAATTAAATGAATATATAGTGTATTTTTAACGTACTTTGAGTCTCACTGTAGGAGTTCTTTGGGAGACCTCCTTGATAAACTTGCAAACATAGTAACCACAGTAGTTGTTCCCATGTTCCTGCCTCAGACACCACTTTACGAGAAAAAGATTTGTCATCCAATCTGGTGATCCGGTGAAAGCTATATGTTTAATTAATAAAGATGATGCGATTTAGGGGACTTACTTTCAAAGGGATTACATTCAGTGGCGCTTTGCATTTTTCCATGTGTTGCTTCTCAATAAAGGTTTTCCAAACACTGCCCAATAAAAAATTTGCCACATCATCAGATATAGTTAATCATCATGTTTGTGTGTATATATAGTTGCTAGAGATACCGAAATTACCTCTGGATAATATCTATCATATCTTGGTAGTCTTGTTGTGGTTTTCTCATCGAGTCATAGATTATCAAGTGACTTTTCACCGATCGATGTCCATCAATATCCAAAGATTGTTGCATGTGTTTATAGGATATAACGATAACACTCATTAATTAACTAGAATCAACATATGAGCCATTAAGGATGATCGACATTATTAACACTCATTTGAAGTTGTAGGAAAGAGTATATCCTTCTTGTGGCGTTGGTTCACTAAGAAGTTCATGAGGTTACTCTCTCAACTCGCACTTCCAATTAGGCTTTGGAGTAATCGGGTCTTTGAATACTATATGGGGATTAACAAAACCAATTTCATTGCAGCCTTTCTTTCTGCGCTCTGTCATTGTAAATCTGCATATATATAGTACTTGTTAGGATAATTTATATGCATATACACACATATGATGAGTTTAATAATAGATCGAAAGAATTATTACTTACAAGCAATAGCAGCTAATGATAACTTTGTCCAGAGAGGTCAGGTGGCATAGTTGATGAAATTCTGCAAAGTCAACATACATAACATCATCTAGTTCTGACACCAACGCAGAAGTCTCCACCGGTAGACGCCTGCATGTACCACTTGTTTAGCAGGTACATTTGCGTCCCCAGATCACCTAAGGCTTGAGGGTTGTATAGACTCTGGCCTAGTACAAATTTTTTCTTCCAAATATCAACCTCCGTTGCACTCTCAATGTTTCCATCACCAAACATCTGGTAAAGGTCGAGACCAGTCTCTTTAATAAATTAACCAAGGTGATCCAAATCGACATCTGGAGGTATGTTTGCCTGATGCATTAATCCTAAATTCGAACCATATTCATTACTAACAACTAGCGGGGGGACTGATTGGTGCGATTGTTGTCCGAGTTGTGCAACTCCTTTCCCTGCCCGCTTCTTTTTCTGTGCCGCCTCAATTGACTTGGTGAGAGTGCGGTCATAGTCCGTTAACGTTGCTTTGGACGGCTTACGAGATTCTCGTTGTTGTTGCTGGTAAGAAGCCACCTTTTTTCTTAGAATATCTGAAGCTACGAAGAAGTACGGTTTCTCCGGGTTTCTCCTTGCCTCTTGATCCTTTTTAAGTTTGTCATAGAATTTGGACATATCTTTTTTATATGCATCAGTTACTTCTTCCTTCTCTTCAGATATTATTTTGGGAATAGCCCTTGGTTTCACGGTGGCTTTCTTTGCGGGCGGGGACTAGTTCTTCATTTGCGGGGCTGGCCTCTTGCTAGTACTTGGCTTCTTGGTAGGCGGGGGCGGGGGAGACGTTGGAGACCTCCTTGGAGGTGGTGGCAGCGGCGTTGGAGACCTCCTTGGAGGTGGCGGCTACGGCGTTGGAGACCTCCTTGGAGATGGTGTGGATGCAGCCTCGCCTTCCAACACATTGTCATCGTACAGAGCACTATGATGATCTGGCGATTGAACAATTGGACTTAGGTTGGGGGAGGATCTGCTACAAAAAAATGAATGACATATTATTATGATCAGATTGTTAATTATTTAAGCCAATATAAATTAATGATGTAGTGTTTTCATCCGCACCTATGGTGAGGTAGTTCAGGAGGAGGTGGAGGCGACATCCCGGGAATGATGATGTAGCGCTTGCGCCATAGAATGAATGTCTTCTCTGCTTCTCCTAGAGTCTTCTCGCTATCACCTCCAGGAATGTCAAGAGGCAAATCACTAAAACCTTTTTCAGCTTTATCTACCGAGATGGTAGCATATCCTTCTTGGATTATATTTCCATGAATCCTTGGTGTCTTGGTTTGATCGATAGGATTAACAAGACCGATAGCCACCTTGATTGTGGAATTCCCCTTCGGAATGTGTAGCTCACACGATGTACAAGGTTCAGTGACGTCATCCACAGGGAAGCGTAGTCCTGTGTCCCCTTGATTTGGTACCTCCATGGAAGCGCAGCTGCTTTTCAACTTAGCACTCACTGATGTCTGCTTGCTTCCTGGCTCTGATGCCTGCTTGCTTGCACTCACTGCTATTTGCACTTGCCTTCTGATTTCCTCCTGCATTCTCACTTCAAGGTTTTTTTCCCGCTCCTGTGCTTCACGCACCGCTTCCTCCAACCTCTGGAGCCGTTGTGCCTCTTCTTCCTTCTTTCTCTGGCGGCTTCTGTAGGAAGGTCTGTCCTGAGGGAATCCATGCTCCCATGAGACACTTCCTTTGCCTCTAGTTCGGCCACCATGTTCAATAGTCCCGATGGCGTATGTCAGTTCATCCTTCTCTCTGTTGGGCCTGAACGCACCACTAGCAGTAGCTCTCTGAGCATAAAACAATCTTTCTGCTGCTTCTTGCAGTCTTGCGCCATAAACGCACTTCCCTGTCTCCTGGTCCAGTGTTCCCCCATGAGCGAAAAACCAATTCTTTGCACGCTCTCCCCACTCGAGTGATTCTGGTGTGATACCCTTGGCAAGAAGGTCTGCTTCCATTTTGTTCCACTTCTTAATGGCAGTCGGGTAGCCACCTGATCCCAAGTTATGGTGGTATGTCTTCTGTTGGGCATTACGTTGGTTCTTTATCACCCGACTCACACCCTCTTCCGACGTCTTGTACTGTACAAACTCATCCCAATAGGGCCTCTGCTTTGAGATCGGGCTTGGGACAGTGAAATCTGGTGATATGTTCTTGACATACGTTGTGTATAGGTGTTTCTTCCAAGTCTAAAACTGGGTGGCCATCTTCTTCATTGCCCAATCCCTAACTCGCTCCTTCAATTCATCACCATCTATTATATCATCATAACCATCTGTTTGGAGCGTGAAATGTTCCAAGACATCTTTCCAAATTAATGTCTTGTCACGATCGGAGACAAAACTGATATGAGGAGCATTGGTCTTCTTCTTCCATTCGCGGGTACTAATCGGGAGCCGGTTCCTTACAAGGTAACCACAGTGGTGCACGAATTTCGTTTTATTTGGCCCCCCTGGTTCACCTGTATCCACATTGAACTCCGAGATGATGAAGCGGCCCTCCAATGGCTTTTTGGGACCTTGAACATTTTTACTCTTCGTTGTAGTTGTTGATGTCGATTCAGAGGGCTACAAAACATAAACATTATTTTTAATGTCATGAGCACACATAAGACATATGATAATATATATAGCTAATAATAAAAAATATATACTTGGCCAATATCTTGTTGCTCATTTTGTTCAAGAGCTAAGTACTGACTCCCATCATCTGCATCCTCTTGCACGTTATTTTTAGCACCATCATCGCCGGCAACTTGAGTGCCAGTGTTGATCAAATTCATCATCAACTCCTCCTCATCCATGTTTCTCAGGTCGGCCATCTAGCTTCAAAAAACAAAACCAATATATAGTACGTCAAATCTTTGCTTACATGCGTAAAATCTACGAACAATATGCATTATTAAATCTTGCCCCTCGGTCACGGACGCAATTCGCCACACTAGGGCGAACTGTGTTGGTACTAGGGCGAATTAGGGCTATACATAAACGGCTGAGGGCGAATTGCGTCGGTGACTAGGGCGAACCACGTCGGTGACATCAACAACGCGGTTCGCCCTAGTCACCGACGCAATTCGCCCTAGTGTCATTGTTTAGCGCTAACGATAATGATAATATGAATGTTGATCGACTAGGCCGCGAGAGAGGGCGGTGTGATGAGAGTGGCGGTGCTCCGCTCCGCCGTATATATGTTTGTACACATGGGTGAACGAGGGCGGTGGTGCTCCGCCGTATAAACCCTAAACCCTAGGGCGAACAAGGGCGGCGGTGCTCCGCCGTATAAACCCAAAACCCTAGGGCGAACGAGGGCGGCGGTGCTCCCCCGTATACATAGAAACGCATGGGCGAACGAGGGTGGCGGTGCTCCGCGACGTATATATACATGCATATGAATACAAATGATGAAAACATATGGATCGCGATCGAGGACAAGGACGTACGGCAAGACGAGCGGCGTGGTCTCGACGTCGGCGTAGAGTGGGCCGGGGCGGTGGTCGGTGCAGCAGAGCGGGCCAGGCCATGTCGGCGCGGTGGCCGGCGTGCTGACGACGACGACGTGAGGCAGGCCGGCGTGCTGACGACGACGACGTGAGGCGGGCCGGGGCGGGGTCGGTGCGATGGAGGGCGTCGTCGGTGCGGAGCGGCCCGGCCCGGGACTGCGGTCAATGCGCTGGAGGGTGTGGCCCGCGCGTCGGGCCGGGGCTGTGATTAAAAGGAGTATATTATATATCATGCATGCATGTCCACATGTTTTTTTTTCTTTTTGCAAAACACAGTACAAACGTCAATATATAGCATTGCAAACTCTACTTTGAAAAGTAATTCAATTGCCTTGATTTACTATTTGAGAACATTTTATGAACAACCGTCAAAGTAAAATGCATAATAAGATGACATGAAAATAGGCATACAATTTTGGGATGGCCGGTCCAGTCTTAATGCATAATAAAATGCCACAAAATGGCAAGGCAATTTCTCAATTACATGTTTTGCAAAAAAATAAAAAAAATTGCACAACATCACCGTCAATCCTCTACTCGTTTTCCTCTACTATCCTTCAGCTCGCACGCCACCGCGCATCGGCCATCCCCCCATTCCCGGCCGCGAAACTCCATAGCCATGAGCAAGCCACACGGCACCGCGCCATCATCCTCACCACGGCCATGCGACCCAGCCATGCCCATACTACGACTGGCCGCTGAATGGCGAAACCCTAGGCACTAGGAGAGAAAGCCGAGAGAACTCACCTCACGAATACGGAGGCAGATCGACGGGGTCGCGCGGGTGCGCGCGGTGGAGGGCCGCACGAGGTCGTCAACGCGAGGTCGGCGGCGGCCGCACGAGGCGAGGTGCGGGCTCCGGTGTCACGGCGGCGGGCTGATGCGTATCGGAAGACGAATCGGCGGCGGCGCGAGGAATAAGAGAGAAAGGGTGGCGGTGTTCGACGAGGAAGAAGAGGAGGGGATCGATCTGCGCCAGGCACTAGCGCTTATATACCAGGGAGATTTACTCCCGGTGCCAGCCACCAGCCGGGAGGAAAGGTCCTTTACTCCCGGTGCGTATTACCAACCGGGAGTAAATGTATACCTTTACTCCCGGTTGGTAACACGCACCGGGAGCAAAGGTTTTTTTTGGCGGGCCACAAACCTGCAGCCCACCTTTACTTCGGGTGGGCTTCCCACCCGGGAGTAAAGGTGGGCTGCAGTTTCGTTTCCCGCGTGTTTTGAGCAAATTTTTTTAATAGAAATGCAATAGTCTTGTTAAATACATAGTAAATTAAATAAAAGGCATAAAATTATTTTGTTAAAAATATGGATTTTCTTTTTCTTTATTGCACATAGGAAAAATCTATAACCTAACTTTTTTTATTTTTTGTTATAATTATAAAACATAATGTAACTAATATTTATTATTTCGTTAATGCAAAAATGTAGTGTTTAATTAAAATTATTAAAACTATTGGTTTTGGACAGGAAATTTGTTTTCACATCATTTTAACGTTAATATTTTAATTTTTCATCACTCAATATCCTAATTTAACTTTTTGAGAGAGAAATCCCACCAAATCAAACATTGATTTAATTTGAAACACGACATAATAAACATCTGAATTCACAATTATTACATAATATCTCAAACACACACTACATTAAATCACTATATCATCAAGTGGGCACAGCAGTGAACTTCTTCTTTACGTATGTTCCTTAGTTATGATTGCGTCGTAACCATGGAGTGTCCTCATCATTTACCAAGATGCTAGGGTCTTTGTTCACTTTGAAGGGCAGAATTCGGTCATCATTTTCATAATCTTCTGACATGTCTGACTTATCCTCAATTCCCACGATGACTATTTTCCCTGAAAGAATTATGTGGCGCTTTGGCTCTTTGGTTGAGTCATTATCGTTTTTCCCTCTTTTTGGTTTGGTAGACATATCATTGACATAGAACACCTGATTCACATCCTTGCCAAGGACGAATGGTTCGTCTTTGTACCCAATATTACTAAGGTCTACTGTTGTCATTCCATACTCGTTGTCTACTGTTATCCCGCCTCCGGTCACCTTGACCCATTGGCACTTGAACAATGGGATCTTCAAAGTAGGTGCATATTCTAGTTCCCATATTTCATCTATGCGGCCATAATATGTCTGCTTATTCCCATTCGGGTCTGTGGCATCTATGCGGACACCACTATTTTGGTTGGTACTCCTTTTATCTTGGGCTACTATGTAGAATATGTTCCCATTTATCTCGTACCCTTTGTATATGACGATATGCCATAATGGTTGCATAGCCAATAAATACAGTTGCTCATGGATGCTCTCATCACCTTGACATTTTTTTCGCAACCAACCGTCGAAAGTTTCCATGTGCTTACGCGTAATCCAAGCTTTAGTCTTCCCTAAAAACTCGGATCGTAAGAGATCCTTGTGTGTCTCAATATACGGATCTACCAAAAAGGAGTTCTGTAGAACTGTGTAGTGCGCTTTATTGAAATAATCATCCTCCGTACCAATATATATTTTCCTCCCTAGTGTCCCCTTTCCTCTTAGTCTCCCCTCATGTCTCGATTCAGGAACACCAATCGAGTCAAGGTTGGGAATAAAGTCAACATAGAACTCAATGACCTCTTCTGTTCCATAGCCCTTGGCGATGCTTCCTTCTGGGCGAGCACGGTTGTGAACATATTTCTTCAGGACTCCCATGAATCTCTCTAAGGGGAACATGTTGTGTAGGAACACAGGACCGAGAATGAAAATCTCCTTGACTAGGTGAACTAGGAGGTGTGTCATGATATCAAAGAAGGAAGGAGGGAACACCAACTCAAAGCTGATGAGTCATTGAACCACATCATTCTGTAGTTTAGCTAGATCAGTTGGATCAATTGCCTTCTGAGAAATTACATTGAGGAATGCACATAGCTTCACGGTGGCTAGACGTACATTTGGAGGTAGAATTCCTCTTAATGCAACTGGAAGTAATTGCGTCATGAGAACATGATAGTCATGGGACTTTAAGTTATAGAATTTCTTCTCTGGCACATTTATAATACCCTTTATATTCGAGGAGAATCCAGATGGTACCTTGATGTTGTTTAAGCATTCAAACATGATTTCCTTCTCTTTGCTTAGAGTGTAGCTGGCAGAACGTAAGTAATGGCGTCCATCATCTGTCTTCTCTAGATGCAGGTTGTCTCTTTCTCTCAAACAACGCAGGTCCTGTCGTGCTTCAAATGTGTCCTTAGGCTTTCCATACACACCCATGAAGCCTAACAGGTTCACACAGATTCTTCATCGGGTACATAACGTCGATCGAGCTGCGGACCTCTAGGACTTGCCAATAGGGTAGCTCCCAAAATATGGACTTCTTCTTCCACATGGGCGTGTGACCGTTAGCGTCGTTCGGAACAGGTTGGCTGCCATGTCCTTTTCCAAAGATGACTTTCACATCATTGACCATATCGAGTACATCCTCACCGGTTCGGTTGCGAGGCTTGTTCAGGTGGTCTGCCTTCCCTTTAAAATGCTTGCCTTTCTTTCTTACGGGGTGATTTGCAGGAAGAAATTGACGATGGCCAAGGTACACGACCTTTTGACATTTTTTCAAGAATACACCTCTAATATCACCGAAGCAGTGTGTGCATGCATTATATCCCTTGTTTGACTGTCCTAAAAGATTACTTAGAGCAGGTCAATCATTGATTGTTACGAACAACAATGCTCGTAGATCAAAGTGTTCCTGTTTATACTCATCCCACACACGTACACCTTCTTTATTCCACAAAATGAGAAATTCATCAATAAGTGGTCTCAGGTACACATCGATGTCATTGCCAGGTTGCTTCGGGCCTTGGATGAGCACAGGCATCATAATGAACTTCCGCTTCATGCATAACCAAGGAGGAAAGTTGTAGATACTTAGAGTAACAGGCCAAGTGCTATGACTATTGTTCTGCTCTCCAAAAGGATTGATACCATCTGTACTTAAAGCAAACCTTAAGTTTCTTACGTCATTTGCAAACTCCGGGAATTCTCTGTCGATTGCTCTCCACTGGGACCCATCAGCAGGGTGTCTCAACATATTGTCTACCTTACGGTCTTCTTTGTGCCATCGCAACAATTTTGCATGTTCTTTGTTTCTGAATAGACGTTTCAAGCGTGGTATTATAGGAGCATACCACATAACCTTGGCAGGGATTTTCTTCCACGGACGTTCGCCCTCAACATCACCAGGGTCATCTCGCCTGATCTTATACCGCGATGCATGGCATACCGGGCATGCATCCAATTTCTTGTACTCTTTGCCACGGTAGAGGATGCAGTCATTAGGACATGCATGTATCTTCTCGATTTCTAGCCCCATAGGACAGACAAGTTGTTTTGCTTCGTAGGTAGTGGCGGGCAATTCATTGTCCTTCGGAAGCATCTTGTTTTGGATTTTTAGTAACTCTCCAAATCCCTTGTCAGATACACCATTCTTTGCCTTCCATTGCAGCAATTCTAGTGTGGTTCCCAACTTTTTCTGCCCTGCATCACAAGTTGGGTACAGCAATTTCTTGTGATCTTCTAGCATCCGCTCAAACTTGATCTTCTCCTTTTCACTTTCACATTCTCTTTGTACGTCACGAATGACCTGACAAAGATCATCAGCAGGCTCATCTTCTGCGGCTACCTCTTCTTCAACTTCTCCCATTGCAGTATCATTGAAGCACGCACCATCGGGAATAATATCATTGTCGTCCCATTGTTCTTCTTCACCTTCTTCCATTACAACGCCGGTTTCTCCGTGCTTCATCCAACAAATATAGTTTGGCATGAAACCTGACTTCAACAAGTGTGAATGAAGAGTCCTTGAGCAAGGATATTCCACCGTATTCTTACATATGGCACATGGGCAGCACATGAAACTGTCACGTTTGTTTGCCTCGGCCGCACGTAACAAAGAATGCACGCCGTCAATGAACTCTTGGAAGCGGCGATCAGCATTGTACATCCAATGCCGGCTTATCTGCATTATATGACATAAATACCATATTAAAACCTAGATCATAATTAATTATTTATACAACATGCGTGCCACCACAAAAGGTACAAATTTATGAAAACATCGCTACGATGTAGACAATCCCAACTACCACTAAAAGAACTAAAGCTAAAATACATTTCAAGAGCACAAGGATTTCGCGACCAATCTCAACTAAAACCGACAGATCCCCCGATTGTGCAACATCTTTGGGCTTCTTCGGCTGGATCACTGCCTCATTAGCCGCCGTATCTGCCTGTTGTGCAAGATATTTTTGCACGAGTTCAACATACTCTTCCTTCTAGTAGAAGCCTGAACATCGTCCACTGCCATCCCACTGAAATTAAAACAAAAAATTAGAACTTTAATCACAACCATCATGAAAATAGATATAAACTAACCATAATCATTAAATACGATAAAATAACTCACATTGCGATCCGGACACTTGTAGAAGATACGACCCTTGTTGGGACCCTCCTTCTTCACTCGGTACTCCATCACAATCTTCGTCTCATCACGACACTTGCCGCATGGAATGAGAGGGAGGCCCGGCCTAAGTCACTTTGGAAATCCATGAGAGGCCGAGGACCCGGAAGCAGTTGCCATCTACTCTCTATACTCATTTTTTAATACACTATAAATTTCTCATTTTATAAACAAATAAAATTAAGAAACTATAAAATTATCTACATCTCTAAACAATGATATTTTTAATGGTCATTGTGTTCTTGTCTTTTACTACGGCAGGTAAGTAATTCACATGATATTTCCGTAAATTAACAGAAGAATGGGAGTGTACACACATAACAATCGATTATCGTTTATATTTATATATATACTACGTTTGGGTACGGTGATTGACAGACTACTGCGACGATATCGGGACGTGTGAATAAATAACCATCCGTACTAGTTGATCTTACTTACGTGATCATCTCGGCGAGCATTTCTCCACCGGACGGCTCCGTACTTGGCCACGGAAGAGCTCCGATTCTACGAGGAAGGGAACACAGTCTTCCACGACCGTTGCCGCTCTCCCTTGTATAATCAAAGCTCCTCCTTGACGTCCGTCACCGCTCGGCAGAGAACATGCTCGTCGAGATGAACACGGTCCGCAAGTTCAACTAGCTACTTTAGCCTTCCTTCATGTAAATATGCAAGCTTGAAGTGATTTTGAGCTCAAATTGCTTACAAATGAAAAAAACCACAATAAAGAACCATATATATATAGTGAACAAAATGAGATAAGACAATGGTGAAACATGAGAGTATGAAGTTGGTAACGTTTAGAACCGAAGAATCGATAGAGGAATCGAAGAATAGATAGAGAAAGAGCAAGAACACTGCTTAAATTTGAACTGAACCTCTCGGGCGGGCTCGGGGAGGAAGAAGACGGCCAGCAGGATTTATAGGGGGGACCTTTAGTCCCAGTTGGTGGATCCAACTAGGACTAAAGGTCACTTTCTAGTCCCGGGTCATGCCACTAGCCAGGACAAGAGCTTTACTACCGGTTGGAGCCACCAACCGGGAGTAAAGGTCGACCTTTAGTCCCGGTTGGTGGCTCCAACCGGGACTAAAGGTCCCCTGCCACAACGGCCTGGTGCAGGAGCCGTTGGGCAGGGACCTTTAGTCCCGGTTGGAGCCACCAACCAGGACTAAAGGTCTCTCTTGTCCCGAACGCAATATTTTCCAGGACTAGAGCCTGGTATGGCCCTTGGATTAAAGGTCTGTTCTCTACTAGTGTTACTGACTGATACATCACTAGACATGGCTACATATATAGGCCCGTGAACAAAAGGTCCACGACACTCTCCAGCAGGCCCAAGCGAAGAAAGATGAACACGCACACTAGCTACTACTAGTTTCACGACGGCAGCAGACGCACAGTGGGAGGTCCGATGGAGTGCTGGTTCGTGAAGTGGGTGAATTGACACTGACTCTGATCTAGTCTAGATTGTTATGTGCTGATCTTGTTGGAAAAGCCATGCGACTACCCAATACGGGATGAGCGGGCATGATGCCCGCGGAGTTCACGAGCGGATCTGGTGCCATGCATCTTGGTGGAGGGCGTCAAGCTTTCTGGTTTGCATTAGTAGAGAAATTTTTTTACGGGTGGTACTTTATATTTTTTCCTAACATTTTTCATAATCGAAGTGATAAAGTGTAATTTGTATTTGAGTTTTGAATAGCTTAGATGAGGCTTTCCCACGTTGCCTGAGTCCACAAGCCGCCCACGACGTGGCCCACGTCATGCGCGCACTCGGCAGACGCGCCTCGAGCGCTGGCAGTTCCACTTCCTGTAACCTGTACAAATTCTCAGAGATCAACATGATTCAGTTTGTTGGCTCCATTGTTCACTCTTCCATGGGAGGCTGGACGACGGTCTCGGTGAAGGAGATGTGATCGACAGAGGAGTTGGAGGAAGAGGAATCGCTGTCAGAGCACTACCGGAAACTGACACTTTACCGAGTGACGGAGGCTTTGCCGAGTGTATTTTATCGGGCACTCGGTAAAGACGGTCTTTGCCGAGTGCCAAATAAAATACACTCGGCAAAAAAAAATACTCGACAAAATGCGTCTTTGCCGAGTGCCAAATTTCTGGCACTCGGCAAAGATGTATTTTGCCGAGTGCTATTTTTCGGCACACGGCAAAATGTGTCTTTGCCGAGTGTCTTTTTTCTGGCACTCGGCAAAGATGTATTTTGCCGAGTGCCTTTGTTTTGGCACTCGGCAAAGAGGCATTTTGCCGTGTGCATTTTTTTTTTCTCGACAAATCAGTTTTTCAAAACAATTTTTGAGGCCCTAAATGAATTCAAATGAAAAACTTTTCAACTACAAAGTTGTATAACTTCTCAAGATCTACAAAGTTTGTTTTGGTCATTTCTTCATTTGACAAAGCGACAATAACGTTGTTCTTAAAATCTACATCTCTCATATCTCTCATATTAGTTTCATGAAAGTAGAAGAGAGATATATAAGATTTGTGAACAATGTTACTACCACTATGTTGGATGAATAAATGACCAAAATAAACTTTGTAGATCTTGAGAAGTTATGAAATTTTGCAGTTGGCAACATTTTGATTTAAAATCATCTTGTCATGCAAAAACGACGTTTGAATTTAAAAATTTTAAAATTTGAATTTTTCAAAAGACCTCGGATAGAAAAACTTCCTAAATGAAAATTGTAGATCTCCAAAAGTTATGAAACTATGTAGTTGACAACTTTTTGATTTGAAATCATCTTATCATGCAAAACTACATTTGAATCTCTCAAATTTGAAATTCGAATTTTTCAAACGACCTCGGATGGAAAAACTTCCTAAATGAAAATTGTAGATCTCGAAAAGTTATGAAACATTGTTGTTGACCATTTTTTGATTTGAATTCGTTTAGGGCCTCAAACAAACAATTTACTCTCGGTTTAGTATAATATATGAGGATAGATAACGGAATCTAGACACAACTGACAGTGTAGTCCAGTGGTAGAGCAACAGACACGTGAGGGAGAGGTTGTGAGTTCGAATCCCTCCGGCCACGTTAGCCGTGAACTTAGCGCAAAAAATGCTCCGACTTCGATGGAGACGGGCGGGCGTTGGCCGGTGGAGGCCTCCCTTGAATTTTTTTTTTTTGAAAAATTTTGCTATTACTTTTAGGTTTTTCGCATTTTTATATTGCCGAGTGGCATCGTGGCAATCGGGAAATCCTTTGCCAAGTGCCCGACATGCGGCACTCGGCAAAGAAGCCTCTGCCGTGAAGGGATATGCCGACAGCTCTTTGCCGAGTGCAAAGCCTTCTTTGTCGAGTGCAATTGCACTCAGCAAAGCACGCATCTACTGTAGTGGAGAGATCATACGCACTCTGAATGACTATGTGCGTAGTCTTCTCCACGCCAGCATGCCCTTCTCCTTCAGGGCCGAGGCACTCTCCACTACTTCGCGTCTCATTAACAGGCGGCCATGTCATGCCACGGCGCCAGTCACGCCGTTCGAGCACCTCCTCGGTGCTCTGCCCACCTACAGCCATCTCAGCTGCTCACAAACTTTGTGCGCGCTCCATTGCGTGTGTTCTCTTGGGATACCCCAGTGATCATCGTGGCTATCGGTGCCTCGATCTCGACAGCCATCGCATCATCACATCTCGCAATGTTATGTTCGACGAGGCTGTCTTCCCGTTCCGAGCACCATCACCTACCACGACGTCGCCCAAGCACGGTCCTTCTCTCGCCGTGGACGACGAGCCTGTCATTCACACTGACAATGCCCCTAAACGTCGACGCGTCACCGCGGTGGCACCCGTCGTAGGATCGCCGCACAATGACGCCATCTCTGGGTCTCCCGCTTCCCCAGCAGCCGTCATCCAGTCACTGGCCACAGAGTCTCCGGCCACAACTGTGCATGCTCCACCTGAGTCCTCACCTCCACCCGCCTCGTCAGTACCACCACCACCACCCGTGGCCATCCCATGTCACTCGTGCGCGCGCTGGCGTGTTCAAGACAAATCCATGATATGCCATGTCCGCGGACATGGCCATCTCTCCCATTCCATCATCTGCTCGCGAGGCTCTTCGCTATCCCAACTAGCGTCGTGCCATGGAGGCCGAGTTCTCTGCTCTCCAGGCCAACAAAACCTGGCGGCTTGTCGACAAACCCGCCGGCGCCCACATCATCTGCAGGAAGTGGCTGTTCAAGCACAAATTTAATCCGGACGGCTCCCTTGGACGGTACAAGGCCCGCTGGGTTGTGCGCGGATTCAATCAACGCGCTGGCATCGACTTCTAGGAGACCTTCACGTCGGTTGTCGAGCCGGCGACAATCCGCACGATGCTCACTGTACCATCGCTGCGTCGAAGCATTGGCCGACGCAACAGCTCGAGTGTCTAACGCCTTTCTTCATGGCAACCTTGAGCAGTACGTTCTGTGCCAACAGCCAAATGGGTTCCACGACGCCGATCGAACTCAAGCCGTCTGCCTCCACAACAAGTCACTATACGGGCTGCGCCAGGCGCCACGCGCATGGTTCACGTGGTTCACCAATTTCGCCGTCAAGCTGGGCTTCAAGGCTACCAGGTTGGACTCTTCCCTCTTCGTGCTGCGCCGAGGTCACGACATCACCTACCTCATTCTCTACGTCGATGATATGGTCATCACTGCACTGCTCTCTTCGCTGCTCCAATGCGTCGTCACCGAGCTGCGCAACGAGTTCGCCGTCAAGGACATGGGTGAACTACGCTTCTTCCTCGGCATCGACGTTCCGCGTAAGGCTGACGGCTTCTACCTCTCCTAGACATTTGAAGCCTTTCGGGACAGTCTTTGTGTCATGCCGATGATACTTCAGACTGCGGGGGTGATAAAGTTTAATTTGTATTTGAGTTTTGAATAGCTTAGATGAGGTTTCCCGCGCTGCCGGAGTCCACAAGCCACCCACGATGTCGCCCACATCGTGCGTGCACTCGACAGACGCGCCTCGAGCGCTGGCAGTTCCACTGCCTGTAACCTGTACAAATTCTCAGAGATCAACACGATTTAGTTTGTTGGCTCCATTGTTCACTCTTCCATGGGAGGCTAGACGACGGTCTCGGTGAAGGAGACGTGATCGACAGAGGAGTTGGAGGAAGAGGTCGCCATTAGAGAGATCATACGCACTCTGAATAGGTGTGTGCGTAGTCTTCTCCACGTCGGCATGCCCTTCTCCTTCTGGGCCGAGGCACTCTTCACTACTTCGCGTCTCATTAACAGGCGGCCATGTCATGCCACGGCGCCGGTCACGCCGTTCGAGCACCTCCTCGGTGCTCCGCCCACCTACAGCCATCTCAGCTGCTCACAAACTTTGTGCGTGCTCCATTGCGTGTGTTCTCTTGGGATACCCCAGTGATCATCGTGGCTATCGGTGCTTCGATCTCGACAGCCGTCGCATCATCACATCTCGCCACGTTGTGTTCCACGAGGCCGTCTTCCCGTTCCAAGCACCATCACCTACCACGACGTCGCCCATGCACGGTCCTTCTCTCGCCGTGGACGACGAGCCTGTCATTCACACTGACAATGCCCCTAAACGTCGATGCGTTACCGCGGTGGCACCCGTCGCAGGATCACCGCACAATGACGCCATCTCTGGGTCTCCCTCTTCCCCAGCAGCCGTCATCCAGTCATCGGCCACAGAGTCTCCGGCCACAACTGTGCATGCTCCGCCTGAGTCCTCACCTCCACCCGCCTCGTTAGTACCACCACCACCACTCCGTGGCCATCCCATGTCACTCGTGCGCGCGCTGGCGTGTTCAAGACAAATCCATGATATGCCATGTCCGTGGACACGGCCATCTCTCCCATTCCATCATCCGCTCGTGAGGCTCTGCGCTATCCCAACTAGCGTCGTGCCATGGAGGCCGAGTTCTCTGCTCTCCAGGCCAACAGAACCTGGCAGCTTGTCGACAAACCCGCCGGTTCCCACATCATCTCCAGGAAGTGGCTGTTCAAGCACAAATTTAATCCGGACGGCTCCCTTGAATGGTACAAGGCCTGCTGGGTTGTGCGCGGATTCAATCAACGCGCTGGCATCGACTTCTAGGAGACCTGCACGCCGGTTGTTGAGCCGGTGACAATCCGCACGATGCTCACCGTACCATCGCTGCGTCGAAGCACTGGCCGATGCAACAGCTCCAGTGTCTAACGCCTTTCTTCATGGCAACCTTGAGGAGTACGTTCTGTGCCAACAGCCAAATGGGTTCCACGATGCCGATCGACCACAAGACGTCTGCCTTCACAACAAGTCACTAAACGGGCTGCGCCAGGCGCCACGCGCATGGTTCACACGGTTCACCAATTTCGCCGTCAAGCTGGGCTTCAAGGCTACCAGGTCGGACTCTTCCTTCTTCGTGCTGCGCCGAGGTCACGACATCACCTACCTCCTTCTCTACGTCGATGGTATGGTCATCACTGCGCTGCTCTCTTCGCTGCTCCAATTCGTCGTCACCGAGCTGTGCAACGAGTTCGCCGTCAAGGACATGGGTGAACAATGCTTCTTCCTCGGCATCGACGTTCCGCGCAAGGCTGACGGCTTCTACCTCTCCTAGACATTTGAAGCCTTTCGGGACAGTCTTTGTGTCATGCCGATGATACTTCAGACTGCGGGGGGTGATAAAGTGTAATTTGTATTTGAGTTTTGAATAGCTTAGATGAGGTTTCCCGCGCTGCGGAGTCCACAAGCCACCCACGACGTCGCCCACATCGTGCGTGCACTCGGCAGACACGCCTCGAGCGCTGGCAGTTCCACTACCTGTAACCTGTACAAATTCTCAGAGATCATCACGATTCCACTTGTTGGCTCCATTGTTCACTAGAGTCAGCTAAGAACCCTCGATGTAAATATTTACAGTAACAGCTTTCCTAAGAAAACCACCACTTAAATCAATTTACAATTGCGGCTTTCTGTAACAATAAAAAATTTGCTTGCGGCATAGCGTATGAATGTGGGTCCGAAAGGCAGAGACAAACGTTTCATGGCAAACTGTGCGAGCAAAGCAACATGTTCCTTGCTACAGACGATCGAGCTTCATACTTGTCTCTTATCCACATAAGAGAGTAGCTAGTCCAGAGCTACACATTAAGGACACCCTTAGGGCGTCCCCGATCGATGAGCTCCTGAAATCGCCGGCTGATATGGCATGGAGCCAAGTAAAAAAAAAGAAAAACAAGGTAGCCGTGAGGTGGGCACAGACAAAGAAGAGGCCAAACTTTTTACAGGAACTGTGTGACACTGGCGCTGAACTCGTCGGTAGCGGAGATTCATTCTTCTCTCAACTGTAGGTAGGCTGTCAGATAGCTCGGAGTCATCCGATGGAGACGCCCTTAGGATAGCCATTGGTGCATACATATGAAAAGTCGCGCTTCCGGCCAGCACAACAGTGCAATTTGGCAGGGGATGCCAATTCCGATGTGGACAGTGCATGACTGGAGAGCAATAATTAAAGGTGGGTCTAGATCATGCTTGTCCTCCTAGGACTTTGGCAACTCATTGGCTACTTTTAAGATATTGTACATACTCCTACCTAAGAGCTCCATAATTTTATAGTTTATAATATTTTTGTTTACTTTTACTAAATAATTAATTTGATGCACAGATCTACTATAGACATCTGAACATTATATCAATATTAGACCTGTTCGGTAGCACTTCTCTCCAGCAGCACTACTACGGCTGCTGCAGCCAAGTCTCACAGGCTACTGTACAATCAGTAACCGAATACTGTAGCCGAATACAGCCATTTTTTTTAACAATTTCTTGTGCAAAAAGATTAATTATATATAAAAACAAATTTGGCCTTCTTTAACTCTTTCATCGAGAACGAGCCAACTAGTGGACATTGTAGGTCCTCGTTTTTCTAGGGTCTAAAGCGGGACTTAAAGTCGAGACACCTTAATATTAATATGTCATAACATTGATACTTAATATAGATATATATGAAAGGTTATCAATAAATGTTTGAAATATATAAAAACACTTTTTTATTATACTCCATTCAACCCAAAATAAATAACTTTCATGAAATTTTCAAACAGAATAAAGACGCTAGTTATATTCTCATCTACCTTTCCTGAACGATATCTCTTAGATTTGGCGGTTATCATTTGCATGTACCTATGATTAGCATTTGTATTACAAGACTGTGTCCCATGTTTTTTGTAGAATGTTGTTTTCTGAGAAAATTTTTAAACCTCGTAAAGTTATTAATTATGGGACGAAGGGAGTAGTTTAGACATAATAAATTCTCTTAGTCATCGATGATGGTATCAAGTTATAAATGAGTTTGCGCCTATACGCAAGGTGGTATATTAAAGATGGGACACTACCTCATAAAGCTATTAATTATGGGATGAAGGGAGTAGCTACACTGTTTATACTTATTTTAACTTACTCTAAATTCTACTACATGAAAAAAAAATCAAACAAGCCAAATTTTTTAGTATATTATTATAATACTATTATATTAGTACATAAAAATAAGTATTACCACATAATCGATGATGGTCTAGTATGATCACATACTCCTATATACATATGCTTCGTCAAGCCATATACACTTTAAATCTTGCAATACATGCATGGAAGTAGCTACACCTAGGAGTAGAAAGGATTTTACACATATATAGAAAATATGCTCCAGAATGATCAAGCTATGGATAAATATGTCGTATGAGGCAATGTAGTTAAGTTCAATTGAATCAAGAGTATCACAACAAATGATGTTTGGAAGAAGTATATGGAAATTCATGAGGGAACAACCATGGTACACGGACAAGTTTGATCAATTTGCTATGAAAAAGATGAAAGTGTTTCCAATGTGTTCAACTGGATGTATGTCATCATGAATGAGCTCACGGATCTTGGTTATGATGTTCTCTCACAAGTTTCATACATCACTTCTTGACGACCCATATGCCACAATTGTGTCTTTGCTTCTGAGGACAAATTTAATGTAAGGAACTGCAACCTATATTTTGGTGGGTGAAGAAGTTATGATTTTTTGCAAGAAATCAAAACAAGAAGCTTGTGGCAAACAAACTGATAAGAAGCGGAGAAGAGTTTAGGATTTGAGGCTTAAGAGTGGAAATTTGAAGATTAAGATGAAGACAAGAAGACAATGACCCTGATAAACGGTTCGTTCTCTGTGCCTAGATAGTTAGTTAGTAGTGACCTTACACAAGCTAGAAAAGACAAGCCCAAACAGCTCTGTCTGCAAGTTGTTGGATTTCACAACACAGACACCTTAATAGACAGCTACTTGACTGTCTACAAGTTATTTAATGCTTGCATGTAACCATGATCAATCATGAATATCATTTCTATATACCATTATATTGCTAATTGATACAAAATAGATCATTCAATACATGGTGCATTCAGTCATATAGTAAGCTATAGAAAATAGGGATTCAGTCATTCAGTAAATGGAAATGACATTTTTATCTCTATTCGGCATGAAAACAGATAAGAAAAATAGGTAACTGAGATACCTATACATCTTGTTCCAGTCCCCGCCATCTACGATCTACGCAAAGTAGAACAAAAAAAAAAAATCTGATGGTGTTTCCATTGGAAGCAACGCTCGTGTCATCAACGCGAGGTACCAGATGCGGCCATGGAGGAAGACGCCGCCGCTGTTGGGTCGTGGCCGCGTGACCAATGGGGATTGGCGCAGCTGCCGCCGGGACCATGGTCTTCCATGTCGCCTCCACCGGGACCATGTTGTCAGACCTTGCCTTCCGCCCTTCCCTGTACGGGATTAAATTTGCTGACGCTAGGTCCGCCGTAGAGCCTCCCTACCCTCCTCTATCTCCTACAGTACGGCGGGATTTTTTTTTTTTTTTTTTTTAAAATAAACATCATACAGACGGCTGAAACAGAAGAAATCGAGGAAGGATAAGGGAGGGGAGAGGAGGGAAAGGGAAGAGGGAGAGAGGAGAAACAGGACGCCGGCGGGGGCTGGGCTCCAGCGGCGGCGGCGCTTTAGTGCGGTGGAGGTAGGGTGGCAGCTGCGGTGTCGCGCCGTGGGGCAGAGCGAGCGAGAGGGAGCAGGGCAGCGGCGAGACGGCGGAAGGGCGGTAGCGGCCTTGGCTCCAGCGAGGAAGAAGCACGGGGTGAGCAGCGGTGCCAGAGCAGGAAGCATAGAAGAGGAGGAGGTAGAGGGAAAGCAAAGCAGGACGCCGGCGAGGGTGCTTGGCCGCTCACGGCTCCATCAGGCAGAGGCGAGCGCGGCTCTCTGCCTCGGGCGGAGGTACAGAGCAGGGCCGCGGCGGCGGTGTGGAGCAGAGCAGAGATGGGGAGAGGGAGAGGAGAATGGAGGTGGAGTGGGAGAGGAGGAGCTCAAGCTCGGGGCGAGGATGGCGAGCTCCGTTGGCCCCCTTTTATAGGCGCGGCAGGACGATGCGCGGCGGCCGATATTTTTCGACCACGGCGATCTTTGCCGGCAAGGGTGGCAGGCGACAGCGGCAGCGGCGCTGTGGCCAGCGGAGCACGGCAAGGTGATAGCTGGGGCGGGGTGGCTTGAGCTGGAAGTCGGTGGGACGCGACGGGAGGTCAGCGGTGGCGGCGTCCTGAGTACAGTGCATCGCTGACTTCCTGGGGAAGACGATGCTGACGGCTGGGCCCCATACGTCGGCGAGAGGAGGGAAGGGAAGAGGGCTGCTGGGCCGCGGCCTTGTTCGGCCGGCCCAAGCGGAGGGAAGAGGGGAAAGGCACGCGCGGGCTGGGCCAAAGGCCTGGCAGGGGGGCCAGGGCTGGTTGGGCTGAGCCCGTTCGGGAGGGAGTACACAGGAATGCTTCATATTTTCTAATTCCCAGAAATTTAGAGTATGTAACAATACTAATATACTTGTGTGCATGATGTACTATATAAATTTTAGAATAACTAAATATTATATCTATTCTATAGAAATTAAAAGTAACGATATTATTTTTTTCTAGGTTTTTCTAATAACTATAATTTTGCTAAATGTAAAATTATGAGGGAAAATTTGAAGGAATAATTAGACCTATAAATTATCAATGCGACGGCTAGCATGATTCCTAGCGAATAAGATATTATTTATAACCATGATGTATTATCTAACTCTATAATATAAGAAAAGGTTTTAAATACATTAAGAATGCAATTGGAAATTAAGTGAGGTTGTTTTGGTGCCGCAAATAAATTCCAGAAAAAGCACACAAGAAATCAAGCTGGCATTCAACAATCATTCAAATATTCACAAAGTGCAGGCAATGGAATTTAAATGCCAAGCGATTTCTCTAATCCCATAAATTATTCCTAGCGCTACAATTAAATTTCTACGAGGCACACAAAATGCTACAACTAAATTTCTACGAGGCACACAAAATGCATATGGTTGGTTTTGCTGCAGAGTTTTGGAAATACATTTTCAAAACCATGCACTCTTGTGCGTGGGAAAACGAGCCACAAACACTGACGCTCTGGCTCCCGGTAAGCAAACTCACCCACGGATCCTAGCGGTTCGTTCTCAATATACCCTCACCCGAGCCGGTGTAGGCGAGTGATCTGACACTCAGATCGCGTACTTGGCCCGGCTCACCCATACAGCAGGTGTAAGCGGTAGTGACTCGTTCACTATCGACCCTACCCCTACTAGAGTCAGGGAGGTATCTTGGGGGTCCCCAGTATGATCCAAAAAGCTCTGGCACTCAGTGTCACATAAATCCCTCAATACCCGGAAGAGCTCGAAGTACCCTATTTCAGCGGACGTGTGCCTCTTTGTGGAAACCAGAAACTGGTTGGCCCATGGTTGTAACCAAAGTATGAGCTCCTGCAATCTGGAAAAAGAGTTTTATGACGTGCCCCCGCTGGTCAGGCTTTGTCCTGCCGCTTCCTTTCAGTGATAGCGGACGTTCACTCGTTCTACCCGTTACCGGCTCGAAAAGTAATAAGCGTAACTGCCAACAGCTACTCACGCGTTCGTTACTCGCCCACAGTGGTGCCCAGCCCAGGACGCTGTTATAATGGCCTCAGGGCTCCGAGAAAACGTCCTCGCTCTTCCACTAATGAGGCTCACGAAAATTTGAATCATGTTACCTGACGGATCTCGAAGAAAAACGTGACGCCCTTAGTGCTCGTTAACAAACGACCTGCAATAGGTCACCTTAAAAATCAACTGGCTTAGTGACGCGCGGGCGAACGTGGTGCACCTATCCCATCCTCATTATTGTTTTATGGCTAGGACTTAATGATGCACAACCACTAATTACACATCGGAATACGTCGGGAACCTACTCTCGAGTACAGCAGTATTTTTACCCTAGCATGGCATCTACGATGTCCTAGAGGCTACGCTTCTGGTTATCGAGTACACTACCCGAACGCGACGTTAACAACGGCCCGAGGGCCATGTCCAGGAAACTACGTTTCTCGATATGTGGTGCACCACCCGAGCAAGGCACTTACAGCTGCCAGGGAACGACGTTACTTGATGTACAGTGCACCACCGCCTCACTCGATGCTTGAAGAAGATTCTCGCTACCCAAAAATGCTCTTGGTACTCGAGCGGCAACATACAGGCTCCCCAATACTTGGGAATATCTAGCTGCATTGCTTGAAACTTCGGCACCCGAAGATGCTCACTATATACTCACAGTACTCAGAACCTACAGGGGAGACTGAGACGTTCCTAGGGCTTGAAGATTCGTGCTAGCTTATCATTAAGTCCTACAGGGGCTACTGTCAGAGACAGGGGCCAAGGGTAGCTGCGCCGCCCGTATATATGACCACCACCAAGGTATCAGTCCAGCAGCCGTCAAGGGGAGGCCCGCAAGGGCTGACTCGATCAACCAACGTGGAGATCAAGGCAAACCAAGGCACAATCGCCCTCTCTGGATGATAGCTAGGATCAATCTGTTGTAACAAACTAGGAACACAATCTTTTAGCCCGATCGGCCTCTCTGTAACCCTACCTCTCCTGCCTATATAAAGGAGGGTAGGGAGCTCGGACATGGGATCCATCTTCCACCTATTCCATCTACATCGTCGCTAGGAGTAACAGCCCTGTAAATAAGCATACTAAGACAAGAGCAGGCGCACCACTAGAGTAGGGATTAGCGCACACCACTCCCCGAACCAGTATAAATCTCTATGTCTCATGTGCTACCATGCGATTCCGTCTACACGATCACGTTGCTGGATATTGCCAGAGCAAGACAGTCCGACACATAGAAATTGCCAGGAGACGGCCCTACAAATCATGTGTAGTAGTGTAGCGCGTCTAGTGAGAATTAACCTGGAGGCTCCATTAGAGCCTCCAATTAGTAATAGTAGGATTCTTTAACTAGTTGCTAGCCAACTAGGTAGCAAAGCATAGCTAATTTGGACTAATTTTTTAGCCCTGCTAATAACTATTTATGTGTATGCAAACCCGCCTTTACACGGTAGACGCATCCCACGGAACACCTTTTTCAGAAGACCCAGCCGGCCCAAACCAAAACAGCCCAGCTGGCTCAGCACAACACCCAAACATTTCCTGGACAATACGGCCGTAGTAGATATACTCAGCCGGACTGAAACCCCACAATGAAAATATCAAGCCACAGGCACATGTATATACTGGTACAAAAAGGTTAATTATGCTATGTACGGGAATCGATAGCTTTACCGGCGTGCAAGCATGATCGTCCAAAGTAGCTAGTTCATTTGAATGACGACTTGGTAGGGAAACGAATCTGTTGGGATGAACATGGGTTCACATTAATTTATATTGTATAATCCTTTTTCCCGAATAGTTTAACCTTACCTATGGAACGTTGGTACACTGCTAATAATAAACACAACGGCAATACGTAGAGATGTGTGCGTGTTGCCGGCCAGGTGAGTACACCGTCCACACTCGTGAAGCGTAAACTACAAAACTCGACCACATGGCTTGGTACACTGCAAACGATGACAAAGATCCACACTTAAAGGCAAAGCCACATGCGCCGATCGATGCGCGCACATGATCGTATCCATCACATCAGAAACGTTGCAGTGCCAGCTGCAAGTGAATGCGTTATTATCAGCGAGAGACGAGCAAGCCCTGCCTTGGTGATTTCTAAGACTCTAAGCAAAACTTTGCAAGATAGTAATACGTACATTTAATTCTTTAAAAAATACGTACATTTAAAACGAAGATGCTTTACAATTTAATAGTGCCAAATTGAAGTTGAGTATTATTACACATATGCCTAGTTCATTAAAGATGCCAATTTGCAGACACAAAGATGCTCTCAACAGTGAGTATTATAGAAACAAAGACGCCAATTAGAAGACACAAAGATACTCCTCTCGCTAACGCTCGCCCCTCCGCTCGCTTGAGAGGCACTGGCGCCGCCGCTGGGCTTCTCCTCCCGGGCGCCGCCGCCACCGAGATCGTCCACTGTCGCCGGGCTCCTCTTCCCGCGCGGTGCTGCTTCCGAGATCCGACGCCGCCGCGGAGCTCCTTCCCCGCGCGCGGCCGCTGGAGGCTGGACTCCTCACCACGCGTCGCCGACTCCGCGCTTCGTGCTCCGCTGCCGGGGTCCTCCTCCCCGCGTGTGCCGAGTTCCGAAATCCGCTGCCGCCACCGAGCTTCTTCCCCCTAGCTTCCGCATGTGCGGAATCTCTCTTGGTCTTCAACGTCACCAATCTTCCATCCTGCCGTCGACATGGATCTTGTGGCTGGGGCAGTGGGCAGCATCGTCACCAAGCTCGGCCAGCTCCTGCACGGGGAGTACAAGCTGCAGAAGGGCCTGCCGGAGCAAATCGAGTATCTGAAAAATGAGCTCGAGAGTGCGCACACGGCTCTCTGCAAGGTGGGCGAGACGCCGCCACAGCATCTGGATCGACAGGTCCGGCTGTGGGCTGGCGACGTCAGAGAGGCGTCCTATGACATGGAGGACATCCTCGACGCCTTCCTCGTCGATGTCGTGGAGGGGGCCGCCCCTGCTGAGACTAAAAACAAGAAAGGCTTGCTTAAACGTCTCAAGAAGATGGCCAAGTTGTTGAAGGAAAGAAAGGCACGCCACGACATCGCCGGCGCGATCGAGGACATGAAGAAACGACTCCAGGAGGTGTGGGACCGCCGCGACAGGTACTCCATACCCGTTGCAGTGGCTGCGCCGGCCACCAAACTGGATCCTCGCCTTGTGGACATGCACAAAGAGGCAGCACAGATTATCGGCATCCAGAGGACGAGGGCCGAGCTCATAGCCATGCTTCAGTCATCGACCCACGGCCATGGAGATGCTGGTGCCTCCAGCAGCAACAACCCGACCAAGATAGTTTCTGTGGTGGCAGCTGGTGGTCTGGGCAAGACCACTCTTGCCAAGGTGGTGTACGACGAGCTGAGTCCGGGATATGATTGTCGAGCCTTTGTTTCGGTTGGCCGCAATCCTGACCTGGTGCAAGTCTTCATCAGCATCTTCTTTGGTCTCGACCAAAATATGTACCAGGCCATTCGTGATGTAAAGGACCTACAACTGCTCATTGGCGAACTCCGAAAATTCCTTGAAAACAAGAGGTATGCATTAATCAGTTGTCACCAGATTACCTATAGTTTCTCTGTTTCAATTTATGATTATATGTATATATATATCTGCTACACTGCTTGTGCTGTGTGCATACTATTGGGGAGCATACGTACGTTTACCATTTAATTTGAAGATGTTTCTTTCTCATTATGTATCGATGATGCAGTTGTGGTACAATTAATACTTCTTCTTGCTAGGGAATTTATATTTGATAAACAAATCTAAGATGTTTGTTTTTTTATTATGAATCAAAGCTGCAGTTGTGGCACAATACTCCTTTTTTTTGCTAGGCAATTTATATTTGATAATACAAAGTTATAAAGTACCACTGTCAGATTCGACCTTGAGTAGAGGAATCCGGATTTTCATCCTGTCTAAAAATCTATAAAGTACCACTAGTATGTAATTTTCAAAGACTAAATAAAAGTGAGACATCACCCATATTCAATACTCGTATAGTACAGATGTAGTGCCGCTCTTCTTCTCCTTTGTACAGTATAGTATAGTATAGACGATAGATGCTGCCGTGTTCATGACATGGTCCTTGATCTTATTCGTGGTCTGGCAGGCGAAGAAAACTTCATCACTATCTCAAATGAGGATGGAGGAACATCTTCACGACACAAGGTGCGCCGGATAGCACACCAGAACAGAATATTGCTGGATCAATCTCATCCTGACAGTCATAGGGACATGACACAATTGAGGTCATTGGTTGCCCTTGGGTGTGATATCCGTGGTGTTGTCTTGCATCCGAGCATTAAACTCTTACGTGTGCTAGCATTAGAGAGGTGCACACCACCTAATATTCAGGAGTATGGCAGGCACTGGCTTGAGCATCTTGGGAAACTAGTTCATCTGAGGTACCTAGGGCTACGAGGTACATGTGTCCAAGAGCTCCCGGAGGCGATAGGAGCTCTAAATCTTCTACAGACACTAGACTTGGGAGGTATGAGAGTCAGAGGACATGGTATGCAAGTCCAACTGCCATCGAGCGTTAGCCTGCTAACACGGTTGGTCTGCATAAGAAGTGACGAATACACGATGGTGCCCGATGGGCTCCTCCAGAAGTTGACGTCACTAGAGAGCTACGGATAAGTGTTTGCATGCTGCTTTTTGACTCCCTGAAGCAATTTTTGAAGGAGCTGGGCAACCTGAGCCAACTGAGGGTGCTCTCTGTGTCTGATATTTTCATGCAGGATGAGAGCTTGCAGGCAGTACTTTTGAAGTCACTAGGCAATCTGCAAGAGCTCCAGCATCTGTATCTGGATTGTGATGATCCGGACACAGGAATTACCCCTGCCTCAACAGAGTGGGACAAAGCCGTGCTTTCGGAACATCTCAGGCATCTGCATATAGAAAACATCCAGTTCCCTTGTGTGCCATCATTCATAGATCCCACGCTTCTCCCCAACCTTTGCTACTTGAAGTTGTGTGTGGGTCATGTGGACGAGGCAGGTCTGAGAGCCTTGGGTGGGCTGCCAGAACTCCGTTTCCTCCTTTTTGGCGCCGCGGATTACAATTGGTCTTCTCATAAGCATGCTACGGTAGTTAATATTGCTGCCCATGATGTCTTCTTCCACAAATTGAGAAGCCTCAAGTTGTGTCGCTGGATGGTCCTGCTGGCGACCAACGATGACTCGACTAGTGCTTCATTTAGCATCTGGAGGGAAGAACAGGATGCTGCTATGTTATTTGATTCCAAAGCAGAGGACAGGGGCCGCAGCAGAGTAGCACCGGCCCCTGTTGTTGTGATGCCAAACCTCCACGCGCTTGAGTTCGCTGTCCCAGTCAGTCTCTTCTACAAGGATGGGCACGCTACCCGAAGTGACAATTTCGGCTTGGACTTGGAGTGCCTCCCTTCGCTACGCTATGTCGAGGCAGGTCTCGACAGTTTGGATGCCTTCCCTGATGACATGGACAAGGCAGAGGCAGAGCTCAGTCGCCAAGCAGAACTCCATCCCAATAGTTCCGCACTCACCGTCGATGTATATAAAGTTTAGTGAAGTACTTATGGTGGCACAAACAGTACACAGCGACGATGAAGAGGTACGTACCAGCTGCCTAACTTGTTTAATAACCACATTCCATTCCCCATTCCACTAAGGCACTAACATGTACTACTTCTCCATTACTATATTATTATTATAGTAACAATATGCCCAGAAAATCATAGCCCTTGATTTTTAGAATTAGTAGGACAATTAAATTTCGTCCAGGGCGTCCTAGCTTCCTTGTTTAATTTCATCTGCCTGTGCTATACATATGAAGTAATTATTATCACTTTCCTAAGAAAATAGATACAGCTAAGTATATACTTGTTATTGTTGTCATGTACGGACTATATGTTTGAGTACGCAAGAACATTAATTTTAACATGATGTTGGTTTTAAAAGTGTTGTGCTATGGCTAGTGACAAATAAATCACGTATACCATCAACATGATTTTGCTGTTAAAAATGGATCTACCCATGTTGAAAAGATCATTACGGATAACGTTAGTTGTTCCACATTTAAAAAATTAATTTTACAGGTATATCACTCTTGATCTTTATTTGTCAAGTTACAAGAAAAGAACATGTTAGTAAAGCAAGATACTTTATATCTCATCCACATGTCACATTATTGCATCAAATACCAAAGTTAGATCATGCGTGCATGTATATTAGATCTATCTAATAAGTAGACGTTTTCTCTATTTATTCTGTGTTTCTTCTATCACCTCTTATAAGAACAGGTAATATGTAATAATTTACAATTAGATCAACGGTTCACACACACTTCGAAGTACCGTAGTCTGTTGTTGATTGTTTTAGCCGACTTCATCAATCAATTCCATTGACCTTCATGAATCATCAATGCTAGACTGATAATGCTAATCAAAATTATTTTTCCTTACGATTTTTATTTCAGTCTTCGGAGACTCAGCCTTTTGCCTCTTGATCCTCCATGGGAGGAGTTTGCGACTTAAGTTGGTGGATCTCAGGACGTTGGGAGCATTTTGGTACTCCTGTCTGCTGTCCCCTATATTGCCGCATGCATGGAGCTGGTGTCAGTCTACTACACGGTCACATATCTCTGTGTGCTCTTGATGGACCTTTGCGTGCTTTAAACCGGCCTCTAATAATGTTGATCGACGACGATCATGCCTGTTGTTTAGTATATTAGATTTCGCTCTAGCACCTACTGTTGGCGTACCTGCAAGTATGTTTGGAACATAAATGATATGTGTGTGTTTATGTTAAATGAGGCTTAAATTTGGTTTTCGTGTGCCTCCGCATGCATGCATGCCTGCCCATCTTCAAGAGCTCCATCGGGGGTCCAGTTTGCTTTGCGGAATTTCTCCAACTGGTGAAGCTAGCACTTTCATTCACTTCGTTGCTATGATCTTGGCTACTGTATTATTGATGTATTTAAATTGTAGTGACGAACGTTGTCACGGCTCTCGTGTCATGGAATTTATTTTAATTTGGGCAGTTACATGTGTTTTTTCACAATTAATCCATTTCTATGCCATATATGCACAAGTGTAGTTTCCCTCGCGCGTTACTCCCTCACCAATTTACCCCAAAGTCACTTCTGACGAAAAGGCAGAAATAACTCCCTTGTATTCACTCTACCAAAGTTTGAATGTAGTTTTGAGGTCCTAGAGAAGGACCGCGATAAAGCGCCACTGGTCACGCGCTCCGGGAGCACGTGCGACCCAACTCCACCCTGCGACCGTTGTCTTCCTCCTCACGCTTGCGCTTGTCCTTGCCCCGCCCCCACCCCTCAACCCTAGCCTCCCCTAACCTCCAGTGCGATGGCTCCACCAGCGTCGTCCTCGCCTTGGCCCCTGCCCCGGCCCCCACTCCCGCCGCCTCGCCGCGCCACCCACCTGGCCTCCCTTGAACCCACTGTATGATGGAATTTTGGCATGTTGTAATATTATTACATAGACTATTCAGCATGAGTCGAATGAGGCCTATAAAATAATTTGACAGTTACGTGATGCCTACAAAATATGGGCTATATAAACATTTGGGCCTTAAAGATGAACGAGTTGCCTAGTAACCATCAATTAGCACAATGGCTAATTAACAATATTGGGCTCATGCATGGCCCATCCAAGTGTTCTCTCTCACGTGTGGCTTGCTCAGACATCTAGGTAGGGATGAAAACGGTACCGAAATATCCCGTACCGAACCACGTCATTTTCTATATTTGATCTGATCGAATTCATATTTTCGGACAAATTCGAATTCGGTTCGAAATTCAAAACATCAAATTCGAAATCAGAACAAAGACGGTTTAGCCGTTTTCTGACCGTTTTCTATTTTTCTACTTGTAAATCGGAATATCCTGAATTAGAAATTCGATTTAAACCGAATTTAGCCCCCTAAATGTACAGCCTTAGAAAAATTGTATCTTTTTCATACGTTCTCGGATGAAGATGATTTTTATATGAAAATTGTAGCTCTCGACGAGATCTACAACTTTATAGTTTTTAGTTTCTTCATTTGAGGTCTTTAAGATGTTAAAAAAATTAAACAAAGCTTTTACAGTATATTAATCGCGTACACGCGCTTGTTGCCTTAGAAAAATCATATCTTTCTTATATAGTGTCAAATGGTGGAATGGAGATACTTTTTATGGAAGTTCTGGACTTGTTAATTGTTATTCACTTGGTTATGCACTTGTTAATTGTTATGCACTTGATCCTACGGGTCAATATTCCGTATTGATTTTTCGTATACCGACCGTGTTCGACATAATTCTGCTCGAATTAGCTCGTTTTCGAAATTCTTGATATTCCATAAGTTCGTGTCCGGCTTTACCGCTTTCGTTTTCATTTTCGTATTCAAATGTAGAAGTAGAAAACGGTTGAGAGGTTTTCCCACCGTTTTCATCTCTACTTCTAGGCCTAGATCTTTTGGGTAAAATAATTAGCGTGTTGCTAATTAAGCCTATTGCCCGGCGTATACGTGTACAAAGACGTGTACAAATGCACAGTCATTGTGGCATAAGAATTGTATATTATTCTGCCCGGTTTGCGCTAGCATGCAGGGCCGAAACGCCGCCGCCCTGCTGTGCACACCAATATATATATATATATATATATGCTTTTATCTAGTGTTTGTGCGTATGTGCTGTGGGGATCTTCAAGTTGCTGGGCCCATCAACTTCCGTTTGAAATTTGAAATCGAACTCGCCGCGCGCGCCGACGGACGCTCCTGCGCAACAGATCGATGGCACCGCCGCAAGCCTGCCCTACCCTAGCTAGCGCTGGCCTATAAAAGGAGGCCAACCTTCTCCCTCTCTCAGCGCGTGTTTAGTTGGGTGAATTTGGGAATTTGGGCTACTGTAGCACTTTCGTTTTTATATGACAATTAGTGTTCAACTGTGGACTAACTATGATCAAAACGTTCATCTCGCAATTTCCCATCAAACTGTGCAATTAGTTTTTTTTTCGTCTATATTTAATGCTCCATGCACGGGCCACAAACATTCGATGTGATGGGTACTGTAGCACTTTTTGGGATTTTGGGGTGGAACTAAACACGTGCTCAACAAACTGGCAATCACCAACACGCCGCCGCCCTGCTGTGCACACGTTCCTCTCCACGCCGTCGCCGCCGGAATGGCAAGCATGGCCACCGCGGCGACGGAGCGGCGTGGCCCGGCAACTCCTCTTCATCTTAGCAAGCCGGGCCTTGATGGCCCAGGAACACCACCAGTGTACAAGCACCAGAAGCTAGCTAAGTGCGAACAAGCGTATACATGTACAGTATATACAAGCACCAGTGTACCATGCAAGCTTGTACGTGCAAAGTGCACATCTGCACAAGTCACAAGCTAGTTCCATAATGTTGCTCGGCTAATTTTTTTTGAGGGGAATGTTGCTCGGCTAATTGTTGCCCAATATTCTCGGCCCATCCGAGATACAGGTTCGGCTAGGAAACTCATTCGGGTTTGGTACCCGCAAATGATTTTATGTAGTCATGACAAAGCGCTCGAGTTCAAGCGCATATATATAATTGGGAAGCTGACCAAGTTTCACGCCAATGATCTCGGAAATTCAATCAAGGAGAAATCTCCTAAGTACTACATGAGCACAGGTCTCACAATTATCACACCACCGTCCGCACCATCAATGACCGTGAACATGTGAAGTCATTTTAGCAAGCCGGGCCTTGATGGCCCAGGAACACCACTGACGGTCATAAGGACATGACACAACTGAGGTCATTGGTTGCCCATGGGTGTGATATCCGTGGTCTTGTCTTGCATCCGAGCTTTAAACTCTTACGTGTGCTAGCTTTAGAGTGGTGCACATCATCTGATAATGATGAGTATGACAAGCGCTGGCTCGAGCATCTTGGGAAACTAGTTCATCTGAGGTACCTTGGACTACGAGGTACAAAGTTCAGGGAGCTCCCGGAGGCGATAGGAGCTCTAAAGCTTCTACAGGACACTGGACTTGGAAGGTATCGGACTGTGGTATGCAAGTTCAACTGCCATCGAGCGTTATCCAGCTAATGCGGTTGGTCTGCCTACGGTGTGACGGTGAGACGAGGGTGCCGGATGGGTTCCTCCAAAAGGTGACGTCACTGGAGGAGCTACAGTTACGTGTTGACATGTTGTCTTTTGAGTCCAAGAGGCAATTTTTGAAGGAGCTGGGCAACCAGAGCCTACTGATGGTGCTCCGTGGGTTTGGCATGGGCAAGCTAGATGAGAGCATGCAGGCAGAACTTTTGAAGTCACTAGGCAATCTGCAGGACCTCCAGCATCTGCATCTGCATGTTTTTCAGTTCCGTGAAAGTAGCCCTACCTGAATGGAGGGGGACAAAGCCGTGCTTCCGGAACATCTTAGGCTTCTGCATATACAAAGCATCTGGTTCCCTTGTGTGCCATCATTCATAGATCCTACACTTCTCCCCAACCTTTGCTACTTGGAGTTGCATGTGCGTCATATGGACGAGGCAGGTCTCTGCCAGATCTCCGTTACCTCTGTATTTGACTGGCGAATTATGGGACGGCTTCTCATAAGCAGGCTGCGGTAGTTAATATTGTTGCCCATGATGTCTTCTTCCACAAGTTGAGAATCCTCATGTTGTTTGGATGGATGGTCCAGTTGAGGGGAGGACATGATGCTATGGTATTTGATTCCAATTCCAAAGCAGAGGACGGGGGCTGCAGCAGCAGAGTAGCACTGGCCCCTGTTGCTGTGATGCCAAACCTCCACGACCTTTGGTTCACTGTCCCAGTCAGGGCTTTCTACAAGGATGGACATGCTACCTGGAGTGACAATCTCGGCTGGTACATAAGCCGGCTGGTTTCGGCTGATTCAATAGTGTTCTGTGAGAGAGAATAAGTTGAAATAAGCTAACCCGGCTGAAAAGTAGTTGAAGCGAACAAGGGAGTGCCTCCCTTTGCTATGCTATGTCTGGGCACGTCTCGACTGTAGGGATGCCTTCCCTGATGACGTGAACAAGACACAGGCTGAGCTCAGGCGCATAACAGAACTCCATCCCAATACTCCCAAACTTGACTTCAATTATCGTTAATAAATGGTGGCACGACCAATACACAAGGACGATGAAGAGGTACGTACCAGCTCCTCATAATCGTACGTGACATAACTTGCGATACTGAAACACTTGCATATCTTGTTTTTAATACCCACATTCCATTCACAATTCCACTAACACGTACTTCTGCATTACTATATTATTATTATTGTAGTAATAATATGCGTAGAAAATCAAGAGATATGGTACATACTCTGATTACCTCCCAGTAGGTACGGGGTAAGAAATCATAGCCCTTGATTTTTAGAATTATTAGTACAATTGAATAAGTTAAAGAATCAGAGAAAAACAAAACAAATCCCTGAAATCTTGGCACATCCCCACGGCGTCCCATCTTCCTTGTTTTGTCTGCGTGGGTGCCCTAGTGTACATATGATGTAATTATCACTTCTCTAAGAAATATAGTTACGCTTAAGTATATACCTCTATTACTGTAGTCACGTACGGACTATGCTTGAGTATGAAAGAACAGTAATTTTTAGTAACATAATGTTGGCTTTAAAAGTGATCTAAGATGACTAGCGACAAATAAATCATGTACACACGGTTAACGTGATGTTGCTGTCAAAAATAGATGAAAAAAATCATTACGGAGCACGTTAGTCTTTCCACATTAAATTTTTTTTTTACAGGTATATCACGTTTCATCTTTATTTTTTCAACTTATATACAGGAAAAGAACATGCATGTTGGAAAAGCAAGATACTTTAGATCTGATCCACATGTCACATTGCATCAAATAGGAAAGTTTAATCATGCATGAATATTAGATCTATTTAATAAGAAGATGTTTTCTCTATTTATTCTATATTTCTTCTATTACCTCCTATAAGAGGTATATGTGATAATTTATATCTACATCAACGGTCCACATTCACTTTGGAGTACCCTAGCAAAACCCACGTGGGGCACCGTAAGACGTTGTGTCACCATCGTGCAGCCTAGGGAATATGAATCCGGCCACAGCAAGGCAGATCCGGCCATGAGATCGCCGTATCGGGATCCCAAAGGTGCCGTTGAAAGGTCCTCGCTATGTATTCACCGGCATGGGCAGCGTGAACGCAGGGGTTGCCTAAGCATGACGTCCACGCCGCGCACGATGGCATCGATCATGGGGATGACCCATGTGGGGGCAGAGAGCTCAACTTCGAGGGCGGCCGCGCGGTCGAACATTCAGCGCGGCGACTTCGAACTAGAGCCCGTGCATGAACGGCGTGGGAACGGGCGAAGAGGCCTGGCTCCACCCGCAGCCCCACGGGTCCGCCGCTAGCCACGGCCGTAGGGCGGCCAGCAGCCGCTCTCGCAGTGCCTTTGTGAGAACCATCAAGACGTGGGGTACGCACCGCTAGCCACAAGGTCCGATGGAGACGTGGGGCACGCGATGCCTTATGGATGCTTTATGTTTTGAGCTGCCTCCAAAGTGGAGCATGACAGTGTGGCCCACAGACATCACATCCGTCGCAAGCGGGCAATCGACTCCTCCATGAAGCTGCGACACATCACCCGTCTCACTAAGAAGGAGCAGCAAATGTATGAGCTGCCCTAAGTATAAACTTCGCGACCTGATCGCTGTCCTCCTAAGCACTAGCTAGTTAAAATTAGCCTAAATTAGCTCTAGTGTATCAAATAGGAGTGCTAAAAGGTGGGCTAATTTTGTAGACTAGACTTTAACTAGTTGTTATTCAGTTCCGTGAGTCTTTAAATGTTATTTAAAGGTGGCCTTTAAATGTATGAGCTCGAGCATCTGCATCTGCATGTTATTCAGTTCTGTGAAAGTAGCCCTGCCTCAACAGAGTGGGACAAAGCCATGCTTTCGGAACATCTCAGGCATCTGCTTATACAAAACATCCAGTTCCCTTGTGTGCCATGATTCATAAATCCCACGCTTCTCCCCAACCTTTGCTACTTGGAGTTGCATGTGGGTCATATGGACGAGGCAGGTCTGAGAGCCTTGGGTGGGCTGCCAGAACTCCGTTTCCTCCTTATTGTACCGGTATGGTATCTAATAAGCAGGCTGCGGTAGTTAATATTGCTGCCCACGATGTCTTCTTCCCCAAGTTGAGAATCCTCCGGTTGAATGACTGGATGGTCTAGTTGGCGACCAACAATGACTCGACTAGTGCTTCATTTAGCATCTGGAGGGGTGGACAGGATGCTATGGTATTTGATTCCAAAGCAGAGGATGGGGGCCGCAGCAGAGTAGCACCGGCCCCTGTTGTGATGCCAAACCTCCACGACCTTTGGTTCACTGTCCCGGTCAGGGCTTTGTACAACAATGGACACGCTACCTGGAGTGACAATCTTGGCTTGGACTTGGAGTGCCTCCCTTTGCTACGCTATGTCTGGGCACGTCCCGAATGTAAGGATGCCTTCCCTGATGACGTGAACAAGGCAGAGGCTGAGCTCAGGCGCATAGAAGAACTCCACCCCAATACTCCCAAACTCGACTTCAATTATCGTTAATAAATGGTGGCATGACCAGTACACAAGGACGATGAAGAGGTACGTACCAGCTCCTCGTGATCGTACGTGACATAACTCGCGATACTGAAACACTTGCCTATCTTGATTTTAATACCCACATTCCATTCACAACTCCACTAACACATACTTCTGCATTACTATATTATTATTATTGTAGTAATAATATGCGTAGAAAATCAAGAGATATGGTACATACTCTGATTACCTCCCAGTAGGTACGGGGTAAGAAATCATAGCCCTTGATTTTTAGAATTATTAGTACAATTGAATAAGTTAAAGAATCAGAGAAAAACAAAACAAATCCCTGAGATCTTTGCACATCCCCACGGCGTCCCATCTTCCTTGTTTTGTCTGCATGGGTGCGCTAGTGTACATATGATGTAATTATCACTTCTCTAAGAAATATAGTTACGGTTAAGTATATACCTCTATTACTGTAGTCACGTACGGACTATGCTTGAGTATGCAAGAACAGTAATTTTTAGTAACATAATGTTGGCTTTAAAAGTGATCTAAGATGACTAGCGACAAATATATCAAGTACACACGGTTATCGTGATGTTGCTGTCAAAAATAGATGAAAAAAATCATTACGGATCACGTTAGTCTTTCCACATTAATTTTGTTTACAGGTATATCACGTTTCATCTTTATTTTTTCAACTTATATACAGGAAAAGAACATGCATGTTGGAAAAGCAAGATACTTTAGATCTGATCCACATGTCACATTGCATCAAATAGGAAAGTTTAATCATGCATGAATATTAGATCTATTTAATAAGAAGATGTTTTCTCTATTACCTCCTATAAGAGGTACATGTGATAATTTATATCTACATCAACAGTCCACATTCACTTTGGAGTACCCTAGCAAAACCCACATAGTATAGTAAATATGTTGTTGATTGGTTTAGCCGACTTCCATCATTTCTGTCGACCTCCATCAATCATAAATGCTAGACTAATGCTAATCAAAATTATTTTTCCTTGATTTTTATTTCAGTCTTCAGAGATTCAGCTGCTTGTCTCTTGATCCTTGGTGGGAGGAGTTTGTGGCTCAAGTTGGTTGATTTCAAGACGTTGGGAGCATTTTCTGTAGTCATGTCTGTCCACTACATGGTTATCTTCTTTCAACATATGTATGTGCTCATGATAGACCTTTGCGTGCTTTAAACCTCTAATAATATTGCTCGACGATCATGCCCGTTGTTTAGTATATTTCCTTTCCCTCTAGCACTTATTGTCGGCGTACCTGCAAGTATGTTTGGAACATAAATGATATGTGTGTTATGTTAAATGAGGTTTAAATTTGGCTTTCGTATGCCTCCGCATGCATGCATGCGTGCCCATCTTCATGAGCTCCAACGGGTTTACAGTTATTTGCTTTGCGGAGTTTCTCCAACTGGTGAAGGTAGCTCTTTCATTCACTTTCTTGCTATGATCTTCGCTACTGTATTATTGATTTATTGTAAATTGTAGTGACGACACTGTCACAGCTCCCATGTCATGGAATATATTCTAATCTAGGCAGCGGCACGTGTTTTTTTTTCGCAATTTTTCCATTTTTGCGCCACTTACGCACAAGTGCAGTCTCTCTCGCGCATTACCCCCACACCTCTACACCCTAGAGTCACATCTAACATAAAGGCAGAAACATTTCCCTCATATTCACTCGACCAAATTTTGAATGTAGATCGCCTAGGGTCTTAAAGAAGGACCACAATAAAACGCGACCGGTCGCGCGCCACCTGGCTCCGCCCCGCGACTATCGCCTTTATCCGCGTGCACGCCTTTGTCCTCGCTCCTCCCCCGCCCCTCGATCCCGCCCTCCCTAACCTCTGGGGCGACACCTCTGCCGGCATCGTCCTCGCCTTGACCCCCGCCCTCGCTCCTCGACACTGCCCACCTTAATCCCAGGGCGGGGTGTCAGCAAGCTCTGCCGTGCCACACCCGCCACCAGCCCCGCCCAACCGCCATCTCCCACTGCCTCGGCGGGCAGTGCTCCCGCCGCCCCGCCTTGCCGCCGTCTCACCTGTCTCCGCTGTCGTGTCGCGTCCGCCCCCCCCCCCTAAATCCCACGTTTAAGCCCGTCAGTAAGGAGATGGAAACCCTAATGCCGACGAGCTCCTCGCCGGAACCCTAGCCACCTTATTCTTCCTCTCTGGTGTGTGTGTGTGAGCCGGCGCGTCGCCCAGTCGTGCCCTGGTGCAACGGGTCGCTTAATAGAATAATTTGCTCTAAAGAATTCAAATGAAAAAAGCTTCAACTACAAAATTTTAGATATCATCATGATCTACAACTTTGCTTTTGATATTTGCCTAGGAAAAAGTCAAAATTACTCCCGTCAAGTTTGAGACAGGAAAAAGTCAAAATTACTCATCCGAGGCGATTTGAGACAGGAAAAAGTCAAAATTACTCCCGTCAAGTTTGATATTTGCCCAGATAACTAATATTTGGTTCGATTTACTCCCGAACTATTTGAGTTAATCCACTTTACCACTTAACAAAATTTGTTATTTTTGTTTCCTCACGTATAAGTTGAGTTTTGATATCAATTTTTTTGTGATGTGATAGAGGATATTATGAGTTATATTTGAAAAGAAAAATCCATATTAGGATTCCTGCCTTGCCATTCATCATTGGCTGGCTCGACAACCAAATAGTCCCTAAGAGCAGTTTGCTCCAGTATGTTGATTCAGAGGCTGCAAAGGGATTATAGATTGTGGCAGAAGCAGTTCAATACACTAGTGGTGTTGGAGCTTGCTAGAAATTGCAATTACTAGAGTTTACAAACAGTGAGAGGGAATATATTGCACCAGCGACTCGGAAATATATGCTGCCGACAGAGGATCGACCTGTACTACATAGAAGTGATTCGAAGTTTGCTTGGAACATTAACTAGAGAGGCTTTACGGAGGTTGTCTCTAGGTGTGCCCGTCTCCATTAACTAGAGAGGCTTTCTCCTAAAATTATTTTCCAAGTAGTGTACGTGGGCAGGCCGACTTCCTATGTCAAAAGGCCTCCGTTAATGGGCTATTTTCGCTGACCACCTCTTTTAATACTTTATAAAAAAAACTAAAAAAGATTGCTCTTTATAGGTTTCAAACCAATGATATCTAGCCTGACGTGACATTTCAACTGCAGTACACAGTCAATTGTGATTGAGTATATAATACTATTCTTATGTATTAACATTTCGTAATACTATATTGAATATTTTAATCGCTAAACGATTTCAAATGAAAAGAGTTCCTACTAAATGTTTTAGATCTTCTCAGGAACTACAACTTTGGTATAGGGCATGTCTCCCTCAGAGATGTTTTTAGAAATCCTGAAAATAAAAATAACAAAATAAGAGAACTCAAAATGAACATTTCATTTTCTAAATGACTTCAAATAAAAACCTACTCAATTGTACATTGCACCGACCACTACAATTTTGGTATAGACCAAGTCAACATTTGAGGTTCCTTGAAAACCTATAATTTTTAATTTCACAATCAAAGAATTTGAAACACATATTTTGGTCTCCGAACACATGCTTTGACCACTGCAATTTTGGTATTGTTTAGGATAGATGCCCATACTTTTAAGAGGGGCAAAATTGTTTGGATTTCGGTCATCATGTGCCACTTGAGATAACTAACATTGCATGCATTGCTAGGATTGAGCAGTGTGGAAAGGTGCAAGTGAAAAGCTTTTCAAAATGGTTTTAAAAATGCTAACTCGGTGCTTAGATGTCTGGCAAAACATTTGAGAGTTGGCACGCTTGCGAAGAGGTGAAGTTGTGCTGCCAGTTGTGCTCTTTCAGCACTCATTGGATGTGTCCGATGTGCCAACGGAATTGGGCACTGGACACATTGGTTGTGCGCTAACTGTTGTGAAGTTTTCAGCCTAGCACCTTGCCTTCCAATGTGCTCTGGACATGTCCTGTGCATTGGACTTTTGCACCGGATAGCAACTCCAGAGAGGGTGTTTTAGGTGCGTTTTGGGCTGTTTGTGTGCACCGGACCTGTCCTATGTTGCACCAGACATGTGCACCGGGTAGGAGTTCCAGAGAGCATGTTGTTGTGCGTTTTGGGTTGTTGTGAGCACCGGATGTGTTCGGTGTGCACTGGACATATGTCTAGGTAATGGCTATGTTTCCATCGGTTGGAATATAGCAGTTGGGGCTATTCGGTGTGAAATCCGGTGGTGCACTAGACATATCTGGTGCACCCGCAGCCTGGGCAACTTTTTCCCAACGTCTAGTTGGCCCTTGGGGCTATAAAAGGAGGGTGCGGCTGGCCTTGGATGGTTCTTAGCACCCTTGGGACTTAGTGGCTATGCTTGGGGAGTGCTAGAGAACCCTCTAACTCACTTGTGCTTGCGGAGATCGCATCCGAATTTGAGAGAGTGGTCGCTAGTGCGTTGTATTGAGAGATTGCAAAGTGTGGCACTACGTGATTGATCTGCAAGCCGGTAGTCCTTGTTACTCTTGGTAGTTGCCACCTCCTAGGCAACGTGGTGGTTTGTGGTCTCTATTATATTGTGGAGCCTGCATGAAGTTGTACAGGGCTCCGAAGAAGGCATTGTGAGCAGTACTATGCACACCCCGTATCGAAGAGCAACACTAGTAGAGCGGGGTGCGAAGGGCGCCAAGTGGTCTGGCCGGATCAAAGTTCTAGAGCTCACATGGAGCAATACTTGTATGGAGAGTGTTGTGTGCTTGCGGACCACCACAAGCAAGAGGATCAACGGCAACCTTGGGCTTGCCTCAACTGGGATTAAGTGGTTGGCAAACCACTGAACCTCAGGATAAAAATCTTTGTGTCAAACTTGTTCTTCCCGTTGGTTTGCAATTGCCTTCATCACTAACTTGTATTTACTTATTCATACTTGCGCTAGTGAGTAGTGGTCACTCTTGTGTTGTTAGTTTGCTTGTGTAGCAAAGTAGTAGCTCTCTTCTGCTAGTTAGCTTGAGTAGCTTAGTAGCCTTGCTTAACTTGTGTAGATAAGTTCTTTAGCTCTCTAGTTTAGCTTCTGTAGCTTTGCTAGTTGAGTAGTGCTAGTGTGGCTTAGGCTTTGTGCGCTTTGTTCAATATTATGAGTAGGAGCTCCCGGTGTGCGTTGTTGTACTAGTTGCATAGGTTTGTGTGACCTTGCATACTAGACATGTGTAGGTGAGCACTCTCTAGCTTGGCACCTTGGTTGTTTTTCTAGGATCTTTTGTAAGGTGCTTGTGAACATATAGATAGATGGGTGTAGTTAAGGATAGACTGACTAGTTCCATTCCGTATTTGTTTCGGTTAGCTGATATGATTAAGTTTTAGAAACGACTATTGACCCCCTCTAGTCGACTTGTTCCTATGACTTGATCAACTTGTGGGGGCAGCGACACTATCAAACTACAACGCCTATACACGAGAAAGTACTCATTGTAGTAAAGTGGTGGTATAATACCTACAAAACTAGTTAATTTATTATTGTTCTCCGAGCCTGCTTGGAAGAGGCCCGAACCACACATGGTGCATCGCTAACTTTGAAAGCAAGATATCGACAAGATAGCCTTTAGAACCAAGTTAATGACGCGGATCCCATAGGATCCAAAAGAATCACCTTGTAACAAACTAGAAAATAGTAGATTGATTTCATTTGGTATTCTATTCGCAACCCTATCCCTCATTGTGTATATAAGGGGAGGTAGGGGCGTCTCATTCATAATTTTGTCATTCGTAGCTAGGAACACTAGACAAACTCATCAGCATCCCTAAAAACTAATGAGCATATGATACAAGAGATCTAGTCTCAACTGGACTTATGGTAACCCATACCTGAACCATTATGCATCTGTATCTAGTGTGCTACCCCTTTGATTTCTTGTGTACTCCTTCCGTTTCAAATTATAATTCGTTTGATTTTTTTGACCCCAAGTTTGACCGCTCGTCTTATTCAAAAAATTTGTGCAAACATAGTCAAATTTAAGTCATTCTTGAAGAACTTTTGTTAATAAAGCAAGCCACAACAAAAAAACTGATATTTGGCACCAATTTTTGAATAAGACGAGTGGTCAAACTTTGGCGTCAAAAAAGTCAAACGAACTATAATTTGAAACGGATTTAGCATAAAATGTTGATCTACTAGTGGGACAATAAATTCTAAGACATGGCGATCGATCATATTGGTTTGAGGTTTATAGCTAGCTAGGTTTATTGATCTGATGACATGAATAGGCATACCTGTAGAGAAGACGATGCACGTATATCGTCCGTGCAAAGACTATAAAAAATGTGGTTCGATATGCTAACACGGAACAGATCAGTTCTCATTTAGATTGCTGAGCTGTCATGAAAAATTACATAATAAGTTACACTAAAAATGGTTCCGCGTCTTAAACAATTAGCAACGACAACACTATAGTTGCCGGACCAAATATGGAGGGGCCGCAAGTAATTAGGACCATCGGGGGTGTCGTCCAAATAGTAAAGAGAAGGACGTACGTACGGATGGTTTACATCAACCACGAAGGGGTTAATCATCCGACATCGGTGCAGACCCTAGTGTCCAAGCTTGTCAACTTCTTACCGCGATTCCATACAACTAGTTAACAATCATGCATGCTACACGTATGATGTGCATGATTATATATACGTTATAGATGGTTTATGGGTGCACAGAGCGCGCTTTGGCATGGAAATGTCACAAAGATAGCTAGCTAGTAGACTAGTAGTGCAGTGTCACGTCACCACCATGAATACACGACGTCGATGCAAGCTGGCGCTTACTGCACCCATTCTCTGCATGCAGCCGGCCATGCTGATACGATCCACTGTACTAGCAAGCACCAAGTTGGGGAGAGGGGACACCCGGCCCGGAAGCCGAGTTGTGGTCGGTCGTCGTCGCCTCGGACGTCAATGTAAGGAAGCAGCCAAGCTAGTTGGACCCAGTGAGCCGAGTCGTCGTCATCGTCGTCGTCTCCGTCTCGTCCGTTGTTAGTCTACAAGTAGGCCGGCAAAGCTGCTGTCGTGGTAGTACAGTGCAGTGCGTGCTATCTGGTCGTGGCACATGGGATTGGGAGGCTAGCTGTCAATAGTACTGCTCGCTGGCCGTCTTCCCGGTCCGAGCACCATCACCTACCACGACATCGCCCATGCACGGTCCTTCTCTCGGCGTGGACGACGAGCCTGTCATTCACACTAACAATGCCCCTAAACGTCGACGCGTCACCGCGGCGGCACCCGTCGCAGGATCGCCGCACAATGATGCTGTCTCTGGGTCTCCCTCTTCCCCAGCAGCCGTCATCCAATCACCGGCCACAGAGTCTCCGGCCACAACTGTGCATGCTCCGCCTGAGTCCTCGCCTCCACCCGCCTCGTCAGTACCACCACCACCACTCCGTGGCCATCCCATGGTCACGCGTGTGCGCGCGCTAGCGTGTTCATGACAAATCCGCGATATGCCATGTCCGCGGACACGGCCATCTCTCCCATTCCATCATCCGCTCGCGAGGCTCTGCGCTATCCCAACTAGCATCGTTCCATGGAGGCCGAGTTCTCTGCTCTCCAGGCCAACAGAACCTGGCGGCTTGTCGACAAACCCACCGGCGCCCACATCATCTCCAGGAAGTGGGTGTTCAAGCACAAATTTAATCCGGACGGCTCCCTTGAACGGTACAAGGCCTGCTGGGTGGTACGCGGATTCAATCAACACGCTGGCATCAACTTCTAGGAGACCTTCACGGCGGTTGTCAAGCCAGTGACAATCCGCACGATGCTCACCGTACCATCACTGCGTCGAAGCGCTGGCCGACGCAACAGCTCGAGTGTCTAACGCCTTTCTTCATGGCAACCTTGAGGACTACGTTCTGTGCCAACAGCCAATTGGGTTCCACGACGCTGATCGACCTCAAGCCGTCTGCCTCCTCGACAAGTCAATGTTCGGGCTGCGCCAGGCGCCACGCGCATGGTTCACGCGGTTCGCCAATTTCGCCGTCAAGCTGGGCTTCAAGGCCACCAGGTCGGACTCTTCCCTCTTCGCGCTGCGTCGAGGTCACGACATCGCCTACCTCCTTCTCTGCGTCGATGATATGGTCATCACTGCGCCGCGCTCTTCGCTGCTCCAACGCGTCGTCACCGAGCTGCGCAACGAGTTCGCCGTCAAGGACATGGGAGAACTACGCTTCTTCCTCGGTATCGACGTTCAGCGCAAGGCTGACAGCTTCTACCTCTCCTAGAGCCGCTACGCCGAACAGATCCTTTAACGTGCGGGAATGGCACAGTGCAAGGCTGCATCAATGCCGATCGACGCCAACGGCAAGCTTCCATCTGACAGCCCCGCCATCACCGACGCGACGTCGTATGGTAGCATCACCGGAGCTCTGCAGTTCCTGGCCATCACGCGGCCAGATCTCGCCTTCGCCGTCCAGCAAGCATGTCTCTACATGCACGATCCGCGATTGCAACACTTGGCGCAGCTTAAGTGGATCCTGCGATATGTTCACAGGAGGACGTCGCACGGGCTCCTCCTCCGCGCCTCACCGACCCTTGACGTCACGGCATACTCCGACGCCTATTGGGCCAGCTGCCCCGAGACTCGACGCTCGACATCGGAATTTTGCGTGTTCCTCGGCGATGCCCTGGTCTCGTGGTCCTCCAAGCGCCAACCCACCTCTCCAAGTCCAGTGTAGAGGCGGAATACCGCACGATGGCCAATGCCGCCGCTGAGTGCATACGGCTCCGCCAGCTCCTCGGCAAACTCCACTTCCCCATCCTGAAGGCTACCGTGGCGTTCTGCGACAATGTATCGGCTGTCTACATGTCCAAGAATCCGGTCTATCATAAGTGCACGAAGCACATCGAACTTGACATCCACTTCGTCCGTGAACGGGTGCAAGCCGGCGAGCTCCGCATTCTCCATGTGTCGACCGGTGAGCAGTACGCCGACATCATGACCAAGGGACTGACGACGAAGACGTTCGAAGCCATTCGATAGAGTCTTTGTGTAATGCCGATGATACTTCAGACTGCGGGGGGTGATAAAGTGTAATTTGTATTTGAGTTTTGAATAGCTTAGATGAGTTTCCCACGCTGCCTGAGTCCACAAGCCACCCACGATGTTGCCCACGCTGTGCGTGCACTCGGCAGACGTGCCTCGAGCACTGGCAGTTCCACTGCCTGTAACCTGTACAAATTCTCAGAGATCAACACGATTTAGTTTGTTGGCTCCATTGTTCACTCTTTCATGAAGGTGTGAAGGCTAGTAAAAATTAGTAAACTTTACTAGAGTCAGCTAAGAACCCTCGATATAAATATTTACAGTAACAGTTTTCCTAAGAAAACCACCACTTAAATCGATTTACAATTGCGGCTTTCTGTGACAATAAAAAATTTGCTTGCAGCATAGCTAATGAATGTGGGTCCGAAAGGCAGAGACAAATGTTTCATGGCAAACTGTGCGAGCACAGCAACATGTTCCTTGCTACAGATGATCGAGCTTCGTACTTGTCTCTTATCCACATAAGAGAATAGCTAGTCCAGAGCTACACATTAAGGACACCCTTAGGGCGTCCCTGATCGATGAGCTCCTGAAATCGCCGGCTAATATGGCATGGAGCCAAGTAAAAAAAAAAGAAAAACATGGTAGCCGTGAGGTGGGCACAGACAAAGAAGAGGCCAAACATTTTACAGGAAGTGTGTGACACTGGCGCTGAACTCGTCGCTAGCGGAGTTTTTTCGTTCATCTCTCAACTGCAGGTAGGCTGTCAGATAGCTCGGAGTCATCCGATGGAGATGCCCTTAGGCTATCTTCAACAACAACATCCAAAATATAAGACCCATTCGTCATTTAGGAAGCGCTACATGCAAAAGGTTTAATACATATTCGGTATCTTCTCCAACAACAAGACCCAAAAAAGAATTATTTCTACAAATGGGTTTTCAGAAGAAAGGATGCCCATATTTGGGTTGTGCCTGTCAGGCAACCCAAAATAAGTCTCCCATATAGGTACTCTATTGGAGGCTGATTTTGGGTCTCTTGCTACCCATTTTAGGTTTGGGTGCCCATATGGGTTCCTTGTCGGAGACAGTCTTCGGATAGCCATTGGTGCATACATATGAAAAGTTGCGCTTCCGGCCAGCACAACAGTTTAATTTGGCAGGGGATGCCAATTCCGATGTGGACAGCGCCTGACTGTCTAGATCATGCTTGTCCTCCTAGGACCTTGGCAACTCATTGGCTATTTTTCAGATATTGTAGATACTCCTACCTAAGAGCTCTATAATTTTATAGTTTATAATATTTTTGTTTACTTTTACTAAATAATTAATTTGATGTACAGATCTACTATAGACATCTGAACATTATATCAATATTAGACGGCTGCTGCAGCCAAGTCTCACAGGCTACTGTACAGTCAGTAACTGTTGCTCCGGAATACTGTAGCCAAATACAGCCATTTTTCATTTTTGGTATCAAAATTATTGGTAATTATGGGACGAAGGGAGTGGCTACACTGTTTATACTTAACTTACTCCAAATTCTACTACATGAAAAAAAAAATCAAACCAGCCAATTTTTTTAGTATATTATTATAATACTATTATATTAGTACATAACAATAAGTATTACCACATACTCGATGATGGTCTAGTATGATCACATACTCCTATATACATATGCTTCGTCAAGCCATATACACTTTAAATCTTGCAATACAGGCATGGAAGTAGCTACACCTAGGAGTAGAAAGGATTTGACACATATATAGACAATATGCTCCAGAATGATCAAGCTATGGATAAATATGTCGTATGAGGCAATGTAATTAAGTTCAATTGAATCAAGAGTATCACAACAAATGATGTTTGGAGGAAGTATATGGAAATTCATGAGGGAACAACCATGGTACACGGACAAGTTTGATCAATTTGCTATGAAAAAAGATGAACGTGTTTCCAATGTGTTCAACCGGATGTATGTCATCATGAATGAGCTCACGGATCTTGGATATGATGTTCTCTCACAAGTTTCATACATCACTTCTTGACGACCCATATGCCACATTTGTGTCTTTGCTTCTGAGGACAAATTTAATGTATAGAACTGCAACCTATATTTTGGTGGGTGAAGAAGTTATGATTTTTTGCAAGAAATCAAAACAAGAAGCTTATGGCAAACAAACTGATAAGAAGCGGAGAAGAGTTTAGGATTTAAGGCTTAAGTCTGGAAATTTGAAGATTAAGATGAAGACAAGAAGACAATGACCCTGATAAATGGTTCGTTCTCTGTGCCTAGATAGTTAGTAGTGACCTTACACAAGCTAGAAAAGACAAGCCCAGATAGCTCTGTCTGCAAGTTGTTGGATTTCACAACACAGACACCTTAATAGACAGCTACTTGACTGTCTACAAGTTATTTAATGCTTGCATGTAACCATGATCAATCATGAATATCATTTATATATACCATTATATTGCTAATTGATACAAAATAGATCATTCAATACATGGTGCATTCAGTCATATAGTAAGCTATAGAAAATAGGTATTCAGTCATTCAGTAAATGGAAATGACATTTTTATCTCTATTCGGCATGAAAACAGATAAGAAAAATAGGTAACTGAGATACCTATACATCTCGTTCCAGTCCTCGCCATCTACGATCTACGCAAAGTAGAACAAAAAAAAAATCTGATGGTGTTTCCATTGCAAGCAACGCTCGTGTCATCAACACGAGGTACCAGATCCGGCCATGGAGGAAGATGCCGCTGCTGTCGGGTCGTGGCCGTGACCAATGGGGATGGGCGCAGCTGCCGCCGGGACCATGGTCTTCCATGTCGCCTCCACTGGGACCATGTTGTCTGACCTTGCCTTCCCTGACGCGCCGTACATGCCCTAAGGCTGCTGCTGCTGTCGAGTGCGTGCCTTTGATAATGATCTTACATTATTGTTGCATGCAGCATGGAGCAACAATGCTATTGCAATATACTCCTTGCATTTGGAGGCGGTAGTATAGATGTCCTTTGTGTACGTCAACAAGCAAGCTCGTGATCCGCGTGCTTTTGCGCAGGCCTGCTGCCATCGATTATGCAGTGCAGCAGTGATGACGTTCTCCGCGCTACGCCATCGAGGAAAACGATGGAGGGAATGGTCCCCTAGGTACGTCTGTATGATCCTGGCATATATAATAATACGGAAGTTGCTAGTGCTGTCACTAACAGAGCCAATGTTAGCACTAGAAGTTGCTAGTGCTGTCACTAAAAGTTGATTTGAGGTTGTGAATTGATGTTGATTTGACATTTTAAATTGAATGGTCTAATCAATTTGAGCCTCTAATTATTGTGTCAATTAGAGAATGCTGTCACTAACAAAACCAATGTTCGCACTAGAAGTTGCTAGTGATGTCCCTAAACTTTGGGTGGAGGGAAGGTGGATAGGGAAGGCTATATATGGAGGTGGTTGTGGTGGTGGAGGTGAAAGTGTAGTAGGGTGAAGTAGTTATAATTATAGGTTTGAACCTGACAGAGTATTACCATTCTCATCAGTTCTCGTTATTCATTATAATTACCAATTTAGTAAAATATGTCTTATCATATCATCACAGTTGTAGAAGTCTAATCATAGTATCCCATCCTAGCATTTGCCTATTTCAAGAACGTGGCTATTCGAATAGATTTGAGAAACTCTGCAAAGGTGTACAAATTTCCCCACAAGATAGACACAGTCCGACACCATCGTCATGGTTTAGACAGGTCTAATGGGATCCCATACCCGAATGTACACGACCTTAGATATCCATATAATTCTACGACGGCTTTTCAGGTTTGGAATACAACGTGGAAGATCACATAGCATCCACACCACGGAAGATCACATAGCATCCGTAAAAAAAACAATAATATGGGCTTGAACGCGGTCAAAAACTCTAAAGTTTAACGTGGAAGATCACATAGCAACCACGCCAACCGGACCACGGAAGAACACATAGCATCCGTGTCTGTTACTGATATTCCGCTGCCTACACCGGTCATCTAGTAGAAATTATACTTCTATCTAACGGGGTGTGAGATCAAGTCTACCCATATAGACATGTGGCTGTACGTAATATCTCACTAGGTGAGAGGGACTACGAACCGGTCCTTATGTGACCGATGCAAGTATCTCCCACAGAAATCCTCATCAGGCATTCCTGCCAAGGTAATTTACCTCCATAAATTACCCCCACTCGCCCCATGTCCGAGTTTAGTCAAGTTATTACCAGTTTTAAGTTCCATGGTTATTATCCTCAAGTCCATTAATCGCATATTATATCAAGGTAACCATTACCTTATCATCATTATTATAATCAAGTTCATATTTATAGTGTCTTTAGTTTATGAGGGGTTTCAAGTAGTATAGGTTGGCTTATTATTTAGTGGAGACGAATAGTGGAGAGTTTATGTGGGAAGCTAGCAATATGTGATGGTGGTGGAAGGGAGGTGGTTAAAGGATAGCACGTGATATAGAGAGGGAAGGATAGGTGGGTGTTAGGACTTGCCTCCATTCGCTGACGATTATATCCTCGTCTGTTTCCTGTGTCTCCTGTTCCTGTCTTCCGGGCTCCATTGGGTTCTCTCACGTCTTCTATCCTACGCGGTCTAGTGTCGATAAACAAGGAAAATAAGAAGCAATGCATGAAAAACAAGCATAGACAATCAGCGATCCTAGATGGGTTGGTCCTATTGGATGATGGGTTATTACTTAGGCTATCATTATTATGTCAATTTGAAGTAAGGTTTGAATAGAGGTATTCCATCCGTGAGGTAGGGATTCTACAGGTTAGGTTGAGGTGGGTGGTTGGTTTGATGGAAAACTAGACCACATTATTAGGGTTCACGATTATGTGAACCTGAAAGAGAATACCTAACCAAGTCATCATAGATGACTCGCCTGGCATCTACAGGTCCACCGGGGTTAGTGGCACATACGCACATGCATATGCATGTGTGTAGGGTTAATTAGGTGGGCTAGGTCATGGCTATTGTTAGTGGCATGTACCCATGTATATGTATATACCCATGATTAATTAAAATTGGGTAACTAGGTTGCTAGAGTTAGCCGTACATAGGCGTATACCCGGGTATTGGGCATATCTATGTATGTATAGGTGTCTACTTATTTTAGGTGATTGGGTACGGATATATTCGAGTATGTATCATGGTGTATACACATATGTGAATATACGGGGTTAACTACTACTACGGCGATAGCTACTACTATAATTACTTTTTATTTTAAATATGGAGGTGGTAAAGCAATCAAACTAGAATTTAAATGGGTACCAAAAATTAGGGAAAATGGTATGATTAAGTAGAGTTTTATTTTAGAAGATTTACAGTGAATGAATTACAGAATTTGGGATTCAGATGAATGGGTTATAAATTGTCTAGGTTTATTGGCTAAACGCGAATGGAAATGAACATGGAAATTATTTCTAAAATTTTGTCTAATGAATATGAGTGGCAAACTATCTGGGTATGCTCTAGGGTGACTCTAGTTTATTTACAAATTTTCTGGGAATTTTTCTATAATTAATAAGCTTACATTTTAATATTCTTTGTATGTTTCCCGGGTGCACCTAGCGTTTCCTCCTTAGTCTAGTGGCTGACGAGTGGTCCCCAGTCAGCAGTCTACGGTGGCCTGTACTGCGCTGTGAGCCGATCTATGGACTAGCTGCCTCTCCTCTCTGTTCTTCGTGGACCGTGTCCACAGAAGAAAAGGAGGGGGAGTGGAGTCCATGACCAACGGGTCTCGCAGTCAGACGTGGCGCGCGGCTATTGGCCTGTGCGACGTGGTTGAGCGACCTCAGGTTCCCCTGACCGGCTTTGCCCATCCTCATCCCAAACGAGCGAACAGAAAGAAAGCGAGGAAGGATAAGGGAGGGGAGAGGAGGGAAAGGGAAGAGGGAGAGAGGGGAAACAGGACGTCGGCAGGGGCTGGGCTCCGGCGGTGGCGGCGCTTTAGTGCGGTGGAGGTAGGGTGGCAGCTGCGATGTCGCGCCGCGGGGTCGAGCGAGCGAGAGGGAGCAGGGCAACGGCGTGACGGTGGAAGGGCAGTAGCGGCTTTGGCTCCAGTGAGGAAGAAGCACGGGGTGAGCAGCGGTGGCGGAGCAGGAAGCAGAGAAGAGGAGGTAGAGGGAGAGCAAAGCAGGACGCCGGCGAGGGTGCTTGGCCGCTCACGGCTCCATCAGGCAGAGGCGAGCATGGCGCTTGGCCTCGGGCGGAGCTGCAGAGTAGGGCGGCGGTGGCGGTGGCGGTGTGGAGCAGGGCAGAGATGGGGAGAGAGAGGAGAATGGAGGTGGAGTGGGAGAGGAGGGAAGGGAAGAGGGCTACTGCGCGCTGCTGGGCTGCGGCCTTGTTGGGCCGGCCCAAGCGGATGGAAGAGGGGAAAGGCGCGCGCGGGCTGGGCCAAAGGCCTGGCAGGCCCATGCGGGAAAGAGGAAAAGGGGAAGGAGGGAAAAGAGGAGGAGGGCCAGGGCTGGTTGGGCTGAGCCCGTTCTGGAGGGAGTACACAGTAATTCTTCATATTTTCTAATTCCCAGAAACTTAGAGTAAGTAACAATACTAATATACTAGTGTGCATGATGTACTATATACATTTTAGAATAACTAAATATTATATCTATTCTATAGAAATTAAAAGTAACAATATTATTTTTTTCTAGGTTTTTCTAATAACTATAATTTTGCTAAATGTAAAATTAGGAGGGAAAATTTGAAGGAATAATTAGACCTATAAATTATCAATGCGACGGCTAGCATGATTCCTAGCGAATAAGATATTATTTATAACCATGATGTATTATCTAACTCTATAATATAAGAAAAGGTTTTAAATACTTTAAGAATGCAATTGGAAATTAAGTGAGGTTGTTTTGGTGCCGCAAATAAATTCTAGAAAAGCACACAAGAAATCAAGCTGGCATTCAACAATCATTCAAATATTCACAAAGTGCAGGCAATGGAATTTAAATGCGAAGCGATTTCTCTAATCCCATAAATTATTCCTAGCGCTACAGAGTTTTGGAAATACATTTTCAAACCCGTGCACTCTTGTGCGTGGGAAAACGAGCCACAAACACTGATGCTCTGGCTCCCGTTAAGCAAACTCGCCCACGGATCCCAGCGGTTCGTTCTCAATATACCCTCACCCGAGCCGGTGTTGGCGAGTGATCTGACACTCAGATCGGGTACTTGGCCCGGCTCACCCATACAGCAGGTGTAAGCGGTAGTGACTCGTTCACTATCGACCCTGCCCCTACTAGAGTCCGGGAGGTATCTTGGGGGTTGCCAGTATGATCCAAAAACCTCAGGCACTCAGTGTCACGTAAATCCCTCAATACTCGGAAGAGCTCGAAGTACCCTATTTCAGCGGATGTGTGCCTCTTTGTGGGAAACCGGAAAACTGGTTGGCCCATGGCTGTAACCAAAGTATGAGCTCCTGCAATCTGGAAAAAGAGTTTTATGACATGCCCCCACTGGTCAGGCTTTGTCCTGCCACTTCATTTCAGTGATAGCGGACGTTCACTCGTTCTACCCGTTACCTGCTCAAAAAGTAATAGGCGCAACTGCCAACACCTGCTGACGCGTTCGTTACTCGCCCACAGTGGTGCCCAGCCCAGGACACTGTTATAATGGCCTCAGGGATGCGAGAAAACGTCCTCGCTCTTCCACTAATGAGGCTCACGAAAATTTGAATCACGTTACTTGACAGATCTCGAAGAAAAACGTGACGCCCTTAGTGATCGTTAACAAACGACCTGCAATAGGTCACCCTAAAATTCAACTGGTTTAGTGACGCTCGGGCGAAGGTGGTGCACCTATCCCATCCTCATTATTGTTTTACGGCTAGGACGATGCGCAACCACTAATTACACGCCAAAATATGTCGGGAACCTACTTCTCGAGTACAGCGGTAATTTTACCCTAGCATGGCATCTACGATGTCCTAGAGGCTACGCTTCTGGTTATCGGGTACACTACCTGAACGCGACGTTAACAACGGCCCGAGGGCCACGTCCAGGAAACTACGTTTCCCGATATGTGGTGCACCACCCGAGCCAGGCACTTACAGCTGTCCGGGAACGACGTTACTTGATGTACAGTGCACCATCGCCTCACTCGATGCTTGAAGAAGATTCTCGCTACCCGAGAAATGCTCTTGGTACTCAAGCGGCAACATACTGGCTCCCCAATACTTGGGAATATCTAGCTGCATTGCTTGAAACTTCGGCACCCGAAGATGCTCACTATATACTCATAGTACTCAGAACTTACAGGGGAGACTACGATGTTCTTAGGGCTTGAAGATTCGTGCTAGCTTATCATTAAGTCCTACGGGGGCTACTATCAGAGATATGGGTCAAGGGTACCTGCGCCGCCTGTATATATGACCACCACCAAGGTATCAGTCTAGCAGCCGTCAAGGGGAGGCCCGCAGGGGCTGACGCGATCAACCAACCTGGAGATCAAGGTAAACCAAGGCACAATCGCCCTCTCTGGATGATAGCTAGGATCAATCTGTTGTAACAAACTAGGAACACAATCTATTAGCCCAATCGCCCTCTCTGTAAACCTACCTCTCCTGCCTATATAAAGGAGGGTACGGAGCTCGGACATGGGATCCATCTTCCACCTATTCCATCTACATTGTCGCTAGGAGTAACAACCCCTGTAAATAAGCATACTAATATAAGAGCAGCCGCACCATTAGAGTAGGGATTAGCGCACACCGTGCCCCGAACCAGTATAAATCTATGTGTCTCATGTGCTACCATGTGATTCGGTCTACACGATCACATTGCTGGATATTGCCGAAGCAAAACAATCCGACACATAGAAATAGCCAGGAGCCGGACCTACAAATCATGTGTAGTACTGTAGCGTGTCTAGTGAGAATTAACCTGAAGGCTCCATTAGAGCCTCCAATTTGTAATAGTAGGATTAGCTCTAGCGCGTTTTTAACTAGTTGCTAGCATTGTCGCTGTCCTTCGTTGCTATGGCCTTCTCCATGCGCTAATCCATCGCTCGCAGATGGCCTGTCACATCCTCAATGGTGAGGGTGGACAGGTCCAGCATCGTCTCTATGGAGAGATCAATCTGGATGTACTTCGCCGGCATGGAGTGGAGGTACTTGAAGTCCGCCTCCTCTTCGTCGATGGTGAAGCCGTGGTTCCTCAGCTTGCTGATGAGCGTTTGCAGGCGGAGGGTGAAATCCTCCACCGCCTCACCATCTTTGAACTTGAGGTCGGCATACTCCTGCTTCAGCAGCTCGGTCGTCGTCTTCTTTGTGCGGTCGGAACCGATGCGCATCACCGCAATGGCCTCCCACGCCTCTTTAGGAGAGCTCTTCACCCCCAACGGCTCCCTATACTCTACTAGCACAGCAGCGAGGATAGCCTCCAACGCTGACATGTCGTCTTCTTCATTGTCGGTACCCTTGTCAACAGCATTCTAGAGCCGTCGGGTTCTGAGCTTGACCTTCATGGTCACCGCCCACTTGCCATAGTTGGTGCGAGTCAGCGTCGGCCAACTGGTGCCGCTGACCTTCTGCACCGTGCGCACAACAACCTCTTGTCGTGGCTGGGAAGCCACAGCAGCGCCGCTGCTGTCACCCATCTCCAAACCGTCCGTCATCCCAGCGGTTAGTCCGGCGACAGCACTTGTACGGCTAAGATACCACTTGTTAGCCCCTGGATCTGTGGCACGGGTGAGCCAACCACTCACTAGCGTTGCCGACTATGACACTATCGTTGGCGACCACACACTATGACTAGAGGTAGAAGAAGGGAGGGAGAACAGAGCACACACACAACACAAGCACCAGCGTTGGCTGGAGCTCTGCAGAGTAGATGGCAAAACTGAACTCGCTCTCTTTACTAAGTTACAGTGGCAAACTATATATAAATCTCTATCCATCTAATCCTAGTATATAGACATGTCAGGCTGTCATGCTGCTACAGTGCCTAGATGTGACAGCTGGGCTGATTTTGACGCCTGCTCTGCTGTGGCTACAGGAGAGCCTTGCGACACCTGCCCCTGCAGCAGCTACAGTGCAGCAGTAGGGAGCCTTTTTGGCGTCGCCTGTCCCTGCCGCGCATTCACACAGATGGAGCAGCAGATTGCTTAACAGCTAGGACCTGGGCAGCGGTAGACCCGAGGCCAAGCTCATCGGGGCGAGGGGCGGGGCCACAACAGGACGGCTCGTTGGCATGGGCATCCATTGCGGCTGGGTCAGTAGGGAGGAGAGGTGGAGGCTGTGTGAACCTGAGTCAAGGACCGGGAGCCGAGTCAGAAAGCGAAGAGGAGCTGGAAGGTTACGTTTGCTTGTAAAGTCTACGGCACGGGTGGAACGGCAAGGCACTGAACGGAAGAGGAGTCGAAAAGCATACAGGTCTCAAAAGGTTTGGCGGGGCAAGACGCAAAATTGTGAACGATTACGGTTGCATCTCACTACCATATTTGCGCCAGACTCGATAGCATGCGCGTGTGGCCGAGTTTTTTTTTTTTAAAGGTCAGACAAAAAAAGATGGGCAGAAATTTTGGCTCTTTAATATAGTATATATAGATAGATAGATAGATATATGTAACATGAATGAAAAATTAAGTAGCAAAAATTATTCTTGATAAAAGAGCAATGATATCCAGTAGTGTTCCTCTAGCAAATAGTCTGTATTCGCATAATAAGCATATAAAAACTTGGATGTGAGCGATCATCAAATGAAAGCTGATTAATGAGACGCATAGACACACACTAGTCCCTCGACTTTCGCATCATCAGGTACTTGAGGGATACAAACATGACTATACATATGCAATCAGCAAAGCAGTATCACTCGGAGGTGTTTTGACAGTAACAGAGCTGCCAAAAATGAACGATGATGCGAAGAGGCCTACGAGGTCCATGGACACGAGGACGAGAATAACCAGGGACGCGTATAAGCCTGCGAAGTTGAAGAGGAAGAATACGCGGTACTTGCTGTGGTTTTTATCACGGCATACCCATTGGCGGCATCATCGGCTTGCCAGAAATCCACCCGGTGGGTTGAGCGCTGCGTTCCATGTGATGGAGGCCGTCAGCGTGGCGACCACCATCAGCCAATCGCGAAGCTCCTCCAGTTTATCCGATTCCGACTTGGGAAATGACTTGTTTGTCTCATAATTTCGTTGATTGCCTCTGGAGAAACCTGGGCCACGGTGATCTCCTGCCTCTGCTGCTGCTGCGACGTAACAACCTGTGCCAACGAATCGTTACCTTGAAGATGTGCTGCCATTTCCATATCACTAGCCATTTCCGCCTGCAGGTTGCTTCTTAAATTCTCAGTGGCTGCAAAATGTAAAAAACCAGGAGGAACGAGAGAAAAACAGATTAATCAACCTCTATGTAGCCTACAGATAATTAAGTCCATGGACTATATTGCTAGCTTTACTGTTAGTTGAGCACTCGATCGTGCGGTGCCAGAGCCGTTTTTTATGGATCTACTACGTTATATGCTACAGTTCTTGCACAGCTGGCACCTCGTCTCCTGCACTTGCTGTGCTCCACCTTCCTACGAAGCCAAGTTATTACTTGTTCAGAGCATCTATTTATAGAAAAAAAAAATGAACCAGAACGCCGGCGCTCGTGAAGCGGTGACGTCGAGCTGCGTAACTCTGATAGATAATACTTTATCTGTTCCAAATTATAAGAGTTTTTGACATTTCTAGATACATTTATTTTACTACTATGTATATAGACATAGTGTATATCTAAGGGCGTAGCAAACACAATGTACCTTGAGAAAGCAAAACATCTTATAATTTAGAACGAAGGAAGTAATAAATAAACAGCTGCAATTATACATACTAATACTGCTACAATATATTTCTAGAGACAGTCAAAATAAATTTCAAACGGATATTGATTTTTTGCATCCATCTCCAAACAACCGTTTGTATAATTCTACAAAATTTTGTTTTGAATAATTCCAAACAACCGTTCCATAATCTTGTTTTGAATATTTTGGGAACTAAATGAACACAGATGAAAAAACTTTCAACCATAAAGTTTCAAATCTTGCCGAGCACTACAACTTTGTTAAAGGATTTGTCTCCGTCTGAGATTGTTTTAAAAAAAATCAAACACAAAATTCAATCTCAAAATATGGTACTATAAAACAAAAATTACTAATTAACTTCAAATTTAAAACTTATCAAAAGAAAAAAATGTAGGTCAGGTCGGCCACTAAAACTTTGGTATTAACTATGTGGACATTCAAGGTTGTTTAGAAAATCTGAATTTTGCAATTCAAAATATATGAACTTACAACACATATTACCGACTCTAAATGACTTTAAATCGAAAACTTTTCAACTACAAAGATCTAGATTTTATTGGGAAATAAAACTTTAGCATAAACCATGTCAACATCGAAGTGGTTTGAAAATATTAAATTTCAAATTGAAAATCCATCAACTTAAAACAATATCTTGGGAATATAAATGGTTTCAAATCAAAAACTTCTCAACTACAAAGTTGTAGATCGCGTCGATAATTTTGATAAATTTGTCTTCGTTTGTGTTTATATGAAAAAGTTATTAATTACTTTTAGATATGACTATTTATAGAGACAAGACATCTTAAGACGTCCACCTCTAGGATCAATTTTAGAGATGCATGCTTAGAATCAAGACCGCTATTAATATTGATTTTCTGTAAAATTGATTTATAGATAGTGGTATTCTAAGGCGACCGTCTCTATTAATCGATGATTTTGAAGCCTTAGGTCGTCTGCCTCTATAAATGATTTTCCAAGGTGAGCATTTTCTTGAAGGCCCTGACCATTTACGGAGGTTGTCTCTAGGTGTGCCCGTCTCCATTAACTAGAGAAGTTTTCTCCTAAAATTATTTTCCAAGTAGTGTACGTGGGCAGGCCGACTTCCTATGTCAAAAGGTCTCCGTTAATGGGCTATTTTCGCTGACCACCTCTTTTACTACTTAATAAAAAAAACTAAAAAAGATTGCTCTTTATAGGTTTCAGACCCATGATATCTAGCCTGACGTGACATTTCAACTGCAGTACACAGTCAATGGTGATTGAGTATATGATGCTATTCTTTTGTATTAACATTTCGTAATACTATATTGAATATTTTAATCGCTAAACGATCTCAAATGAAAAGAGTTCCTGCTAAATGTTTTAGATCTTCTCAGGAACTACAAGTTTGGTATAGGGCATGTCTCCCTCGGAGATGTTTTTACAAACCCTGAAAATAAAAATAACAAAATAAGTGAACTCAAAATGAACATTTCATATTCTAAATGACTTCAAATAAAAACCTACTCAACTGTACATTGCGCCGACCACTACAATTCTGGTATAGACCATGTCAACATTTGAGGTTCTTTGAAAACCTATAATTTTTAATTTCACAATCAAAGAATTTGAAACACATATTTTGGTCTCCGAACACATGCTTTGACCACTGCAATTTTGGTATTGTTTAGGATAGATGGCCATACTTTTAAGAGGGGCAAAATTATTTGGATTTCGGTCATCATGTGCCACTTGAGATAACTAACATTGCATGCATTGCTAGGATTGAGCAGTGTGGAAAGGTGCAAGTGAAAAGCTTTTCAAAATGGTTTTAAAAATGCTAACTCGGTGCTTAGATGTCTGGCAAAACATTTGAGACTTGGCACGCTTACGAAGAGGTGAAGTTGTGCTGCCGGTTGTGCTCTTTCAGCACTCACCGGACGTGTCCAATGTGCCAACGGAATTGGGCACCGGACACATCGGTTGTGCGCTAACTGTTGTGAAGTTTTCAGCCTAGCACCTTGCCTTCCGATGTGCACTGGACATGTGCTCTGGACATGTCCTGTGCATTGGACTTTTGCACCGGATAGCAACTACAGAGAGGGTGTTTTAGGTGCGTTTTGGGCTGTTTGTGTGCACCGGACCTGTCCTATGTTACACCAGACATGTGCACCGAATAGGAGTTCCAGGGAGCTTGTTGTGGTGTGTTTTGGGTTGTTGTGAGCACCGGATGTGTTCGGTGTCACCGGACATGTGTCTGGGTAATGGCTATTTTTCCATCCGTTGGAATATAGCAGTTGGGGCTATTCGGTGTGAAATCCAGTGGTGCACCGGACATATCGAGTGCACCCGCACCCTGGGTAACTTTTGCCCAATGTCTAGTTGGCCCTTGGGGCTATAAAAGGAGAGTGCGGCCGGCCTTGGTTGGTTCTTAGCACCCTTGGGACTTAGTGGCTATGCTTGGGGAGTGCTAGAGAACCCTCTAACTCACTTGTGCTTGCGGAGATCGCATCCAATTTTGAGAGAGTGATCGCTAGTGCATTGTATTGAGAGATTGCAAGGTGTGGCACTACGTGATTGATCTGCAAGCCAGTAGTTCTTGTTACTCTTGGAAGTTGCCACCTCCTAGGCAGCGTGGTGGTTTGTGATCTCTATTATATTGTGAAGCCCGCATGAAGTTGTACAGGGCTCCGGAGAAGGCATTGTGAGCGGTACTGTGCACACCCCGTATCGAAGAGCAACACTAGTAGAGCGGGGTGCGAAGAGCGCCAAGTGGTCCGGTCGGATCAAAGTGCTAGAGCTCACATGGAGCAATACTTGTATGGGGAGTGTTGTGTGCTTGCGGTCCACCACTAGCAAGAGGATCAACGACAACCTTGGGCTTGCCTCAACAGGGATTAAGTGGTTGGTAAACCACTGAACCTCAGGATAAAAATCTTTGTGTCAAACTTGTTCTTCCTGTTGGTTTGCAATTCCCTTCATCACTAACTTGTATTTACTTATTCATACTTGCGCTAGTGACTAGTGGTCACTCTTGTGTTGTTAGTTTGCTTGTGTAGCAAAGTAGTAGCTCTCTTCTGCTAGTTAGCTTGAGTAGCTTAGTAGCCTTGCTTAACTTGTGTAGTTAAGTTCTTTAGCTCTCTAGTTTAGCTTGTGTAGCTTTGCTAGTTGAGTAGTGCTAGCGTGGCTTATGTTTTGTGCGCTTTGTTCATATTATGAGTAGGAGGTCCCTGTGTGCGTTGTTGTACTAGTTGCATAGGTTTGTGTGACCTTTCATACTAGACTTGTGTAGGTGAGCACTCTCTAGCTTGGCACTTTGGTTGTTTTTCTAGAATCTTTTGTAAGGTGCTTGTGAACATATAGATAGAGGGGTGTAGTCAAGGATAGACTAACTAGTTCCATTCCACATTTGTTTCGGTTAGCTAACATGATTAAGTTTTAGAAATGACTATCCATCCCCTCTAGTCGACTTGTTCCTATGACTTGATCAACTTGTGGGGGTAGCGACACTATCAAACTGCAACGGCTCTACACGAGAAAGTACTCATTGTAGTAAAGTGGTGGCATAATACCTACAAAACTAGTCAATTTATTATTGTTCTCTGAGCCTTCTTGAAAGAGGCCCGAACCACACATGGTGCATCGCTAACTTTGAAAGCAAGATATCGACAAGATAGCCTTTAGAACCAAGTTAATGACGTTGATCCCATAGGATCCAAAAGAATCTCCTTGTAACAAACTAGAAAATAGTAGATTGATATCATTTGGTATTCTATTTGCAACCCTATCCCTCATCGTGTATATAAGGGGAGGTAGGGGCGTCTCATTCATAATTTTGTCATTCGTAGCTAGGAACACTAGACAAACTCATCAGGGTCCCTAAAAACTAATGAGCATATGATACAAGAGATCTAGTCTCCACAGGACGTATGGTAACCTGTACATCAACCATTATGCATCTGTATCTAGTGTGCTACCCCTTTGATTTCTTGTGTACTCCTTCGGTTTTAAATTATAATTCGTTTGACTTTTTTGACCCCAAGTTTGACCGCTCGTCTTATTCAAAAAATTTGTGCAAACATAGTCAAATTTAAGTCATTCTTGAATAACTTTTCTTAATAAAGCAAGCCACATCAAAAGAAGTGATATTTGACACCAATTTTTGAATAAGACGAGTGGTCAAACTTGGCGTCCAAAAAGTCAAACGAACTATAATTTGGAATGGATTTAGCATAAAATGTTGATCTACTAGTGGGACAATAAATTCTATGACATGGCGATCTATCATATTGGTTTGAGGTTTATAGCTAGCTAGGTTTATTGATCTGATGCCATGAATAGGCATACCTGTAGAGAAGACGATGCACGTGTATCGTCCGTGCAAAGACTACAAAAAATGTGGTTCGATATGCTAACACGGAACAGATCAGTTCTCATTTAGATTGCTGAGCTGTCATGAAAAATTACATAATAAGTTACACTAAAAATGGTTCCGCGTCTTAAACAATTTGCAACAACAACACTGTAGTTGCCGGACCAAATATGGTGGGGCCGCAAGTAATTAGGGCCAGCGGCGGGGGTGTCGTCCAAATAGTAAAGAGAAGGACGTACGTACGGATGGTTTACATCAACCACGAAGGGGTTAATAATCATCCGACATCGGTGCAGACCCTAGTGTCCAAGCTTGTCAACTTCTTACCGCGATTCCATACAACTAGTTAACAATCATGCATGCTACACGTATGATGTGCATGATTATATATAAGCGCGCTTTCGCATGGAAATGTCACAAAGATAGGACAAAGATAGCTAGCTAGTAGACTAGTAGTGCAGTGTCACGTCACCACCATGAATACACGACGTCGATGCAAGCTGGTGCTTACTCCACCCATTCTCCGCATGCAGCCGGCCACGATGATACGATCCACTGTACTAGCAAGCACCAAGTTGGGGAGAGGGGAGACCCGGCCCAGAAGCCGAGTTGTGGTCGGTCGTCGTCGCCTCGGACGTCAACCTAAGGAAGCAGCCAAGTTGGACCCAGTGAGCCGCGTCGTCGTCGTCGTCGTCTCCGTCTCGTCCGTTGTTAGTTTACAAGTAGGCCGGCAAAGTTGCTGTCGTGGTAGTACAGTGCAGTGTGTGCTATATCTGGTCGTGGCACATGGGATTGGTAGGCTAGCTGTCAATAGTACTGCTAGCTGGCAATGTCCACACACCTCTTCCTCTTTTCTATTGTCGTACACCCTCCGACCCCTCCATGTGTGCCCGGATTGAGTTTTGAGTAATGCCGGATCTGGTGCCATGCATCTTGGTGGAGGGCGTCAAGCTTTCTGGTTTGCACTAGTAGAGAAAATATTTTACGGGTGGTACTTAATATTTTTTACTAACATTTTTCACAATCGAAGTGATAAAGTGTAATTTGTATTTGAGTTTTGAATAGCTTAGATGAGGTTTCCCGCGCTGCCTGAGTCCACAAGCCACCCACGACATCGCCCACGTCGTGCGTGCACTCGGCAGACGCGCCTCGAGCGCTGGCAGTTCCGCTGCCTGTACCCTGTACAAATTCTCAGAGATCAACACGATTCAGTTTGTTGGCTCCATTGTTCACTCTTTCATGAAGGTGTGAAGGCTAGTAAAAATTAGTAAACTTTACTAGAGTCAACTAAGAACCCTCGATGTAAATATTTACAGTAACAGTTGTCCTAAGAAAACCACCACTTAAATAGATTTACAATTGCGGCTTCCTGTAACAATAAACAAAATTCCTTGCGGCATAGCTAATTTATGTGGGTCCGAAAGGCAGAGACAAACATTTCATGGCAAACTGTGCGAGCACAGCAACATGTGCCTTGCTACAAACGATCGAGCTTTGTACTTGTCTCTTATCACCATCAGAGAATAGCTAATCCAGAGCTACACATTAAGGACACCCTTGGGGCGTCCCCGATCGATGAGCTCCTGAAATCGCCGGCTGATATGGCATGGAGCCAAGTAAAAAAAAAAAAAAAAACAAGGTAGCCGTGAGGTGGGCACAGACAAAGAAGAGGCCAAACATTTTACAGGAACTGTGTGACACTGGCGCTGAACTCGTCGCTAGCGGAGATTTTTCGTTCTTCTCTCAACTGCAGGTAGGCTGTCAGATAGCTCGGAGACATCTGTTCGAGACGCCCTTAGGATAGCCATTGGTGCATACATATGAAAAGTTGCGCTTCAGGCCAGCACAACCGTGCAATTTGGCGGGGGATGCCAATTCCGATGTGGACAGCGCCTGACTGGAGAGCAATAATGAAAGGTCGGTCTAGATCATGCTTGTCCTCCTAAGACCTTGGCAACTCATTGGCTACTTTTCAGATATTGTAGATACTCCTACCTAAGAGCTCTATAATTTTATAGTTTATAATATTTTTGTTTACTTTTACTAAATAATTAATTTGATGCACAGAACTACTAAAGACATCTGAACATTATATCAATATTAGACGGCTACTGTACAATCAATAACTGTTGCTCCGGAATACTGTAGCCGAATACAGCCATTTTTCATTTTTGGTATCAAAATTAGTGGTAAGTACTTTCCACCAGTCCAATTGGTGGTAAGAGTACTTTCCGCCACTTCAATCAATGGTATTGCATAGTTTTGCAAACTTTTTTTAACAATTTCTTGTGCAAAAAAAAATAATTATATATAAAAACAAATTTGGCCTTCTTTAACTCTTTCATCAAGAACGAGCCAACTAGTGGACATTGTAGGTCCTCATTTTTCTAGGGTCTAAAGGGGGACTTAAAGTCGAGACACCTTAATATTAATATATCATAACATTGATACTTAATATAGATATATATGAAAGGTTATCAATATATGTTTGAAATATATAAAAACACTTTTTTATTATACTCCATTCATCCCAAAATAAATAACTTTCATGAAATTTTCAAACAGAATAAAGACGCTAGTAAAACATGCATATATTCTCATCTACCTTTCCTGAACGATATCTCTTAGATTTGGCCGTTATCATTTGCATGTACCTATGATTAGCATCTGTATTAGAAGATTGTGTCCCATGTTTTTGTAGAATGTTGTTTTCTGAGAAAAAATTTAAACCTCGTAAAGTTATTAATTATGGGACGAAGGGAGTAGTTTAGACATAATAAATTCTCTTAGTCATCGATGATGGTATCAAGTTATAAATGAGTTTGCGCCTATACGCAAGGTGGTATATTAAAGATGGGACACTACCTCATAAAGCTATTAATTATGGGACGATGGAGTAGCTACACTGTTTATACTTATTTTAACTTACTCCAAATTCCTCTACATGAAAAAAAAATTCAAACGAGCCAAATTTTTTTTTGTATATTATTGTAATACTATTATATTAGTACATAAAAATAAGTATTACCACATACTCGATGATGGCCTAGTATGATCATGTGGCAGAACCGCCTAATCTATGCCTCCCAGGAGTACTTGACTTCCACTAGACACTAAGTACCCAAGGAAGGACACTAGATCACGCGGTCCCATCGGGCACACCCAATGGGAGAACCTAAAAATCCATATTTTTCCATCAGGATCACAAATTTGAGAATACAGCTTACAACATTTAACCATTTCTTACATCACTTTTCATGCAACATCATAGTATAATATTTACTGATGAAAATAGCCGGGTATGATCATGTTATCAGAGTTACAAATAATTTAATTTAACAACGGAATATAAACAAGTGATTAGAGTTACAGCGGAAATAAACATCTATTCATGACATAATGAAGTATTGACATATAAATTATGACAACAGATTATAAAACTTCCATTTATAAAAATATTTAGTGAGAGTTATAAATAAAACTATGATAGCAGCGTAAAGGAATCCTCTCTGAGCCCACCAGGAGGGATCCACACAGAAGGGTCAGCTCTAGCATCCGTCTATCACTTGCAACAGGGGGAAATAAAACCCTGAGTACTCAATTGTACTCAGCAAGACTTACCCGACAAGAGGAAAGAAAAAGACTCCAAGGATATACAAGGCTATCTGGCTTGGGGGTTTATTGCATCTGCAAGAAGCATAACTAAGCGTACGTCCTTATATTCAATTTTATTAGCAGTCATCCTTAGTTCATTAACTAACCATTCTATGTAAGCACCTGTAGTACTTTTAAGCAGGTGGTAAGCAATCAGAATTATTTTACCATCTTGCATCTTCCAGTTCTTACTACGGTGCTAGATGGGTGCCCCAAAACACACACTCCGTTTGTACCCCTAGCACAAGCAGGGCAACCCACTACCCTCCTGTCATGGGGTGCTGGTCCCCGTCCAAACTTGGACTCGAAGCCCCCGCACCTGAGTCCCGAACTCAGTGCGGTGCTGGGACCTCCACCCAGAAACCACCACTAAAAGTCGGTCCGAAAAGAGCCGGAACCCATGACAAGAGAGCAACAAGTCTTCCCTGCGCCCATACACAAGTATGTGCTCAGGATAATAAGTCTGTGACTTACGTAGAACCCAATGCAACGACCGGTCCTTAACCGACACAGACAGGGAAAACAGTGTAACCAAGCTATGCCCCGTTGGCCACATGACACAACCTCTTACACCCACCAATACCCAACCATATCCCTGTTCGGTCTCCATTTATCATTCATATATATATTCCAGTGATAATATTATAGTAACAACAATAATATCTTTCCTATCTTATGTGAGTCATAGACAATCACTCGACTTCTATCGAAGTCCTGTAGCATAGCAATTTACACGATCCTGTCATACTAGTAAGACTCAAGGGATAAAGATATATATGCAAGTGGGTTTTATTCAACTCCTTAAAACCTAATGCACAAATATAATTTAAAGTGCAGAAAAGTAGGGGTTATGCACCGGGGCTGGCCTGGGTAAGATTTAATCAGAAGTTAGCTTTCCATCGTGATGACACGACCATCGAGACACCATCTTTTCTGATACTCCAGATGACTCCCTGAACCATTGCCGTTCCTATTACGATATGGGTGGATGCAATGCAGAGACATAATTAATCAACTGCAACCGTGACTCGTAAAATACGATTTACGCCACTCAAGCTAACAAGCTAGTTCTAACGATGACCGTACTTAGGCTACGTATCCATGTTGTCGAATAAGGCATTATTTCCCAACAAATGTTTTAGTTATACAAAATCAAATTGTTTCTTTATTCCATTCTATCGATTTAATCTTTATTCAAAATAGGGCACCATTACGTATATAGCAGACTAATTATTTTGGAGCTACAAAAATTATAGTGAGCAGCTAATAATATTTGGAACTTACTATAAAATTTTTAGAGTTAATACTATCACCAATTTATCATGGAAATTCCTGCAAGTTCACCTTTTAACAATATTAAGCATGTTAAAATAATTAGAGCAACCCTAAAAACATGCAGAACCTATGCGAACGAAATACACTATCAGATAGATCATGATTTTAGAAACTTAACAAAATTGGTTTGACATTTTTGTGATTTTTCTATACTTTATTTTTAATTTTTGAAGAACACTGAATTAACAAAACGAAAAACAACACCAAAAAGAAAAGGGCCTACACGGCTTGACTCAGTCCGCAGACGTGCGCGCGGCTTGCTGGCCAAGCGCAGCCCAGCAGCGCGGTAAAGGGCGCAGCGCCCTAGGCGTGACGGCAGCAGACCGGTCCAGCGCGGCCTGCCCAAATCGACCTGGCGAATATGCAAAAAGGACCCTGCACTTTTCCTTATTTAACTCGAGGTAAACAACACTATGCGATACTATTCATATGAGTCTCATGTTTTACACCTAGAACCCTATAATAGTTTCTATTCACCTTTCTCAACTTTTCTCCCTCCTCAAAAGCAAAGCACGAGCAGGGCTATAGAAGAAGAAATAGCCAAGCTCCTCGACACGGGCTTCATCAGGGAGGTCCTACATCCAGACTGGCTTGCAAACCCCATCCTGGTGCCCAAGAAGAACAACAAGTGGATAATGTGTGTTGACTATACAAGCTTTAACAAGGCATGCCCTAAGGCATGCCTCGTATAGACCAGATCATCGACTACACTGCAGGATCAGAATTACTCTGTTTCCACGACGCTTACTCTAGTTATCACCAGATCCGGATGAAAGAGTCCGACCAACTAGCTACTTCGTTCATCACCTCGATTGAGGCATACTACTTCGTCACCATGACATTCGGGCTAAAGAACGCGGGGGCTACTTACCAGCACTGTATGAATCGCTGCCTCCATGAATAGATCGGCAGAAACGTCAAGGTTTACGTCGATGACATCGTCGTAAAATCATCAAAAGCTGGGAACCTTATTCGAGACCTTTCGAAAACCTTCAACAACATCCTAAAGTTCAAGATCAAGCTCAACCTAGAAAGTGTACCTTTGGGGTACCATCTGGCAAACAGCTCGGCTACATCGTATCGGCTCATGGGATTAAGACCAATTCAACCAAGGTTAAAGCCATCCTCGATATGGGACCTCCTCGAGCGTTAAGGGATGCCTAGAAGCTCATGGGTTGCCTGGATTCTTTAAGCCAGTTCATCTCTAGACTGGGTGAAAGAGGTCTCCCCCTCTACAAAATCTTACGCAAGATGGCAAATTAGCGATGGACCCCGGAGGCTCAAAAAGGCTTCGAAGATATCAAGGACTTCCTCAGCAAACCCCTTGTTTTGGTGGCTCCCCACGAAGAAGAGCCTTTACTCCTATACGTCGCGGCTACCACCCAGGCGGTCAGCGTGGCTATAGCTATAGAGAGAAAGGAAGAAGACCACATTCAGACCATTCAGTGACCGGTCTATTTTGTCAGTCAAATACTGGCTGAGACCAAAACTTGATACCCGCACAACCATAAGATACTCTATGGGGTGTACTTGACAAAGAAGAAGCTGGTTCACTACTTCGATGCCCACCCGATTACTGTGGTCACCTCCTTCCCACTAGGAGAGATCATCAACAATAGGGACGCGACCGGACGGATTGCCAAATGGCCCTGGAACTAATGGTGTATGGCATCACTTATGTGCCACGCACGTCTATAAAATCCCAGGCTCTGGCGGACTTTCTTGCTGAATGGACAGAAGCACACGTTGAACCGACTGTAGCCAACCTAGAGTACTAGACCATGTACTTCGACGGCTCTTTGATGCTGCAAGGAGCAAGAGCGGGAGTTGTTTTGGTCTCACTACTACAGAAATCTTAATGGAGGCGGGCAAAATGGGTTAATGGAGGCGGGCATTGCAACCGCCTTCAATTAAAGGTCATGGTTAATCATGACTTTACAGAGGTGGTTGCCTTGCCCACCACGGTTAATCCTTTAGCGGAGGCGGGAGCATTAAGATGCCCGCCTCCGTTAATCAATTTAAAAAAATAAAAAAAACCTAGCGAGCCGAATCGAGCCCGCTGCCGTCGTCGTGTCCTGCTCCTCGCTGGATCTAAGCATGTCCGTGGGAGAGACCGCCGACCACCCGCCACTAGATCCAGACGCCCGTCAATAGATCTGGTCGCCTACCGCCGCATCCACCCACCTACCTCCGTGATCTAGAGGTGTGGTGGGGGGGAACGGGCCACCGTCGTCGCGAGGAGGAGGGGCGCGCGCCGGCCGGAGTGGTATAGGAGGAGCGTGTGCCGGCCAAAGGCGGAGCAAGCGCCGCCAGAGGAGGAGCAAGCACCAGATCCGGCCTCTCCAGCCACGCTGCCACCAGATTCGGTCCTCCACGCACCGTCGGTGCTGGATGCAGAGGGGTTGAGGAGCGTTGCACCATGGTGGAGACGCACCATGGGAGGAGCGACGCGCCGTGGTGGAGCCCACGCACCGCGCCGTGGGAGAAGGAGGGAGGAAGCCCGCTGCCGTGGAGACACAGCGCTCCATTGTTCACTCTTTCACGAAGGTGTGAAGGATAGTAAAAATTAGTAAACTTTACTAGAGTCAGCTAAGAACCCTCGATGTAAATATTTACAGTAACAGTTTCCCTAAGAAAACCACCACTTAAATCGATTTACAGTTGCGGCTTTCTGTAACAAGAAAAAATTTGCTTGCGGCATAGCTATTAGCTAATGAATGTGGGTCCGAAAGGCAGAGACAAACGTTTCATGGCAAACTGTGCGAGCACAGCAACATGTTCCTTGCTACAGACGATCGAGCTTCATACTTATCTCTTATCCACAGCAGAGAATAGCTAGTCCAGAGCTACACATTAAGGACACCCTTAGGGCGTCCCCGATCGATGAGCTCCTAAAATCGCCGGCTGATATGGCATGGAGCCAAGTAAAAAAAAAAAAAAACGAGGTAGCCGTGAGGTGGGCTCAGACAAAGAAGAGGCCAAACATTTTACAGGAACTGTGTGACACTGGCGCTGAACTCGTCGCTAGCGGAGATTTTTGGTTCTTCTCTCAACTGCAGGTAGGCTGTCAGATAGCTCGGAGTCATCCGATGGAGACGCCCTTAGCACAGCCATTGGTGCATACATATGAAAAGTTGCGCTTCCGGCCAGCACAACAGTGCAATTTGGCAGGGGATGCCAATTCAGATGTGGACAGCTCCTGACTGGAGAGCAATAATTAAAGGTCGGTCTAGATCATGCTTGTCCTCCTAGGACCTTGGCAAATCATTGGCTACTTTTCAGATATTGTAGGTACTCCTGCCTAAGAGCTCTTTAATTTTATAGTTTATAATATTTTTGTTTACTTTTACTAAATAATTAATTTGATGCACAGATCTTCTATAGAGATCTGAACATTATATCAATATTAGCACTTCTCTCCAGCAGCACTACTACGGCTGCTGCAGCCAAGTCTCACAGGCATTTTTTAACAATTTTCTCTCCAGCAGCATTTCTCTCCAGCAGCACTACTACAATCAGTAACAGAATACTGTAGCCCAATACAGCCATTTTTCATTTTTGGTATCAAAATTAGTGGTAAGTACTTTCCACCAGTTCAATTGGTTGTAAGTACTTTCCGCCGCTTCAATCAGTGGTATTAGCATAGTTTTGCAAACTTTTTTTTTAACAATTTCTTGTGCAAAAAAAATAATTATATATAAAAACAAATTTGGCCTTCTTTAACTCTTTCATCAAGAACGAGCCAACTAGTGGACATTGTAGGTCCTCGTTTTTCTAGGGTCTAAAGCGGGACTTAAAGTCGAGACACCTTAATATTAATATATCATAACATTGATACTTAATATACATATATATGAAAGGTTATCAATAAATGTTTGAAATATATAAAAACACTTTTTTATGATACTCCATTCATCCCAAAATAAATAACTTTCATGAAATTTTCAAACAGAATAAAGACGCTAGTAAAACATGCATATATTCTCATCTACCTTTCCTGAACGACATCTCTTGGATTTGGCGGTTATCATTTGCATGTACCTATGATGAGCATCTGTATTAGAAGATTGTGTCCCATGTTTTTGTAGAATGTTGTTTTCTAAGAAAAAATTTAAACCTCATAAAGTTATTAATTATGGGACGAAGGGAGTAGTTTAGACAATAAATTCTCTTAGTCATCGATGATGGTATCAAGTTATAAATGAGTTTGCGCCTATACGCAAGGTGGTATATTAAAGATGGGACACTACCTCTTAAAGCTATTAATTATGGGATGAAGGGAGTAGCTACACTGTTTATACTTATTTTAACTTACTCCAAATTCTACTACATGAAAAAAAATCAAACAAGCCAAATTTTTTAGTATATTATTATAATACTATTATATTAGTACATAAAAATAAGTATTACCACATACTCGATGATGGTCTAGTATGATCACATACTTCTGTATACATATGCTTCGTCAAGCCATATACACTTTAAATCTTGCAATACAGACATTGAAGTAGCTACACCTAGGAGTAGAAAGGATTTTACACATATAGAGAAAATATGCTCCAGAATGATCAAGCTATGGATAAATATGTCGTATGAGGCAATGTAGTTAAGTTCAATTGAATCAAGAGTATCACAACAAATGATGTTTGGAAGAAGTATATGGAAATTCATGAGGGAACAACCGTGGTACACGGACAAGTTTGATCAATTTGCTATGAAAAAAGATGAAAGTGTTTCCAATGTGTTCAACCGGATGTATGTCATCATGAATGAGCTCACGGATCTTGGTTATGATGTTCTCTCACAAGTTTCATACATCACTTCTTGACGACCCATATGCCACAATTGTGTCTTTGTTTCTGAGGACAGATTTAATGTATAGAACTGCAACCTATATTTTGGTGGGTGAAGAAGTCATGATTTTTTGCAAGAAATCAAAACAAGAAGCTTATGGCAAACAAACTGATAAGAAGTGGAGAAGAGTTTAGGATTTAAGGCTTCAGTGTGGAAATTTGAAGATTAAGATGAAGACAAGAAGACAATGACCCTGATAAATGGTTCGTTCTCTGTGCCTAGATAGTTAGTAGTGACCTTACACAAGCTAGAAAAGACAAGCCCAGACAGCTCTGTCTGCAAGTTGTTGGATTTCACAACACAGACACCTTAATAGACAGCTACTTGACTGTCTACAAGTTATTTAATGCTTGCATGTAACCATGATCAATCATGAGTATCATTTCTATATACCATTATATTGTTAATTGATACAAAATAGATCACTCAATACAAGGTGCATTCAGTCATATAGTAAGCTATAGAAAATAGGTATTCAGTCATTCAGTAAATGTAAATGACATTTTTATCTCTATTCGGCATGAAAACAGATGAGAAAAATAGGTAACTGAGATACCTATACATCTTGTTCCAGTCCCCGCCATCTACGATCTACGCAAAGTAGAACAAAATAAAATCTGATGGTGTTTCCATTGGAAGCAACGCTCGTGTCATCAGATGCGACCATTGAGGAAAATGCCGCCGCTGTCGGGTCGTGGCCGTGACCAATGGGGATGGGTGCAGCTGCCGCCCGGACCATGGTCTTCCATGTCGCCTCCACCGGGACCATGTTGTCTGACCTTGCCTTCCCTGTACGGGATTAAATTCGCCTCCACCGGGGCGGAGGAAGCCCTGGACGCCGGCGAGCCTCCCTACCCTCCTATATCTCCTACAGTATGGCGGGATGTTTTTTTTGTGTGCATAAAACACATCATACAGACGGCTGATACAGACGCACCGTACATGCCCTACGGCTGCTGCTGCTGTCGTGTGCATGCCTTTGATAATGATCTTACATTATTGTTGCATGCAGCATGGAGCAACAATGCTATTGCAATATACACCTTGCATTTGGAGGCGGTAGTATAGATGTCCTTTGTGTACGTCAACAAGCAAGCTCGTGATCCGCGTGCTTTTGCGCAGGCCTGCTGCCATCGATTATGCAGTGCAGCAGTGATGACGTTCTCCGCGCTAGGAAAACGATGGAGGGAGTGGTCCCCTAGCACTACCGGAGACCGGCTCTTTGCCGAGTGTCAAGTGGTTTGCCGAGTGTTGTTTTTCGGGCACTCGGCAAATACATCTTTGTCGAGTGTTTTTTTTTACACTCGGCAAACAAGCACTTTGCCGAGTGTTTTTTTTGACACTCGGCAAAGAAGCTCTTTGCCGAGTGTTTTTTTTTACACTCGGCAAAGAAAATTTTAAAGCACATTTTGAAGCAGTAAATTAATTCAAATGAAAAAGTTTTCAACTACAAAGTTGTATAACTCATCAAGATGTACAATGTTTGTTTTGGTCTTTTCTTCATATGAAAAAGTGAAAGTAAATTTGTTCACAAATCTAACATATCTCTCTGGTAGTTTATGAAACTACAATATATAAGATTTATGAACAATGTTAGAACGACCATGTCGGATGAACAGATGACCAAACAACCAAAATAAACTTTGTAGATCTCGAAAAGTTATGAAACTTTGTAATTGGCAACTTTTTTATTTGAAATCATCTTGTCATGCAAAACTGTGTTTAAATTTCAAAATTTTAAAATTCAAACTTTTCAAACGACCTCGGATGGAAAAACAACCAAAATAAACTTTGTAGATCTCGAAAAGTTATGAAACATTGTAGTTGGCAACCTTTTGATTTGAAATCATCTTGTCATGCAAAACTGTGTTTGAATTTTAAAATTTTAAAATTCAAACTTTTCAAACGACCTCGGATAGAAAAACAACCCAAATAAACTTTGTAGATCTCGAAAAGTTATGAAACATTGTAGTTGGTAACTTTTTGATTTGAAATCATCTTGTCATGCAAAACTGCATTTGAATTTCAAAATTTTAAAATTCAAATTTGGTAAACGACCTCGGATGGAAAAACTTCCTAAACTAAAAGTGTAGACCTCAAAAAGTTATGAAACTTTGTAGTTTACAACTTTTTTATTTGAATTCGTTTAGGGCCTCAAACAAGCAATTTACATTCGGTTTAGTATAATATATTAGGAACTAAAACGAAATCCAAACACAAATGAAAGCGTGGTGTAATGGCAGAGGAGGTTTGCCGGCAGGGGGAGGTCGCGGGTTCGATTCCCTTCGGCCGCGTTGCCGTGATTTGACGCGAAAAATTGTGGAGATGGGCGCGGGCGCTGGCCAGTGGGGGCCTCCTCCAATAAAAAAAAAATTCTATTTTTTTTTTGGTAAAAATTCCTATTTTTTCGGGTTTTTATCGGTTCCAACTTTGCCGAGTGTCGGCATTCGGCAAAGGCTTTGCCGAGTGCCCGATAAAAAACACTCGGCAAAGTTGGCTTTGCCGTCACTTTTTTTGGCAAGTGCTGTTCGCCGAGTGTTACACTCGGCAAACCATTTGCCGAGTGTTTTATATCTTTTGCCGAGTGTTTCGGGCACTCGGCAAACTCAGGGAGTCCGGTAGTGTAGGTACGTCTGTTTGATCCTGGCATATATAATAATACCGAAGCTGCTAGTACTGTCACTAACAGAGCCAATGTTAGCACTAGAAGTTGCTAGTGCTGTCACTAAAAGTTGATTTGAGGTTGTGAATTAATGTTGATTTGACATTTTAAATTGAATGGTCTAATCAATTTGAGCCTCTAATTATTGTGTCAATTAGAGAATGCTGTCACTAACAAAACCAATGTTCGCACTAGAAGTTGCTAGTGATGTCACTAAACTTTGGGTGGAGGGAAGGTGGATAGGGAAGGCTATATATGGAGGTGGTTATGGTGGTGGAGGTGAAAGTAGTAGGGTGAAGTAGTTATAGTTATAGGTTGGAACTTGACAGAGTATTACCATTCTCACTAGTTCCCATTATTCATTATAATTACCAATTTAGTAAAATACGTCGTACCATATCATCACAGTTGTAGAAGTCTAATTATAGTACCATATCCTAGCATTTGCCCATTCTAAGAACGTGGCTATTCGAATAGATTCGAGAAACTCTGTAGAGGTGTATAAATTTTCCCACAAGATAGATACAGTCCGACACCATCATCATAGTTTAGACAGGTCTAACAGGATCCCATACCCGAATGTACGCGACCTTAGATATCCATATAATTCTACGACGGCTTTTCAGGGGTTGGAATACAACATGGAAGATCACATAGCATCCGTAAAAAACAATAATATGGGCTCGAACGCTGTCAAAAACTCTAAAGTTTAACGTGGAAGATCACATAGCAACCACGCCAACCGGACCACGGAAGAACACATAGCATCCGTGTCTGTTATTGATATTCCGCTGCCTACACCGGTCACCTAGTAGAAATTATACTTCTATCTAACGGGATGTGAGATCAAGTCTACCCATATAGACATGTGACTGTACGTAATTTCTCACTAGGTGAGAGGTACTCCGAACCGGTGCTTATGTGACCGAGGCAAGTATCTCCCACAGGAATCCTCATCAGGCATTCCTACCAAGGTAATTTACCTCCATAAATTACCCCCACTCGCCCCATGTCCGAGTTTAGTCAAGTTATTACCAATTTTAAGTTCCATGGTTATTATCCACAAAGTTCATTAATCGCATATTATATCAAGGTAACCATTACCTTATCATCAAGTTCATATTTATAGTGTCTTTAGTTTATGAGGGGTTTCAAGTAGTATAGGTTGGCTTATTATTTAGTGGAGACGAATAGTGGAGAGTTTATGTGGGAAGCTAGCAATATGTGATGGTAGTGGAAGGGAGGTGGTTAAAGGATAGCATGTGATATAGAGAGGGAAGGATAGGTGGGTGTTAGGACTTGCCTCCATTCGCTGACGATTATATCCTCGTCTGATTCCTGTGTCTCCTGTTCCTGTCTTCCGGGCTCCATCGGGTTCTCTCACCACTACTACACAAACTTTACTGGAGGCGGGCGTTTTCGGTTTCCCGCGGCGGGCAAAGCTGTCCGCCGTGGCCTAGAGGCCACGGTAAATCGTGGCTTAACCGTGGCGGGCGGCTTTGCCCGCCGCGGTTAACCGATTTCCCGCGGCGGGCTCTTTAGGATGCCCGCCGCGGTTAATAGTTTAAAAAAACAAAAAAAACCTAGGAGCCCGTCGGCGAGCCCATTCTCGAGCCCACCGACGAGCCCGTTCCCTGCCCAATACCAGCGCCACCGCACCTCGCTGGATCCGCCGCCGGGGTCTCCTCCTCGCCGTACCCGTCGCCGGAGAGGTCATCCTCGCAGGATCCATGGCTAGGGAGGACGACCTCGCCGGATCTACGGCCACGGAGCGCAGATTGACCGGATCCACGGCCATGGAAGAAGAGGAGACCGGACCCGCGCCATGGACGACGAGGGCGCTGGATCCGCCTTGAGGCCATGGAGGAGGCTGTCGTCGTCGATCCACCGCCGGGACGCCTCGATCCACCGTTGGGAGCCTCGATCCGTCGCCGGGACACCGACGCCTTGGTCGCCCTTGGATGAGGTCACCGCCGTCGCGCCCAGCTATCGCGCCCCGTGCGCGCCGTCACCCGGCCAGCCGTCGCGTGCCGCTCGATCCACACGACTGGATCTGACCCCACCGTGACTGGATCCGCCGCCGCCGTGGCTCGATCTGTCCCCCCCCCACGAATGGATCCGCTACCAAGGGGTCGCTGCGACCCGATCCATGCTTGGTGGCAGGGAAGAAGGTGGAGGGGCGTCGGATCCGGCCTTCCCCCACCGCTGGCGAGCCGGCCACGCCCGCGCTGCTCTCCGCCCCGGGCCTCCGCGCCTCCAGGCCATGCCGAGAGGCCGGCCATGCCCGCGAGGCTGCGCCTCCTCTCCAGAACACCGTGCCTCAAGCCGACGAGGCTGAGCCACCGCACCTTCGCGCCGAGAGGCCACCACAGCGAGCTCCACCACCCTGCCAAGAGGAGTGAGGGAGGGAAGAGAGAGTGAGAGGTGAGGAGGAGGGGAGACGGGAGTGGAAGGAGAGGGGTGCGGTGAGATGGGAGGGAGAGGAGTGAGGGGAGGGCGAGCTCCACCACCGCGCGATAGTCCTTGGGCTTCGCGGCCGTCTCGCGGCGAGTGGGAGGGAGAGGGGTGCGGTGGCTGAAGCTGGGTGAAACCCTAACACCTCCCTTTTATATGAAGCCAAGTAGATTGGCTGATTTGGGCTCAAAATTGGGCCAGCATTTTACGTGACGGGCCTTATAGGATGCCTGCCAAGGTAAATCGATTTACCGTGGCGAGCATCTTAAGACGTCCGCCACGGTAAATGCCCTATTTACTGTAGCGGGCATCTTAAGACGCCCGCCATGGTAAATCGATTTACCGTGGCGGGCTAAAGTGCCCGCCACGGTAAATAAAAAATGCCCGCCGCAGTAAATCGTGGCATCTACCGCAGCGGGCAAAAATAGGTGACCACCACGGAGTGCAAAAATGCAACGCTGCGCATAATCGTTTGTGTTGTAGTGCACGCCTTCTATCCTACGTGGTCTAGTGTCGATAAACAAGGAAAATAACATGCAACGCATGAAAAACAAGCATAGACAATCAGCGATCCTAGATGGGTTGGTCCTATTGGATGATGGGTTATTACTTAGGCTATCATTGTTATGTCAATTTGAAGTAAGGTTTGAAAAGAGGTATTCCATCCGTGAGGTAGGGATTCTACAGGTTAGGTTGAGGTGGGTGGTTGGTTTGATGGAAAACCAGACCACATTATTAGGGTTCACGATTATGTGAACCTGTAAGAGAATACCTGACCAAGTCATCGTAGATGACTCGCGTGGCCTCTACAGGTCCACCGGGGTTAGTGGTACATACGCACATGCATATGCATGTGCCTAGTGTTAATTACGTGGGCTAGGTCATGGCTAGGGTTAGTGGCATGTACCCATGTATATGTATATACCCATGATCAATTAAAATTGGGTAACTAGGTTGCTAGAGTTAGCCGTACATAGGCGTATACCCAGGTATCGGGCATATCTATGTATGTATAGGTGTCTACTTATTTTAGGTGATTGGGTACATATATATTCGAGTATGTATCATGGTGTATACACATACGCGAATATACGGTGTTAACTACTGCTACGGCAATAGCTACTACTATAATTACTTTTTATTTTAAATATGGAGATGGTAAAGCAATCAAACTAGAATTTAAATGGGTACCAAAAATTAGGGAAAATGCTATGATTAAGTAGGGTTTTATTTTAGAAGATTTACGGTGAATGAATTACAGAATTTGGGATTAAGATGAATGGGTTATAAATTGTCTAGGTTTATTGGCTAAACGCGAATGGAAATGAACATGGAAATTATTTCTAAAATTTTGTCTACTGAATATGAGTGGCAAACTATCTGGGTATGCTCTAGGGTGACTCTATTTTATTTACAAATTTTCTGGGAATTTTTCTATAATTAATAAGCTTACATTTTAATATTCTTTGTATGTTTCCCGGGTGCACCTAGCATTTCCTCCTTAGTCTAGTGGCTGACGAGTGGTCCCCAGTCAGCAGTCTACGGTGGCCTGTACTGTGCTATGAGCCGATCTATGGACTAGCTGCCTCTCCTCTCTGTTCTTCGTGGACCATGTCCACAGAAGAAAAGGAGGGGGAGTGGAGTCCATGACCAGCGGGTCTCGTAGTCAGACGTGGCGCGCGGCTAAAGGCCTGTGCGACGTGGTCGAGCGACCTCAGGTTCCCCTGACCGGCTTTGGCCATCCTCATCCCAAATGAGCAAACAGAAAGAAAGCGAGGAAGGATAAGGGAGGGGAGAGGAGGGAAAGGGAAGAGGGAGAGAGGGGAAACAGGACGTCGGCGGGGGCTGGGCTCCGGCGGTGGCGGCGCTTTAGTGCGGTGGAGGTAGGGTGGCAGCTGTGGTGTCGCGCCATGGGGCCGAGCGAGCGAGAGGGAGCAGGGCAGCGGCATGACGGCGGAAGGGCGGTAGCGGCTTTGGCACCAGCGAGGAAGAAGCATGGGGTGAGCAGCGGTGGCGGAGTAGGAAGCAGAGAAGAGGAGGAGGTAGAGGGAGAGCAAAGGAGGACGCCGGTGAGGGTGCTTGGCCGCTCACTGTTATAATGGCCTCAGAGCTCAGAGAAAATGTCCTCAGTCTTCCACTAATTAGGCTCACGAAAATTCGAATCACGTTACTTGACGGATCTCGTAGAAAAACGTGACGCCCTTAGTGCTCGTTAACAAACGACCTGCAGTATGTCACCATAAAAATCAACTGGCTTAGTGATGCGCGGGCGAAGGTGCTGCACCTATCGCATCCTCATTATTGTTTTACGGCTAGGACTTAATGATGCACAACCACTAATTACACGCCGGAATACGTCGGGAACCTACTTCTCGAGTACAGCGGTATTTTTACCCTAGCATGGCATCTATGATGTCTTAGAGGCTACGCTTCTCGTTATCGGGTACACTACCCGAACGCGACGTTAACAACGGCCCGAGGGCCATGTCCAGGAAACTACATTTCCCGATATGTGGTGCACCACCCGAACCAGAAACTTACAGCTGCTAGGGAACGATGTTCCTTGATGTACGATGCACCACCGCCTCACTCGATGCTTGAAGAAGATTCTCGCTACCCGAGAAATGCTCTTGGTACTCGAGCGGCAACATACTGGCTCCCCAATACTTGGTTATATCTAGCTGCACTGTTTGAAACTTTGGCACCCAAAGATGCTCACTATGTACTCACAGTACGCAGAACTTACAGGGGAGACAGCGATGTTCCTAGGGCTTGAAGATTCGTGCTAGCTTATCATTAAGTCCTACGGGGGCTACTGTCAGAGATATGGGCCAAGGGTACATGCGCCGCCCGTATATATGACCACCACCAAGCTATCAGTCCAGTAGCCGTCAAGGGGAGGCCCGAAAGGGCTGATGCGATCAACCAATGTGGAGATCAAGGCAAACTAAGGCACAATCGCCCTCTCTGGATGATAGCTAGGATCAATCTGTTGTAACAAACAAGAAACACAATCTGTTCGCCCGATCGTCCTCTCTGTAACCCTACCTCTCCTGCCTATATAAAGGATGATAGGGAGCTCGGACATGGGATCCATTTTCCACCTATTCCATCTACATCGTCGCTAGGAGTAACAGCCCCTGTAAATAAGCATACTAATACAAGAGCAGCCGCACCACTGGAGTAGGGATTAGCGCGCACCACGCCCCGAACTAGTATAAATCTCTGTGTCTCGTGTGCTACCATGTGATTCTGTCTACACGATCACGTTGCTAGATATTGCCGGAGTAAAATAATCCAACACATAGAAATAGCCAGGAGCTGGCCCTACAAATCATGTGTAGTAGTGTAGCGCGTCTAGTGAGAATTAACGTGGAAGCTCCATTAGAGCCTCCAATTAGTAATAGTAGGATTAGCTCTAGCGCGTCTTTAACTAGTTGCTAGCCAACTAGGTAGCAAACCATAGCTAATTTGGACTAATTTTTTAGCCCTACTAAAAACTATTTAGGTGTATGCAAACCCGCCTTTACACGGCAGATGCATCCCACAGAACACCTTTTTCAGAAGACCCAGACGTCATGCGCGCACTCGGCAGATGCGCCTCGAGCGCTGGCAGTTCCACTGCCTGTAACCTGTACAAATTCTCAGAGATCAACATGATTCAGTTTGCTGGCTCCATTGTTCACTCTTTCATGGGAGGCTGGACGACAGTCTCGGTGAAGGAGACGTGATCGACAGAGGAGTTGGAGGAAGAGGAATCGCCATCAGAGAGATGATACGCACTCTGAATGACTGCGTGTGTAGTCTTCTCCATGCCGGCATGCCCTTCTCCTTCTGGGCCGAGGCACTCTCCACTGCTTTCGCATCTCATTAACAGGCGGCCATGTCATGCCACGGCGCCGGTCACGCCATTCGAGCACCTCCTCGGTGGTCCGCCCACCTACAGCCATCTGCGAGTCTTTGGCTGCCTGTGCTACCCCAACCAAACCGCTACAGCTGCTCACATCCCGACAGCTGTCGCATCATCACATCTCGCCACGTTGTGTTCGACGAGGCCATCTTCCCGTTCCGAGCACCATCACCTACCATGACGTCGCCCACACACGATCCTTCTCTCACCATGAACGACGAGCCTGTCATTCACACTGACAATGCCCCTTAACGTCGACGCGTCACCGTGGTGGCACCCGTTGCAGGATCGCCGCACAATGACGCCATCTCTGGGTCTCCCTCTTCTCCAGCAGCCGTCATCCAATCACTGGCCATAGAGTCTCTAGCCACAACTGTGCATGCTGCGCCCGAGTCCTAGCCTCCACCCGCCTCGTCAGTACCACCACCACCACTCCGTGGCCATCCCATGGTCACTCGTGCGTGCGCTGGCGTGTTCAAGACAAATCCGCGATATGCCATGTCCGCGGACACGGCCATCTCTCCCATTACATCATCTGCTCGTGAGGCTCTACGCTATCCCAACTAGCGTCGTGCCATGGAGGCCGAGTTCTCTGCTCTCTAGGCCAGCAGAACCTGGCGGCTTGTCGACAAACCCGCCGGCGCCCACATCATCTCCAGGAAGTGGGTGTTCAAGCACAAATTTAATCCGGACAGCTCCCTCGAACGGTACAAGGCCCATTGGGTGGTGCGCTGGCATTGACTTCTAGGAGACCTTCACGCCAGTTGTCAAGCCGGCGACAATCCGCACGATGCTCACCGTACCATCGCTGCGTCGAAGCGCTGGCCGACGTAACAGCTCGAGTGTCTAACGCCTTTCTTCATGGCAACCTTGAAGAGTACGTTATGTGCCAACAGCCAATTGGGTTCCACGACGCCGATTGACCTCAAGCCGTCTACCTCCTCGACAAGTCACTGTATGGGCTGCGCCAAGCGCCAGTGCATGGTTCATGCGGTTCGCCAATTTCGCCGTCAAGTTGGGCTTCAAGGCCACCTGGTCGGACTCTTCCCTCTTCGTGCTGCGCCGAGGTCACGACATCACCTACCTCCTTCTCTACATCGATGATATGGTCATCACTGTGCCGCGCTCTTCGCTGCTCCAACGCGTCGTCACCGAGCTGCGCAATGAGTTCGCCGTCAAGGACATGGGTGACCAACGCTTCTTCCTCGGCATCGACGTTCAGCGCAAGGCTGACGGCTTCTACCTCTCCTAGAGCCGCTACGCCGAGCAGATCCTTGAACGTGCGGGAATGGCACAGTGCAAGGCAGCTTCAACGCCGATCGACGCCAATGGCAAGCTTCAGACTGACGGCCCTGCCATCACCAACACGACGTCGTACGGTAGCATCGCTGGAGCTCTACATTACCTGACTATCATGCGGCCAGATCTCACCTTCGTCGTCCAGCAAGCATGTCTCTACATGCACGATCCGTGACAGCAACACTTGGCGCAGCGTAAGTGGATCCTGCGATATGTTCGCGGGAGGACGTCACACGGGCACCTCCTCCACGCCTCACCGACCCTTGACGTCACGGCATACTCTGACACCTATTGGGCTGGCTGCCCCGAGACTCGACGCTCGACATCGGGATTTTGCGTGTTCCTCGGCGACGCCCTGGTCTCGTGGTCCTCCAAGCGCCAGCCCACCGTCTCCAGGTCCAGTGTAGAGGCGGAATACCGCATGGTGGCCAATGCCGCTGTTGAGTGCATATGGCTCCGTCAGCTCCTAGGCGAACTCCACTTCCCCATCCTGAAGGCTACCGTGGCGTTCTACATGTCCAAGAATCCGGTCCATCATAAGCGCACGAAGCACATCGATCTTGACATCCACTTGGTCCGTGAATGGGCGCAAGCCGGCGAGCTCCGCGTTCTCCATGTGCCAACCGGTGAGCAGTACGCCCACATCATGACCAAGGGACTGACGACAGAGACGTTTGAAGCCTTTCAGGACAGTCTTTGTGTCATGCCGATGATACTTCGGACTGAGGGGGGTGATAAAGTGTAATTTGTATTTGAGTTTTGAATAGCTTAGATGAGGTTTCCCGCGCTGCCTGAGTCCACAAGCCACCCACGACATCGCCCACGTCGTGCGTGCACTCAGCAGATGCGCCTCCAGCGCTGGCAGTTCCACTGCCTGTACCCTGTACAAATTCTCAGATATCAACACGATTCAGTTTGTTGGCTCCATTGTTCACTCTTTCATGAAGGTGTGAAGGCTAGTAAAAATTAGAAAACTTTACTAGAGTCAACTAAGAACCCTCGATGTAAATATTTACAGTAACAGTTGTCCTAAGAAAGCGACCACTTAAATAGATTTACAATTGCGGCTTTCTGTAACAATAAAAAAATTTGCTTGCGCCATAGCTAATTTATGTGGGTCTGAAAGGCAGAGACAAACATTTCATGGCAAACTGTGCGACCACAGCAACATGTGCCTTGCTACAAACGATCGAGCTTTGTACTTGTCTCTTATCACCATCAGGCTAATCCAGAGCTACACATTAAGGACACCCTTGGGGCGTCCCCGATCGATGAGCTCCTGAAATCGCCGGCTGATATGGCATGGAGCCAAGTAAAAAAAAAAGAAAAACAAGGTAGCCGTGAGGTGGGCACAGACAAAGAAGAGGCCAAACATTTTACAGGAACTGTGTGACACTGGCGCTGAACACGTCGCTAGCGGAGATTTTTCGTTCTTCTCTCAACTGCAGGTAGGCTGTCAGATAGCTCAGAGACATCTGTTCGAGACGCCCTTAGGATAGCCATTGGTGCATACATATGAAAAGTTGCGCTTCAGGCCAGCACAACAGTGCAATTTGGCAGGGGATGCCAATTCCGATGTGGACAGCGCCTGACTGGAGAGCAATAATGAAAGGTCGGTCTAGATCATGCTTGTCCTCCTAAGACCTTGGCAACTCATTGGCTACTTTTCAGATATTGTAGATACTCCTACCTAAGAGCTCTATAATTTTATAGTTTATAATATTTTTGTTTACTTTTACTAAATAATTAATTTGATGCACAGATCTACTAAAGACATCTGAACATTATATCAATATTAGACGGCTGGTGCAGCCATGTCTCACAGGCTACTGTACAATCAGTAACTGTTGCTCCGGAATACTGTAGCCGAATACAGCCATTTTTCATTTTTGGTATCAAAATTAGTGGTAAGTACTTGCCACCAGTCCAATTGGTGGTAAGTACTTTCCGCCACTTCAATCAATGGTATTGCATAGTTTTGCAAACTTTTTTTTAACAATTTCTTGTGCAAAAAAAATAATTATATATAAAAACAAATTTGGCCTTCTTTAACTCTTTCATCAAGAACGAGCCAACTAGTGGACATTGTAGGTCCTCATTTTTCTAGGGTCTAAAGGGGGACTTAAAGTCGAGACACCTTAATATTAATATATCATAACATTGATACTTAATATAGATATATATGAAAGGTTATCAATATATGTTTGAAATATATAAAAACACTTTTTTTATTATACTCCATTCATCCCAAAATAAATAACTTTCATGAAATTTTCAAACAGAATAAAGACGCTAGTAAAACATGCATATATTCTCATCTACCTTTCCTGAACGATATCTCTTAGATTTGGCTGTTATCATTTGCATGTACCTATGATTAGCATCTGTATTAGAAGATTGTGTCCCATGTTTTTGTAGAATGTTGTTTTCTGAGAAAAAATTTAAACCTCGTAAAGTTATTAATTATGGGACGAAGGGAGTAGTTTAGACATAATAAATTCTCTTAGTCATCGATGATGGTATCAAGTTATAAATGAGTTTGCGCCTATACGCAAGGTGGTATATTAAAGATGGGTCACTACCTCATAAAGCTATTAATTATGGGATGAAGGAGTAGCTACACTGTTTATACTTATTTTAACTTACTCCAAATTCCACTACATGAAAAAAAAATTCAAACGAGCCAAATTTTTTTTTGTATATTATTGTAATACTATTATATTAGTACATCAAAATAAGTATTACCACATACTCGATGATGGCCAAGTATGATCATGAGGCAGAACCGCCTAATCTAATGCCTCCCAGGAGTACTTGTCTTCCACTAGACACTAAGTACCCAAGGAAGGACACTAGATCACGCGGTCCCGTCGGGCACACCCAATGGGAGAACCTGAAAATCCATATTTTTCCATCAGGATCACAAATTTGAGAATAAAGCTTACAACATTTAACCATTTCTTACATCACTTTTCATGCAACATCGTAGTATAATATTTACTATTGAAAATAGCCGGGTATGATCATGTTATCAGAGTTACAAATAATTTAATTTAACAGCGGAATATAAACAAGTGATTAGAGTTACAGCGGAAATAAACATCTATTCATGACATAATGAAGTATTGACATATAAATTATGACAACAGATTATAAAACTTCCATTTATAAAAATATTTAGTGAGAGTTATAAATAAAACTATGATCGCAGCGTAAAGGAATCCTCTCTGAGCCCACCAGGAGGGATCCACACACAAGGGTCAGCTCTAGCATCCGTCTATCACATGCAAAATGGGGAAATAAAACCCTCAGTACTCAATTGTACTCAGCAAGACTTACCCGACAAGAGGAAAGAAAAGACTCTAAGGATATACAAGGCTATCTGGCTTGGGGGTTTATTGCATCTACAAGAAGCATAACTAAGCGTGCATCCTTATATTTAATTTTATTAGCAGTCATCCTTAGTTCATTAACTAACCATTCTATGTAAGCACCTGTAGTACTTTCAAGCAGGTGGTAAGCAATCAGAATTATTTTACCATCTTGCATCTTCCAGTTCTTACTACGGTGCTAGCTGGGTGCCCCGAAACACACGCCCCGCTTGTACCCCTGGCACAAGCAGGGCAACCCACTACCCTCCTGTCATGGGGTGCTGGTCCCCGTCCAAACTTGGACTCGAAGCCCCCGCACCTGAGTCCCGGACTCAGTGCGGTGCTTGGACCTCCACCTAGAAACCACCACTAAAAGTCGGTCCAAAAAGAGCCAGAACCTATGACAAGAGAGCAACAAGTCTTCCATGCGCCCATACACAAGTATGTGCTTAGGATAATAAGTCTATGACTTGCGTAGAACCCAATGCAACGACCGGTCCTTAACCGACACAGATAGGGAAAACAGTGTAACCAAGCTATGCCCCATTGGCCACAGGACACAATCTCTTACACCCACCAATACCCAACCATATCCCTTCCCGGTCTCCATTTATCATTCATATATATATTCTAGTGATAATATTATATTAACAACAATAATATATTTCCTATCTCACATGAGTCACAGGCAATCACTCGACTTCTATCGGAGTCCTGTAGCATAGCAATCTACACGATCCTGTCATACTAGTAAGACTCATAGGATAAAGATATATATGCAAGTGGGTTTTATTCAACTCCTTAAAACCTAATGCACAAATATAATTTAAAGTGTAGAAAAGTAGGGGTTATGTACCGGGGCTTGCTTGGGTAAGATTTAATCAGAAGTTAGCTTTCCATCGTGATGACACGACCATCGAGACACCATCTTTTCTGATACTCCAGATGACTCCCTGATCCATTGCCGTTCCTATTACGATATGGGTGGATGCAATGCAGAGACATAATTAATCAACTGCAACCGTGACTCGTAAAATACGATTTACGCCACTCAAGCTAACGAGCTAGTTCTAACGACGACCGTACTTAGGCTACGTATCCATGTTGTCGAATAAGACATTATTTCCCAACAAATGTTTTAGTTATACAAAACCAAATTGTTTCTTTATTCCATTCGATCGATTTAATCTTTATTCAAAATAGGGCACCATTACGTATATAGCAGACTAATTATTTTGGAGCTACAAAAATTATAGTGAGCAGCTAATAATATTTGGAACTTACTATAAATTTTTTAGAGTTAATACTATCACCAATTCATCATGGAAATTCCTGCAAGTTCACCTTTTAACAATATTAAGCATGTTAAAATAATTAGAGCAACCCTAAAAACATGCAGAACCTATGCGAACGAAATACACTATCCGATAGATCATGATTTTAGAAACTTAACAAAATTGGTTTGAGCCCATGTTTAGTTCCAACCCAAAATCCCAAAAAGTGCTACAGTAGCCATCACATCGAATGTTTGCAGCCTGTGCATGGAGCATTAAATGTAGATGAAAAATAACTAATTGCACAGTTTGGTGGGAAATTGCGAGACGAACGTTTTGAGCCTAATTAGTCCATGTTTGAACACTAATTGTCAAATAAAAACGAAAGTGCTACAGTAGCCCAAAATTTCAACTTCCTGAAACTAAACGCGCGCTGACATTTTTGTGATTTTTCTACGCTTTATTTTCAATTTTTGAAGAAAACTGAATTAACAAAATGAAAAACAACACCAAAAAGAAAAGGGCCTACGCGGCTTGACTCAGTCCGCAGACGTGCGCGCGGCTTGCTGGCCAAGCGCGGCCCAGCAGCGCGGTAAAGGGCGCAGCGCCCTAGGCGTGACGGCAGCAGACCGATCCAGCGCGGCCTGCCCAAACCGACCTGGCGAATATGCAAAAAGGACCCTACGCTTTTCCTTATTTAACTCGAGGTAAACAACACTATGCGATACTATTCATATGAGTCTCGTGTTTTACACCTAGAACCCTATAATAGTTTCTATTCACCTTTCTCAACTTTTCTCCCTCCTCAAAAGCAAAGCACGAGTAGGGCTATAGAAGAAGAAATAGCCAAGCTCCTCGACATGGGCTTCATCAGGGAGGTCCTACATCCAGACTGGCTTGCAAGCGCAATCCTGGTGCCCAAGAAGAACAACAAGTGGACAATGTGTGTTGACTATACAAGCTTTCACAAGGCATGCCCTAAGGCATGCCCCGTATAGACCAGATCATCAACTCCACTGCAGGATCAGAATTACTCTGTTTCCACGATGCTTACTCTAGTTATCACCAGATCCGGATGAAAGAGTCCGACCAACTAGCTACTTCGTTCATCACCTCGATCGAGGCATACTGCTTCGTCACCATGACATTCGGGCTAAAGAACGCGGGGGCTACTTACCAGCACTGTATGAAGCGCTGCCTCCATGAATAGATCGGTAGAAACATCAAGGATTACGTCGATGACATCGTCATAAAATCATCAAAAGCTGGGAACCTTATTCGAGACCTTTCAAAAACCTTCAACAACCTCCTAAAGTTCAAGATCTAGCTCAACCTAGAAAGTGTACCTTTGGGGTACCATCTGGCAAACAGCTCGGCTACATCGTATCGGCTCACGGGATTGAGACCAATTCAACCAAGGTTAAAGCCATCCTCGATATGGGACCTCCTCGAGCGTTAAGGGACGCCTAGAAGCTCATGGGTTGCCTGGATTCTTTAAGCCAGTTCATCTCTAGACTGGGCGAAAGAGGTCTCCCCCTCTACAAAATCTTACGCAAGACGGCAAATTGGCGATGGACCCCGGAGGCTCAAAAAGGCTTCGAAGATATCAAGGACTTCCTCAGCAAACCCCCTGTTTTGGTGGCTCCCCACGAAGAAGAGCCTTTACTCCTATACGTCGCGGCTACCACCCAGGCGGTCAACGTGGCTATAGCTATAGAGAGAAAGGAAGAAGGCCACATTCAGACCATTCAGTGACCGGTCTATTTTCTCAGTCAAATACTGGCCGAGACCAAAACTTGATACTCGCACAACCATAAGATACTCTATGGGGTGTACTTGACAAAGAAAAAGCTGGTTCACTACTTCGATGCCCACCCGATTACCGTGGTCACCTCCTTCACACTAGGAGAGATCATCAACAATAGGGACGCGACCGGACGGATTGCCAAATGGGCCTGGAACTAATGGCGTATGGCATCACTTATGTGCCACGCACGTCTATAAAATCCCAGGCTCTGGCGGACTTTCTTGCTGAATGGACAGAAGCACACGTTGAACCGACTGTAGCCAACCTAGAGTACTAGACCATGTACTTCGATGGCTCTTTGATGCTGCAAGGAGCAAGAGCGGGAGTTGTTTTGGTCTCACTACTACAGAAATCTTAATGGAGGCGGGCAAAATGGGTTAATGGAGGCGGGCATTGCAACCGCCTCCAATCAAAGGTCATGGTTAATCATGACTTTACAGAGGTGGTTGCCTTGCCCGCCACGGTTAATCCTTTAGCGGAGGCGGGAGCATTAAGATGCCTGCCTCCATTAATCAATTTAAAAAAAAAAAAAACCTAGCGAGCCAAATCGAGCCCGCTGCGGGTCCAATCGAGCCCGCTGCCGTCGTCGTGTCCTGCTCCTCGCTGGATCTGGGCATGGCCGTGGGAGAGACCGCCGACCACCCGCCACTAGATCCAAACGCCCGTCAACAGATCTGGTCGCCTACCGCCGCATCCGCCCACCTACCTCCGTGATCTAGAGGTGTGGTGGGGGGGAGCGGGCCACCGTCGTCGCGAGAAGGAGGGGCGCGCGCCGGCCGGAGTGGTATAGGAGGAGAGTGTGCCGGCCAGAAGCGGAGCAAGCGCCGCCAGAGGAGGAGCAAGCACCAGATCCGGCCTCTCCAGCCACGCCGCCGCCATATTCGGTCCTCCACGCACCGTCGGTGCTGGATGCGGAGGGGTTGAGGAGCGTTGCACCATGGTGGAGACACACCATGGGAGGAGCGACGCGCCGTGGTGGACCCCCACGCACCGCGCCGTGGGAGAAGGAGGGAGGGAGCCCGCTGTCGTGGAGCCACAGCGCTCCATTGTTCACTCTTTCACAAAGGTGTGAAGGCTAGTAAAAATTAGTAAACTTTACTAGAGTCAGCTAAGAACCCTCGATGTAAATATTTACAGTAACAGTTTCCCTAAGAAAACCACCACTTAAATCGATTTACAGTTGCGGCTTTCTGTAACAATAAAAAATTTGCTTGCGGCATAGCTAATGAATGTGGGTCCGAAAGGCAGAGACAAACGTTTCATGGCAAACTGTGCGAGCACAGCAACATGTTCCTTGCTACAGACGATCGAGCTTCATACTTATCTCTTATCCACATCAGAGAATAGCTAGTCCAGAGCTACACATTAAGGACACCCTTAGGGCGTCCCCGATCGATGAGCTCCTAAAATCGCCGGCTGATATGGCATGGAGCCAAGTAAAAAAAAAGAAAAGAAAAACGAGGTAGCCGTGAGGTGGGCTCAGACAAAGAAGAGGCCAAACATTTTACAGGAACTGTGTGACACTGGCGCTGAACTCGTCGCTAGCGGAGATTTTTGGTTCTTCTCTCAACTGCAGGTAGGCTGTCAGATAGCTCGGAGTCATCCGATGGAGACGCCCTTAGCATAGCCATTGGTGCATACATATGAAAAGTTGCGCTTCCGGCCAGCACAACAGTGCAATTTGGTAGGGGATGCCAATTCAGATGTGGACAGCTCCTGACTGGAGAGCAATAATTAAAGGTCGGTCTAGATCATGCTTGTCCTCCTAGGACCTTGGCAAATCATTGGCTACTTTTCAGATATTGTAGGTACTCCTGCCTAAGAGCTCTTTAATTTTATAGTTTATAATATTTTTGTTTACCTTTACTAAATAATTAATTTGATGCACAGATCTACTATAGAGATCTGAACATTATATCAATATTAGCACTTCTCTCCAGCAGCACTACTACGGCTGCTGCAGCCAAGTCTCACAGGCATTTTTTAACAATTTTCTCCCCAGCAGCATTTCTCTCCAGCAGCACTACTACAATCAGTAACAGAATACTGTAACCGAATACAGCCATTTTTCATTTTTGGTATCAAAATTAGTGGTAAGTACTTTCCACCAGTTCAATTGGTGGTAAGTACTTTCCGCCGCTTCAATCAGTGCTATTAGCATAGTTTTGCAAACTTTTTTTTTAACAATTTCTTGTGCAAAAAAATAATTATATATAAAAACAAATTTGGCCTTCTATAACTCTTTCATCAAGAACGAGCCAACTAGTGGACATTGTAGGTCCTCGTTTTTCTAGGGTCTAAAGCGGGACTTAAAGTCGAGACACCTTAATATTAATATATCATAACATTGATACTTAATATACATATATATGAAAGGTTATCAATAAATGTTTGAAATATATAAAAACACTTTTTTATGATACTCCATTCATCCCAAAATAAATAACTTTCATGAAATTTTCAAACAGAATAAAGACGCTAGTAAAACATGCATATATTCTCATCTACCTTTCCTGAACGACATCTCTTGGATTTGGCGGTTATCATTTGCATGTACCTATGATGAGCATCTGTTTTAGAAGATTGTGTCCCATGTTTTTGTAGAATGTTGTTTTCTAAGAAAAATTTAAACCTCATAAAGTTATTAATTATGGGACGAAGGGAGTAGTTTAGACAATAAATTCTCTTAGTCATCGATGATGGTATCAAGTTATAAATGAGTTTGCGCCTATACGCAAGGTGGTATATTAAAGATGGGACACTACCTCTTAAAGCTATTAATTATGGGATGAAGGGAGTAGCTACACTGTTTATACTTATTTTAACTTACTCCAAATTCTACTACATGAAAAAAAAATCAAACAAGCCAAAATTTTAGTATATTATTATAATACTATTATATTAGTACATAAAAATAAGTATTACCACATACTCGATGATGGTCTAGTATGATCACATACTTCTATATACATATGCTTCGTCAAGCCATATACACTTTAAATCTTGCAATACAGGCATTGAAGTAGCTACACCTAGGAGTAGAAAGGATTTTACACATATAGAGAAAATATGCTCCAGAATGATCAAGCTATGGATAAATATTCGTATGAGGCAATGTAGTTAAGTTCAATTGAATCAAGAGTATCACAACAAATGATGTTTGGAAGAAGTATATGGAAATTCATGAGGGAACAACCGTGGTACACGGACAAGTTTGATCAATTTGCTATGAAAAAAGATGAAAGTGTTTCCAATGTGTTCAACCGGATGTATGTCATCATGAATGAGCTCATGGATCTTGGTTATGATGTTCTCTCACAAGTTTCATACATCACTTCTTGACGACCCATATGCCACAATTGTGTCTTTGTTTCTGAGGACAGATTTAATGTATAGAACTGCAACCTATATTTTGGTGGGTGAAGAAGTTATGATTTTTTGCAAGAAATCAAAACAAGAAGCTTATGGCAAACAAACTGATAAGAAGCGGAGAAGAGTTTAGGATTTAAGGCTTCAGTGTGGAAATTTGAAGATTAAGATGAAGACAAGAAGACAATGACCCTGATAAATGGTTCGTTCTCTGTGCCTAGATAGTTAGTAGTGACCTTACACAAGCTAGAAAAGACAAGCCCAGACAGCTCTGTCTGCAAGTTGTTGGATTTCACAACACAGACACCTTAATAGACAGCTACTTGACTGTCTACAAGTTATTCACTACTGAAAAACTGTACTTTGCTGAGTGCCTCATACTTTGCCGAGTGCAAAATATCATGGCACTCGGCAAAGCAATATTTTGCCGAGTGTAGCACTCGGCAAAATTTTGCACTCGACAAAGCAGGCACTCGGCAAATCTGGACTTTGCCGAGTGCCTGGCACTCGGCAAAGCCAGGCGCTCGGCAAAATTTGTTTTTTTAAACTTTGCCGAGTGCCATCCTTGGGCACTCGACAAATTTTTTTTTATTTTCTGAAAACAAATTTTGCCGAGTGCCTCCTTGGCCCGGCACTCGGCAAAGATAATTTTGCCGAGTGCTCCCCATGACACTCCAAAAAATATATATTTTTTTTGGACCCAAATTTTTTTGTGTAGCCTTGTGACAGTATTTAAAGCTCTACTCTAAAATTTAGTGAAATTTTGACTTTTTTAGGTATATTTCATTAATTTATTTCGTTTCGTTGATTTTTTCGGCGTATTTCAAATTTGAACTGCAGGTCCATGGAATAATGGAATTTGGTCATCCAAAAATTGATATTCATGATATTAAGCGTATGTTGAGGCCGTATCCAGGGAGTCACCATGAAATCTCGAGCATCTCGTTGACGTAACATGTTGAGTTAGTTGCGAGAAAAGTGAATTTAAATTATATAAAATCCAAACGAAGTCCGAAAATCACGAAACTTGTGGAGGCGTCGTGTTATCGCATGTGGAAGCTGTGGTAAAAAATTGAGAAGATTTCGAGAAAATAGTGACATCGGATGCCAAAAACCCAGACATCACATGTGGAGGCTGTGGTAAAAAATTGAGAAGATGTCTGGGTTTTTGGCATCCGACGTCGCTACTTGCTCGAAATCTTCACAATTTTTTACCACAGCCTCCACATACGATAACACGACGCCTCCACAAGTTTCGTGATTTTCGGACTTCGTTTGGATTTTATATAATTTAAATTCACTTTTCCCGCAACTAACTCGACATGTTTCGTCAACGAGATGCTCGAGATTTCTTGTGACTCCCTGGATACGGCCTCAACATACGCTAAATATCATGAATATCAATTTTTGGATGACCAAATTCCATTATTCCATGGACCTGCAGTTCAAATTTAAAATACGCCGAAAAAATCAACGAAACGAAATAAATTAATGAAATATACCTAAAAAGTCAAAATTTCACTAAATTTTAGAGTAGAGCTTTAAATACTGTCACAAGGCTACACAAAAAAATTTGGGTCCAAAATAAAAAAAATATATATTTTGCCGAGTGCCATGGGGAGCACTCGGCAAAAATGTCTTTGCCGAGTGCCGGGACCAGGAGGCACTCGGCAAAATTTGTTTTCAAAAAATAAAAAAAAATTTGCCGAGTGCCCAAGGATGACACTCGGCAAAGTTTTTTTTTTAAAAAAATACAAACAAATTTTGCCGAGCGCCCGGCCCAGTGAGCACTCGGCAAAGAAAATCAAAAAAAGACGCCCGCGGCCTAAATGGCCCAACCGGCCCACCCTCACCCCTCCCTCCAAACCCTATCTTCAGCCACCCGTGCCCCCGACCCGCGCACGCGCCGCGCCGCCGCCACATCGCCGCCCGCCGCCCACTGCGCCGCCCGCCACCGCAGCGCGTAGCCCGCCCCTGCAGCGCCGCCAGCCCGCCGCCGCAGCGCCTCCACGGGCGCCACCTCCCACCCGCGCGTGCCTCCGCATGCGCCGCCGTGCTTGCGCCGCACGCAGCAGCAGCGCCGCGCCCCCAGCCCACCCCGGCCGCTGCCGCGCCCTCGCCGGCGAATCGCCGCCGCCGGCGAGCCCCGCCCTCGCGCCCGCGCCCTCCGCCGGCCTCGCCCGCGACCCCACCCGTCGCCGGCCGCGTCCGCTGCCGGAAATGGCCGGCCGGCACCAGCCAGCCGCCCCATCCCCTCGCCATTCCAGCCATGGCCGGCTTGGATTCGAGCCGAGGTTCACTGGCCGCCAAACTCTGCTGTCCCGTTCCTCCTCCCCATCTCCGACTATTTAAGCAGCCCAGGAATTGCGCGAGCGGACACCGCAGCCGCCTCGCGGCCCTCGCCCCTCCCCGAGCTTCCTCCTTCACTCCCGCACTGTACACGCCGGCGCTGCTGCCATTGACGAGCCATGCTCCGAGCGGTGCTAGGATTCCGTCACTCTGAAGAAATTGGAAGATTCGGCTTCACCTCCAGTAATCCTCTCCCTCAGAGCGGCTTCAGGAGTCCAGTTGTTATTTTTTGGTGACCAAAATCGAATTGAACTCCCGTTGCTCTGTATTGTTTAGGAAATTGAATTGAACGTGGAACGGAATCGGATTGGGTAAGGGATTTCCATGATGCGTTCGATTTCAGGTTTCTATCTTTTCCCTCTTATTATATATTGTAGCTCACGATTCTTCTTCTTGTCAAATCAAAACACCAATATAATCTTTGTTGACAGCGAAGTATCTGCATCCCCAACTCGACCTTGCCCGTTTTGAATCTTGGTCTCGCCGGATTGGTGTTGACAACAGGGATTCCAAACGCGATCTCGAGGTTGCCTGATTAGAACTTGTCGGATCTGCTATTTGCTACTGTTAGTCAAGGTCTGTGGCTATTTTTTTTCACTGATTCTCTGATTTTTTTTTTCTACCTGGGATGCAATACTGTTAGCATAGATTGGTTAACCTGGTCGTTCCCACAAGATTATGTTGCAATCAGGCTCAACATGGATAAATCTGTTGTGTGCAGATCTTTAATGTCTGGGGGTTTATAACAAGTATAGACATGCATCTTCGCGGTGTCCGGACGGGTGGCGCATGTGCCGCGGCAAGCTGATGTTTGGAATGTGTCTAATATTGATCCTGTTTTTGTTGCCTATTTCAGGAGACTGACATTTCAGATAAGAGGGCAATGGGGAGGCCAAGATGATCGATGAGTATGTGGATATCCGTGTTGAGATATACCAACAATGAATTATCATTCAGTAGCCTAGACAGCTAGCAAAGTAGCTCTTTAATTCAATAAAATTGCTTGCAAATTTTGACTCAGTCTGTGAATCAGATGCGGATGATGCACGCTCCCCGGACTAGGGTAGTTGCTGGCTCCTTTATCTGACTAGGATTAGCGATTTGGGACTACAAAGTTGGTTCCCCTTTCAAGATTGGAAACAGATTGCTCAAGTAAGAGAAGTCTCAGAAGCTTGCATTGGAGCACTCTCAGAAGTGGTTATTGCTCAAGACCAAAGCTCCAGAGCCTACCTATTTAGTACAAACTTGAGTACTGTTTTCTAATTAGCGATGCACTAGATTGGTCTACAATTGACATATTAGAAAGTGTTCTGTACTTTTGTTCTATTTTTTATCAGGATGCAGTTTGTTGTCTGAGAATTTTCCACCATATACAAGACACTAGCATAAATATCCTTTCCCCTGCACACTGTTGTAAACAGTAGGAAATTCTTAACTCACATGAGGTGCATAATTTTTCAGATGGTGAGGACAGAAGATAGGAGGGGTTGACGTGTTTACATGGCTGGTGATACCGGGCATGTTTGGAGTCTTTGCTGACCTTGACTTGCCTAGCCAGTCTTGCTTCAGATTACTTATTTGTGCCACTTCATCAAGCATATTCATTTCAAGTTAGGGTGGTATCTTCAAGTTTCCATTTTGTTGATATAAATTCTGATTGTAGTTATAAATTCAGAGCTGTCAAAATAATTGAGGTTTATGCTTGGTTAGAAATCACATCGTAACTGCAGTGAAATATTGATTTATTTCAGTTCGCTGTAGAGATTCTTTTTTTGCATATAAATAAGCTTCTTTCAGTTCCACATATCAGACATAGCAAAGTGCGACATTTTTTCCAGCATATATTTAGCACGGATTGGTGAGGGAATATGTGAGCTTACTTGAGTATAGTGTCAGGCATGTTTGGTCTAATTTGGAGAAATCCTTTTCTTTTTTTTTTTATGTGTGAATGATCTTTTGCTTTCCATTGCAACAGTGTGTGTTGGTTTCCAGTCTGAATTCCAAGTTAAATAAAAAATATTCGTCAGACGTCACAATGTGTACGTACAGTAGGGATGTTGAACTTGATTGACGTGTATATATATATATATATATATATATATAGTCTGTTACAATGGAATGTAATTTTTTTTTTACAATTCTCGGGGTCTTTGCCGAGTGCCATGGGCAAGGCACTCGGCAAAGATTTTTCAAAAAAAAAAATATAATTTCTTTGCTGAGTGCCTCGCCGCGGCACTCGGCAAAGTATTTTTTTTAAAAAAATTCAGAAATTCTTTGCCGAGTGCCTAAACAGGGGCACTCGGCAAAGAAATTATTTAAAAAAAATAAAAAAAACCTTTGCCGAGTGCCTGGGCAGGGGCACTCGGCAAAGTAATTTTAAAAAAAAAATAGAAAAAACTTTGCCGAGTGCCTGGGCAGGGGCACTCGGCAAAGTACTTTTTTTAAAAAAAATAAAAAAAAACTTTGCCGAGTGCCTGGGCTGGGGAACTCGGCAAAGTAATTTTTTTTAAAAAAAAATTTGCCGAGTGCTGGGTTGGGCACTCGGCAAAATAACCGTTAACGGTCGGCGCCGCAACGGCCGAAAATATTTTGCCGAGTCCCGCCCCAAGCACTCGGCAAATTTTTTTTTTATTTTGCCGAGTGCCCCGATAAAAAGCACTCGGCAAAGACCCTTTGCCGAGAAAAAATTTGACGAGCGGACTTTGCCGAGTGCTACACTCGGCAAAGCCTTTGCCGAGTGCTAATGGCTCTTTGCCGAGTGTAAAAACACTCGGCAAAGCCGCGACCTCCATTAGTGATTTAATGCTTGCATGTAACCAAGATCAATCATGAATATCATTTCTATATACCATTATATTGCTAATTGATACAAAATAGATCACTCAATACAAGGTGCATTCAGTCATATAGTAAGCTATAGAAAATAGGTATTCAGTCATTCAGTAAATGTAAATGACATTTTTATCTCTATTCGGCATGAAAACAGATAAGAAAAATAGGTAACTGAGATACCTATACATCTTGTTCCAGTCCCCGCCATCTACGATCTACGCAAAGTAGAACAAAATAAAATCTGATGGTGTTTCCATTGGAAGCAACGCTCGTGTCATCAGATGCGACCATTGAGGAAGACGCCGCCGCTGTCGGGTCGTGGCCGTGACCAATGGGGATGGGTGCAGCTGCCGCCGGGACCATGGTCTTCCAAGTCGCCTCCACCGGGACCATGTTGTCTGACCTTGCCTTCCCTGTACGGGATTAAATTCGCCTCCACCGGGGCGGAGGAAGCCCTGGACGCCGGCGAGCCTCCCTACCCTCCTATATCTCCTACAGTATGGCGGGATGTTTTTTTTGTGTGCATAAAACACATCATACAGACGGCTGATACAGACGCACCGTACATGCCCTAAGGCTGCTGCTGCTGTCGTGTGCATGCCTTTGATAATGATCTTACATTATTGTTGCATGCAGCATGGAGCAACAATGCTATTGCAATATACATCTTGCATTTGGAGGCGGTAGTATAGATGTCCTTTGTGTACGTCAACAAGCAAGCTCGTGATCCGCGTGCTTTTGCGCAGGCCTGCTGCCATCGATTATGCAGTGCAGCAGTGATGACGTTCTCCGCGCTAGGAAAACGATGGAGGGAATGGTCCCCTAGGTACGTCTGTTTGATCCTGGCATATATAATAATACGGAAGCTGCTAGTGCTGTCACTAACAGAGCCAATGTTAGCACTAGAAGTTGCTAGTGCTGTCACTAAAAGTTGATTTGAGGTTGTGAATTAATGTTGATTTGACATTTTAAATTGAATGGTCTAATCAATTTGAGCCTCTAATTATTGTGTCAATTAGAGAATGCTGTCACTAACAAAACCAATGTTCGCACTAGAAGTTGCTAGTGATGTCCCTAAACTTTGGGTGGAGGGAAGGTGGATAGGGAAGGCTATATATGGAGTGGGCTATGGTGGTGGAGGTGAAAGTAGTAGGGTGAAGTAGTTATAGTTATAGGTTGGAACCTGACAGAGTATTACCATTCTAACTAGTTCCCATTATTCATTATAATTGCCAATTTAGTAAAATACGTCGTACCATATCATCACAGGTGTAGAAGTCTAATCATAGTATCATATCCTAGCATTTGCCCATTCTAAGAACGTGGCTATTCGAATAGATTCGAGAAACTCTGTAGAGGTGTATAAATTTCCCCACAAGATAGACACAGTCCGACACCGTCGTCATGGTTTAGACAGGTCTAACGGGATCCCATACCCGAATGTACGCGACCTTAGATATCCATATAATTCTACGACGGCTTTTCAGGGGTTGGAATACAACATGGAAGATCACATAGCATCCACACCACGGAAGATCACATAGCATCTATAAAAAACAATAATATGGGCTCGAACGCGGTCAAAAACTCTAAAGTTTAACGTGGAAGATCACATAGCAACCACGCCAACCGGACCACGGAAGAACACATAGCATCCGTGTCTGTTATTGATATTCCGCTGCCTACACCGGTCACCTAGTAGAAATTATACTTCTATCTAACAGGATGTGAGATCAAGTCTACCCATATAGACATGTGGATGTACGTAATATCTCACTAGGTGAGAGGTACTACGAACCGGTCCTTATGTGACCGAGGCAAGTATCTCCCACAGGAATCCTCATCAGGCATTCCTGCCAAGGTAATTTACCTCCATAAATTACCCCCACTCGCCCCATGTCCGAGTTTAGTCAAGTTATTACCAGTTTTAAGTTCCATGGTTATTATCCTCAAGTTCATTAATCGCATATTATATCAAGGTAACCATTACCTTATCATCAAGTTCATATTTATAGTGTCTTTAGTTTATGAGGGGTTTCAAGTAGTATAGGTTGGCTTATTATTTAGTGGAGACGAATAGTGGAGAGTTTATGTGGGAAGCTAGCAATATGTGATGGTGGTGGAAGGGAGGTGGTTAAAGGATAGCATGTGATATAGAGAGGGAAGGATAGGTGGGTGTTAGAACTTGCTTCCATTCGCTAACGATTATATCCTCGTCTGATTCCTGTGTCTCCTGTTACTGTCTTCCGGGCTCCATCGGGTTCTCTCATGCCTTCTATCCTATGCGGTCTAGTGTCGATAAACAAGGAAAATAACAAGCAACGCATGAAAAACAAGAATAGACAATCAGTGATCCTAGATGGGTTGGTCCTATTGGATGATGGGTTATTACTTAGGCTATCATTATTATGTCAATTTGAAGTAAGGTTTGAAAAGAGGTATTCCATCCGTGAGGTAGGGATTCTACAGGTTAGGTTGAGGTGGGTGGTTGGTTTGATGGAAAACCAGACCACATTATTAGGGTTCACGATAATGTGAACCTGTAAGAGAATACCTGACCAAGTCATCATAGATGACTCGCGTGGCCTCTACAGGTCCACCGGGGTTAGTGGCACATACGCACATGCATATGCATGTGCCTAGGGTTAATTACATGGGCTAGGTCATGGCTAGGGTTAGTGGCATGTACCCATGTATATGTATATACCCATGATCAATTAAAATTGGGTAACTAGGTTGCTAGAGTTAGCCGTACATAGGCGTATACCCGGGTATCGGGCATATCTATGTATGTATAGGTGTCTACTTATTTTAGGTGATTGGGTACAGATGTATTCGTGTATGTATCATGGTGTATGCACATACGCGAATATACGGTGTTAACTACTGCTACGGCGATAGCTACTACTATAATTACTTTTTATTTTAAATATGGAGATGGTAAAGCAATCAAACTAGAATTTAAATGGGTACCAAAAATTAGGGAAAATGGTATGATTAAGTAGGGTTTTATTTTAGAAGATTTACGGTGAATGAATTACAGAATTTGGGATTAAGATGAATGGGTTATAAATTGTCTAGGTTTATTGGCTAAACGCGAATGGAAATGAACATGGAAATTATTTCTAAAATTTTGTCTACTGAATATGAGTGGCAAACTATCTGGGTATGCTCTAGGGTGACTCTATTTTATTTACAAATTTTCTAGGAATTTTTCTATAATTAATAAGCTTACATTTTAATATTCTTTGTGCGTTTCCCGGGTGCACCTAGCATTTCCTCCTTAGTCTAGTGGCTAACGAGTGGTCCCCAATCAGCAGTCTACGGTGGCCTGTACTGCGCTGTGAGCCGATCTATGGACTAGCTGCCTCTCCTCTCTGTTCTTCGTGGACTGTGTCCACAGAAGAAAAGGAGGGGGAGTGGAGTCCATGACCAGCGGGTCTCGCAGTCAGACGTGGCGCGCGGCTATTGGCCTATGCGACGTGGTCGAGCGACCTCAGGTTCCCCTGACCGGCTTTGGCCATCCTCATCCCAAACGAGCGAACAGAAAGAAAGCGAGGAAGGATAAGGGAGGGGAGAGGAGGGAAAGGGAAGAGGGAGAGAGGGGAAACAGGACGTCGGCGGGGGCTAGGCTCCGGCGGTGGCAGCGCTTTAGTGCGGTGGAGGTAGGGTGGCAGCTGCGGTGTCGCGCCGCGGGGCCGAGCGAGCGAGAGGGAGCAGGGCAGCGGCATGACGGCGGAAGGGCGGTAGCGGCTTCGGCTCAAGCAAGGAAGAAGCACGGGTGAGCAGCGGTGGCGGAGCAGGAAGCAAAGAGAAGAGGAGGAGGTAGAGGGAGAGCAAAGCAGGACGCCGGCGAGGGTGCTTGGCCGCTCACTGTTATAATGGCCTCAGAGCTCAGAGAAAATGTCCTCGGTCTTCCACTAATTAGGCTCACGAAAATTCGAATCACGTTACTTGATGGATCTCGTAGAAAAACGTGACGCCCTTAGTGCTCGTTAACAAACGACCTGCAATAGGTCACCCTAAAAATCAACTGGCTTAGTGATGCGCGGGCGAAGGTGCTGCACCTATCCCATCCTCATTATTGTTTTATGGCTAGGACTTAATGATGCACAACCACTAATTACACGCCGGAATACGTCGGGAACCTACTTCTCGAGTACAGCGGTATTTTTACCCTAGCATGGCATCTATGATGTCCTAGAGGCTATGCTTCTAGTTATCGGGTACACTACCCGAACGCGACGTTAACAACGGCCCGAGGGCCACGTCTAGGAAACTACATTTCCCGATATGTGGTGCACCACCCGAGCCAGAAACCTACAGCTGCTAGGGAACGATGTTCCTTGATGTACGGTGCACCACCGCCTCACTCGATGCTTGAAGAAGATTCTCGCTACCCGAGAAATGCTCTTGGTACTCGAGCGGCAACATATTGGCTCCCCAATACTTGGTTATATCTAGCTGCACTGCTTGAAACTTTGGCACCCGAAGATGCTCACTATGTACTCACAGTACACAGAACTTACAGGGGAGACTGCGATGTTCCTAGGGCTTGAAGATTCGTGCTAGCTTATCATTAAGTCCTACGGGGGCTACTGTCAGAGATATGGGCCAATGGTACCTGCGCCGCCCGTATATATGACCACCACAAAGCTATCAGTCCAACAACCGTCAAGGGGAGGCCCGAAAGGGCTGACGCGAAAAAACCAATGTGGAGATCAAGGCAAACTAAGGCACAATCGCCCTCTCTGGATGATAGCTAGGATCAATCTGTTGTAACAAACTAGGAACACAATCTGTTCGCCCGATCGCCCTCTCTGTAACCCTACCTCTCCTGCCTATATAAAGGAGGGTAGGGAGCTCGGACATGGGATCCACTACATCGTCGCTAGGAGTAACAGCCCCTGTAAATAAGCATACTTATACAAGAGCAGCCGCACCACTGGAGTAGGGATTAGCGCGCACCACGCCCCGAACCAGTATAAATCTCTGTGTCTCATGTGCTACCATGCGATTCTGTCTACACGATCACGTTGCTAGATATTGCTGGAGTAAAACAATCCGACACATAGAAATAGCCAGGAGCTGGTCCTACAAATCATGTGTAGTAGTGTAGCGCGTCTAGTGAGAATTAACGTGGATGCTTCATTAGAGCCTCCAATTAGTAATAGTAGAATTAGCTCTAGCGCGTCTTTAACTAGTTGCTAGCCAACTAGGTAGCAAACCATAGCTAATTTGGACTAATTTTTTAGCCCTACTAAAAACTATTTAGGTGTATGCAAACCCGCCTTTACACGGCAAATGCATCCCACAGAACACCTTTTTTTCAGAAGACCCAGACGGCCCAAACCAAAACAGCCCAGCTGGCTCAGCACAACACTCAAACATTTCCTGGACAATATGGCCGTTGTTTTGGTTTAGATATCTCAGCCGGACTGAATCCCCACATTAAAAATAGCATACCACAGGCACATATATATACTGGTACAAAAAGGTTAATTATGCTATGTACGGCCGGGAATCGATAGCTTTACTGGCGTGCAAGCATGATCGTCCAAAGTAGCTAGTTCATTTGAATGACGACTTGGTAGGGAAACGAATCTGTTGGGATGAACATGGGTTCACATTAATTTATATTGTATAATCCTTTTCTTTCCGAATAGTTTAACCTTACCTATGGAACGTTGGTACACTGCTAATAATAAACACAACGGCAATACGTAGAGATGTGTGCGTGTTGCCGGCCACGTGAGGCATAAACTGCCGTCTCGAACACATGGAGGCTGGACTCCTCCCCACGCGTCGTCGACTCCGCGCTTCGTGCTCGGCTGCCGGGCTCCTCCTCCCCGCGTGAACTCAGAGATCCTCCACTGCCGGGCTGCTCCTCACGCGAGCTCCGATATCCTCCACTTCCGAGTTACGAATTCCGCCGCCGCCACCGAGCTTCTTCCCCTAGCTTCCGCATGTGCGGAATCTCTCTTGGTCTTCAACGTCAGCAATCTTCCATCCTGCCGTCGACATGGATCTTGTGGCCGGGGCAGTGGGCAGCATCGTCACCAAGCTGGGCGAGCTCCTGCACGGGGAGTACAAGCTGCAGAAGGGCCTGCCCGAGCAAATCGAGTATCTGAAAAATGAGCTCGAGAGTGCGCACACGGCTCTCCGCAACTTGGGTGAAACGCCGCCGGAGCAGCAGGGTCCACAGGTCCGGCTCTGGGCTCGCGAGGTCAGAGAGGCGTCCTACGACATGGAGGACATCCTCGATGCCTTCCTCCTCGATGTCGTGGAGGGGGCCGCCCCTGCTGAGACTAAAAGCAAGAAAGGCTTGCTTAAACGTCTCAAGAAGATGGCCAAGTTGTTGAAGGAGAGCAAGGCACGCCACGACATCGCCGGCGCGATCGAGGACATGAAGAAACGACTCCAGGAGGTGTGGGACCGCCGCGAGAGGTACTCCATACCCGTTGCAGTGCCTGCGCCGGCCACCAAACTGGATCCTCGCCTTGTGGACATGCACAAAGAGGCAGCACAGATTATCGGCATCGAGAGGACGAGGGCGGAGCTCATAGCCATGCTTCATTCATCGACCCATGGCCATGGAGATGCTGGCGCCTCCAGCAGCAGCAACCGGACCAAGATAGTTTCTGTGGTCGGAGCTGGTGGTCTGGGCAAGACCACTCTTGCCAAGGCGGTTTACGACGAGCTGAGTACGGGATATGGCTGTCGAGCCTTTGTTTCGGTTGGCCGCAATCCTGACCTGGTGCAAGTCTTCACCAGCATCTTCTTTGGTCTCGACCAAAATATGTACCAGGCCATTCGTGATTTAAAGGACATACAACTGCTCATTGGCGAACTCCAAAAATTCCTTGAAAACAAGAGGTATGCATTAATCAGTTGTCACCAGATTACCTATAGTTTCTCTGTTTCAATTTATGATTATGTATATATATATATATATATATATATATATATATATATATATATATATATATATATATATATATATATATATATATATATATATATATATATTACCCTATAGTGGCTACAAAATAACTTATTTTGTAGCCACTTTGAGTTACGATAATTACTATATTAATTTACGAGATTATAGTAACTCGTTACTAAGTGGTTTACTATAACGTTATGGTAAATATCCTCATGTGTTATAGTAACCCAACTATTATAAATATGTATAGACATTATCGTAAATTAGTATTTAAAATTATCATAAATGGAGGTGGCTACAGAATAAACTTATTTTATAGCTGGCTACTGAATATACTAGACTAAATAAAAGTGAGACATCACCCATATTCAATACTCGTATAGTACAGATGTAGTGCCGCTCTTCTTCTCCTTTGTTAAGTATAGTATAGTATAGACGATAGATGCTCCAGGGTTTACTAACTCTGCCTATTCATGTGTACTGTCTTTTTGGTAGGTACTTCATCGTTATTGACGACGTATGGGATTTAGAATCTTGGAAAGCAATAAGATCAGCTTTGGATAAGAAGAGTAGCGGAAGCAGAATAATCAAAACTACTCGTAATCGAGAAGTAGCCTGCAGCGATGAAGTTTATTACAAGCTTGATCCTCTTTCACATGATAACTCAAAGAAGCTCTTTTATATGAGGCTATATGGCAGTGAAGACAAATGTCCTGCTCATCATCCTAAAGAGGCATCCCAAAACATTCTGGACAAATGTGGCGGTGTGCCATTAGCTATCATCACTATGGCTAGCTTGTTGGTGGGCAAATCAAGAGAGGATTGGTTTGAGGTCTGCAGCTCTCCTGGTTTCTATCGTGGCAGAGAGAACAAGCAAGTAGATGATACTGTGTGGATATTGTCCCTTAGCTACTATGATCTGCCTTCTCATCTCAAGACCTGCTTACTGTACCTAAGTGTGTATCCCGAAGACTATCAGATTAAGAAAAATTCTTTGATATGGAAGTGGATAGCAGAAGGCTTTATAGAGAAGAAAACAAGAACAAGCCTGTTTCAGCGGGGAGAGGAATACTTCCATCAGCTCATAAACAGAAACATGATCCAAGGGGTAGAGTCAGAAGTGGAAGGCATCATAGACTGTTGCCGTGTTCATGACATGGTCCTTGATCTTATTCGTGGTCTGGCATGCGAAGAAAACTTCATCACTATCTCAAATGAGGATGGAGGAACATCATCACGACATAAGGTGCGCCGGATAGCACACCAGAACAGGATATTGTTGGATCAATCCCATCCTGACGGTCATAGGGACATGACACAACTGAGGTCATTGGTTGCCCATGGTTGTGATATCTGTGGTCTTGTCGTGCATCCGAGCTTTAAACTCTTACGTGTGCTAGCTTTAGAGAGGTGCACATCACATGAGTATGGCAGGCGCTGGCTTGAGCATCTTGGGAAACTAGTTCATCTGAGGTACCTAGGGCTACGAGGTACACATGTCGAAGAGCTCCCCGAGGCGATAGGAGCTCTAAAGCTTCTACAGACACTGGACTTGGAAGGTATCAGAGTCAGAGGATATGGTATGCAAGTCCAACTGCCATCGAGCGTTAGCCTGCTAACACGGTTGGTCTGCATAAGAAGTGATGAATGCACGATGGTGCCCGATGGGTTCCTCCAGAAGTTGACGTCACTAGAGGAGCTACGGATAAGTGTTCGCATGCTGTCTTTTGAGTCCGAGAGGCAATTTTGGAAGGAGCTAGGCAACCTGCTCCAACTGAGAGTGCTCCGTGTGTTTGGTATGGTCAGGCTGGATGAGAGCATGCAGGCAGAACTTTTGAAGTCACTAGGCAATCTGCAGGAGCTCCAGCATCTGCATCTGGATTGTAATCTGCTCACTGGAATTACGCCTGCCTCAATAGAGTGGGACAAAGCTGTGCTTTCAGATCATCTCAGGCATCTGTTTATAGAAGACTTTGGGTTCCCTTGTGTGCCATCATTCATAGATCCCACGCTTCTCCCCAACCTTTGCTACATGGACTTGTGTGTGGATCATATGGACGAGGCAGGTCTGAGAACCTTGGGTGGGCTGCCAGAACTCCGTTTCCTCCTTATTGTACCGCCTGATGGGATGGCTTCTCATGAGCAAGCTGCGGTAGTTAATATTGCTGCCCATGGTGTCTTCTTCCCGAAGTTGAGAATCCTCAAGTTGTATTACTGGATGGTCCAGTTGGTGACCAACGATGACTCCACTAGTGCTTCATTTAGCATCTGGAGGGGAGAACAGCATGCTGCTATGGTATTTGATTCCAAAGCAGAGGACAGGGGCAGCAACAGCAGAGTAGCACCTGCCAATGTTGCTGTGATGCCAAACCTCCACGTGCTTCGGTTCGCTGTCCCAGTCAGGGCTTTCTACAAGGATGGGCACGCTACCCGGAGTGACAATCTCGGCTTGGAGTTGGAGTGCCTCCCTTCGCTACGCTATGTCACGGCACGTCTCGACTGTAAGGATGCTTTCCCTGATGACGTGGACAAGGCAGAGGCTGAGCTCAGGCGCCAAGCACAACTCCATCCCAATAGTTCCGCACTCACCCTCAATGTATATAAAAATGTTTGGTGAAGTACTTATGGTGGCACGACCAGTACGCAGTGACGATGAAGAGGTACGTACCAGCTGCCTAACTTGTTTAATAACCACATTCCATTCTCCATTCCACTAAGGCACTAACACGTACTACTTCTCCATTACTATATTATTATTATCGTAACAATATGCCCAGAAAATCATAGCCCTTGATTTTTAGAATTAGTAGGACAATTAAATTTCGTCCAGGGCGTCCTAGCTTCCTTGTTTAATTTCATCTGCCTGTGCTACTGTACATATGAAGTAATTATTATCACTTTTCTAAGAAAATATATGTTAAACATATGAAGTATATACTTGTTACTGTTGTCACGTACGGACTATATGTTTGAGTACGCAAGAACATTAATTTTTAACATGATGTTGGTTTTAAAAGTGTTGTGCTATGGCTAGTGACAAATAAATCACGTATACCATCAACATGATTTTGCTGTTAAAAATGGATCTACTCATGTTGAAAAGATCATTATGGATAACGTTGGTTGTTCCACATTTAAAAAATTAATTTTACAGGTATATCACTCTTGATCTTTATTTGTCAAGTTACAAGAAAAGAACATGTTAGTAAAGCAAGATAGTTTATATCTCATCCACATGTCACAATATTGCATCAAATACCAAAGTTAGATCATACGTGCATGTATATTAGATCTATCTAATAAGTAGGCGATTTCTCTATTTATTCTGTGTTTCTTCTATCACCTCTTATAAGAATAGGTAATATGTAATAATTTACAATTTGATCAACGGTTCACATGCACTTCGAAGTACCGTAGTAGTCTGTTGTTGATTGTTTTCGCCAACTTCATCCATGATTTCCATTGACCTTCATGAATCATCAATGCTAGACTGATAATGCTAATCAAAATTATTTTTCCTTACGATTTTTATTTCAGTCTTTGGAGACTCAGCCTTTTGCCTCTTGATCCTCCATGGGAGGAGTTTGCGGCTTAAGTTGGTGGATCTCAGGACGTTGGGAGCATTTTGGTACTCCTGTCTGCTGTCCCCTATATTGCTGCATGCATGGAGCTGGTGTCAGTCCACTACACGGTCACATATCTCTGTGTGCTCTTGATGGACCTTTGCATGCTTTAAACCTCTACTAATGTTGATCGACGACGATCATGTATGTTGTTTAGTATATTTCATTTCGCTCTAGCACTTTATTGTTGGCGTACATGCAAGTATGTTTGGAACATAAATGATATGTGTGTTTATGTTAAATGAGGCTTAAGTTTGGTTTTCGTGTGCCTCCGCATGCATGCATGCCTGCCCATCTTCAAGAGCTCCATCGGGGGTCCAGTTTGCTTTGCGGAATTTCTCCAACTGGTGAAGCTAGCACTTTCATTCACTTCGTTGCTATGATCTTGGTTACTGTATTATTGATGTATTTAGATTGTAGTGATGAACATTGTCATGGCTGTCGTGTCATGGAATTTATTTTAATCTGGGCAGTTACATGTGTTTTTTCACAATTATTCCATTTCTATGCCATATATGCACAAGTGTAGTTTCCCTCGCGCGTTACTGCCTCACCACTTTACCCCAGAGTCACTTCTAACAAAAAGGAAGAAATAACTCCCTTGTATTCACTCTACCAAAGTTTGAATGTAGTTTTGAGGTCCTAGAGAAGGACCGCGATAAAGCGCCAATGGTCACGCGCTCCGGGAGTATGTGCGACCCGACTCCACCCTGCGACCGTTGTCTTTCTCCTCACGCTTGCGCTTGTCTTCGCCCCGCCCCCACCCCTCAACCCTGGCGTCCCCTAACCTCCAGCGCTATGGCTCCGCCAGCGTTGTCCTCGCCTTGGCCCCTGCCCCGGCCCCCACTCCCGCCGCCTCGCCGCGCCACCCAGCTGGCCCGCCCCTTGAATCCACTGTATGATGGAATTTTGGCATGTTGTAATATTATTACATAGCCTATTTAGCATTAATCGAATGAGGCCTATAAAATAATTTGTCAATTACGTGATGCCTACGAAATATGGGCTATATAAACATTTGGGCCTTAAAGGTGAACGAGTTGCCTAATAACCATCAATTAGCACAATGGCTAATTAACAATATTGGGCTCATGCATGGCCCATCCAAGTGTTCTCTTTCACGTGTGGCTTGCTGAGACATCTAGGTAGGGATGAAAACAGTACGGAAATATCCCGTACCGAACCGTATCATTTTCTATATTTGATCTGATCGAATTCATATTTTTGGACAAATTCGAATTCGATTCGAAATTCAAAACATCAAATTTGAAATCGGAACAAAAACGGTTTAGCCATTTTCTAACCGTTTTCTACTTTTCTACTTGTAATTCGGAATATCCCAAATTCGAATTTCAATTTAAACCGAATTTGGCCCCCTAAATGTCCGGCCTTAGAAAAATTGTATCTTTTTCATACGTTCTTGGATGAAGATGATTTTTATATGAAAATTATAGCTCTCGACGAGATCTATAACTTTCTAGTTTTTAGTTTCTTCATTTGAGGTTTTTAAGACATTAAAAAAATTAAACAAAGGTTTGAGACTATATTAATCGCGTACACACGTTTGTTGCCTTAGAAAAATCATATCTTTCTTATATAGTGTCAAATGGTGAAATGGAGATACTTTTTATGAAAGTTCTAGGACTTGTTAATTGTTATTCACTTGGTTATGCACTTGTTAATTGTTATGCACTTGATCCTATGGGTCAATATTCCGTATTGATTTTTCGTATACTGACCGTGTTCGACATAATTCTGCTTGAATTAGCTCGTTTTCGAAATTCTTGATATTCCATAAGTTCGTGTCCGGCTTTGCTTTCGTTTTCGTATTCAAATGTAGAAGTAGAAAACGGTTGAGAGGTTTTCCGACCGTTTTCATCTCTACTTCTAGGCCTAAGATCTTTTGGATAAAATAATTAGCGTGTTGCTAATTAAGCCTATTGCCCAGCGTATACGTGTACAAAGACGTATACAAAAGCACAGTCATTGTGGCATAAGAATTGTATATTATTTTGCCCGGTTTGCGCTAGCATGCAGGGCCGGGTTCGTGAAGATTATTTGGGCTGATTAGCACCGGCCATTAGCGGTCACTAATCTTAATTGCTGGCCTCCAGGAAATGATTTGTGCATGGCCCATGCAAGTTGTACGTGTACACAAGAATGTACGCCAGACGCCACTGCGGCAGTGTATATATATATATATATATATATATATATATATATATATATATATATATATATATATATATATATATATATATATATATATATATATATATATATATATATATATATATATATATAGCTTTTAGCTAGTGTTTGTGCTGAGGCCCATCAACTTCCGTTTGAAATTTGAAATCGAACTCGCCGCGCGCGCCGACCGAACGCTCCTGCGCAACAGATCGACGGCACACCCGACGCTCCTGCGCTACAGACCAACCTTCTCCTTCTCTCAACACACTGGCAATCTCCGCCGCCCTGCTGTGCACACACGCGCAAATTTATATTAAAGTGGGAAATTGTACTTGGTAATTATCCAATGAATAAATAAATTCCCTGAACTTTTGTCCCTTGTGTTTTATTACACATTTACTTTATTTTGTACTCCTGCTTGGGTTCAGCGCCTGCTTGGGTCGCGGCCGTCTCTTCGCTCCTCAAGCGGCCGGGCGTCCTTGTGTTCAGCGCCTGCTTGGGACCGGCCGTCGACGAACGCGCGTCGACGGAACAAAAGATGCTGCCGGCGCTTCTTCGGCCCATCCGCGGCCGGAAGCTTCTCCTGGCCATTGTGTGGTCCTGGCCGGCGGCACGTAGTAGATGAACAGGTGCTGCGTCGCTCCTCGGCGAACCGCGTACGTGTAGAGGTGATCAGCGGTGGTGACTGCCTTCGTGATCATCTTGGCACGTAGCCTCCTTCCTGGCTCGTGGGCCAAATACAACTCCGTGCACCGGAAGCGTACGTATGTATCCCGGCCGCACCTGCGGGCCGCATGTATCTGGGCTGAGCTTCCAGAAGGTTCTGGACGGTTCAAGTCGTATACAGGTGCAGTGTATGGCTGCGCCTGTTAGCTTCTTCCATTTGCACGTCATGAACAATTGAACATACCTACGTGCATGCATGGAACGTACAAGCCCATGCAATTGTTGCTTCCAATGCATGTACATGAACAAGCACGTACATTTTTCATATATTTCATTTACACAACTGGCACTCACAAATGCTTTTGTCGATAGCTGTTACCACATCCAAAGCAGTAGAAACAACATTCGTTCTTGATTACTACTGCATTCCATCCAAAGCTTTCGTCGCTGGCCAATTACCAGACACGGCGAGTCAGGCCCGGTCCTGTCAATTTATGGGCCTGGAGCTTGGCCAGAAAGATGGGCCCTTCATTTACGACAACGCGCAAGAATGACGCCGGACGCGAAGACGTAGCTATGAAGCGACGAAGAGAGCGGCCGCGGCGGAAGTGAAATCGACGGACTCTTCCTCACACGCTCCAGTATTTTTGGGCCACATATATGATTTTCTATTGGACATAAGTATACCAGCTATAGCTTATAGTGTGTATATATCTAGGATTAGGCCCCTTGGCTTCGAGGGCCCTGTGCCAATGCACAGCTCGCACCCCCCCAGGGCCGGGCCTGCGGCGAGTCAGAGTAAGTGACACACTGAAATGCAAAATGCTTAAAAGCCCACTTTTGATGAGTAGGCTCTGATTCTGTGTTACACAGTTGCCCAGTATTTTCTGCTTTTTATCGTGTATTTCTGGTGGAATAGTACGCAATGTATTTGTGCGTTACCTAGCTCTCTTCTACGTTGGGTGAGTCAGAGTGAGCAAGATTCATACGTTGGGTGAACTCTGTTTCTTGGTACAAACTTTAGCTCTCTTTCTGTTCTCTGGGTACCTCCATAGTTGTTGTATTCGACTCGTATACCTCATCGTTTGCTATAATACCGCACCTATATGCATATATACTGCGTTTCAGTTTGATCTGTGTTTGAATAAATGACCGCAAGCATAGTTCACCATGCAGGGTGCAGCACAGTTTCTCGGTTTCAGAAACTGAATGCTTCAGATCAGAAAGTTGCAAGACTCCCATAGTTTGCTCGTCCTTTAATGGCTGGATATATGCACGGGAGAATAGAGGAAATAAATTAATCCTGCATGGTAAACTATGCTTTTGTTTACCATTAAACTATGATTTCTTCTGCAGGCTTTCTGATCCCGTGCATATATCCAGCCATTAAATTAATCCTGCACGGTAAACTATGCTTTTGTTTACCATTAAACAAACTTGTTGTTACGGGAAATGCTTTTGTGGTCAAGCATGACAAACTTGTGGTCAGAGCAGGCTTTCTTCTGGGCTGACTCTGCTTTTGTTTAAATAAATTAATTAAACTGGCCTTGGTAGTCTCCTCAATCGACGTGCTTGACCACAAGTTTGTTTTCGTTGGGCAGCCTAGCATCTTGCTCGGGCAGGAGAAGAGTTTGTTGGGCCCAGCAATAAAGATTAAACTATCCGAGAAAAGCCCAGTAGAGGCCTTGTGAGATTGTTGGGCCAACCAAAAAGCAGAACAACTTAACGCTGTCACGGTCTGATTGTGAAAAAAAGAAAACTGAATGTCCCATAACAACAATGGCTATGTTCGTGCTCTGTAAAAATCAATGGCCAATGGTCGTGTGCTCTGTCAGTTTGTTGGTCCATAATATGTCATGTGTGCAGTATAACAGGAAGTTAAATCATATATGCAGCTATGCGCGCACTCCCTGCAAATCCCTTGAGGCAATGACATAAATCCCCTGCATGGACAGGTACTAACCAATGCCTCTCAGTAGCTAGTGGTATCCTAATCACCAATGTAATTCTAATCCCTCATCCTGAGGGCTCCCTCCAACTTCGGTTGCCTGCTCCGAGAGGCTTTGCCGATGGCTTATCTGACCTTTGGCCTCTAGCTCCGTTCCTTGGCCTACCTGAAATAAATGCAACACCAACGTGGAAAAGGGTTAGCTTCATGGGACCCTTGGGGTCTAGAATATCGACCTCTTCCGCATTGCCCTTGCAGATAGGTTAGCCACACAATGCTGATGCGACTCATTGGAAGAGGGCCATGATGCCTTATTTTTTAAGCTAATGGATTCATTAATTTCGCCTGTATATCCAAGAAGGATATACACAGCCAAAAGATATAGAATCACACCTCAACAAACGGGAGAACACACGACAAAAAAGGAAAAAGTTATGAATGGGCCTGTGGTCCAGCGGTAGGGCTGCTAAGTGGGACGCTACCCACCAGGGTTCAAATCCCTAGTGTCGCCAAAACATGCAAACATACATGTGCGTTCGGTGGTACTGTGCGTTTCCCGTGCACTAGAGGCCAGAGAGCCTCCCAATCTCTTCTTTACGTGTGTACGGACGCGCATGCTTGTGTGCATGTGGAGTGCGTGGGTTGTCTGCGTCCAAGTTGTACCCGTTAAAAAAACAAGAAAACTACAACCTTGGCACATCCTCTCCTAAAGCATCCAGATTCGGCGAGTGAAAGTCGTTAAGTCACCACCGCCTCTAGCGCGCCATTGTTGCAAACCTTCACTGGTTCCATCTTCATCCGCTTTAAGTGAGGTAATGCCACTTGTCGTCGGGTACCCCACCATCATGCGGCGTCGCCAAGTCAGAACTAGCCGATCTGATGCTAGCCGACAAGATTTGCTTCCGCTTCGCCAGATTCCATGGCCTCCGCTACACATAGGGCCACCACTGTCATTGGGATCATGGTCGTCGCCTCTGCTGGAGTCCTCTATTGCTGCCGCCGAGGATATCCTATTTGGCCCAAACCATGCCGATGGAAGCCGCCACCTCCTCGTCGAGATCATCACCGTTGCTCAGGCCGGTCTCACCAGATTCGACTTGAGGGCTGCAAGATCCGGTGAAGGGCGCACCAGATAGAACATGGGGCGCCATAAGATGTTGTGTCACTATCGTGTGGCCTAGGGAATGTGAATCCGGTCATAAGAAGGCAGATCCGGCCATGAGATCGCCGGATCGGGATCCCAAAGGTGTCGTTGAAAGGTCCTCGCTATGTATCCACCGGCATGGGCGGCGTGAACACAGGGGTCGCCTAAGCGTGATGTCCACGCGGCGCACGATGGCATCGATCACGGGGATGGCCCATGTGGAGGCAGAGAGCTCAACTTCAAGGGCGGCCGCGCGGTCGAATGTGGCGGGGCTAAAACGGGGTCCCCGGCCCTAGCGGCGTTGAGCGTGGCAACTTCGAACTAAAGCCCATGCACGAACGCCGTGGGCATGGATGAAGAGGCCAGGCTCCACCCGCAGCCCCACAGCCGTAGCCACGGCCGTAGGGCGGCCAACAGCCGCGCTCGCAATGCCTTTGTGAGAACCATTGAGACGTGGGGTACGCGCCACCAGCCACAAGGTCCGATGGAGACGTGGGGCATGCGGTGCCTTATGGATGCTTTATGTTTTGAGCTGCCTCCAAAGAGGAGCATTACAGTGTGGCCCACAGACGTCTCATCCGTCGCAAGCGGGCGATCAACTCCTCCATGAAGCTGCGACACATCACCCGTCTCGCCGAGAAGGAGCAGAAAATGTATGAGCTGCCCTAAGTATAAACTTCGCGACCTGATCGCTGTCCTCCTAAGCACTAGCTAGTTAAAATTAGCCTCAATTAGCTCTAGTGTATCAAATAGGAGTGCTAAAAGGTGGGCTAATTTTTTAGACTAGCCTTTAACTAGTTGTTAACCAACTAGATAGCAAACTATAACTAATTTGAACTGATTTTTAGCCTAACTAATATCTAGTTATGTGTATGCAAACAATGTCCGACATAAGAGCATCTCTAGTAATGCTACCCAAATCAGACTACCTAAATGTCTATTTGGGTAGCTACCAATATATTTTAATACTACTCATATTTCGTCTTCAACCTCAGCAATACTACCTAAATGCAATCTAGCTGTGAATGACATGTGGGGCTGTGTTATCATCCTCTCTCTGTTTTTCTCTATGGCGGCAAGGAGGAGATAAATTCCTGGCAAGGAATAGGATCAGCTTTGCATTGGAACAATAACGGAAGTAGACTAGTCAAACTACTCGAAATCTTGAAGTAGCTTGTGGCAATGAAGTCTACCAGCTTGGCCCTCTTTCACACGATAACTCAAAGAAGCTCTTTTATATGAGGCTATATGGTGGTGAAGGCAACTGTCCTGCTCATTATCCTGAAGTGGCATCCCAAAAAATTCTAGACAAATGTGGCGGTGCGCCATTAGCTATCATCACAATGGCTAGCTTGTTGGTGGGCAAATCAAGAGGGGATTCGTTTAAGGTGTGTAGCTCTCCTGGTTTCTATCGTGGCAGAGATAACAAGCAAGTAGATGATAAAGCCGTGCAGGCAGAACTTTCAAAGTCACTAGGCAATCTGCAGGAGCTCGAGCATCTGGATCTGGATTGTAATCTGCTCACTGGAATTACCCCTGCCTCAACAGAGTAGGACAAAGCAGTGCTTTCAGAACATCTCAGGCATCTACGTATAGAAGGCTTCTGGTTCCCTTGTGTGCCATCATTCATTGATCCCACGCTTCTCCCCAACCTTTGCTACTTGGTGTTGTGTGTGGATCATATGGACGAGGCAGGTCTGAGAGCCTTGGGTGGGCTGCCAGATCTCCGTTACCTCTGTATTCGACTGGCGGATTATGGGAAGGCTTCTCATAAGCAGGTTGCGATAGTTAATATTGCTGCCCATGATGTGTTCTTCCCCAAGTTGAGAAGCCTCAAGTTGTATGGCTGGATGGTCCAGTTGGTGACCAACGATGACTCGACTAGTGCTTCGCTTAGCATCTAGAGGGAAGAACAGGATGCTGCTATGGTATTTGATTCCAAAGCAGAGGATGGGGGCTGCAGTAGGAGAGTAGCACCGGCCCCTGTTGCTGTGTTGCCAATCCTCCACGACCTTTTGTTCACTGTTCCTGTCAGGGCTTTGTACAAGGATGGCCACGCTACCCGGAGTGACAACCTCGGCCTGGACTTGGAGTGGCTCCCTTTGCTACGCTATGTTTCTCTTTCATGATGTATCAAAGATGCAATAGTGGTACAATACTTCTTCTTGCTAGCCTATTTATATTTAATAATAAAAATTTCAAGATGCTTGTTTTTCTTTATGAATCAAAGCTGCAGTTGTGGCACAATACTCCTTTTCTTGCTAGGGAATTTATATTTGACAATACAAATTTGAAGAAGTTTCAATGGCAACATTGGAAATCTTCGAAGTACAGAGTTATTAAACCTTTGAACATCTATAAAGTACCACTAGTATGTAATTTTCAAAGACTAAACTAAAATTAGATATCACCCATATTCAATACTAGTATAGTACAGATGTAGTGCCGCCCTTCTTCTCCTTTATAGACGATAGATGCTCGAAGGTTTACTTACTAGCTCTGGCTATTAATTTGTACTGTCTTGTTGCACTAGTAGGTTCTTCATCGTTATTGACGACGTATGGGACATAAATTCTTGGCAAGCATTAGGATCAGCTTTGCATCAGAACAATAACGAAAGCAGTGTAGTCAAAACTACTCGAAATCTAGAAGTAGCCTATGGTGATGAAGTTTACCAACTTGGTCCTCTTTCACATGATAACTCAAAGAAGCTGTTTTATATGAGGCTATTTGGTGGTGAAGACAACTGTCCCCGCTCATCATCCCAGTAGAGGCATCTGAAAAGATTCTACACAAATGTGGTGGTGTGCCATTAGCTAACATCACAATGGCTAGCTTGTTGGTGGGCAAATCAAGAAACAATTGGTTTGAGGTGTGCAGCTCTCCTGGTTTCTATGGTGGCAGAGACAACAAGCGGTAGATGATAATGAGTGGATATTGTCCCTTAGCTACTATGATCTCGCCTTCTCATCTAAAGACCTACTTATTGTACCTAAGTGTGTATCCCAAGACTATGAGATTGAGAAAGATTCTTTGATATGGAAGTTCAGTAGCTGAAGGTTTTATAGAGAAGAAAACAGGAACAAGCTTGTTTCAGTGGGGAGAGGAATACTTCCATCATCTCATAAATGCAGGAGCATGATCCAAGGGGTGGAGTTAGAATTGGGCGGCAACATAGATGGCTATCGTGTTCATGACATGGTCCTTGATCTTATTCGTGGTCAGGCAGGCGAAGAAAATTTTGTCACTATCTCAAATGAGGATGGAGAAACATCATAGCGACACAAGGTGCACCGGTTAGCTCACCAGAATAGGATACTACTGTTTGGGTCAATCTCATCCACGATAGTCATAGGGACACGACAAAACTGAGGTCATTGGTTGCCCATGGGTGTGATATCCATGGTTGGGTCTTGTCTCCGAGCTTTAAACTCTTACGCGTGCTAGCTTTAGAGAGGTGCACATCATCTGATAATTTTGAGTATGACAGGCATGGGCTTGAGCATCTTGGAAACCTAGTTCATTTGAGGTACCTAGGGCTACGAGATACAATGGTCAAAGAGCTCCCGGAGGCGATAGGGGCTCTAAAGCTTCTACAGACACTTGACATGTAGGGCACCTGACTAGATGAGCTGCCATGGAGCATTAGCCTGCTGACGCGGTTGGTCTACCTACGACATGACAGGGGGACAAGGGTGTTGGATGCGTACCTCCAAAAGATGACATCACTGGAGGAGCTAGAGATAGGTGTTGGCATGCTGTCTTTTGAGTCCAAGATGCATTTTTTTGAAGGAGCTGGGCAACCTGAGCCTACTGATGGTGCTCCGTGTGCTTGATATGGGCAGGTTGGATGAGAGCATGCACGCAGAACATTTGAAGTCACTAGGCAATCTACAGGAGCTCCAAAGATCTGGATCTGGATTGTTATCTCATTTACAGTAAAATTAGCCCTGCCTCGGTGGAGTGGGACAAAGCCATACTTCCGGAACATCTCAGGCGTCTTCGGATACATTGTATCTGGTTCCCTTGTGTGCCGTCATTCATACATCCCACGCTTCTCCCCATCCTTTGCTACTTGTGGTTGTGTGTCCATTTTCCCGCCTAATGGGATGGCTTCTCATGAGAAGTCTATGGTAATTAACATTGCTTCCCATGATGTCTTCTTCCACAAGTTGAGAAGCCTCGTGTTGTTTGGATGGATGGTCCAGTTGGCGACCAACAGTCACTCGACTAGTGCTTCGTTGAGCATCTGGAGGGGAGGACATGATGCTACTATGGTATTTGATTCCAAAGCAGAGGACGGGGCCGTAGCAGAGTAGCACCGGCCCCTGTTGCTGTGATGCCAAACCTCCACATGCTTGTGTTCACTGTCCCAATCAGGGCTTTCTACAAGGGTGGACACGCTACCTGTGACAATAATCTCGGCTTGGACTTGGAGTGACTCCCTTCGCTACGCTATGTCCTGGCATATCTCAACTGTAAGGATGTCTTCCCTGATGACGTGAACAAGGCAGACGCTGAGCTCAGGCGTCTAGCACAACTCCATCCCAATAGTTCCGCACTCAGATTCAACGTGGGTAAAATTAATCAACGTATTTAAGGTTAATGATGAAGATATGATGGCACGACCAATACACAGCGACGGTGAAGAGGTACGTACCAGCTGCCCAACTTGTTTTAATAACCACATTCCATTCCCAATTCCACTATCACATACTTCTCCATTACTATATTATTATTATATATAGTAACAATATGTGTAGAAAATCAAGGGCTGCGGTGCTCCAAAAACCACCCAAGACGTAGCAAGATCCCAGAGAAATCATAGACCTTGATTTTTAGAATTAGTAGGACCATTAAATAAATTAAATAATCAGAGAAAAAGAAGAAAAAAACAAATCCCTGAAATCTTCGTCTGCCTGGGCTACTTGTACATATGAAGTAATTATCACTTTTCTAAGGAAAATAGATACAGTTAAGTATATACTTGTTACTATTCTCACGTACGGACTATGTTTGAGTACGCAAGAACATTAATTTTTAACTTGATGTTGGTGTTAAAAGTGATCTGCTATGGCTAGTGACAAATAAATCACGTACACGATCAACATGATGTTGCTGTTCAAAATGGATCTAGTCATGTTGAAACGATCATTACAGATAATGTTAGTCTTTCCGCATTAAAAAATTAATTTTACAGGTATATATATCACACATGATCTTTATTTGTCAACTTACAAGAAAAGAACATGTTAGTAAAAGAAGATAATTTATATCTCATCCACATGTTACATTATTGCATCAAATACCAAAGTAAGATCATGCATGCATGTATATTAGATTAACTAATAAGAAGAGGTTTTCTCTATAGGTATATTAGATTAACTAATAAGATCATGCATGCATGTAATAATTTACATTTAGATCAACGGTACACAGACACTTCCGAGTACCGTACGGTTGTCTGTTGTTAATTGTTTTAGCTGAGTTCCACATCATTGCCATTGACCTTCATCAATCATCAATGCTAGACTAATTATACTAATCAAAATTATTTTTCCTTGACGATTTTCATTGCAGTCTTCAGAGATTGAGCCTTTTGCCTCTTGATCCTCGGTGGGAGGAGTTTGCGGATTAAGTTGGTGGATCTCATGACGTTGGGATCATTTTGGGTAGTCCTGTCGTACTGCCCCATATTTATGCCGCATGCGTGGAGCTGGTGTCAGTCTACCGAGGAGTTTGGGAATTAAGTTGGTGGATCTCATGATGTTGGGAGCATTTTGGGTAGTCCTGTCTGCTGCCCCATATATATGCCGCATGCGTGGAGCTGGTGTCAGTCTACTACACGGTCATCTTCTTCCAACAATATCTATATGCTCTTGATAGACCTTTGCGTGCTTTAAACCTCTAATAATGTTGCTCGACGATCATGCCTGTTGTTCAGTATATTTCCTTTCACTCTAGCACTTGTACCTGCAAGTATGTTAGGAACATAAATGATATGTGTGTTATGTTAAATGAGACTTAAATTTTGTTTTCGTATGCCTCCGCATGCATGAATGCCTACCCATCTTCAAGAGCTCCATCGGGGGTCCAGTTTGCATTGTGGAATTTCTACAAGTGGTGAAGCTAGCTCTTTCATTCACTTCGTTGCTATGATCTTGGCTACTGTATTATTGATTTATTGTAAATTGTGGCGACGAATGTTGTCACGGCTCCCGTGTCAAGGCACCAAGGCCACAGCTTTGAGACGGAGTATTGGTCGTGCGACTATTTTGATAGCTTAGGAAATTTTAAAATAAACAACGTTAGAGATACAATATCGTACAAAATACAATGATGGAAAATTCATGATATATTTTTCTAACACAAACTATGATGTCCTGTCACCTCACAAAATTTAAAACTAAAACACAATATGTATACTAAGAAACAAAAATGAAAAATTCTTTTAAGGAGTAAATTGCACCAACTGAAATAGTTGGAGGGCATAAACTGAACCATATGTTAGTTTAGCTGGTTATTTAGGACATAGGCCAAACTTGGAGGATGTAATTTGAACTTTTTCCTCTAAAAATTAATAAAATATGAATTTTAAAATTGTTAATCTTAAAATACAATCTCCGAGCCCCAAGTGATTTCAAATGAAAAAGTAGTCGGCTACAAAGTTGTTGATATTTGCAGGTACTAAAACTTTCATACAAAGCATTTTCCACCCGAGATTATTTATAAAAATTTAAAAATTAATTTTAAAAATTATTTGTAGTCTCGCTAGGTTAAGAAAACTACCGGTGTAAATGCATCTTTACTGGCGGTTTTCTTAAGTCTAGTACTAGTATAAATCATGTATTTACAGTGTTGGTTCTCTTAAGGATGACGCTAGTACAAATTAGATTGACACTGGTGGTAGGTTAAGTGAACCGACGGTGTAAATATATCTGGTGATCGCCTGCGTTGTAAATTAAAAAAACCCGAGGATAACAAGCTGATGTCCTAGCACGTTTTTCATTAAGCAAAAGTAGAGTGTTACAAGTCGCACACGGCTCGCAAGTAATCGAAGGATTATCAATGCAATCCGAAAGGTACACACAAGCAGCAAGATAAAATGGGAGGGAGGACCCTTAGCCTCGAGACCATAATAGACTAAGCCTATGACATAATCACAACAACACAATGGTAGCCTACAGTGCAGTGAAAACCGTGATGGCAACGAGGCGAGCTCCCAATAAAAGTGGCGGCAAAGTATCCGCCAGGAAAAGTACCAAACGGCTCGGTGGCCAAGCATCCGCCAAGGAAACCGATATGACAACAGTGGCAAAGCATCCGACAGAGGGGAACCACAGTGGCCAAGTATCCGCCCGAAAAGAGAAGCGCAATTGTAGCGGCAAAGCATCTGCTAGAGAGCAACCACAGTGGCCAAGTATCTGCCGGAAAAGAGACACAATTGTAGCGGCGAAGCATCCGCTAGAGAGGAACCACGGCGGCCAAGTATCCACCGGAAAAAGGATGTGGAATGGTAGCGGCAAAGATCCGCACAGTGATATCCAGCAACAACGGCGGCAAAAGTACCGTCGGAGAAGCGACAAGGAAGTGGCAAAGCATCAACCAGAGAAGCGACCGCACTGTAAGGCAAACAGAAGCGTTGAAGGATATGAAGCGCGTTCAGGCTCAACCCAAGAAATTCCACCGCCAACTGGATGACACGGCAACGACAACCACACGCAGCACTTGAGGAGGCAACGCCTCCAAGGATGGTTGCGACGCAGGCAGCGCCTCCGCTGCCTGTTTAGCAGGGACCAGATTTTCACCCCAAAGATCTGCACTAGGAGGAAAGGAAGGTGCAACAACAGATACCTCTAAGGAGGGAAACAGAGCCCAAAGGACGTCATCATCGTCGGCTAGACAGCAAGGCTTTCGCCAAGCACCTACTACCTGGACGCAAGCAACGAGGAACCGCCCAGGATCCGCGCAACCTAGAACCGGCCGATGCCAGCGCTGCCGTGGGACGAAGCAGAGGGTAGCAGGCAACAACGGGTGGGCACAGCTTGCCAGCCCCACAGCCGCACAGCACTGGGCCACCCTAGCCCACAGCAGCCAGCAACAACTGCAGTCGGTGGCGGGATGGCACGGTGTTATTGGTTAATTGTAGAGCTTTTGTTTTGATGGATCGGTCCGGAATCATCAGATGCTCAGATGGACCCTCATGAATGGCGTTTGGTTTGAAATCATAAGCCAGCGTCGTCCGTCCGTCCGTCCGTCACCAAGTCGATCTGTTTCATAACTCCTCCAAGCCAATTTCCGGGATTGACTCATCCCTCAGAATAGTAAGGGCGACCGATGCTGCATGCAAGCTGAGCGAGTCCATACCCGATGAACAAGGATAGCAACGGGGCGGTTTCGGGTTGGATATCCGCGGGTTTCGGGTCTTGCGGGTTCGGATTCGGGGATGATTTCTCACCCACGGTTTTCGGGTTCGGGGCCCCGAAACCAATCGGGTTCGGTTTCGGGTTCGGTTTTCCACCCATGGATATCCAATGGATATCCGAAATAAATCATTTGGAATTAAAACTCTTGTTTTATAATATGCTAATAATAACTTGTTTACTTATATTATTAAATTTATTCTAAGTTGACTCATGAAAATATTTATTATTTGTTGCCTCTTGTTTATACATGTGAATATGTGTATATATATCATGCATATGTTTATAGAAGGTCCTTATTTCTCTTACTATGCTGTCATACAAAGCGGGTTTCGGGTATCCATTCGGGTTTCGAGTATCCGCGGGTTCGGTTTTGGGGATAGATTATCACTCGAATCGGTGTTCGGTGCGGTTTTTGTTTCGATTTCGGGTTTCGGGTTCGGGTGCACAGAGACTCCACCCGATCCGAATCCGTCCCGTTGCCATCCCTACCGATGAAGTTAATCATCGAACCAAGCACACTGTGACTGGGGCACATGGGCTGTTGTTGCGTCGTGTCTGTAGCTTGATTTATTATTCTAGGTGAACTCTGTTTCTGTGTAGCCTCGAGGCTCTGTTTCTGTCTTTCTCTTCTCCTTATATCTTGAAGTGGTTACTTACATCTTACATTCGATTCATACACACCATCGTTTCCTATAATCTGCCACCTATGTATATATGCGAGATGGGGACACAGAATAATTCGTTTCAGTTTCACCTGTTTCTAGCGAGAAAACTGTTTTGACGCCTCGGTTAGCTTGAGCAACGGTCCAGCTAATTTCAGAAACTGAAAGGCTAAGATCAGAAAGGTGCATGACTCTAGGCTCTTTTCCCGTTAATGCTATATATAAATACAAAAAAAAATGGCTGGCAGATGTAACACGAGCATCTCTTGCTTATATATGCAGGAGCTGCAGTAGGCAGAACATAGTGGAGTTCCGTAGCGCTGCAACATGCTAGTAAGTGGTAACTAGCAGGATGGACTCTGCATCTAGGCATCCTCCATCTATCTTCTGTTTAACATTTGCCTCAGTATTCTTCTCGATCGTGCGATTGGGCCTTAAGGAAAGCCCAGCAGAGGCCTAGAGGAATTGTTGGTCCGACGAAAAAACACAACTAAACATTGTCCCAAGATCTAACAGGAAAATCATATGCGCGTGCGTCCCGACGAGATGCTGCTTGTGACCAGCCTAATTGGGCTCGGTGATGGCTCGGGCCAAACCAACCTAGACATGGACAAGTCCAGATCGGTTTTAATTGTGCGGGATGTACGAGTTGATTGGGTTTGAAGCGGCCCATGTATACCACTTTACAAAATATTTTCTAAATACTAGATACGTGCCCGTGCGTTGCACCGGGTTTACGTTTTTTTGCGCACACCTACGTTGACGCGTGTGGCTTGCGCCTCAGATGCAAATATTATGAAATCTACATATCTAATTATATAGAAAATATAAAGCCTATTTTATGATTTTTATCACCTATATTGTATAGATCTAGTTTATAAAACCTATTAAAATTGGATTTACCTTTTTAAATGCTTGTGTGATTTATTGTTATATAATTTTTAAGGTTGAGCTGATTTGACAAAATGAATTTAGTGCTCGATCGTATGGAAGCAGCAGTAGACATGCAAGAGTGTTGGTGGTAGTGTCCTTGTACTGCAAGCTACTCCCACTTTATCTGTATCTGTTGCAGACAAAGATGTCGGAAGGACACGTCTATCTGTCGACTGAATTGTCGCTACGAGTTGCTGCTTGTGACCAGCCTAATTGGGCTCGGTGATGGCTCGTGCCAAACCAACCTAGACATGGACAAGTCTAGATCGGTTTTAATTGTGCTGGATCTACGAGTTGCGCCCTGTTCGTTTGGGCTTGTTTGGCTTATAAGCCATGGCTGAAAGTAATGTTGGCTGATTTGGTGTGAGAGAAAAATACTGTTCGTTAGCTGATAAGCCATGGCTTATAAGCCAAACACGACCAAGCGAACAGGCCGTTGATTGGGTTTGAACCGACCCATGTAAACCATTTTACAAAATATTCTCTAAATATATACAAAGCCACTGTAACCACTTATTGTAGCATATAAAGTTCATATATGATTACAAAGATTGTTGGGTATCGATAACAAAGTTTGTATTTTTAAATACATGCACGTCTTAGGATCGCAACAGAGGGAGTAGAAGATATTTATATACTAATAAGCTATTATTTCAGGTTCTAGCTCTCCATCGTGCATGTTGTATCCAGGGTATGTAAAGTGGTAAATGGTGGTAGCATATGTATGGTCATCATCAGATCAACAACGTAACATAACAGTGGTTTAAACGAGATTAATGGAACAATAAAAAAACAGGCCCCTGTGTAAGCAACGCCGGATCATGCTCCCTGCTTGTCAACGCTCGTCGGTCTCTTTGCTAGCTTCATGGAGATGGAGTAGATGCCGACAGAGAGCAGCAGCAGCCGCAAAGGGCAGTGGAAGGACAACAAGTGGTAATGGAGCACATGGAGTCTGTCGTAAGAATGTACGATGGTAGGCAAGACGTCTCCACCGTGTGAGTTATTTGGTGTGTCTGTCATTCCTATTGCCATGATAGCTGATTAGTACTATGTACCGACGTTGTTCTGTCGAAACTAAAAAAAGAAATGGACTCCTCAAGGAGGAGGTCGATATGTGTTTATTTTAGGAGATCCTCAAGGAGGAGGTAGAAATGCATTTATTTTAGAGGAGAGGAGCACTACTAAGACGCTGAGGTCTAGTCCAACTCCACCGGTGAGTGTGGCGCCGGCGAGCAGAGAAGAAACAGAGACGTGAGGAAGACCTGACAAGTGGGCCCCACCTATTGGGTCAACTTTAATGCACGCCAGGTCAGCATAAGTAGTGGGCTAAGATCCGTTTAGACCTAGGTGAGACCTGGAACCAAGTTTAGGGACCCAAAATAGCTTTTTGGTAGTACATGGACCTAGATGACACCCCACGCTAAGTTTAGGAATCGACCATGAATTTTCCTCTATGATTAACATTGATACTGGTATGATAATTAATGTCACCAATGCCATCCGTCTTACTACTACTCTGTACATGATGACAGGTGATAGGAGCTGTATATGGTATAGGTGGTGAAGTGACAACCAATCATGCAGGCCATCCATCGCATCTCCCTAGGCTGAGGACCACTCCGCTCATGGAGTCAGTCACGGGTCCCCTCCTAACTAATTTTTCATTCAATTTACTGTTTTTATACCTTTTAGTTGCTCATCTTTTAGGTTTCAACACGTACTATGAAGCTAGGAATATGGAACGACAATGAATCTATCATATTGGGAAATAACGAATATCATTATTAAGATGTTTGAAGTCAGAAAATATGTGTCTCGACACTTGTTTGCCTCTAGAACTGCTAACACTGGTAGAGAACCGAGCTTTACTCCCGGTGGGGAACCCCCTCTAGTCCCGGTTCCCCACCCGGGAGCAAGCATCTGGGACTAAAGGGGGTCCTTTAGTCCCGGGTCAGGAACCGGGACTAGTGAGGAGGAGGAGTCCCGATGGGTAACACCAACCGGACTACTAAAGGTGCCTCCCCGACATGCCACGATGGATGGCGGCACCTTTAGTCCCGGTTAGGTAATCTGAACCGGACTAAAGGTTTTTTCTTTTTCTTTTCTTTTCATTTTTTGTTTTCTTTTCAAAATAGGTTTTCGAAATCGTATTGTACGCTGCTAATTATACATTTATACGCGCATATAGTATGTTTCGGTTCAAGCACAATGAACATTAATCACACGCATATAAATATATATAATATATAATATATATATATATATATATATATATATATATATATATATATATATATATATATAATGCATGCATCATATATATATATTACATGCATGCATGCATATGTATATTTTACATTATATTATTTCATGTGCATATATTACAAAAGATTGCATTACAGTTTGTTGTGACATAACAAGTTTCCTCTCATCCTCTAGCTTGGCTTCAATGGCGTGTTGGGTCAAGTAGAACTCGCCCTTGGAATCGATGACCTGCTCATTAAAAAATCCGCTATAGACTCTTGAATTGCTTTGATTTGGTCTTGCCATGATGACCTTTTCCTCCAACCATCGAGTCTACAGGTTTGAATTAAAGGAAAATAAATTAATATATGTACATATATATATATATAAAGACATAGTAACACAATCAATAATAATAATTAAATGAATATATAGTGTATTTTTAACGTACTTTGAGTCTCTTTGTAGGAGTTCTTTGGGAGAGCACCTTGATAAACTTGCAAACATAGTAACCACATTAGTTGTTCCCCTGTTCCTGCCTTAGACACCACTTTACGAGAAAAAAGATTTGTCATCCAATCTGGTGATCCGGTGAAAGCTATATGTTTAATTAATAAAGATGATGCGATTCGGGACTTACTTTCAAAGGGATTACATTCAAGTGGCGCTTTGCATTTTTCCATGTGTTGCTTCTCAATAAAGGTTTTCCAAACACCGCCCAATAAAAAAAATTTGCCACGTCATCGATATAGTTAATCATCATGTTTGTGTGTATATATAGTTGCTAGAGATCCCGAAATTACCTCTGGATAATATCTATCATATCTTGGTAGTCTTGTTGTGGTTTTCTCATCGAGTCATAGATTATCAAGTGACTTTTCACCAGATCGATGTCCATCAATATCCAGTGATTGCTGCATGTGTTTATAGGATATAACGCATAACACTCATTAATTAACTAGAATCAACATATGAGCCATTAAGGATATGATCGACATGATTAACACTCACTTGAAGTTATAGGGAAAGAGTATATCCTTCTTGTGGCGTTGGTTCACTAAGAAGTTCATGAGGTTACTCTCGACTCGAGACTTCCAATTAGTCTTTGGAGTAATTGGGTCTTGAATACTATATGGGGATCAACAAAACCAATTTCATTGCAGCCTTCCTTTCTCGAGCTCTGTCATTATAAATCTGCATATATATAGTACTTGTTAGGATAATTTATATGCATATACACACATATGATGAGTTTAATAATAGATCGAAAGAATTATTACTTACAGTGCAATAACATAATAATGATAACTTTGTCCAGAGAGGTCGGGTGGCATAGTTGATGAAATTCACGCAAAGTCAACATACATAACATCATCGCCACGGAACCAATGTTCGTCTCTAATTACGACACCAATGCAGAAGTCTCCACTGGTAGACGCTTTGCATGTACCACTGTTTAGCGGTGTACATTTAAGTCCCCGATCGAGATAAGGCTTGAGGGTTGTATAGACTCTGGCCTAGTACAAATTTTTTCTTCCAAATATCAACCTCCGTCGCACTCTCAATGTTTCCATCACCAAACATCTGGTAAAGGTCGAGACCAGTCTCATCAAGAAATTCACCAAGGTGATCCAAATCGACATCCGGAGGTATGTTTGCCTGATGCATTAATCCTAAATTCGAACCATATTCATTACCAACAACTAGCGGGGGGATTGATTGGTGCGCTTGTTGTCCGAGTTGGGCAATGCCTTTTCCTGCCCGCTTCTTTTTCTGTGCCGCCTCAATTGACTTGGTGAGAGTGCGGTCATAGTCTGATAACGTTGATTTGGACAGCTTACGAGATTCCCGCTGTTGTTGCTGGTAAGAAGTCACCTTTTTTCTTAGAATATCTGGAGCTACGAAGAAGTACGGTTTCTCCGGGTTTCTCCTTGTTTCTTGATTCATTTTAAGTTTGTCATAGAATCTAGACATGTCTTTTTTATATGCATCAGTTCCTTCTTCCTTCTCTTCAGATATTATTTTGGGAATAGCCCTTGGTTTCACGGCGGCTTTCTTTGCAGGCGGGGACTGGTTCTTCGTTTGAGGGGTTGGCCTCTTGCTAGGCTTCTTGGTAGGCGGGGGCGGGGGAGGCGCTGGAGACCTCCTTGGAGGTGTTGGCAGCGGCGTTGGAGACCTCCTTGGAGGTGGCGGCTGCGGCGTTGGAGACCTCCTTGGAGATGGTGTAGATGCAGCCTTGTCTTCCAACATAATGTCATCGTACTGAGCACTATGATGATCTGGCGATTGAACAATTGGATTTAGGTTGGGGGAGGATCTTCTACAAAAAAAAGGAATGACATATTATTATGAGCAGATTGTTAATTATTTAAGCCAATACAAATTAATGATGTAGTGTTTTCATCCGCACGTACCTATGGTGAGGTAGTTCAGGAGGAGGTGGAGCCGACATCCCTAGAATGATGATGTAGCGCTTGCGCCATAGAATGAATGTCTTCTTCGCTTCTCCTAGAGTCTTCTCGCCATCACCTCCAGGAATGTCAAGAGGCAAATCACTAAAATCTTTTTCAGCTTTATCTACCGAGATGGTAGCATATCCTTCTTGGATTATATTCCCATGAATCCTTGGTGTCTTGGTTCGGTCGATAGGATTAACAAGACCGATAGCCACCTTGATTGTAGAATTCTCCTTCAGAATGTGTAGCTCACACGTTGTACAAGGTTCAGTGACGTCATCCACAGCGAAGCGCAGTCCTGTGTCCCCTTGATTTGGTATCTCTGTGGAAGCGCAGCTGCTTTTCAACTGAACAGATTGGCTAATGTTGATTTAAAGCTCGATGCCCTTACTTGCACTCACCGCTATTTGCACTTGCCTTCGATTTCCTCCTGCATTCTCGCTTCAAGGTTTTTTTCGCTCCACGTGCTTCACGCACCGCTTCCTCCAATCTCTGGAGCCGCCTCCTCTTCTTCCTTCTTTCTCGGCAACTTCCTAGAAGGTCTGCATCTGAGGAATCCATGCTCCCACGAGACACTTCCTTTGCCTCTAGTTCGGCCACCATGTTCAACAGTCCCGATGGCGTATGTCACTCATCCTTCTCTCTGTTGGGCCTCGAACGCACCACTAGCGATAGCTCTCTCGAGCATAAAACAATCTTTCTCTGCTTGCTTCTTGCGGTCTTGCGCCATAAACGCACTTCCACATCTCTCCTGGTCTAGTGTTCCCCATGACCGAAAAACCAATTCTTTGCACGTTCTCCCCACTCGAGTGATTCTGTCTGATACCCTTGGCAAGAAGGTGCTGCTTCCATTTTGTTCCACTTCTTAATGGCGGTTGGGTAGCCACCGATCCCAAGGTATGGTGGTATGTCTTCTTTCATTGGGCATTACGTTGGTTCTTTATCACCCGACTCACACCCTCTTCCGAAGTCTTGTACTGTACAAACTCATCCCAATAGGGCCTTTGCTTTGAGATCGGGCTGGGGCAAGGTAAAAATCTGGTGCTATGTTCTTCTTGACATACGTCGTGTATAGGTGTTTCTTCCAAGTCTGAAACTGGGTGGCCATCTTCTTCATTGCCCAATCCCTAACTCGCGCTCCTTCAATTCATCACCATCTATTATATCATCATAACCATCTGTTTGGAGCGTGAAATGTACCAAGACATCATTCCAAATTAACGCCTTGTCACGATCGGAGACAAAACTGATATGAGGAGCATTGGTCTTCTTCTTCCATTCACGGGTACTAATCGGGAGCCGGTCCCGTACAAGGTAACCACAGTGGGTGCACAAATTTCATTTTATTCGGCCCCCCCGGTTCTCCTGTATCCACATTGAACTCCGAGATGATGAAGCGGCCCTCCAATGGCTTTTTGGGACCTCGAACATTTTACTCTTCGTTGTAGTTGTTGATGTCGATCCGTAGGGCTACAAAACATAAACATTATTTTTAATGTCATGAGCACACATGAAGACATATGATAATATATATAGCTAATAATAAAAATATATACTTGGTCAATCTGTTGTTGCTCATTTTGTTCAAGAGCTAAAATCTCGACTCCGTCATGTACATCCTCTTACACGTTATTTTAGCACCATCATCGCCGCAACTTGAGTGCCGGTGTTGATCAAATTCATCATCAACTCCTCCTCATCCATGTTTCTCGGGTGGCCATCTAGCTTCAAAAACAAAACCAATATATAGTACATCAACAGCGCGGTTCGCCCTGGTGTGATTGTTTAGCATTAACGATAACGATAATACGAATGTTGATCAACTAGGCCACGAGAAAGGGCGGTGTGACAAGAGTGGTGGTGCTCCACTCCGCCGTATATATGTCTGTACACATGGGTGAACGAGGGTGGCGGTGCTCCGCCGTATACATAGAAACGCATGGATTTAACGAGGCGGCGGTGCTCGCGACGATATATATACATGCATATGAATACAAATGACGTATATATACGTGTCGGTAGCGGTGGCCGTGTCTTGATGATGACGACGTGAGCGGGCGGCGTCTTGTCGACGATAATGACGACGTGAGGCGGGCCGGGCGGTGTGTCGGTGCGTGATGTTGTGATCCTATGTACCATGTGAACCATGTAGTCATTCATCATATGAGAAACGATAAGTCATTATGAAATGTAAGTATATGTGTCATTCATCATATTACTTTAGCAACATTAATATATTATATCTCAGATATTCAAAGTTCACAAATGAAGAAACGTTGAAGTTTTCCTTCATTTGTCTCAGTAGCCATGCATGCAAGTCCAACCAAAACGCTTACATCATCACATGTGATATTTTTATAAACTAAAAAACGCTTAATTTTTATAAACCAAATAATATATAGCGTGTTTATTATACAAGCCATGGATTTACATCGATCTAATTAATTTCTAAAGTAATTTCATATTGGTGGTCCTTAATTAAACTTGTCATGATTTTGTGATTCAAATATTCATTTTCGGTTCCTCGCTCGTCATTGCATATATAGAGTTCCAAATATATAGAGTTCCTCGCTCACATTGCATATATAGAGTTCCAAATATTCATTTTCGGTTCCTAGATTTTGTGATTCAAAATTTGGAATTTTCAATCGACCTCGGCGTTGACATGGCTTCCACCAAAGTTTTACGTAGTTTTCGACGTGATCTATAATTCGGCAAAGGAGGGCTCGGGCGAATGTACAAAGACATCGACGAACATATCACCTCGAGCTCGGCGGTGGAGGGCCTCGGGCGCGGTGGAGGGGCCTCGGGCGCGGAGGAGGCGCGGTGGAGGCCACGGTCGCGCGGGAGGAGGGCACGCAGCCGCAGCGAGGGAGCCCACGACGAGAAAGAAGAGGGCGGCGCCGGTGTCACGGAAGGCGCGGTGGGGCCACCAGGGCGCGGTGGAGGGGCCTCGGCGCGGAGGAGGGCGCGGTGGAGGAGGGCCACGGGTCGCGCGGAGGAGGAGCACGGGCGCCTTGATGGAGGCCGCCTGAGGAAGAAGAGGGCGGCGCCGGTGTCACGGAAGGCGAACGGACGCGTGGAGGCGGCAAGCAAGGAAGAAGAGGGCGGCGGTGTTCGACGAGGAAGAAGACGAAGCGGATCGATCTGCGCCAAAGCGCTGGAGGTTATATCTCGAGAGAATTACTCCCGTACCACCACCAACCGGAGTAAAACCCTTACTCCGGTGCGTATTACAACCGGGAGTAAAGTCTTTACTCCCGGTGCGTGTTACCAACCGGGAGTAAAGAGATTACTCCTCCCGGTTGGTAACACGCACCGGGAAAGAAAAGTTTTGAACCCGAATTTAAAGCTCAGCCCACCTTTACTCCGGGTGGGATTCCCACCCGGGAGTAAAGGTGGGTCATAGCTTCGCTTCCCTACTGCTTTTAAGCAATAGTCTTGTTAAATACAATAGAAATGCAATAGTTTTTGTTAAATACATAGTAAATTAAATAAAAGGCATAAAATTATTTTGTTAAAAATATGAATTTTCTTTTGTTTATTGCACATAGGAAAAATCTATAACCTAACTTTTTTATTTTTTGTTAGAATTATAAAACATAATGTAACTAATATTTATTATGTCGTTAATGCAAAAATGTAGTGTTTAATTAAAATTATTAAAACTATTGGTTTTGGACAGAAAAATTTGTTTTCACGTCATTTTAATATTAATATTTTAATTTTTCATCACTCTCGGTATCCTAATTTACCTTTTTGAGAGAGAAATCCCACCAAATCAAACATTGATTTAATTTGAAACATGACATAATAAACATCTGAAATTCACAATTATTACATAATATCTCAAACACACACTATATTAAATCACTATATCATCAAGTGGGCACAAAGAAGAACTTATTCTTTACGTATGTCCCTTGGTTATGATCGCTTCAGTAACCATGGAGTGTCCTCATTATTTACCAAGATGCTAGGGTCTTTGTTCACTTTGAAGGGCGGAATTCGGTCATCCTTTTCATATTCTTCCCGACATGTCCGACTTGTCCTCAATTCTCACGATGACTCTTTTCCCCGAAAAGAACTATGTGGCGCTTTGGCTCTTTGGTTGAGTCATTATCGTTTTTCCCTCTTTTTGGTTTGGTAGACATATCATTGACATAGAACACCGATTCACATCCTTGGCAAGGACGAATGGTTCGTCTTTGTACCCAATATTACTAAGGTCTCATGTTGTCATTCCATACTTGTTGTCTCACACTACCCCGCCTCAGGTCACCTTGACCCATTGGCACTTGAACAATGGGATCTTCAAAGTAGGTGCATATTCTAGTTCCCATATTTCATCTATGCGTCCATAATATGTCCGCTTATTCCCATTCGGTCTGTGGAATCTATGCGAACACCAATTGCTTTGGTTGGTACTCCTTTTATCTTGGGCTCTTGTAGAATATGTTCCCATTTATCTCGTACCCTTTGTATGTGACGATATGCCATGATGGTTGCATAGCCAATAAATACTGATTGCTCATGGATGCTCTCATCACCTTGACATTTTTTTCGCAACCAACCGCCGAAAGTTTCCATGTGCTTATGCGTAATCCAAGCTTTAGTCTTCCCTAAAAACTCGGATTGTAAGAGATCCTTGTGTGTCTCAATATACGGATCTACCAAAGAGGAGTTCTGTAGAACTGTGTAGTGCGCTATATTGAAATAATCATCATCCGTACCAATATATGTTTTCCTCCCTAGTGTCCCCTTTCCGCTTAGTCTCCCCTCATGTCTTGATTCAGGAACACCAATCGTGTCAAGGTCGAGAATAAAGTCAACACAGAACTCAATGACCTCTTCTGTTCCATAGCCCTTGGCGATGCTTCCTTCTGGGCGAGCACGGTTGTGAACATATTTTTTCAGGACTCCCATGAATCTCTCTAAAGGGAACATGTTGTGTAGGAACACAGGACCGAGAGTGAAAATCTCCTTGACTAGGTGAACTAGGAGGTGTGTCATAATATCAAAGAAGGAAGGAGGGAACACCAACTCAAAGCTGACGAGACATTGAACCACATCATTCTGTAGTTTAGCTAGATCAGTTGGATCAATTGCCTTTTGAGAAATTGCATTGAGGAATGCACATAGCTTCACGGTGGCTAGACGTATATTTGGAGGTAGAATTCCTCTTAATGCAATCTGGAAGTAATTAAATCATGAGAACGTGATGATCATGGGACTTTAAGTTACGAAATTTCTTCTCTCGCACATTTATAATACCCTTTATATTCGAGGAGAATCCAGATGGTACCTTGATGTTGTTTAAGCATTCAAACATGATTTCCTTCTCCTCTTTGCTTAGAGTGTAGCTAGCGGGGCGTAAGTAATGGCGTCCATCATCCATCTTCTCTGGATGCAAAGGTTGTCTATTTCTCTCAAACAACGCAGTCCTGTCGTGCTTCAAATGTGTCCTTAGGCTTTCCATACACACCCATAAAGCCTAGCAGGTTCACACAAAGATTCTTCGTCAGTGCATCACGTCGATCGAGCTACGGGACCTCCGGGACTTGCCAATAGGGTAGGTCCCAAAATATGGACTTCTTCTTCCACATGGGTGTGTGACCGTTAGCGTCTTTTGGAATAGGTTGGCTTCCATGTCCTTTTCCAAAGACGACTTTCACATCATTGACCATATCGAGTACATCCTCACCGGTTTGGTTGCGAGGCTTGGTCGTGGTCTCGCTTTCCCTTTAAAATGCTTGCCTTTCTTTCTTACGGGGGTGATTTGCGGGAAGAAATCGACGATGGCCAAGGTACCACGACCTTTCGACATTTTTTTCAAGAATACACCTCTAATATCACCGGCGAAGTGTGCATGCATTATATCCCTTGTTTGACTGTCTGAAAGATTACTTAGAGCAGGCCAATCATTGATTGTTACGAACAACAATGCTCGCAGATCAAAGTGTTCCTGTTTGTACTCATCCCACACACGTACACCTTCTTTATTCCACAAAATGAGAAGTTCGTCAATAAGTGGTCTCATGTACACATCGATGTCATTGCCAGGTTGCTTCGGGCCTTGGATGAGCACAGCATCATAATGAACTTCCGCTTCATGCATAACCAAGGAGGAATGTTGTAGATACTTAGAGTAACAGCCAAGTGCTATGACTACTTCGCTCGCTCTCCAAAAGGATTGATACCATCTGTACTTAAAGCAAACCTTAAGTTTCTTGCGTCATTTGCAAACTCCGGGAATTCTCTGTCGATTGCTCTCCACTGGGACCCATCAGCAGGGTGTCTCAACATATTGTCTACCTTACGGTCTTCTTTGTGCCATCGCAACAATTTTGCATGTTCTTTGTTTCTGAACAGACGTTTCAAGCGTGGTATTATAGGAGCATACCACATAACCTTGGCAGGGATTTTCTTCCGCGGACGTTCGCCCTCAACATCACCAGGGTCATCTCGCCTGATCTTATACCGCGACGCATGGCATACCGGGCATGCATCCAATTTCTCGTACTCTTTGCCACGGTACAGGATGCAGTCATTAGGACATGCATGTATCTTCTCTATTTCTAGCCCCATAGGACAGACAACTTGTTTTGCTTCATAGGTAGTGGCGGGCAATTCATTGTCCTTCGGAAGCATCTTCTTTTGAATTTTTAGTAACTCTCCAAATCCCTTGTCAGATACACCATTCTTTGCCTTCCATTGCAGCAATTCTAGTGTGGTTCCCAACTTTTTCTGCCTTGCATCACAAGTTGGGTACAACAATTTCTTGTGATCTTCTAGCATCCGCTCGAACTTGATCTTCTCCTTTTCACTTTCACATTCTCTTTGTGTGTCACGAATGACCTGAGAAAGATCATCAGCCGGCTCATCTTCTGCGGCTACCTCTTCTTCAGCTTCTCCCATTGCAGTATCATTGAAGCACGCACCATCGGGAATAATATCATTGTCGTCCCATTGTTCTTCTTCACCTTCTTCCATTACAACACCGGTTTCTCCGTGCTTTGTCCAACAAATATAGTTTGGCATGAAACTCGACTTGAACAAGTGTGAATGAAGAGTCCTTGAGCAAGGATATTCCACCGTATTCTTACATATGGCACATGGGCAGCACATGAAACCATCGCGTTTGTTTGCCTCGGCCGCACGTAACAAAGAATGCACGCCGTCAATGAACTCTTGGGGGCGGCGATCAACATTATACATCCAATGACGGCTCATCTGCATTACATGACATAAATACCATATTAAAACCTAGATCATAATTAATTATTTATACAACATGCGTGCCACCACAAAAGATACAAATTTATGAAAGCATCGCTACAATGTAGACAATCCCAACTACCACTAAAAGAACTAAAGCTAAAATACATTTCAATAGCGGTAGGATTTCACGACCAATCTCAACTAAAAATGATGGATCCCCGATTGTGCAACATCTTTGGGCTTCTTCTAATTTGGATCACTTTGCCTCATTAGCCGTCAGATGTCACTTTGTTGTGCAAGATATTTTTGCACCGAGTCCAACATACTCTTCCTCCCAAAGAGAAGCCCGAACATCGTCCACCGCCATCCCACTTGAAATTAAAACAAAAATTAGAACTTTAATCACAACCATCATGAAAATAGGTATAAACTAACCATAATCATTAAATACGATAAAATAACTCACATTGCGATCCGAACACTTGTAGAAGATACGATCCTTGTTGGGACCCTCCTTCTTCACTCGGTACTCCATCACAATCTTCGTCTCATCACGACACTTGCCGCATGGAATGAGAGGAGGCCCGCCTAAGTCGCTTTGGAAACCCATGAGAGGCCGAGGACCCGTAGCGATTGCCATCTACTCTCTATACTCATTTTTTAATACACTATAAATTTCTCCTTTTATAAACAAATAAAATTAAGAAACTATAAAATTATCTAGATCTCTAAACAATGATATTTTTAATGGTCATTGTGTTCTCGCTCTTTTTACTGGCGGTAAAGTAATTCACATGATATTTCCGCAAATTAATGTAAGAATGGGAGTGTACACACATATGAGACTATTGTGACGATATTGGGACGTGTGAATAAATAACCATCCATACTAGTTGACCTTGCTTACGTGATCATCTCGGCGAGCATTTCTCCACCGGACGGCACCGTGCCAGGCCACGGAAGAGCTCCAATTCTACGAGGAAGGAACACGGTCTTCCACGACCGCTGCCGCTCTCCCCTCGTAGAATCAAAGCTCCTCCTTGACGTCCGTTACGCTTCGGCAGAGAACGTGCTCGCCGAGATGAACACGGTCCGCAAGTTCAACTAGTATGGATTTTCTATAATTTTCTAACTATTTTCTAAGTTTATATTTATATATATACTACGTTTGGGTACGGTGATTGATGAGACTCTCGCGACGATATCGGGACATGTGAATAAATAACCATCCGTACTAGTTGACCTTGCTTACGTGATCATCTCGGTGAGCATGTCTCCACAGGGCGGCACCGTGCTTGACCACGGAAGAGCTCCAATTCTACGAGGAAGGAACACGGTCTTCCACGACCGTTGCCGCTCTCCTCGTAGAATCAAAGCTCCTCCTTGACGTCCGTTACCGCTTTCGGCGAGAGAACGTGCTCACCGAGATGAACACGGTCCGCAAGTTCAACTAGCTACTTTAACCTTATTTCATGTAAATATGCAAGCTTGAAGTGATTTTGAGCTCAAATTGCTTACAAATGAAAAAAAAAACAAAATAAAGAACCATATATATATATAGTGAACAAAATGAGATAAGACAATGGTGAAAAATGAGAGTATGAGATTGGTAACCTTTACAACTGAAGAATCGACGGAGGAATCGAAGAAATCGATGGAGGAATCGAATAATAGATGGAGGAACAATGGAGGGAGGGAGGAAGCAAGAACACTACTGCAGTGAGCTTCAAAATGTGCTTTGAGCTCGGGCTCGGGGGAGGAAGGAGGAGCCGGCCGGGATATAAAGGGGGACCTTTAGTCCCGGTGGTGGCTCCAACCGGACTAAAGGTAACTTTCAACCCCAGCGCAGCCACGGCCCGGGAGTGAGACCTTTACTCCTGGTTGGAGCCCCCAACCGAGTAGTAAAAGTATACCTTTAGTCCCGGTTGGTGGCTCCAACCGGGACTAAAGGTCACTGCCACCTCTGTCTGGCGCAGTAGCCATTGGGGCAGGGACCTTTAGTCCCGGTTGGAGACACCAACTGGGACTAAAGGTATTTCTAATCCCGGGCGCAAAAAATTCTGGGACTAGAGCCCATTTTGGCCGAGAATCAAAGGCCTGTTCTCTACTAGTGTAAATGAGTCTCTTTTCGAGGTCCCGGATCCAAAACAAAGTCCATGGCAAGAGTGCTTGAAGATCTTATATTGGGTTATATGAAACATGCAATTGAGGCTGAACCAAAAATCGCTAAGTCGATATCTTGAACCTGATGTTCAAATATTATGGGTCATCGTTCAATAATGGGTGGTGAAAAGCGATGGTTCAAAAGGTCTTAATAGAGATTAGATCCGGCATAAGTTTTACAAAACATGTTCCGCTATATAAATGAATCTAGCTAATGGCGTGAATCAAAATATGCAGTTATGGGATCTGAAAATCCATAAAGAGCAACATCGAAATCTCATACCAATATTGTCTTTAAGAGAAATGATCTCCCTATAAACATAACAACTCCTAGAAGGATTTCCCTTGAAGGAATATATGGTTATATGTTTGAATGCACCAAAATAAGTGAATTCCTTGGAACTGAGGAACTGAAAGGTATACCATATAAGCACATGCACACTTCATGAGCTTTTACTATGGGTGTATATATACTCGTGATATAACGTGTTCTCCACCCGAAGTTTTGGAATTAATGTACCCTCTGAAAACCGATATGATATATTTGGTGTTACTAGCAATACTTCCCCATTAACATAGAAATACAGACTTGTGACGTCTTACTATGTATTAAAGATTCTCGATGAATCCGTAGTCAATCCTAGAAGGAGTCACAACTATTATGAATCGTGGAAATTATAATGATATAAAGAATAATGATTATTAATTACATCTCGAAGATATGTGTCATTGCAACTTTGAAGTGCACAAATATGCATCCTGATGTATGCATGCTAGAATATAATAAATTCCTCTGCATTATTCTCTATCTCAATATGGTCGTGAAGAATAGCGAGACAAATGTCATGAAGACTGAATATTGCGGAAATCTTGTAATCTCACTTGCACTATCCATGTATATGTTTATTTCCAAATAATGGTTAATGTCATGGAAATGAATGACTTCAACAGATGTTGTCATCAGGGGGAGTACTTACAAGATATTGATCGTCATTCACAAGACTTTGAAAGTCTAAAACAATACCTAGAAGGTGTTATTCTAATTGTGAGTTTTTAACCTTTGTTGAAGGCTCTACAGTAACACAATTTATGAAAGTGGGTTTATTGTTTATGTATGCGTCATATTTTTACCTCACGAGTTCCAGAAGTAAGATGAGGTTAAGATTATAAAATGATCCTTGTAATGTATGCAATATACTTGTTAAGTCTCTATGTGCATATGCTTCCTGTACAAAGCATTTTTGGCATAGCGTGACAGTTCTGCAAGGTTCAGGGGAAGAACTTCCCTAGAATAATAACCCTTAAACCAGTGTTCGCCTAAACGGTCAGGAAACGGTAAACGGTGGTAAACTATTTTGTTTAGGGGGTAAACGGAAATTAAACGGTTGATCGTTTAAACGGGAAAAACGGTCTAAACGGCCTAAACGGAACGAAGATAAACAACATTAAATGGGCTAAACAGCTGTTTAAACGGCTGTTTAGGCGAGCACGAGGTAAATCTAGTTCAGTTTTGTATGAATAAATTTGTATACTTAAGTTTATTATATTTATAAATGTGTACACTTGATATGTTACATGCATAAATATCTATATTTGGTTCTTTTCACATGCATAAATATATATACATACCAAAATAATTGATTTTTACTTGGATAAATATGTATAAATGCTAGAATACTTGATTTTTTACATGCACATATATAATTATATATATTTTTTTAGAGTACAAAACCGTTTAGACCGTTTAACTTCGTTTAAACACCGAGCCTAAACGCTAAACGAAGGGCGACCGTGTAAAGACCTTTTACCGTTTAGGAAGACATTGCCTTAAATAGAATTCTAGAGAATTCAAACTGATATGATGTAGAAGGTCACAGTTTGTTCTGAAGACATATGTTGTACTCTTTTTTTCCTTGATGAGTTTTCCTGAAGTTTCTCATGTAAGGTTTTTAATGAGGCAACAATGTGCAAATGCATTAAGCGACAATAACATACTCTTTTCTCTGTTCTTTTTTCCCACTGGGTTTTTGGACAGAGTTTTTGATGAGGCATGAGTTTGTCGTGGTATTAGCCCAAGGGGGAGTGTTGTGAAACTAATTATGTGAGTGGTTCATAATTATGTGAGTGGGCTTATACCAAATTAATTATTGAAGCTCAAGATTTATAACTAAAGAAGTTAAAGAGATATCCTCTATCTATATAAGTAACCTATGTATTCACAATTCGAAGATGAATGAAGAGATGGCTCCCCTCACATACCTATGTCTCATGTGTGTTCTTGTATATTGTTCTTGGGGATTGAGAGAGGGAGACGAGATCTATCTACAACTTCTACACGTCTCTTTCTTGGGATCGAGAACGAGAAAATGGATCTAACAATCCGTGAATAGCCCGATTCTAAACAGCTATGATCTTGGCTATTGTATTATTATTTTATTGTAAATTGTAGTGATCAACACTGTCACGGCTCCCTTGTCATGGCACCAAGGCCGCAGCTTTGAATAGCGCCCGTCTCTATTGGTGGATCTTGGATAAAATTTCATTGATGACAGTTTATCTTACTATTATTAATTCGAGCGACAGAATAATGCACAAGTGATGTTCTAAATACTCTAAAGATGAACTTGTCATTCGTAAATAACGATGCCTGGATTAAAAGACAAACCCAAAAATAGATAATAATACTGATTACACTACTACATTCCACATATTCGGTTTTGGGAGATGTGGAGGCCGAGGGTGACCTATAGGACAAAGGGAGAATGAAGGTTGCGATAGGTGGAATGAAACAGGGACAACACTTAACTCAAGAGTAAATAGCCATTAACTCATCATACATATTTGATAATAATATTGATTACACTAGTACAGTCCACATATTCGCTTGTCACTGCATGCCCTCACTGCCAGGGTGCGTGGAGCCCATCTCGGTTGGCGAGTTGTATTCACAACTCTTCAACTTTGAGGCCCGGATCAGGGTCTGGCTCTGCTAATGCCACCAACAGAGGTCGTGGTGGTGCATGCGGTGGTGGCCATGGCCAGGGAGGACAGGGAGGTCATTGCGGCCACAGCCATAGTGGCGCCTCGCCACGTGGTCGCGGGAACGACGCGCCCCAAAAAGGAGGAGACTGCGGCATCTACTACAACAATAGTCGTGTGTCTCCTGCAGAATATGATGATCATCCACTGGGTCAAGTGTGCTTCAAGAAAGACCACACCGCTAATCATTGTTGGCACAGCTTGTCTCTGCAGCAACAAGTTCATACACCATCGACACCAATTGGTACACCGACACTGCTGCCAAAGATAACATTATTGGAGAATTCAAGAAGCTGACTCTCAAGAACAAGTATAACGGTGGTGATCAGATCCATAGTGCGAGTAGTGCAGGTATGCATATTAGTCACATTGGTCATACTACAGTTCATGCCCCAAATCATGACATTCATCTGAAAAATGTTCTATATGTCCCACAAGAAACAAAAATCTTGTTTCTGTTCATAAGTTAGCTTGTCATAATTCAGCTTTTTTAGAATTTCACCCAAATTTACATTTTGATCAAGGATCGGGCAACAAAAAATATCATTCTTAAAGGAAGGTGTCATAGAGGTCTATACCCGGTTCCCATGTCATGAATAAAGCAAGCCTTTGGTGACACCAAAATTCCTTTGTCAAGGTGGCAAAATCGTTTAGGTCATCCTGCTCCAACGATTGTTAAGCATGTTGTTAGTAGTCATAATTTTCCTATAATAGATCAAGTGTCTAGTGACTTAGTGTGTGATGCATGTCAGCAATTGCCATATCCAAAGTCATCTAGTGTGTCTCATTGTGCTTTGGAACTTGTTTTCTCTGATGTATGGGGACTAGCACCAGAATTAGTTGGTCGTAAAAAATATTGTGTGAGATTTATTGATGACCACAGCAAATTCACTTGAATTTATCAGCAAAAATACAAGTATGTAGTTTTTCATAAATTTCAAGAATTTAAGACTCTTGTTTGTTTTGAACTTTATTTAAGACTCTTGTTGAAAGGTTGTTCAATAGAAAATTCTTGCTGTAGAAACCGACTGGGGAGGCGACTATCAAAAGCTTAATTCCTTACCGCTGGCGACCATGCCCACAGCCCGCCCTCCGAGCAGGACCGTAAAATAAAACCTCGCTTCTCACGATATTACCGGCTGAAGACACGACTACTGCTGCCAATACCAGCGCTGGGTTGGGCCAAGTCAAGGTTATGGGCTAGAAGCTAGATCGACAAGCAACTGGGCCGCAAGAGAAGACCAGAGGACTCGCAAGACCAATTTCCTGTTTCGCAGACCCAGAGTGGAGCAAGTTGCCTGACGGTGCTCGTTATCCAAGTCTGATTATAGTGTATTTATTTACCGTTTCAAAATTGCACCACTTGGCAGACGTGAGTCTGTATTTACGTCCAGAGGGCTGAACCTACCACTACCAGACATTCGACTCTCAGACCACCGGACTTGACGGCCACTTGGTATCAATATAATTTCATATCCCAGTTAAAACCATCTACGTCCTTTTCGCTTACAAAATGCAGTGCAGTGCTTCTTCCATCAGATTGCGAGAAATAAGAACCTTATGTTTCCCTCGACGACTTTGACCTTGTGCATCCAACCCTACACCTAATACACACCGAACCATGATGCTTGCTTTACAATTTGATAGTGCCAGCTTGAAGTTGTGTATTGTTACCCACAAGTCTAGTTCATTGAAGAGGCCAATTCACAACGGACACAAAGTCAACCAAGCCTGATGCTGCAGCCCTGACATTTTATTATTAATTATACTGTGCAATAAGCCAATAAATAATGCTCTGATAAGTTTTTTGAATCAATAGAGTTGGATGGGCGATTAGTGGAACAAGACTCAAGCGTATATTACTCATGAATTTGATTGTAGGAACTTCTATTGTATTGTCTAGGGTTGCATCACCCCGGCTGACATTTTATCATCGTGCGATAAATAATGCTCTGATAACCCTCAAACACGTTCTTGCGGCTAGCCTCTGACATGATCAACGAGATATGGCAGAATCACTACTTGGTCAATTGGGCTAACAAGAAATCGGATTGGTGGCTCTGGTCAATTGGCTCACGCTGGTTCTTGCTGCTAGCCTCTTACATCACACAAGTTATCTTGTTGTCTTTGTACATAGCTAGAGCGCCATAGATAAAATGGCCTCTTACATCACACACGTTTCCTGTAGTGCATGTACATAATTAGTGATCCTCAGCACCGCAGGCATCTTGAACTCCCTGCTGTAGGCAGCAGTACATGCTCTCAATAGTGAGTAGTATAGGCACATGGCAAACGTATATATATGAGCAGTTGAGCACATGAGGGAACTACTCTTTGCAGGATGGCTCCGCATACAGCCAACCATGTCTAACCACGGGATATGGTGACAACTTGTACTAATAATTCTGTATCTGACCTACTACCTCGGTCTCGTGAAAGAGTCGTTATGGGACTCATGCTGATCAAACTTTCTTAAGTTTAACTAGATTTGTAGAAAGTATTAGCAATATTTGTATCTCCGAATAATTTAATTACAAAAATGTTGGGAAAATGATCCCCAGCAAGGTGGAGTGAGAGTCTTCGCCTGGGCGATTAGTGGAACAAGACTCAAGCGTATATTACTCATCAATTTCATTGTAGGAACTTCTGTTGTATTGTCACGGTTGCATCTCCCCGGCAGACATTTTATTATCGTGCTATCAGTAATGATCTGATAACGCTCACCCAGGTTCTTTACGGCTGCTAGCCTCTTACATGATCAACGAGATATGGCCGAATCAATACGGTCAATTGTGCTAACAACAAATCAGATTGGTGGCCGGTCAGTTGGCTCATGCAGGTTCTTTCGGTTAGCCTCTTATATCACGCAGGTTATCTTGTTGTGTTTGGACGTAGCTACAGCCTTAGATAAACACACACGTTCCCTGCGAATTCGATAAAATAATGGAATACTCCTGGATAAAAGCAACAACAATATTCGTACGGTTGCAGATTCCTCTATGGACGTTAAGGTACCAAACATGTGTGTTTCTTTAGGAGGCCTTTGGGGTTTTCTATGTAACACATATGATAAATTGTAGTTCTTTTCGTATGAGCTCATAAATCGATTAACTTTATGTGAATACTGTAGATCTAAATATCATTTAAAATTTGTAGAGGCGTACACCTATATATATAATTCTAGAAGGATACACCGTGTATTGCAGCGGAACTTTCTTAAATTGCACGTCCCTCATGTGGTCAATCACCTGTTAGTTTTTTACCTTTGCCTAATCGTCAATTTGTGAGTGAAATTGCGCCATGTTCATTTAGTCTTGCAGATGATTAATCGATTCACCATATCTGCTTTCTTAATCTTCTGTGAGATGAATTTGATTTTTTTTTTATCCACCGTGGATGGACCTGCAAGCAGCTGCCGATTTTCCCATAGGGTTGCTGATTCCCTTGGCATAAACATTGCTGATACAGGATGCTCTCACTACGTTAATCAGGCTCATTCTTCATTTACTAATTTTTTGTTTCCTCCTTGCTGGGTCGCTTGTTGATTCCCATCCTAGTTTGCCGTTCTGTGTCTAGATCCTGACTCCATGGGAGCACTAACTACAATATGATCGAAGCACTATTTGGATCTGGAGAGTTCAGACCTAAAAAATGCTTCATTATATACTAGCCGGTATATATTAATAAGGAGAAGAGAGAGCATACCGTCAAGGAAGGCCAAGATAATAAAAGGACTATTCACAATCTAGGAATACAACAATGAGCCATAACTTGGCTCCCAAACAACAACACAACCTACCCTCCTGTTCTTTCTCGCCTAACAAAATTAGCTACCGACACCACTGGAAACTCGAATATTTCTGTGGGTGTCGAATTTTTCTATGCGTTTTTTCGGTACGCACAGAAAAATTATGATTATTTTGTCGGTTTCAAAATATCCCGACAGAAAAATACGAAAACCCACAGAATAATTGTATGATTTTTCTGTGCGTGATAATACACACACGGAAAAATAAGCACTCATAGAAAAATACAATTTATTCTATCGGTTCTTTAAAAACACAAAGAAAAAATATATGCACGCACAAAAAAAATAAATAAAAAACAAAGAAAGTCCCGTCTTCCTCCGCACCCGTCCCGCACCCAAACCCCAGCGCCCCCTCCCCCTCCCTTCTTCTTACCCCAACGCCCCCTCTCCCTCCCTTCTTCTTCCTCCGCACCCGGACCCCAGCGCCCCCTCCCTTCTTCTTCCCCGACACCCGGCCCGTAGCACCCCTCCCCTTCTTCTCCCCTTCTTCCCTGGCGCCACCCCTCCCTCTCCCGGATCTGGCCCTCCCTCTCCCGGATCCGGCCGGTGGAGGCCAGTGGCGGCCGGATCTGGGCTCTGGTGGTGGCGGGTGGCGGGCGGCGGGCGGTGTGGCGGCGGGCTTCGTGGTGCTGGCGTGGTGGTGGTGGTCCCTGGCGCCGCCCCTCCCCAGCCTTCTTCCCTGGCCCCGCCCCTCCCTCTCCCGGATCTGGCCGGTGGCGGCCAGATCTGGGCTCTGGTGGTGGCGGGCGGCGAGCGGCGTGCAGCGTGGCGGCGGGCTTCACCCCTCCCCGGCCTTCTTCTTCCCCGGCGCCGCCCCTCCACGACCTTCTTCTTCCCCGGCGCCGCCCCCTCCCTCACCATGGCCGCGATGGAGGAGCTGGTGTGGATGGCCCAGCTCAGTGAGCCGCTCTGGACCCCTGCCCTTGTCATAGACAGTGCTACCATGGAGACTCTCTTGATGCTTGTTAATTGGAGATTAATACTGAAATTTTTGTGGCTATAATAGTAGTAGTTTTATCAGAGGATAGTAGCTCCACTTAGCCTATGGTTTTCATGGTATATTCTGTTTCATGTCTAAATTGTTAATCATTGAATTGTTACAATCAGAGGATATAGCAGCTCCACCAAGCAGTGTGGAAAAAGTCATGGGAATTGATGAGCACATAGGCTGTGCCATGAGTGGACTTATTGCTGATGCTAGAACACTAGTTCTGCCAAATTTTTGCTACATTGTATCAACATTTCTTAACAGCTGTGATGATTGTAACTCCTTGTATTTCAACCTGTTTTGTATATCTACCTAGCTTCTATTAAGTCACAAGTAAATTGCTATATATTGTTTTGGTTATCTACCTAGTTTTGACTTATCTAAAGCTCCAAACTACTATATGTGCTAAAAGCTCCAAACAACTATGTTAGAATTTGATGCTAAAAGCATGCTGGGGATTTCTTGTTGTGATTGAGTAGGCGAAGGAGAATATCGGCGAGAGAGTCGCAGCACTTCAACAGCCAGGGTCGCTGTTTGGAAAGGTATTTTCAGTCCTGCAAGTTTTTCAATTATCTTACTGTTTGAAAACTTAATATATCCTGCTAGCCATAGTTTGGAGTTAGAAATGTGCTTTCCAGAGCAATAGAACTAGTTTGGAGTCAGAAATGTGCTAGCCTAAGATTTTTTTTTATATATATGAACCAGTACCATCGATTGCCATTAAGATGCTTTCTTCTTGATTACAAAGGTAACTAAGATTTGTTTTTGCATTTTCCTATGTGGATGTTGGGTGCAGGAGGAGCTCGTGTAGCTTAAGCGCGAGGCTTATGGCGGAAGGGTAGTTTCTATGTCAGTCCTGATCCAAAGTTGATGTTTGTCAGAAGGGTAACTAACTCAAATTCTTGCTGTTCTTTTGCTTGCTTTAGACAGATTCTTGCTGTTATGGTCCATATTTATAAGCTGTAGTTATTCTGCTTGATCTTTGGAAAGGGTTTGCTACTCTCGATTGTCTATCTTGATGACAGTAGTGTGAATGTGCAGCAAGCAAAACTTAAATTAGTTGTAGATGTGCAGGAAGATGGTAGCTGCAATCACTCATCTTGATCACAATAGTATGAATGTGCAGGAAGATGGTAGCTGCAGTCACTCTTTCTTATTTGTATAATCATAAAGCTGACAATTGCTTCTTTTGTTTTCTCATGCTGTAGCTATCAGCTGGATATCAATGTCGACAAAGCAGCCGATTTCTTTGAAGCAGTACGCAGGCTGTTTTCCTCCTTAAGGTAAATCCCAGTGCACGGCGTGTAAAATTCTGAGAGATAATGATAGAATTGTATAAATTCTATATTTCTTCTCCTGAACTTATATCTGCTAGAGTCAGTGAAGTGGATCTCCTAGCAGACCTTCAGTTTTTTGTTTGGTTGGCTGCTTGCAAATTATTATCTAATTAGCATGAAATTGTTTGTGTATTGGAAATTGCATGTATGATAGCGAATTGGGAAGTGATAGCAGCTTGTTTTGAAGAGCCAATTTCTCACTTGTGTGTGATCTATTTTTGCATTGCTATTTGTAGAAGAACATGACTTTTGTCTTCTTCCGTTTGTAAGTGCTTGGCTGCTCCTCCCATTGGCAGTTACCATCTGCCTTCTGTTTGCCCATTCCAGTTGCTGGGATGCTCCCAATTGCCATGGCCATCATCAGACTTCTTCTCCCAGGCACCATCACCTCCATCTCCTTTTCTTTTGTCCCATGTATTTTCTGATTTGCCCCATGGGTCATTTTTATTTGATGCCTCCAGAATCAAGAATCAGTGGAATATTTTGTGAGTCTTCATTTCCATTTAGGTGCAAATCAAATTGGTTTGTGACCTGAGATGAAAGGTACTGAGCAGTCCCCACTATGCTCAATAAAAAGGCAAACTTCTTACAATACTAGTGTTTTTATTTGTTGACTAAAAATATATCTTTGCTTAACAGATAGAGATGGAGTGGAAGGTGAAGCAGTTTCTTTCTCCTTCCCTGCTGCCTCCCCTGACCATGAGAGCCTCACGCGAGGACGCGACCATGACGCCTCCTTCCACGGAATCGATCCCAGTGGTGGCGCCGCTCAGCCACCGACACCACGATGCCCCTGCGGCCTGCGCCCTCACGCTGCCAACGCCACCCAGTGCCCAGTCCGTCGTGCTGTGGTGCCGCCACTAGCTGGAGGTGGTGGGAGCCCTTATGCTTTGTTGAACATGTAGATGACCAGATATCATATCTGTATATATGATATATGTGCTGATAGATCAGACTGATTCTATTTTTGACATAAGTGTTGACTCCATTCATGACGAACTACTGATTTGTGTATTATTTGAATGAAACCTTGTTGGTCATGCACAGAAATTACTGTATGGAAAATATATATTTCAATATGGTGTTGCTACTGTTTTAAAATAATTTTTTTGTGTGTTTAACTCTTTTTTCCTCTGAGACTGGCTACACAGAAATATTATTTTTAATCTGGGCGAAATGAATTTTTCTGTGAGTTCACCTAGACCGACAGAAAAAAAACATGTGTTTTTCTGTGCGTTTATTTCTTTTTTCTGTGTGGATTAACACACAGAAAAATTAGTTTTAATCTGGGCGAACACAATTTTTTTTGTGCGTGTGTGTCGGTGTTTCGGACCGGGGGTCCTCAACCAACCAGTGAATTTGAACTGCGTGCCCCTAATCCCGGATGGTGATGCAAAGAGATACAAGGTGTATACTGGTTCTGGCAATCGGTGCCCTACGTCCAGTCTGAGAGATCGGTCTTGTATTCCTTGCACCGAAGTGCTTGTAGTTGGGGGTTACAAGCTGGGCGAGAGAGGAAACTGGTCCTAGGTCTCGGCGTGAAGTGGTGCGGGCTGCTTGAGACGTTGCTCTCAGGCAGCGGGGGAGCGTGAGTCTATGCGAGTGTTCGTCTGACTTTCTCCCATTGTGGGCCTATGTGTGCGTGTGAGCGCGTATGCGTGTGTGTCCGCGCCTCTCTAGAAACGGCCCCGGCCTCTCCTTTTATTGTTTAAGGGAGGACCGGGATGATACATGCGTTTTCTATGCAGTGGTCTTGCAAGCGGAGGCGGCGTGCCTGAGCCCTGTAGCTTGCTATTGTGGTGGCATGGTCAACGGAGTGGTCTTGTCCTTGATTCACTGGAGCAACGCACCGATCACTCCCGATCTTGTGCGACGTGGGAGCTCCAGTGATAGCCTGGGGCAGGGCATGGCCGACGACATGCTGGTCGCTGTGCGTTGACGGTGTAAAGAGCCGAGGCTCAGTTGGTGCCGAGGCCTAGCCATCGCGGGGGGCTCGGCGGGTGTGAATCCGAGGCTGCCGAGCCCCTGAAGTGGATTGCTGAGGCTTGGAGGGAGCAGTTAGTCCTATACACTGATTTCGAGGTTATAGTGACTCGGACTGGACTCCCCACGCCACGCTGTTCCTGGAGCAGGTATTAGGTAGCACAGCGTAGTACGGTCGCCAGTCATGGGTACAGTGTTGAACACAGTGGCAGGTAATCCCTACTCAGTCCTATCTCCCGTCCCATCGGTCACTCTGCGGTACTACGTCGTCATGCAGCTGACGTTGCGGGAGTGGTTGGGCGCATTAACTAGACGCGACGCTTTGTCAGGGAAGTCGGTCGAGGCGGAGGCGACGAGGTCGTTGCCGAGCCAGCCTCGGGCGAATCGGAGAATCGGTAACCCATTTGAGGCCTTGCGGGGCGGGGCCTCAGGCGAGAGGGCCTCGGCGAGTCAGAGAATCATTGTGGCGCGGGCCTCGGGCGAGTCAGAGAATCGGCCGAGACCCTGTGATCGTCCTTTGGCATTGATATAAGCGAGGCCTAAGGACTCTTTTCGGTTCTTGCTTAGGGTATCCCCTTTTATGGTATCCGACAGTAGCCCCAGAGCCTCGGGGCCCTCTCCCTGAGGCTTTGTCGAGATTCTGTCTTGCAGCGGCTCCTGTCGGGATTGTGTTTTGTTCTCGTGGTTTCGGTGGATGCGCGCGAGCACACCCGCTGGGTGTAGCCCCCGAGGCCCTAGAGGAGTGGATTTACTCCTCCAGGGGCTTTGTTCCTGTTGAGCGAGGAGGTTTATCATGTTTGTCGGGCCCATGAGTGCGAGTTCGAGTCGCTGGGACTTAGCCTAGTTGCAGGAAAAGCCCCCGAGCCTCTGCACGGGGTGAGAGGGCGGTCAGGAGTTCCCCTGGCTTTTTATGTGACCCTCATGCATCCTTTTCGTTCGGAAGGAGGGGTGGAATATGCCAAGCTACCCTTGGTGGGCGCGAGCAGTGACATCTCCGGTGAGCTGCTATCGGGTAGTCCAAGTGGAGGCCCGTGCCCCATTCGATAGGGGTCGGCTAGCGGTCCAGAGACGCACTCCAAAAGTACCAGAGGGCTTCTCTAGTGGGTCACAGGGCTGTTCGATCGGCCCCAAGGGCTCGGTGCCTCGCTACGGTGGGATCCCATTCGGAGACCTCCCTACTGGTCTCGGACATGACTTAGGGCTCCCCAAGCATTTGCTTGCTTAGGCATTTGGCCATGTTCGGGCTTGCCCACAGTCATCCCTGACTCTATTGTCCTGGGGCGGCTGTCAAAACCCTTGGGGGCCCAGCCTTCACCCCTGGACCATAACGGGCTTGGTGCCCTTTTTGTCGCGTTTTTTCGAACCTTCGAGTGCGAGCTTGGGTAGCTTGTTTTCGTTCTGGGTGCAGGAAGAGCCCCCAAGCCTCTGCACGGAGCGAGAGGGCGGTCAGGAGTTCCCCTGGCTTTTTATGTGACCCTCACGCATCCTTTTTGTTCGGAAGGAGGGGTTGTTTGTCGAGCCCATCGAGTGCGAGCCTGGGTCGCTGGGTCTCGGCGGGTTTGCAGGAAGAGTCCCCAAGCCTCCGCACGGAGCGAGAGGGCGATCAGGAGTTCCACTGGCTTTTTATGTGACCCTTGTGCATCCTTTTCGTTCGGAAGGAGGGGTTGTTTGCCGAGCCCATCGAGTGCGAGCCTGGGTCGCTGGGTCTCGGCAAGTTTGCAGGAAGAGCCCCCGAGCCTCCGCACGGAGCGAGAGGGTGATCAGGAGTTCCCCTGGCTTTTTATGCGACCCTCGCGCATCCTTTTCATTCGAAAGGAGGGGTTGTTTGCCGAGCCCATCGAGTGCGAGCCTGGGTCGCTGGGTCTCGGCAAGTTTGCAGAAAGAGCCCCTGAGCCTCCGCACAGAGCGAGAGGGTGATCAGGAGTTCCCCTGGCTTTTTATGCGACCCTCGCACATCCTTTTCGTTCAGAAGGAGGGGTTGTTTGCCGAGCCCATCGAGTGCGAGCCTGGGTTGCTGGGTCTCGGCAAGTTTGCAGGAAGAGCCCCTGAGCCTCCGCACGGAGCGAGATGGCGATCAGGAGTTCCCCTAGCTTTTTATGCGACCCTCGCGCATCCTTTTCGTACGAAAGGAGGGGTGGAATATGCCAAGCTACCCTTGGTGGGCGCGAGCGGTGACACTTCCGGTGAGCTGTTATCGGGTAAGTCCAAGTGGAGGCTCGTGCCCCATTCGATTGGGGTCGGCTAGCGGTCCAGAGACGCACTCCAAAAGTACCAGAGGGCTTCTCTAGTGGCTCCCAGGGCCATTCGATCGGCCCCGGGGGCTCGGCGCCTCCCTACGATGGGATCCCATTCGGAGAACTCGCTGCTGGTCTTGGACGTGACTTAGGGCATCCCGAGCGATCGCTTGCTCAGGCCTCAGCCATGTACGGGCTCGCCCATAGTTGTCCCTGACTCTGTTGTCCTGGGGCGGCTGTTGAAACCCTCAGGGGTCCAGCCTTCGAACCCCTGGACCGTAACAGGCTCGTCTCCCAGTTCCTTAGTCCGGAATGAATCGGCTGGGGGAATATTCCCCTCCCATCGGCTGACAACGGCAGGCGCGCCTTTTGAGGCGGTTTCGCGGGGCCTGCTATTGCTACGGTTGGATGCGACGCGGTGTCAGCGGACAGGACATAACCATTCGTGCGCTTAATGAGGAAAAGGTGGGCGCGTGGGCGGTAGAATCGGATCTGGATTAACTGTGCCAGATTTGAGGGAAACTTCCTCGGTTTCGTCGCCCGTCCGTTTCATCCCCTTCCTGCATAAACACATAACGAGCCTCGCCCCTCCCCTCCATACCTTGCCTGCACTTGTCTTTCCTACCTCCAAGCCGTTGCTAGGAACAGGGAGCGCCGGGGAGAAGAAGGGAGAAGGGCGAGGGAGAGAGGAAGAGCGAGAGAGAGAGAGACTTACCATCATAGCAGCATTCCCCCGCGCAATGGCCAGCGGCCCTGTCATCCTCCCGGTGGTTCCTTGGGAGCCGTCTAACGTGTTCGTGGAGGTGCTATAGTCGCTCGTCGATGATAGCCTTCTCCGTCCGATCACCGACCCCGATAGGCCAGAGTGGATTGCTCCGTTGGGCGAGCCGGAGCCGAGGCCACGCGAAGGGTACGTCGTGAGCTTCGTATCTTTCCACGAGCATGGTCTCAGCGTGCCGGCGGACCGATTCATGCAGGCGCTCCCACATTACTACGGGGTGGAGCTACACAACTTCAACCCCAACTAAATCACGTAGGCAGCCATCTTCGTCGCCGTCTGTGAGGGGTATTTGGGGATTGCCCCTCATTGGGAGCTGTGGCTCCATCTCTTCCGAGCGGGGCATACCACCAAGCCGACGGGCACGGCGGGTACGAGGAAGATGATGAGGGCCGGTGGCTGCACTCTCCAGGTGCGCCAAGACCGGCAACAACTTTACATCCTAGCCCAGCTCGCGTCAACCAATCGCCGCTGGTACACCAGCTAGTTCTACCTCCGCAACGATGACAGTGGACTTCCCCCCTACACCGGGCGGATCGTGGAGGACTGTCCAGAGAAGTGGAGGTATGGCATCCCGAGGGAGGATCAGCCCAAGCTGTAGCCGCTCCTAGAGGGCCTAGAGAGGCTGTGGGACTGCGGCCTTACGGCGGCTATGGTCGTGGCGGCCTTCCATCGCCGAAGGGTGCTACCGCTGATGGCTCGGCGGCGGCGCCTATTTGAGATGAGACCGGACGAGTCGCTTGATGGCGTCCGGATGTCTGCCGTCGCCCTCTCCGACGAGGAGGTTCTACGTCGGGTGAAAGGGACGGTGGATGGGTGGCCGAAGAGCGGTGGTTTGTACCCGTTCCCGATGCGCCCATCACAGGGGTACATAACTCTGGTAAGTCACGCGTCGCTGCCACCTCCGAGACCTTCTTGCTCCTCACTGTTTTCCATTCCCTTACTTACATTCACCATTCCAATAGGGGATGAGAGACGTGCGAGCCTCCCGCCGCCCGTTCCCGAGGATGCAGCGCGGCGGGCGGTGAACCGGGAGCATGCCGAGGCGCAGAAGAAGAAGAAGAATGCTGAGGAGGCAAAGCGTAAGAGGAAGAACCTTAAGCGCGAGCAGCTGGAGAAGTGCCGCCAGCAGCAGAGGCAGGATGGTCTCCCGGTGGAGGCGTCTCCAACGCCATCGCTGTTGGCGGATTCTTCGGACGAAGATGATGAGAGCGGGAGGGGGGCGAGGTCCCCTGGACCATCTCCCCGATGTCAGGGAGACAGTGCCTAGGGCGTCGGCGAGCAGCCCAGCGTTTTCAGGGGGAGGAGGAGAGGGCGCCTCGGGGTCGGCAATCGCCCACCCCGGGGACAAAGCCGACGCGCCCGAGGCACGGGCGTTAGGGAAGCGCACCGTCAGCCCATTGGGCTCAATGGTAGAGGTGGGGCAGGCGACTGCCGGGGCGACGCAACCGTCCCCATAGAGGATCGAGAGGGTGCTAGAGTCCGACGGAGACCGACAGGCACCGGCGGACACGGAGGTCGTGCCTTTGCCGCCACCACCGCCGTTGCTGAGGAGGACAGCAGTGCCGAAGCGGCTGCATCCCCGTTCGCGGTAAGTGTCTTTTTGGTGGAGTTTGTAGTATCTCCCGCTCGCCCCTTGGTCGTACGCTGACCTTGGGAGTGTTTTTGCTTCCAGCCAGAAGCGTCAGGTGGAGGTACCTGCCTTGGCGCCACGTAAGGCACTAAAGGTGAGCACCAGCTCCTCCGCTCACCGAGCGATGGAGGCGCAGGCCACCGCGCAGCGTGGCGCGGCGTCGGCCGGGGCCGACCTGGGGGAGCTGGTTGCCCAAGAAGAGGCTCCCCAAGCGGCCACAGAGCAGGCGGGAGAGGAGGTGCCCAAGACCTCCGAGGCCGAGGTGGCCAAAGCCAGGGCTCCTGAAGTCGAGGCGCCGAGCGCCGGGGCTCCCGGGGCCATCGAGGCCGAGGTGGTCGAGGCGAGCGCGGCAGACCCGGCGGCCCGGGATACGGAGATGAAGTTGGGGCAAGCTTTGGTGCCGCCCCCAGTCCAAGACCTGCCGCCGCCACAGGAGAGCGCTCGGGAGGTGGAGGTTCAAGCAACCTCTTCCGACGATACTTCCCGGGGGAAGGAGGCAGCAAACGACGAGGCGGCCAGCACCGCGGAGCAGCAATTTTCGGCTTCTGGCAAGGGAAGCTTGGCCCTCGCGTGGGTACGACCCGAGCCCCGCGGGTGGGATCACCCGCGTGTATCATCGCTGAGCCAGGACGACCCTGAGAGGGAGCCTCTGTTCACCCTCGAGGACGCGGTCGAGGGGGGGCGCGGGGGCTCCTTTGAGCAATATCGCCAACTGGCGGTGTGGTCGCTGCGGACAGCGCTGTCCGTCATGGACGACGATCTGCCCATAGTCGCCCAGGTACGCGTTCTCTTTTCTCGTGCGATGTCGTCTTGTTCTAAGTTTCCTCGCAGCGTATGACCCTAGTTCTGCCTACCCAGGAGCTCGAGGCCCGGTCCCTCGGGAAGTTGTTGTTCCTCCGTCAGGAGAGGGACGTTTGGGAGCAGCTCGGGTAGCAGAAGGACCTACTCGCCAACGCCAACAAGCTTCTGTCGATGTGGAGCGTGGAGACGGAGGACCTCCGCCTTCGCTGTGCAGATATGAAGGCCGAGGCGGCCACGGCTTGGGAGCAGGCCGCCCCTTTGGTGGCGCGGATCAAGGAGCTCGAGGAGGAGCTGACCCGGGTTGCAGGTGAATGGGACACCTTCAAGTCCCGGAATGAAGAGGCGACGGTCTCTACCATGGCCGTCGCCGGGCAGTTAGGGGCGGAGCAGGGCGCGCATCTGTTGACGAAGGGTGCCCTGGACGAGGCCCTCAAGGTGGCCAGGCCTCCCGGGTCGATGCCTTGACCTGGAAAGAGAAGTACGAGGGTGAGTTTTGTTCCCTTTATTTTACTTGTTTTTCTTGCGTTCGGCCCCTAACTCCCCAATGTGGTACAGAGCTGGAGAAAGAGACTTCTAGGGCAGCCGAGGCCTCTCGGGTCGAGGTCCAGCACTGGAAGGAGAGGACCGATGCCTCTCAGGTCAAAGTCCAGCGCTGGAAAGAGAAAACCAAGGGTGAGTCCCGTAGGGCTTTGGCCCTATCTGGCCTATTTTTCTTTTGCGCTTAACCACATCCTGCTTATTTTGGCGCAGTGTTGGAGAAGGAGGCTTCCCGGGTGGCTGAGGCCTCAGCCACAGTGCAGGCGGCGCTCGAGGCTGAGACCGAGGAGCACGACACGCTGCAGAGCGCAGCCCGTACCGTCTGCGAAGCCCTGGAGGTTGAGGGGGTCTAGTCGGGTAGCTCCCTTAGAAGCCGCCTGACTGCGTTGAGTGGCCAAGTGCGCGAGCGACTTCAGGGGGTGTTGCATACGGGCACCAAGCGCACCCTAGCCGTCGTCTCCTTGCACTACGCCGTCAACCTTGAGGCCGTCAGCGACGGTTATGTCTTGCCTGAGGATGACGAGGAGGCCGATGAGGAGGTCATGAAGCTGATGGAGGCGGCCGAGGGCCCTGGCATGGCGCTGGCTAGCCTGTTCGAAGAAGAGGTGGTTCCTCCCGCGCCAGCCACCGATGCACGAGACCCTGAGCTTTGACCTGGGCCAAAGGGGCCATGTAAACGGATTAGGTGATTTTCGTACCGTGACGTTTGTGGCCGTCGAGGCCTTTATAAAGTACTCGTGTGTGCTTTTTTAACCGTTTTTTCTTTATATTGTTTTTCTGAGCCACTGCCCTCTGCCCCGTTTCTAGACAAGTCTTTTGCAAAAAACTTCCTCGAAGCTTAACCTGCCCCTCCGGTGGTGGTGAGGGAGTTGTCGTAGCCTAGAGGCGTAGGCAGTCTCGCGGCTCGGCCGGCCTTTTAACCTCGAGGCGTGCTTTCGGTCCTTAGGTTTTTTACAATCGACCTGTCAGAGTACGCGAGAGAGTTTGGCGTAGAAATTTCTTCGAAAAAATGGTTAAAAAATAGTGCCTGGGACTTAGGGGGGTCCTCCCCCCTTCTAGCCCCCGAGGGAGGCTCGGTTCTGCAGAGGCAGAGCCGAGTCTTGTTCGAGCCCCGCGGTGGGCGCCTCTGCAGAGGCAGAGCCGAGTCTCCCTTATAACGTTATCGCAACGTCGATACCCCGTCGAGGGGGGGGGGTTCTCGAAAAATTAGAACAACTAAAGAATGCTTCTTTAATATATTTTGAGAAACAATGTATACAATGCTTGGAAGTTTAAGGGTAGAAACGACGTAGCTGTTCTATGTTCCAAGCGTTGGTGAAAATTTCGCCCTTCTCGTTGGCCAGCTTGTAGGTCCCGGGCTTTAGCACTTGGGCGACGATGTACGGCCCTTCCCATGGTGGGGTCAACTTGTGGTGGCCCTTGTTGCTCTACCTCAGTCTCAGCACCAGGTCGCCCACCTTCAGGTCTCAGCTTCGAATGCGTTGGGCTTGATAGCATCGTAGGGCTTGCTGGTACTTGGCCGAATGTAGCAGCGCAACATCTCGGGCTTCCTCCAGTTGGTCGAGGGCGTCCTCACAGGTAGTGCGGCTGCTTTGCTCGTTGTAGGCCTGTAGCCTTGGGGAACCGTACTCCAAGTCGGTGGGGAGGATGGCCTCGGCTCCATAGACCAGGAAGAACGGCGTGAACCCCGTGGCTCGGCTCGTTCCTCAGGCTCCAGATGACCGATGGGAGTTCGGCCAGCCATTTCTTGCCGAATTTCTTCAACCGGTTGTATATCCTTGGCTTGAGGCCCTATAGAATCATGCTGTTGGCATGTTCTGCTTGGCCATTCGTCCTAGGGTGTCCTACGGCCGACCAGACCACACGGATGTGGTGGTCATCGCAGAACGTCAGGAATTTGTGACCGGTGAATTGTGTCCCATTATCGGTGATGATGGTGTTTAGAACCCCGAACCTATGGATGATATCAGGGAAGAACAATACCGCTTGCTCGGATTTGATTTGAGTGATCGGACAAGCCTCGATCCACTTGGAGAAGTTGTCAATAGCTACCAACAAGTGGGTGTAGCCCGCGGGGGCTTTCTGCAGGGGCCCAACCATGTCCAGTCCCCACACGGCGAACGGCCACGTGATGGGGATGGTTTGGAGGGCTTGGGCCAGGAGGTGCGTCTGCCACGCATACTACTGACATCCCTCGCAGGAGCATACCAGCTTGGTTGCATCGGCAACCGCCATTGGCCAGTAGAACCCTTGGCGGAAGGCATTTCCGACGAGCGTCCGAGGCGCAGCATGGTGCCCACAGGCTCCCACGTGCAAGTCCCAAAGTAGGGCTTGGCCTTCCTCGGTGGTGATGCATCGTTGGAGGATGCCAGATGAGCTTCATCTGTACAACTCGTTGTTGCTGAGGACGTAAGTTTTGGCTCATCGCGCAAGCCATTGGGCCTCGGTCCTGTCCATAGGAAGCACTCCTCAAACGAGGCGATCAAGGAGCGGGACCCGCCAGTCCGCCCCCTGGTCAGCCTCGGGAGGCCCTGCATCGATTTCCATGGCCTCAGGCTCGGCCGCCGGGGTCTCGGTAATAGAGGGGGCCTCGGGCCCTGTGGTGGGCTCGACCGGTGGGCCCTCTTCTGCCGCTGAGGCGTAGTTCACCGAGGGCTTATGCGGGTCTCTGGCGAATATGTTCGGCGGGACCAGGACCCGTGCTGATGCCATCTTCGCCAGTTCATCCGTGGCCTCGTTGAACTTCCGCGCAATGTGGTTGAGTTCGAGACCGTCGAACTTATCTTCTAGGCGACGTACCAATTTGTAGTATGCCTCCATTTTGGGGTCGTGACAATTCGACTCCTTCATGACTTGGTCGATGATGAGCTATGAATCGCCCCGCAACGTCGAGACGCCGCACTCCAAGCTCGACGGCGATCTGCAAGCCATTGACGAGAGCTTCGTACTCGGCTGCGTTGTTGGAGGCGGCGAAGTGGAGCCGAATCATGTAGCGCATATGCACTCCAAGGGGAGAGATGAAGAGCAGGCCCGCGCCTGCTCCGGTCTTCATCAGAGACCCATCAAAGTACATGGTCCAGCATTCCGCTTGGATTTGAGCAGGTGGCAGCTGGCAGCTGGGTGTCGGTCCACTCAGCCACAAAATCGACCAAGACCTGGGATTTAATTGCTTTCCGAGGTGCAAAAGACAGGGCCTCCCCCATGAGTTCAACGGCCCACTTGGCTATTCTACCCGAGGCCTCCTGGTTCTAGATTATCTCCCCTAGAGGGAAAGACGACACCACAGTCACTGGGTGGGGTTCGAAGTAGTGACGCAGCTTGCGTCGAGCCAAGACTATGGTGTAGATCAGCTTCTGGATGTGGGGGTAGTGTGTCTTAGTCTCGGAGAGTACCTCGCTGATAAAGTAAACATGTCGTTGGACGGGTACAGCATGCCCTTCTTCCTGCCTCTTGACTACTACGGCCGCGCTGACCACTTGGGTCGTTGCGGCGACGTAGAGTAAGAGGGCCTCGCCCTTGGTTGGCGGTACCAGGACTGGAGGGTTGGTGAGCAGTGCTTTGAGCTTGGTGAGGGCTTCTTCGGCCTCGGGGGTCCAAGAAAAGCGTTCGGATTTTCTCAAGAGGCGGTACAGAGGTAAACCTTTTTCACCAAGGCACGAGATGAAGCGGCTTAGGGCCGCAAGGCATCCCATGACTCTCTGTACTCCCTTGAGGTCTCGGATTGGCCCCATGTTGGTCACGGCCGAGACCTTCTCCGGGTTGGCCTCGATGCCGCGTTCTAAGACTATGAACCCCAAGAGCATGCCTCGGGGGACCCCGAAGACACACTTCTCGGGATTAAGCTTGATGCCCTTCTCCCTGAGGCATTTGAAAGCGATTTCTAGGTCACCGACGAGATCACTGGCCTTTCGGGACTTGACCACGATGTCGTCCACGTAGGCCTTGACAGTTTGCCTGATGTGCTCGCCGAAAACCTAGGTCATGCACCGCTGGAATGTGGCCCCTGTGTTTTTGAGACCGAATGGCATGGTCACATAGCAGTACATGCCGAACAGGGTGATGAAAGAAGTCATGAGCTGGTCGGACTCTTTCATCTTTATTTGATGGTAATCGGAATACGCATCGAGGAAAGATAGGGTCTCGCATCCTGCAGTGGAGTCAACGATTTGGTCTATTCGAGGTAATGGGAAGGGAACCTTTGGACATGCTTTATTTAAACCAGTGTAGTCCACACACATCCTCCACTTTCCATTTTCTTAACTAATACAGGATTAGCTAACCACTCTAGATGGGATACTTCCTTGATGAATCCGGTCGCCAAAAGCTTCTGCACCTCCTCGCCGATGGCCCTGCGCTTCTCCTAGTTGAATCGACGCAGGCGCTGCTTCACCGGTCTAGAGCCGTCCCTGATGTCCAAGGCGTGCTCGGTGACCTCCCTCGGTATGCCCGGCATGTCCAAGGGACTCCATGCGAACATATCGGCATTCGCGCAGAGAAAGTCGACGAGCATAGCTTCCTATTTGTTGTCAAGGGTGGCGCTGACCCTCAACGTTTGGCCGTTGGAGCAATTGGGGTCGACTAGGACGAGCTTGATAGTCTCCGCGGGCTCGAAAGTCCCGGCACGGTGCTTGGAGTCGGGCACTTCACTACCGAGCTAGTCGAGGTTCACGATGAGGGCCTCGGCCTCCATGATAGCCTCGGCGTACTCGATGCATTCGACGTCGCAGTCGTATGCATGCTCGTGCGTGGACTCGATGGCGATGACGCCGTTAGGGCCCGGCATCTTGAGCTTGAGGTAGGTGTAGTTTGGGACCGCCATGAACTTGGCGTAGCACGGGCGCCCCAGGATAGCGTGGTAGGTCCCCTTGAATCCAACCACCTCGAAGGTGAGGATCTCCTTGCGGTAGTTGGAGGGAGTGCCAAAGCATACCGGTAAGTCGATGCGCCCGAGGGGTCACGTGCGCTTCCCCAGCACGACGCCATGGAAGGGTGTGGCACTGCCTCGGAGCCGTGACTGATCGAGCTCTAGGATCTCCATGGTGTTGGCATAGAGGATGTTGAGGTTGCTGCCTCTGTCCATCAGTACCTTGGTGAGCCGGGTGTTGCCGATGATCGGATCGACGATGAGCGGGTACTGCCCGGGGTTTGGGACATAGTTGGGGTGGTCCTCCCGATCAAAGGTGATCGCCTCTCGAGACCAGTTAAGGTACTGGGGAGTAGCTACCTCAACCGAGAAGACCTCTCGGCGTTCCCTCTTTCGTTGACACGCCGTGAGGCACGCTGAAGGCCCACCGAAGATCATGAAGGCATTGTGCACCTCGGGGAACCCGTCGTCCTTGTCGTTGTCTCCGTCGCCGGCGCCCTTCTTCCTGGCGTCGTCGTTGGGGAGCCCGAGCTTGGTGTAGTAACGTCGGAGCATGGTGCATTCTTCATGGGTGTGCTTTACCGGGCCCTGGTGGTAAGGGCAGGGCTTCTTGAGCATGTCGTTGAATATTCCAGGGCCCCTGACGGGGCCTCGGGGGTTCTTGCGATCAGTGGATGCGACGAAATCGGCCTCAAGGGCCTCTGGCTTCCCTGGGCGCCCCTTTTTCTTTTTCTTCGAGAAACGGGAGGCCGAGGCCCCGGGGGTCTCATCCCTCTGCTTCTCCTTTGCGTCGCTGTCGGGGAAGATGGCCCCGACAGCCTCTTCGCCCCGGGGCGAAGTTGGTGGCGATGTCGAGGAGCGCGGCCGCTGAGGTTGGTACGTTCCGGCCTAACTCTCGGACCAGGTCTCGGCAGGAGGTGCCGAAGAGAAAAGCCTGGACAACTTCCGAGTCGTCGACGCTGGGCAACTCGGTGCACTGCTTGGAGAATCGCCGGATGAAGTCTCGGAGAGACTCATTCGGCTTCTGGCGACAACTCTTGAGGTCCCAGGAGTTCTCGGGGCGCATGTATGTGCCCTGGAAATTCCTGACGAAGATCTTTACCAAGTCGCGCCAGTTGTGGATCTGCAAGGGAGGGAGGTGTTCGAGCCAGGCTCGCGCTGAGTCCGATAGGAACAAGTGGAGGTTGCGGATGATGAGCAGGTCATCGTTCGCGCTGCCTAGCTGACAAGCCAAGCGGTAATTGGCCAGCCACAACTCAGGGTTGGTCTCGCCGCTGTACTTTGCGAGGTTGGCCGGTTGTTAAAACCGAGCGGGGAATGGGGCGCCGTGGATGGCCTTGCTGAAGACTCGAGGGCCAGGCGACCCAGGAGAAGGACTGCGGTCCTCGCCACTGTCATAGCGGCTGCCTCGGTGCGGGTGGTAGCCTCAGGTAGCCCCATCGTCGTCGTGGCGTCGTCGCCTGCTGACCACATCATGGTCGTCTTGCGCCTCATGTCGGTCGCTGAGGCGGTCGCGCACTGAGGGGGCCTTGAGGCGATCGTGCACCGAGGGCCGTTTCGTGGTGTCCCCACGCCGTTGAGACACGGAGCTTTTGGCCTGCTGTACCGCGGCGATCTCGAGAAGGTCTCGGAGCTCACCGTGAACCCATCGCCCCTCCATGGTAGAGGGCTCGGGCATCGCTCGGACTAGCATCGCCGCTGCCGTGACGTTCTGGCTTGCGCGATTGAAGATTGGAGGTTGCTCACTTCCTTCGTCGTTGTTGATGCGGCGGTGGACGTCGTGGGCCCTCCACCGGCACTTCCGCCATCACCATGACCTCGCTGCTCCTGCTCGAGAGTGTCTCAGAGCTGCTGCAGCAGGAGTCGGTCTTGGTCGACTTTTGCCTGGAGCTCACGGAGCTGCTCCAGGTCTAGGCATCAGAGTTCCTCGGGGGCGGCGTTCACGTTCTGTGCTGCCCGAAGCTTGATGAGTGGAGGTGTGGCGTCGCCCGCCCCTTAGCGGAGTGGGGAGCGGTTACCTGCCCCTTCACTCTAATTGCTTGCCCCTGGCATTCCGAGCCCGATGTGGAAACACTCTCGAGTGGGATCGTAAGTGCCTTCGTCATCGGAGGTGGAGTAGCCGAAGCCATAGTCGTTTGCGGCCAAGAAGAGGCGCATAGCTTGAGGGTTGCAAAGTCCAGAGAAGTCTGCTCTGGCCCACGCCTCGTCCTCCTCCGAGGAGTTGGTGTGGGTGTGAGCCGAGGTTGCGGTCGAGAAGTCAAGGGCGAAATGTTGGTGGCATCCTGAGGGCTCCGCGTGAGCGGAAGCATAGGCAGAAGCGTAGGCGGTGGCGGCATTTCTCAACCCGAAGGGGTACGGAGACGGTGCCATCGTCGGACCTTGCTCCGCCGGAGTTGGCTCCTCAGGCGGTGGTGGTGCGGAACTTGATGATGGGGCGTCGCTGCACGTCACCGGTGTCTTTCCCCTGCCCAAGCTTAGGCCAGACAGGTCCCCAACCAGGGACCTTGTACCAACAGCCGGGCATAGGATACCGGCGAAGCACGGCGCATCGCCCTGAGGTCGTGCGACGTCGGGGTGGTTCCGCCCATGTCGTGCATGGCGAGCACGACGAGAGCGGCGGCCCGGGCGCCGCCTGTGCCTGGGCTGCTGGTGCGCGATGCCGTCGTCGGCTAAAGGGGCTCTGGGTGGGATGAGTACTAGGTCGTACTCACATCCTAGAGACATGAACTCTAGGCTCACGAACCAGATCACCATGCCGAGACATAGTGGGCGTATGGGATCTGCCATCCGGAACTTGTTGGGATGGTTAAGCTAACATGCAGTATACCCCTACCTAGCGCGCCAACTATCGGTGTTTCGGACCAGGGGGTCCTCAACCAACCAGTGAATTTGAACTGCGTTCCCCTAATCCTGGATGGTGATGCAAAGAGACACAAGGTGTATACTGGTTCTGGCAATCGGTGCCCTACATCCAGTCTGAGAGATCGGTCTTGTATTCCTTGCACCGAAGTGCTTGTAGTAGGGGGTTACAAGCTGGGCGAGAGAGGGAGCTGGTCCCAGGTCTTGGCGTGAAGTGGTGCGGGCTGCTTGAGACGTTGCTCTCAGACAGTGGGGGAGCGTGAGTCTATGCGAGTGTTCGTCTGACTTTCTCCTGTTGTGGGCCTGTGTGTGCGTGTGAGCGCGTATGCGTGTGTGTCCGCGCCTCTCTAGAAACGGCCCCGACCTCTCCTTTTATAGTTGAAGGGAGGACCGGGGTGATACATGCGTTTGCTATGCAGTGGTCTTGCAAGCGGAGGCGGCATGCCTGAGCCCTGTAGCTTGCTACTGTGGTGGCATGGTCAACGGAGTGGTCTTGTCCTTGATTCACTGGAGCAACACGCCGGTCACTCTCGATCTTGTGTGACGTGGGAGCTCCAGTGATAGCCTGGGGCAGGGCATGGCCGACGACGTGCTGGTCGCTGTGCGTTGACGGTGTAAAGAGCCGAGGCTCAGTTGGTGCCGAGACCGAGCCATCGCGGGGGGCTCGGCGAGCGTGAATCCGAGGCTGCCGAGCCCCTGAAGTCGATTGCCGAGGCTTGGAGGGAGCAGTTGGTCCTATACACTGATTTCGAGGCTATAGTGACTCGGACTGGACTCCCCATGCCGCGCTATTCCTGGAGCAGGTATTAGGTAGCACAGCGTAGTACGGCCGCCAGTCATGGGTATAGTGCTAAGCACAGTGGCAGGTAATCCCTGCTCAGTCCTGTCTCCCGTCCCATCGGTCACTCTGCGGTACTGCGCCGTCATGCGGCTGACGTTGCGGGAGTGGTTGGGCGCATTAACTGGACGCGACGCTTTGTCAAGGAAGTCGGTCGAGGCGGAGGCGACGAGGTCGTTGCCGAGCCAGCCTCGGGCGAATCGGAGAATCGGTAACCCGTCCGAGGCCTTGCGGGGCGGGGCCTCGGGTGAGAGGGCCTCAGCGAGAGGGCCTCGGCGAGTCGGAGAATCGTTGTGGCACGGGCCTCGGGCGAGTCGGAGAATTGGCCGAGACCCTGTGATCGTCCTTTGGCATTGATATAAGCGAGGCCTAAGGACTCTTTTTGGTTCTTGCTTAGGGTATCCCCTTTTATGGTATCCGATAGTGTGAGACCCACAGAAAAATTGTATCTGATGGTGAACCCACAAAAAATTTGATTTTTCTGTCATTCTATTTCTGTGTGTTATTTTCTAACGGTACACCGTTAGAAAAATATTTTTCCGTGGGTATTCGAATTTTTCCGTAGGTTTTTGCACACACAGAAACATTCGAGTTTCCAGTAATGCGATGTCTTCTTCCATTTCCAAAACCATGGTTCCAATGTGGGCAACTGTGACAGTAGGTTAGCCAGCAAGACAAACATCACCATTTAGACTGGAACTAATCAACAGTGCACCTGCAACAGCACTGGCTATGGTGTTCACTTAAAAAAACAGCACTGCCTATGGTGGAAACCCCTCTTAATGTACCACACTTAGGGCCTCCACAAACGACAGAACCAAGAGGCAAATGTCACAAAACAAACTATCAGAAATGGCCGATTTAAGACCAACCACAGTTGGCACTAAAATAAGACAATATAACCACTACTACAGATCTGACATTCACTGCCGACTTCATCACTGTCGGTTTTTAAGAAACCAGTAGTGATAGTGCCTCCCGGCACATCACTGCCGGTGTTTTGACATATCCGACAGTGATAGGATCAACCGACACTAATATTGGATCATCACTGTCGGTTTGTCGCTAAAACCGACACTGATACTATCACTGTCAGTTTTAGCCAAGAGCCGACATTGATATTGGGTCATCAATGATACAGTATAAGAAAACTTTCATGACTTTCTCATATGATGTCTGATGAAGACGAACTTTATATCAATGTTGTAGTACTCGACGAGATCTACAACATTGTAGTTCAAACATTTTTGTTTTAAGATCGTTTGGATGTCCAAATATACACCACAAGAATTTGTAGAGTTAATACCAAAGGAGTCCATATTCTCCATAGTCATAAGTGAGTGTGCAGTTGTAGTTAAGAACCTCGGATGGAGAAGTGACCAAAACAAAAGTTGTAGATATTGAAAAGTTATGCAAGTTTGTAGTTTAGAAGTTTCTTATTTGAAGTCGGTATGATGTCACTATATTTGATTCGCAAGATTTCGTAGAAGTTAATACCAACTAAAGGCATATGTTCTATAGTCATAACAAAACAAAAGTTATACATCTCGAAAAGTTATGTAACTTTGTAGTTTACAACTTTTTTATTTGAAACCATTTATCTTGCATAAATTACGTTTGATTTCTCAAATTTAAAATTTGAATTTTTCAAACGACCTCGGATGGAGAAACACCCAAAACAAAAGTTGTAGATCTCGAAAAGCTATGCAACTTTGCAGTTGACAACTTTTAAATTTGAAATCATTTATCCAACAAAAATTACTATAGAATTTTGTCACATTTGAAATTCAGATTCTTCAAATGACCTCGGATGAATAAATGACCAGAACCAAAGTTGTAGATCTTGAAAAGTTATAAAACTTTGTACTTGACAAATTTTTCATTTGAAATCATTTAGGGTCTCAAATACTCATTTCGAAATCAGATGAACATAAGATGGTTAAGACGAATATCTCATTTGGACACAAGCATATCACAGGTGGAGTGGTTAGGGGCCAAAGACGCGAAGCAAGAGGTCAGGGGTTTGAGCGCTGGTGGCCGTGAAGCACGCATTTTTCGCGTGACTTGACACTTGCGACGCGCGATTGAGTGGATGTCCGGTGGGGTTATCTCCCCCGGTATAAAAAAAATTCCCCTATTTTTCAGCCCATTTTTATGATTTCCTGAAAACCACATCATTGTCGTTTTTTCACTTCACAATGTTTTTCAATCTTCGACAGGCAATGGACGATCAAAGGAAGAAGATGACTGTTTGGATCTTCAATGCACTCTTATTTCTTAGAAGTCATTTCATGTTTGCCCTTTGGTAAATCTATTGTTTTCCTTGAAATCTTGAGTGTCTTTTTCAAAAAAAGAAAAGAAAAGAGAGAGAGAGAGAGAGAGAGAGAGAGAAAAGTGACACAAGTAGACAGCCATCGCCTCCATGCTCTTCTCTATGTATTGTTTCCATGAATTCCTTTTAAACCAATTTCCTGTGCTGCGGTTACGTTCAAGCTAACACTTTTTGTTAAAATAAACCACTTGCAGCTCGGAGTACCATTGTCTCAACGGTGATCCCTGGACCAAGCCCTAGCCTGACCCCAATGCCTCCTGCCAGTTCCAGCTCGTGATGCTGGCGCCGGAGCTCATCCAGCACGAAGATCACAGAGGCGCCCGCCAAGTTGCCGTACTCGCTCAACACGTGCCTGCTCGCCGCCAGCGCCAGCGCCGCTTCAACGCTGTCAAGGATAGCTGGCCCACCGGGGTGCACCGCCCAGAAGAGGTCATTCCAGTTCGAGCTACCACCTGATCCGAGCGCGCCGATGACGGCGTCGACAAGGCACTGTTCTACATGCTGCCGCAGCAGTGCCGGCATCTTAGGGGATGGGCAGAACACGAGGCCGTCTTCGGCGAGTTTCCCCGCTGCGGCGTCCTCGCTGTTGGGCACCACAGTCTGGGAAGCGGACACCATCTCGAAGAGCGGGTGCTCAACGCCTGACATCTGGTGGCAATTGGCATGCCCACCGGTGCCGCTGCTGACAGAGCCAACGATGACGGCGGCCGTCGCCGAACAAGGCTTGCATGGTGAGGGTCTCGGGATGGTCCTCATGCGGCGCGCGGAACAGCGCCGGTCCTGAGTTTTCACAGACCTGGAGCGAAACTGGCAAGCAGGGCCTCTCAACATAAACATAGTACTAGTAGTAATAATACTTAGTAGATTTGTAAGCTTGTTAGAGTTTGGCTTAAGACGAACTAAAAACAACTTACAACGGAGCAAAAACCTACAACTTAATGTCTTAATGACGAGGAAACGCTCAATGAATCACATAAACATCCTCATACGATTAGGCTTGCTGTGGCCTTTGGCTGTGCCAATCGTTGATCTTGCAATAAACACTAGAAATGACTCGTGGATCGCAAATCTCAGTTCTAAAGATTGAAAGATTCACTCCTACAGGATGGCCTTGTTGTCCCGGGCGGTAACGGCCTTTAGTCCCGATTACCGCGCCGGGACAACGATCCCGGGACTAAAGGTGGAACCTTCAGTCCCGGGTCATCGAGCCGGGACTAAAGAGTGACCTTTAGTCCCGGTTGGTGTTACCAACCGGGACTAAAGGCCCTTCAGCCGAGTAAACGTGGCCGCACCCTTTAGTCCTGATTGGTAACCCCAACCGAGACTAAAGGTTCCTTTTCTTTTTCTTTTTTTGTTTAATTTGTTTTTAGTTCAGTTACACATATTTGTTTAATATATAATATGTTTTTATGTACGTATTCTACGTTGCTAATATAAATACACGCACGCATATAATTACATCTAATTCTCATCTCGAGCATTATTATATTCGAATAAAGTGTGAAACTATATATATTATAGATATATATATATATATATACAACACTTTCATAATCTTGTTCTCGAAAATAACGATACCAATAAATATTTAATTTACATCATTTATTCCTTAGGATCAAAGTAGAACTCGCCGTTGGGATTTAGCACTTTTTCTAGAAGAAATCCTACTATTAACTCTTGAACTGCTTTCAGATGGTCTTTTTGCATGACCCTTTGTTTCAACCATTCAGTCTTGCATTTGAAATAAAAGGAAAAGTATTAATACATATATATATATATTCATTTAAAAATAAATAAAAAATTGATATATACGTACTCTGAGGACATCTTCAGGAGTTCTTCTTATGTGCGCAGTGATAAATTCACAAACGTAGTATCCACACAAGTTATTACCTGGTTGTTGCCGCAAACACCACTGTACGAGAAGAAGATTATTCTCATCATCTCACATGTAAATTGCAATCCTTGCGGTGTTGCCGAATAAACTCTTTCCAAACCCTGTGCGACCAATAATGTACGATCGTTAATAAATTATGGCAAAGTCTATTCAATAATAGTTGTGCGTGAGAGATCGAAATTACCCTTGGATAATGTCTATCATATCTTGGTATAGTGCCTGCTCTTTTCTCAACGAGTCCAGGATTACTAACCGACTTGAGTTTAACTCAATGACAATGAGTATCCAGCAAAACCTGCATTGGTTTATACACATACGTACATGTATATAAGTTGTATTGATATTACATAAAATGTGTAGACTACATTATTATTAACACTTACTCAAAGTTGTACGGGAAAAGTATTGTTGTCTTGTCATGCTGCTTCACGAAAAACCTTATAATATTCTTCTGTGCTTCAGATACCCACTGTTCCTTGACAATAATATCGGTTTTGAATACGATATAAGGATCAATGAAGCCAACACTGGTGTCTTGTATTCTTTGGAGCTCTGACATCTGGAATCTGTATATAAATATAAGTTACGTGTGAGGATAATTATATACACGTACGCATGGAAGTGAGTTTATTAAATAAAAGTAAGAATCACTTACAAACAAAAACAGCTAATGATTGATTTGTCCAGAGCGTCCATGTGGTATAGTTGATGCAATTCTTTGAAACTAATATGTAAGATGTCATCGCCACGGAAGTAATGATGGTCTCTAAATCTGACAAAGATCCACACCTCGTCCCTGCCACACGCCTGCATTTACCACTTGTTGAGCAAGTACATTTGCGTACCCAATTCATTCAGAGCCGCAGGGTTGTACAGACTTTTGCCAAATTTATAAGTTTTTCAGGTATCAACTTCTAGGTTCTGGATTGGAGCTTTGCCCATCAATTGATCCAAGGTTAAACCAGTATCTTCAAAAAAAGCATTAAGGTCTTGAACCGACACTTCTCCAGAGTTGTCTGATCGATAGACTTCTATGTTGGAACCATATTCATTAGCAACAACAAGATTTTGCATTGGTTACTTCTGTTGTCCGAGCTGTGGGACATCCTTCCCTGATGCTCTTTTCCTTTTCTTATCTGCATCATGTGACTTCACGAGGGAGCGGTCATAGTCTGATAGTGGCGGAGGCTTACGAAGTTCAAGCATCTTTTTCTTGTGAGCTTCGACCTTTTGCCTCAGCAGATCTCGTGGTATGTAAAAGTACGGCTTCTCCTTAAGCTTCGCTTGTCTCTGCTTTTCGATATCTATAAAAAATCTTTCACTTTTTTGTCTTCTTCAGCTGCTATTTGCTCATCAGTTTTTTCAGGAAGTATTTCTTGAGAAATAACTCTTTTTTTCGGGGTCTTCTTTGCCGCCGGGACCTTAGACGTCTCCTCCTAGTGTCTTCTCCCCATCACCGCCTTTAATGTCAAGAGGAACATTGTTGTAACCTTTGAGCACTCTATCGACCGAGACGCTAGCATATCCAGGTTGAATAACTGACCCATGGATTCTTGGTGTCTTCGTTCAGTTTATTGGAGATACAACCCCGACAGCCACCATGATTGATGCATTATTACCATCTAGAATGTGCAGCTCACATGTTGTTAGAGGCTCGGTAATGTCATCAACAGGGACGCACAACCCAGCGTCATCTTGAATAACTGGCAGCTCCGTGGAAGCACAACTACTTTTCATCTGACCAACGGGGCTAATGGTGACTCTCGGCGTTGATTGCGATTGCATTTAACTCATTGCTAGCTGCACTTGTCTCTTGATCTCCTCCTGCATTCTTGCCTCAAGATATTTTTCTCATTCACGTGATTCAAGCAATGCTTGTCGTGACTCATTAACAAATTGCTCCAATACACGGATTCGGTCTGCCTCCTCATCCTTCTTTCTCTGGTGGCTTTGTTAGGTATCCTTGTCTGCTGGGAATGCTTGTAGCCACGGAACCGCCCCATAGCCTCTTGTTCGACCACCGTGTTCGGGATTCTCTAGGGCATATGTCAATTCATCCTTCTCTCTGTTGGGCTTGAAAACACCAGTATCAACTTCTTCCCTAGCACGAGCTAGTCTCTGTGTTGCTCTCTCAATTTTTTGGCCAAAAATTAGCTTGCCAGTGTCTAGGTCTAGGCTTCCCCCATGAGCGTAAAAACAATTCTTCGCGCGTTGAGGCCAGTTCTTCTCTATTGTTTCAGGTATGATTCCCTTGGCAGTAATCTCTGCTTCTAGGTTCTACCACTTGGGAATAGCACTCCTATAACCACCTGATCCCATGCGATGATGGTATTGCTTCTGTTCGGGCATTCTGTTGATTCCTCATCACACGTTCCACACTCCCTTGAGATGTCTTATATTCTACGAAGTCATCCCAATGGGATTCCAACTTGACAAACGCCTTAGCATTGAAATCCGACGTATCATTCTTCAAGATAAACTTTTTATACAATGTCTTCTTCCAACTCTGGAACAATGTTGCCATCTTCTTCATTGTCCAATCCCTCACTAGCTCCTTCAAAGCATCATCTGCTTGTAATGTGAAATGCTGAGTGATATCTCTCTAAACTAGGTTCTTGTCACGATCAGATACAAAACTAACATTAGGAGCGAATATCTTCTGCTTCCATTCACGAGCACTAGCTGGGATCCTATCCCTTACAATGAACCCACATTGATTTACATATGTCTGAGCATGTGGTCCCAATGGTTTGCCGGTGTCGGTGTCGAATTTTGATATTATGAAACGGCCCTCTAATGACTTTTTTGGCCCTCGGACTTTCCTACTCTTGCCGGTGGTTGATGTAGATCCAGAGACCGGCTACATGAGTAGAAACACAACGATTAACAACAAATATACGTACGCATGCATCTATAAGAGATGATAGATAATCGAATATACCTCGTCAATATTTTCTTGCACGACAATTTGTTGATCTTCAACCACCAGGATATTCAGGATATCCTCATAATCAGCAAAGTACTGACTCGTGTCATCTACATCCGCATTGGTGCCGGCGTTGATAATATCCGCCATTATGTCATCATTCAAGTTATCATCCGGAGCAGCCATTTGTATCTTCAAGATAACACATAGATAGAATTACTATGGCACATAACATAAGTACATGTGATAACACATATAGAATTACTAAATCCAATTAAATATAATAACACATAATATTTCATAAGGATAAACAATAATAAGGTATAGGCTTTGGAATCGAATCAAAAACACTTTCGATCCAAAAACATGGAAATAAGTACATGTATATATACGCATAGAATGATACAATTTTCTCTCTCTCAACACATAGAAATAAGTGCATATGTATATATCTCTAGATATGCATGTGATAACACAAAGAATATCTCTCTAGATATAATTTTCTCTCTCTCAACACATGGAAATAAGTACATGTATATATACACATAGAAATAATTAAGTACATATGTATACATATAGAATCTCTCTCTAGATATGCATGTGATATAGATAGAATTACTAATAAAATATCCACGTGATATATAGATAGAATTACTAAAATAAAATATGCATGTGATATAGAGATAGAATTACTAATAAAATATGCATGTGTCAATTACTAAAACAAAATTAAATCTAACATATATATAGAGAGAGATAGAATATAATTACTAAATCCAATTAAATATAATAACACACATATATCTAGATAGAATTAATTACTAAATCTAATTAAATCTAACATATATACATAGATAGAATTACTAAATCAAAATTAAATCTAACACATATATAGAGAGAGATAGAATAATAATTACTAAATCCAATTAAATATAATAAACATATATACATAGATAGAATTACTAAATCAAAATTAAATCTAATTAACATATATATATAGAGATAGAATATATAATTACTAAATCCAATTAAATAAATCTAACATGAAATTAGATAAACTAGTAATAGATAATACATTTTAATCTAACATATATCAAAAACTATAATAAAAAACTATCTAAAAACTATCTAAATAAAGTACTAATTAAATTTTAATACATTTAAATCTAACATATATCAAAAACTATCTAAAAAACTAACAATAAACTACTAATTAAATTTTAATACATTTTAATCTAACATATATATCAAAAGCTATCTAAAAACTATCTAAATAAACTAGTAATTAAATTTAACATACATTTTAATCTAACATATATATCAAAAACAATCTAAAAACTAGAAACTTTGTAAAAAAAATATTGCCGAGACCAGCTAGCTAGCAGGCTAGCTGGGGCGGATGGCGGGCCGGGCAGGGCGTGCTGGCTGGCCACGGGGCCGAGCTGAGCACCTCGTGCGAGGACGACGTATGGCGGAGACGGCGAGATCGATGCGAGCAGATTGGCGTGGCCAGGCGAGGGACGACGACGGCGCGGCGCGGCAGACGAGCTCGACGATCGCCGGGCGGGGCTCGATGACGAGGCCGGGCGGGAAGCGGTTGGCGACGGAGGGTGGGCTTGGATGCGGCGGCGGAGACGGGATGCGGCGGAGAGACGGCGCGTGATGCAGGCCGGGCGAATGGCGCGGCCGGGCGGGGGTAGACGACGACGGCGGTGCGGCAGAGACGAGCTCGACGGCCGGGCGGGGCTGGGCGACGGAGGCGAGATTGAAGATGGCGGTGGCGGCGGCGATGATCGACGTGTAGATCGAAAAGTAGAAGATAAACAGAACAGGAACCGTTCGATATATATAGGCCAGGACTAAACGCCATTTAGTCCTGGCTGGTAAGCCGAACCAGGACTAAAGGTCCAACCCTTTACTCCCGGCTCGGCTTACCAGCCGCGACTAAAGGCTTTAGTCCCGGTTGGTGTTACCAGCCGGGACTAAAGGTATTTTTGGGCGGGCACCGAAATTGCCGCCCACCCTTTAGTCCCGGTTCCTGGCCTGGGCCGGGACTGAAGGCCTAAAAATTTTGGCAGCCCGCCAGAGTAATTGGAAAGGTGTAACATCCTAAAATTTGCACTCTTTTAAAATAGCTAACTTGATTTATTTATGCAAATATGTGTGCATTAAAATATAGGAAAATAATAAATTTTGTGGAATTAAAATTAAATATAAGGTTAGAAACTTCTTGATGCATACGTGCTGCTGCATATCTAATTTTGTGATGATTGATCTTGATTCAAAGTTCAAATGAATTCAAAACCTATTTGAAAATGCTTTTGGAAAATTGTAGAAAAAAAGAATCATTTTCCTCTTCCTCTCCTTCTCTATTTTCGGCCCGCAGGCCTTCTCTCCTCACCGCGCCAGCCCAGCTCGGTCTCCCCTTTTGCGCTCCGCGTGGCCCAGCACCTGCGCTGGCCCAGCCGAGCGGCCTTCCGCGGGCAACCGTCGTCGCGCCTCCCTTCCCCAGCCGCTGACGGCTCGGGCCCACGTGTCAGCGCCGCCCCGACCTCCCGCCTCGTGCGCGCCTGGCGCAACCGCCGCCCGCGCCCACGTCGTGCGTCGTGGGAGCGCCCCTCCCCGCGCCTGGCCTCTTTAAATCGGAGCCTGCACCCGAGCCGCCCCCCTGCTGCCTCTCCCCACTCCGTTTTCGCCATCGCCCACGCCACGGAGGTCGCAACCACTGCACGGAGGAGCTCCGCCGACCGTCGTCCGCCCGTCTACGCGAACAACCGTCCCCAAGCCACCGTCGACATCTTTTTTTCCCGCTGTGAGAACCCCCTTGATCCACTCTATCTTCCCGTGCAATTATTTTCACATTTCTTGGCTTCTAGCGCCGTAGCCGCATGCGCCGTTCGCTCTTGGACGCCGGCCATGGCGACCGCCGCCTCGGCCTTCCCCTCCGGCCACTTCTTTGGCCTGGGCGAGACCCCCTGCTTCCCCCTCTAACCCCGGTGCTCTTAGTTCTTCGATTGGTGAACCCTAGCCCCCTAACCGAGCTCGCCGGTGAGCTCTCGCCGCCGTTCATGGCTGAGCCGCCGTGCTGCCACTGTTCCGGCCGGCCATCCTCCTTCTTTCTCCCCCGGATTCGTTTCTGGCCGTTCCTTTCTAATCCGACGGCTCTGATTGGCCGATACCTCTTCAGGGGTCAATTTGCTAAAGAGACCCTGTAATTTTCTAAGTCCTAACCCGCAGTCCAAAGCGCATTTCCGCGATTACGCATTCTCGTTTTAAAAACGTAAAGTTCACTGCTTTAGTCTAAAATACGTTTTCAGTATTTACAGAAATGCCATTTGAACTCTTTTGCTTATAAAATTGTCGTTTTAGCTCCGAATTGATCCGTTCAAATCGTGTTAGCTTCGTAATTTCATAATCTACATGTTAGAATCACTGTTAGTCAAGTTTAGAACTTTTTAATTTCATGGTTAGATTTAATTAAATATATTGCTATAGGAAATCCAGTTTAAATCATAACTTTCACATTTTAGCTCTGTTTTTCGTGAACTTCGCGTTGACGTGATCGTAGCGAGACGTAGATTATTTTCACAAACATTTTATCTTGTTTTCTATACTGTTGGTGTACTGTTCTAATGATAAGAATGTTTGCTTTGCATGAATGCTTTTGGGAATGTTGTATGTTGCCGTGTGGTCGCGTTCAGACGGTGAGGAGAACGTTGGAGACCAAGAATTCTTCGATGACCAGCAGGACCAGCAAGAGTTTGTGAACCAAGGCAAGTATAGCATGGGCCTACCTTGATGTCCTATTCACTTTAATCATTTACTCATGTGCATGTGTCTAATTTTGATAACCCTAAGGACATTCTAGACATTTGATGACTTGTTCCCTTGACTCCTATTGGGTAAATGCATATGGGTAGATTGCTAGTGCTCTAACTGAACATGATCTACATGATGATGTATGATTCTATGGAACTAAAAGTATAACATGATTTATAACAACTGTTCCATAGGGCGAAGGTGCAAATGACTATTGATCATATTGCTCCCGGCCCTCCATAAGGACTTATCTGTCGGCAAAAGCTGGGACTGACAGTGCAACCAGGAGAGTCATATGGCTCTGACTTTAGCTCAGTAATAGGACCTTTTCTAGCTAGTTAGAGGTTACCTTTTTGGCGCAAATGAGGCTTGCCACGTTGGATATAGGGTTGCCTCTGTTCCTATGAGTATAGCCGCGATGGATATGTGTCATAGGAAAGGGGGGTTCCTACATCTGCCTGCCAAGGAAACCTAGCGGCCCTAACTTGTTAGAGAAACCTATGAAATGGCTTCATAGTGTACCCTGCTCGCTCACCTTGACAGTGATATGGGAGTAATTAACCCGGGCATATGGGGATCACGACTCGCGGTGAATGTGCACCACCTCTGCAGAGGGTAACAAACTGTTATAACAGCCGTGCTCACGGTCACGAGTGGCCCGGAAAACTCACAGAATAATTGGTTACTCATTGTTGTTCATTTATGATGGTTTATGATGATATGATCCAATTGATGCTGATATCTGATTAAGTGGGTTTAAATGGGAGCTTAAGCATAACTTGATAATACTTGATAATAAAATCTTGACTTACTAAAAGTGATAACTGCAGTAAACCAGTGTCAACCTTTTTGAGCCTCATGAATCCCCATGTTATCTTGTTAAATACGGGAAGTACTTACGCTTGTTTATTTTCTTTATTTGATAAAAATCCCGGATGGGTAACAGATGACAACGTGTATGAGGAGTTTCCTGAGGATTATTAGGCTTGTGGTCAACCAATTGACCTTCCCTGTGATGGTGTTCCACGAGAGAGAGTTATCTTTCATTTTCCGCTGTGATGTATAAGACTAAGTTATGTTATTATCGTGATGTAAGATACACTGTGATGATACTCTTTTGTAATTTGTCAGCTTGTGTGTGTGATTGATCCCTGGGCACACACGAGTTTTGTGCATTCAATTTTATCCTTAAAATTGGGTGTGACAAAAGGCCTAGGATTTTGATTTTGTTCTCCTTGTTTAATACTAGGTTAATCAATTAATTCTATAGCAACTTCAATACTTTGCAATATTTATTTTAAAAAATACTATTGATTAACTAATTATTTATTGTAAATAGAAAAATTTTGTAACCTAAAGTTTTTAATTTCTTTTGTGAATATAGAATATAAATGTTACTAATACTAAGTATTTTGTTAATGCAAAAATATATTTGTAACTTAAAATTAATAAAACTAATATTATTCGATAGAAAAATTTATTATCACATTATTGTAACGTCAATGTTTCAATTTTTCCTCGGTTTTTGACCAAAATTGACAGGAAATTTTTGTTGAACCTATAAAAATAAAGAAAATGTAGTATTTTTGTTCTACAACTTTTTCAAATGAAAAAATAGCCTATATAAGGATTGTAGATCTTGATGAGTTGAACAAACTTAATACTCAAAACTTTTCAATTTGAGACAATCTAGGGTTCCGAAAACTAGTTTGTAGGCGTTGAAATTTAAAAATCACAAATTTGAATCATCTAAACTTTCTCAAATGGAAAGTTGACCAAAACAACAATTGTATATCTTGATGAGCTGAACAAACTTGGTATTCAAAACTTTTCAATTGGAGACAATCTAGGGTTCCGAAAACTAGTTTGTATGCGTCGAAATTTAAAAATCACAAATTTGAACCATCCAAACTTTCTAAAATGGAAACTCGACCAAAACAACAATTGTAGATCTTGATTAGTTTAACAAACTTGGTATTCAAAACTTTTCAATTTGAAGTCATTTAGAGTTCATAATACTAGAGTCAAAGTGTTGTTTTTTTATTTGACCAAATTTGGCTTGGTCAAACTTGCTCAAATGAGACACTAAATGACCTCAGATGAAAAATCTCTGAATACCAAGTTTGATCATCTCAGCAAGATCTACAATTGTTACATAGCTCATTTTCCTATTTGAGAAAGTTTTATCAAACACTAGTCAAAAATTCTTGAATCTCATATAGACTTTCTGAAACTATGTCACACACTTGTGAAATTTGAACTACATTTTGTTCAAACTTTTTCAAATGAAAAAATGGCCTATATAAGGATTCTAGATATTGATGAGCTGAACAAACTTGGTATTCAAAACTTTTCAATTTGAGACAATCTAGGGTTCCGAAAACTAGTTTGTAGGCATTGAAATTTAAAAATCACAAATTTGAACTGTCTAAACTTTCTCAAATGGAAAGTTGACCAAAACAACAATTGTATACCTTGAGGATCTGAACAAACTTGGTACTCAAAACTTTTCAATTTGAGACAATATAGGTTTCCGAAAACTAGTTTGTAGGCGTCGAAATTTAAAAATCACAAATTTGAACCTTCCAAACTTTCTCAAATGGAAAGTTGACCAAAACAAAGATTGTAGATCTTGATTAGTTTAACAAACTTGGTATTCAAAACTTTTCAATTTGAAGTCATTTAGAGTTCATAATACTAGAGTCAAAGTGTTGTTTTTTCATTTGACCAAATTTGACTTGGTCAAACTTGCTCAAATGAGACACTAAATGACGTCAGATGAAATATCTCTGAATACCAAGTTTGATCATCTCAGCAAGATCTACAATTTTTACATAGCTCATTTTCTCATTTGAGAAATTTTTATCAAACACTAGTCACAAATTCTTGAATCTCATAGACTTTCTAAAACTATGTCACACGCTTGTGAAATTTGAACTACATTTTGTTTAACCTTTTTCAAATGAAAAAATGGCCTATATAAGGATTGTAGATCTTGATGAGTTGAACAAACTTAATACTCAAAACTTTTCAATTTGAGACAATCTAGGGTTCCGAAAACTAGTTTGTAGGCGTTGAAATTTAAAAATCACAAATTTGAATCATCTAAACTTTCTCAAATGGAAAGTTGACCAAAACAACAATTGTATATCTTGATGAGCTGAACAAACTTGGTATTCAAAACTTTTCAATTAGAGACAATGTAGGGTTCCGAAAACTAGTTTGTATGCGTCGAAATTTAAAAATCACAAATTTGAACCATCCAAACTTTCTAAAATGGAAACTCGACCAAAACAACAATTGTAGATCTTGATTAGTTTAACAAACTTGGTATTCAAAACTTTTCAATTTGAAGTCATTTAGAGTTCATAATACTAGAGTCAAAGTGTTGTTTTTTCATTTGACCAAATTTGGCTTGGTCAAACTTGCTCAAATGAGACACTAAATGACCTCAGATGAAAAATCTCTGAATACCAAGTTTGATCATCTCAGCAAGATCTACAATTGTTACATAGCTCATTTTCCTATTTGAGAAAGTTTTATCAAACACTAGTCAAAAATTCTTGAATCTCATATAGACTTTCTGAAACTATGTCACACACTTGTGAAATTTGAACTACATTTTGTTCAAACTTTTTCAAATGAAAAAATGACCTATATAAGGATTGTAGATATTGATGAGCTGAACAAACTTGGTATTCAAAACTTTTCAATTTGAGACAATCTAGGGTTCCGAAAACTAGTTTGTAGGCATTGAAATTTAAAAATCACAAATTTGAACCGTCTAAACTTTCTCAAATGGAAAGTTGACCAAAACAACAATTGTATACCTTGAGGATCTGAACAAACTTGGTACTCAAAACTTTTCAATTTGAGACAATCTAGGGTTCCGAAAATTAGTTTGTAGGCGTCGAAATTTAAAAATCATAAATTTGAACCTTCCAAACTTTCTCAAATGGAAAGTTGACCAAAACAAAAATTGTAGATCTTGATTAGTTTAACAAACTTGGTATTCAAAACTTTTCAATTTGAAGTCATTTAGAGTTCATAATACTAGAGTCAAAGTGTTATTTTTTCATTTGACCAAATTTGACTTGGTCAAACTTGCTCAAATGAGACACTAAATGACGTCAGATGAAACATCTCTGAATACCAAGTTTGATCATCTCAGCAAGATCTACAATTTTTACATAGCTCATTTTCTCATTTGAGAAATTTTTATCAAACACTAGTCACAAATTCTTGAATCTGATAGACTTTCTAAAACTATGTCACACACTTGTGAAATTTGAACTACATTTTATTTAAACTTTTTCAAATGAAAAAATGGCCTATATAAGGATTGTAGATCTTGATGATCTGAACAAACTTGGTATTCAAAACTTTTCAATTTTAGACAATCTAGGGTTCCGAAAACTAGTTTGTAGGCGTCGAAATTTAAAAATCACAAATTTGAACCGTCCAAACTTTCTCAAATGGAAAGTTGACCAAAACAACAATTGTAGATCTTCATGATTTTAACAAACTTAGTACTCAAAACTTTTCAATTTGAAGTCATTTAGAGTTCATAATACTAGAGTCAAAGTGTTGTTTTTTCATTTGACTAAATTTGACTTGGTCCAACTTGCTCAAATGAGATACTAAATGACCTCAGATGAAAAAACTCTGAATACCAAGTTTGATCATCTCAGCAAGATCTACAATTGTTACATAGCTCATTTTCCCATTTGAGAAAGTTTTATCAAACACTAGTCAGAAATTCTTGAATCTCATATAGACTTTCTGAAACTATGTCACACACTTGTGAAATTTGAAATATATATTAAACATATTATAATGTGAAGTCATAACATATTACATAATATCCGTCTCTAAAACATAATATATTAAACATGCATCGTTGTATCATACGGGCACAACAGTGAATTTCTTCTTGACGTATGACCCTTGGTTATGATCTTGTCGTAACCATGGAGTGTCTTCATCATTTAACATGATGCTTGGATCTTTCTTCACTATGAAGGGTGGAATTCGGACATTTCTTTTATAATCTTCTGGCATGTCTGACTTGTCTTCAATTCCCACTATATTTATTTTCCCAGAAAGAACTATGTGGCGCTTTGGCTTATTGATCATTGAGTTGATGTCTTCGTTTTTTCCTCTCTTTGATTTTGTAGACATGTCTTTCACATAGAACACCTGACTCACATCGGCAGCAAGGACGAATGGTTCGTCTTTGTACCTAATATTGTTGAGGTCCACTGTTGTCATTCCATACTCTTTGTCGACTGTTACCCCTCCTCCGGTCAGCTTCACCCATTGGCACCGGAACAAAGGGACTTTAAAATTAGGTGCGTAGTCTAGTTCCCATATCTCTTCTATGCGGCCATAATATGTTTGTATATTCCTATTTGGATCTGTGCCATCTATGCGAACACCACTATTTTGATTGGTGCTCCTTTTATCTTGGGCAACTGTGTAAAATGTATTTCCATTTATCTCGTACCCTTGGTACGTGAGGATATGCCACGATGGTTGCCTAGCCAACAAATACAGTTGCTCATCAATATTGTCATCGCCTTGACATTCTTTTCGCAACCAACCACTGAAACTTTCCATATGTTGACGCCTAATCCAAGCTTCAGTCTTCCCTGGAAACTTGGATCGTAAGAACTCCTTATGTATCTCGATGTACGGATGCACCAATGATGAGTTCTGAAGAACTGTGTAGTGTGCTTTATTGAAATAATCATCTTCCATGCCAATATATGTTTTCTTCCCTAAAGTTCCTTTACCACTGAGTCTCCCCTTGTGTCGCGATTCGGGAACGCCAATCGGGGCAAGGTCAGGAATAAAGTCAACACAGAACTCAATGACCTCCTCTGTTCTATAGCCCTGGGCGATGCTTCCTTCAGGCTTAGAACAGACTTTCACATATTTCTTCAAGACTCCCATAAACCTCTCGAAGGGGAACATGTTATGTAAGAACACAGGTCCAAGAATACTAATCTCCTTCACCAAATGAATTAGGAGGTGTGTCATGATATTAAAGAAGGATAGAGGGAACACCAACTCAAAGCTGACAAGACATTAAACCACATCATTCTGTAGAGTAGCTAGCTCCACTAGATTGATTGCCTTCTGAGAAATTGCATTGAGGAATGCACATAGCTTCACGGTGGCTAGACGTACATGTGGAGGTAGAATTCCTCTTAAAGCAACTGGAAGTAATTGTGTCATAAGCACGTGGCAGTCGTGGAACTTTAAGTTTAGGAATTTCTTCTCTGGCATATTTATTATACCATTTATATTGGAGGAGAATCCCAATGGGACCTTGATGCTGCTTAGACATTCGAACATGATGTCCCTCTCTTCTTTGCTAAGCGTGTAGCTAGCAGGACTTAAGTAATGACGTCCATCATCTGTCTTTTCTGGATGAAGGTTGTCTCATTCTTTCATGCCCTGCAAGTCCTGATGTGCTTCAAGTGAATCCTTTGGCTTCCAGTACACACCCATGAATCCTAACAGGTTCACACAAAGATTATTTGTTAGGTGCATCACGTCGATTGCGTTGCGGACCTCTAGGACTTGCCAATAGGGTAGCTCCCAAAAGATGGACTTCTTCTTCCACATGGGTGCGTGTCCCTTAGCATCTTTGGGAACAGATTCGCTGCCTTGTCCCTTTCCAAATACTACTTTCACATCCTTGACCATTACGAGTACATCTTCCCCGTTTCGGTTATGAGGCTTCTTCCGGTGGTCTGGCTTACCTTTAAAATGCTTCCCTTTCTTTCTTACTTGGTGATTCAAAGGAAGGAATCGACGATGGCCAAGGTACATGACCTTTCGACATCTTTTCAAATATATACTGTCAAGGTCATCAAAACAATGTGTGCATGCATTATATCCTTTGTTTGTCTGACCTGAAAGATTACTTAAAGCAGGCCAATCATTGATTGTTACGAACAACATTGCTCGTAGGTCAAAGTGTTCTTGTCTGTACTCATCCCAGACACATACACCTGGTTTGTTCCATAAAACTAGAAGTTCTTCAACTAATGGCTTCAGATAGACATCAATGTCGTTGCCAGGTTGCCTCAGACCTTGGATGAGGATCGGCATCATAATGAACTTCCGCTTCATGCATAACTATGGAGGAAGGTTGTAGATACATAGAGTAACTGGCCAAGTGCTATGACTAGTGCTCTGCTCCCCAAAAGGATTTATACCATCTGTACTTAAGGCGAACCTTAAGTTTCTAGCCTCATTTGCAAACTCTGGAAATTCCCTGTCTATCGCTCTCCACTGGGACCCATCAGCTGGGTGTCTCAGCATATTGTCTACCTTACGGTCTTCTTTATGCCACCGCAACAACTTTGCATGGTCTTTATTTCTGAACAAACGTTTTAAGCGTGGTATTATAGGAGCATACCACATAACCTTGGCAGGGATTTTCTTTCTAGGACGTTGTTCACCCTCGACGTCACCAGGATCATCGCACCTGATCTTATACCACGATGCTTTACATACCGGGCATTCAACCAAATTCTCGTATTCATTGCCATAGTAGAGGATGCAGTCATTAGGACATGCATGTATCTTCTGGATTTTTAATCCCAAAGGGTAGACAACCTTTTTTGCTTCGTACGTAGTGGTGGGCAATTCATTTGGCTTCGAAAGCATCTTCTTTATGAGGTTCAATAAATTCCCAAATGTCTTGTCGGATACATCATTCTTTGCCTTCCACTGTAGCAATTCCAGTGTTGTACCCAGCTTTTTTTGCCCCTCTTCGGCCGTCGGGTATAGCAACTTCCTATGATCCTCAAGCATGCGCTCGAACTTAACTTTCTCTTTTTCACTTTCGCATTCTTGTTGTGCATCACGAATGGCATCACCAGTAGCATCACCGAGATCATCTTCTGCCGCTACCTTTTCTTCATCTCCCCCCATTGTAGTATCATCAAAGGCACCATACTGAGCAATAATGTCATCAATGTCTAAATCTTCTCCTTCACCTTCTTCCATCATGACCCCGCTTTCTCCATGCTTAGTCCAACATATATAGTTTGACATGAAACCTGACTTAAGCAAATGTGAATGAAAACTCATTGAGCTTGAATATTCCTTTAAATTCTTACATAGGGCACATGGACAACACATGAAACCATCCCGCTTATTTGCGGGGCCACACCTAAGAAATAGTGCACGCCCTCAATAAAGTCTTGGGAGCAGCGATCAGCATTGTACATCCAATGGCGTGACATAATCTGCATTACACGACAAATTATGAAAACCTTAAACATAATTAAGTATTTTATTACACAACATAGATGACACACACACGGTTGATTAATTAACTAAGCCTGGCTACAACGTAAGCAATCCCAACTATCACTAAACAAACTAAAACTACAATGCACTTCAGTAACATAATTATTTCGTGACCGTACGCAACTAAAACAGACAAATCATTCGTCTGTTGAATATCAATAAGCTTCTCCTGCTGGCTCACTGCCTCATCATCAGCAGCCGCTACCTCAAGCGCACCCGAATTCTGCACGTATGTAGCATAATCTTCCTCCCAGTACCAACCATCGCATCCATTGCCCTCCCACTGAAATTAAAGCCAAAAAATATTTAGTCAAAAATATTCAAGATAAACAGGTCAATTAGCCATAATAATCAAATGCGTAAGAAACTCACATCACGATCCGGGCACTTGTAGAAAACGCGACCCTTGTTGGGTCCCTGTCTCTTGACTCGGTACTCCATCACAATCTTCTGCTTACACTTGCCGCAGATAATGAGAGGGAGTTCTGGTCTCAGTCGTTTCGCAACCGAACGAGAGGCCGAGGATCCGGTACCAGTTGTCATCTACTTTCTATACTTATTTTTGCAAACTAGTGTAAATTTCACATTTTCTAAAATAATATATTTAAACAAAACTAAAATTATTTATTTATCTAACTAAATCATGAAATATGTACTATGTATAATACTAAAATACCAAACTATCAAGTGATTTTACTATTGTAAATCATCATGTGATTTTGAGCTAAAAATGGCATAGAAATCATAATGAAATCCATCATATAAGTTACTTTCTATACTTATTTTTGCATACTATTGTAAATTTCTCATTTCTAAAGTAATATATTAAAAAAATAAAAATATTTATTTATCTAACTAAACCATGAAATGTACTACATATACTAGCAATACTAAACTATCAAGTGATTTTGATGAACTAATTTAACTTTTGTTTATCCAAACATATATGCAAATCATCATGTGATTTTGAGCTAAAAATGACATAAAATCATAATAAAGTCCAACATATAAAGTTACACATGCATCTACATCGCAAAAATAAGATAAGCTACTGATAAAACATAAGAGGATTAAGTTTATTACCTCCAAAATTGAAGAGCAACACCAATGGAGGGGGAGAGAGCAAGAACAACAGCAAGCTGAAGAACAGAGGCAGTGAGTTTGAATGGAATGGCTTGGGCTCAGGGAGGAAGAAATGAGCTGATCTATAGGTCAGGATAATTAGTCCCGGTTAGGGGGCCAAACCGGGAATAAAGATCGGGGCATCACCCAAACCGGGACTAAAGATCCCTGCCCCGCGGACGACCGTTGGGCAGTACCAACCGGGACTAAAGGGGGAACCTTTAGTCCCGGAGGCAAAAAAAAAATGCCGATGCTAATGCCAAATTAAGACATCGTTCTAAAATCTATCCTCTAGTAATGATTAAAAGATAGATTATATATAGTGCAGTAGGGCAAGTCGGCAACCAGCACGTATCTACCAGTTCAAGTAATATCCGAGTATTGATGGACGGTGCTATGACGTCCTCTGCTCAACTATATAAAATACGTATACAGAACACATACCTGCTGGCCGCTAATGGGCCCCTTGGCGTCAGGGGCCTGGAGCGTGTGCCCCGCTCGCCCAGCCCCAGGGCCGGGCTTGCCGGCCAGGCATGGTAGGTTTGGATAATTATTATTTTAGTGTACATGATTATTCATGTTGTATCTTTGGCTTGTACACAGCACTGACTGAACATGATTTGATCCCACACATTGTAAACCCACGGCAGGGGTTGCTCGTGTCACTGTATTAACACAAAACCTCAGCCCCTAAAGGGGCCAGTGATGCTTTCCCGTGGTGAAAGTGATGTTGTAAAAATGTTTTTTTGTTGTAGCGCCACGAGGGAGAAAGACGATTTGTACATGATACAAGATCCTTGTAGTAGGCTAGACCAAAATCCATCTGACAGAGGGCAGGCATCTATCCTGAGAAACCAAAGGGAATGCTTCACCTTTTGTTATCTTTCTATTGACACAAAAGGAGGGATTAGCATTATTGACCCATGTGAAAGCACTAGCATATGTGCCCCCTAAGCATTGGGAAATGGCTTCCTTGACAAGAGACTAGCAACTACTCCCTCCATTCCAAATTATAAGTCGTTTTGCCTTTTTTTGTTCATCTATTTTGCTATTTATCTAGACATATTATTATATCTAGATGTATAGCGAAATAGATGTACCAAAAAAAGTCAAAGTGACTTATAATTTAGAACAGAGGGAGTAGTTACGAAGTGGAGATACAGTAATGCTATCTACAATCTGTAATCTAGATTTTTAAAATCAATAGTCACTATTAAGATTCTTATATATAATCCTAATGAGATCAAAATATATGACCTATCACTGGCTACTTTTCTTTTGTATATATCATATCATCATTAATTTATGTATGCATTATTGCATGGAGAAGAAAGCTTTGAAATGACTGGTCTCTAGGGCATTGGTAGGCCTTCAAAAAGCAGGATAGACCTAATTTCTCCACTACTACAGAAATATCTGATTTGATTTCGAAAGGTTCCCTTAGCAATAAAGTTGAGTATATACCATTTTCTCGTGTGAGGCATGGAATGAATGTGGAGGCCATCAACCTGTAGTTAGTGTTGGTGTTACCACCTTGTGTATGTGTGGGACGACACTTTACCAATTTGTTATCTTGGCATCTATCCTGCATGCTTTTGGAAACTTCAATCCTTCGTCTGGGTTTTCGTGCGACTACTTCCCAGACGAATCAAACCATCTTGAGCTTGCATGTAAAATACACCACGTCACCACCTTGAGCTTGAAGACCTGTAAGCAAATCTGTGAAAGGATGATAAATGATGTATATATGGCCCTTATCATGCAGTGAAATTAGCAAGTGAAATTTAATTTATGCCAAGAGAAACGAATTACTGGGACACACTACTACAGAAGTTAACTGTAGGGGCGGCTCTAGAGCCTCTGTAGGGACGGCTGCGCCAGCCGCCCTTCCCAGGGTGTTCCTACAAAGGGTGCCTCTGTAGGGGCGGTTTCCTGACCGCCCCTACAGTACCCTCCGTAGGGGCGGCTGGTGTTTTCAGCCGCCCCTACAGTGCCTTCTGTAGGGGTGGCTGGTAATATCAGCCGCCCCTGTAGTGGACTTCTGTAAGGGCGGTTGTATCACCAGCCGCCCCTGCTGTGTGTATTTGTAAGGGCGGTTCAATCAAGAACCGCCCCTACGGTGGATTTTTTAGCAAAAAAAAAAAAATTCAAATTCAAATCTGACCATATATATATATATATATATATATAATTCAAATTCGAATCTGACTACCACAAATACAAATGTTTGTGCTTGATCTGCACATATTAGCTGGTCCTGGCATTGGGAATTCGACAACATGACATCCTCCTATACTATGTGTTCACATATTACATAAGTCTATCTCCTAGCTATATTGAGTCCAGAGGAGCATAATACTAACTACACAAAAGAGGTTAACTGTACGCTTTGCATTTTCATTCCAGATTAATGTTGCTGCCATTGCCTTAGTTGCCAACTTGCCAATCTCTATTATGAGAACCAAAAGCTTCATTTTCAGCATGGGATGACTCAGTAACATACAAGGATGATTCAACTTCAGTTAATTGTAAAAATTATCATGCAATACATGTTGGTCAGTTACTGATTTTTGGGCTAAATACCAAAATTTTTGAGCCATATATGCACAATTAAATGGCCAGTCCTAAATCATAACTATTTGGAAAAAAAACACAAGCTTCAAAGCTATGCATATGCATCTTAGCACTAGAGAAAATGCATGGTAAGGTACTACACCTGCTCACTTTGTTGTGCATTAATATTTGCTGCTTTCTGAACTCAATAAGAGATATTAATTGAATTTGCCGAGTTCTAGAACCACTTCAGCTGATTGTAAAAATTATCATGCAATACATGTTTGCTGCAAAACTATTCCATTGATAAATGCTTAAATTATTTTCTAAGTGGCCCGGCGAAGAGTAGAAAGTTTTTAATTAACTGTAAACAGCCCAAAAGGAATATATACACTTATTATTGGTTAGGAAATGCATCTACTATTCTCGCTATTTCTTCAGCAGATAATCCAAACTGTGAAACAAAAAGCATTTTTTCTAGAAAATATTAGGGGATGTCAATATATTCAATGAACCATCTCAGCACTACAACTAAAATTTCTAAACCAAACACTTCTTCAGTGGCAATATTTCTAGCAATCAAAGGTTTCGGCCCATTTCTTTTGGTCTTAAGCACAACTACATAATTTGATATTCATGGTCTTCTAGCAATTTTCAGTTGAACCAATGCTTTACAGCATGTGTAGAACCTAACTAGCCAATAATTTGCATATCATCCACAAGGAGCAAAACTGATTTGAGGTTGGGAGAGCGGATCAAAGAGGGAGGCTGGGACAGAACCATTGTACTGTATTACAGTAAATATTAAACCACCATTCGGTGGAAAAGAAGAATTGTACGGTATTACAGTAACTACTATGCATAAGAATTCTTGTCTTAATTTATATGTGAGGAAAACCCATGAAATACACAAAGGAATTAGTAGTGCTACTACACCATGATGCCTAAATTCATCATACACAAGGCATAACAAACCGTGCTAAATTTCACATCATAGTACAGAGCAGCATGACTGAGATACCTGCAAACTGGAAACTGTCATTTCTTCCACTTGAGGTTATTAGGATATTTCTGTGCAAATTATAAGCAAAGCAACAATGCATTAGAAACAATAAAGCCACCCGTTCTGATGGCAATAATACTGGACTTACATTATAAGCATGTACTGACCCAAATAATTAAAGCTGCAAGGTTAAAAATTAGTTCACGAACTGAATCCATGCAAGTTTAACAATCAGTGCAACTGTAACTAGGAATACTAGTCTATTAGCTAATAGCAATGCAACTGTAACCATACATTAAAGAGCTGCTCAATATATAAAAAGACCAAGCATAACTAAAGTAACTTGGGCATTTTGTTGTCAACCAAAGTGCAAAATCAGAGTTGCCAAGTAACACAAAGTTCTTGACTAATGATAATATGTCATTACTCCATTAAATACCTTAATCTAAGACGGCATAAAACCATCAACACAAGAGCTAATTACAGGAAATGAGGAAAATGTATTTTTATACCTAGTACTTGAAGCCTCAAGCTTCCTTGCTTCTTCCCTGGAAGTCAGAACATCAACACCTGCTACTCGGCCACTAGTAATACGGTCTGCTAACAGCTCCAGCCATAAATGAGCAAGGAACAATTAGTGTACATAGTGATAGGATTAGCACCCTGTTCTTGCACCAATGAGAAAGGCAATTTAATGTAAAATCTAAGCTAGACATGATTCTAGACGAAAATGGCAAATCCGCCACACAAAGCAGAATGTAGAAACTTACTTTTGCAACCCACATCAAGCACAGGCAGCACCCCACGATTCAATGCAACAACATCACAGGTCACTCTAGGTCACCCAGCACTAGTGCGACACGAACAATTGCTGAAGTCCAAAAGCAACCTGGAACCGCAAAAAGGATACTCATCCAAAAATCTAAGAACTAAGAAACCCCACCAATCACAATCTCTCTCATTTCCCACACAGGGGATGTGGATTCCCATTCCCACAGGTAGCAATTCCCCCTACCGCGGCCCAAAACCAACAGGACCGGTAACCAAGGAGCACGCTAGGGTCCACGGATCTCACCAAAAAATACCTCGATTCGACATGGGATGGATCCTCTGCGGGGTGGGGAACGACCGTCGATGCTGCCGACGGAAAGGGGCGTCCGTGGGATCCGCCTGCTCTGACCCACCCCGAGGTAGAAGACGACGGCACGGTCCCGGATCCGACAGCCCTGGCCCAGACCCCGCTGTGGAGGAGCCGTAGGTGGTGGTGAGGACCATGGCCTGTTGGGGCGGCACCAAGTAGGTACGGTGTGTGGGGGCGCCATCGGCGCTGGATGAATCTAGGTTGGGGAGGGCAAACTGGGCTCGGAGATGCGCTCGCAAACGGACGGGGTGTCGACGAGCGGGGCGCGGGCGGAGGAGCTGGCAGCGGCGAGCACGACGGAGATGGAGGAGCTGGCCGCGGCACGGAGGGAGGAGGGCGGCTGCGCCGGGCGGCGCGCGGGCGGAGGAGGTGACCACAGCGGACGGAGGGGCGGGCGAAGACTGGGTGGCGAGGTGGCCGCGACGGGCGTGGGAGGCAGCGGCGTTGGGGAGATTTTGTTAGAATCTCCGAGAGTTTTGCATATTTTGTTGCCAAAACATGAATTATTCACATGTAAATAATAAATAATACAGTTCAAAATTTTATAATTATTTTTTTATAGATATATTTACATATACAATAACTAAAACAACTACAACAGTTTAAAATTGCAAAATTGAACCTTTAAAAATGGAAAAAAAATTAAATTTTAAAAAATTAAAATCAACCGTACTAAAATAATTTTGAGACACCAAATGATCTTAAATGAAAATTTGATAAACATCAAAGTTGTAGAGGTCATGAAGATCTACAACTTTTATTTTGGTCATCTTATCATTTGACAAAATTTCAACCTTTCAAATTTGAAATTTTAAAAAATAACAAGTTCGAACCAAAATTTGAGACCCAAAATGATTTCAACATAAAAAGTGATGAATACCAAATTTGTTCATCTCATTAATATCTACAACTTTTATTTTAGTCATCTTGTCATTTGACAAACTTGGAACCTTTCAAATTTGAAAATTTTGAAAAACGACAAGTTCGAACCAAAATTTGAGACACAAATTGATTTCAACATAAAAAGTGATCAATACCAAAGTTGTTCAACTCATGAATATCTGCAACTTTTATTTTGGTCATTTCTTCATTTGACAAATTCTTAGCACACATTGTTCACTAATCTTACACATGTCTCATATAGTTTATGAAACTTTATGAGAGATGTGTCACATTTCTGAACAATTTTATTACCACTTTGTCATATGAAGAAATAACCAATGCAAAAGTTGTAGATCTTGATGAGTTATTCAACTTTGGTATTTATCACTTTTTCAGTTGAAATCATTTGGGGTACCAAAATCTTGTCTGAAGTTGTATTTTTTTAAAATTCAAAATTTAAATTGCTCAAACTTTTCATATGTATATTTTGACAAAACCAACAAAATAAATTGATAGAGAATGATTTTATAAAATTTTAGAAAAAAAATCATCAGATTTGAAGTTAGTATGAGAAAGAAAAACTAGTTACAAAGTTGACCCACAGATTAAAAAAAGAAATCACACTGTTCACTATGATCATGTAAGGATCATCTAGAAAAGTGTGATTTCTCTTTTTAATCTATACGTAAACTTTGTAACTAGTTGTTCTCCCACATACTAACTCCAAATGTGATGGTTTTTTTTTCCTAACCATTTCTAAAATCCATTTAAGTTTGTTCAAACTTGGATGTGACAATGTTTTATACATTTTAAAATTTGAAATTTGACAAGTTCAAACCAAATTTTCAAACCCTAAATGATTTCAGATGTAAAAGTGATGAATACAAAAGTTGTTCAACTCATCAAGATCTACAACTTTTATTTTGGTTATCTTATCATTTGACTAAATTTGAACCTTTCAAATTTAAATTTTAAAAAATGACAAGTTCGAACCAAAATTGGAGACCCAAAATGATTTCAACATAAAAAGTGATGAATACCAAAGTTGTTCAACTCATTGATATCTATATCTTTTATTTTAGTCATCTTGTCATTTGACAAAATTTAAACCTTTCAATTTTGAAATTTTGAAAAACGACAAGTTCGAACCAAAATTTGAGACTCAAATTGATTTCAACATAAAAACTGATGAATACCAAAGTTGTTCAACTCATGAATATCTGCAATTTTTATTTTAGTCATTTCTTCATTTGACAAATTCTTAACACACATTATTCACTAATCTTACACATGTCTCATATAGTTTATAAAACCTTATGAGAGATATGTCACATTTATGAACAATGTCAATATCACTTTATCATATGAAGAAATGACCAATACAAAAGCTGTAGATATTGATAAGTTATTCAACTTTGGTATTTATCACTTTTTCAGCTGAAATCATTTGGGGTACCAAAATCTTGTCTGAAGTTGCATTTTTTTTAAATTCAAAATTTAAATTGCTCAAACTTTTCATATAAAACCAACAAAATAAATTGATAGAGAATGATTTTAGAAAATTTTAGGAAAAAAAATCATCAGATTTGGAGTTAGTATGAGGAAGAAAAACTAGTTACAAAGTTGACCCACAAATTAAAAAAAGAAATCACACTGCTCACTATGATCATGTAAGGATCATTTAGAACAGTGTGATTTCTCTTTTTAATCTGTGGGTAAACTTTGTAACTAGTTGTTCTCCCTCATACTAACTCGAAATGTGATGGTTTTTTTTTCATAAAAATTTCTAAAATCATGATTCAGCATTTAAGTTTGATCAAACTTGGATATGACAATGTTTTACACATTTTAAAATTTAAAATTTAAAATTTGACAAGTTCAAACCAAATTTTCAAACCCTAAATGATTTCAGATGTAAAAGTGATGAATACAAAAGTTGTTCAACTCATCAAGATCTACAACTTTTATTTTGGTTATCTTATCATTTAACTAAATTTGAACCTTTCAAATTTTGACTGCTATTTATTCGTGCGCCATCAGTAGGGGCGGCTGGTGATTCAGCCGCCTCTACAGTCAAACAGTAGAGGCGGCTGGGCACTGCAGAGGCGGCTAGTGATTGAGCTGCCCCTACAGATCAGCATCAACTATAGGGGCGGCTCAGGTTACCAGCCGCTCCTATAATACCATCTGTAGAGGCGGCTGGCCTGATGGGGCCTGAGGACACCCACTGTAGGGGCGTCCCAAACCCCAGCCGCTCCTACGATAAAAAATACTCCCGCTTCTAGTTTTAGAATCTGACGTAGTGACAGGATATGAAGGCTTTTTTTGAAAAACACAAATGGATATGATGCATTTTTTGTACACGTTTGGGAGGAACAGCAAGAGAAAGGGGATGCAGTAGTAGAAAGCTGGTTCACATTGGCAGGCCTCAAACACTCCGGGCCTATGGGCCATGGGCCGTGAATACTACATATCATCATCTGTGCGAATTTTAGGGGCTACGTTGCCAAGTAGGCCAGACGGCCCATAGTTAAGCAGGCCGAAGGCCATTAGATTAGGGACCTCCTACTTCGGCTGATGAGATATATTTTATTTCTATATAATTTATGTAGTTCATTTATTTTATGTTTCTATTTTTGTATTTTAACTTGTATTTACATTTCCTTCTCTCTATCTACTGGAGCTTTTCCAAGAGTTTATTATAAATAATACGTGTCAAATCATTAATTATTGGAGGTGGCTAAAATTGGTAGAAACAATCTTTTTGTCTTTCTTCAAGACTTGTCAATAGTTGGTTCCTAAAATAATCACAATCAGAGATAAACTGCCTGCTGTGGAGAAAACGTGCGGGTAGTCCCGGATTCTTTGAACCCGACCAAAGGTCCTCCGATGATAAAAAAAATAATGCCTTTCCCCTCTGATGAGATTTGAACCTAAGACCTTATGCATTGCCTCGCGTGTACCTTTCCACCTTATCGATGCTTTCCTTTTGAACTAACCTGTCGGAAGACTTTTAGTCCGGGTTGGTAACACCAACCGAGACTTTACCAATCGGGATTAAAGGATCTACATTAGTCTGGGTTGGTATTATCAACCGGGGCTAAAGTCCGGGTTGGTGGTACCAACTGGGACTAAAGGTTCTCTAACGCTCAAGAAACTTGGACTCAGGACTAATGCTCACATTTGTCCTAGACCCAATTCTAACCGAGACTAATGTGCTGAACCAAAAGTCTTTTTTTCTGCTAATGATAGAACGACACAAATATATGAAGAGTAGGCATGTGCATGGGTTAGGTAATCCACCCGTCCAAAACCCAATCCAAACCACGAGAATGTGTGACATATGGGTAGGGCAACCTACCGTTTGATGAGACATAAATACCGGAGAGGATCAATAGAAATAAAAATCGCGCAAAAATTGGTTAAAATTTCAGTCAATTTGTTTAGATCTTCACAAGTTTTAGCCAAAATTTTGAAATACCTGAACGAGATAGAACCAAAATTACCAGTATCTACACCGGAGGCCACCTATAGGAACGAAATCGCCGATTATTAGCAAATAAAACTAACAAAAATTCTGAACCCCGCGTATAGGTTAGTGGATCTGGATAATCCACGTCACCTCACTATATGCCGCACCAATCTCACTAAGTACAACTACTATTTTTCATCTATCAATGTAATAATGCATTCACACCACTATTTGTTTTGCCATCCTATTATTTTATAATTCAATATAATAGGCTTGTTCGGTGGCCGGTTTTCACAGCCGCTTCTGCTGCAGCAGCAGCTGGCTCTCACAAAGTACTGTGCTGACAGCCAGTAGCAGCTACATTACAGGGAGCCGAATGGACCCAGTATTCTATTAGCTTTTTACTAAATTGTTCTATGAGCTCGCCTACTAGCTTTGACCATATTTGATGTAGTAACATAGAGCCTTTTTTCGCATACAAGCAACAACTTTAATTTGAAAATCATATTGCAATGTGTGGAATATTCTTCTAGTTATTGATGATTGGCATGCGTATCATTAGTTCACTATATGGTTTGTCTCATGGACATACACTCATATTTATGGAATTAGACTTTCCATCGAAGATTTTTACGTTAAACAAAGACATCAAAAACACTTCGCTATTGATAGGGGCATTGCCTACCATTTAAAAATAATTCAATTAAAAAATTATGTAATTACCTTGAGCATAACTTTTAATCGAAACAGGAAGGTAATTTAAATTGTTGTGAGGAAGATAGATTAATTATTCCATTTTAGAATTCAAGGAAAAACAAAAGGTTTTTTTTTAAAAAAAAAATATATATATATCGGTGGGTTTACAATAGTAGATTCATGTCTTTTTGGGCCTCACTTTAAAAGAACATGCTTTCAAGTGGCTATTCAACGTATCCTGCAACCCATAGAGGCTGAAGCATCGGCACTGTTGCTGGCAGCTAAACTCGCTGTTGTACTAAATCTTCAAAGGCTAGTCTTCATCATACATAATGAAGTGTTGGCGTCTGCGGGCAAGAGAAGGGACATGCTTCATAATCCGGCTCATTGGTCTTTGCAGTCAATCCTATCAGACTTTTCAGTTACCACAACGAACATACTGCATTGTGTTATTAAAATTGGCAGTGACACAAATAGAGTGGTTGATAATCTCGCAAAGAAAGCAACGCAGACTTCCATTCCTAGCTCTTGCTTGTTCTCTTGTGAATCTTGGACGTATTGTAAAAACTGTACGATCCAGATGGTTCTGGAAAACTTTAAATGGGGCAATTTTTGTCCTATCTCTGTACTATGTGTTTAAACCTTGAATGAATTTTACCTTTTTTTTTTAAAAAAAAGGAACATGCACCTGTCCATCAGGAACATTGGGCCCTAGGCTTCCATTGGTGAAAAAAATCCATCCGACCTCCATCAACTATTGCGTGCGATTTGTCTCGCTCAATAAAAAAAATCCGATGTTTAGATTTCCCCAACTCTTAAAATCGTCCAATTTGAGCGGTTTTGAAAGGATTTTCGCTGTTGTGGTGCCGCGTAGGATGGGTGACATGGCGCAAGAGAGGTAATTGGAACTTTCAAGATAGTTAAGGCAGGTCAATTTGACTTTACAAAAATTGTAGAAATATTTTTCGAAAAATTATCCAAATAGCTTTCTAAAATAAATATGCATTTAAAAATACTAAAATCCGATTTAATAGTAGAACATTCATAGAATCATGCTCTACCTTTTTTGTTCCTTGCTTAGAATTATTGAATCTTATATGGCTTCCTAAAATTTGAAACTAAGCCACATATGAAACAGAGAGGAGTGCAACTTCTCAAACTCCCAAACTGATGTCTGCAACATGATAGCTGATAACATCTACATGGACACGACCACTTCCACGTTCATTGTTATCGTCAAAGGTCTACTCACACAATGGGAGCACATGATCGAGCAGGAAGGCAATTTGGATGGGTGCCTCGTGCTGACAAACTTCATATGTTCCCTAAATCATGTTCTATATTATGGTGCCTAGCCCAAGAAAACATAGAGCATGATTTCAAAAAAAATATGAAACTAGTTATATATTTTCCCTACTTGTTTATTAAAACAAATTTCTCTGAATTTTCTAATATTAAATAAAATTTATATTTTAAATTCATATACATTATATAAAAATATTTGGATAGTTTTTAAAAAAATTATCTCTATATTTTTTAAATCCTAATTGACCTCATGAACTATCGGGAAAGTACGATTTACTTCCCTCGCAACTGATGTGGCGCCACGTAAGATGACTAACGTAGGCCATGTCAGCGAAAACCGCTTAATAATAAGGTAAATCATATGGACGTCATATGATTTCAAAGTGTTGAGAGAGATAAATCGGACTCATCCAATAGTCAAGACAGATTTTGTCCTACCTGAAATGGGCCTTGGGCCTCCTCTTATTAGGCACATACTATTTCTTCACTTGGGCTGATTCTTCGCCCTCTCGTTCCCCTAGCCCAGTCCCATCATCTCGACTCTTCTTTCCCTTTGGCTACAGTAGAACAGGGCAACCGAACGGCCATTCGGCCGGCTTCCGGCGTCGATTTCGTCGGCGCCTTCTTCCTGCCTTGGACCAGCATGGCGCCGGCAAGCGGAGAAGCCTAGGGTGTCGATTCCTTTACCAGGTTTCTAGATTATCTTGTCGCGACATTGAATAAAGTCACCCCTTTTCTCCAGAAAAAAAGCCCAGTCTTTCTGCTTACCGGTCGTCCTCGCCGCCGCCGCTGCCTCCACCGGCAATGCAGGGCAACGACAATGCGAGAAGCTAAGGTCCGTTCCAATGGTACCCGACCTCCCTTTGCATCCCGGGATACATTTCTTTTCGCGCGCGTTAGTGCTTGAATGGATTCTCCTTTGCCATCGCGGTCATTAATCCCCAGTCCTGCTGCAGATCTAGAATCTGGTGCGTTTCTTTGTCCTGCACTGCACTAGGACTAGGAGGTAGACTAATTTTCAGCGGCAGACAATGTGAGGGTGTGATATGAAGTGGACGGAGGTAGGAGGTTTACCTAACAAACCAAATGGGCGATGGTGTTTCTGTTTAGGTTCTGCTACGGGAGTAGTGACTAGTATTCAAATGCCTTGCCAATATTTTTTGCTGGATGTTAGGCTGTTTGGTCATACCTAATGTAGTATGAATTCCCTTCCAAGGTGCTTACAAGTGGAGAGGTGATTAGGTATAGGGCTCCAAACATGTGGTACCATGGCGAATTATCCATTGACTTTTGGCTTTCTTTCTGAACAATTACAGAAAACGGCGAATCTATTTAGTGCGCAGTGGGTTAACTTTAGAAATGTAGTGAATTTATTTCGGAGGGCACGTGTGATTTTCCTATTTTTTAATAAATGGTGTGTAGAGAGAAAGCGAGCGCATTCTTGATTATATAAGTTTCACATAACCCACTCCTTCGCCTTCCAGATATTTTTTTCTTGACGTCACCGTACTTCCTTTGGATCATTAAGCTATTAGTATCTGCAAATGTTTACCGAACTATTTTAGGTATTAGGGAACATGATAACAACTTTTTCTTGATGACTCAAAGGTTCAGAGATTGATTACAAGATTAATCAACTACAGTCTGGTATGCTCCATTTGATTTTTGTTTCAGATAGTGTGTGCTGACATTGGGCTGTTGAAATATCTGGTGTATCTACTGCTCTACTCTATAGCATCTATTTGACATGTTCAGCCCTATACTGTGGCAGGACTGAAGTTCCTTTGGACAATTTCAATAGTGAGGTGCCTTCTGGTTGTTGTACCCTTGATATTCATGGATGCTTCCTGTGTTTGATTTTGGATCATTGCCATGCACAACGTATCTGATTTTGGATCATTTATGGATAATAGTTTGCCTCGTCTTAGTTTCCTCATTGTTTTTTTTTAATTCTGTCAATATGCCTGAATGAATGGCAAGTTAATAGTGTTTTTCAAAATATAACATGCTGCCTCATAAATTCTTAGTTTCCAAATGTGCACATAGATACAATACACATTTTTTTGTATCATAGTCTTGTGATCTTCTGGTACTTCGATTTCCTCCCTGATCTAAAAGAATCATAATTGCATGACACAGTGGAAGTTTTCTTGTTTATAATGGTTATTGTTAGATAAGTAAAACACCATGGCCATAATCTGCTACTCTGCTTTGCTAATTGACGTGCTGTCTTTTGCTGAATTGTTTTCCATTTGTGAATTCACTATATATGTAGATGTAGGTAGCCCCAACATGTGTCCTTTCCCTTTTTACAACTTGCAATATTTAATTTAACAGAAGAAAAAGGAAAGAAATTTTTAATTCTTATCCGTATCAAAGCTTTTCTCCAAGTTGTATGCCGTGGAGTAAAAGAGAGCAGTGATGGCTGGGTCTTTGTGGTCCATGCACTACCTTATTGCTCAATTAGAACAAAACAACAACAACAACAACAACAACAAAGCCTTTAAGTCCTAAACAAGTTGGGGTAGGCAAGAGTTGAAACCCAGCTCAATTAGAACAAAAATCTTAGCTTAATTATTTGCAGGAGCAGTTTCAACAAGTAGCTAGCTAAAGAGGTCTCAAGTGCAGAGCACTTATCAACACTTTTTATTTACTTTATCACACACATTAAATTTCTTATTTGTTGCGTGCATTACCTGAAACTTCTTCCTCGTCTTATTGGTTAGTGTGATTTAACTTTATTATTAAATACTAATGCTAATCAGCTTTATAATTATCAAGAGACGAAATGATAGCTCACTCACTCTTGCACTGAACCTGGCAGTTCTGTTCTGTTCAGTTGTACCGACACATCTACAGTAGTCCAAAAGTCCTCACCAATATTGGCCTGAAAAAGCTAATGGTAGTGCATCCCATGCAAGAAATCAGTGGGTTTATCTTGTCACTGGTGTTTCTGGCCTGTTTCAGAACTTACCTATGGACAAGCTGCATATGTGTACCAAGATCTCTATTGGAACTGAACTTAAGAATAAACATGCTGTCATTCCTGCTCTTTATTACAAATAAGTTGTGGATTTGTTTCTGTTAGACAGGCTATTAGTGGCCTAGCTAGGTTTCAGCAGTGGTTGGGCTTAGGCCCATGCACTTAGGGTTGCTGCTGCCTATAGCTCTGGCACATGTATCCTGTACTTGGCAATCATCAATCTAATCCCACGCAATATTCCTCACTTACAGTTTCAGTTTGACATGTTGTAAACTAAGTTCTTGTCTATCTTGGGCTCTATTTTATTGGACGAATATTTTTTATTCTCAGTCTCCTTTCTATTTTTCCTGAATCCGGATACAGTTTTATCAAGTTTTATTTAGGACTAAAGTTCTTTTTGGGCAGGAGGAGAGGGTTGGGGGCGCTATCCCTTGTCCATGAAGGACGTAAGAAATGATTTGAGCTTTATTTAGAACTGAACTCAAGTTTGGAGAAATCAACAAATTGTGTGTCTAATAGAAATATTTCATCATGGTTAAAATCTGCCTTTATCTTATCCTAAGAAATTATATAACTTTAAATGTAACATTCAATTTGTATCTTATTCTATTGAATAATAACTGCAAACCAGATTATGCTGTTATTTGTTCAGCACAATAATAACAGAGATAAATAAATATATCATTGTTAGAGGAGTCAAGGGCCTATTGGGCCTTAGCCCGTTAGGGTTAATTAGCCGCTTGCTTAGGAGTCAAGTAAACCTCTCTATATAAGGAGAGGAGATGTATCAATCTAATCAAGCAAGAATTAAGAAGGAAATTCCTTCCCTCTTGCTCGGCCGTGGGCAAGGCCCCCGGCCGGCCTCCAGCCTCCCTCATGTGAACAGTACCCGCGCGTACTGCAGCGCCGTGGGTACTGTAGCTCGGCTGTCGCCGCCTCTTCCTCAACTCTCTCCCTGTCAATCCCAGCAGCCACACATAACAACCTGGTATGGAGCGTCCTTGTATTGCACTCTATTCCACAAACTGATACAAACTATTTTGCACACTACATAGATACATACACCATAAGCATACCTCCAGTGTTACAGTAGATTTTAAAATACTGAAACCCATACTAATGCAAGCATAGCTAGGAAGTACAAGTACTGCAAATCTGCTAGGCAGATAGCTGAGTGACCTGACCTATATAGATGTATTCCTTCAGCCTTCAATAGCGAGGCCTTATTTACCATAACCAAATAGTGGAGCCAACATCATGGTTTCTTCATCTTCTATCACATCATGATTTCTTGATCTTCCATCTTCCAGAATACCTCAGGATATTTGTAATCCCACATAGCAGGTGATGGTAGATGACAGGGGATACTGCTGCATGTCTTCTCTTTTCCTTCAGCAATACCCAGCAAGGTAGGTGCCTGCGGTGCCTCAATCTCCTTCCATATCTGATCCATGGGATATCCATCCATGGCACTCTGTGTGTTCTCGAGGGCGCTGGTGACGCAGCTACCATTGTGTGTGTCACCACTGCCCATCCCAATGACTGGAACGGTGTCAAGAAGGCAGGCTTGGTATGTCAGTGAGGAGGATGAGGATGAAGGTGATGACAGGCTCATCTTCCTCTCCTGTGCTTTCTTCCTCATGTGTGTTCTCCAGTAGTTCTTGATCTCGTTGTCTGTGCGCCCTGGCAGCCTCCGTGCTATCCTAGACCACCTACATATGGAGAATTTGACTGAGTTCTGTCTTCACCTAAATTTAGTAACTAAGAAAAGTTACTCTCTAATCAAACCTGTTCCCCCACCGAGCATGGAGCTCAATAATAAGGCGTTCTTCTTGTGGTGACATGCGGCCATGCTTGAGGCCAGGGTGAAGGTAGTTCACCCACCGCAGGCAACAGCTCTTTCCTGTCCTGTTGAGGCCTGCACGAACATAGAGAGCGTATAGTATGAAGAGGGCTGGTTAGACAGGAAGACATTTATGTTTGCGACTTTGCGCTAAGGATAACAAAATAGCTACCTAAGTTGCAGTTCGCCAACCCCTCAAACCTGAGACTTGGGCAATGAAGTCCCAACGACGGTCACCAAACAGGCGGACCGTGCATACCAGTTGCATGTCCTCCTTCTCTGTCCATGGCCCCTTACGCATCTCCTCTCTCACGGTCACCATGCTACTACCACTCTAACGTTGCTCGCTTCTGCCTTGGATAGGCTGGGAACCAGTCTCGGTGTTCTTCTTCCTCTGTGTGCTTGTGGGCTCCAGTTTCAGGTTTAGATCCTTGATGAACTCCAGCCTGATAGGAAGAAGGTAGCTATTAGGGAGAAGAAGCCACTATGTCTTATGCTTCGTACTGAATTGCTGTCTTTACCACTCATTTATAGGCAACAGGAGAAGCTCTTCACTCTCAATAATAAAAAAAGAGGAAGCAGTTGTGTGGTCACATGACGTAGTGCTGTGATTTTAGAATTTAGAGGATCTTATAGATCCTATCATCACTGGTGTTGTGCTCAGATTTAGCTAAGAAATATTTCTTCCCTTGGTTATTGCTTTGAGTAACGTATTGTAGCAGGGAATGGTCAAGTCGTTTATAATGGATTCAGAATACGTGTAATGCTTATCCCTTATCTGTTAGCTTTGTGGGTTGACTCCAATCATTTTGGCATAAAACAATAGAAATGTTTCTCTTCTTTGTTACTTCATTTAAATGGAAGAAATATGTGTAACAATATGTTTTGTTATGTTTTATACAAAAAAAGGAGAAACTTCTGTGGCTATATTTGTTATGATGATTTGGTATGCTCTTAGCATTATTACCTTTAGCATCTTATTCTTTGATAAGACGAATAGACGTCTGACTCTGAAGTCTGAAGTGGATACTGGTGCTTGCTTTAGGTAACCCATAACGAGGACATGATTTATACCTGCACTTCATGTATGTCAACAATGTCCAATCATTTTTATTTTCCTTTTCTAGATGCTTCGTGGGTATTATAAATGGATCATTGCAGGTGTTTTACACAGATTGAAAAAAAATTGTACCCCTACTCTTCATCTGAACCTTTTCCCAGTGAGTTATGACAGTTGGTTGATCATTTAGAGATTCTTAATGCTAATCCACTAATTTGCTTGCTACATACTGTGCATCCAGTCACAAACCATGTATGGAGTGTAGCAAACTTTTTAGGAACTGTCGCCTATTTCCTTTCCCCTGGAAGTGAAAAGCATTTGCTTTTATGTCAGCTGTTGTCATTGGCACAGAGAACTCCATCCGTTTTCTCATGTCAGCCATTATCCTAAGCATAGCAAAAAAATCTCAGTCACAAACACACCTTCAATAGAAACAACACTTAAATTCACAAAACGCATATTCTTCCACTGAGGGTGCCTCGTAAAAAAATGTTCTTTTGGCATTAGTTGAGTTGAACCACGTAAAAGTAACCCTTTGTGTGTCTGTATTGAGTACTAGAATGACTTGTGCCATTACGCAGAGCTTTCCTGATTTAGTGATGATACTGTTGATAGCATATCTGCAGTGTTTCAGATGTATAAAAAATGTTATGGTTTTTAACGGATTTTTTTAATTGAAGGTATTCCGTAGAAGCTAACACTGATATTACTGGCAGAATATGGTTTAGGTATGCTGGCCGATATAGCAGATGCCAAGTAGTTTTGATCATTTATTTCTTAAATTGTGCTTCCTTTTCTTGGTTCAGCATCATCAGAAATTGGCATGATTTTTCACATGGCATCTGTCATCTTTGTTATATTTCTGACGTCCTTGTTGATTGATAAGTGAGTGAGATGAATGATGGATCTTTCTAAGTTCCTGACTATCATTGTATCACTCATTACTGTCCTTTGTATATCATTTATGGGTGCATGGATATGAAATGACAGGTTTCTAAACAGTGGGGCCCTGAGAAATTTTTTATCTTCAAGACCTAACTTCTCCATTGCCATAGAATTAGTTGTTTTGATCTTGAAAGGTTCCCTTAGCACAAAGTTAAATACCGTTTCATGTGTGAGGGTCATGAGGCTGACCCGGATGGAGGGTAGAAAAGGCATGGAAGGAGCTCTGATGTGGATGCCACCAACCTGTGCTGCAGTCCACTTTGTGGTGGGGACGGTCTATCCAACTTGTTATCTTGGCATCTATCCTGCTTTTGGAAGGCTCCCTGTACACTGAACACTGCTCTATATTCCACTAATGGAGAGCCCAATAGTCCTGCTACCATTGCTCTGTTTGTTTGTTTGTCTTTTGCACTTCTTTCATCTGTCTATATGTCAGTTGCTGTAGTCTCTGACCAGTACCAAGAGTTCATCTTCCTGACTTCCCTGGCTGTGGCAGGATGTACTACTGACTTTAGGACTGATCAGTCATCATCACCATGATGAAACCTTTTATTCTGTTTCCATGTCCCACGAAGTGCATGACCTAAGTCAGGTCCTTTTCTCAGATACACGAATTTGGAATTCTTTCTGACTCTCCATCATGTAGTAGTTAGTACTTAATGAGCATAGAAGTCCAATAAATCTATATAATATTTATGCTTGATTTCATATTTTCACGTGCAAGTATGGCACTATTGGTTTCTGACATGTCTGAAATTTGAAATTATGGTGAAAATAAATCTTCCAAAAACTGTATTTTTTTTACTGAAAGGATTTGTTTTATGCTTATGTGCAGAATCACCAGCTGTCAATCACCTTAACCATCAATAATCTGTGGATAATTTTCATCGTATGGTGATGGAGACCAGCACAAGCTGATGAACCAGCCAGTTTTCTCCAGCAAATAGGTTGACGAGTACCATAAGTCTTCAGATCCTTTACGTCTGAATTTTTAATTTCTTGATAAGATGGTAGAAAAATCAGTGCTTCTTACCGCTAGCGTGAACCCGACTCTCTATTAGTGTGCTCTAACCTCAGCCATGATGTGGATGCCTGCAGGCCGACGAGCCAACCGATTCTCCCAAAAGCATATGGTGATAAGGAGCACTGAATTTCACAGGTGATCCTGGTCCCGGCAGCACTCGCCAGTGGCAATGCAGATGAGCGACATCACCACCCAATCTTGCTTGATTTGGTCTCACCACACACTAACACTAGGTGGAGAGGAGCCCCAGGGAGCCAAATAAAAGGTGAGCTATCAAAAGCAGCGTCCACTGGGCAGCTGATGGACAGAAAACTAAGGTTGCTTTGGCCTGCTGTGGCCTGTGAGGTTAGCACACGATGAGCTCATGATGACACTTGTCCTGTCATGGGGCTTAGTGGAGGTCAGTTCATGCACCCTATCCATTGTTGACGTACGTGCTGGGCCATCAACGAGGCAACAGTTCATGATGGTGTTCGGCTTGTGGCCTCAGTTTTGACATGAATTCTCTTAGTTTGTTTTGTAGGTACAGTCAGAACGATGTCTTTGTGAACAGTGGAGTCCGGTGCAGGCTCAAGAGTCAGCCATTACCTACCAGATCGACCCTGACATGAAACATTTTCTTAAGCCTTGAGGTTCGTGAGCTAGGTGATCGATCACCCTATTCCTTTTATGGCTTGTTCACTTTCAGTTGGCTCTCAGATGCTGCCAGCTTGATGATTCACATTGCTCTGTTTCATTGGCGACCGAAAGGTGATAGATGCTGCAAAGAACAGAGCTTGTTACCTCGGTTTGTACGTCGCGTGTGACGAATGCTGCCATTTTGCATCGATGATCCCGCTGACCTGCACATTGCATACATAGCTGCTGCTGGATTTGGATCTTTCTCTCTGATGGCAAGGAGTAACACACTACTCCTACAAATGGCTTTGCCCTGCTCACCTTTTCAGTGCTGCAGACAGTTAGAAATAGATGTTATCGACGCATCATCTTGTGTCTCGGTGTTCGTTGTGTCGAGCTTGAGCTTGCTCGGCACTACTCATGATCAGCTAGATAATCTTGGTAAGCTGTGTGATGCTCGGTTCTCAGGAATAAATGTAGGTTAGCGGTATCTTGTTTTTGGACGTGTTTGCGTCATAATAATTGTAGGTTGGATGTAAAAAAGGTTCTGTAAACTGAATACTCAGAATTGCTATGTAATTAAGGGCCTGTTCGGCAGGACTGAAAAATACTGTTACGGCTGATTGTTGTAAGAGAAAAATACTGTTCTGTCTGGACGTGAATAGTATTTCTTTGAGTGAGCTGACCAGCCGGGCTCAGCCCAGCCAGCCGAACGCTCCCAATGAGAATTTGTGATATGGAATTAAGTTTGATGATGAGGTAAGATTAATTTCGTCTGTCTTAATAAAATACAAAATATAACATCAAAATTTCTATTTAATACTAGCTCTATACCATTGCCAAAACTTAACGTTATAGTGTTATCCAAAGTCAAATTATGTTAATTTTACCGAGTTTATAAAAGAATACTAATATTTGTACCATTAAATAGTAAGGCTCTATTTGGCATAGCTTAGTTTTACTAGTGAAGCTGTTTTTTTGCATTTCAGTTTCATGAACAACTTTATTGGTGAAGTTGAGCTATTTTTATGACCCCGTTTGGCACGAGTTGGGGAATTTTTTTTTACCATAATGCCCTTAGCCTTCTTTTTCCTTCTCTACGTTTCCTATCTTCTTGCCCGCAGCTTTCTTCCTGATTCTGACGCCCCACGCGACCGTGTCTCCGGCACCCTGTAGCCAGATGCGGCCTACGGCGTTGGTGGCCCCAATGGGCCGCACCCTCTGGCATCGACGGCCCCCGCTGGCCGCGCCCCCCGGCGGCAGCGCCTTGGGCGACCGCACCCCGGCGCTCGGCGGCCCTAGCCGTCTGCGCCCCTCGGCGGCAGCGGTTGCCCTTTTTTTAGTATGTTGCATATGTTGCAATGGTTGTACACGTATGTTGCAAAAGTCTGTTCATAATGTTTCATCTATGTTTTCGGACGTATTGTTGCAAGTGTGTTTATTTGGATATTGCATACGTTTCACATATATGTTGAAGTGTTTTATCTGGATATTACGAATATTTGCAATGGTTTTCAAATGTTTTTCAAGTGTTTTAGAAGCATGTTTCAAGTGTTTCATTTGTCTTTTTTTTATGTTGCATCTCGATGTTTCAAAAATAGATCGGACGAGTTCAGGTGTGGATCAGATTTCCAACTGTGTTTCTCGCCTCCACGGCAGTTAGTAGCGGCGGGCAGACCACGCCTCCAGTAGTGGTCAGCGGCAGCTTGAGGCAGCTCTCAAACGGTGCCTCCGGGCGGCGTGGGCGTGAGAAATGGCGCATGAAGCAGATTGCAGGCGCTGGCGTCTGGACGCCCCACCCGTCAGGACGTCAAATGGCTTAATTTGGAGTTCTGATGCTTTCCGGCGCTTCACAATATGATCGCAGTACATTAGTCAGCTAGGAAGAAACGTTATCTACAGATTTGTTGGCTTGTGGACGGCCAAGGTTATCTTCTTACTGTTGGTTGCGTTGAGCTTCTGCTTGCCTTTTAATCATACTCATCTAAGTAATCTTGGTACGTTGTGATGCCTGATTCTCAGGATTATAATTATATATATATAATTATATATATATATATATATATATATATATATATATGCTAGAATTTAGAGGTTTTAGGTTATTATTTTTGGTGGCGCGCATGCACCTTGTATATCCTAAAAAACCGTACTTAATGCTATTATATAATTATGTGGAACTAAGTTTGTTGATTAGGTAAGATTTATTTTATTTCCTGGAATAAAGTAAAAATAATTGAACTTTGTGCAAAAAACAATTATGTATATATAGATTTTTTTGCGTCTTTTAATGCTTAAATAATGTGCCTTTTAGAGGAAGTGACCTAGTACCAGTTCGAATAAATTAAGATGGAAAAAATTAATTTGGGACTTGGTCCAACAAATCAGCACTGCAGTGCAATCCGGCTTTGGAATTTTTTTTTTGATAAGGGCTTTGGGCTTTGGAATGTTTGGGCCTACAAATCTAGTTTCCGTGAACAATTGGACTCCACTCAGACATACAAAATAAAAGTGAAAATCGATGAAGTTGGGCTGGGCTCCCCAGTGGGCGAATGTAGATGGGCCACATCTAGCGCAAAAGTATGTGAAAATGGAATTCTTTCATTATAATGTAACCACCTTTCTACAGCTACACATGTGGCTTTCATTTCTACTTTTTAAACACGGGACATGTGGTACGATCGGACTCCACTAAACAGCGAACAATTACTCGATCTAAATCGGGCGAACGATAATACAGCTCCCGCAACTTTCCATAAAAAAATATTTCCATAACTTTCCTTTTTTTTTTTAGAAACTTACAAAGTTTTACAAACTTACCATTGAGAAACCTATGCACAACCCAAACGACTAACCCTAAACAACTCACCTACACATAAAGGTAACACACAAACAACAAAGCCCACCGCATGCTATTGTTGCTAAGCTTATCACCAGTCCACAATAGCGATAGGCAGCTCTAACTTCCCATGGTGAACATTAGCCAAAGGTCTTAACATGGCACCACCTACTCATAACAAGCCTCGGCGAGATATTGAAAAGAGACAAAATCAACATCAAAGTTTCAGCACTCGACGAGATCTACAACTACAGTCAATAACTTTTTTATTTGAGACGTTTAGGGTGTCAAATATATAATACAAGATTCTTAAATTTAAAGTTAAAAGAATATCATCCATTATATAGTGACCAGTGTTATGTAGCTGAGATAATATGAAGCTCGAGAGAATGTTGAAGTGTTGTGGATTCAAATCCTAGAAACACATTTTTCTTTTTCTTTTTCTTTTTTCTATATCACTGTTTTGTGGCTAGAATTGCTGGTGATGCTATTTGGTTTCACTACCGCTTTTGGTGTGGGGTTTTTTAAGTGAAAAAATACATGACAAGTCATAATAAACAGTAGCCATGTATTTATTTTTCATTAAAAGCTCAATTTTTATCCGATTTCCCACCCTCCTAAAAAATTGATTAGTGAGAGTTGACCCTCTAAACTACCATTCATCTTCTCATCAAAACTTTAACTCCTACGAAATAAACAAAAAATTCCTAAAGTCTATATACCCCTATCTCCAACCCCCATTTCCTATTTTAAATTACCCCCAACTAAACATGCCGTGGGAGGTGTGGCAGGTTTCATATGGAGCGAGCTTAGATATACTCTAGGCCTGATTTCATATGCATTGTTTTGTTGTTTTGTAGCCTCGCTCTGTACGGCGGCGTGCTCTCTTGCTATTTCGGTGCTCTCAATGACGCAACCTAGGTGTGTGATCGTGTTTTGCATTGCACTAATCGACGAATGCGGCGTCACGTATATAGATATATACTCCCCTAGGTCTGGCGAGGAATACAATGACACAGAATGGACCCCGCGATCTGATATCAGGACAGTGTTCGTATAGACCCGGCCATATGTGGAGGATCGGACAAGACGTAGGAAAAAAAAGAAGAACATGTGCTGGGGAGGTTACCTTGTTATATTGCTGGTTGCCTTGAGTTTGAGCTTCGTTGGCATTCATGGCCAACCAGATAGTCTTGGTAAGCTTTATAAACTTTAATTTCTCTTTCTAGACTAGTATATGTTATTGGATCATATATATATTTATTCTATCTCTTCCCATAATCACTAACTAATAAACGTTGGATTCTTTGTTCGTTTACACAAAACTAGCTCTCATCGATCATCAAGTGAAGCAAGAACCTACTCATCGTGAAACTCAAAATTTTGAGATGAATACACATCACAATTAAAGGAAAACAACTGCTACTAGTTGTGCTTCTTCGGTAGTAATATTGAGGTGCATATGAGATTACTAAACTTTAGGATTGTTTATTTAAGCTCAGCTATGCTATAGTAGTCGACCGTAGCAGTTTGGTTGTGGAACACAAACACAGTCGGTCAATTGCAATAATAGATGACACTAGCACCGGAAGACCAGACAAGGACTTGTTCGGCTACATGTCAATCCACTTCAATCTACAATGAAAATAAAACTTTGCCGAGTGCTCAGATCCTCTCTCCAAATCCGCGCACCCGGCCCCTCCTCCTTTCCCGCACCGCCCCGCCTCCCTCTCCAGCCGCCGCCCCAGCCCCTCCTCTCCCTCTCTCCAGCCGCCGCCCCACCCCTCCTCTCCCTTTCTATGGCCGCCGCCCCGCCCCTCTTCCTCGGATCCGGCCGCAGCACCGCCCCTCCTCCCCGGATCTGGCGGTGGGCGTGATGGCCAGCCGCGAGGTGGTCATTGTCGAGGTGGGCCCCAGCTTCGGCACCGGCAGCTCAGGAGTGGTGGCGGAGGGAGGTAGCTCGGTGGTGGCGTGGTGGCGGGAGGCAGCTCGATGGTGGCGGCGGGAGGCAGCGGCCGGTGGTGCTTGTTTTTTATTTTTTTCGAAAAATATTTGCCGAGTATTTTTTGGGCACACGGCAAAGAACGTTTGCCGTTAAAATCTTTGCTAGGTGTCAGTTGTCGAGTGCAACACTCGGCAAAGAGGTTGCCCCTGGTACTCGGCAAAGCTCCCGTATCCCGTAGTGAGTAGTCCTTCCTCCAAACGGCAAGAAGATTGAACTACGACGACTTGGAATTGGAGTGCCTGCATTAGTGCCCATATTCGGCTTGTTCGACTTCTTTTTTTAGCCGGAACAGTGTTTTTCTCTCACAACAATTCAGCCGGAACAGTGTTTTTCAGCCAGTTTCAGCCAAGTTTCATACCAGCGAACGGGGCCATTTGTTCATAAAATATTTAAAAGGTAACTAAATATGTTGGCTGAATTTATATGTGTCAGTTTGTTTCATTGTCAAATATAATCTTGTGGCTGTGAGATTGCAAAATAGGAGTACCAGAGATGTGGGCATTAAACGCAAACTTCTAAACTTGCAGAGCATACTTGCAACAGAGATTGACTTACTTTGTTGGGGGTTTGGGTAATATGGATATTTAATCTCATTTTCTTCTTTCCTTGATATTTTACCCATTCACAAACTGTATAGTGAACTAACGAAGGGCCATATTTTATAATAATTAGATATATCGAGGTCACGAGTTTTTGCCCACGTCTACGGTGACGCATGTGAGTTGTGGCTTAGACGAATATATTGAGAAAATCCAAAAATATAATTTTATAGAAAATATAAAGCCTGGTTCATGATCTTTATCTCATATGTCCTATAGATCTAATTTATAGAAACCTAAAAAAATTGGTTTCAATTTTTTGAATTCTCGTTTGATTCTTGATCTTTATCACCTATATTTTGTATATCTACTTTATCAAAACCTATCAAAATTGGTTTTACTTTATTTAACTCATACTTGTGTGATATATTATTGTGCATTTTATAAGTTTAAGTTGATTTGATTATCTTTATAGAAAATAATAAAAAGCTAATAAACAATTTTGTATTAGTAATCCTAAACTATTTTCAAATCTATTCAGACCTTCTCTAATTTTTTATTTAGTTATTTATGAACCGTAAGTCTGGAACCATATTCTGTTTCTTATTACACCCCACATCCTTCTCCTCTTTTTGGCTCGTCCGCTTTTTCTAGAAATTAATAACTATTCTCGTGTTCCAAATTATAAGACGTTTTGACATTTTAGATATATGACTTTTATTATGTATCTAGACATAATTTATATCTAGATGCATAGCAAAAGTTATGAATCTAAAAAGCCAAAAAAGTCTTATAGTTTGGAACGAGGGAGTACTCTCACGCATCACACTACTACTCCTAAATGTCTAGATACATAGCTAAATGGATAAACCAAAAATCAAAGTGACTTATAATTTAGAACGGAAGGAGTACCACACAAATGTTAACGTGGTACTTTTGGAAACCGGGACCCTTTGTACTTTTAAATAAATGTAGCACCCAGCTTTAAGAACAAAACTGATACACACCATATGTGAGCCCGCCGAAAGTCAAATCTCACATATAGCTACAAATAAAGGTAATATCAATAGACAATGCTTAATATATAACATACTTGGTATAGAGAATATAACCTTAGATAGCAAACAACGAAAAGACAACTCCGATCTTCGGGTGAAGACTCCACTTCTAATTCCTCCAAGTCTAATTCCTCCAAACTCTAGCAATCTGGTATCCATCCGGGATTTTTCCAAAGATTTAAAAAGTAAAGCAAGCGTCCCAATCTCTGTAGTAGGTCCAAGAATCCTCATAAGTCGGTGGTGCAAAACGGAGGATTCACACCCCGCTTATACCATACATTTGTCGTCCATCCTAGGGAGAGATCGGCTTATCCTCTTCAATGTCGCCTTCCTCATCATCATCGGATAGTAAGACGACCTCGACTTCTTCGGGTTCCTCCCGGACCGCTCAGCGTAGGTACAAGTGTTGGTGAGAATGGAATCGATATTGGTCATCCTTCATATCCTCGAATCGACAACCACAGAGACCCATGCACGCCGCAGCCGGGCTTGATCTTCTATGCTATCCTCCATGGTGGCACGAAAAGCATGATGCGATAGTTCGAGTCCAACTGGTATGCGCCTTCATGCTTGTCCTTGATGGAGATGCACACCCTGGTCTTCCAATAGGTGTCTTCTAGAGGGTGCGTGTGCTCGCTGCGCACGTACTCCACAGCCTACGTCCCCTACGATCCAACACACTCGATACTTAATCATCACACCCGATTTTAAGAATAAAATGGGATGAAATATCTTATGTGCGTCCAGAGATTAGTCACACACATAAGCCGACAAAATATAAATAGTATCATCACAAGTGTTTATTACATCATGAATAAGACAGAGTCTTCACATAAATGTAGTAAAAATATAAAGAAAAGATCTCTCGCGGAAGCTCCATATCACAAGGACGTCAACTGGTTAACCATAAGTCTAGTAATCCTAAGGGAAATCATCATTACCATAGCCATCTGTTATCCATCGGGATTTTTATCCAAATAATGAAAATAAACAAGCGTAAGTACATGCCGTACTCAACAAGTGTAACATGGGGTTCATGAGGCTCAAAAGGCTTGACACAGGTTTAATAGCATTTAGCTTTTAGTTGTCACAATTTTAGTTTAAGAATAGCAACAAGTTGTTTCAATTCCCAATGCAAAACACATGATCAATGTAAACAAGAGTAATGAATAAGATAAATAGATAATTCTTAGTGTTCCTCTATTCCGTAGAATATTCCAAGGCAGCTCATGAGCATGAGCACTACGATATATACCAATTTTATACTCAGAGAGGTTGTACACTTTCACCGTGTGAGTCGTGATACCCATATGCTCAGGTTTGCAACTCCCAAAATACTTCCAATGTGAGCAGGCAGGGGTCACTATGAAGCCTGTTAAAGGTTTGTCTAACAAGTTAGGGTCATTAGATTCACTCGGCAAACAAATGTAGAGCCCCCCTTCCCGATGGCTCATTGACACGCGGCCTATACACATAGGGACAAAGGCCGCACTATACCTGATTCAACAAGTCATTCTTACGCCAATAAAGATAACCACTAACAAGCTAGAAAAGGTCCTCATACTCGAGGTAAAGCTAGAGCCATGTAGCCATCATAGCAATCATCAGTAAGTCCCGGATCATCACTTACAGATAAGTCCTTAGGAGAGGAATCGTAAGCATTTAGAAAGTAGCTAAATACTCTAGCCCCCTGTTTCCAAGTTGCTAAAAAATCATATTTTAATGTTTATTGCATATACCATTAGTAAAGTTACAAGATCATAGTTTAATTGAGCACTAGCAAAGCTACCCAGTGCATATCCCGTAGGTGACAGGGTATAAGTTCAATTCTAGGGAATCCCTATCAAGGCGATACATGCAACATGAATTTAATGTATTAAAGTAAATAGGAAATAAGGATGATCCCATGCTATACTTGTCTTGAGCAAAGTACTCCTACTGATCCGACTTGTCAAAGTAATACTCTTTTGTCTCCCACGAATTGCTCACCGTCTATACTCAATAATCACAAAGAACAAGCATCCAAAAGCAATAATGCATAGCAAACAAAAGCTATAGATTAGAACAATACACGAACAACATAAAATCAAGATGAAAAGTTTGAAAAACAAATCTACGTCTCGCTACTAACACACAGACGCGAAGATCACAAAAATCAGAGCTAAAACAAAAAAGTTATGGATTAAACAATATTTACTTTAGTAAAATAATAGATTAAATCTAACCTCAAATTTTAAAAGTTTAAAACCTACTTAACAGTAGTATAAACATGTAGATTATGGAATTATGAACCTAACGCAACTTGAACGAATGAGATCGGAGTTAAAACGGAGATTTTATGGCTAAAACAAGATTAGTGGCAAAATTGTAAATAGGTGAAAACGTATTTTAGATCTAACCGAAACAAAATACGCTTTCGAAAAAAGAAAACGAAATCTGAAAAGACGCTATGGACTGTTTCGTAGGAATATTATCTGTGTGAACTGTGGAGTCCAGTGAAGGGTCAGCTTTTTTTCTTAACTTTTTTTTTGTTGTAAGGTACGGTTAGAGCCATATCTCTTTTTTGTTTGAACTTAGTCAAAACCATATCCTTTGTGAACAGTAAACCATATCGATCTTTTCTTTTTGAACTTCGAAGTAATGACAAGCTACTTCTGAATTTTGCCCCATCGTTCTTTTCTTGGTTTTGATTATTTTGCTCTCAACTGGCGCTCGGACCCAGTCCAGCCAGCTTGATTCACATCACATACTTAGCTCTGTTTCGTTCATTGGCGATCGAAAGCTGTTATTAGTACCGCAAGGAACAAGTACTTTGCGCTTCGATTTGCCTCGATTTTGCCATTTCAGAATATGCGAGACGCAGTCCAGAACTTTGTCTAAGCATACACACACACACAAGATCCGTCCGTGCCATGACAAGGTGGCGACAAGTACTATGATAAGCACTTGTTTAGTTCTCCAAAAGTGCACTATGCAAAAAGAAGATTCCTCGTCACATCAAATTTGTAGTACATGCATGGAGTATTAAATGTAGACGAAATCAAAAACTAATTGCACAGCTTGCTTTAACTTTACGAGACGAATCTTTTGAGCCTAATTAGTCAATGTTTGGACAATAATTCACAAATATAAATGAAATGCTACAGTGGAGAATCGTGCACTATACAAAATTTGCAGGTGTAAACTTTGCCAAACTAAACGCGCCCAAGGCAGATTCCTACAAGTACTATGACAAGGCTGGCATCGATAACCCTACCCTCTTGCAGTGCTATTGGTCTATGCAAGCATACCATGCATTGATTTGGATTTATTTGTTCGGTGGCAGGAGTACCATGACGCGAATTCCTATATATATAGGTACACCTACTATGATGGGGGACGATCAATACGCTGAAGGAAATAAATGTTGTCGAGAAACCATCTTGCTGTGAACAAATGGACGGCCAAGGTGAACATGTTATTGTTGGTTGCGTCGTTGAGTTTGAGCTTCTTGGGCATTCATGGTCAGCTCGATAGTCTTGGTAAGCTCATAACCTACCTTGCTACTACAGATACTAGTTCTTGTGCTTCTTCAGTAGAAATAAATGATGTTGTGCAAAAGAATTGAAGCATTATCGCTAAGCGTGCGCTAAAAATCTGAAAACTGACGAATGCCAAAATATAAAGTGAACCCGCGATGTAAGCAAAGTTTACATTATTTCGGTCAACCGATGTTATTTCGGTTTTAAAATTGTCTTAGTATCTTACTATTACTAATTAGAGGCTCCAACGAAGGCAACACGTTATTTCCCACCGCATATGCTAGGAAAAAGATAAATAGTAGAAATTCTCATAATAATCGAAACATCTGGCCGGGAGAACACAGGTTTTTTTTTGAAAATATATTAATTATTGGACAAATTAAAAAAGTGCGTACTAATTACGAAAATTGATTAAATTTGTCACGAGGAGGCTTCATCAGCATCGACTGTGGATACACGGACAGCCCGACTTACCAAGATAGCAAGACAGGCCTATGGTACGTGGCCGACGAGGGCTTCACGGACGCGGGGCTCATCCACCCAGTGAACATGGGCAACCTGCAGCCGGATCTGGCGCTGCGCTACACCAATGTCCGCTACTTCCCCAACGGCAACGGGGCCCGGAACTGCTACACGCTGCGGTCATTGAAGCCCGGCGGCAAGTACTACGTGAGGGCCGTCTTTGGCTACGGCAACTATGACAGGCTGAATAGCCCTCCTACCTTCGATCTCTACGTCGGGGCCAACTACTGGACAACGGTGCGCATCGTCAATGGCAGTAGGGCGTACGTGTTTGATACCATCGCTGTGTTGTCGTCGTCCTCTGGCGCCGACTACTTGCAAGTTTGCCTGGTGAACAAAGGGTCAGGAAACCCTTTCATCTCAGGGCTTGACCTGAGACCGCTCCACCCCGAGCTCTACCCAGACTCCAGTGAGGCGCAGTCTCTGGTTGTGCTCAGCTTTTTCCGTGACGATACCGTCGGTTTTGGCTTCAATCGCTACCATTTTGGAATAGACTATCAACACTTCAGGTATACTAATTATTATACTATATAAGTATATATAGAGAGAGCAAATTAAAACTTGTTTGGAACTGATCGAGTCCATTTCCAATTTTGTTTTTTACAAGGTACCCGGATGATCCTTACGACCGGATTTGGCAGAGGTACCAAAATGTCTCCACCTGGACAGTTCCCGGATCAGCCAGTGGAGTAGTAGTCAAGAACCCTCCCTACGACACCTACGATGTCCCATCCGCTGTGATGCTGAGCGCATCCACTCCGCTGAATGCCTCAGCGACAATGGAGATTGTGTGGAGCTCGGACTTGTCTATGGACGTTGACGCCGACACCAACCTCCTTCTTCTTCTCTACTTCGCCGAGGTCGTGGCCAATGCGTCACGGCAGTTCGACGTCCTTCTGGACAGTAATGTCACGCTAGCTGCGGCGTTCAGCCCATCATACTTGCTCACCACGGTTGTCACGGGCAGTGCGCGAGGACCGGGCCCTCATAGCATCTCGCTTGTGCCAACATCCAGCTCCAAGCTTCCGCCTGTGATCAGCGCCATGGAGATATACTTGGTGCGGCCACGGAATGAATCTGCCACCAGCTCTGCCGACGGTATGTAGTGTACACGAAAGCAATACGTTGTACTATCATATATACACACATGGGGCGTTCCTTATTTGACATGTATAACATAGCTACCCAAAAAACTGGACCAATTCATGGGAACACAACTTCTGGTACAGCTATTTCTCATGCATGATGATTTAATCTTTTACATTCCATTTCTATCGTCTGTTATGTACTAGTGCCATATCTACGATTGCATGACCAGAGTTCAACTCAACTGTTGTATCATGCATGGAGTATTCGTACATTTTGATCGAGGAGTGTGTTTGATTAAACGTGTGTTTTTCTCAGCCACTGCAGTGATGAGCGTGCAGAATAAGTATTCTGTGAAGAAAAACTGGGAAGGAGATCCGTGTTCCCCGCAGCATTTGCATGGGATGGCCTCAACTGCAGTTACAGTCCCCTGGTCCCCAGAGAATAATTGCCTTGTGAGTTTCAAATGAACTCACTCATGTACATATTCCGTCCAAATTTTTTGTAGAGTAGCACTGCAATGTAATTAAATAGAAGAATGAAAATAAGTGTGGGGTTAAAGTTTATGTGATGATGATTAATAGCCAGTTTTCACCTTCCTGCAGATATTTGCCATCCAGCGGATTGATTGGTGAGATTGATCCTTCTTTTTGGTCAGCTAACATTGCTCCAAAACTTGTACGTTCTTCACAATATAGTTTCAGAAATTTTCACATTTTAACAATTAATTAATATTTCATTGCATTGTCTTCGGAAAAAAATCACTGCATTGGTACTTACTGACTAAATAATAAATAGAAGGCCAATAATTGCGTTGGCTTCAAGCCTTCAACATATATATATGCCAACGTATTACTCAAATCTTTTGTTTTATATATTTTCCAATAGCTAAAGTGAAAGATAACAGATTAATACCCGAAGGCTATGGAAAGCTTTGAGTCGTCGTGCCTACTTGTGTTGTGTTTTAAGCCATCAATTACTTTTACACACAACAAAATTATACAACGTATGCTGTAAGCTTTGTCCTGTCCAATAATAACTTGGAAATGCTATTCTTGAGTTTTGTCGTCCTTGGGCTGCAGGTGAGCTTCTAAGAATTAACCATATCACTGATCTATAATTGCTTCAATTTTGCTTGCTGTTTCCAGGAATCTATCCCACAATAATCTCTCAGGGCCAATACCCGACTTCCTGGGTCGAGTGCCATCCCTTATATTGCTGTAAGCCTTCCTGGACCTACATATTATATAAAAGTATAAAGTTCAGAACCACCTTTAATGTTTTATATTTTTTTAACTTCTTTTTAGAGATTTGTCAAGCAACAACCTCAGTGGATCAATTCCTAACAGTTTGCTACAAAAATCTCAGGAAGGATTGCTGACCCTAAGGTTCCCATATATATGGTCCCACTTCTAATTTCATGTTTGGAGTCAAACGATAGCTCATTAAAACATAATACTCCCTCTGTATTGCTTCAAATGAAATGTTGTCAACTGAGGTGGAGTGGTTAGGGGAGATACGCGCGAGGCCAGAGGTCGCAGGTTTGAGCGGCCGCAAAGCGCGCAAAATTGGGTAGCCTATGACTTGTGAAGGCATTTGCGTGTGGCTGCCCAGTGGGGTCTTCCTGGATTAAAAAAAAAGTTTTGATATTTTCTTGCTCGAATTCGTGATTTCTAGATAACAATTTGTAGATACGGCTCGAGATACAACCGCCTCGATTTGTAGAGGCTGCTGGAGAATAGCCTCTACATATGGCTGATTTGTAAAGGCGGAAAACTAGCGGGGGCTAGGACAGCCACCTCTACAAAGGCATCCCAACCGCCTCTATAGATTCTGTAGTAGTGATCATTACAGACGTACTAGTTATGTCTGGCTCTAGGAACTACGTTCATATAATTGGTTGTCTTACACACAGAGCCACATCTATTGCATGTATTTACTTAAGTTCTATTGTTTTTTAACATAACTGAACATTAAATATGTAAAGTTATTTTGGAAGAGAGGCACGTCTCTCATATTGGATCAGCTCATATACTGAAATGTGCTGGCAATTTTATGTTGGCTAGGGTCGACAACAATCCGTACCTTTGTGTAAATGATACTTGTAACTCTAGTCCAAACCGCAAGAAGACCAAACTAGCACTTGGACTTGGACTTGGACTTGGAGTACCTGTGGTCATACTTGTAGCCGTTTGGTTCCTCATCAAAAGAACAGATTCAAAAGGTAACGAAATATGCTGGCTGAAATTCGTGTCAATTTGTTTCATCAAATCAAATAATTCTCTGACTGTGAGATTGCAAAGGGGACGATAGAGATGTAGGCGCTAAATGCAAATTTTTTAACTTGTAGGACCATATACATGTGCAAAATTTAACTTTATTTTCATGCTTGCTTGACATATGCCCCCCCTTTCACACCGCCTAACGGACCACCTAGAGCCATAGACTGTGTGGCATGGCAAACAAGTTGTTTCATTCTTTTCATAGCACTACATACATATACAAACTGTACTACTAAACGATTACCAGCAGAGTAGTTCTCTTATTTGATGTAATCATGCTTTTCAGCAAGATGCACAATCATTCGAATTGCAATAAAATCATTGTACACTACATTTACAGCAGTTTTTAATACTCTACTTATCGGCAATAGAGTTTAATCATATATTGTTGGATCTATTTGAAACCCAGCGCCAATTCCCCAGTTTGGTCCTAGTGGTGAGGCACCACAGGAGGCTGTCGGAGGCGGTCAGGCCGCACAAGCTATGGAGAACGATCAGGACCCGCCACAAACTGTATGGGAAGACCATGCAGCTATGCCTGATGGTCAACAACAAGATCCTCTAGGGACAGCAGCCGTCATGGCCCAGAACCCGTGGAGGATGACCATGCAACTCACTTGCCTACTGTTCCTCAGCGTTTCAGTTACGAGGATTTTTAAAGCGAATCACGGATGACTTCAAGAAAAGAATTGGTGAGGGAGGGTTCGGCCCGCCTTCTTTGGGAAGTTGTCAGATGGAACACCTGTTGCTGTGAAGATGAGAATGAGACCACCAGGGGCGTGGTCGCCGCTGCGCATGGGGATAATCAATTTTCAGCAGAGGTGAGCTTGCATAAATATATATGCTCGGGCTAATTTTCTGTTCTCCAAAATTCTCCACTAAACGATATTGATTGTTGCAAAACTCACATAATTCCTCACAAATATACTTATTCCAGTAAGTAAGGCACTATATCATAGGAACTAACCATAGCTCAGTTGGTTTCCTTGTGGTAGAACCTGCCCACCTAGGCACCTGGGGGTAGGGACGACTTGGCATGGGTGAAAAAAGAGTAAGCACTGTATTATGCATGATTGTTCCTCAAAGTTTATAGGGTTTTTGGAATTACGTACAGGTTGAGCACTTAGGCGGTAGTCGCCACAGGAATGTGGTGTCATTGTTGGGCTATTGTGAGGATGAAGAGCATTTAGGCCTGGTCTATGAATACATGAAGGGAGGAAACCTAGAAGACCAGCTGAAAAAAGGTTTGTAAAATTTTGCCCAGCAACATTGTGTCCCCATATTTCATCAAGCCATAATGAGTTCGAAATAACTATTGCTGACAGGAGCCTTAGGCGAGGAAGTTCCTCTGACATGGTCACAACGCCTAAAGATCGCGCTGCATTCTGCCAGTGGTACCTACGTACATATATGTCACAACCTTTCAGTTTCTTCCCTAATTTTATTTTCTGATCTCTCTTGCGAGAGTAACCTTTTAGTATTACTACCATTAATTCCAATGTAGGCACTTTAGGGGCATCAACATGGTCTTTAACGTGACAATTTGACTTTACATTTTGTTAAGTACATAGCATTTTTCTTGTGATAAAAAATATTCTATTTTGAATAGTTAACAATATCTATTATGATTAAATACCAACCATCTCAACAAGCCTCTCCATTGATCTTTATGAAACACGCTAGAAAAAAGAGATAAATCCTAAAAATTCTCGCAAAGAATAAAAAAGATTGGACCATCTATTAGGTAGGTCGTTCCAATAATCATTGACAATAATAGCTATCATATCTGTTCAGTATTCTAAGAAATTATCCACATATGTCATGGTAAAAAATAAACCTTAAATCTCAATTTAAATTAGGCATCACTACCATTGTGTAAACTAAACTAAAGTAATCCCTCACTACAACATAATGGCTTTTAGAGATGGTCATAATTGGTTTTTCCAAAGGCGGGTGGCGCACCTGCATCTGGATGTTGTTCTCTTTTGAACATACTTTGTGGAGGCCATCATAACACCTGCCTCAAGAAAAGCATTAAAAATAGCCGCAAGCTTGCCACCGAGACCGCTCATGTCATGTTGTGGAGCCTCGAGTGGATCTTGCCACCCCGCATGAAGAGGAAGAAGAAGTGAATGAAGACAATGAAGGGCGAAGTCGAGATTTGGAGTTTAGACGTGTACCAAACTGGAACAAAGGTAGCTCGCCGCTGCCATGCACGACCAAACTATCCACCATACGATGCCTTCTCCCACACCACCCCTCTTAGTACCCACCTAATCCACCATGACCGACCCTTCACTGAGCCACCAAGGGCCACTACCGTCATGGTGGCTCACATGAGCCGGATCCACAACCACCACCACCGGCCAGATCCACCTCCACTTGCATGGGATCCACTATCGCCAGCACCGGCTCAAACCATCATTGATCTCAGCACTAGCTGGATCCACCGCCACCCACACAAGAGAAACTCATGGTATAGCCGGTAAGGGATACCGGCCATGCGTTGCTGCCGTCCATGGAGGAGGTGGAGGGAGATGGATAGCTCGAGTGAGAACCACATCTGAGGCAGAGGGGCTGGGCACAGGTGACAAGCGCACAAGAGGGAGGCAGATGCAAAGGGGCTTAGGTGAGTGGCGGTGTGGGTAGTTTAAAAGTCAAATTTAGCGGTTACATTGGATCATCTATTGTAATTGCATAGGTGTAATTTAGATGCAAATTTAGTGGTTATTTTAAACCGTCTTGGAAGAGGTGGGTCATTTAGAATTGAATTTATGGGGGTGGGTTTACTTTATGTATCTTTTATAACGTTAAATGTGGATAATTTATTTAGAAAACATAATAAATCCAATTTCTATTACAAGCGATGATGATTAGAGCCTACCAAATGAAAGGCTATATCTTTTTATGATTTTGTGAGAATTTTTAGGAATTATATTTTTTCTAGTAGTTGTCATGACAATTAAGGTGGAGGCTCTGTTGAAAGCCTTCAGTTAGTAATATTAAGATATCAATAAACAAATGAGAGAAACCAAAGATAAACAATTTTGATTTGTTGTATGCATCATTATTGTATACATAACTTTTCTAATACTTATCTATGACAAAATTACTGCCCAATGCGGCAGCATGTACGGCTCCATGGACTAGCTAGCTAGTGTGATCTACTCTAAGCAAATTTTCATATATTGATGGCATATATGGCCATCTGTTCTGCTTACTGTGCTGTGGCGGCTGTGGGATGCCAGAAATGGTACAATCTTTAGAAACAATGTATGTGATGATCTAGCTGTTTGGGATGGGAGGTGCGCCTCATCCTCCATGGTTTGTGGCTTGCGTCAATGGTCCATCTTCTTGCGCTCCTATTATCAACATGTATCTGGATAGAGTGTGTTGTACTCGACCCCTTTAAAAATCAATAAAATTACAAGACAGGGAATCTCTCTCCTCGGTAGTTTCCCTTAAAAAAAAGAATCGATCGGATAGAATCCTAAAAATTAGCTACATTTTGAATCGAAGGAAGTAACAAGCTACTAATGCAGAGTGGCTTAGCTTTGTGATCTATCTTGTTTAATTTAATTTCTGAACAATGCATGCGTGCAGGACTGCACTACTTGCACTCTGCCTTTAACACGCCGCGGATACATAGAGATGTGAAGGCTGCAAACATCCTCCTAACGGAAAAGCTTGTTGCCAAGATCTCTGACTTTGGGCTAGCGAGGGCTATCAGCAGTGAAGCAAAAACACACGATCACCAACACGCTGAGTGGTACTCCTGGTTACGTGGACCCTGAGTACGCCCTGAATGCATGCCCCTGCTGCCGTATACTTTAGTGTTTATGAATAATACTGTCGTCGATGCATATACCCACAGTTGTGAGCATGCATGCAATGCAGGTACCTGAAGGCCGGTGAGCTGAGAGGCAAAACCGACGTGTATAGCTTCGGCATCGTTCTCCTGCAACTCATCACTGCACGGCCAACTTCTGCCGTCGTCGGCGATAACAGACGTATCAACATTGCGGACTGGGTGCGCGAGACGCTTTCTAAAGAGGTCCATGGAGATATCTCGAGCGTCATCGACCACAGCATTAGAGGCCACTGCGACCTCGTCTCTGTGCGGAAGGTGGCCGAACTCGCGCTGCGATGCGCGGAGCGCGAGGATGTTCATGCCCGCCCCACGATGACGGAGGTCGTGGCGGAGCTGGAGGCACTGCAGCAGCAGCAGCGGCAGCGGGACGACGGGGCCTCCTCGGCGACAGGGACCAGTGGTTCGTCAGCGATGGCCGAGGACGACGAGGTTCCACTCGCAGAAGCACAGTGATGAAGGGTGGACATGAATTTGGATATCTTTTTGCGTCCACGGAAAAAGCATATGACACCTCTGCAGCAGTGTGAACAGGAATTTGACACTATTTCTAGTTAGCCGTCTTTTGGTCAACACTCAGCTCATGTCATGAATCATGAAACTGTACTGTGTCGGTCAACAGAAAAAATAATGATGGATCGTGAAAATGTCGACGTAGACGGTAGACCTCATTTTTTTATAAGTTATGGCATTTTTATTATATTATTTATTCCAAGTAAAAAGTAAAAACATGCAGAAGCAGAACAGAAAACAAATTCCAGTAACGCAGCACGTCTCAAACCCAGCTCTTGATGCTGCCGCTGTAGTTGCTCCGCTCGTCGAAGTACCTATCCCAGAGCATGACGCCGCCGTAGTTGGCCGCCTTCTGCGCCACGGGGAGCACCATCTTCCGGAGTGCCCCAGGGTCCGTGAACCCGCTCCTGGCCGCAAGCGGCGACGCCGGCAAGCCGACGAAGAACTTGGTGAACGGGTACGCCGCCGTCCACTTGCGCCACTCCGCGGCGCTGAACCCGGCGCCGCAGTCCGTGTCGTCGTCGTAGAACCGGACATGGATGCGTTCGAAGATGCCCGTGTTGAGCGCCTCCTTGACGCGGGCGTCGGGGAACCCGCACCGCGGCGTCGCCGTGAGGTGCAGCAGCTTGCCATCGCCGTCGCGGATGTTGTGCTTGGCGAGCCAGCGTGCTGTAGTGCTCCGCGGGGGTGCCGTGCTCCAGGAACATGTCGACGCCGTCCAGCCACGCGTCGCCGAACGGCCGGCGGGTGTCGTTCAGACTGCCGCCGAAGTAGGTGTTACAGAGGTGGTCGAAGAGGGCCAGCGCTGATTGGTTGGTGGGGAGGGAGTACGCGTTGCCGAAGCCGCCGATGGAGATGGAGACCGGCACGCCCAGGAACTGGCACCGCTTGATGGCCGCGCCCATGCCGGCGGTCGAGTGGCCCGACAGGTCCACGTGGTAGATGCCGCCGCTGTTGCCGTAGACGTCGAGGAAGGACATGATCACCATGCTGTACATGCCGGAGTCGCAGGGAGCCCTCGTCCTTGTGCCGGCCCCAGAACACCGTCACCTGCCCGGTCTTTCCCTGAGCGGTGGCTGGGGCGGCCAGGAGGCTGATGATCGGGACGGGAAGAAGCGCCGCCGCGGCTACGACTACTTCGATCGGACGCCATTCACTACCGCAAACAGTATAATTGCCGAATGCACGAGGGTTTGCCGAGTGCATTCGATCGGGCGCTCGGCAAACATCCAAGTTACCGAGTGTATTTAATGAAACACTCGGTAAACATATAGCACTCGACAAAAGCCAACTTTGCCGAGTGCCTAATATAAAACACTCGCAAAATACAAGAAAACTCTCGGCAAACACGGACACTCGGCAAAATGGAGTCACCTGGGCTGGGCGTGCGGCAGCCATCTAACGGCCATTATTAAAAGCCCGCCTCACCGTTAGAACTTTGTCGTGTGTCCGTTAGAGACACTCAGCAAAGACAAGGTATGCCGTGTGTTTTTGCTTGACACTCGGCAAATTATTATTTTTGCCGAGTGTGTTTTGTTTACACTCGGCAAAGTAATGTTTTTGCCGAGTGTTTTTTAATGGCACTCGGTAAAATAATAAAAAAAAATTCTCCTGCCCTTCAAACTTTTTCTACTCTCCACATACAACATGTGGTACTACATGTTAAAATTTGGTATATTTCTCCATCTGTTTGCTATATTTAAGTAATTTATTGCATTTAGAGAAATTTTTTGGTTTAAGTCAAATTTGAACTGCAAGTGATACAAATAATGGAATAAATTGAGTGAAGAAATCATATTTATGTTATTGAGTCTATTTTGGGACCTTACTCGGGAAATGAAAAGAATTTTCAAACATTTTGTTCAGAAAACACGACCACGAACGTGTGGCCAAATGATTTTTAAATTCTAAAAAAAGCAAACGAAGTCGAAAATAATGAGATTTGTCAAGATCTCCTGATATCATACGTGGAGACCGTGGAAAAAAATTGAGAAGGTTTCGCATAATTTGTCACGTACGACCTTTACAAACCGAAGCATCTCCAAAGAAGAATCGTAGCGTTGAGAAGGATCCGGTAAGATTTGGAGTCAAAGTGACGGTTGAATTGGGGTTTGACTTCAAAACTTTTTGTATAGGCAATAGACAACATAGATTGGTTCACGTCAAATTTTGGTAATTTTTCGGATCCGTTTGATAATTTTAATTTATTAACTGCAATTATAGCATTTTTATTGATATATATTAAATTTGCGCATGAAATAATGGATTAATATTCGTAGAAAAATCAAATATGCATTGTTGAGTGAATTTAATAGGGTATTTTTAAATTACTTCGTAACAAATTTAGTAAAACACGTTATGAAGAAGGAGGATGGGTGGGCATGAAATATCAATTTATTTTGCCGAGTGTATTCTACCTGACACTCGGCGAAAATAGTATTTGCCAAGTGTCATATAGGGGACATTCGGCAAATTTGTCGACCCGGCCCCACTGCACAGTATCCAGCCGTAATGAAAAAAAACAACGCCGAGTGCCCCAGATCTAGGCACTCGGCATATCTATACTTTGCCGAGTGCCCCCAATCTTGGCACTCGGCATACTCCTTCATATGCCCCCAATGGCCCGCACCCCCGGCCCTCACCCTCGCGGACACAACACGCCGCTCCGCACCGCACTGCACGCCACCCCACCACGCCCCGCCGCCTCCCCGCCCCACCGCGCCCCGCCACCACCGCGGCATCGCTGCCCCTCCTCTGGCGCGTCCCGCCCCCAGCGCCGCCAGCCCTCGGCGTCCCGCCCCGCCCACGGCACCGCCCGCCCCGGCGCGTCCCGCCCCCGGTGCCCCGCCCCGCCCCTGGGGCGTCCCGCAGATTTCATTCTCTCAAAAACGACGTCATGTGAATAATTTTTTATGGTGTCATGAACCTCAGATTTATTGGTGAATAATTTTTTCTACATTCTTTTCCGTAGAGTTGATTTTGAGGAATAAAACAATGCCAAAAAATTGATTTGGTAGTTATCTTTTACTGTATATGCTAAAAGAGGGCTGAGCTTGTGAATGCCAAAAAATTGATTTAGTTCCAGATGGAGGCTCTCCAGGTTATTTCTGTTTTATTCATCGTTCGTTGATTGCTACGTACTTTAGCTTTGCATTGTAACATTGGGATGAAATGTTATAGGCCCGGGTGGAAGCAGAAATGAAGCAACGTGAGGAAATGGAGGCGATCGAGGATGGAGGAGATGGAGGCGAGGATGGTGGCCGAGCGGCAGAGGATGGAGGAAGAAAATCGGTTGAGGATGGACCAAATGTTCCAATACATGCAGAATTTTACATCGAGTATGGGTCAATTTTTGCCACCGCCATCGATACTATTCCCTTCACCTTAGCCACCCACAACTACTCCTGTGAGTCACTTGACACCTTATACTGCAGATTGAATGTTTGTTGTGGTTGGTCTCAATGTTTCATTTGACGCTTGCACCTACACTATGTTTCGGGCTCTTGTCAAATCCTCGCTTGCACCTGCGATATGTTTGTTAGCAAAATAACCGGACTTGGAAGGCATTTTGATCTGCATGGACATGCTCTCCTCTGTTCAACCCCGCTCACCCCAGTGCCTTGGCCTTTGAGTGCGGTTGTAATCTGGTGGATGGCGTTGCAGACATGGCTGTTGATTGCAGTGACGCTGGAGAGATTCAGCTTAGCTGAGGGCACCGCGCTAGCTAGCACCTGCATGCCGACGGTGAGGAGGCAGCCATATATGACTAACTGTGATGGGTGCGCCACTGTGTAGTCGATGACTGTGAAGAATAATGAATAAAAGCTACAAACAGAACCTTAAAGAAGCATGAGTGCTGGCTTGGAATTTTTTTATGGTCTTTTTTTTCTTGGAATTTGACGTACTGTTATCTCTGCTCTTAATAATATTTTATCCTTTATCTGCTTCAGGCTTTCTTATGAAGACCTTAGAATTGAGTTTGAATTTGAGCTGAATCACCATTCAAGAAGGTTGTTACAATAATATAAACCCATATTCCCTGTTAAGTGTTAACTGGCATTTGAACTGCTTTGCTGTGCCTAGCAGTCAGGACATGTAAACAGTCTCACCAGTCCACATCATGATAATAGTCCCTCCGATTAAACCTGATGACTACTCCATTGCCTGCAAGTTGTTTTTCTTAGATAATGGATATATGTTCTGGCTTCAGTCTATCGTCATGGAACAGGCAAAATTATTCTGCAAGTTGTAGTGATGGTAACTGAAAACAATGGAGTTCCTTTCAGTTCTCTTCTTTTCAACATGAGTGTCATTCTTGTGCATAGTGCCATAGACCAACTAGTTGATTAGTCAGTTTTCAGTATGTCCTCATCCAAGTTGAATATTGGAGACCACTAAATGCAACTTGGATGTCTCCACATTGTAGTTGACTGGAATAAATATCTTCTGATCATATCCAAGTGCAGAAATTCAGTAGCCAATATACCTGAATATATCTGGAGACATTTTCCTTGTGTATCTATGACTTAGTCTAGTCATATATTGGACTTGGTCACATGTTACTTCCTCTATATTTAGGTCTACCCTCCCCCCTCTATCTGAAACTGAATAACACATATTAGCCTGCTATGTGCATAGCACGAATTTAAGTGTTGCATTAGTGTTGAATGTTGTGATTACAATTACAGTATGTTGTAGATGCACACCTTTCATTCACTTTGCAATATGAAGTCTAACACTGTTAAAAAGGAAGCTAACACTGTTTCGAATACTTCTCTTTTGTGCAGAATCAATCGGCGGTATCAAATAATCAGTCTCAAGACCCGGATTTGTCGCAGAGGTTCCAAGGGCCTACGCAGTGATTGCATTTGCATTTGTGGCTTATTGTGACTTAGTTGTAACTTGTGATGATGGTTTATTGTAAATTGTGATGATGGTTTATTGTGACTTGAGGTTTATTGTGAATTATGATGATGGTTTATTATACCTGTGACATATAATTATGCCTGTGATGATGTTTTATTGTGAATTGTCATGGTTTTTGTGAATTGAGAGGGGTCTGTTATAGTAAAAAAGGGGGTCTTGGTCGCTTTGCCGAGTGTAACACTCGGCAAAGAGATGAGTTGCCGAGTGTCAAGGCAAAACACTCGGCGAAGAGACCATTTTCTGTCATTTTGGGAACCTAGCTTCTTTGCCGAGTGTTTTGGATTTGCCGAGTGTATTCCAATGGACACTCGGTAAAGTGACCATAAAATCTGACCGTTGCTCGCTTGTTTGCCGAGTGTTTTAGGCGTGGCACTCGGCAACGTGTCTAAACTTTGCCGAGTGTTTTCGTCTTGACACTCGGCAAACTTGAGAAACTTTGCCGAGTGTTTTCGTCTTGACACTCGGCAAAGTTGAGAAACTTTTGCCGAGTGTTTTGTCCCGACACTCGCAAACTTGAGAAACTTTGCCGAGTGTTTTTCCGTTGTACTTTCGGCAAAATCGACGTCACCGTTCCATCCCGTCAAATTTTTTTGCCGAGAGTTTATTTTTGCCGAGTGTTTATTGACACTCGGCAAACTGTTTGCCGAGTGCCCGATAAAAAACACTCGGCAAACTACTGTTTACCGACAAATCAATGCCGTGTGCTGTATGCCGAATGTTACACTCGGTAAAGCGTTTGCCGAGTGTTTTTGGGCCTTTGCCGAGTGCCCCTAGTACTATGTAAATCTACTGTATCCCGTAGTGATTGCATGCAGCTGAGTTTCCTTCTCGCTCTGGCCGTCCTGAACTGGAAAGTGTGTGGTGGTGTGGAAAACCGGTTGGAGTAAGGTGTATATATAATACACGGAGAGACCGAATCGGAAAGAGAGTTGCTGATGCAGAGAACAAATTGCGGCAGCCATTGTTGACTGCTGTAAGAAAAATCTATTTCAGTGGAGCAGTGAACATGACAAGATGCAAGCAAGGCATGCATGCACGTGCGTTGAATTCCTTGGATGGGTCGGCAGCTCACTCCAGCTGCTGCGTGCTGAATAGTACAGTGTAGCATGGAGGACAGCTAGCCAGTACACTAGTCCACAATCAAAGAGTTGAATAGTACTACCACTACCATATCCAGATCACCAGATGTGTTGTGATGAATGAAAGAGACATGAGAGCAACGAACCGTCCACGGGCCGTGCACTACCGGAGACGACTTCTTTGCCGACTGTCCCAGATTTTGCCGAGTGCTTTTTATCGGACGCCGGTAAAGGGGCTATTTGCCGAAAAGTGCGGAGAGAAAGCACTCAGCAAACAACTGGCACTTGGCAAAGGGTGGTTTGCCGAAAGTGCCGAGCACTCGATAAACAATAACACTCAGCAAAGACCAGGTTTGCCGAGTGTCGGCACTCGGCAAACCGTAAAGACTTCGGCAAAGGGTTGCCGCCGTTAACGGCCGGTAGCCATTGTTAACCCCTTACCGAGTGTCTTCTCCTGACACTCGGCAAAGCTGTGATTTGCCGAGTGTCATTTTTTGACACCGGCAAACCATATTTTTTCATTTTTGACCTTCAAACTTTTTCTGCAGTCCTCATACAATACCTGGTACTCCATGTTCGAATGTGGCACATTTCTCGGACTTTTTCTATATTTCTTTAATTTATTTCATTTAATTGAATTTTCTTGGATAATTCAAATTATAACTTGCTAACCATTGAATAATGAAAAAGTGAATGGAAAAATGATATTCATGTTATTTAGTATAATGTGAGGCCATCTAAGCGGACCACCAATTTGAACATCTTGTTCACGAAACATGACCACGCAATTTGCGGTCGAGTTGTTTTAAATTCTATAAAAAGCAAACGAAGTCCGAAAATCATAAAACTTGTCAAGATGTCGTGATATCATATATGGAGGTTGTGATAAAAATTGAGAAGGTTTCACGTAAGTTGTCACGCACGATGCTTGCAAAACCAAGAATCTTCAAGAAGTTTCACGATTTCGTGAAGAGGCCGACGAGGTGGTAAGCATCGTATGACAAACTTGCACGAAACCTCCTCAATTTTTATCACAGCACTCCATATGATATCATGACATCTCAACAAGTTTCAAGATTTTTGGTCTTCGCTTGCTTTTTTATAGAATTTAAAATAACTCGACCGCAAGTTCGTGATCATGTTTCATGAATAAGATGTTCAAAATTGCCGGTCTGTTCTCGGATACAAATCATATTATACTAAATAACATGAATATCATTTTCCCATTCATTTTTTCATTATTCAATGACTAGCAGCTTATAATTTGAATTATCCAAGAAAATTCAATTAAATGAAATAAATTAAAGAAATACAGAAAAAGTCCGAGAAATGTGCCACATTAGAACATGGAGTACCAGGTATTGTATGAGGACTACAGAAAAAGTTTGGGGGCTGGAAGAAAAAATAAATAAAAGTGGTTTGTCGAGTGTCTCAAGGCTACGCCGGCAAAGGAGCCTCTTTCCGAGTGTGTTAGGACGGCCGGCACTTTCGGCAAAGAATTTTAAAACCCCTCTTTGCCGAAAGTGCCAGTCAAACACTCGCAAAGAATTTTTTAAAAAATACTTTGCCGAAAGTGCGGATCGGGGCACTCGGCAAAGGGAGATACCCGCCAATCAAGCCAGCCCCACACACACCGCACACACGCACACACACGCACGCAGGCACTGACAAGCGCCACTACCACCACCACCCTGCCCGCCAGCTCACTGCCACCCACCGGCCACCAGGAGGAGGAGAAAGAGAGGTGGAAGAAGGAGGAGGAGAGGAGGAAGGAGGAAGATAAGGAGGAGGAAGGAGGAAGTAGGAAGAAGGCGGAGGAGGAGGAGGCACCCCGGCCGCCGTTGCCACGTCCCCGCGCTTCCCCAGTCGTCGCCTTGTCCACCGACGCCCTGGCCCCTTCACCACCGCCGCCCTACGACGCCCACTAGGTATGCCCTACCGTCGTCGTCGTCGTAGTATTACTAGTAGTTGCGGTAGTAGTAGTGGTAGAGTAGAAGTGGTGGTAGTCGTAGGAGTCGTAGGAGTGGTTGTGACATTGTTATATATATGTGGTTGGATATAATCTTGTGCATGTCGGCCATCGTGTTGTTCATATATATGTGCATGTCGGCCATCGTGCCGTTGGTTTTCTTGCAGGTTTTGGAAACCTCACCGTGCAGCGGAGGTGCTGCCGAAATTTTGTATTGACAGTTTTATGTTTTTTTTGCAGAGAAGAGCCTGTCGGAGCAGAGCCGGAGTACCTCGGCGACCCCGATCGCCTTCCTCGCCGTTGCGGGTCTGCCTGCACCGCGTCGCCTCGCCACTACACCGACCCGCCATGGCCCCACTAGCCTGACTCCACCGCCACCCTAGGTATAACCTCTCTTTCCGTATCATGGTCGTAGATCACGTAACCCAATTAGGCGTCTCCCATTCGAAAGAGATACGGTTTGAAATATGCAGATATTTCCATATCTAAAACCGTATCTGTTTCGAATTGTCCATGTTTTTTGGACAGCCCGCGGATGCATAGGTGGGGTTAGTTTCCATGGTTTGCTCTGATCTGAGACAGAGTTTCGGCATCATCTCCCTGTTGTGGCCCAACAGGCCACACAAGTTTATTATCTCCCATATGCGTGTCAAACCAAAAGGCATCTTAAGGTTTGGGATATTGTGCACAAGGTATCGCCACACAGTAAAGTGCCTATCCCAAACGATGAAGATTACAACTTAGACCCAAACACATATGACGAAGAGTTCTTTCAAGAAGAGGAACTAGAAGGGGGGTTTGAGATAGACTTAACCGAAGCGATCGGAATGGAAGTAGACAATGAAACAGTTATTGAAGAGGACGCTGGAGATGAGGTGCAAAATGTGAAGGACTTACAAATGCTTGAGCGATTACATTTAGACAATGACAATGGCAACATTGCTCATTCGGATAGTGTTGATTATTTCGACATGATTGATAGTGATGATGAGACTTATGATCTAGCTAATCCCGATCATGAAGATTATTTCTAATACATGTAATACTATGTTATTTTGTAATTACGTTTTGTTTATATTGCATCTCTTTCTAAGTACTTCTTGTTTATTTGTGCTTATTGGTTTACTCTTTTTAATTGTAGTTGATTGAACAAAGATGGTGGGCGATGGGATGAGGAAGCTAGCGTCCTTGTACCGAAGGACAAGTACCGCTGCACCAGGGGAGAGTCGGAGGAGCAGCCATAGGAGGGAGTCGTTGCCTGCCGCCCCATCACGTGAGGAGGAGGAGGAGGAGCAGGTGCCCTAGGAGGACGCTGAGGAGGCGCAGGAGGACAATGAGGAGGTGGCGACAGCAGGGGGTTCCGCTTCCTCTAGTTCGTTGAGCGTCTACTTGCGAGGTCCCGTGAGCCTCCCTCAGCGATCGATACCTCATGAGAGACGCCTACTGATTTGACCCGAGGGGGAAAAGTAAGTAACTTTAGATGTTATCACTACTTTATATGATATGATGAAAATCAAAATAGAAACTAATAATTTTTCTTAATCACTTGGACAGAATGGACGATTGTGGCGTATTGTGGTGGAGGTGCTCACACACGCCAAGTCAATGGCATCCTCGGTCTTCTATGCAAGGAACACTTCCCGGCCCGGGTTGAGTACGCCGGAGTGACGGGGCCGGCCTACTCGCTTGACCACTACGCACGCCGCCCGATGCGCAGCAGATCGGGCCCACATGGTATTCAACAACAAGGCGGCGGGTGAAGCAAGAGCTATGGGTAAGTCTTCCTCGCACTACATTGCTCAATATAGCGCATTCATTGGACATTCTTGAAATAATGAATGGATACATCGTGTTTTGTATGTAGGATTTCTTTACATGCCGGAGACGGACATGAGGTCGTATGGATGCGGTGGCTACCAAATGCTTCAAGAAACTCATCATGGACATGCATTACGAGGCGCGCATCCAAGCCGTCAGAATCTACCACGAGACCATCCTTAGAACGAAGGTCACCAAAAGGGACGCAAGAACCATGACGCCGACCGGGACCGAAGACCTCTGTAAATACATAACATTAATATTGATTCCTTTTGAGATTAAGTAGGCTTAATTTTATCTTCTGATATGTCATGTACTTGATGGCCTGTAGATGATTCCTTATTGGTGCGCCACGCATCCCCAGTGCTGGGTACAGACGGTGGACAAGTGGTGCTCACACGAGTGGGAGGAGACGCACAACTTGTGCCGGGAGCGGCGTTTGATGATGCTAGGTGTAGCACACCATCAAGGCAGCCGCAGCCTCAGTGGATACGTAGAAACAAGGGTACGCGAATTTATTTATTTATTCTCACGCTCAATTCTGTATGATTTCTAATCATCTTGCTATTTTTCTCGCAGTCGGCGTCATATGGTGGCCAGCCTTGCTCCATCTTCAAGGCATTTGCTATGGCCCACAAGGGCAAGGCGACGTCCGACGTCGACTACAACCCAGAGGACGGGCCTAAGGCGTACATCAATGCGTCCGTCCACAACCGCCTCAGTGGGTACACATCGATGGCAGGGAGGTCCATGGGCCAGAGTATGATCCGAGCATCGAGGACCTTGATGGAGAAGTCATCATGAGGGTGGGAGGAGGCAAGAAGCATGGGCGGTACTGGATTAGCGACGGCGCAATCGACTCGGCCGCTACTCCAAGTCTCTCCCAGATTCGAGCAAGCAGCACGAGCACGAGCCCGGCCATACAACCCCGGCAAGACACTTCACACCACTGGGTGGAGGCACTCGAGGTTATTCCTGATTTATTCATCGTTCATTGGTTTTTTCATACCTTTCCTTTGCATTATTGTAACATTGGGGTGAATATATTGTAGGCCTAGCTGGAACAAGAGAGGAGGATATGGGAGCAGATGCATGCGAAGATGGAGAGGGTGGAGGCAAGCAGCGGAGGATGGCAGAGATTCTTTAGTACATGCAAAGTCTTGGCGCTGCTACGGGTGTAGTTCCGCCACCTTTGCTATTCGCTCCACCTCCAACTCCACCTCCTCACTATTCTACTCCTATGAGTATAAATGTTTTAGTTTGTATGTTTATGCTTACGGTCAAACCTAATAGAGTATGAAAGTTTTATTCATGTATGGTATATATTTATCTTGTCTCACACATGCAATCTCTTCTCTTTTGTGTAGAATCAATCGGCGGCATCGAACGATCCTCATACTTCAGCGAATCCTTCACCAAATCAGTCTCATTGGCCATCTTGGTGATGATACTTGTGGTTGTTAATGGTACTTCTATTTGCAATTGTGCTTGTAGATGATGGAGCACTTGGATTACTTGTGAACTTATTTGTGATATATATGTGACGTTTGTGATATATATGTGGTGTTGGTGATATATATGTGCTGTTGATGATATATATGTGATATTGGTGATGTTTGTTATATATATATCTTCTGTTTGTTTGGATGGGATGTAAAAAAACAAATAAAAAGGCTATTTTCAGTCACTTTGCCGAGTGCAATAGCCATGACACTCGGCAAAGTGACTACCTGGGAACATGCTTTGCCGAGTGCAAAGGTCGTTGCACTCGGCAAACATCACATATTTGCCGAGTGCCACGGGCCAGGCACTCGGCAAAGGTCGTATGTCCACACCCCTTTGACCCAAGCATCGATCAACTCATCTATCACAGGCTCCATGAAGACACCCATATTACTCCCCGGGTGTCCAAGGATTATCAACGACAGGAACACGGTATGCCGTTGAAAGGAGACGTCGGGGGGAGATTTAGGGGGATGACGAACACGGGCCAATATGTGTATGGTGCAGCCATCATGCCATATGGATTGAACCCATCTGTTACCAGCGCGACACGTATATTACGAGCCTCCTCTGCTTTGAGAGGATGCCGCGAATTGAAGTACTTCCATGCATCAGCATCGGATGGATGTACCATCTTCTCAGGATTGTATCGTGTGCCGTTTTTGTGCCATGTCATCTGTTTTGCGGATTCCTCGGTCATGAATAGCCGTTGGAGCCTCGGCAGGAACGGAAGGTGTCATAGGACTCTCATGGGGATCTTAAGCTGCATCTTCTAGCCATCGCCTGAGTCTACCTCCACGTACCTGATGGATTTACACTTCGGGCAGTACTTTGCATCCGCGTGTTCTTTCCTAAATAGGACGCACCCCTTTGGACACACATGTATCTTGTCATACGGCATCTTAAGTGCAAGAAGGAGCTTCTACGACTCGTACAAGTTCTTCGACATAATGTGTGTCTTCGGTAGCATATCGCTCCACACGGCCACCATCTTGTCGAAGCCTTCTCGACTTAGGTTTAACTCGCCTTCAACCCCATTACGCGATCAATGGCATCTAGTTGAGAAACATTAGTATGATCATGAAGGGGTCTCTGTGCCGAGTCCAACATCAGGTAGAAGGCATCTGCGGCAGCCTCCATCTCCTCCTTGTCACGTCCTTCAGCGAACTGAGCTTGGTGCATGTCATCCAAAGATGTCTCGCTACCCCGCATCATCATCATCGAAAAGCCTCGAGCCGTGGTCTCACCACCTCCTCCCTCGATACAATCGGCTTCACCATGGTGGATCCACCGGTGGTAGCCCGGAGTAAATCAAACTTCACAATATGTTTACCCATGGTTAACCTATCTTTCCTTCTTCTCGTTGTTGTCACAACCACGCATTTGACAAACCACTAGAGAATGGCCTCCAAAGACTCTCGCCAAATGCATGTCTTTGTAAGAATTCTTCACCTTGACTATAAATAGCAAGTCGTAATCGTGCTTGTCTCTCCGGAGCATGTACATCCACTCACGGTCCTCCATCCTTTAATGCAGGCGTATCAGCACATATGAGTCACCATCAATTGCATCTACGCGGTGTCCCTACTCTCTAATAGATGAGGATAGGTCCTAATCCCACCCGCGGATCCGTAGATGAGGTTAGTTTCCATGCTCCGCTCCTATCCGAGACGAAATTTCGGTAGCACCTCCCTGCTGTTCTCCCGATACACATCCTGCAAGGGAGAGTGTGTATCCGGAGAACAACAGGGGGTGATGTCGAAACACCGTCTCAGACCGGAGTGGACCATGGAAACTAACCCATCTACGCATCCGCGGGTCTATCCAAAAAACGTGGACAATCCAAAACAGAAATGCTCGCAGATATGCAAAGATCTGCATACCTCCAAAGATATCTCTTTCGGACGGGAGACGCCTAACTATGCTACACCGATCTACGATGACAGACAAGCGGAAAAAGATGTGATTTATACCTAGGGTGTCGGTGAAGTCAGGCTAGCGAGGCAGTGGCGAGTCGACGCAGTGGTAAGGCGATGTAGTGCAGGCAGACCCACGACGCCGACGAAGACGATCGGGGACCTCCGGGACGGGCACGCGGAGAAGACGACCGAGGCACCTCCTCCTCCCCTCCACCTCGGCTTCCTCCCCCTCTCCCCTCTCCCCTTCTCCTCCTCCTTCCTCTCCTCCTCCTCCTTCCTTTTTCTTCTCTTTTTTCCTTCTCCTTCTTCTTCCTTTTCCTTCTCTTTCTTTCTCCTCTTTTTTCTTCCTTCTTCTTCCTTCTTCTCCTCCCTTCTTCTTCTTACTGCTGCTTCCTCCTCCTCCTTCCAAGCTGGCGGCAAGACCAGGGGAGCACAGGGGAGGATGGCACATGCCGGTGGTGGCAAAGCGGCCTTGAGCGAGACGGGCGGCGGCACGAGTTTAGGAGCCGCCACTGCCTGGCTGGCGCGCTGGCCGGGCTGGGGGTGCTTTCGGGCGAGCGATGGGTCAGGCGCTATGTGATGGGGGCTCGCCCGGCGGGTGAGCTTGCCATGGGCGAGGGGGGCGGCATGGCGAGCTGGGATGCGCCTTAGCCGGGACCAGCAGTGGTGGGCGGCGGCTGGCTGGGTGGGGGTGCTCGGGGCGAAGCGATGTGATGGGGGCGCATGGCGGGGCACCTGCCGACGTATGCGCAGGCAGTGGAGCGGGTGGCGGCGGCTGGCGGGCCGGGATGCGCACGCCAGACCGAGTAGATGGGGCGGAGGCGCGGCCGGGGGCTGGGGTGCTCGAGGCGTCTGATGAGGCTCACGCCATGGCGTCGTGGTGGCGGTGGCAGTGGCGGCGGGCGGCTGGGATGCATGCACGGACCGAGCAGAGCGAGGCGGGCGGATAGGGTTCTGGGTGGTGGGGATTTTTGGCCATGCCCCATTTTCTATTGACTTTGCCGAGTGCTCCACAAAGGGCACTCGCAAAATTTTTTTAAAAACATATTTTTTACCGAGTGTAAGCCTTGGGCACTCGCAATTTTTTTTTTTTAATTTTTAAAACTTATTTTGCCAAGTGCCAGTATACATTGCTCTCGCACAAATTTTTTTTATTTTTGAAAATCAACTTTGCCGAGTGCCCCCTGGGCCGGCACTCGGCAAAGCCCACTTTGCCGAGTGCCCCCCATGGCACTCGGCAAAATTTTTTTTATTTTGGGCCCAAATTTTTTTCTATGGCCTTGTGACAGTATTTCAAACTCTATTTTAAAATTTGGGGCAATTTTGACTTTTTTTGATATATTTCATTAGTTTATTTCGTTTCATCGAATTTTTTGGGATATTTCAAATTTGAACTACAGGTGCATGGAATAATGGACTTTGGTCATCCAAAAATTGATACTCATGATATTTGGGGTATGTTTAGGCCGTATCTAGGAACTCACATGAAATCTCGAGCATCTCGTTGACGTAACATGTCGAGGTACTTGCCAGAAATGTGATTTTAAATTATATAAAATGCAAACGAAGTCCGAAAATCACGAAACTTGTCGAGGCGTCGTGTTATCGCATGTGGAGGCTGTGGTAAAAAATTGTGAAGGTTTCGAGCAAGTTGTGACGTCGGATGCCAAAAAACCAGACATCTCCACATGTGATCACAACCCAAACGACTAACCCTAAACAACCCACCTACACACACACAAACAACAAAGCCCACCGCATGCTATTGTTGCTAAGCTTATCACCAGTCCACAATAGCCATAGGCAGCTCTAACTTCCCATGGTGAACATTAGCCAAAGGTCTTAGCATGCCACCACTTACTCATAACAAGCCAGATATTGAAAAGAGACAAAATCAACATCAAAGTTTCAGCACTCAACGAAATCTACAACTACAGTCAACAACTTTTTTATTTGAGACGTTTAGGGTGTCAAATATATAATACAAGATTCTTAAATTTAAAGTTAAAAGAATATCATCCATTAAATATATAGTGACCAGTGTTATGTAGCTGAGATAATATGAAGCTCGAGAGAATGTTGAAGTTGTGGATTCAAATCCTAGAAACACATTTTTCTTTTTCTTTTTCTTTTTTCTATATCACCATTTTGTGGCTAGAATTGCCGGTGATGCTATTTGGTTTCACTACCGCTTTTGGTGTGGGGTTTTTAAAGTGAAAAATTACATGACAAGCCATAATAAACAGTAGCCATGTATTTATTTTTCGTTAAAAACACAATTTTTATCCGATTCCCACCCTCCTAAAAAATTGATTAGTGAGAGTTGACCCTCTAAACTACCATTCCTCTTCTCATCAAAACTTTAACTCCCACGAAATAAACAAAAGATTCCTAAAGTCTATATACCCCTATCTCCAACTCCCATTTCCTATTTTAAATTACCCCCAACTAAACATGCCGTGGGGGGTGTGGCAGGTTTCATATGGAGCGAGCTTAGATCGATATACTCTAGGCCTGATTTCATATGCATTGTTTTGTTGTTTTGTAGCCTCGCTCTCTACGGCGGCGTGCTCTCTTGCTATTTCGGTGCTCTCAATGACGCAACCTAGGTGTGTGATCGTGGTTTGCATTGCACTAATCGACGAATGCGGCGTGACGTATATATCTGGCGAGGAATACAATGACACAGAATGGACCCCGCGATCTGATATCAGGACAGTGTTCGTATAGGCCGGGCCATATGTGGAGGATCGGACAAGACGTAGGAAAAAAGAAGAACATGTTCTGGGGAGGTTACCTTGTTATATTGCTGGTTGCCATGAGTTTGAGCTTCGTTGGCATTCATGGCCAACCAGATAGTCTTGGTAAGCTTTATAAACTTTAATTTCTCTTTCTAGACTAGTATATGTTATTGGATCATATATATATTTATTCTATCTCTTCCCATAATAACTAACTAATAAACGTTGGATTCTTTGTTCGTTTACACAAAACTAGCTCTCATCGATCAAGTGAAGCAAGAACCTACTCATCGTGAAACTCAAAATTTTGAGATGAATACACATCACAATTAAAGGAAAACAACTGCTACTAGTTGTGCTTCTTCGGTAGTAATATTGAGGTGCATATGAGATTACTAAACTTTAGGATTGTTTATTTAAGCTCAGCTATGCTATAGTAGTCGACCGTAGCAGTTTGGTTGTGGAACACAAACACAGTCGGTCAATTGCAATAATAGATGACACTAGCACCGGAAGACCAAACAAGGACTTGTTCGGCTACATCTCAATCCACTTCAATCTACAATGAAAATAAAACTTTGCCAAGTGCTCAGATCCGAACACTCGGCAAAAAATTTTTGCTATAACTCCCGGCCGTCCTCCTTTCCCTTTTGCCCGCCTCCCTCTCTCCAAATCCGCTCACCCGGCCCTCCTCCTTTCCCACACCGCCGCCTCCCTCTCCACTCTGGGCCGCCCGGCCCTCCTCTCCTCTCTCCAGCCGCCCGCCCCTCCCTCTCTCCCTTTCTATGGCCGCCGCCCTCTCCTCTTCCTCGGATCCGGTCGGATCCGCCGCCTTCCCCCTCCTCCCGGATCTGGCGGTGGGGGCGTGATGGCCAGCCAGCGAGGTGGTCATTGTCGAGGTGGGCCCCAGCTTGCACCGGCAGCTCAGCGTGGTGGTGGGCGGGGCTTAGTGGCATGGGAGGCAGCTCAGAGTGGTGGCGGCGGGAGGCAGCTTCGGTGGTGGCGTGGCGGCAGGAGGCAGCTCGGTGGTGGCGGTGGGAGGCAACTTCGGTGGTGGCATGGCGGAGGAGGAGGCAGCTCGGTGGTGGCGTGGCGGCGGGAGGCAGCTCGATGGTGGCGGCGGGAGGCAGCTCGGTGGTGGGCGGCGGCCGGTGGTGCTTGTTTTTTATTTTTTTCGAAAAATATTTGCCGAGTATTTTTTGGGCACACGGCAAAGAACGTTTGCCGTTAAAATCTTTGCTAGGTGTCAGTTGTCGAGTGCAACACTCGGCAAAGAGGTTGCCCCTGGCACTCGGCAAAGCTCCCGTATCCCGTAGTGAGTAGTCCTTCCTCCAAACGGCAAGAAGATTGAACTACGACGACTTGGAATTGGAGTGCCTGCATTAGTGCCCATATTCGGCTTGTTCGACTTCTTTTTTAGCCGGAACAGTGTTTTTCTCTCACAACAATTCAGCCGGAACAGTGTTTTTCAGCCAGTTTCAGCCAAGTTTCATACCAACGAACGGGGCCATTTGTTCATAAAATATTTAAAAGGTAACTAAATATGTTGGCTGAATTTATATGTGTCAGTTTGTTTCATTGTCAAATATAATCTTGTGGCTGTGAGATTGCAAAATAGGAGTACCAGAGATGTGGGCATTAAACGCAAACTTCTAAACTTGCAGAGCATACTTGCAACAGAGATTGACTTACTTTGTTGGGGGTTTGGGTAATATGGATATTTAATCTCATTTTCTTCTTTCCTTGATATTTTACCCATTCACAAACTGTATAGTGAACTAACGAAGGGCCATATTTTATAATAATTAGATATATCCCCGTGCGTTGCACGGAGGTCACGAGTTTTTGCCCACGTCTACGGTGACGCATGTGAGTTGTGGCTTAGACGAATATATTGAGAAAATCCAAAAATATAATTTTATAGAAAATATAAAGCCTGGTTCATGATCTTTATCTCATATGTCCTATAGATCTAATTTATAGAAACCTAAAAAAATTGGTTTCAATTTTTTGAATTCTCGTTTGATTCTTGATCTTTATCACCTATATTTTGTATATCTACTTTATCAAAACCTATCAAAATTGGTTTTACTTTATTTAACTCATACTTGTGTGATATATTATTGTGCATTTTATAAGTTTAAGTTGATTTGATTATCTTTATAGAAAATAATAAAAAGCTAATAAACAATTTTGTATTAGTAATCCTAAACTATTTTCAAATCTATTCAGACCTTCTCTAATTTTTTATTTAGTTATTTATGAACCGTAAGTCTGGAACCATATTCTGTTTCTTATTACACCCCACATCCTTCTCCTCTTTTTTGGCTCGTCCGTTTTTTCTAGAAATTAATAACTACTCCCTACGTTCCAAATTATAAGACGTTTTGACATTTTTAGATATATGACTTTTATTATGTATCTAGACATAATTTATATCTAGATGCATAGCAAAAGTTATGAATCTAAAAAAGCCAAAAAGTCTTATAGTTTGGAACGTAGGGAGTACTCTACGTCATCACACTACTACTCCTAAATGTCTAGATACATAGCTAAATGGATAAACCAAAAAAATCAAAGTGACTTATAATTTAGAACGGAAGGAGTACCACACAGCGCAACGTGGTACTTTTGGAAACCGGGACCCTTTGTACTTTTAAATAAATGTAGCACTCAGTTTTAAGAACAAAACCTGATACACACCATATGTGAGCCCAGAAAGTCAAATCTCACATATAGCTACAAATAAAGGTAATATCAATAGACAATGCTTAATATATAACATACTTGGTATAGAGAATATAACCTTAGATAGCAAACAACGAAAAGACAACTCCGATCTTCGGGTGAAGACTCCACTTCTAATTCCTCCAAGTCTAATTCCTCCAAACTCTAGCAATCTGGTATCCATCCGGGATTTTTCCAAAGATTTAAAAAGTAAAGCAAGCGTCCCAATCTCTGTAGTAGGTCTGAAGAATCCTCATAAGTCGGTGGTGCAAAACGGAGGATTCACACCCCGGCTTATACCATACATTTGTCGTCCATCCTAGGGGAGAGATCGGCTTATCCTCTTCAATGTCGTCTTCCTCATCATCATCGGATAGTAAGACGACCTCGACTTCTTCGGGTTCCTCCTGGACTGGCTCAGGCGTAGGTACAAGTGTTGGTGAGAATGGAATCGATATTGGTCATCCTTCATATCCTCGAATCGACAACCACAGAGACCCATGCACGCTGCAGCGGCTGCATCTTCTATGCTATCCTCCATGGTGGCACAGTAAGCATGATGCGCATAGTTCGAGTCCAACTGGTATGCGCCCTTCTGTTTGTCCTTGATGGAGATGCACACCCTGGTCTTCCAATAGGTGTCTTCTAGAGGGTGCGTGTGCTCGTTGCAGACGTACTCCACAGCTACGTCCTACAGTCAACACAGCTCTGATACCAATCTGTCACACCCGATTTTAAGAATAAAATGGGATGAAATATCTTATGTGCGTCCAGAGATTAGTCACACACATAAGCCGACAAAATATAAATAGTATCATCACAAGTGTTTATTACATCATGAATAAGACAGAGTCTTCACATAAATGTAGCGAAAATATAAAGAAAAGATCTCTCGCGGAAGCTCCATATCACAGGGACGTCAACTGGTTAACCATAAGTCTAGTAATCCTAAGGGAAATCATCATTACCATAGCCATCTGTTACCCATCGGGATTTTTATCCAAATAATGAAAATAAACAAGCGTAAGTACATGCCGTACTCAACAAGTGTAACATGGGGTTCATGAGGCTCAAAAGGCTTGACACAGGTTTAACAGCATTTAGCTTTTAGTTGTCACAATTTTAGTTTAAGAATAGCAGCAAGTTGTTTCAATTCCCAATGCAAAACACATGATCAATGTAAACATGAGTAATGAATAACATAAACAGATAATTCTTAGTGTTCCTCTATTCCGTAAATATTCCAAGGCCGCTCATGAGCATGAGCACGGCTGATATACCAATTTTATACTCTGTAGAGGTTGTACACTTTCACTGTGAGTCGTGATACCCATATGCTCAGGTTTGCAACTCCCAAAACACTTCCAAGGTGAGCAGGTAGGGGTCACTATGAAGCCTGTTAAAGGTTTGTCTAACAAGTTAGGGTCATTAGATTCACTCGGCAAACAAATGTAGAGCCCCCCTTCCCGATGGCTCATTGACACGCGGCCTATACACATAGGGACAAAGGCCGCACTATACCTGATTCAACAAGTCATTCTTACGCCAATAAAGATAACCACTAACAAGCTAGAAAAGGTCCTCATACTGAGGTAAAGCTAGAGCCATGTAGCCATTATAGCAGTACTGTAAGTCCCGGATCATCACTTACAGATAAGTCCTTAGGGAGAGGAATCAGAAGCATTTAGAAAGTAGCTAAATACTCCAGCCCCCTGTTTCCAAGTTGCTAAAAAATCATATTTTAATGTTTATTGCATATACCATTAGTCAAGTTACAAGATCATAGTTTAATTGAGCACTAGCAAAGCTACCCAGTGCATATCCCGTAGGTGACAGGGTATAAGTTCAATTCTAGGGAATCCCTATCAAGGCGATACATGCAACATGAATTTAATGTATTAAAGTAAATAGGAAACAAGGATGATCCCATGCTATACTTGTCTTGAGCAAAGTACTCCTACTGATCCGACTTGTCAAAGTAATACTCTTTGTCTCCCACGAATTGCTCACCGTCTATACTCAATAATCACAGCAACAAGCATCCAAAAGCAATAATGCATAGCAAACAAAAGCTATAGATTAGAACAATACACGAACAACATAAAATCAAGATGAAAAGTTTGAAAAACAAATCTACGTCTCGCTACTAATACACAGACGCGAAGATCACAAAAATCAGAGCTAAAACAAAAAAGTTATGGATTAAACAATATTTACTTTAGTAAAATAATAGATTAAATCTAACCTCAAATTTTAAAAGTTTAAAACCTACTTAACAGTAGTATAAACATGTAGATTATGGAATTATGAACCTAACGCAACTTGAACGAATGAGATCGGAGTTAAAACGGAGATTTTATGGCTAAAACAAAATTAGTGGCAAAATTGTAAATAGGTGAAAACGTATTTTAGATCTAACCAAAACAAAATACGCTTTCAAAAGAAGAAAACGAAATCTGGAAAGACGCTATGGACTGTTTCGTAGGAATATTATCTGTGTGAACTGTGGAGTCCAGTGAAGGGTCAGCTTTTTTTCTTAACTTTTTTTTTGTTGTAAGGTACGGTTAGAGCCATATCTCTTTTTTGTTTGAACTTAGTCAAAACCATATCCTTTGTGAACAGTAAACCATATCGATCTTTTCTTTTTGAACTTCGAAGTAATGACAAGCTACTTCTGAATTTTGCCCCATCGTTCTTTTCTTGGTTTTGATTATTTTGCTCTCAACTGGCGCTCGGACCCAGTCCAGCCAGCTTGATTCACATCACATACTTAGCTCTGTTTCGTTCATTGGCGATCGAAAGCTGTTATTAGTACCGCAAAGAACAAGTACTTTGCGCCTCGATTTGCCTCGATTTTGCCATTTCAGAATATGCGAGACGCAGTCCAGAACTTTGTCTAAGCATACACACACACACACAAGATCCGTCCGTGCCATGACAAGGTGGCGACAAGTACTATGATAAGCACTTGTTTAGTTCTCCAAAAGTGCACTATACAAAAAGAAGATTTCTCGTCACATCAAACTTGTAGTACATGCATGAAGTATTAAATGTAGACGAAATTAAAAACTAATTGCACAGCTTGCTTTAACTTTGCGAGACGAATCTTTTGAGCCTAATTAGTCAATGTTTGGACAATAATTCACAAATATAAACGAAATGCTACAGTGGAGAATCGTGCACTATACAAAGTTTGCAGGTGTAAACTTTGCCAAACTAAACGCGCCCAAGGCAGATTCCTACAAGTACTATGACAAGGCTGGCATCGATAACCCTACCCTCTTGCAGTGCTATTGGTCTATGCAAGCATACCATGCATTGATTTGGATTTATTTGTTCGGTGGCAGGAGTACCATGACGCGAATTCCTATATATATAGGTACACCTACTATGATGGGGGACGATCAATACGCTGAAGGAAATAAATGTTGTCGAGAAACCATCTTGCTGTGAACAAATGGACGGCCAAGGTGAACATGTTATTGTTGGTTGCGTCGTTGAGTTTGAGCTTCTTGGGCATTCATGGTCAGCTCGATAGTCTTGGTAAGCTCATAACCTACCTTGCTACTACAGATACTAGTTCTTGTGCTTCTTCAGTAGAAATAAATGATGTTGTGCAAAAGAATTGAAGCATTATCGCTAAGCGTGCGCTAAAAATCTGAAAACTGACGAATGCCAAAATATAAAGTGAACCCGCGATGTAAGCAAAGTTTACATTATTTCGGTCAACCGATGTTATTTCGGTTTTAAAATTGTCTTAGTATCTTACTATTACTAATTAGAGGCTCCAACGAAGGCAACACGTTATTTCCCACCAGACATGCTAGGAAAAAAGATAAATAGTAGAAATTCTCATAATAATCAGAAACATCTGGCCGGGGAGAACACAGGTTTTATTTTTGAAAATATATTAATTATTGGACAAATTAAAAAAGTGCGTACTAATTACGAAAATTGATTAAATTTGTCACGAGGAGGCTTCATCAGCATCGACTGTGGATACACGGACAGCCCGACTTACCAAGATAGCAAGACAGGCCTATGGTACGTGGCCGACGAGGGCTTCACGGACGCGGGGCTCATCCACCCAGTGAACATGGGCAACCTGCAGCCGGATCTGGCGCTGCGCTACACCAATGTCCGCTACTTCCCCAACGGCAACGGGGCCCGGAACTGCTACACGCTGCGGTCATTGAAGCCCGGCGGCAAGTACTACGTGAGGGCCGTCTTTGGCTACGGCAACTATGACAGGCTGAATAGCCCTCCTACCTTCGATCTCTACGTCGGGGCCAACTACTGGACAACGGTGCGCATCGTCAATGGCAGTAGGGCGTACGTGTTTGATACCATCGCTGTGTTGTCGTCGTCCTCTGGCGCCGACTACTTGCAAGTTTGCCTGGTGAACAAAGGGTCAGGAAACCTTTCATCTCAGGGCTTGACCTGAGACCGCTCCACCCTGAGCTCTACCCAGACTCCAGTGAGGCGCAGTCTCTGGTTGTGCTCAGCTTTTTCCGTGACGATACCGTCGGTTTTGGCTTCAATCGCTACCATTTTGGAATAGACTATCAACACTTCAGGTATACTAATTATTATACTATATAAGTATATATAGAGAGCAAATTAAAACTTGTTTGGAACTGATCGAGTCCATTTCCAATTTTGTTTTTACAAGGTACCCGGATGATCCTTACGACCGGATTTGGCAGAGGTACCAAAATGTCTCCACCTGGACAGTTCCCGGATCAGCCAGTGGAGTAGTAGTCAAGAACCCTCCCTACGACACCTACGATGTCCCATCCGCTGTGATGCTGAGCGCATCCACTCCGCTGAATGCCTCAGCGACAATGGAGATTGTGTGGAGCTCGGACTTGTCTATGGACGTTGACGCCGACACCAACCTCCTTCTTCTTCTCTACTTCGCCGAGGTCGTGGCCAATGCGTCACGGCAGTTCGACGTCCTTCTGGACAGTAATGTCACGCTAGCTGCGGCGTTCAGCCCATCATACTTGCTCACCACGGTTGTCACGGGCAGTGCGCGAGGACCGGGCCCTCATAGCATCTCGCTTGTGCCAACATCCAGCTCCAAGCTTCCGCCTGTGATCAGCGCCATGGAGATATACTTGGTGCGGCCACGGAATGAATCTGCCACCAGCTCTGCCGACGGTATGTAGTGTACACGAAAGCAATACGTTGTACTATCATATATACACACATGGGGCGTTCCTTATTTGACATGTATAACATAGCTACCCAAAAAACTGGACCAATTCATGGGAACACAACTTCTGGTACAGCTATTTCTCATGCATGATGATTTAATCTTTTACATTCCATTTCTATCGTCTGTTATGTACTAGTGCCATATCTACGATTGCATGACCAGAGTTCAACTCAACTGTTGTATCATGCATGGAGTATTCGTACATTTTGATCGAGGAGTGTGTTTGATTAAACGTGTGTTTTTCTCAGCCACTGCAGTGATGAGCGTGCAGAATAAGTATTCTGTGAAGAAAAACTGGGAAGGAGATCCGTGTTCCCCCGCAGCATTTGCATGGGATGGCCTCAACTGCAGTTACAGTCCCCCTGGTCCCCAGAGAATAATTGCCTTGTGAGTTTCAAATGAACTCACTCATGTACATATTCCGTCCAAATTTTTGTAGAGTAGCACTGCAATGTAATTAAATAGAAGAATGAAAATAAGTGTGGGGTTAAAGTTTATGTGATGATGATTAATAGCCAGTTTTCACCTTCCTGCAGATATTTGCCATCCAGCGGATTGATTGGTGAGATTGATCCTTCTTTTGGTCAGCTAACATTGCTCCAAAACTTGTACGTTCTTCACAATATAGTTTCAGAAATTTTCACATTTTAACAATTAATTAATATTTCATTGCATTGTCTTCGGAAAAAAAAATCACTGCATTGGTACTTACTGACTAAATAATAAATAGAAGGCCAATAATTGCGTTGGCTTCAAGCCTTCAACATATATATATGCCAACGTATTACTCAAATCTTTTGTTTTTATATATTTTCCAATAGCTAAAGTGAAAGATAACAGATTAATACCCCGAAGGCTATGGAAAGCTTTGAGTCGTCGTGCCTACTTGTGTTGTGTTTTAAGCCATCAATTACTTTTACACACAACAAAATTATACAACGTATGCTGTAAGCTTTGTCCTGTCCAATAATAACTTGGAAATGCTATTCTTGAGTTTTGTCGTCCTTGGGCTGCAGGTGAGCTTCTAAGAATTAACCATATCACTGATCTATAATTGCTTCAATTTTGCTTGCTGTTTCCAGGAATCTATCCCACAATAATCTCTCGGGGCCAATACCCGACTTCCTGGGTCGAGTGCCATCCCTTATATTGCTGTAAGCCTTCCTGGACCTACATATTATATAAAAGTATAAAGTTCAGAACCACCTTTAATGTTTTATATTTTTTAACTTCTTTTTAGAGATTTGTCAAGCAACAACCTCAGTGGATCAATTCCTAACAGTTTGCTACAAAAATCTCAGGAAGGATTGCTGACCCTAAGGTTCCCATATATATGGTCCCACTTCTAATTTCATGTTTGGAGTCAAACGATAGCTCATTAAAACATAATACTCCCTCTGTATTGCTTCAAATGAAATGTTGTCAACTGAGGTGGAGTGGTTAGGGGAGATACGCGCGAGGCCAGAGGTCGCAGGTTTGAGCGGCCGCAAAGCGCGCAAAATTGGGTAGCCTATGACTTGTGAAGGCATTTGCGTGTGGCTGCCCGGTGGGGTCTTCCTGGATTAAAAAAAAGTTTTGATATTTTCTTGCTCGAATTCGTGATTTCTAGATAACAATTTGTAGATACGGCTCGAGATACAACCGCTTCGATTTGTAGAGGCTGCTGGAGAATAGCCTCTACATATGGCTGATTTGTAAAGGCGGAAAACTAGCGGGGGCTAGGACAGCCACCTCTACAAAGGCATCCCAACCGCCTCTATAGATTCTGTAGTAGTGATCATTATAGACGTACTAGTTATGTCTGGCTCTAGGAACTACGTTCATATAATTGGTTGTCTTACACACAGAACCACATCTATTGCATGTATTTACTTAAGTTCTATTGTTTTTTAACATAACTGAACATTAAATATGTAAAGTTATTTTGGAAGAGAGGCACGTCTCTCATATTGTATCAGCTCATATACTGAAATGTGCTGGCAATTTTATGTTGGCTAGGGTCGACAACAATCCGTACCTTTGTGTAAATGATACTTGTAACTCTAGTCCAAACCGCAAGAAGACCAAACTAGCACTTGGACTTGGACTTGGACTTGGAGTACCTGTGGTCATACTTGTAGCCGTTTGGTTCCTCATCAAAAGAACAGATTCAAAAGGTAACGAAATATGCTGGCTGAAATTCGTGTCAATTTGTTTCATCAAATCAAATAATTCTCTGACTGTGAGATTGCAAAGGGGACGATAGAGATGTAGGCGCTAAATGCAAATTTTTTAACTTGTAGGACCATATACATGTGCAAAATTTAACTTTATTTTCATGCTTGCTTGACATATGCCCCCCCCTTCACACCGCCTAACGGACCACCTAGAGCCATAGACTGTGTGGCATGGCAAACAAGTTGTTTCGTCCTTTTCATAGCACTACATACATATACAAACTGTACTACTAAACGATTACCAGCAGAGTAGTTCTCTTATTTGATGTAATCATGCTTTTCAGCAAGATGCACAATCATTCGAATTGCAATAAAATCATTGTACACTACATTTACAGCAGTTTTTAATACTCTACTTATCGGCAATAGAGTTTAATCATATATTGTTGGATCTATTTGAAACCCAGCGCCAATTCCCCAGTTTGGTCCTAGTGGTGAGGCACCACAGGAGGCTGTCGGAGGCGGTCAGGCCGCACAAGCTATGGAGAACGATCAGGACCCGCCACAAACTGTATGGGAAGACCATGCAGCTATGCCTGATGGTCAACAACAAGATCCTCTAGGGGACAGCAGCCGTCATGGCCCAGAACCCGTGGAGGATGACCATGCAACTCACTTGCCTACTGTTCCTCAGCGTTTCAGTTACGAGGATTTAAAGCGAATCACGGATGACTTCAAGAAAAGAATTGGTGAGGAGGGTTCGGCCCCGTCTTCTTTGGGAAGTTGTCAGATGGAACACCTGTTGCTGTGAAGATGAGAATGAGACCACCAGGGGCGTGGTCGTCGTCGTCGCATGGGGATAATCAATTTTCAGCAGAGGTGAGCTTGCATAAATATATATGCTCGGGCTAATTTTCTGTTCTCCAAAATTCTCCACTAAACGATATTGATTGTTGCAAAACTCACATAATTCCTCACAAATATACTTATTCCAGTAAGTAAGGCACTATATCATAGGAACTAACCATAGCTCAGTTGGTTTCCTTGTGGTAGAACCTGCCCACCTAGGCACCTGGGGGTAGGGACGACTTGGCATGGGTGAAAAAAAGAGTAAGCACTGTATTATGCATGATTGTTCCTCAAAGTTTATAGGGTTTTTGGAATTACGTACAGGTTGAGCACTTAGGCGGTAGTCGCCACAGGAATGTGGTGTCATTGTTGGGCTATTGTGAGGATGAAGAGCATTTAGGCCTGGTCTATGAATACATGAAGGGAGGAAACCTAGAAGACCAGCTGAAAAAAGGTTTGTAAAATTTTGCCCAGCAACCTTGTGTCCCCATATTTCATCAAGCCATAATGAGTTCGAAATAACTATTGCTGACAGGAGCCTTAGGCGAGGAAGTTCCTCTGACATGGTCACAACGCCTAAAGATCGCGCTGCATTCTGCCAGTGGTACCTACGTACATATATGTCACAACCTTTCAGTTTCTTCCCTAATTTTATTTTCTGATCTCTCTTGCGAGAGTAACCTTTTAGTATTACTACCATTAATTCCAATGTAGGCACTTTAGGGCATCAACATGGTCTTTAACGTGACAATTTGACTTTACATTTTTGTTAAGTACATAGCATTTTTCTTGTGATAAAAAATATTCTATTTTGAATAGTTAACAATATCTATTATGATTAAATACCAACCATCTCAACAAGCCTCTCCATTGATCTTTATGAAACACGCTAGAAAAAAGAGATAAATCCTAAAAATTCTCGCAAAGAATAAAAAAGATTGGACCATCTATTAGGTAGGTCGTTCCAATAATCATTGACAATAATAGCTATCATATCTGTTCAGTATTCTAAGAAATTATCCACATATGTCATGGTAAAAAAATAAACCTTAAATCTCAATTTAAATTAGGCATCACTACCATTGTGTAAACTAAACTAAAGTAATCCCTCACTACAACATAATGGCTTTTTAGAGATGGTCATAATTGGTTTTTCCAAAGGCGGGTGGCGCACCTGCATCTGGATGTTGTTCTCTTTTGAACATACTTTGTGGAGGCCATCATAACACCTGCCTCAGTAAAAGCATTAAAAATAGCCGCAAGCTTGCCACCGAGACCGTCATGCTGGCGTTGTGGAGCCTCGAGTGGATCTTGCCACCCTGCACAGGAAGAGGAAGAAGAAGTGAATGAAGACAATGAAGGGCGAAGTCGAGATTTGGAGTTTAGACGTGTACCAAACTGGAACAAAGGTAGCTCGCCGCTGCCATGCACGACCAAACTATCCACCATGCGATGCCTTCTCCCACACCACCCCTCTTAGTACCCACCTAATCCACCATGACCGACCCTTCACTGAGCCACCAAGGGCCACTACCGTCATGGTGGCTCACATGAGCCGGATCCACAACCACCACCACCGGCCAGATCCACCTCCACTTGCATGGGATCCACTATCGCCAGCACCGGCTCGAACCATCATTGATCTCAGCACTAGCTGGATCCACCGCCACCCACACAAGAGAAACTCATGGTATAGCCGGTAAGGGATACCGGCCATGCGTTGCTGCCGTCCATGGAGGAGGTGGAGGGAGATGGATAGCTCGAGTGAGAACCACATCTGAGGCAGAGGGGCTGGGCACAGGTGACAAGCGCACAAGAGGGAGGCAGATGCAAAGGGCTTAGGTGAGTGGCGGTGTGGGTAGTTTAAAAGTCAAATTTAGCGGTTACATTGGATCATCTATTGTAATTGCATAGGTGTAATTTAGATGCAAATTTAGTGGTTATTTTAAACCGTCTTGGAAGAGGTGGGTCATTTAGAATTGAATTTATGGGGGTGGGTTTACTTTATGTATCTTTTATAACGTTAAATGTGGATAATTTATTTAGAAAACATAATAAATCTAATTTCTATTACAAGCGATGATGATTAGAGCCTACCAAATGAAAGGCTATATCTTTTTATGATTTTGTGAGAATTTTTAGGAATTATATTTTTTCTAGTAGTTGTCATGACAATTAAGGTGGAGGCTCTGTTGAAAGCCTTCAGTTAGTAATATTAAGATATCAATAAACAAATGAGAGAAACCAAAGATAAACAATTTTGATTTGTTGTATGCATCATTATTGTATACATAACTTTTCTAATACTTATCTATGACAAAATTACTGCCCAATGCGGCAGCATGTACGGCTCCATGGACTAGCTAGCTAGTGTGATCTACTCTAAGCAAATTTTCATATATTGATGGCATATATGGCCATCTGTTCTGCTTACTGTGCTGTGGCGGCTGTGGGATGCCAGAAATGGTACAATCTTTAGAAACAATGTATGTGATGATCTAGCTGTTTGGGATGGGAGGTGCGCCTCATCCTCCATGGTTTGTGGCTTGCGTCAATGGTCCATCTTCTTGCGCTCCTATTATCAACATGTATCTGGATAGAGTGTGTTGTACTCGACCCCTTTAAAAATCAATAAAATTACAAGACAGGGAATCTCTCTCTCCTCGGTAGTTTCCCTTAAAAAAAAGAATCGATCGGATAGAATCCTAAAAATTAGCTACATTTTGAATCGAAGGAAGCAACAAGCTACTAATGCAGAGTGGCTTAGCTTTGTGATCTATCTTGTTTAATTTAATTTCTGAACAATGCATGCGTGCAGGACTGCACTACTTGCACTCTGCCTTTAACACGCCGCGGATACATAGAGATGTGAAGGCTGCAAACATCCTCCTAACGGAAAAGCTTGTTGCCAAGATCTCTGACTTTGGGCTAGCGAGGGCTATCAGCAGTGAAGCAAAAACACACACGATCACCAACACGCTGAGTGGTACTCCTGGTTACGTGGACCCTGAGTACGCCCTGAATGCATGCCCCCTGCTGCCGTATACTTTAGTGTTTATGAATAATACTGTCGTCGATGCATATACCCACAGTTGTGAGCATGCATGCAATGCAGGTACCTGAAGGCCGGTGAGCTGAGAGGCAAAACCGACGTGTATAGCTTCGGCATCGTTCTCCTGCAACTCATCACTGCACGGCCAACTTCTGCCGTCGTCGGCGATAACAGACGTATCAACATTGCGGACTGGGTGCGCGAGACGCTTTCTAAAGAGGTCCATGGAGATATCTCGAGCGTCATCGACCACAGCATTAGAGGCCACTGCGACCTCGTCTCTGTGCGGAAGGTGGCCGAACTCGCGCTGCGATGCGCGGAGCGCGAGGATGTTCATGCCCGCCCCACGATGACGGAGGTCGTGGCGGAGCTGGAGGCACTGCAGCAGCAGCAGCGGCAGCGGGACGACGGGGCCTCCTCGGCGACAGGGACCAGTGGTTCGTCAGCGATGGCCGAGGACGACGAGGTTCCACTCGCAGAAGCACAGTGATGAAGGGTGGACATGAATTTGGATATCTTTTTGCGTCCACGGAAAAAGCATATGACACCTCTGCAGCAGTGTGAACAGGAATTTGACACTATTTCTAGTTAGCCGTCTTTTGGTCAACACTCAGCTCATGTCATGAATCATGAAACTGTACTGTGTCGGTCAACAGAAAAAATAATGATGGATCGTGAAAATGTCGACGTAGACGGTAGACCTCATTTTTTTTATAAGTTATGGCATTTTTTATTATATTATTTATTCCAAGTAAAAAGTAAAAACATGCAGAAGCAGAACAGAAAACAAATTCCAGTAACGCAGCACGTCTCAAACCCAGCTCTTGATGCTGCCGCTGTAGTTGCTCCGCTCGTCGAAGTACCTATCCCAGAGCATGACGCCGCCGTAGTTGGCCGCCTTCTGCGCCACGGGGAGCACCATCTTCCGGAGTGCCCCAGGGTCCGTGAACCCGCTCCTGGCCGCAAGCGGCGACGCCGGCAAGCCGACGAAGAACTTGGTGAACGGGTACGCCGCCGTCCACTTGCGCCACTCCGCGGCGCTGAACCCGGCGCCGCAGTCCGTGTCGTCGTCGTAGAACCGGACATGGATGCGTTCGAAGATGCCCGTGTTGAGCGCCTCCTTGACGCGGGCGTCGGGGAACCCGCACCGCGGCGTCGCCGTGAGGTGCAGCAGCTTGCCATCGCCGTCGCGGATGTTGTGCTTGGCGAGCCAGCGTGCTGTAGTGCTCCGCGGGGGTGCCGTGCTCCAGGAACATGTCGACGCCGTCCAGCCACGCGTCGCCGAACGGCCGGCGGGTGTCGTTCAGACTGCCGCCGAAGTAGGTGTTACAGAGGTGGTCGAAGAGGGCCAGCGCTGATTGGTTGGTGGGGAGGGAGTACGCGTTGCCGAAGCCGCCGATGGAGATGGAGACCGGCACGCCCAGGAACTGGCACCGCTTGATGGCCGCGCCCATGCCGGCGGTCGAGTGGCCCGACAGGTCCACGTGGTAGATGCCGCCGCTGTTGCCGTAGACGTCGAGGAAGGACATGATCACCATGCTGTACATGCCGGAGTCGCAGGGAGCCCTCGTCCTTGTGCCGGCCCCAGAACACCGTCACCTGCCCGGTCTTTCCCTGAGCGGTGGCTGGGGCGGCCAGGAGGCTGATGATCGGGACGGGAAGAAGCGCCGCCGCAGCTACGACTACTTCGATCGGACGCCATTCACTACCGCAAACAGTATAATTGCCGAATGCACGAGGGTTTGCCGAGTGCATTCGATCGGGCGCTCGGCAAACATCCAAGTTACCGAGTGTATTTAATGAAACACTCGGTAAACATATAGCACTCGACAAAAGCCAACTTTGCCGAGTGCCTAATATAAAACACTCGCAAAATACAAGAAAACTCTCGGCAAACACGGACACTCGGCAAAATGGAGTCACCTGGGCTGGGCGTGCGGCAGCCATCTAACGGCCATTGGGTGCGCCGCCCTACCGTTAGAACTTTGTCGTGTGTCCGTTAGAGACACTCAGCAAAGACAAGGTATGCCGTGTGTTTTTGCTTGACACTCGGCAAATTATTATTTTTGCCGAGTGTTTTTTGTTTACACTCGGCAAAGTAATGTTTTTGCCGAGTGTTTTTTAATGGCACTCGGTAAAATAATAAAAAAAATTCTCCTGCCCTTCAAACTTTTTCTACTCTCCACATACAACATGTGGTACTACATGTTAAAATTTGGTATATTTCTCCATCTGTTTGCTATATTTAAGTAATTTATTGCATTTAGAGAAATTTTTTGGTTTAAGTCAAATTTGAACTACAAGTGATACAAATAATGGAATAAATTGAGTGAAGAAATCATATTTATGTTATTGAGTCTATTTTGGGACCTTACTCGGGAAATGAAAAGAATTTTCAAACATTTTGTTCAGGAAACACGACCACGAACGTGTGGCCAAATGATTTTTAAATTCTAAAAAAAGCAAACGAAGTCGAAAATAATGAGATTTGTCAAGATCTCCTGATATCATACGTGGAGACCGTGGAAAAAAATTGAGAAGGTTTCGCATAATTTGTCACGTACGACCTTTACAAACCGAAGCATCTCCAAAGAAGAATCGTAGCGTTGAGAAGGATCCGGTAAGATTTGGAGTCAAAGTGACGGTTGAATTGGGGTTTGACTTCAAAACTTTTTGTATAGGCAATAGACAACATAGATTGGTTCACGTCAAATTTTGGTAATTTTTCGGATCCGTTTGATAATTTTAATTTATTAACTGCAATTATAGTATTTTTATTGATATATATTAAATTTGCGCATGAAATAATGGATTAATATTCGTAGAAAAATCAAATATGCATTGTTGAGTGAATTTAATAGGGTATTTTTAAATTACTTCGTAACAAATTTAGTAAAACACGTTATGAAGAAGGAGGATGGGTGGGCATGAAATATCAATTTATTTTGCCGAGTGTATTCTACCTGACACTCGGCGAAAATAGTATTTGCCAAGTGTCATATAGGGGACATTCGGCAAATTTGTCGACCCGGCCCCACTGCACAGTATCCAGCCGTAATGAAAAAAAACAACGCCGAGTGCCCCAGATCTTGGCACTCGGCATATCTATACTTTGCCGAGTGCCCCCAATCTTGGCACTCGGCATACTCCTTCATATGCCCCCAATGGCCCGCACCCCCGGCCCTCACCCTCGCGGACATAACACGCCGCACCGCACCGCACCGCACGCCACCCCACCACGCCCCGCCGCCTCCCCGCCCCACCGCGCCCCGCGACCACCGCGGCATCGCTGCCCCTCCTCCGGCGCGTCCCGCCCCCAGCGCCGCCAGCCCTCGGCGTCCCGCCCCGCCCACGGCACCGCCCGCCCCGGCGCGTCCCGCCCCCGGTGCCCCGCCCCGCCCCTGGGGCGTCCCGCAGATTTCATTCTCTCAAAAACGACGTCATGTGAATAATTTTTTATGGTGTCATGAACCTCAGATTTATTGGTGAATAATTTTTTCTACATTCTTTTCCGTAGAGTTGATTTTGAGGAATAAAACAATGCCAAAAAATTGATTTGGTAGTTATCTTTTACTGTATATGCTAAAAGAGGGCTGAGCTTGTGAATGCCAAAAAATTGATTTAGTTCCAGATGGAGGCTCTCCAGGTTATTTCTGTTTTATTCATCGTTCGTTGATTGTTACGTACTTTAGCTTTGCATTGTAACATTGGGATGAAATGTTATAGGCCCGGGTGGAAGCAGAAATGAAGCAACGTGAGGAAATGGAGGCGATCGAGGATGGAGGAGATGGAGGCGAGGATGGTGGCCGAGCGGCAGAGGATGGAGGAAGAAAATCGGTTGAGGATGGACCAAATGTTCCAATACATGCAGAATTTTACATCGAGTATGGGTCAATCTTTGCCACCGCCATCGATACTATTCCCTTCACCTTAGCCACCCACAACTACTCCTGTGAGTCACTTGACACCTTATACTGCAGATTGAATGTTTGTTGTGGTTGGTCTCAATGTTTCATTTGACGCTTGCACCTACACTATGTTTCGGGCTCTTGTCAAATCCTCGCTTGCACCTGCGATATGTTTGTTAGCAAAAATAACCGGACTTGGAAGGCATTTTGATCTGCATGGACATGCTCTCCTCTGTTCAACCCCGCTCACCCCAGTGCCTTGGCCTTTGAGTGCGGTTGTAATCTGGTGGATGGCGTTGCAGACATGGCTGTTGATTGCAGTGACGCTGGAGAGATTCAGCTTAGCTGAGGGCACCGCGCTAGCTAGCACCTGCATGCCGACGGTGAGGAGGCAGCCATATATGACTAACTGTGATGGGTGCGCCACTGTGTAGTCGATGACTGTGAAGAATAATGAATAAAAGCTACAAACAGAACCTTAAAGAAGCATGAGTGCTGGCTTGGAATTTTTTATGGTCTTTTTTTTCTTGGAATTTGACGTACTGTTATCTCTGCTCTTAATAATATTTTATCCTTTATCTGCTTCAGGCTTTCTTATGAAGACCTTAGAATTGAGTTTGAATTTGAGCTGAATCACCATTCAAGAAGGTTGTTACAATAATATAAACCCATATTCCCTGTTAAGTGTTAACTGGCATTTGAACTGCTTTGCTGTGCCTAGCAGTCAGGACATGTAAACAGTCTCACCAGTCCACATCATGATAATAGTCCCTCCGATTAAACCTGATGACTACTCCATTGCCTGCAAGTTGTTTTTCTTAGATAATGGATATATGTTCTGGCTTCAGTCTATCGTCATGGAACAGGCAAAATTATTCTGCAAGTTGTAGTGATGGTAACTGAAAACAATGGAGTTCCTTTCAGTTCTCTTCTTTTCAACATGAGTGTCATTCTTGTGCATAGTGCCATAGACCAACTAGTTGATTAGTCAGTTTTCAGTATGTCCTCATCCAAGTTGAATATTGGAGACCACTAAATGCAACTTGGATGTCTCCACATTGTAGTTGACTGGAATAAATATCTTCTGATCATATCCAAGTGCAGAAATTCAGTAGCCAATATACCTGAATATATCTGGAGACATTTTCCTTGTGTATCTATGACTTAGTCTAGTCATATATTGGACTTGGTCACATGTTACTTCCTCTATATTTAGGTCTACCCTCCCCCCTCTATCTGAAACTGAATAACACATATTAGCCTGCTATGTGCATAGCACGAATTTAAGTGTTGCATTAGTGTTGAATGTTGTGATTACAATTACAGTATGTTGTAGATGCACACCTTTCATTCACTTTGCAATATGAAGTCTAACACTGTTAAAAAGGAAGCTAACACTGTTTCGAATACTTCTCTTTTGTGCAGAATCAATCGGCGGTATCAAATAATCAGTCTCAAGACCCGGATTTGTCGCAGAGGTTCCAAGGGCCTACGCAGTGATTGCATTTGCATTTGTGGCTTATTGTGACTTAGTTGTAACTTGTGATGATGGTTTATTGTAAATTGTGATGATGGTTTATTGTGACTTGAGGTTTATTTTGAATTATGATGATGGTTTATTATACCTGTGACATATAATTATGCCTGTGATGATGTTTTATTGTGAATTGTCATGGTTTTTGTGAATTGAGAGGAGTCTGTTATAGTAAAAAAGGGGGGTCTTGGTCGCTTTGCCGAGTGTAACACTCGGCAAAGAGATGAGTTGCCGAGTGTCAAGGCAAAACACTCGGCGAAGAGACCATTTTCTGTCATTCTGGGAACCTAGCTTCTTTGCCGAGTGTTTTGGATTTGCCGAGTGTATTCCAATGGACACTCGGTAAAGTGACCATAAAATCTGACCGTTGCTCGCTTGTTTGCCGAGTGTTTTAGGCGTGGCACTCGGCAACGTGTCTAAACTTTGCCGAGTGTTTTCGTCTTGACACTCGGCAAACTTGAGAAACTTTGCCGAGTGTTTTCGTCTTGACACTCGGCAAAGTTGAGAAACTTTGCCGAGTGTTTTTGTCCTGACACTCGGCAAACTTGAGAAACTTTGCCGAGTGTTTTTCCGTTGTGCACTCGGCAAAATCGACGTCACCGTTCCATCCCGTCAAATTTTTTTTGCCGAGAGTTTATTTTTGCCGAGTGTTTATTGACACTCGGCAAAATGTTTGCCGAGTGCCCGATAAAAAACACTCGGCAAACTACTGTTTACCGACAAATCAATGCCGTGTGCTGTATGCCGAATGTTACACTCGGTAAAGCGTTTGCCGAGTGTTTTTGGGCCTTTGCCGAGTGCCCCTAGTACTATGTAAATCTACTGTATCCCGTAGTGATTGCATGCAGCTGAGTTTCCTTCTCGCTCTGGCCGTCCTGAACTGGAAAGTGTGTGGTGGTGTGGAAAACCGGTTGGAGTAAGGTGTATATATAATACACGGAGAGACCGAATCGGAAAGAGAGTTGCTGATGCAGAGAACAAATTGCGGCAGCCATTGTTGACTGCTGTAAGAAAAATCTATTTCAGTGGAGCAGTGAACATGACAAGATGCAAGCAAGGCATGCATGCACGTGCGTTGAATTCCTTGGATGGGTCGGCAGCTCACTCCAGCTGCTGCGTGCTGAATAGTACAGTGTAGCATGGAGGACAGCTAGCCAGTACACTAGTCCACAATCAAAGAGTTGAATAGTACTACCACTACCATATCCAGATCACCAGATGTGTTGTGATGAATGAAAGAGACATGAGAGCAACGAACCGTCCACGGGCCGTGCACTACCGGAGACGACTTCTTTGCCGACTGTCCCAGATTTTGCCGAGTGCTTTTTATTGGACGCTCGGCAAAGGGGCTATTTGCCGAGTGCCAGAGAGAAAGCACTCAGCAAACAACTGGCACTTGGCAAAGGGGTGGTTTGCCGAGTGCCGAGCACTCGGTAAACAATAACACTCAGCAAAGACCAGGTTTGCCGAGTGTCGGGCACTCGGCAAACCAGAAGACTCGGCAAAGGGTTGCCGCCGTTAACGGCCGGTAGCCATTGTTAACCCTTTACCGAGTGTCTTCTCCTGACACTCGGCAAAGCTGTGATTTTCCGAGTGTCATTTTTTGACACCGGCAAACCATATTTTTTCATTTTTGACCTTCAAACTTTTTCTGCAGTCCTCATACAATACCTGGTACTCCATGTTCGAATGTGGCACATTTCTCGGACTTTTTCTATATTTCTTTAATTTACTTCATTTAATTGAATTTTCTTGGATAATTCAAATTATAACTGCTAGCCATTCGAATAATGAAAAAAGTGAATGGAAAAATGATATTAATGTTATTTAGTATAATGTGAGGCCGTATCCAGAAACGGACCACCAATTTCGAACATCTTGTTCACGAAACATGACCACGAATTTGCGGTCGAGTTGTTTTTAAATTCTATAAAAAGCAAACGAAGTCCGAAAATCATAAAACTTGTCAAGATGTCGTGATATCATATATGGAGGTTGTGATAAAAAATTGAGAAGGTTTCACGTAAGTTGTCACGCACGATGCTTGCAAACCGAAGAATCTTCGAAGAAGTTTCACGATTTCGTGAAGAGGCCGACGAGGTGGTAAGCATCGTACGTGACAAACTTGCACGAAACCTCCTCAATTTTTTATCACAGCCTCCACATATGATATCATGACATCTCGACAAGTTTCAAGATTTTTGGTCTTCGTTTGCTTTTTATAGAATTTAAAAATAACTCGACCGCAAGTTCGTGATCATGTTTCATGAATAAGATGTTCGAAATTGCTGGTCTGTTCCTGGATACAGCCTCATATTATACTAAATAACATGAATATCATTTTCCCATTCATTTTTTTCATTATTCGAATGACTAGCAGTTATAATTTGAACTATCCAAGAAAATTCAATTAAATGAAATAAATTAAAGAAATACAGAAAAAGTCCGAGAAATGTGCCACATTAGAACATGGAGTACCAGGTATTGTATGAGGACTACAGAAAAAGTTTGGGGGCTGGAAGAAAAAATAAATAAAAGTGGGTTGTCGAGTGTCTGCGTTTGGCGCTCGGCAAAGGAGCCTCTTTGCCGAGTGTTAGGACGGCTGGCACTCGGCAAAGAATTTTAAAAAACCCCTCTTTGCCGAGTGCCAGGCTGGGTAACACTCGGCAAAGAATTTTTTAAAAAAAAATACTTTGCCGAGTGCCAGATCGGGGGCACTCGGCAAAGGGGAGATTTAACCCCGCCAATCAAGCCAGCCCACACACACCGCACACACGCACACACGCACGCAGGCAGCTGACCGCGCCAGCGCCACCACCGCCGCCCGCTCCAGCGCCGCCGCTGCCCCCACGCCGCGCCGCCGGAGGAGGAGGAGAAAGAGAGGTGGAAGAAGGAGGAGGAGAGGAGGAAGGAGGAAGATAAGGAGGAGGAAGGAGGAAGTAGGAAGAAGGCGGAGGAGGAGGAGGCACCCCGGCCGCCGTTGCCACGTCCCCGCGCTTCCCCAGTCGTCGCCTTGTCCACCGACGCCCTGGCCCCTTCACCACCGCCGCCCTACGACGCCCACTAGGTATGCCCTACCGTCGTCGTCGTCGTAGTATTACTAGTAGTTGCGGTAGTAGTAGTGGTAGAGTAGAAGTGGTGGTAGTCGTAGGAGTCGTAGGAGTGGTTGTGACATTGTTATATATATGTGGTTGGATATAATCTTGTGCATGTCGGCCATCGTGTTGTTCATATATATGTGCATGTCGGCCATCGTGCCGTTGGTTTTCTTGCAGGTTTTGGAAACCTCACCGTGCAGCGGAGGTGCTGCCGAAATTTTGTATTGACAGTTTTATGTTTTTTTTGCAGAGAAGAGCCTGTCGGAGCAGAGCCGGAGTACCTCGGCGACCCCGATCGCCTTCCTCGCCGTTGGTCTGTCGCACCACACCGCCGCCGCCACTACTACACCGACCCGCCATGGCCCCACTAGCCTGACTCCACCGCCACCCTAGGTATAACCTCTCTTTCCGTATCATGGTCGTAGATCACGTAACCCAATTAGGCGTCTCCCATTCGAAAGAGATACGGTTTGAAATATGCAGATATTTCCATATCTAAAACCGTATCTGTTTCGAATTGTCCATGTTTTTTGGACAGCCCGCGGATGCATAGGTGGGGTTAGTTTCCATGGTTTGCTCTGATCTGAGACAGAGTTTCGGCATCATCTCCCTGTTGTGGCCCAACAGGCCACGCAAGTTTATTATCTCCCATATGTGTGTCAAACCAAAAGGCATCTTAAGGTTTGGGATATTGTGCACAAGGTATCGCCACACAGTAAAGTGCCTATCCCAAACGATGAAGATTACAACTTAGACCCAAACACATATGACGAAGAGTTCTTTCAAGAAGAGGGACTAGAAGGGGGGTTTGAGATAGACTTAACCGAAGCGATCGGAATGGAAGTAGACAATGAAACAGTTATTGAAGAGGACGCTGGAGATGAGGTGCAAAATGTGAAGGACTTACAAATGCTTGAGCGATTACATTTAGACAATGACAATGGCAACATTGCTCATTCGGATAGTGTTGATTATTTCGACATGATTGATAGTGATGATGAGACTTATGATCTAGCTAATCCCGATCATGAAGATTATTTCTAATACATGTAATACTATGTTATTTTGTAATTACGTTTTGTTTATATTGCATCTCTTTCTAAGTACTTCTTGTTTATCTGTGCTTATTGGTTTACTCTTTTTAATTGTAGTTGATTGAACAAAGATGGTGGGCGATGGGATGAGGAAGCTAGCGTCCTTGTACCGAAGGACAAGTACCGCTGCACCAGGGGAGAGTCGGAGGAGCAGCCATAGGAGGGAGTCGTTGCCTGCCGCCCCATCACGTGAGGAGGAGGAGGAGGAGCAGGTGCCCTAGGAGGACGCTGAGGAGGCGCAGGAGGACAATGAGGAGGTGGCGACAGCAGGGGGTTCCGCTTCCTCTAGTTCGTTGAGCGTCTACTTGCGAGGTCCCGTGAGCCTCCCTCAGCGATCGATACCTCATGAGAGACGCCTACTGATTTGACCCGAGGGGGAAAAGTAAGTAACTTTAGATGTTATCACTACTTTATATGATATGATGAAAATCAAAATAGAAACTAATAATTTTTCTTAATCACTTGGGCAGGAACAGACGATTGTGGCGAGTGGAGGTGCTCACACACGCCAAGTCAATGGCATCCTCGGTCTTCTATGCAAGGAACACTTCCCTGGCCTGGTTGAGTACGCCGGAGTGACGGGGCCGGCCTACTCGTTTGACCACTACGCCGCCGCCCCCGATGCTGCAGATCGGGCCCACATGGTATTCAACAACAAGGCAGAGCAGGTGAAGCAAGAGCTATGGGTAAGTCTTCCTCGCACTACATTGCTCAATATAGCGCATTCATTGGACATTCTTAAAATAATGAATGGATACATCGTGTTTGTATGTAGGATTTCTTTACATGCCAGGACGGACATGAGGTCAGGGCGGATGCGGTGGCTACCAAATGCTTCAAGAAACTCATCATGGACATGCATTACGAGGCGCGCATCCAAGCCGTCGTAACTTACCACGAGACCATCCTTAGAACGAAGGTCACCAAAAGGGACGCAAGAACCATGACGCTGACCCGGGACCAGTACCTACAGGTAAATACATAACATTAATACTGATTCCTTTTGAGATTAAGTAGGCTTAATTTTATTTTCTGATATGTCATGTACTTGATGGCCTGTAGATGATTCCTTATTGGTGCGCCACGCATCCCCAGTGCTGGGTACAGACGGTGGACAAGTGGTGCTCACACGAGTGGGAGGAGACGCACAACTTGTGCCAGGAGCGGCGTTTGATGATGCTAGGTGTAGCACACCATCAAGGCAGCCGCAGCCTCAGCGGATACGTAGAAACAAGGGTACACGAATTTATTTATTTATTCTAACGCTCAATTTTGTATGATTTCTAATCATCTTGCTATTTTTCTCGCAGTCGGCGTCATATGGTGGCCAGCCTTGCTCCATCTTCAAGGCATTTGCTATGGCCCACAAGGGCAAGGCGACGTCCGACGTCGACTACAACCCAGAGGACGGGCCTAAGGCGTACAGCAATGCGTCCGTCCACAACCGCCTCAGTGGGTACACATCGATGGCAGGGAGGTCCATGGGCCAGAGTATGATCCGAGCACCGAGGACCTTGATGGAGAAGTCATCATGAGGGTGGGAGGAGGCAAGAAGCATGGGCGGTACTGGATTAGCGACGGCGCAATCAACTCGGCCGCTACTCCAAGTCTCTCCCAGATTCGAGCAAGCAGCACGAGCACGAGCCCGGCCATACAACCCCGGCAAGACACTTCACACCACTGGGTGGAGGCACTCGAGGTTATTCCTGATTTATTCATCGTTCATTGGTTTTTTCATACCTTTCCTTTGCATTATTGTAACATTGGGGTGAATATATTGTAGGCCCAGCTGGAACAAGAGAGGAGGATATGGGAGCAGATGCATGCAAAGATGGAGAGGGTGGAGGCAAGCAGCGGAGGATGGCATAGATTCTTTAGTACATGCAAAGTCTTGGCGCTGCTACGGGTGTAGTTCCGCCACCTTTGCTATTCGCTCCACCTCCAACTCCACCACCTCACTATTCTACTCCTATGAGTATAAATGTTTTAGTTTGTATGTTTATGCTTACGGTCAAACCTAATAGAGTATGAAAGTTTTATTCATGTATGGTATATATTTATCTTGTCTCACACATGCAATCTCTTCTCTTTTGTGTAGAATCAATCGGCAGCATCGAACGATCCTCATACTTCAGCGAATCCTTCACCAAATCAGTCTCATTGGCCATCTTGGTGATGATACTTGTGGTTGTTAATGGTACTTCTATTTGCAATTGTGCTTGTAGATGATGGAGCACTTGGATTACTTGTGAACTTATTTGTGATATATATGTGATGTTTGTGATATATATGTGGTGTTGGTGATATATATATGTGCTGTTGATGATATATATGTGATATTGGTGATGTTTGTTATATATATATATCTTCTGTTTGTTTGGATGGGATGTAAAAAAACAAATAAAAAGGCTATTTTCAGTCACTTTGCCGAGTGCAATAGCCATGACACTCGGCAAAGTGACTACCTGGGAACATGCTTTGCCGAGTGCAAAGGTCGTTGCACTCGGCAAACATCACATATTTGTCGAGTGCCACGGGCCAGGCACTCGGCAAAGGTCGTATGTCCACACCCCTTTGACCCAAGCATCGATCAACTCATCTATCACAGGCTCCATGAAGACACCCATATTACTCCCCGGGTGTCCAGGGATTATCAACGACAGGAACACGGTATGCCGTTGAAAGGAGACGTCGGGGGGGGGGAGATTTAGGGGGATGACGAACACGGGCCAATATGTGTATGGTGCAGCCATCATGCCATATGGATTGAACCCATCTGTTACCAGCGCGACACGTATATTACGAGCCTCCTCTGCTTTGAGAGGATGCCACGAATTGAAGTACTTCCATGCATCAGCATCGGATGGATGTACCATCTTCTCAGGATTGTATCGTGTGCCGTTTTTGTGCCATGTCATCTGTTTTGCGGATTCCTCGGTCATGAATAGCCGTTGGAGCCTCGGCAGGAACGGAAGGTGTCATAGGACTCTCATGGGGATCTTAAGCTGCATCTTCTAGCCATCGCCTGAGTCTACCTCCACGTACCTGATGGATTTACACTTCGGGCAGTACTTTGCATCCGCGTGTTCTTTCCTAAATAGGACGCACCCCTTTGGACACACATGTATCTTGTCATACGGCATCTTAAGTGCAAGAAGGAGCTTCTCTGACTCGTACAAGTTCTTCGGCATAATGTGTGTCTTCGGTAGCATATCGCTCCACACGGCCACCATCTTGTCGAAGCCTTCTCGACTTAGGTTTAACTCGGCCTTCAACCCCATTACGCGATCAATGGCATCTAGCTGAGAAACATTAGTATGATCATGAAGGGGTCTCTGTGCCGAGTCCAACATCAGGTAGAAGGCATCTGCGGCAGCCTCCATCTCCTCCTTGTCACGTCCTTCAGCGAACTGAGCTTGGTGCATGTCATCCAGCATGTCTGCTACCCCGGCATCATCATCGAAAGCCTCGAGCCGTGGTCTCACCACCTCCTCCCTGATACAATCGGCTTCACCATGGTGGATCCACCGGTGGTAGCCCGGAGTAAATCCAAACTTCACAATATGTTTACCCATGGTTAACCTATCTTTCCTTCTTCTGTTGTCACAACCGCTGCACGGACAAACCACTAGAGAATGGCCTCCAGCACTCTCGCCAAATGCATGCTGTAAGAATTCTTCGACCTTGACTATAAATAGCAAGTCGTAATCGTGCTTGTCTCTCCGGAGCATGTACATCCACTCACGGTCCTCCATCCTTTAACAGACGTATCAGCACATATGAGTCACCATCAATTGCATCTACGCGGTGTCCCTACTCTCTAATAGATGAGGATAGGTCCTAATCCCACCCGCGGATCCGTAGATGAGGTTAGTTTCCATGCTCCGCTCCTATCCGAGACGGAATTTCGGTAGCACCTCCCTGCTGTTCTCCCGATACACATCCTGCAAGGGAGAGTGTGTATCCGGAGAACAACAGGGGGTGATGTCGAAACACCGTCTCAGACCGGAGTGGACCATGGAAACTAACCCATCTACGCATCCGCGGGCTATCCAAAAAACGTGGACAATCCAAAACAGAAATGCTCGCAGATATGCAAAGATCTGCATACCTCCAAAGATATCTCTTTCGGACGGGAGACGCCTAACTATGCTACACCGATCTACGATGACAGACAAGCGGAAAAAGATGTGATTTATACCTAGGGTGTCGGTGAAGTCAGGCTAGCGAGGCAGTGGCGAGTCGACGCAGTGGTAAGGCGATGTAGTGCAGGCAGACCCACGACGCCGACGAAGACGATCGGGGACCTCCGGGACGGGCACGCGGAGAAGACGACCGAGGCACCTCCTCCTCCCCTCCACCTCGGCTTCCTCCCCCTCTCCCCCTCTCCCCTTCTCCTCCTCCTTCCTCTCCTCCTCCTCCTTCCTTTTTCTTCTCTTTTCCTTCTCCTCTTCTTCTTCCTTTCCTTCTCTTTCTTTCTCCTCTTTTTCTTCTTCTTCTTCCTTCTTCTCCTCCTTCTTCTTCTTCTTCTGCTTCCTCCTCCTCCTTCTTCCAAGTCAAGCGGCAAGACCAGGGGAGCATGGGGAGGATGGCCGTGTGCCGGTGGTGGCGGCAAAGACGCTGACGACGGCGGGCGCAGACGAGCCTAGGAGCCGCCTGACTGGCCGGCGGCGCGGCCGGGCTGGGGGTGCTCGGGGCAGGCGATCTGGGCGGTGGGCTGCATGGCGGGGCTCACCGGCGTGGAGTCTTGCCAAGGCGAGGGGGCGGGCGGCTGGGGGATGCGCACGCCGACCGAAGCAGAGGGCGGCGGGGGCGGCTGGGGGGGGTGCTCGGCGGGCGATGCGGCGGGACGCAGCTGGTGGCGGGGCACGCCGACGTGGGCGCACGCGCGGGTGAGTGGAAGCGGGGTGTGGCGGCGGCGGGCAGGGATGCGACGCCAGACCGAGCAGCGGGCGGGCGCGCGCGGGCTGGGGGTGCTCGGGCGGGCGGAGGGCGGGCTCATGCCGGCGGGCGCCAAGCGAGCGGTGGTGGGCGGCAAAGGGGGCGGGGATGCACGCGCCGGGACCGAGCAGAGCGGGCGGGCGGATAGGGTTCTGGGGTGGTGGGGGGATTTTTGGCCGGCGGCCCATTTTCTATTGGGACTTTGCCGAGTGCTCCACAAAGGGGCACTCGGCAAATTTTTTAAAAAATATTTTACCGAGTGTAAGCCTTGGGCACTCGGCAATTTTTTTTTAATTTTTTAAAACTTATTTTGCCAAGTGCCAGCGCCCGGTACTCGGCAAATTTTTTTTATTTTTGAAAATCAACTTTGCCGAGTGCCCCCTGGGCCGGCACTCAGCAAAGCCCACTTTGCCGAGTGCCCCCCATGGCACTCGGCAAAAAAAAATTTATTTTGGGCCCAAATTTTTTTCTGTGGCCTTGTGACAGTATTTCAAACTCTATTTTAAAATTTGGGGCAATTTTGACTTTTTTTGATATATTTCATTAGTTTATTTCGTTTCATCGAATTTTTTGGGATATTTCAAATTTGAACTACAGGTGCATGGAATAATGGACTTTGGTCATCCAAAAATTGATACTCATGATGTTTGGGGTATGTTTCGGCCGTATCCAGGAACTCACATGAAATCTCGAGCATCTCGTTGACGTAACATGTCGAGGTACTTGCCAGAAATGTGATTTTAAATTATATAAAATGCAAACGAAGTCCGAAAATCACGAAACTTGTCGAGGCGTCGTGTTATCGCATGTGGAGGCTGTGGTAAAAAATTGTGAAGGTTTCGAGCAAGTTGTGACGTCGGATGCCAAAAAACTAGACATCTCCACATGTGATCACAACCCAAACGACTAACCCTAAACAACCCACCTACACACACACAAACAACAAAGCCCACCGCATGCTATTGTTGCTAAGCTTATCACCAGTCCACAATAGCCATAGGAAGCTCTAACTTCCCATGGTGAACATTAGCCAAAGGTCTTAGCATGCCACCACTTACTCATAACAAGCCAGATATTGAAAAGAGACAAAATCAACATCAAAGTTTCAGCACTCAACGAAATCTACAACTACAGTCAACAACTTTTTTATTTGAGACGTTTAGGGTGTCAAATATATAATACAAGATTCTTAAATTTAAAGTTAAAAGAATATCATCCATTAAATATATAGTGACCAGTGTTATGTAGCTGAGATAATATGAAGCTCGAGAGAATATTGAAGTTGTGGATTCAAATCCTAGAAACACATTTTTCTTTTTCTTTTTCTTTTTTCTATATCACCATTTTGTGGCTAGAATTGCCGGTGATGCTATTTGGTTTCACTACCGCTTTTGGTGTGGGGTTTTTAAAGTGAAAAATTACATGACAAGCCATAATAAACAGTAGCCATGTATTTATTTTTCGTTAAAAACACAATTTTTATCCGATTCCCACCCTCCTAAAAAATTGATTAGTGAGAGTTGACCCTCTAAACTACCATTCCTCTTCTCATCAAAACTTTAACTCCCACGAAATAAACAATAGATTCCTAAAGTCTATATACCCCTATCTCCAACTCCCATTTCCTATTTTAAATTACCCCCAACTAAACATGCCGTGGGGGGTGTGGCAGGTTTCATATGGAGCGAGCTTAGATCGATATACTCTAGGCCTGATTTCATATGCATTGTTTTGTTGTTTTGTAGCCTCGCTCTCTACGGCGGCGTGCTCTCTTGCTATTTCGGTGCTCTCAATGACGCAACCTAGGTGTGTGATCGTGGTTTGCATTGCACTAATCGACGAATGCGGCGTGACGTATATATCTGGCGAGGAATACAATGACACAGAATGGACCCCGCGATCTGATATCAGGACAGTGTTCGTATAGGCCGGGCCATATGTGGAGGATCGGACAAGACGTAGGAAAAAAGAAGAACATGTTCTGGGGAGGTTACCTTGTTATATTGCTGGTTGCCATGAGTTTGAGCTTCGTTGGCATTCATGGCCAACCAGATAGTCTTGGTAAGCTTTATAAACTTTAATTTCTCTTTCTAGACTAGTATATGTTATTGGATCATATATATATTTATTCTATCTCTTCCCATAATAACTAACTAATAAACGTTGGATTCTTTGTTCGTTTACACAAAACTAGCTCTCATCGATCAAGTGAAGCAAGAACCTACTCATCGTGAAACTCAAAATTTTGAGATGAATACACATCACAATTAAAGGAAAACAACTGCTACTAGTTGTGCTTCTTCGGTAGTAATATTGAGGTGCATATGAGATTACTAAACTTTAGGATTGTTTATTTAAGCTCAGCTATGCTATAGTAGTCGACCGTAGCAGTTTGGTTGTGGAACACAAACACAGTCGGTCAATTGCAATAATAGATGACACTAGCACCGGAAGACCAAACAAGGACTTGTTCGGCTACATGTCAATCCACTTCAATCTACAATGAAAATAAAACTTTGCCAAGTGCTCAGATCCAGAACACTCGGCAAAAAATTTTTGCTATAACTCCCCGGCCGTCCTCCTTTCCCGCACCGCCCCGCCTCCCTCTCTCCAAATCCGCTCACCCGGCCCCTCCTCCTTTCCCGCACCGCCCCGCCTCCCTCTCCAGCCGCCGCCCCAGCCCCTCCTCTCCCTCTCTCCAGCCGCCGCCCCACCCCTCCTCTCCCTTTCTATGGCCGCCGCCCCGCCCCTCTTCCTCGGATCCGGTCGGATCCGGCCGCAGCACCGCCCCTCCTCCCCGGATCTGGCGGTGGGCGTGATGGCCAGCCGCGAGGTGGTCATTGTCGAGGTGGGCCCCAGCTTCGGCACCGGCAGCTCAGGCGTGGTGGTGTGGCGGGCTTAGTGGCAGCGGGAGGCAGCTCAGGAGTGGTGGCGGCGGGAGGCAGCTCGGTGGTGGCGTGGCGGCAGGAGGCAGCTCGGTGGTGGCGGTGGGAGGCAACTCGGTGGTGGCATGGCGGAGGGAGGCAGCTCGGTGGTGGCGTGGCGGCGGGAGGCAGCTCGATGGTGGCGGCGGGAGGCAGCTCGGTGGTGGGCGGCGGCCGGTGGTGCTTGTTTTTTATTTTTTTCGAAAAATATTTGCCGAGTATTTTTTGGGCACACGGCAAAGAACGTTTGCCGTTAAAATCTTTGCTAGGTGTCAGTTGTCGAGTGCAACACTCGGCAAAGAGGTTGCCCCTGGCACTCGGCAAAGCTCCCGTATCCCGTAGTGAGTAGTCCTTCCTCCAAACGGCAAGAAGATTGAACTACGACGACTTGGAATTGGAGTGCCTGCATTAGTGCCCATATTCGGCTTGTTCGACTTCTTTTTTAGCCGGAACAGTGTTTTTCTCTCACAACAATTCAGCCGGAACAGTGTTTTTCAGCCAGTTTCAGCCAAGTTTCATACCAGCGAACGGGGCCATTTGTTCATAAAATATTTAAAAGGTAACTAAATATGTTGGCTGAATTTATATGTGTCAGTTTGTTTCATTGTCAAATATAATCTTGTGGCTGTGAGATTGCAAAATAGGAGTACCAGAGATGTGGGCATTAAACGCAAACTTCTAAACTTGCAGAGCATACTTGCAACAGAGATTGACTTACTTTGTTGGGGGTTTGGGTAATATGGATATTTAATCTCATTTTCTTCTTTCCTTGATATTTTACCCATTCACAAACTGTATAGTGAACTAACGAAGGGCCATATTTTATAATAATTAGATATATCCCCGTGCGTTGCACGGAGGTCACGAGTTTTTGCCCACGTCTACGGTGACGCATGTGAGTTGTGGCTTAGACGAATATATTGAGAAAATCCAAAAATATAATTTTATAGAAAATATAAAGCCTGGTTCATGATCTTTATCTCATATGTCCTATAGATCTAATTTATAGAAACCTAAAAAAATTGGTTTCAATTTTTTGAATTCTCGTTTGATTCTTGATCTTTATCACCTATATTTTGTATATCTACTTTATCAAAACCTATCAAAATTGGTTTTACTTTATTTAACTCATACTTGTGTGATATATTATTGTGCATTTTATAAGTTTAAGTTGATTTGATTATCTTTATAGAAAATAATAAAAAGCTAATAAACAATTTTGTATTAGTAATCCTAAACTATTTTCAAATCTATTCAGACCTTCTCTAATTTTTTATTTAGTTATTTATGAACCGTAAGTCTGGAACCATATTCTGTTTCTTATTACACCCCACATCCTTCTCCTCTTTTTTGGCTCATCCGTTTTTTCTAGAAATTAATAACTACTCCCTACGTTCCAAATTATAAGACGTTTTGACATTTTTAGATATATGACTTTTATTATGTATCTAGACATAATTTATATCTAGATGCATAGCAAAAGTTATGAATCTAAAAAAGCCAAAAAGTCTTATAGTTTGGAACGTAGGGAGTACTCTACGTCATCACACTACTACTCCTAAATGTCTAGATACATAGCTAAATGGATAAACCAAAAAAATCAAAGTGACTTATAATTTAGAACGGAAGGAGTACCACACAGCGCAACGTGGTACTTTTGGAAACCGGGACCCTTTGTACTTTTAAATAAATGTAGCACTCAGTTTTAAGAACAAAACCTGATACACACCATATGTGAGCCCAGAAAGTCAAATCTCACATATAGCTACAAATAAAGGTAATATCAATAGACAATGCTTAATATATAACATACTTGGTATAGAGAATATAACCTTAGATAGCAAACAACGAAAAGACAACTCCGATCTTCGGGTGAAGACTCCACTTCTAATTCCTCCAAGTCTAATTCCTCCAAACTCTAGCAATCTGGTATCCATCCGGGATTTTTCCAAAGATTTAAAAAGTAAAGCAAGCGTCCCAATCTCTGTAGTAGGTCTGAAGAATCCTCATAAGTCGGTGGTGCAAAACGGAGGATTCACACCCCGGCTTATACCATACATTTGTCGTCCATCCTAGGGGAGAGATCGGCTTATCCTCTTCAATGTCGTCTTCCTCATCATCATCGGATAGTAAGACGACCTCGACTTCTTCGGGTTCCTCCTGGACTGGCTCAGGCGTAGGTACAAGTGTTGGTGAGAATGGAATCGATATTGGTCATCCTTCATATCCTCGAATCGACAACCACAGAGACCCATGCACGCTGCAGCGCATCTTCTATGCTATCCTCCATGGTGGCACAGTAAGCATGATGCGCATAGTTCGAGTCCAACTGGTATGCGCCCTTCTGTTTGTCCTTGATGGAGATGCACACCCTAGTCTTCCAATAGGTGTCTTCTAGAGGGTGCGTGTGCTCGTTGCAGACGTACTCCACAGCTACGTCCTACAGTCAACACAGCTCTGATACCAATCAGTCACACCCGATTTTAAGAATAAAATGGGATGAAATATCTTATGTGCGTCCAGAGATTAGTCACACACATAAGCCGACAAAATATAAATAGTATCATCACAAGTGTTTATTACATCATGAATAAGACAGAGTCTTCACATAAATGTAGCGAAAATATAAAGAAAAGATCTCTCATGAAGCTCCATATCACAGGGGACGCCAACCGGTTAACCATAAGTCTAGTAATCCTAAGGGAAATCATCATTACCATAGCCATCTCGTTACCCATCGGGATTTTTATCCAAATAATGAAAATAAACAAGCGTAAGTACATGCCGTACTCAACAAGTGTAACATGGGGTTCATGAGGCTCAAAAGGCTTGACACAGGTTTAACAGCATTTAGCTTTTAGTTGTCACAATTTTAGTTTAAGAATAGCAGCAAGTTGTTTCAATTCCCAATGCAAAACACATGATCAATGTAAACATGAGTAATGAATAACATAAACAGATAATTCTTAGTGTTCCTCTATTCCGTAAATATTCCAAGGCCGCTCATGAGCATGAGCACGGCTGATATACCAATTTTATACTCTGTAGAGGTTGTACACTTTCACTGTGAGTCGTGATACCCATATGCTCAGGTTTGCAACTCCCAAAACACTTCCAAGGTGAGCAGGTAGGGGTCACTATGAAGCCTGTTAAAGGTTTGTCTAACAAGTTAGGGTCATTAGATTCACTCGGCAAACAAATGTAGAGCCCCCCTTCCCGATGGCTCATTGACACGCGGCCTATACACATAGGGACAAAGGCCGCACTATACCTGATTCAGCAAGTCATTCTTACGCCAATAAAGATAACCACTAACAAGCTAGAAAAGGTCCTCATACTGAGGTAAAGCTAGAGCCATGTAGCCATCATAGCAGTACTGTAAGTCCCGGATCATCACTTACAGATAAGTCCTTAGGGAGAGGAATCAGAAGCATTTAGAAAGTAGCTAAATACTCCAGCCCCCTGTTTCCAAGTTGCTAAAAAATCATATTTTAATGTTTATTGCATATACCATTAGTCAAGTTACAAGATCATAGTTTAATTGAGCACTAGCAAAGCTACCCAGTGCATATCCCGTAGGTGACAGGGTATAAGTTCAATTCTAGGGAATCCCTATCAAGGCGATACATGCAACATGAATTTAATGTATTAAAGTAAATAGGAAACAAGGATGATCCCATGCTATACTTGTCTTGAGCAAAGTACTCCTACTGATCCGACTTGTCAAAGTAATACTCTTTGTCTCCCACGAATTGCTCACCGTCTATACTCAATAATCACAGCAACAAGCATCCAAAAGCAATAATGCATAGCAAACAAAAGCTATAGATTAGAACAATACACGAACAACATAAAATCAAGATGAAAAGTTTGAAAAACAAATCTACGTCTCGCTACTAACACACAGACGCGAAGATCACAAAAATCAGAGCTAAAACAAAAAAGTTATGGATTAAACAATATTTACTTTAGTAAAATAATAGATTAAATCTAACCTCAAATTTTAAAAGTTTAAAACCTACTTAACAGTAGTATAAACATGTAGATTATGGAATTATGAACCTAACGCAACTTGAACGAATGAGATCGGAGTTAAAACGGAGATTTTATGGCTAAAACAAAATTAGTGGCAAGATTGTAAATAGGTGAAAACGTATTTTAGATCTAACCGAAACAAAATACGCTTTCAAAAGAAGAAAACGAAATCTGAAAAGACGCTATGGACTGTTTCGTAGGAATATTATCTGTGTGAACTGTGGAGTCCAGTGAAGGGTCAGCTTTTTTTCTTAACTTTTTTTTTGTTGTAAGGTACGGTTAGAGCCATATCTCTTTTTTGTTTGAACTTAGTCAAAACCATATCCTTTGTGAACAGTAAACCATATCGATCTTTTCTTTTTGAACTTCGAAGTAATGACAAGCTACTTCTGAATTTTGCCCCATCGTTCTTTTCTTGGTTTTGATTATTTTGCTCTCAACTGGCGCTCGGACCCAGTCCAGCCAGCTTGATTCACATCACATACTTAGCTCTGTTTCGTTCATTGGCGATCGAAAGCTGTTATTAGTACCGCAAAGAACAAGTACTTTGCGCCTCGATTTGCCTCGATTTTGCCATTTCAGAATATGCGAGACGCAGTCCAGAACTTTGTCTAAGCATACACACACACACACAAGATCCGTCCGTGCCATGACAAGGTGGCGACAAGTACTATGATAAGCCCTTGTTTAGTTCTCCAAAAGTGCACTATGCAAAAAGAAGATTCCTCGTCACATCAAACTTGTAGTACATGCATGGAGTATTAAATGTAGACGAAATCAAAAACTAATTGCACAGCTTGCTTTAACTTTGCGAGACGAATCTTTTGAGCCTAATTAGTCAATGTTTGGACAATAATTCACAAATATAAACGAAATGCTACAGTGGAGAATCGTGCACTATACAAAGTTTGCAGGTGTAAACTTTGCCAAACTAAACGCGCCCAAGGCAGATTCCTACAAGTACTATGACAAGGCTGGCATCGATAACCCTACCCTCTTGCAGTGCTATTGGTCTATGCAAGCATACCATGCATTGATTTGGATTTATTTGTTCGGTGGCAGGAGTACCATGACGCGAATTCCTATATATATAGGTACACCTACTATGATGGGGGACGATCAATACGCTGAAGGAAATAAATGTTGTCGAGAAACCATCTTGCTGTGAACAAATGGACGGCCAAGGTGAACATGTTATTGTTGGTTGCGTCGTTGAGTTTGAGCTTCTTGGGCATTCATGGTCAGCTCGATAGTCTTGGTAAGCTCATAACCTACCTTGCTACTACAGATACTAGTTCTTGTGCTTCTTCAGTAGAAATAAATGATGTTGTGCAAAAGAATTGAAGCATTATCGCTAAGCGTGCGCTAAAAATCTGAAAACTGACGAATGCCAAAATATAAAGTGAACCCGCGATGTAAGCAAAGTTTACATTATTTCGGTCAACCGATGTTATTTCGGTTTTAAAATTGTCTTAGTATCTTACTATTACTAATTAGAGGCTCCAACGAAGGCAACACGTTATTTCCCACCAGACATGCTAGGAAAAAAGATAAATAGTAGAAATTCTCATAATAATCAGAAACATCTGGCCGGGGAGAACACAGGTTTTATTTTTGAAAATATATTAATTATTGGACAAATTAAAAAAGTGCGTACTAATTACGAAAATTGATTAAATTTGTCACGAGGAGGCTTCATCAGCATCGACTGTGGATACACGGACAGCCCGACTTACCAAGATAGCAAGACAGGCCTATGGTACGTGGCCGACGAGGGCTTCACGGACGCGGGGCTCATCCACCCAGTGAACATGGGCAACCTGCAGCCGGATCTGGCGCTGCGCTACACCAATGTCCGCTACTTCCCCAACGGCAACGGGGCCCGGAACTGCTACACGCTGCGGTCATTGAAGCCCGGCGGCAAGTACTACGTGAGGGCCGTCTTTGGCTACGGCAACTATGACAGGCTGAATAGCCCTCCTACCTTCGATCTCTACGTCGGGGCCAACTACTGGACAACGGTGCGCATCGTCAATGGCAGTAGGGCGTACGTGTTTGATACCATCGCTGTGTTGTCGTCGTCCTCTGGCGCCGACTACTTGCAAGTTTGCCTGGTGAACAAAGGGTCAGGAAACCCTTTCATCTCAGGGCTTGACCTGAGACCGCTCCACCCCGAGCTCTACCCAGACTCCAGTGAGGCGCAGTCTCTGGTTGTGCTCAGCTTTTTCCGTGACGATACCGTCGGTTTTGGCTTCAATCGCTACCATTTTGGAATAGACTATCAACACTTCAGGTATACTAATTATTATACTATATAAGTATATATAGAGAGAGCAAATTAAAACTTGTTTGGAACTGATCGAGTCCATTTCCAATTTTGTTTTTTACAAGGTACCCGGATGATCCTTACGACCGGATTTGGCAGAGGTACCAAAATGTCTCCACCTGGACAGTTCCCGGATCAGCCAGTGGAGTAGTAGTCAAGAACCCTCCCTACGACACCTACGATGTCCCATCCGCTGTGATGCTGAGCGCATCCACTCCGCTGAATGCCTCAGCGACAATGGAGATTGTGTGGAGCTCGGACTTGTCTATGGACGTTGACGCCGACACCAACCTCCTTCTTCTTCTCTACTTCGCCGAGGTCGTGGCCAATGCGTCACGGCAGTTCGACGTCCTTCTGGACAGTAATGTCACGCTAGCTGCGGCGTTCAGCCCATCATACTTGCTCACCACGGTTGTCACGGGCAGTGCGCGAGGACCGGGCCCTCATAGCATCTCGCTTGTGCCAACATCCAGCTCCAAGCTTCCGCCTGTGATCAGCGCCATGGAGATATACTTGGTGCGGCCACGGAATGAATCTGCCACCAGCTCTGCCGACGGTATGTAGTGTACACGAAAGCAATACGTTGTACTATCATATATACACACATGGGGCGTTCCTTATTTGACATGTATAACATAGCTACCCAAAAAACTGGACCAATTCATGGGAACACAACTTCTGGTACAGCTATTTCTCATGCATGATGATTTAATCTTTTACATTCCATTTCTATCGTCTGTTATGTACTAGTGCCATATCTACGATTGCATGACCAGAGTTCAACTCAACTGTTGTATCATGCATGGAGTATTCGTACATTTTGATCGAGGAGTGTGTTTGATTAAACGTGTGTTTTTCTCAGCCACTGCAGTGATGAGCGTGCAGAATAAGTATTCTGTGAAGAAAAACTGGGAAGGAGATCCGTGTTCCCCCGCAGCATTTGCATGGGATGGCCTCAACTGCAGTTACAGTCCCCCCTGGTCCCCAGAGAATAATTGCCTTGTGAGTTTCAAATGAACTCACTCATGTACATATTCCGTCCAAATTTTTGTAGAGTAGCACTGCAATGTAATTAAATAGAAGAATGAAAATAAGTGTGGGGTTAAAGTTTATGTGATGATGATTAATAGCCAGTTTTCACCTTCCTGCAGATATTTGCCATCCAGCGGATTGATTGGTGAGATTGATCCTTCTTTTGGTCAGCTAACATTGCTCCAAAACTTGTACGTTCTTCACAATATAGTTTCAGAAATTTTCACATTTTAACAATTAATTAATATTTCATTGCATTGTCTTCGGAAAAAAAAATCACTGCATTGGTACTTACTGACTAAATAATAAATAGAAGGCCAATAATTGCGTTGGCTTCAAGCCTTCAACATATATATGCCAACGTATTACTCAAATCTTTTGTTTTTATATATTTTCCAATAGCTAAAGTGAAAGATAACAGATTAATACCCCGAAGGCTATGGAAAGCTTTGAGTCGTCGTGCCTACTTGTGTTGTGTTTTAAGCCATCAATTACTTTTACACACAACAAAATTATACAACGTATGCTGTAAGCTTTGTCCTGTCCAATAATAACTTGGAAATGCTATTCTTGAGTTTTGTCGTCCTTGGGCTGCAGGTGAGCTTCTAAGAATTAACCATATCACTGATCTATAATTGCTTCAATTTTGCTTGCTGTTTCCAGGAATCTATCCCACAATAATCTCTCGGGGCCAATACCCGACTTCCTGGGTCGAGTGCCATCCCTTATATTGCTGTAAGCCTTCCTGGACCTACATATTATATAAAAGTATAAAGTTCAGAACCACCTTTAATGTTTTATATTTTTTAACTTCTTTTTAGAGATTTGTCAAGCAACAACCTCAGTGGATCAATTCCTAACAGTTTGCTACAAAAATCTCAGGAAGGATTGCTGACCCTAAGGTTCCCATATATATGGTCCCACTTCTAATTTCATGTTTGGAGTCAAACGATAGCTCATTAAAACATAATACTCCCTCTGTATTGCTTCAAATGAAATGTTGTCAACTGAGGTGGAGTGGTTAGGGGAGATACGCGCGAGGCCAGAGGTCGCAGGTTTGAGCGGCCGCAAAGCGCGCAAAATTGGGTAGCCTATGACTTGTGAAGGCATTTGCGTGTGGCTGCCCGGTGGGGTCTTCCTGGATTAAAAAAAAAGTTTTGATATTTTCTTGCTCGAATTCGTGATTTCTAGATAACAATTTGTAGATACGGCTCGAGATACAACCGCCTCGATTTGTAGAGGCTGCTGGAGAATAGCCTCTACATATGGCTGATTTGTAAAGGCGGAAAACTAGCGGGGGCTAGGACAGCCACCTCTACAAAGGCATCCCAACCGCCTCTATAGATTCTGTAGTAGTGATCATTACAGACGTACTAGTTATGTCTGGCTCTAGGAACTACGTTCATATAATTGGTTGTCTTACACACAGAACCACATCTATTGCATGTATTTACTTAAGTTCTATTGTTTTTTAACATAACTGAACATTAAATATGTAAAGTTATTTTGGAAGAGAGGCACGTCTCTCATATTGGATCAGCTCATATACTGAAATGTGCTGGCAATTTTATGTTGGCTAGGGTCGACAACAATCCGTACCTTTGTGTAAATGATACTTGTAACTCTAGTCCAAACCGCAAGAAGACCAAACTAGCACTTGGACTTGGACTTGGACTTGGAGTACCTGTGGTCATACTTGTAGCCGTTTGGTTCCTCATCAAAAGAACAGATTCAAAAGGTAACGAAATATGCTGGCTGAAATTCGTGTCAATTTGTTTCATCAAATCAAATAATTCTCTGACTGTGAGATTGCAAAGGGGACGATAGAGATGTAGGCGCTAAATGCAAATTTTTTAACTTGTAGGACCATATACATGTGCAAAATTTAACTTTATTTTCATGCTTGCTTGACATATGCCCCCCCCCCCCCCTTCACACCGCCTAACGGACCACCTAGAGCCATAGACTGTGTGGCATGGCAAACAAGTTGTTTCGTCCTTTTCATAGCACTACATACATATACAAACTGTACTACTAAACGATTACCAGCAGAGTAGTTCTCTTATTTGATGTAATCATGCTTTTCAGCAAGATGCACAATCATTCGAATTGCAATAAAATCATTGTACACTACATTTACAGCAGTTTTTAATACTCTACTTATCGGCAATAGAGTTTAATCATATATTGTTGGATCTATTTGAAACCCAGCGCCAATTCCCCAGTTTGGTCCTAGTGGTGAGGCACCACAGGAGGCTGTCGGAGGCGGTCAGGCCGCACAAGCTATGGAGAACGATCAGGACCTGCCACAAACTGTATGGGAAGACCATGCAGCTATGCCTGATGGTCAACAACAAGATCCTCTAGGGGACAGCAGCCGTCATGGCCCAGAACCCGTGGAGGATGACCATGCAACTCACTTGCCTACTGTTCCTCAGCGTTTCAGTTACGAGGATTTAAAGCGAATCACGGATGACTTCAAGAAAAGAATTGGTGAGGGAGGGTTCGGCCCCGTCTTCTTTGGGAAGTTGTCAGATGGAACACCTGTTGCTGTGAAGATGAGAATGAGACCACCAGGGGCGTGGTCGTCGTCGTCGCATGGGGATAATCAATTTTCAGCAGAGGTGAGCTTGCATAAATATATATGCTCGGGCTAATTTTCTGTTCTCCAAAATTCTCCACTAAACGATATTGATTGTTGCAAAACTCACATAATTCCTCACAAATATACTTATTCCAGTAAGTAAGGCACTATATCATAGGAACTAACCATAGCTCAGTTGGTTTCCTTGTGGTAGAACCTGCCCACCTAGGCACCTGGGGGTAGGGACGACTTGGCATGGGTGAAAAAAAGAGTAAGCACTGTATTATGCATGATTGTTCCTCAAAGTTTATAGGGTTTTTGGAATTACGTACAGGTTGAGCACTTAGGCGGTAGTCGCCACAGGAATGTGGTGTCATTGTTGGGCTATTGTGAGGATGAAGAGCATTTAGGCCTGGTCTATGAATACATGAAGGGAGGAAACCTAGAAGACCAGCTGAAAAAAGGTTTGTAAAATTTTGCCCAGCAACCTTGTGTCCCCATATTTCATCAAGCCATAATGAGTTCGAAATAACTATTGCTGACAGGAGCCTTAGGCGAGGAAGTTCCTCTGACATGGTCACAACGCCTAAAGATCGCGCTGCATTCTGCCAGTGGTACCTACGTACATATATGTCACAACCTTTCAGTTTCTTCCCTAATTTTATTTTCTGATCTCTCTTGCGAGAGTAACCTTTTAGTATTACTACCATTAATTCCAATGTAGGCACTTTAGGGCATCAACATGGTCTTTAACGTGACAATTTGACTTTACATTTTTGTTAAGTACATAGCATTTTTCTTGTGATAAAAAATATTCTATTTTGAATAGTTAACAATATCTATTATGATTAAATACCAACCATCTCAACAAGCCTCTCCATTGATCTTTATGAAACACGCTAGAAAAAAGAGATAAATCCTAAAAATTCTCGCAAAGAATAAAAAAGATTGGACCATCTATTAGGTAGGTCGTTCCAATAATCATTGACAATAATAGCTATCATATCTGTTCAGTATTCTAAGAAATTATCCACATATGTCATGGTAAAAAAATAAACCTTAAATCTCAATTTAAATTAGGCATCACTACCATTGTGTAAACTAAACTAAAGTAATCCCTCACTACAACATAATGGCTTTTTAGAGATGGTCATAATTGGTTTTTCCAAAGGCGGGTGGCGCACCTGCATCTGGATGTTGTTCTCTTTTGAACATACTTTGTGGAGGCCATCATAACACCTGCCTCAGTAAAAGCATTAAAAATAGCCGCAAGCTTGCCACCGAGACCGTCATGTCAAGGCGTTGTGGAGCCTCGAGTGGATCTTGCCACCCTGCACAGGAAGAGGAAGAAGAAGTGAATGAAGACAATGAAGGGCGAAGTCGAGATTTGGAGTTTAGACGTGTACCAAACTGGAACAAAGGTAGCTCGCCGCTGCCATGCACGACCAAACTATCCACCATGCGATGCCTTCTCCCACACCACCCCTCTTAGTACCCACCTAATCCACCATGACCGACCCTTCACTGAGCCACCAAGGGCCACTACCGTCATGGTGGCTCACATGAGCCGGATCCACAACCACCACCACCGGCCAGATCCACCTCCACTTGCATGGGATCCACTATCGCCAGCACCGGCTCGAACCATCATTGATCTCAGCACTAGCTGGATCCACCGCCACCCACACAAGAGAAACTCATGGTATAGCCGGTAAGGGATACCGGCCATGCGTTGCTGCCGTCCATGGAGGAGGTGGAGGGAGATGGATAGCTCGAGTGAGAACCACATCTGAGGCAGAGGGGCTGGGCACAGGTGACAAGCGCACAAGAGGGAGGCAGATGCAAAGGGCTTAGGTGAGTGGCGGTGTGGGTAGTTTAAAAGTCAAATTTAGCGGTTACATTGGATCATCTATTGTAATTGCATAGGTGTAATTTAGATGCAAATTTAGTGGTTATTTTAAACCGTCTTGGAAGAGGTGGGTCATTTAGAATTGAATTTATGGGGGTGGGTTTACTTTATGTATCTTTTATAACGTTAAATGTGGATAATTTATTTAGAAAACATAATAAATCTAATTTCTATTACAAGCGATGATGATTAGAGCCTACCAAATGAAAGGCTATATCTTTTATGATTTTGTGAGAATTTTAGGAATTATATTTTTCTAGTAGTTGTCATGACAATTAAGGTGGAGGCTCTGTTGAAAGCCTTCAGTTAGTAATATTAAGATATCAATAAACAAATGAGAGAAACCAAAGATAAACAATTTTGATTTGTTGTATGCATCATTATTGTATACATAACTTTTCTAATACTTATCTATGACAAAATTACTGCCCAATGCGGCAGCATGTACGGCTCCATGGACTAGCTAGCTAGTGTGATCTACTCTAAGCAAATTTTCATATATTGATGGCATATATGGCCATCTGTTCTGCTTACTGTGCTGTGGCGGCTGTGGGATGCCAGAAATGGTACAATCTTTAGAAACAATGTATGTGATGATCTAGCTGTTTGGGATGGGAGGTGCGCCTCATCCTCCATGGTTTGTGGCTTGCGTCAATGGTCCATCTTCTTGCGCTCCTATTATCAACATGTATCTGGATAGAGTGTGTTGTACTCGACCCCTTTAAAAATCAATAAAATTACAAGACAGGGAATCTCTCTCCTCGGTAGTTTCCCTTAAAAAAAAGAATCGATCGGATAGAATCCTAAAAATTAGCTACATTTTGAATCGAAGGAAGTAACAAGCTACTAATGCAGAGTGGCTTAGCTTTGTGATCTATCTTGTTTAATTTAATTTCTGAACAATGCATGCGTGCAGGACTGCACTACTTGCACTCTGCCTTTAACACGCCGCGGATACATAGAGATGTGAAGGCTGCAAACATCCTCCTAACGGAAAAGCTTGTTGCCAAGATCTCTGACTTTGGGCTAGCGAGGGCTATCAGCAGTGAAGCAAAAACACACACGATCACCAACACGCTGAGTGGTACTCCTGGTTACGTGGACCCTGAGTACGCCCTGAATGCATGCCCCCTGCTGCCGTATACTTTAGTGTTTATGAATAATACTGTCGTCGATGCATATACCCACAGTTGTGAGCATGCATGCAATGCAGGTACCTGAAGGCCGGTGAGCTGAGAGGCAAAACCGACGTGTATAGCTTCGGCATCGTTCTCCTGCAACTCATCACTGCACGGCCAACTTCTGCCGTCGTCGGCGATAACAGACGTATCAACATTGCGGACTGGGTGCGCGAGACGCTTTCTAAAGAGGTCCATGGAGATATCTCGAGCGTCATCGACCACAGCATTAGAGGCCACTGCGACCTCGTCTCTGTGCGGAAGGTGGCCGAACTCGCGCTGCGATGCGCGGAGCGCGAGGATGTTCATGCCCGCCCCACGATGACGGAGGTCGTGGCGGAGCTGGAGGCACTGCAGCAGCAGCAGCGGCAGCGGGACGACGGGGCCTCCTCGGCGACAGGGACCAGTGGTTCGTCAGCGATGGCCGAGGACGACGAGGTTCCACTCGCAGAAGCACAGTGATGAAGGGTGGACATGAATTTGGATATCTTTTGCGTCCACGGAAAAAGCATATGACACCTCTGCAGCAGTGTGAACAGGAATTTGACACTATTTCTAGTTAGCCGTCTTTTGGTCAACACTCAGCTCATGTTATGAATCATGAAACTGTACTGTGTCGGTCAACAGAAAAAATAATGATGGATCGTGAAAATGTCGACGTAGACGGTAGACCTCATTTTTTTATAAGTTATGGCATTTTTATTATATTATTTATTCCAAGTAAAAAGTAAAAACATGCAGAAGCAGAACAGAAAACAAATTCCAGTAACGCAGCACGTCTCAAACCCAGCTCTTGATGCTGCCGCTGTAGTTGCTCCGCTCGTCGAAGTACCTATCCCAGAGCATGACGCCGCCGTAGTTGGCCGCCTTCTGCGCCACGGGGAGCACCATCTTCCGGAGTGCCCCAGGGTCCGTGAACCCGCTCCTGGCCGCAAGCGGCGACGCCGGCAAGCCGACGAAGAACTTGGTGAACGGGTACGCCGCCGTCCACTTGCGCCACTCCGCGGCGCTGAACCCGGCGCCGCAGTCCGTGTCGTCGTCGTAGAACCGGACATGGATGCGTTCGAAGATGCCCGTGTTGAGCGCCTCCTTGACGCGGGCGTCGGGGAACCCGCACCGCGGCGTCGCCGTGAGGTGCAGCAGCTTGCCATCGCCGTCGCGGATGTTGTGCTTGGCGAGCCAGCGTGCTGTAGTGCTCCGCGGGGGTGCCGTGCTCCAGGAACATGTCGACGCCGTCCAGCCACGCGTCGCCGAACGGCCGGCGGGTGTCGTTCAGACTGCCGCCGAAGTAGGTGTTACAGAGGTGGTCGAAGAGGGCCAGCGCTGATTGGTTGGTGGGGAGGGAGTACGCGTTGCCGAAGCCGCCGATGGAGATGGAGACCGGCACGCCCAGGAACTGGCACCGCTTGATGGCCGCGCCCATGCCGGCGGTCGAGTGGCCCGACAGGTCCACGTGGTAGATGCCGCCGCTGTTGCCGTAGACGTCGAGGAAGGACATGATCACCATGCTGTACATGCCGGAGTCGCAGGGAGCCCTCGTCCTTGTGCCGGCCCCAGAACACCGTCACCTGCCCGGTCTTTCCCTGAGCGGTGGCTGGGGCGGCCAGGAGGCTGATGATCGGGACGGGAAGAAGCGCCGCCGCGGCTACGACTACTTCGATCGGACGCCATTCACTACCGCAAACAGTATAATTGCCGAATGCACGAGAGTTTGCCGAGTGCATTCGATCGGGCGCTCGGCAAACATCCAAGCTACCGAGTGTATTTAATGAAACACTCGGTAAACATATAGCACTCGACAAAAGCCAACTTTGCCGAGTGCCTAATATAAAACACTCGCAAAATACAAGAAAACTCTCGGCAAACACGGACACTCGGCAAAATGGAGTCACCTGGGCTGGGCGTGCGGCAGCCATCTAACGGCCATTGGGTGCGCCGCCCTACCGTTAGAACTTTGTCGTGTGTCCGTTAGAGACACTCAGCAAAGACAAGGTATGCCGTGTGTTTTTGCTTGACACTCGGCAAATTATTATTTTTGCCGAGTGTTTTTTGTTTACACTCGGCAAAGTAATGTTTTTGCCAAGTGTTTTTTAATGGCACTCGGTAAAATAATAAAAAAAAATTCTCCTGCCCTTCAAACTTTTTCTACTCTCCACATACAACATGTGGTACTACATGTTAAAATTTGGTATATTTCTCCATCTGTTTGCTATATTTAAGTAATTTATTGCATTTAGAGAAATTTTTTGGTTTAAGTCAAATTTAAACTGCAAGTGATACAAATAATGGAATAAATTGAGTGAAGAAATCATATTTATGTTATTGAGTCTATTTTGGGACCTTACTCGGGAAATGAAAAGAATTTTCAAACATTTTGTTCAGGAAACACGACCACGAACGTGTGGCCAAATGATTTTTAAATTCTAAAAAAAGCAAACGAAGTCGAAAATAATGAGATTTGTCAAGATCTCCTGATATCATACGTGGAGACCGTGGAAAAAAAAATTGAGAAGGTTTCGCATAATTTGTCACGTACGACCTTTACAAATCGAAGCATCTCCAAAGAAGAATCGTAGCGTTGAGAAGGATCCGTAAGATTTGGAGTCAAAGTGATGGTTGAATTGGGGTTTGACTTCAAAACTTTTTGTATAGGCAATAGACAACATAGATTGGTTCACGCCAAATTTTGGTAATTTTTCGGATCCGTTTGATAATTTTAATTTATTAACTGCAATTATAGTATTTTTATTGATATATATTAAATTTATGCATGAAATAATGGATTAATATTCAGTAGAAAAATCAAATATGCATTGTTGAGTGAATTTAATAGGGTATTTTTAAATTACTTCAGTAACAAATTTAGTAAAACACGTTATGAAGAAGGAGGATGGGTGGGCATGAAATATCAATTTATTTTGCCGAGTGTATTCTACCCGACACTTTCGGCGAAAATAGTATTTGCCAAGTGTCATATAGGGACATTCGCAAATTTGTCGACCCAACCCACCGCATGCGATCCCGGCCATAATGAAAAAAACAACGCCGAAAGTGCCCCAGATCTTGGCACTCGGCATATCTATACTTTGCCGAGTGCCCCCAATCTTGGCACTTGGCATACTCCTTCATATGCCCCCAATGGCCCTCACCCTCGCGGACACAACACGCCGCACCGCACCGCACCGCACGCCGCCCCACCACGCCACGCCTCCCCCCCCCCCCCGCGCCCGCCCACCACCACCATGCATCATCGCCCCTCCGCGCGTCCGCCCCAGCGCCGCCAACCCCTCGGCGTCCCGCCACCCACGCAGCACCGCCGCCCACCCTGGGTCCGCCCCGGTGCCCGCCCCGCCACAGGCGTCCCGCAGATTTCATTCTCTCAAAAACGACGTCATGTGAATAATTTTTTATGGTGTCATGAACCTCAGATTTATTGGTGAATAATTTTTTCTACATTCTTTTCCATAGAGTTGATTTTGAGGAATAAAACAATGCCAAAAAATTGATTTGGTAGTTATCTTTTACTGTATATGCTAAAAGAGGGCTGAGCTTGTGAATGCCAAAAAAATTGATTTAGTTCCAGATGGAGGCTCTCCAGGTTATTTCTGTTTTATTCATCGTTCGTTGATTGTTACATACTTTAGCTTTGCATTGTAACATTGGGATGAAATGTTATAGGCCCGGGTGGAAGCAGAAATGAAGCAACGTGAGGAAATGGAGGCGATCGAGGATGGAGGAGATGGAGGCGAGGATGGTGGCCGAGCGGCAGAGGATGGAGGAAGAAAATCGGTTGAGGATGGACCAAATGTTCCAATACATGCAGAATTTTACATCGAGTATGGGTCAATCTTTGCCACCGCCATCGATACTATTCCCTTCACCTTAGCCACCCACAACTACTCCTGTGAGTCACTTGACACCTTATACTGCAGATTGAATGTTTGTTGTGGTTGGTCTCAATGTTTCATTTGACGCTTGCACCTACACTATGTTTCGGGCTCTTGTCAAATCCTCGCTTGCACCTGCGATATGTTTGTTAGCAAAAATAACCGGACTTGGAAGGCATTTTGATCTGCATGGACATGCTCTCCTCTGTTCAAACCCGCTCACCCCAGTGCCTTGGCCTTTGAGTGCGGTTGTAATCTGGTGGATGGCGTTGCAGACATGGCTGTTGATTGCAGTGACGCTGGAGAGATTCAGCTTAGCTGAGGGCACCGCGCTAGCTAGCACCTGCATGCCGACGGTGAGGAGGCAGCCATATATGACTAACTGTGATGGGTGCGCCACTGTGTAGTCGATGACTGTGAAGAATAATGAATAAAAGCTACAAACAGAACCTTAAAGAAGCATGAGTGCTGGCTTGGAATTTTTTATGGTCTTTTTTTTCTTGGAATTTGACGTACTGTTATCTCTGCTCTTAATAATATTTTATCCTTTATCTGCTTCAGGCTTTCTTATGAAGACCTTAGAATTGAGTTTGAATTTGAGCTGAATCACCATTCAAGAAGGTTGTTACAATAATATAAACCCATATTCCCTGTTAAGTGTTAACTGGCATTTGAACTGCTTTGCTGTGCCTAGCAGTCAGGACATGTAAACAGTCTCACCAGTCCACATCATGATAATAGTCCCTCCGATTAAACCTGATGACTACTCCATTGCCTGCAAGTTGTTTTTCTTAGATAATGGATATATGTTCTGGCTTCAGTCTATCGTCATGGAACAGGCAAAATTATTCTGCAAGTTGTAGTGATGGTAACTGAAAACAATGGAGTTCCTTTCAGTTCTCTTCTTTTCAACATGAGTGTCATGCTTGTGCATAGTGCCATAGACCAACTAGTTGATTGGTCAGTTTTCAGTATGTCCTCATCCAAGTTGAATATTGGAGACCACTAAATGCAACTTGGATGTCTCCACATTGTAGTTGACTGGAATAAATATCTTCTGATCATATCCAAGTGCAGAAATTCAGTAGCCAATATACCTGAATATATCTGGAGACATTTTCCTTGTGTATCTATGACTTAGTCTAGTCATATATTGGACTTGGTCACATGTTACTTCCTCTATATTTAGGTCTACCCTCCCCCCTCTATCTGAAACTGAATAACACATATTAGCCTGCTGTGTGCATAGCACGAATTTAAGTGTTGCATTAGTGTTGAATGTTGTGATTACAATTACAGTTTGCTGTAGATGCACACCTTTCATTCACTTTGCAATATGAAGTCTAACACTGTTAAAAAGGAAGCTAACACTGTTTCGAATACTTCTCTTTTGTGCAGAATCAATCGGCGGTATCAAATAATCAGTCTCAAGACCCGGATTTGTCGCAGAGGTTCCAAGGGCCTACGCAGTGATTGCATTTGCATTTGTGGCTTATTGTGACTTAGTTGTAACTTGTGATGATGGTTTATTGTAAATTGTGATGATAGTTTATTGTGACTTGAGGTTTATTGTGAATTATGATGATGGTTTATTATACCTGTGACATATAATTATGCCTATGATGATGTTTTATTGTAAATTGTCATGGTTTTTGTGAATTGAGAGGGGTCTGTTATAGTAAAAAAGGGGGGTCTTGGTCGCTTTGCCGAGTGTAACACTCGGCAAAGAGATGAGTTGCCGAGTGTCAAGGCAAAACACTCGGCGAAGAGACCATTTTCTGTCATTCTGGGAACCTAGCTTCTTTGCCGAGTGTTTTGGATTTGCCGAGTGTATTCCAATGGACACTCGGTAAAGTGACCATAAAATCTGACCGTTGCTCGCTTGTTTGCCGAGTGTTTTAGGCGTGGCACTCGGCAACGTGTCTAAACTTTGCCGAGTGTTTTCGTCTTGACACTCGGCAAACTTGAGAAACTTTGCCGAGTGTTTTCGTCTTGACACTCGGCAAAGTTGAGAAACTTTGCCGAGTGTTTTTGTCCTGACACTCGGCAAACTTGAGAAACTTTGCCGAGTGTTTTTCCGTTGTGCACTCGGCAAAATCGACGTCACCGTTCCATCCCGTCAAATTTTTTTTGCCGAGAGTTTATTTTTGCCGAGTGTTTATTGACACTCGGCAAACTGTTTGCCGAGTGCCCGATAAAAAACACTCGGCAAACTACTGTTTACCGACAAATCAATGTCGTGTGCTGTATGCCGAATGTTACACTCGGTAAAGCGTTTGCCGAGTGTTTTTGGGCCTTTACCGAGTGCCCCTAGTACTCTGTAAATCTACTGTATCCCGTAGTGATTGCATGCAGCTGAGTTTCCTTCTCGCTCCGGCCGTCCTGAACTGGAAAATGTGTGGTGGTGTGGAAAACCGGTTGGAGTAAGGTGTATATATAATACACGGAGAGACCGAATCGGAAAGAGAGTTGCTGATGCAGAGAACAAATTGCGGCAGCCATTGTTGAGTGCTGTAAGAAAAATCTGTTTCAGTGAAGCAGTGAACATGACAAGATGCAAGCAAGGCATGCATGCACGTGCGTTGAATTCCTTGGATGGGTCGGCAGCTCACTCCAGCTGCTGCGTGCTGAATAGTACAGTGTAGCATGGAGGACAGCTAGCCAGTACACTAGTCCACAATCAAAGAGTTGAATAGTACTACCACTACCATATCCAGATCACCAGATGTGTTGTGATGAATGAAAGAGACACGAGAGCAACGAACCGTCCACGGGCCATGGCCACCCAACGTTGACCAGCAATTGAACCTCCTCTACAGTTCGGTCGCCGTTGCAGCGTTGACCACGCAACCGACAAGGTGACTGGAATGTGGGCCCACTCATTTACCCATAGTTCCACACCTCTTGGACATCCAAACATCCTTTGGTAAAGAAAATAATTCTTTAAGCCTATAGAGATATATAAAAAAAAACTCCGGCTTTTAATGTCAACTAGCAAATATGCCCGTGCGACACGCACGTATTTTTTAAAACTATTTCAAATGCAATGAGAATATTAATTGAATTATTGATATGTCAATATATATTTAATGTTACATCTATTGTTTGAAACTGTGAGATGAAAACTGACTATTGAGAGTGGTTGTTTTGATCATCTATGCCCAAGTTTGTAGAGTTGACGTGGCATTCTTAAATGTGGTGCAACCAAATATACCACTGAGATTGGCCTTACCCAACAACCGTCTATTCAAGTTGTCACCAGGGCAGCGTTGTCACGTTGTCTCACGTTACAGGACGACCTAAAAAACACACGAATTGGGAAAGGAAGCGGTACACACGGAAACACAACAAATTAATGGAGTACTTTTTATTCAGTATATATATATTGGTGATTGGCATATCAATGCAAGTTAGGTAGCTGCATGGATACATTTATTTCAGGCCCTTTCAATATATGGGCAGCAGCACTGCCACGGGTGAACATGTTTATCGCAGTAACCGCCGTTCTTAGCGCGCAGGGAAGTTGTACTCTTGGCAAACTTTGCCGCAGTGAAATGGCGTGCAGTATTGAGGATCGTATGGTAAGCAGAACGGTGGCCGCAAGCTGAGGTGAACGGGGGCCTTCATGACTGCAAAAAAAAAGTAGTAGCTCGATCCGTTATATAATAATAATTGATTAATAATCGTAATGTGCAATAGCTAATCTATCATAATCTATACATAATATAATAATAATCTGATATAAAAAAGCAGGAGTGAATTCTTTTGTTCGTCGTCTATTTCACGTAATGAAAGATGGGCTGCCCCCTGCGTCTTCCATGGCTAGCTACGATTCTGCCAACTCTGTTTGATTTCATGATCAACTTTTTTTTTAAGAAGGATTTTATGACCATCTAATGTGGCTTAGATTAGCTCAAGTAGCCGATAACATATATGACGACGGTTATGTTTGTCGCTCGCTGGGAGCTGTCCAGTCAGCCAGTCAGGCCCTCGTTTAGTTTCCCAAATTTCCAACTTTGGCACTATACAAAAAGAAGATTCCCATCACATCAAACTTACGGTACATGCATGGAGTACTAAATATAGACGAAATCAAAAACTAATTGCACAGTTTGCTTTAACTTTGCGAGACGAATCTTTTGAGCCTAATTAGTCAATGTTTGGACAATAATTCACAAATACAAACAAAATGCTACAGTGGGGAATCTTTTACTGTGCAAAGTTTGCACCTCCAAAGTTGGCCGAACTAAACGCGCCCCAGGATCGATTAGCCAACATGAGTTGTTGGCCGCAGTCACAGGGAGCGCGTCCGAATTTTTTATTTTTTAGCTTTTTTTTTTGAATTTTTTTCACAAATATGCTCCTGGAGAAAAGATTTCAGAATCTAGATCCTTAGCTCGGCGCCATCGCTGCTGACGCCGAGCTAACACGTCTCGACGCTAGCGTCTCTGGCGCCGAGCTCTTGGGCTCGAAGCACTACCGAAAACCGGCACTTTGTCGAGTGCCGGAGGCTTTGCCGAGTGTATTTTATCGGGCACTCGGCAAAGACGGTCTTTGCCGAGTGTCAAATAAAATACACTCGGCAAAAAAAAATACTCGACAAAATGCGTCTTTGTCGAGTGCCTTTTTTCTGGCACTCGGCAAAGATGTATTTTGCGAAGTGCTATTTTTCGACACACGGCAAAATACGTCTTTGCCGAGTGCTTTTTTTCTGGCACACGACAAAGATGTATTTTGCCGAGTGCCTTTGTTTTGGCACTCGACAAAGAGGCATTTTGCCGTGTGCATTCTTTTTGGCCCTTGGCAAATCAGTTTTTCAAAGCAATTTTTGAGGCCCTAAATGAATTCAAATGAAAAACTTTTCAACTACAAAGTTGTATAACTTCTCAAGATCTACCAATTTATTTTGGTCATTTCTTCATTTGACAAAGCGACAATAACGTTGTTCATAAAATCTCCATCTCTCATATCTCTCATATTAGTTTCATGAAAGTAAAATAGAGATATATAAGATTTATGAACAATGTTACTGCCACTATGTCGGATGAACAAATGACCAAAATAAACTTTGTAGATCTTGAGAAGTTATGAAATTTTGTAGTGTGCAACATTTTGATTTGAAATCATCTTGTCATGCAAAAACGACGTTTGAATTTGAAAATTTTAAAATTTGAATTTTTCAAAAGACCTCGGATGGAAAAACTTCCTGAATGAAAATTGTAGATCTTCAAAAGTTATGAAACTATGTAGTTGACAACTTTTTGATTTGAAATCATCTTATCATGCAAAACTAAGTTTGAATCTCTCAAATTTGAAATTTGAATTTTTCAAACGACCTTGGATGGAAAAACTTCCTAAATAAAAATTGTAGATCTCGAAAAGTTATGAAACTTTGTAGTTGACCACTTTTTGATTTGAAATCATCTTATCATGCAAAACTACATTTAAATCTCTCAAATTTGAAATTCGAATTTTTCAAACGACCTCGGATGGAAAAACTTCCTAAATGAAAATTGTAGATCTCGAAAAGTTATGAAACTTTGTAGTTAACCACTTTTTTATTTGAATTCGTTTAGGGCCTCAAACAAGCAATTTACTCTCGGTTTAGTATAATTTATGAGGATAGATAACGGAATCTAGACACAAGTGACAGTGTAGTGTAGTGGTATAGCAGCAGACACACGAGGGAAAGGTCGTGAATTCCGAATCCCGCCGGCCGCGTTAGCCGCGAATTTTAGCGCAAAAAATGCACCGACTTCAATGAAGACGGGCAGGCGCTGCCTGGAGGCGGCCTCCCCCGGATTTTTTTTTTTGAAAAATTTTGCTATTATTTTTAGGTTTTTTCACATTTTTATTTTGCCGAGTGTAAATCTTTGCCGAGTGCCCGACAAAAAACACTCGGCAAATAGCTGTTTGTCGACAAAAAGATATCGTGTGTTGTATGCCAAGTGTTACACTCGGCAAAACAGTTGCCGAGTGTTTTTGGGCCACTACTGAGTGCCCCTGGCACTCGGCGAAACGCCTGTACCCCGTAGTGAAGCCAACGTGGCGTGACATGACAGGAAGCTCAGCGCCAGTCACTCTGGCGCCAAGCTCGGCGCCGTAGATGTTGGCCCACCACGGTGCTCAAACCCGACCCACGGTGCTCTCGAGAAGACTTGACCCAACCTGTCAGTGCTTACCTCTGGTGCCGAGCAACCGGTGATGATGATAGGAGGACTACGTATGATGCAGACGTCGGTTGTGTGAACAAAACAACTACTAGTACAACGTACCCCTCCTTTAGAGCCTATTTGGTTCATTAGACCGGATTTTAGTCCTTGTCCCATCGAATGTTTGGACACATGCATAGAGTATTAAATATAGACTACAAAAATAACTAATTACACAGATTGCGACTAATTTACGAGACGATTTTTTAAGCCTAATTAGTCCATGATTTGACAATGTGGTGCTACAGTAAATATGTGCTAATGACGGGTTAATTAGGCTTAATAAATTCATCTCGTAAATTAGTCTCCGTCTGTGCAATTAGTTTTATAATTAACTCATATTTAATCCTCCTAATTAGCATCCGAACATCCGATGTGACACGGACTAAACTTTAGTCCCTGGATCCAAACACCCCCTTACTATTACCAAACCCATCAAGCCCCCTCAACCCCTAGAAGTTTCAGCCATAGAAGCTTTGTTAAGCTATCCAAAGACATCATCAAGGGTCCTTGCAACGATAGGCTGATGCAGCATTGGTTCTACGATCTCAGTGAGCGTGTGGATCAAACCACACACCCGGTCTGCCACTCTCTCAATTGTCTCGTATTCTCTCTCATTCATCCTAGCAGTTTCTCTCAATTGTCTTGTATTCTCTCTCATTCATCCTGGCAGCTTGAACCGCCTCCTTGATTGCGACACCGATATCTACATGACCTAATTAACGATATCAGCCATTATGGTGGGTGGTCCTAATTAAGAATGACATATATACATGTGATTTTTGTATATAAGATTCTATATAATAGAAAAACAACCGTTGGTTCAAGCACACGGCCTGCCCACCACATGCTAATTGCTGTCGGCGTGTTGGGGTCACCTAATTGTTGTGGGGCCTAGTTGTCGTATGCTACTGGAGCAGGCTGAGTCAAACAAGAGTGATAGGGCGCAACAGTAATTGCTGCTGCGCGCTATGTATTTTATCTGCTGGTTTAAACTTTGATGATTTGATTCATACTACTAATCCAAACCACCATCCTCAAACTTTCAGTCATTTTATTGGTGGACTGTCTATAGTACGTATCGTTTTCCCAAAACGCGGAAGGATGCAAATATAAAGTTTTAAACCCACCAACTGACCACCGCCGCCCAAAGACCAGCGTGCCACCGTCGCCGGATGATCACCTTCATCCGATCCGCCCAAAACCAAAGCAGATGGATGCTTCTTTCGCTGTCGTTGACAACGTACAGCACCGGCAAATCCACAATGCAAACCGATCGGCCTGTCTCGCTGTATTGTAGGTAAGGAAGATCGACAAGGGCTGGTCAACACAAGTTTGTTATTTGACTTTTCAAGTACACGGATTGGGAAGGAAATAACAACAACGCCAATGCTCTGCAACGCTTGTTTGGGCGTGCGCGGCGTAGGAGGGCCCACGTGGGATTTACCGGGAGACGCAGGAATCAGGAAAGCCCGTGTGCAGGATTTGCCAGGAGACACAGGGGTCGATGGATCCCAGCTGACGATAACCGTAGTATTTTCTAGGGGTGTGTGTATATGTACATATGTATAAGTAGAAATTCTTGATTAGCTTTGCGTAGGCTCTAGTACATCAATTCTCGGGATTTCTCAAGCTAAGCTGGGGTCCTGGCTTTGGGACCGGCCGGCAACCACTCGACAAAGCGAGAATTACACTATCAAAATACAGTATTTATTCCGAGAAGTAAAAATATAACAAAGCAAATTTTGGACGTTTACGGTGCTGGTCCACTTTGTTCTATTAATAAGTCATATTAATAAAGCTAGGACTACACATGGAATAATTTTAACACGAGGGGTAGAGATTTTCTATCTATTAGCAAAAAGGACAAAAAAATCCTACTAGATATCGCCATGTTCGCTTATGCTGAAATTTGGCTTATGCTGATTTGTTGTGAGAGGAAAACATTGTTCGTTAGCTGAAAAGCTGAAATTTGGCTTATGCTGATTTGTTGTGAGAGGAAAACATTGTTCGTTAGCTGAAAAGTAGTTCAAAATGAACAGGGTTGTTTCTCTCACTAGCAGTTGGGATGGGACCTGACCAACTGTGAACGTGTCTGTCCCTGCCGGTCCGCGGTCCATGTCCCGGTCCCAGGCCCAGGCCTTGTCTCGCTCTGTTGGCAAATGAGGAGCAGCAACACACACCAGCCGGGCATGTGTGTAGATGTAGCCCCCCTCCCTGGTATCTAAATCGTTCGTTTGCTTTATTTCATGGGATCCCACTGGCACAGCATTTGAGCTCCGATTCAACCCCAAGCTGGGAACCATTTTATTAATTAAACAAAAACATTTTAAATAATAAGTTACGACCAGCTGGTATTCAAATGCACAAGTAAGTACCAATACAAGCGTCTGGGACACTTGGAGTCTCGTAACCCCAAGCTGGTATCCAAATCCACATTTTAAGTAATACGTATAGTACAAGCGTCCCTTTGAACATGCAGTTTGTGCCCCGTGCGCTGCTGCCGCCTCGTCCGTGCATGTCCGGCAGGTGGAACACGTACGGATATGGATACCACGGGCGCACCACACTACTCGGTCCGAACACGTACCTGTCGTACGCGTAGATTTAGTGCATGCATGTCGCGGCCAGGGCCAGCTCGCTTGGTTGAGCTGTTTCAAATTCAAAGGCTGCACTGCAGGTCTGCAGCTGCACGCACCAGCACCAGGACGGATGCGTGCACGCGACGCAGGCACAACACATGAGCACGTATGGCCGAATGAGAGGGTCGGGGGGCGCTGCACTACATTGTGTGTGCTTGCTTTGTCCGAGAGGAAAAGAGGCCGGACACAGCAAAAAAGAGTGGCCGTAGCACATCAGACCGACGGGACGGGACTCAAGCTCATGGTCCGCGCCATTGCGCCACGCAGCGTGCAACTACATAGGAGCAGTACTCCTGTACATTTTCGTTCCAAAAAAAAACGTACTCCTCCTCCATAACAATGTGCAGGAGAAGCGCGTGGCGCTGGTGGAACATTGCATATTGAAGACGACTTTCAGTAATTAATGAGACTTGTAAATAAACGCTATGTTCGGTTGAGCTTATCAGCTAGAATTCGCCATACTTTTTAGTTATAAAATATTATTTTTCTTTCCCCACAAATCAGTCATATAAATCAGCCGCAACCACGATAAATCCTTCCGAACAACATGAAAGGTTGTAAGGACGCTTGCATTTTAAGTAGTAATGTGGATTGGACAAAGCATTTTGAGTTATGAGACTTGTAACGGTCGGATCAGAGTACGAAATAGAACCTTGCTGTGTACTACCTAGTATTTTTTTTCTTTATTTGTTTAGAAAAAAAAAGATCTGAATAAATACCTTTGTACTTTTGCTACTCCGTGGACAACAGCGGTACGCAGAGAGAAAGAACAGACATGAAAAGCTGCAGAGACTTTTTGTCGTCTCCTCTCCCCTCCACTCTCTCCCTTCCTTTGCTCCATTGCCCGTTGGCAAAGGAAGCAGGGGCGAATCAGAACGAGAGGGAGAAAGGAGAAGCACACACAACAAACAAGCTTCGGGGCGTCATCAGCGGCTGGGAGCATGGCCCTCGGACAGGTGAATGATGCCGCAGTTAGGGAGCATTGCCGTCGTCTTCTTGGCTATATCTGGATTAGTACAGTATTTCCTGGCTAGCTACTCAAATTAGAGCCGTTGAATAATCCGTAGAGGACGAGAGCCAGATTTTTGTTCTATCTGGAATTCTGGAATAGTAAAGTAGTACCTCGGAATCAAGTGTCCGTCCACATCTTTAATTTGCAGGCCGTCTGAGTTGTTTAGATTGCAAGTTTTTTTACTCTCTTTTCATCACATCAAATTTTTGGACACATGCATGGAGTATTAAATGTAGATAAAAAAATAACTAATTACACAGTTTGACTGTAAATTACGAGACGAATTTTTTAAGGTTTTTTTACTCTCTCTTCATCACATCAAATTTTTAGACACATGCATGGAGTATTAAATGTAGATAAAAAAATAACTAATTACACAGTTTGACTGTAAATTACGAGACAAATCTTTTGAGCCTAATTAGACCATGATTGGATAATAATTGTTAAATACAAACGAAAGTGTCACCATGCCGAATATTAATTCTTAACCCCAATCTAAACGAGACCGAGAACAAGTTTGGACCACGACGCTGCTGACCTGAGCCGCTCTCAACTCAGGTGTCAGCAGGTCTCTCAGCTGCAGGCGCGACGCTAGCCAATGAATGCTATGCTGGCCAGCCGAGCATTTCTTGGTTGGCTTGGCACCAGATTTCATTTGTTCCGGCAAATCATAGTCTACTGTATAGACCTCGCCAACAGATTTCTCTGTAATTATGTAAAGCCACGTCATCAAAATTAGCACGTTGTTATCTAGTAGTCTGGACAACAGGAACATTTGGGCCCGGCACGTCCCTGGTGGGTAGGGACCCTGGGTGGTCCGTGACTCTGCGTTGCCTAGGTACCGTACGGACGTGGACGTCATGTCCGTCCCCGCTTGTCGCAAATCTAAGGCCTTGTTTAGATTGTGAATAATTTCAACCCGATGAATAGTAGCACTTTCGTCTTATTTGGTAAATATTGTCTAATCGTGGACCAACTAGGCTCAAAAGATTCATCTCGTGATTTTCAACTAAACTGTGTAATTAGTTTTTTTTTTTACCTATATTTAATACTCCATGCAAGCGTCCAAAAATTGATGTGATGGAGAGAGAGTGAAAAAACTTGGAATTTTGATGTAAACTAAACAAGGCCTAAGGGGCATTGTCGAATCAAATAAAGGAACACTGGTGGATGAAGCCACACGAACACTGGTGGGGAGGGCAGCGCGACGCCTACGCTAGTGTTGTGACCAGCAGCAGCACGCCACGCCCTGCCCTGACGGGACCGGGGCAGCACCGCGCGCCGCAGCGATAAATGAGAACCAATCGACGCCAGAAAAAGAAGCTCGCTACAGTACTAGACTTTCAATGCAGCAGAGACGCACTACGTACAAAAGATACTAGGATGCATCATTCTACTGCTTTTGAATGATATATATTTAGGAATAACAAAGTTCTTTGATTTTCCATATACAGTAGGCATTAAAGTTTAATTTATATTATCTGGTCTGCCCAGTGATGTTGACCATTAGGGACCCGTTTGGACGACCAAAACGTTCGGAAGAATTGGCGCCAAACGCATCTGCCTCGAAGTATTTTTACCTCGAAACGTTTCTACCAATTCCGACATTTTAGCCTACACGAGCGAAACGTTTCTCCTCTCTCACATGCAGTAGCAGTCGATTTCTTTTGTACTTATCCTTTTCTTGAGTGCAACAAATTAAAATTAATGGTTTCCATTTAGGTTGTTATTAGCCCACAAAAAGACCAAAAATTTTCTGGATTAATGGGAAAGATGCTTTTGCTATCCAAGTGACGTGTGTTCCTTGCGTTTCCGATTCTATTTTCCAATAGTTCGATATTTCTGAAACATTAGGGCCGTTTGGACAACGGTACTAATTGTGGTTCATTTAAAGTTTAATTTTACGGCACTTAAATATATAGGTGAATTAATGGACTGATTTAATTTTTAGTCCGCACAACCTAGCAGGCAACTAGTTCATTAATCGGTAGGAGAGTGCTAAAAGAGACTAATAGTAGGTTGAACTTTACTCGCCTAACAATTAGTTATAGTAACCAGTGGACTACTAACTAATTATAATTGATCCAAATAGTTTCATATATGCCGTTGTATTTAATTTATGATGACCTTCGTGAAACTATTTTGATGGTTGTAGGTGTTAATAATTTTTTTAAAAAGGAGTTTAGTTAGAGTTAGAGAAAATGTATTTACGACAAACTAAATTAACGTTTGCATTTTGAGTTTTGAACCGTGGTAGCAAGAAAGAAAGTTTATATGGCTCGCTCGGGGACACGACACTGCGCTCATGCAATGCATGCATCCCACCGGGTGGGATGGAAATGGGACCTCTCTTCTCTCTTTTAGCAACAGTGCGGAGAGAGAGAGAGAGCTCACACTAGAAAAGCTGCAAACAGACCTTTGTCCTCTTCTCTCCACTCCCTCTCTCTCCCTTCCTTTACTCCATTGGCCATTATTGCCCGTTCTACTGTATTACGGTCCCGTTTGGTTGGCACCAGACGTATTTATTGTTTATATACAGTTTATAGCAGCTTTTTTTTTTATTCTCTCCTCTCTCTCCTTACCTCATCGGCCGCTGCCTTCGCTTGCTTTACTCCATCGGCCGCTGCCCGCTCTGCTGTATCGCACACAGGAGGCACGTTGATGGCCATTGCCCATTCTTTAGGGAGAGACGAGAGGAAACCGCACAAACCCAGCAGCTGCCTTCGCTTGCCCAGCTCCCCCTCTCCCCCGTTGTGAGCTTCGGAGCTTTCTCTCCCCTATTGTGATCTTCGGAGCTTCATCAGCTAGCTGAGAGCCGAGCATGGGCCTCGGACAGCTGAAGGACGCCGCGCTCAGGGAGCGTCGCCATCGTCTTCTTGGCGCGGACATGGTGGCGGCGGTGAGGCGTCCAAGTCGTGCCCAGCTCGGTGTGCTCGTCGACGGAGAACGGCAAACACATAGCCACCTTGCTGCCGTAAGTGTGCGCTTGCTTCTTGCTTCCATCTACGTGTTCTACTGTTGTTGAAGGGAAGACAAGCTGTTTTAATCGTGGGGTCTTTTTTTTTGTTTGCTTCTTTTTTCAGACTGTTGCAAGTGAAGAAAAAAGAGGATTGGAGACACTGATGATGGGTCGCCCCACAAATCCTCTGCATACCTCGCCAACAGTAGCGGGGAAATTCACGATGGAGTCCCCGTGCAAGCTCGGCAACATGTTAGATGCGAGCCCGATTCACCATTCCTGCGGGATGCACGACCCAGTGAAGGTCGAGGGACTCCTCTGCTCCAATGCCCCTTCTGAGATCCGTCCTCATGCCCAGCTCACTGGTGCGGCACTCATCCATGGAGAACGGCGAACCCATCGCCGCGCTGCCGTAAGTGCCTGCTCACTTAGTGCTTACTCCTTTCTATGAGATCTGTATGTATCCCGTTTTTTTCATGAAAAATTTTAAGTTGATTTGTGTAGATCCTCCCCTGCTTTTTAAAGTTTATATTTTTTATTTAAAGGGTGTAGAAAAATTAGTTCAGTAAGTATTGAGTTGACTGCTACAGCATATATTAACAGGAAAAAGAACCTTTTTTTTTGCAATTTCAACTCTGTGCTTAGTTTACTGTTCAGACAAAAATAATATGCATCTCGCACTAGACTGACGCTCACTGTTTCCTATTGAAGGGAAAGAAGTTTAAGGGAAAGTAGTTTAATCCTCACATCTTTCTTTCTTTTTTTCCAGACCACAACGAGTGGAGAAGTAGTCGGGCTGCAACAAGTGAAGCAGCAATCGGGCCGGAGACGCTGTCCTGGGCCAGCGGAGGAGGACTTTCTTCTTCAGGTTGAGGGACCTTTCTGCTCCAATGTTGGTTCCGAGAGTCGTCGTCCTCATGCCCAGCGCAGCGGTGCGGCACCCGTTGATGGAGGATGCCAGACCCATCACCGCGCTGTCGTAAGTGCCTGTTTAGTGCTTACTCCTTCCAGATGTGTATATATATATATCCTGGTTTTTTCATTGGAATTTTTTAGTTGATTCCGTATATCCTCTCCTACTTTTTAAAGTTCAGGAAATTCATTTAAAGGGTGTAGAATTAGAATAGAATAATCATCAGATCTTTTGTTTGTTTGTTGCTTCTTCAGACTGCAACGAGCCAAGAAACAAGAGGGCCGGAGACTCTCATGACTGGTTTCAGCACAAGTGCACTGCGTTCCTCGTCAGCAGTAGCAGGGATAGGGAAGACCATGGTAGAGCAGACCCTGAACGGAGACCCATCGCCGCGCTGCCGTAAGTGCCTGCTTACTGCTTTGACATAAGGATAAGGAAATTCGTTTAAAGGGTTCAGAATAAGAATAGGCTAATAAAAAGGAGTCTAAGTTAGTTCTACATGTACGTTCAAACTCTTCTTCTTAATACCATAATACGCAAATCTTTTGCGCATTCGAGAAAAAAAGTTAGTTCACTACATGTTTGTTTTGATTTGAATGTTATATGTAATAGGAAAAGGAGTCTTTTCTTTTGCAATTTTAAAAAAATATGGGCATCTCTCACTAAACTAATGCATCACTTTTTTTCTTTTTTTTTTTAATATATAAAGATCACTGTTTCCTTGTTGAACGGAATGTAGCTAAATCATCTCATCTTCTTTTCTTTCAGATTGCACCAAGTGAAGATGCAGACGGGCTGGAGACTCTGATCCCTAGCCAGGATAGTGATTCTGATGGTAATGATAGCATGATGATGCCTATTTTCGTGAGGCATGGTTCTGGGGAGTTGACCTTATCTATCAGGATGGATCAGTCTATCAATGACTTGATGCAACTCTATGCACAGAAGACAAAGACAAAACTGGACAGTCAGTACTTTGTGTATGAGAGGAAAAGACTTGAGGCTCGTCATAGTTGGTTGTCATATGGCTTAAAGAGGGACACTACGGTACATGTATGTACCAGGCTTCTTGGAGGAGCGTAAGTTCAATATAATCCTGATTTATTTCATTTATATACTCAAGTTCATGTCTTCTTTCATTAACACTTGAGTATATATAATTAGTATGCACGTCGAATTAAATTTGATATTTCTTCTTTTTTCTGCACAGTAAACTAAAAAATAAAATTGCCCTCGCTTAACAAAGAGAAATAGACTTTAAACTTGCATGACAAAAGCATTTAACAACAGTTATAGAAATGAATCATCAATTAATATTTAGTGTGTTCCTTTTATGCTAGATTATTTGTTCTTACTGGATTAGAAACTTAAACTTTCTTACTTAAAGAAAAAACATGTATAACCAATACCTAAGATTTACCAAACCACTTTATATCTTGCTACACTTATATCTTTATTTCACTAATAGTTAAATTACATACATTTTAGGAATGATCCAAACCTAGAAGACTATAAACAACAACAAACACAAATTTGTACAAGTGATTCCTCTCCCTGATGGTCGTGCTTCAATACAGATGACCAGACTAGGATGTGAGTTTCTTTCGTCATGGATAAACTGCTTTACAACAGCATTTATTGCAGGCAGAAGTTGGAATGGTGAGTTTGAGTTAGTAGACTTTATATTTACTCAAGGCCACGTCCGCTCAAAAACCAAACCATCGAGACACACTAAAAAACCTGGTTCACTGGCAGCTGATATCACTAAGTTTGTTAGGGAAGTGGAAAGCATCCTTCTATTCAGTGACATACAAAATGTTGTCTCAAAGCATCCACCATACGTAGAAGCTTGTCTGAGGATTTTGGGTGGTCTTGTGGCACCTGGTGTAACAGGACCTTTAGCTGCTGTAACCGGTCCCTTGCCAAATGAGTACAAGCTACTTCTTGACACACTTGTATGTTGTATGACAAGCTATGCCAGAGAAAGACTGATTATTGAGTTATTCCGCAAGTATGAAGGTGCGGATAAAAATGAAGCTTCACTCTGGAAAAGTGCAATAAATGCTGCGACTTGCCCACCTACATGGCGCGCAGATCTCTCCACGAGTGCAATGTTCAATGATTTTATTCAGAAAAAAATCAGCGCGGGCAAACCATATCCAAAAGACAAAACTGGCGCATTTACCCTTTTGAGAGATGTGGTTATGCATGCTGCAGATTGTAGTGTAAGTTGAGCTTTAATTCTCTTCACTTAGTGCATCTTTTTTATTTGCTCTGTTGTGTTCAACGCGCTGTGGTATTGGGGAACAGGGCGTTAGTTAGAGGAACTGTTGTTTCGGCATAGTGGTATATTTATTGACCCCAATAAAACTAGTGCTGTAGGATAACTTCCTGGTAGGTTTTAACTTAAAGTCATGTCATGTTAGCTTCATGCTAGTCCTATAAAGAATTTGTTTGGACTTGATTGAAAAAGAAAAAATAGTTTATTAAAGTTTAAAGTGCAATATCAAACTGAGTTCTTGTTTTTTATTTTCAGGAAAATGCTAATGCACCAGAGTTAGGTGATGGCATTGAATTGATGATACCTGTTAATAAACATTTAAATGAGTTTCTTCCTTGCATCATCAAAAACCTAATCGAGAAGAAAATTGATCTCAGCGCAGAGTATGTTTATCTGAACTTCAAAACTTTTAGCCAGGTTTATATGGAAATTTTAACTTATTATTACCTACAGGTTATCAACAGCTATTCGGTGTGCCTGCAACATATGTGATTCTTAACATTAGGTACTCTCTATGCTCTTTTCAGTTTATACTGAATAATGTCTATATATTTTGGGATTTATAATCTAATATTAAAGCACTACTAGTGTGGCCTATTTGGTTTCTTGTGTGAACCTTGAGCCAGGTCTGGTTCAACAGCCTGCTTTTGTTTAGATCTGTGGTCCTCCCCTGATCTAGGCTACCTCAATGCAAGGTTCTGTAAGTTCTGGTCTTGTCCGGCCCCTCATACCCTGTTCCAACAAGTGCAGTGGCATCATGCCCCTGTGTGGCCTTTGCTCTCACATCCAAGTGCTAGGGGATACCGTTACCCCTGCATGATATCTCTCTTCTATTCTATTGCTTTCCACAGCCAGACTATAATGAACTTCTGGTGGACAGCGATCTGATCGGTAAGGTGCGTGTGTGAAATGCATAGAAATGTTCCATAGCTAATTAACTAGTCATAGAGAAGTCGAGAACGTTATCTCCTATCTAATTTGTATGTAGAAATTGAATCTGAATTGAAGAGAAGCTAGTGATACGTGATTTAGCACCAAAACGTCATATAGCTAGTCATACTTGATTTTGCATCAGAACGTTATACCAAATTTCAAAACGTCCTATAGCTAGTCATATTTGATTTAGCATCAGAAAGTTATATCAAATTTGTTTCCTTGTTGGATGTTCTTCAGCTATTAGTTTACACGTATTTTTCTTTTGCTATGATTGATGATAAATAATCTAGAGCCTGTCCTAGAGAACTTGGCATTTTCTGAGAATAGCCAGGTTTGTTTGCCAACTTGTGTAAAAGTATACATCCTTTTTTAACCAAGAGTTGAATATAGAGATGGCATAGGCTTGCAAGAGGACATCTTACATAAACAATGTTAGGGTTGCAATGTCTTATGGTTTATGCATGTGGCAGGCGTTAGGTCTGATGCTTGCAGGATGTTTTACTATTGGGAACTTTCTGATTTTATTGTTATATGAAAAGCACCATCTTTTGATTGCTGTTTATAATGTTTCAGTTTCAGTTATGAATATATGACACTGTTTAGGTTTGCAGATGGACAGTACCATCTTTTGATGCTACTTATAATGTCTATGTTTCACCTGTGAAGATCAAGACGTTATGTTTGCAGATGGACACTGTCTGAAACTTTGCTTTTTTTATCATTGCAGGTGGATCCGAAGGTACTCGTTACAAGAGCGCATGGGTTCTGTCCATGGATTGATGCTAGCGTTGGTGTTCTCTTTGTGATTGATGTCATGCCTGTTGTTTTTGCAAACAAATCTAACCGTACCTATTCGTATTCAGAATGTTGTGACTTAATCAGGTTTTATGCTATTCGTATTCAGACTGTTGTAACTTAATCAGGTTTTATGCTACATTCGTAGAGGAGTGTTAGTTAGACCAATGTATGTATGATGATACCTCTGATTCTCTACTTGGTCCAAGTAGTACCTACTTTTATCATATTATTCGCTACAAGCATGCTTGTTCACTATTTTCATACCGTATCTCGGTAGATTTGACATTTAACAAATCAATTTCCTGCTTCACCTCAATAAGAGGCAACGTCTTGCACTGAAACATAGAAGTGCGATTGACAGTTGAATTTAGTTTAAGCACGTCGAAAGAGAAGAGAGTGGACGGTCCCGATATCCCGTGCGCGCGCATACACATGCAGTTGTGCTCTTCCCTGAAGGAGAACTCTTTTTTTGGGTGGGGGGAAGGGGGAATGCCCCTTGTAGCTAAACCAAGAGCACTTTCATCTCCTTCAGTAACCTGCATTCCATGTTTCGCCTGTCATTTCATCACCATTAGATGCATGATATGTGTTCACGGGACAGTTTGTCAGTAATTTCAGTCAGCAGGCTACTGGTTTAGATTACCTGTCTTGATCAGCAGGCCCATCACCTAGACCTTGCTGTCTACATCACCGCTGCATGAATGATAAATACAAAGACCCAGACTTCTGAGATACAAAGTGATGGATGGATGTTAACCGTGTACATTAGCACGACTTTCAAATTCGCCTGCAGTACGTGTCCTTCTAGACAGCTGCTGTCGCTCGGTAGCACTACAGCGGACATGCTCGCCGGCGTTGTCATCATTGGTGGGTTCGCGGAGGTCCTCGTGCCATTCAAGCCGGCGATCCACCTACTAACCTATGTCAACGCGCCGCTCGATGACGTGCTGGCCATACTTTGGTCTCATGTGCTCTGACCATGAAATTAAACTGCCATTCTTGTCGCGGAGTGTTTCATCGACCACAATCTACGGCAACCTGAGAAGGCCGGGGATTACTCAGCTACCACTAATGTATATCAGAAAGAAAATAAATCTAGAACGACTTTGATTTGAATTTTAAACGTGGTTCGGTTTGATTTTGATTTTTTCTGCACAAACAATTGGAGCTGAAATGAAAGAATCAACAGGGTAAAACTGTCATTTTCCAATTTCCACTGATCATGGACATAGAGACTTTCGCCGATCCGCCGATCACCATCCTAACCCTAACCGTGCTGCCGTCGGTCTCCCCTGCGGCGGCGGCATGGAAGAAGCGGAGAACGGCACCAGGAAGCGCGCCCCCGGCAACGGCGTGAGGAAGGTATCCCCTTCTCCGACGAGGTCGTCCGCCCCGGAGCAGGGGGAGCCCTCTGCCTCGCCTCCGCCGCCGCGCGTCCCCAGGTGGCTGATCCTCGACCGCATCGTCCACCGCAGCAGGAGGAGGCGCTGCGGGGTCGTCGAAGACGACGCCACGGCCTCCCGTCTCTACCTCAGGATCGCCGAACCTCCCGCTGTCTCCCGTCTCTACCTCCACCTGACGGGCAGGCCGGGGATCAGCTTCCGGGGGCCCACCGCAATTCCATCCTCTTCCGGCTGACCGTCCCCTTCGAGGATCCTATGTGGTGGCACGACAGCTACTCCTTCCCCATCGACTACTTCGTCTACTCCTGCCGCTCCTCTTCGCCGCCTTCACTGACTCTGCTTCCCCCTGCTTCGACGGTGGCCACATCAACCCCCAGCTTGATAAGTTCTGCAAACCACATCGGCAGCAGCGACAGCGCACCATGTTGCCAGAAGATATGGGTATCCTCTGCCATGGCGACGAAGGCGAGTTCACGTTGCAGAACTCATGTTTTCCGAGCGCGATGAGATTGAGCTATACCTGCTGCACAATCCACCTCCTGCAGGATCTTCAATGGAATGGAATGTTAAGAAGGTGCAGATCCCTGCTGACACGAAGATAAACACCTACTTGTGGATGACTGACGCCGTCTTGCCCATTGGTACATGCTTGTGCTGGGTCGACAACTACCAGGGCATGCTGGTCATTGATGTCCTCACTGACAGCAACAGCACCCCAGATCATCAGCAATGGCTCCGTTACATCCCTCTGCCTAACAAGGCTTTGAAGTCTCTTGCGCCTGTACAAGGATGCGGACGAACCTGACCCGTTGCGCTCTGTCTGTGTCACTAACACTGGCATCATTAAGCTCGTCTGTATTCTTACCGAATGTCCTCCTTTCACCATAAAAGCATGGACTTTGGATCTCAGCACCACCATGGGAGCAGAGGAGTTCTTCTGTCTTCTTGGCGCTGGCCACAGTTGCCTTCCTCGGGTACAGCCAAGTTTTCCTTTGGTTAGCTTGGTTGATCCAGATGTTATCAGCTACCTGCTCAAGGACAAGGATCGCGGCCTTTTCTGGATGATTGATGTCAACATGAGGAACAAGAAGCTGCAGTTAAGCGCCCTCTATATCAGTGAAGAGGAAGAAGAAGATGGATACCCCCCTAAAAGGGGCCGCAGGAACAATTTCTTTGGTCATTGCTTCATCCCCAGCAAGTTCTCCTCTTACTTGAGTGAGGATGCCATCACAAGGTAATATTTTTGTATTCCTTTCTCTGTGTTTAGCTCTGTTGTGGCATCTTATTTGTACCACTTTTCTATCTTAAAGTTGTTACTAGCTATATTTTTTATAGCTCTGCATTTTAAAACATAAAGAGAACTCTTTCTTTGTCTCTTGAGCTCTCAAGCTCTTGTAACTGTAACTGTTCCACTTTTTTTTTATTAATCAATTCTCAGTAGGGGCTTGCCCCTCTTGTTTCATTCAAAAAAAACATAAAGATAACTGATTATGTGTAAAGTGACTAGTCAATTATCATATCAAAATATCACCATGATCTTTTTGCTCAGTTAAATGACTAGCTAATATGTTAACAGTGGGTTAATATAACCAGATTTATCTGCTAAATCATGAATGTATCATCAAACTTTAACCTGGTCTGCCAATGCATAAATGCAACACTATGCAGTAACACCTTCAATAGACCAACTCAACCTACTGACTGATCCAGAATCCAAAAAAGGATGAGTTCATCCTAACCAAAACAGAGCTAAGAGCCGTTTGGCAGGCTCCGGGCAGCTCCCTGACAAAATCTGCACCGATCACTGTAGCTCGGAGCCGGTTTTCAGTCCCCACATTTTCTGCCTCACTGCAGCGTGGTACTGTAGCACGCGGAAGCGGGAGCCGGCGAAGAAAAAAAAAAAACAAGCTTCTCCGACTCCGATGAACCGTGCGAGTGTCAGTGAGAGGGCAGAGAAGGAGAGAGGAAAATGGATTCTATGAACAGTACGTTACAGTGTCCGCGATAGGGGGCCGGAGCCGTGCCAAACGGCCCTAAGCATATTGATTCAGAATCCGGAGAATCGAACAGATAACATGGCTCTCAATTGCAGCAACTACTCCATTTCACTCCATTTCATTTGGATGAGCATGGGCCGGGGGAAGCTACAGGCATCGCCTACACGCATAGCCTTTTCTACCCTGCAGATAACCTAGCACTAGACGCGACACTGTGACAGGGAGTCCTGTCCGCGACGTGCGACCCAGGCCTTTTTAGATTAAGGCACCGTTTAGATTTAAAAAATTTTGGATTTTGATTTACTGTAGCATTTCGTTTGTATTTGTTAATTAGTGTTTAATTATGGACTAATTAGGTTTAAAAGTTTCGTCTCACGATTTCTCACCCAACTGTATAATTAGTTTTTTTTTCGTCTACATTTAGTATTCCATGCATGTGCCGTAAGATTCGATGTGACGGGTACTGCGCAAAATTTTTTGAAATCTAAACAGGCCCTAAGTTCCAAGTTTTTTTACTCTCTCTCCATCACATTAATTTTTGGACACATGTACGAAGCATTAAATGTAGGTAAAAAAAGTAACTAATTGCACAGTTTGATTGTAAATCACGAGACGAATCTTTTGAGCCTAGTTAGTCCATGATCGGACAAAGTTTGTCAAATACAAATGAAATATGCTACCGTGTCAATATTGCAAAAATTTGCAATCTAAGGCTGTGTTTAGTTGTAGGAATTTGGATTTTGGGGCTACTGTAGTACGTTCGTTTTTATTTAGCAAATAGTGTTCAAACATGGACTAATGAGGCTCAATACATTCGTCTCGCAATTTCCCACCAAACTGTGCAATTAGTTTTTCTTTTCGTCTACATTTAATGCTCCATATATGAGCCGTAAATATTCGATGTGATAGATACTGTAGCAAATTTTTGAAAGTTAGAGTGGAACTAAACATGTGTAAACAAGGCCCCAGCCTCCCAGGCATATCCTGACATCCACGTTCACAGCTTATGCAGTGTACCTAGACCCTCTCTCTGTCCCCATTCATTTCATCTATGTTGTAACTTGTCAGAAGTCAAAACGACTCTGATAAAGGGACAGAGGCAGTACGATGCACTCACTGATAGAGCGTGCGTCCCAGCCGTTGAGTACTCTCTGCACATTATTCATACTGATCTTTTGGTCCGATGTATGGATCCCGTAGCAGGGGTTTATCGACCGGAACATGCATGTATCTGTTCCGTCTGGCTGAGCTGATCCTGTGTGATCCAGTGGGAGGAAAGTTACGAGAGGCTTGCGCGCTGTGCGTGTTCGTATAATCGTATACGGCCGGGGCCGGGTCTTGCAAATTTGCAATGCCACTGGTCTACATGCACGAATACGCTTTGCCTCTCTCGCCGACACCTTGCAACTTGGGATTGATCGACCCAGTCGCGTTGAACCAACAACTTGTGCCTGCATTTGCACATGTACTGTACCAGGATGTGTAATATTCGTGTGTGGCTTATTTGCATAAATAGACATCAGGTTAACACTTAACAAGCGCTAAAGGCGAATCGCTGCTGATCATGAGTCGCTAAAATAAACCAGTAACAATTACTTCCTCCGTTCCAAAATAAATTTCCTTTTAAACAATTTAAGACACAATAGTAGTTATGATAAATGATCTTATTACCTCTAATTACTTACATTAGTTGTTATTGAAAGCCGCATTATTTGTTTGGTTTTCTAAATGCTGAACAAATGTGCATGCATTGAAGCTAGAAAAATAACATCCTTTAGTCCTTTAATTGGTTCTACACGCTTCAGGACACTACGCGCATGCAATGCATCCGACGGGATGGGATAGAAATGGACCTCTCTCTTCTCTCTTTAGCAACAGTGCAGACGTGAGAAAGCTACAGACAGATCTTGTTCTCTTCTCTCCACTCGAGGACAAGATCTGTCTGTAGCTTTCTCACGTCTACACTGTTGCTAAAGAGAGAAGGGAGAGGTCCATTCCCATCCCATCCCGCCGGATGCATTGCATGCGCGCAGTGTCCTGTCTCCGAGCGAGCGACATATGAACTCTCTTTCTTGCTACTACGGTTGCAAGCACACGTTAGTTTAGTTTGTCATAAATAAATTTTCTCTAACTCTAAGTAAACTTTTTTCTAAAAAAAATTACTAACACCTACAAACATCAAAATAGTTTCATCAAGGTCCTCATAAGTTAAATATATGAATGCTAATATTATTTCCTAAAAGCCTAAATCATTGACATTAGTATAGGAAAAAAAAACATATACAAAACTATTTGGATAAATTATAATTACGAGTAGTTTTTTTTTCTCAATCATGTAAAAGGTTTGCACGTCTTTGTATTAAGGTAAAGAAAAAGTTTAATACAACACGTCTTAGCGGCGCCCTAGATGGTCATAAGTGCACTACATGGACGCTCGTATCCTCCCTAGAGTACTGAAAGCTATGATGTCTATATGGACGTCTCTGTTATGGTTAATGACAGCTTGTCTACAAGATGTTTCTCCAGTTGGTTCTGATGAGGAGCAGCAACATGTTAGCGTGCAGGTGGAGCACGTAGATGATCAGGAAACTGAAATTGTTGATAACAATGTTCATGATATTGTTCAGCACTCACCTCCTGTTTTACAGCCTAAAAATCAGTCTACTGCAGATCGCAGAACAAAGAGGAATTGTGGACCTCGTCCATGTTTAATTGAGGAATGGATATGGTTTATTATGCTTTTAGTTGTGCTGAACAGGTGGAGAACATTCATGAGCCGGCTATGTACACTAAAGCTGTTGTTTCTGGTGACCGCGAGAAGTGGATTCTAGATATGGGGATTACAAGAGACAGAAATTCGGGTTTGTTATTTCTTAGTCAGCAAAGTTACATTAAGAAATTTCATCATCGTTTCAACGTGCATGATGCAAAGTCTGTTAGTGCTCCTATTGCTCCTCATTTTAAATTATCAGCTTTACAATGTGCTAGTACGAATGAGGATTTTTGAGTAGATGTCAAGAGTTTCATATTCTAGTGTTGTTGGCTCTTTGATGTATGCCATGGTTTGCTCTCGTCCTGATTTATCATATGCTATGAGTTTGGTTAGTAGATACATGGCTAATCCTGGTAAAGAACATTGGAAGGTTGTTCAGTGAATTTTCAGATACATTCGTGGCACAACAAATGCTTATTTAAAGTTTGGCTAGACTGATAAGGGACTCACTGGCTACGTGGATTCAGATTTTGCTGCTGATTTGGATAAGAGGAGATCTCTCACATGTTATGTGTTCATTATTGATGGTTTTGCTGTGAGTTAGAGGGCAACATTGCAGCCCGTTGTTGCACTGTTTACCACTGAAGCAGAATACATGGCTGTTGCTGAAGCATGTAAAGAATCGGTTTGGTTGAAAGGTTTGTTTGCTGAACTTTATGGGATAATTCTTGCATTAATTTATTTTGTGACAGTCAAAGTGCTATATGTCTCACAAAAGATCAGATGTTCCATGAGAGAACGAAGCACATTGATGTCAAATACCATTATGTTCGCGATGTTGTCGCACAAGGTAAGATAAAAGTATGTAAGATAAGCACACATGATAATCCTGCTGATCTGTTGACAAAGCCAGTTCCTGTTGCTAAGTTTGAGCTTTGCTCAAGCTTAGTTGGTAAGAGGCTATTTATGACCGGAAATATTTCTTTGTTGTTTTAGGGTGAAGGTTCGTTTTATGCTATAAGAAGGAATTTGTCTCAAGGTGGAATTTGTTGAGTTGTGATCCAAATTCAGTTATGTATAAGATAAAGACTAACTTCTGTCGAAGCAAAGCGAGGCCCGTCGCCAGGAGGCTATTATGGTTTTTCATCTCTATATATACCTCCTGTAAGCTGTCGTCTTGGGATAAAAAAAGTTGTAAATTCTCGACGTTTGTAACCTCACCCGATATAGTGAAAAATTGTTGACGGGTGCTCGTGGTTTTTTTCCTTTTTTTAAAAAAAAGTTTTCTACGTTAAAATCTCGTGCCTCCTATATTTAATCTACTGTGTTTCCTCGTTTATATTTTCTAACCCGCATCACAGCTTGCGTCTCTTGCCTTCTTGGGTCTTGGCTCTAGGGATTCGGGAAAGGCCGAAAGGGGCGATGAGACAAGAGACCTCACCGCGTAGTGGGAAAAGAGCGCCGCTGCTGCTTCCCTTCCGCCCAGTGAAGCGACAGCTCGCGTAACTCACTAGAAGGATTTTGACTGCAAGAAGGAAAGAAGATTCAACGAGTGGCTTCAGCCAGCAGAGCAGGTTGAATGACCGGACTGGGTCCGAAGTGGAATGGCCACATCTTCTGGATCAGTCACTGGGACCGGATCACCAGCACGTGAAAGTTGCCTCCACTATTTGCTCGTGTCTTGGTCTATGGGACCATCACAAATTCACAAAGTTACAGTCGCAAAATTCGCAAATGAACGGATGCCCTTTCTTGCAAGGACTCTTTGAGGCATGTGTTGCTTTCCTGTTCTCTCTCTCTCTTTAAGATCTGTTTATGGCTAAAGACTGCATGGACGAACCTCGAGGTGTCGATGCTCAAAAGACAAGAACAGAGACCGAAAAGTTTGACACGAAAATTTTGAACCGTTGAAGTTAATTAGCTAGGAATCAATTTGATTCAAAAGAGTCATGATCCTGATGAACAATATAAACACAATACTTAGTTGAATTAGAAGTCGATTACTATAGATGTCTCAGAAGTAGAGTCGAGTAGAGCATACCTCCGCCAAGGTACAAGCCGTAAAGAGAGCACCGACAGGCCGGCACTTCCTCCAAACTCTTCCCTCACTATCTATCTCACTATCTTCTATTTACAAATAGTAGATCCTAACATGGAGGGCTATTCTTCTCTTGTTTGCTATCTTGATCTCAACTCTTGTCGATTAATGATGCCCTTCTGGAGGAGGTATGGGGGGCCTTTTATAGGGGGCACCAGGCATCGTGTGGGCCCATGAATCCGTGGCAACGCATCATCTCGTCCCTTGATATGAACTGACCTTGATCTACGGCGAAGATGGACTCCTAATGTCGGTGGAGAACCGACCCTAACCGACCCTTGAAGCGGGGACTGAGTGGTGGGCCCCCTGTGCCGGCCGGCCTGTCCCAGTGATAGGTGGCCCCCACTCTGTAGCGGCGGGTCCTTGACTCCGTATTGAGTTGACTTTTTGAGGTTTCGCGAATCGAATCGTTCGTTTACATCGGTTGGCTTGTTTGGAGTATATGACGGTGGTCCCAGGAGCTGTTTTCTGCTTAAATGCTCCTGCAATCATAAATTCACCAACACTTGTGGAAATAGTTAGTTTAAACTCCTAGACCTGTGTTGGTGACCATGTTTATGCAGTTTTTTATGTTATATTGACGGGAAAAAAAATGAGTGTTAACGACCATCAACAAGTTCCCTATACTTAGGTTTTTACTCGTCCTCGATAAAAGGTTAGTTGTATTACTCAGGACATAACCTTGCGACAAGATATCAACATAAAACCATTCCCAGTTATACTTGCTCTGCAGGATTCAAAGTGTCCATCAGAAAACTTTGGATGGTTGAAAAACGGAACAGCTGAAACAGATCACGCGAGCGGCACGTCATGGCTCGCCAGAGATGACCCTGTAAATAAAACCGAAAAGTACAAACCACAGCTCTCACAGGATCTATTACACGATACTAATTTGCGACGAAGGAACGACAAGCATATTCAGCACCAACGCAGTGCAGCGAGGCTGTTGTACCTCGCTTGTGCCCAGCTATCGGCTTCGTCCAGCAGCTTCAACGAGACCGTGCTCGGCGATGACGACAGGAAGCTCTGAACCTTCATTTCCGGAAGGCAGAGTAGCGACAGTCGTTCAGCGACAACGACGTTTGTAACAACAGAGCGACAGGCACTCGAATTTAGGCCCCTAACATTCCAACATAGAAGCTGTTGATCCATCAACACGATGATGCGGCTGGGGCTCTCTTTTTGAGGCGGACAGGGGCTCGGCGAAGGTCTCTTGAAACCTCCTCACCGTGGATTGATCATTCGCCGGTGGCGGCACTGTCTTGCCGAGCTACATGAGCATGACGTTTGTCGCCTGAATTTCCGGCTTGGCTGCCCTGGGCTTGCCACTGCCAGCAAGCCTTACACTACGGCGGGGGACAACGCTGTAGTCCGGCACACGGGAGACCCGCAGTCTAGGCGGGGTGGATAGCAGCGGCGCATCCATCGGCATCGAGATGGAGCTGATGAAATCTCCGACGGAATCAGGTCCTGGAGAGGTGGCTGGCCCAACCCAAATACAGGCATCGATGCTGCTCGGGCAGCCTGCTCTGGGCCTACGTCTTTGTTGCGGCGACGGCGCTGTCTCAACATTCATAGGCCCAGCGACCCGGGGGCAGCTGGCTGCTACGTGGGCCGGCCCAGTTCCCTCCGCGTCTGCAGCTTGGGCTGTCAACGCCGGAGGAGGAACAACTTCCATAGGGCCCGCGTCGACAGGTGGGCGTTGACTGCCCCACCTCACCCCACTCCATGGTGCACGAATCCGCTGGACCCCAGGAAGCAGCAACAGGTCTGCCGCATCGACTGGGTCCATGGACCTGCAGCCATGCACGCCCACGAGCAGGTTGACGTCGTCATACAAGAGCTCCCCAATGAAACCCTGAAATCCGCTGCCATCGTCACGTCGACCAACGATGGAGACGTCATCAACGCATGCCGTAGCGTGGTGGTCCACCTTTCCCAAGCGAGCAAGAGGTATGGCCTCCTCTATCAACATGCATGGGATCAGAATCCCTTCCCAAATCTGCATTGGCCAGACCGACATGTGACGTGACAGGCCAATGGGTCAAAGCAGCCCGTCAGCACTTTTCTGCATGCTTTCGGCACCTCGGCTGCTGCAACAGCGCGGAACCCGTTACGCGCGTCAGCTGGGCCCCGCACGTCGCCTCAGGCTGCCGACGACCACGGCAGCACGGGTCTGAAAGGTGGGCCCACTCTCCCTGCCCAGCGATGGCGCGCCATCGCCGCTGCCGGCCAACCTAACCGACCTTGGCCCCCCGGACGAGCGACCACGGTGAACGTCGAATCCAGGGTGGTAGCCATTGTAGTTGTTGTCGCCTGAGTCGTCGTCCTCGTCAGCTCCACCACCGCCGTGGCCATCGTCATCGGAAGATGTGGGCGGTTTGGTCCAGTCTTGGTACTCGACGATGCGCAGACGCACCAGGTATCGCAGTCCTGGTAGGTCGGCCTAGACGACCTCATGTGCACGGAGGTAGAGCGGTCCTTCGAGGACCTGTACCCTCGGCTCAGGAATTGTCATGATCTTCTCGTCGGGGATTAGCCGCGGGTGGATGCACCATGCCGCAACAAAAGAACTCACAGTCGACATCGGCCGGAGTTACTTCCGGCGGGGCAACCTCGACGCGGGCGCAAGAGGACCCCAGAATGGTCTGCGCCACCGCCACGCTCCGAGCATGCAGAGGGAAGCGTGTCATCCCGATGAGCACCCAATACCTGAACGACTCCGCAGAGGCCAAGGAGGTCCTCCGCCAGGGGCGCCAGATCAACGTGAACGGAGGATGAGCCGCCGGAGTGCCCAAGACCAACTCCATATATATCCTCACGGCGTGTGAACCTGACGACGAAGTCTTCCGGATCATGGCGGCGAACCGTGCAGTGGCCGCACCTTCCCCCACGCCGAACTGGTCGAGCAGGAATTGGCGGACCATGGTGAAGGACAACCTCTCACCCCGGCCAGAACCAGGCGAGGAGGTCCCGTAGAAGGGGGACGCATCGGGGTTGAGCCCCTGGGATGAAAGGGAGCTGGCCTGAGACTCGGCGGCAGCGTCGACCTCGTCCACGTACCTCGTCCGCCTAGGAACGACGTGAAGGAGACTCTCTCTCCATGGCCGGCCACGGGCTAGATCTACGAGCCTAGAGCTAGGGGGGTGACCGGTGGACGCCGCGTCCAGGGTAGATAGCAGCGGAGGCAGGGGGTAGAGGTGGGCGCCGGGACTGGGGTGGCCGACGGCGAGTTGGTGGGTGGACGCCGAGGCCAGAGTGGCCACCGGCGGTTGGCGGGGTGGGAGGCCGACCTGTTACAAACTTACACGTGTGGAGCTACACGATTATATATACATGCTCGTATGCGTCGAGCCAGAGTCCGAACACTTCACTAGCTATGCGCGAGGGTCTCGCTCCGCGCCGCGGTGGATGGATGAACTAGCTGGCAGCCTGCCAGTCTGGCACTGCCCGGGCCGCTGGCCTGAATTAGATACCAAATCGATCATATTATTGAATTGAATATATTGACCGCATTTAAAAATCTTGGGAAACTCATGATGTAAAATAAACATTTTTACTCCCTCCATCCTAAAAAGAATGCAATTATATCTCAAAATAAATTACTATAAAAAATATATTTCATAACCAATCTAATGATGTTTATTTGCTAAAAAATATTAGTATTTTCTGTATAAAAGTAGTCAAAATTGAAATTGTTTGATTTATCTAGAAATGAGAATTGCAACCTCTTTTGGACGGAGCAGTAACAAAGTGCAAACTTCTGCTAAAAAAAAGGAAATGTCTAGTCAACAACCGGTTGTTTTAACCCATCCCATCAACCAAATTTTTCTCATACACTTATACTGTCTTATAACTATATTTACACTGCCTTATTACTATATTTACAATGATTTCTTCAGTGTAATTTATTGGAAAAGAGTGATGTAATTTGAGAATACACAAATATATGCCAAATTTTTCGAAAAGATTTACAAATTATTTCTATGAATTCCAGACATCAGAGAAATATATATATCAAACTATTCACAAATTCTTCAGAAATTAAAAAAAAACAAAATCCACACAAGGAGGGGTGAGAGAGGAGAGATTGTCACAGGGTGTTCCGTGCTCGTATTCGTATGTCAGGCAAGGACACAGCCACCAGCATGATTGTTTGCTCGACGCTGAAGCCGAGCGGACGTACGCACACACGCGCCAGCATAATCGCAGGCGGGGGGAGGCCGACGCTTCCGCATCGCATGGCCCAAAAAACGGTTGATAACAACCGGCAAATCAACCGGTTGATCGTTAGCCTTTATAGGAAAAAAAAAATCCTCGGGCAACGTCTATACTAAGCCCGCTCTGCCCGCCGCATCGCATTGGCGTTCGCATCGCGCCCATACTAAACCCTAACTCTGCTGCCGGCGATCTGCCCTGCTGCGGCGGCATGGATGAAGCGGAGAACGGCATCAGGAAGCGCACCTCGACGCGCGCGTCCGGGAACGGCGCGAGGAAGCTATCCCCTTCTCCGACGAGGTCGTCCGCCCCGGAGCAGAGGAAGCCCTCTGCCTCGCCTCCGCCGCCGCGCGTCCCCAGGTGGCTGATCCTCGACCGCATCGTCCACCGCAGCAGCAGGAGGCGTTGCGGGGTCGTCGAAGACGACGCCACGGCCTCGGCGCTCGCCCACGTCCGCGCCTCCCTCAGGATCGCCATTCGCCGACCCGCCCGCGGTCTCCCGTCTCTACCTCCACTGGACAGGCAGGCCCGCGATCGATTTCGCGGAGCCCGCCGCCGTCACCGCTCACCGCAACTCCATTCTCTTCCGGATGCGTGTCCCCTTCGAGGATCCTATGTGGTGGAGCAGCATTTGCTCCTTCCCCGTCGACTACTTCGTCTACTCCAGCTCGTCGTCGTCACCGCCGACCCTGACTCTGCTTCCCCCTTGCTTCCACGGCGGCCACACCGACCCCGAGTCTGATAAGTACTTCGAACCATACCGCATCCAGCAGCAGCGCACCATGTTGGACAAAGAGATGGGCATCCTGTGCCACGGTGACCAAGGCGAGTTCACGGTGGCGGATCTCACGCAGCGTTTCCGCAGGGAGGTCGACCTCTGCCTGCTGCACCACCCGTCTCCTGCCTCCGCCATTCCGATTCAGTGGAGCGTTCAGAGGCTGCAGATCCCTACGGACATGAAGATCAACCTCTCCTCGTGGAGGAATGACGTCGTCGTGCCCATTGGTAGACGCTTGTGCTGGGTCGACTACTACCAGGGCACGCTGCTCATAGATGTCCTCACTGACAGCAACAGCCAGCCAGATCATCAGCAGTTGCTCCAGTTCATCCCACTGCCTTCTCAGGATTTGAAGTATCGCCGCCCGTACAGGGATGCTGGTGTACCTGACCCGTTTCGGTGTGTCAGTGTCACTGACGCTGGCATCATTAAGCTCGTCTGCATTCTTACCAAACAGCCTCCTCCTTATCCTTTCACCATAACAACATGGATTTTGGATGATGTCAACCGAGGTGAATGGAGGAAAGATGTCGACACCACAATGGGCGCTAAGGAGTTCTTCGGTCTTTACGGCACTGGCCAGAGTTGCCTTCCACTTGTGCAGCCAAGTTTTCCTATGGTTAGCTTAGTTGATCCAGATGTCATCTGTTTCCTGCTGAATGATGAAGACCGTAGCCTTTTCTGGACGATTGCGGTCAACATGAGGAACAAGAAGCTGCAGTCAAGTGCCCTCTATATCAGTGAAGAGGAAGAACAAGATGGATATCCCCCTAAACGGGGCCGCAGGAACTATTTCTTTGGTCATTACTTCATCCCCAGCAAGTTCTCCTCTTACTTGAATGAGGATGCCACCACAACGTAATATTATATCTCTTGTCACTACATCTTGCTTGTAGCACCGCCGTAGGAAGTATTGTTATGTTTAACAGCCTCTAGTTTACATTTAAAAACATGAGTAGAACATGATGGTGTAGGTGGGCAGGTATTTAGCATACGCAATTTCTGTGCTTAGTTAAATAAGTAGCTAATCTGCTACCAGTGATTTGACATGTTGAGATATGAACAGATTAATCTGCTAAATCTCATGGTCAAACTATAACGTACCTAATCTTATCATGGTTTAAAGCCGATGCAACACTATGCAGTAAGCTAGCCAACAGAAGTGGTGTTCTAGCTGTTCAGACTTTGTTTAACCATGACACCAATTTATGCTCACATTTTTTTTGTTTGGTCAGTAGACCTATACTAGTTTGGGATCCTAACCAAAACCAGAGAAACCCACATAAAAACAATGTGCGGCCCTTGCCCAGCCAGCAAGATACAAACCAACTCTACCTGCCCAAACCAAATGCATGTTGTATGATGTTGACATTTTTATTTTCTTATGAACAAAACCACCTTGGTTTCCTACTGTTTCTGATAGAAAAATACATTTCTCTCTTCTTTAAGCTCGTTCATTTGCATACTTACCATCACATAAAGAAGAAACCTGATAGGTAAATCAATTTACTACAGTAGAGACTAGGGAAGTTATGCCCATAATTGAAATTCTACCACAGTTATTGGCAATCAGGGAACAGGAATGCATAGGGACAGAAGAAACCTTGTCAGAATCCTTAGTGACCATGACTTGGAAAAAAAACATTTGTCATACTTTTAAGGTAGTAAGGTGATTGTTGCACCCATTCCAATTTATAGAAGAATGACGTGTAGGCAGCTTCCCCAACATTGAGCCACCATGTTCAGTTGGTGAAGCCTGGAATTCTTTGTAGGATGGTAGTTGAAAGTATTGGGATTAAGGAATCGAAGCTTCTCACTAATGTTAAAGTAATATATATAGTTGAATATTAATAAGGCCATAGTTGATCTTTTTAATTGCAATGTTTTTCTACAAATAAACATGCATATGTGTTTGCATGATTTGTTAAGGCGGTGTATGGTTTGAGGAACCAGCTCATCTTGGATGAGCTGGTACATCATGAGACCATCTCTCGAATTTAGGGGAGTGACACCATTCCTCTTGCTTGTACTAAATATTAGCTTGTGAGGAATAAGTTGGTGATGGATCAACTTAATCCATTCCACTAACCAAACAAAAAGGTGAGGAGTGAGAAGACTAGGGACAACAACCTTCTCAAACCAAAAACCCATTAGTTGTACATGTAAAAATCGATGACACTTATTAGATGATGGGATGGAGAAAGGAGCTAACTAGTTTTATGTTTTCTACTCTTACTTATTCTCATGTGGGGATCATTGATTGCCTTGTGACTACTTTCTTTCGTGCAGTCGAGAACTCAGTGAAATGATGCAGAAGGCAAAACAACGAATAGTGATGCAGAAGAATGGACTAGAAGGACAATCGAAGGAGTGATTTATTGGATGAAAGCCTTTAGAAGATTGTCCATTAGGCTTTGTTTGGAAAGCATGAGGGCAGAGTGGAGCATGGCTCAATCCCTGCCACACAGGGCACCACACCCACACCAGGAACAAAGCCACATTGTGTGGTTTAATAAAGTGCATTTGGCAATTGTAGGGTCGAGATGATGGGCTAGAGGGGGGGTGAATAGTCATTTCTAAAACTAATTGCACCGGCTAACCGAAACAAATGCGGAACTAAAACTATTCGGTCTAGCCAAGACTACACCCCTCTATCTAAGTTCTCAAGCACCTTACAAAGATTCTAATTGAACAATTATGGTGCCGGGGTAGCTAGAGCTCACCTAAACAATTTTAGTTTGCAAAGTCACACAAACCTAAGCAACTAGTACTCAAGCAATCGAGGAACTCCTGCACATAATAGTAATGCAAAGCGCACAAAGCCTAAGCAAACTATTACTACTCAACTAGCAAGGCTACACAAGCCAAACTAGAGAGCTCAACAACTACTTAGCAACACAAACTAAGCAATGTAACTAGCAAGGCTACACAAGCCAACTATTTACTCAAGAGAACTATTGCTTTGCTACACAAGCAAACTATCTACACAAGGGCAACAACACAAGCACAATATATATGAATGAGTAAATACAAGCTTGTGTTAGGAGTAAGCAAACCAACAGGATGAACAAGTTGATACGGTGATTTTTATCCTGAGGTTCGATGGCTTCCCAAGCACCTACTACCCATTGAGGTAAGCTCAAGGTTGCCACCGGTCCTTTTGCTAGTGGTGACCCTCAAGTCACACTATCCCACGTGGAGTGCTCACCATGAGCTCTACCACTCGACCCGACCAAACCACTTGACGCTTTTCACACCTCGCTCTACCAGAGTTGCTCTCCGCGTGCCAAGCACAACACCCCTCACAAGCCTTCTCTAGAGCCATGCACAAGCTTCTTGCAGGCTTCACAACGGAGACCACACCACCAAGCCATTGAAAGGTCCTAAATGGTTAGAGGGGGTGAATAGCCTAATAAAATTTTCTACAACAACACTAAGACAAGGTGGTTAGATAACTAAATGGCGTAATGCAAGTTTTGCGCTAGCACTACAACAAAGTTGCAAGCCACCTATCCACAAGTCTAGTAAGTCATAAACTCTAAGCACTCAATGGCTAAGTAATTACTAAACTTCTAGAGAACTAGCAAGAGAGCCAAATACAACTAATAAGGTAAACTATCACTACACAAGATATGTATCAATGTAAATACAATAGAGTGATAGAGAGGGTTATACCGCCGAGGCAAGTGATCAAGCAATATACACAATGAAATCCTCGAAACAATGATGACACAAGATTTTTATCCGAGGTCCACTTGCTTGCCGGCAAGCTACGTCCTCGTTGTAGCGATACACCCACTTGGAGGTTCACGCGCTAATAGGCTTTACACGCCTAACCCGCAATCGGATGGTGCACAACCAACACAAGATGGGGATCCACAAGCTACGAGCAGTCCACAAAAGATGCCTTTCGTGATCTCCCACGGGGAAGGCTCAAGAACCCCTCACAATCACCATGATCGGAGCCGGAGACAAACACCACCCTCTGCTCAATGATCCTCGCTGCTCCAAGCCATCTAGGTGTGGCAAACACCAAGAGTCACAAGAGAAATCCACAGCGAAACACAATCACCAAGTGCCTCTAGATGCAATCACTCAAGCAATGCACTTGGATGCTCTCCAATCTCACCAAATGATGAATCAATCAAGCAAGGTGAGTGAGAGATAAATGGCTAGGCTCACAAGGTTGTATTGTCAATGAAAATGGCCAAGAGTGTGAGCCCAAGCCGGCCAACATCTATTTATAGAGTCCCCTCAAAGAGACTAGCCATTATGCCCTATCCATGGGCTGTCTGCGAGGCGACCGGACACACTGATCGGACGCACCGAGTCTGGTCAAGCAGCATCCAGTCCACTCGATGCTGCCACGCGTCCATCATGTTTGACCTTGGCTATTGATCACCAACGGCTACCTGTTGTGTATGCACACGTTAATGTTGCACCAAATGCACCTCTCAACTAACCGGACGCGCCAGGCCGTGGCGTCCGTACGTTTCCAGAGAGCTCCTAGAGGGTTACAATTGCGACCGGACGCGTCCGGTCCACACTAACCAGACACGCCACAGCGTCCGATCGCTCTCCAGCTACTCAAAGCTCTGACACATCATAGTGACCAGATGCGGGAACAGTGTTCCTAACGCATTCGGTTGGACTCTCTCACCAGAGTCCGGTCGTCATGCAGAGAGGTTCTAGAGACGCACTTTGATGACCAGACGTGTCCGGTCAACACTGACTGGACCCTCACAACGTCCGGTCCACACACTGTAGATGCTCTGAACCTAGGGTTAGGTACCAGACGCGTCCGGTCCCACGGGGGCCAGCGTCCGGTCACTTACAGTGAACCCTGTCTCTGCTCCAATCACTTCACCCTTGCTCCCAAGTGCCAAACACAATGTGTATCACCTTTGTGCATGTGTGTTAGCATATTTTCAAAGCATTTTCAAGGGTGTTAGCACTCACTAGAATCTAAATGCGTATGCAATGAGTTAGAACATCTAGTGGCACTTTGATAATCGCATATCACAATGAATTTCTCCCCTCTTCATAGTACAACTATCTATCCTAGACCCACTCACACCCACTAGGTGTCTTGAGTGGAAAAACAAAATTCCCTATCAAATATACCTTTGTCTTAAGCCCATTTTATTTTTCTCTTTCTTCTTCTCCAAGTTTAGAGCTTGATCATCATCATATGTCCATCACCACCATGGACTTCATCTTGTTCCAACACTTGTTGTGTACCAACCTATCTCAATTCACACTTAGAGCCAAAGGTTAGTACATAAGGTTTCATCAATTATCCAAAACCAAACTAGGGCTTTCAGCCATCTAGGAGGTGGCAACCTCCAAGAGTAACAAGCATCACTATCTTGCAAATTGATCACCTTGTGCCACACCTTTCAATCAGTCAATGCAACGCACTAGGAATCGCTCTCACACTTAATCGGATGATCTCTATCAAGCGTATGTGAGTAGAGGCCCAAAGTTAAGCACAACACATGGGCAACATATCCCCAATGTGCTCAACCTCAGCCAAGGCCGAGACACCCCTTTATTATAGCCACCAAGGGAAAAAGTGTTGTTGCTCAAAACAGCCTTGCGCAAGCGCAGGACTAGACCCTGCGCAGGACCATCGGACCGGTACAATAAAGGTTCGATGCCCCAGATTGCGCTACTGTACTAGCCATTTGAAGCCGACCGTTGGCGCTCCAACGGCTACTTCACATGCCTCAGCCCGCACTCGGTCTAACCATCATCAAACCATCCTGCTCCCGGGGTCTGACGCCCTCAGAAAACAACACCGAGAGGGTCCAAAGAGCATTTATTCCATCGGACCTAGGCCAACGCAAACCATTGATCCATACCGTGAGGTCTGACGCCATGCCACACGCGCTCTCAATAGGCCATGGGTCCATGCCATGTGGGGAAAAACATTGGATGAGGAACATTGTCAGCGTGCGGTCCGACGCCCCATGCAATACGGTTTGACGCTCAGCGCCCATGTCTGTTGCACTAATGAAATAGTTGGACCCAAAACCCTATGGTCCGATGCTCCTCCAGCCAAGGTCCGACTCTCTTGTGCCCTTCTCTGCCCGTTAGCATAGCCCATCGGACCTCAACGCTATTGGTCCGATGCTCCTCTGAAATAAGGTCTGACGCCAAAGTTTTAGCCCAAACAACTTCCTCTCCTCCTTTTCAAATGTGCCAACACTACCAAGTGTAACACCACCTTGTGCTCGTGTCTTACAACGTTGTTGTTGTTGTTGTTGTTGTTGTTGTTGTTGTTGTTGTTGTTGTTGTTGTTGTTGTTGTTGTTGCCTTTAAGTCCCAAACAAGTTGGGGTAGGCTAGAGTTGAAACCCAGCAGAAGCAATCAAGGTTCAGGCACTAGATGGCCAATATGCAAACAAGTTTGTCCCTCTTGATAGTACGGCCATCTATCCTAAACCCAATCATGCACTTCTCTACACACCTTTGACCGATGAAATGAAATGCACTACAAGTCATACCTTTGCCTTGCGCATTCTATTTCAACTCCTCCAATGTTGATGCCACACAAGCACCAACCTCCATCAAGCCTTTTGATCATCAACACAAATCAACCCTTGGTTTGATCTTCCTTGAATGATAAGATCCACTTCATATCATCATGTGACCTTTGGTTCATCGATTGCAACATCGCTTGCTCTTCATCATTGCCCTTGTCCATCGGTGCCAAGTCCTTGCTCAAGCTTCCCCGCCATGTGTAGTTTGTCGCTTCAAAGCCTTTCCCTTCACACTTGCAACTGGTCCGTCACAGCCAAGCCATGTCTTGATCTTCTCCACCTAGCCACATAACTCTATGTCATGTCTCATATGCAATGAGCTCCTTCATTTGACACATAGTTGAGCTTTGCAACATATCCAAGCCATTTCACATCCACGGCATAGGTTGCTCACACTAGTGTACATGTGGACTAATCACCTGTGTATCTCAACATAAACACATATTAGTCCACCTAGGTTATCACTCAATTAGCAAAACCAAACAAGGACCTTTTAGCAATTATGTGGATTAGGGATCTCCCTGGCAAAGCCCGTCGACCCCCATCCCCTTGTGGGAGAAAAAATCGAGCCTGGGATCTCTCTCATTTGCAGTGTATCTCTTGCTTCATTCTCCTCTCACAGTGCTCGCATTCCAGTTGACTCCTACAACGCTTGTCATCCTTCTCCTTGGTAGCACTCAGTGTTCTCCTCTCCCTCCTCCACCCTTTGGTTCTAGGACATGTTGAATCCTCTTGAGGAGTTGTAGGCATAGCCCAATAGAGTAAAGTTGCCAAGAAGAATTTCTGCTTGCAAATCAAGTTTAGTGGACCCAAATTGAACCCTTGTGGACTTTGTAGCTGTAGGCTTGTAGCAATGTGCTCAGTTGCATGGTAGACTATTGGGTGCTACAAAGGTAGACTTTGTAGTGGGGCCTAATATGGCCCACCCTTGGCTGGTGTGAACAGTACGTGCAGGTAGTGCAGCGCATCTATTATAGCACCAAATTCTACCCTGTAATCTCTCTCCCAAGATACAAACCATCACACAGACATTACACCATCCACAAGCGCCTTACAAAGCATCAGGTCTACAAGTTCTTTTCTTTCATAGTTTCACCCAATCATTCAGTATGTGGTGTGTTCCTCCTTTATAAACTTTTGATTAATAAATCCATTAGTGCATAGGTTATCTTAGTAGTTTAGGGTGGCTTGTGATGTTTATGATAATTATAAACTTATAACACATCCACCGACAACGTTTATATATAGACTTTGTAGATGCTCCATCCTTAACTACACAACTTGATCATTGAAATAGACTAGTATATTTATATTAAGTAGAAGAGCCTCCATGGAACTTTTTAGGCTGCTGCCCTTTTAATTGCATTCTCATGACTTGAATTTCTTCTTTTCATAACAGGCTACATAAGGTTGATATTGTTCAGTGGAAAACTTCACCTAATTACAGTTAGAATGCAGCTCAAACTGAACATAATAAATAAATGTTGAAATGAATTGAACTAAGGTTGAATATGTAGGATGGTGCTCAACTGATTGTGAAATAGAACAGAAAGGCTTTGTGGCATACCAGCTAGAAAGGCTTTGAGGCCCATAGTTACAGGTCATTGTTATTTTCTAAGTTTGTTTTCCTTTTTGTGAGTTCATCATGAAATGTTTGCAGATATCTAGTGCAAAATCAATTGATGGAACAGAAAAAGAATGGCATGATTTAACTGAATAGAAATCTCTTTCACTTCCTGCTTCTTCTTTCTGGTGCATAGTCTACTATATTTTGTCACATTTTCCTCAAGGCATGTCTGCCTGTACCTAAATTAGTACCTGATTATGTATATGCTCATGACCTTTTCCTGAAATGATGATCTTTCACTCATAGTATAAACCATTATGGTCATTTGACTATAGAGTTTATGTTACAAATGATTAAGAAATCCTTCTTGTGGAAAAGGGATGGTGCAAGATCAAAGCTTCAGTCTGTTTATTGATTTCTACAAGTTTAAATTGATTGTTTCGATTTATTTCTATGTTTATTTATTTGGAGAGTACTGCAGGCGTTCTGTCATGGTCAGCAGGACATATACCGGAAGAAGACAACCGAACAAGGCAACAGGCTAGTTAATTAGTGAGGGGCAAAAAGCCCAGCTGTTATAGATTTAATCTAGATAAATGGTTAGGCTCTTGGGCCAGGCCCATTAGGAATTGTAACCCCCCTTATATATATGAGGGAGACGATTAATGAGAAGCCAAGCAAGTTTAGGGTTTAACACTTTTATCCCCTCTCTCCGTTCTCTCTGTAGCCGCCGCCTCTCTTCCTCTCCCGCGCCTCCCGCCGCCGACGCCAGCGCTGCAGCCACCCCTGCTGCATGCTGCACCGCTTCCCTTGGCCGGCCTCCAGCCAGCCCCCCTGTCGGCCATCTGGACGCCTAGGCCGCTGCCTAGCCGGCCTCCTAGGACGCCCAGGGCATTAGGCGTGTGACAACTGGTATCCAGAGCCACATTGTGATCAATTTCATGAAGGACTTTTGTGATGTCACCGACCGCTTGGCAAAGAGGTTCGATTTTTTTGCGGAACAAATCAAGTCTTTGCCTTCGGCCCCAACGAACCAGGAGGAGGGACAGAAATATGTACCGCCCTTGAAGCGACTTCTTCTACCAATTCCTCCCCCAGATCAGATGATGCCAGTGCAAACCATCACGTCTGAGGCACCGCAACCGCCGCAGGACAACAAGGGAATTCAAAAAGGTGAACAACAGTAGCTGAGATGACCATCGAACACCCACAAATTATCGTTCCCTGAATATAACGGGAACGAGGAACCGTCTCAATGGCTGTACAAATGCAGTAATTTTTTTCTTACCCAAAACACAAAAGAGGACGAGAGGATGCAACTAGCAGCTTTTCATCTGCATGGAAACGCCCACACTTGGTTCATCAGATGGGAGCAAGAAATAGGCCATCCAACCTGGCCTCAATTTGCTCAAGCAATCGACAGATGACTTGGCCCACCAGTCAACCACAACCATTTGGGTGACCTTACCAGCACTCACTAGATAGGAGAATTTTACAATTACACCAATCAATTTCTCCTCATGCTAACCAAGGTAACGGGTCTATCCGCTGCTCAACAAGTCATGCTATACACTGCAGGATCGACATCGACATTGAAAATAGAAATTCAACATCAGCAACCGCCAGATCTGGAAACAACAATAGCAATGGCTCGCAAATTTCATGTTCCCAGCAAGCAACAAGATTATGACCAACCCCTACAACATGACAATCAGGACATACAAATTTCTCTAAATGCAGCGATAGGAATCACCACCAGCCAGACTATACAGGTACAACTATCAATCAACGGCCGTGATTTCCTAGCATTATTAGACTCCGGCTCGACCCACAACTTCATTGACTCGGATACAGCAGCCGACCTCCAACTAGACCGCACAGATGCTCCCAACTCTCTCCAAGTGGCAGTAGCAAATGGGGACCGGATTTCTAATGTGGGCATATATAATGATCTGACAGTGCAAATTGACACATAATCATTTACCATTGATTGTTACAGCGTTAAACTTGGTGGATATGATTTTGTGCTGGGAGTCAATTGGCTGAGCTCCCTCGGGCCAATCATTTGGGACTTTAACAACCTCACAATGAAATTCTGGCGCCAAGGACGCTGGATTATGTGGACAATTCTGAGCAAATCTCCAATTGAGCAACCAAGAATCCACACACTCAACTCTGTGGCAACAATGGAGGACCTCTTGGGCAGTTTTTCACACCTCTTCCAAGATCCTCAGGGGCTGCCACCACAAAGGAGATATGACCACTGCATTCATCTCAAAGACCCAAGCAAACCTACGGCTATTCGACCCTACCGCTACCCACAGCTCCAGAAAGATAAATTGGAGAGACAGTGCCACAACATGCTGACGCAGGCTTCTGCATGGACTATCGAGCCCTCAACGACAATACATTAAAAGATAAGTTCTCAATTCCGGTCATTGATGAACTATTGGACGAATTGGAAGGAGCAAAATTCTTCACCAAATTGGACCTCAGATCAGGATATCATCAGGTACGCATGCACCAAGATGACATTGAAAAAACAGCATCCAGACTCATCACGGTCATTTTTAATTCTTGGTAATGTTTTCTTCGACGACATATTGATTTACAACAAAACTTGGGATCAACATCTCTAGCATATTCAGCAAGTATTCACTCTCCTACAAGCCAATGCAGTTTCCCTCAAAAAATCTAAATGTTCATTTGGCCAAACTACAGTCGGATATTTAGGCCACATCATATGAGATCAAGGTGTTGCCGTCGATTCAAATAAAATTAACGCCATTACCTCGTGGCCACAACCGACCGCAGTAAAACAACTCAGAGGATTCTTGGGGTTGCCGGATAGTAAAGGAAATTCATTAAATATTATGGCGCCATAGCCAGACCGCTAACTCAGCTCTTAAAGAAGGATAATTTCAGATGGACAGCATTAGCACTGACATCTTTCGAGCAACTGAAATATGTCCTCTCCACAGCACCGGTTTTGTAGCTCCCTAACTTCAAAAAAACATTCATTGTGGAACGTGATGCCTTCTCCACAGGTTTTGGTGCTGTACTGCATCAAGGGGCAGGACCAACAGCTTTGTTTAGTCGCATGATTGCTCCATGACACACCAAATTAGCTGCTTATGAAAGAGAGTTAATCAGATTGGTCACGGCAGTTAAACATTGGAGGCCAGCGCCCTACCTATGGGGGCGCCCCTTCATAATACGATCCGACCATTATTACAGCTTGAAATACATCCTGGACCAGCGCCTGTCAACAATACCACAACATCAATGTGTTAGCAAGCTTCTAGGATATGATTTCACTGTCAAATTTAAACCAGGTAAATAGAACACAGTGGAAGACGCCCTATCTAGACGAGACGCTACAGAACCATCAGTACTGGTGCTCTCATAAATTACCTTCCCAATATTTGAACAACTCCAAGCAGAGATAGCAGCCACTAAGAATACCGGCAATCTAGTGGCGTGTCACCAGGGGGCAACTTTCGCCGTCATGGAGCTTTGAGGACGGCCTCAACCTTTACAAAAAATGGTTACATATCCCTTCAGCTTCTCCACTTTTGCAAGATGTACTCCACACCATCCATGATGCTACACATGAAGGATAAAAAAACACTCCACCGATTTCGTCAAACTTTCCACACCACGAGAGTTAAACAGACAATTCAACAATTTGTCAGTAACTGTGTGCTATGCCAGCGCAACAAAACAGAACACCCCCACCCTGCAGGATTACTTCAACTACTGCTGATTCCAGAACAGATTTGGGAGGACATATCTATGGATTTTGTTGAGACATTACCCAAGGTGGGAGGTAAATATGTCATACTCACTGTGGTGGACCGCCTGTCTAAATACGCCCACTTCATTCCTCTGGCACATCCATATTCAGCAACGATAGTAGCTCAAAGTTTCTTCTCCAAAATTGTCAGATTACATGGGCTACCACGCTCTATTGTCAGTGACAGGGATGTGGTATTCACTAGCAGATTTTGGAAAGAATTATTCATATTATCAGCATTGAAACTACAAATGACATCAGCCTACCATCCACAATCCGATGGACAATCAGAAGTAGTCAACAAAATCGTCACCATGTACTGTAACACCCTCGGTGTTACCGCTTAAACAACTCGCTAAAAACCATGTCACTAGATCATGTTTGTGTGTTAATGCAGGTAATCAAGTATGTAGACGAAGTTTGTAACCTAAAATAATCACTAAGAATGTTAAATAAAGAGTTATTCAATGTTGTAGGTATATCAAGTAGGGTTGAATACCACATTTTCATGAGCAAAAATGCTATAGAACACATGTGTGACACCTTAATAAAGTTTGAAGTACAAAACTTGTAGATGACAATGCAACTTTTGCCTTAAAAAATAATATATTATTGCTAGCCAAAAATTTTAATAGCTTAGAAATGGAACTTGAAAGTGAATCCAGCTCAAGACTTAGAAAATTCTTTAAGTCTGAGATTGTACGACAATGTCATGTTGGCAAACTAATTTTGAAAAATTTGGTTAAACACTAGTGCCCTATTTGTATTTAGTGTTTGCATCAAGTTGAGAGCTTTGTGATGATATGCTGGTTAAGGTTTTAGTGATTGTTTTGGCCATTAAATAAATATGCCAAAATGGCGAGATCACTATGAATCCCAGCCTTGGGGCCTTCTGGCCGCGGTCACCACGCCACTGCATGGAACTGCCGTGCTCTGGCCGGCAGTGGCCGCCTGTTGCCCACTGCGGCCGGCCTCGGCCTAGCGTGCCTGGCCGACGGCGCGCCACTATTGCCTACTGCGGCCGTGCCATGGCCGGTCTACCGCTGCCGTGTTGATCCCTTGCTCTCTCTCCCTCCCTCCCTGCGTCGCTGCCCGCGCAGCTAGCTACTCGCTGTGCCTCTGCTCCGGCGCACCGCTGCATGTGGTCGCTGCGGTGGTGCTGCCGCTCGGCCGACACCGCCACGCTAGCACAGGGTCATGACCGCTGCCGTGCGCGCACGTCCTCGTGTCTCTGGGGCACTGTGTCACTATGTCGCTCTGCTTGGCTTCGTGGGGTTGCGTCGCGCATGTCCCATAGTGCCTCTGTCGCTACCACACTGCGGCTGCTCTGCACGTCTGCTGCTGGGCTCATGGTCGTGCTGGCCGCCGCGACAACCGCACAAGTGCTAGTTTCACCATCCCCCAACCACCCGTCTTTATGGATGTCGCGCCGAGCTGACCCCTTTTCCCTCTCCTCTCCGTGTCGTGTCTGCCCGTCGTGGCACCGTGGTCCGGTTCGGCATGGAAGGGTCACCTCATGTTGATTCATCGCGTCCGCAGCTCTATCTTTAACCCACCTACTCGCCCGACCCCACCCCGCATTGAACCACGTGCGGCCAAGCTCCAATTTTGGAGTTTCCCCGCAGCCGAGCCGTTATGGCCATGATCGGCTAGCATGGATGGTGACCCCATCCTGTTGCCATTCGTGCTCAACCAGTTGCACCACCCGGCTCGCCTCAACTTCCCCGTCACCCTACACACTTCACCCGAACCTCTACCACCTCACCGCCATCGCTGACGCGGTCGTGTCCATGTAACTTACCACTGAGCTCGCCGCGCGCACGTGGCCAACCCACCCCGGCCTTCCTTCACTTTAACCATCACTGCCGCTGGGTTCACGGTAAACCACTGATGCTCATACGCTGGTTGATTAGGCCCCTAGTGGCCATAGTTCGCCGAAACAGTTGTGCCGCCACCATAGATGGCCGCGCACCGTCGCAGCTCACTCTAGTGCGCCCCGTAGTCCTGAGTTGCCGCCTAGTGAGGGCGTTTAGGGTAGAGTTGTAGATCGGCTCGTTAGCTAGTCCTACGCGAGCCCTAGCGGGCCGGCGTAACCGCGCGATGTCGGCCGGTGTTGCGCCAGCGAGCGCGGGGGAGTCAGGGACCTCCGCGTTGCGAAGATGAGTTAGTTCAGGGGCCTCCTTGCATAAGCACTGACTACGGGAATAGGGTGCAAAGTAGTCACGCGTTATAGTTTGTGTGCGAGGGCTTTTCTACAAAAGCGCCTTCGCGCGCGGCCTTCCCGCGCGTGGGCCGCGTCCACGCTGGCCGCACCGTTGCGGGCCGTGTTGGGCCAAAGTCATTTTTTTGCAAGAGTTAAAATAGTTTCTATTTTTGTTTCTGAGCTGATCTTTGATAATTAATATAAAATCATATGTATGTCCAAAAAAATTTAAACAAATTTGTTAGGTTTCTAAATTGTGATATACCAATTGGTATATTTTGTTTATATAGTTTTATAATGTTTTTAGGATTCCTTTATTTAATTGTGAGAGCTTTATATTATTGCATTATTTGTTGTGTGAATTTTTGTGCTTAAATGGTAGGAGTGTTTGACTTGAAATTTTACAGTAGGTTCATCATATTATTATGTGCTCACTGTAATTTTTGTAGCCTCATAACAGTTAGTTTGCTAAGGTAACTAGTGCACCCTAGTTTTAAATGTATTACATCATTAATAAAACAAAGAGGAGCTTGATTGGTAAAACGTATTGTTTCTTCATGAAAAGGATATCACATTAATGTAGTGGGTACTGAGTTGGCGTGTTAGACATTAGAGCTAGCTTGTTAACTTGATATGTGTATTCTTATTTTAAGAGTTGTTGTTGCCTAGTTAATAATTGCATCGTCGTCGTTACATGCATATAGAGAACGAACCACTGGAGATCGTGACCTTCGGCGAGCAGGAGTACGACGAAGTCGTCAAAGAGTATGAGGAGGAGATCCTTGTGCAGAAGGACGTTCCGAAGCCGCCCGTCATTGACTTTGCTGACACCGTGCCCACTGAAGGCAAGCCCCGGTGCATAACCCCTATTTTTCATATTCACCGTATATAACTGTGTTATGCATTTATGTTTCAGGAGTTTTATGGAAACTACATGCATATATATATCTATCATATGAGTCTTACTAGTGCAGGTTCGAGTAGCTGCCATGCTTAAGCTATCGGTAGCGTGAGTAACCTGCCGTTGCTCACAATAGGTGAATTACTCTCATGGTAAAATGATGGAAATAATATGGTGACCGGGCAGGGATGTGGTTTCGTTATTGGTGGGTGTGACGAGTTGAGTCCCACGGCCAACGGGCCTAATTGGGTTGCACTGTTTCCCTGTCCGTGTCGATTGAGGACCGTTGAAAGCTCTAGTTTGGTTTTGGTGAATTGATGAAACCCTTAGTGGTAACCTAGTTTATCAAAGTGATTATGAGATAAGTAGCACTACTCCAAGTGATGAAGCAAATGAAGATCATGACATGATGATGATGATGGCATGGCGATGATCAAATGCTTGGACTTGGAAAAGGGAGAAAGAAAAACAAAAAGCTCAAGGCAAAGGTGAAACTTGATAGGAGCTCTTTTTGGTTTAGTGATCAAGACACTTAGAGAGTGTGATCACTTTTAGGATCGATAGCCGTACTATTAAGAGGGGTGAAACTCATATCGAAATGCGGTTATCAAAGTGCCACAAGATGCTCTAACTCATTGCATATGCATTTAGGATCTAGTGGAGTGCTAACACCCTTGAAAATGTTTGTGAAAATATGCTAACACACATGCACAAAGGTGATACACATTGTGTTTAGCACTTGGGAGCGAGGGTAAGAAACTTCACCGGCAGAGTGTTTGCCCGTAGAGTGCGGACAGTCCAACGGTTCCACCGGCGCCCTGTACAGAAAAGACAGGGTTTCACAGAGTGCACCGGACGCTGGTCTCAACTGGACCGGAGCGTCCGGTCAGTGGCAGTAGTGAAGACGCTGGCGTCGATCTTTGACCGGACGCTGGGTCACTTCGTGATCGGATGTTGACGGGGCACGTCTGGTCCTGCTAATGTGGCAGTGCACAAAGAAGAGGATGACTAACCGGATGCTGGGTGAGTCCGGTCAGGGGTGACCGGACGCGTCCAATCGTGAAAAATTGTCTCTAGATGCTTACTGGAAGTGACCGGACGCTGGGCTCCTGCGTCCGGTCGTTATCAAACTGACACGTCCGATCGAGAGTGAAACCTTACTAGAAACGATCGGACGCTGGTGTTGGTGCGTCCGGTCACTTCGAAGCAGCGCGTCCTATCACAACTTAAATGTACTGATGACCATTGAGATTGGACGATCATCGTTTGAAGCAGGGGCCACGTGGCATGCATCACGCGACCGGACACTAGGGTCCTGCATCCGGTCGATCTGACTGACGCGTTCGGTCGCCCCATTTTTTAGTGGACTGAGGAGCCAACGGATCTATTTCATGGGGGCTTCTATTTAAGCCCCATGGCCAGCTCTGAAAGCTCTAGTTTAATTTTGGTTAATTGATGAAACCCTAAGTGCTAACCTAGTTTATCAAAGTGATCATGAGATAGGTAGCACATTCCAAGTGGTGAAGCAAAGGAATATCATGACATGATGATGGTGATGCCATGGTGATGATCAAGGGCTTGGACTTGAAAAGAAGAAAGAGAAAAACAAAAGGCTCAAGGCAAAGGTATAAATGGTAGGAGCCATTTTGTTTTGGTGATTAAGACACTTAGTGAGTGTGATCACATTTAGGATCGATAGCCGTACTATTAAGAGGGGTGAAACTCGTATCGAAATGCGGTTATCAAAGTGCCACTAGATGCTCTAACTCATTGTATATGCATTTAGGATCTAGTGGAGTGCTAACACCCATGAAAATGTTTGTGAAAATATGCTAACACATGTGCACAAAGTGGTACACTTGGTGGTTGGCACATTTGAGCAAGGGTTAGGAATTTCACCGGCAAAGTGTCCGCCCGTAGAGTGCGGACAGTCTGATGGTGCCATCGGCACCCTATACAGAAAAGACGGAGGTCACTGTAAGTGACCGGACGCTGGTGTCGGAAGGACCGGCGCGTCCGGTCTATAGAAGCAGCAAGTCTCTGGCGTCGGTCTCTGACCGGACGCTAGATCACTATGTGACCGGACGCTGGAGGGTTGCATCCGGTCCTGCTGACATGGCAGAGCACAGGGGAAACGCCAAGTGACCGGATGCTGGGTGAGTCCGGTCGAGCATGACCGAACGCGTCCGGTCGTGATTTCTCGCTTCTGGATGCTTACTGGAAACGACCGGACGCTGATGTCCAACGTCCTGTCACTTCACAGCAACGCGTCCGGTCATCACTTAACCGTTGGGATCAGGCGCTCAGTATTTGAAGAGAGGGGACACGTGACGTGCATCGCGCAATCGGACGCTGAGGTCCAGCGTCTGGTCAATCTGACTGGTGCGTCCGGTCGGCCCATGTTCAGTGCGGTGAGGAGGCCAACGACTCTATTTCGTGGGGGCTTCTATTTAAGCCCCATGACTGGCTCAAGCTCACTCTCTTGGCCATTTACATTGACATAGCAACCTTGTGAGCTTAGCAAAAGTCCTCCCACTCATCTCCATCATTGATTCATCATCTTTGTGAGATTGGTAGAGAATCCAAGTGCATTGGTTGAGTGTTTGCATCTAGAGGCACTTGGTGTTCGTGTTTCGCTGCGGGATTCGCTTGTTACTCTTGGTGGTTGCCGCCACCTAGATGGCTAGGAGCAGCGAGGATCGTCGAGCGGAGGGTGGTGATTGTCTCTGGCTCCGATCGTGGTGATTGTGAGGGGTTCTTGACCTTTCCCCAGCGGAGAGCCAAAAGGTACTCTAGTGAATTGCTCGTGGCTTGTGTGATCCTCATCTTATGTTGGTTGTGCGGCACCCTATTGAGGGTTTGGCGTATGATGCCAATTAGCACGTGAACCTCCAAGTGAGTGAATCGCCACAACGAGGAGTAGCTTGTCGGCAAGCAAGTGAACCTCGGTAAAAAATCATTGTGTTCATCATTTGATTCCGAGGTGATTGGTCTTCATTGTTATTCATTCTTGTGATTGATTGGCTCCTTCCTCGACAAGGCGGTATAACCATCTTGCTCACTCTCTTTACATTACCGCAAACTAGTTGTCAAGCTCTTTAGTGTAGCTAGTTGTGAGAGCTTGTTAGTTTGGTTAGTGTGGCTCTTTAGTTAGCATTTGAGAGCACACTAACTTAGTGTAGTGACATAGCTTTTGTGTGGATAGAAACTATATAAACTAGAATTATGGTAGGTGGCTTGCAATTTTAGTAGGCTAGCGCAACACTTGCTTCGCCTCATAATTGTCTAATCGGTTTGTTAAGTGTTGTTGTAGAAATTTTTAATAGGCTATTCACCCCCCCCCCTCTAGCCATTAGGACCTTTCAGGCTCAAGCTCACTCTCTTGGCCATTTGTATTGACATAGCAACCTTGTGAGCTCAGCCAAAGCCCTCCCACTCATCTCCATCATTGATTCATCATCTTTGTGAGATTGGGAGAGAATCCAAGTGCATTGCTTGAGTGTTTGCATCTAGAGGCACTTGGTGTTCGTGTTTCGCTGCGGGATTCACTTGTTGCTCTTGGTGTTTGCCACCACCTAGACGGCTTGGAGCAGCAGAGGAGGATTGGCATGAGTTGGTGATTGTTCGTGGCCATCTCTCGGTGATTGTGAGGGGACTTGTGCCTTCCCCGATGGAGCGCCGAAAGGTAAATCTAGTGGATTGCTCATGTCATTGAGTTACCTCACTTGTGGGTAGGTTCTTGCGGTGTCCAATTGTGTAGACGAGGTTCGTGCAACACCTCTTAGCCGCCGAACCACGAAGTGTTGGTCGACACAACGAGGACGTAGCGTGTTGGCAAGCACGTGAACCTCGAAAGAAAATTGGTTGTCTCTTGCCCTTTGGTATTCTCCAGGTGATTGATTAAGTTTTCATCTTGGGATTGGTTCACTCCTCTACGCGGAGGTATAATCACCTCACTTACTCATTTACATTCCCGCAAACTAGCTATAGCAAGCTATTTAGTGTAGCTAGATTTGAGAGCTTGCTTTGTATATTAAGTTCATCTAGTGGAGCTCTTTAGTGTAGCAATTGTGAGAGCTCTTAGTGAGTAGTGACCTAGTAGATTGTGTGCCTAGTGATCATAACAACTAGAATTGTTGGATAGGTGGCTTGCAACCCTTGTAGAGCTAGAGCAAGTTTGCTTTTCGCTATTTGTCATACTAATCAAATTGCTCTAGTTGGTTTGTAGATTTTAAATAGGCTATTCACCCCCCTCTAGCCATATTAGGACATTTCAACCGTCCATTGCTGTGGATGGTAGTTAGGTCACAGACTTATTATCTTGAGCACATACTTGCTTATGGGAGTGGGAAGGCTCGTTACTCTCTTGTCGTGGGTTCCGGCTCTTTTCGGACCGACTGATTGGAGGCGGGGATAGGTGGAGGTCCAAGCACCATACTAAGTCCGAGACTCAGGTGTTGGGGGCTTGGAGTGCAAGTTTGGACGGGGACCTAGACCCCTCGACAAGAGTGGAACGGGTTGGTCTTGTTTGTACCTGGGGTGCAGATGAGGCGTGTGTTTCGGGGTACCCAGCTGGGCTACATTGGTTCATGAATCGCCGTGAAAGCGGTACGATTTGGCTATAGTCTAGCATCGTAGTAAGAACTAAAATATGAAGGAATGATAAAGTGGTTTTGATTGTTCAACTCTTGCTTGAAAGTAGCTCAGGTGCTTACCTAGAATGGCTAGGGAATGAATTAAATTTGACAGCTAATAAACCTAAAAGTAAGGACTCACTTTCCGATTGCTCTTCGCAAAATAAACCAACCAACAAACCATAAAGTCTATCATATCCTTGAGAGTCGGGAAATTATTCCCATTAGTCGGGTTAGTCTTGCGAATACATTGTGTACTCAGGGTTTATTTACCCTTATTGCAGGTGCAGCTTGAAGAGATGGCTCTTGAGTGGGAAGTTCTTATGGTGGGCACAGATGAATTCTCAGGACGTTTCCGCTAGATATTTATTACGTTCTGTAGTTTTATTTTGCGCACTCCGAAACTCTAGTATTGTAATAAATAATTTCCAAGATGCTATGTTGTATGAAATGGACTAAGTATTGTAAGCCCGTACTCATTATTGAATTCTAGAGGTAAACATGGATTGTTCGAGTTCTCCCTTGGGGTGTGCTCGATAGAACTGTTTGGTTTAGCTTCCTTTCGGGAGTGGTTAGTGTCTAGAGGAAGACAAGCACCCCCGAAGGCATGTTAAATCAGGCGGTTCTGCCACAAGTGGTATCGGAGCCAATAATGAGCCTACGAGCTTAAGAACCTTTCAAAAATCTAAAACTTGACCAACAAAAGTTTTGCGAAAAATAGGGTACGGTAAATTTACGTAAATAAGTATGAGCCCTATCAATATGGTCTAACTAGGATAGTGGCACTAGTTTCATCTAATCCTTTCTGCAGGTACACTAACTTGCGCTACGTAAGAAATCGTTTGACATTCGGCAAGTGAGAGTGCGATGCGCCAGAATTTATGCGTATGCCGCTATATTCTGGCTTGAGTGAGCGAATAGGTCGAACATGCATCATGAAAAGTGAATCTTGCTATTTAAAATTTCCCCTTCACGTAAAATAATAGTTATTAGGGTGATTATTAAAATGGAATGCTCCAAATGGAAATCCATAATTATCAAATAAGTTATCAAGCTTTATTATTTCTCTAAATCTCTTATTCCTTATCTAGAGGCCTTGTCCCTAATGGTGGGTTCCTATCCGTTTTACAGATGATGAACCTGAGGTCCGAACGTGGGAGTACTAGTGTTGGGACTAGTCATGGCCGTGAGGGTCATGATGAAAATGGTCGTGGAAATGGAGAGAGTCGGGAGGCCCCTTTGCTTGATCCTCCGCCACCACCACCACCGCCACTGCCTATGATGACTCAGGTGGAGATGATGGCCGAGATGTTGGCTGCTCGACATGAGTCAGCCCGTGCCTTGGAGATGATGGCGCAGCTTATTGGTGGCTTCGTTCGTGGAGGCCACGGTGGCGACGGTGGCAATGGGGGCGGTGTCCGTGGTCCCGAGAGGCCCTGTTCCTATCAGGACTTCTTGAAGACGCAGCCCCCCACATTCACGCCATCTGTAGAGCCTCTGGATGCGGAGCATTAGCTTCGTACTCTGGAGCAAAAGTTCTAGCTGCTCACGGTGGATGATGAGCAGAAGGTGCGATTTGTCGCATAACAGCTTCTGGGGTCCGCTACTACTTGGTGGAACATGTTTTCTACCATGCAGCCGGTAGGTCACCACGTGACTTGGCAAGAGTTCACCACAACCTTCCGTGATCACTTTATCCCCGTTGGCTTGCTGAACAGGAAGCTATCAGAATTTATAGAGGTGAAGCAAGGGAATATGACCATGATGGAGTATGTAAGCAAGTTCAACCATCTTGCTCAGTATGCTGGTCACCATGTGGACACTGCTGAGAAGAAGATGGAGCACTTCAATCATGGCCTTTCTTGCATCTTGCAGGAGAAGCTATTCACTGGGGGCTACCGCACTTTTGGTGAGTTGATGAACGCTGCCATCGTGATGGAAGGATTGCAGCATGACTCCTAGGCAAAATGGAAGCGCAAGAGGGGAATCACCAGGTTTTCTAGTCACTCACAGCCGTAGAGAGCATAGGTTGTTCGAAGGGTGTCCTATCACTCCCCAGGTGGACAGCAGCCACGTCAGCCTCAACAGGCCCACTTCGTGCAACACACTCAGTACCGTGCACCTACTCAGCAAGTGCAGCCTAAGCACATAGCCACATCAGGGACAGCAGGCTCCACCTTGTCTGGGACTAGGGAACAAGTCAGGTGCTTATTTCAAGTGTGGCAAGGAAGGCCACTACGCTCGTCAGTGCCCTCAGAACCAGCCTGCCCAGCCTTCTCAGTCTTCAGCCAACTCTCGTCTGGTCAAGAGGACGATCATCAGGAAGAAGGTGCCAGTGAGCCGCTCTGGATAGGTTAACTTCACTACGACTGAGGAGTTTCCACAGGGCGAGCCTGTGATGGCTAGTATGTTCTCCATCAATTCCCACCCAGCATATGTGTTATTTGATTATGGTGCATCACATTCCTTCATGAGTGCGGGTTTTGTACAGAGACACAATATATTTACTATGTCTATTCCTATTGTCTATAAAGTCAGTACTCCTGGTGCATAGTTGTGCATTCAGACTTAGACAGATATAGTCAGTCTAGTACTGGCTACTCACTCTTACCGTCTTCAGTTCCTGGTGCTAATCGGGCAGGGCATAAATGCAATTCTAGGAATGAACTGGTTGGGAAGTAATGGGGTAGTTCTAAATCTCAAGCACAGAGTTGTTGAGTTGAAGCTTCCCTCCTTCAAGGATAGGATGTTTCTTCTTATGCCTTCAACCTCTGCTCTACCAGTCGTCTCTCATGTTGAAGCTTCTCTTGACCTTGCCTCCATTCCAGTGGTTTGTGAGTTTCTGGATGTCTTTCCTGAGGATTTGCCTGGGTTACCTCTAGATAGAGATGTGAAATTTTCCATTGAGTTAGAACCTGGTACCGCCCCCATTTCTCAGTGTCCTTACCGCATGGCTCCACCATAATTGGCTGAGATGAAGAAGCAATTAGGAGAATTGTTGGAGAAAGGATTTATCCGTCCTAGCTCATCACCGTGGGGTTCTCCAGCTATTTTTGTAAAAAAGAAGGGTGACACTCTTCGGATGTGTGTTGATTATCGCCCTCTCAATGCGGTAACCATCAAGAACAAGTATCCTTTGACTCACATTGATACTCTATTTGATCAGCTAGTTGGTGCCAAGGTGTTCTCCAAGATTGACCTCCATTCAGGGTATCACCAAATTAAAATCCAACCGCAGGATATACCAAAGACAACTTTCTCTACTAGGTATGGTCTTTATGAGTACCTAGTGATGTCTTTTGGTCTCACTAATGCTCCTGCATTCTTCATGTATCTTATGAACTCGGTCTTTATGCCGGAGTTGGACAAGTTTGTGGTAGTGTTCATTGATGATATTTTAGTGTACTCCAAAAATGCTAAAGAGCATGCACAGCACCTTCGCATAGTCTTGACTCGACTACGTGAACACAAGTTGTATGCCAAGTTCAGCAAATGTGAGTTTTGGTTGGATTGAGTGCAATTTTTGGGGCATGTCCTAACTCCTGAAGGTACCTCTATTGATCCTAGTAAGGTACAAGAAGTGCTAGATTGGAAGTCTCCAAAATCTGTGCATCAGATTCATCAATTCCTTGGTCTTGCCAGCTACTATCGACACTTCATTCCCGAGTTCTCCAAGATAGCTCGACCAATGACCAAGTTGCTTCAGAAGGATGCCAAGTTTGTATGAAGTCCAACATGTGAAGAAGCTTTTCAAGCCCTAAAGAAGTTCCTTACCTCTGCTCCGGTTCTTGCCCAACCGGATATTGAGAGGCCATTTGATGTGTATTGTGATGCCTCAAAAACCGGACTTGGTTGTGTGCTTATGTAGGATGGACGCGTGATAGCTTATGCCTCACGTCAGCTAAAGAAGCACGAGGTGAATTATCCTACTCATGATTTAGAGCTAGCTACACTTGTGCACGCTCTAAAAATTTGGAGACATTATCTATTGGGAAACAAGGTGCATATTTATATGGACCACAAGAGCCTCAAGTATATTTTCACCCAATCCGAGCTGAATATGAGGTGGCGAAGATGGGTTGAGCTGATTAAGGATTATAATTTGGAAGTTCATTATCACCCTAGAAAAACTAATGTGGTTGCCGATGCTTTGAGTCGGAAGTCACATCAGGATGATGGGGGATCTTTGTCCCTCTCCCATTCTGAAGTTTTACCACACATTGCTCTAGTCTCTGATTTGCTTGAGCAGATTGCCATAGAGCAAAGGCAGGATACTTCGGTAATACCTCACATCAAGAAGTTAATGGCTGATGGGCGTGGTCCTTATTTCAGTGTTGATGAGCAAGGTGTGGTGAAATACAAAAACTGATTGGTAGTTCCTCTGAGTGATGAGATTAAAAGAAAAATTTTGGATGAAGCTCACAACTCCAAGTTGTCCATACATCCTGGAATCAACAAGATGTATCATGATCTGCATCCCCTGTATTGGTGGCCAAATATGATGCACGATATTGCTAAGTACATCTCAGAGTGTGATATTTGTAGGAGAGTTAAGGCAGACCATCTACGTACACCAGGATATTTACAGCCCTTGCCCATCCCTGTTTGGAAATGGGAGGATATTTCTATGGACTTTGTGGTGGGTTTGCCTCGCACTGCAAAAGGATATGATTCTATTTGGGTTATTATGGATCATCTCACCAAGTCAGCTCATTTCCTTCCGGTAGATACTAAATATGTAGCCAAGAAATATGCCAAGTTGTATTTTGATCAGATTGTATCTCTACATGGAGTTCCTCTTACCATTGTGTCTGATCGAGGTTCAATCTTTGTCTCTCACTTCTAGGAGCAACTCCAGAAGTGTCTTGGTACTCGTCTTCTCAGAAGTTCAGCATATCACCCACAAACTGATGGTCAAACCAAAAGGGTTAATCAAGTCCTTGAAGACATGTTGAGAACTTGTGTCATCTCTTTTCCAGAGAAGTGGAATGAATGCTTGCCTTTAGCTGAGTTTTCTTATAACAACAGCTACCATGAGAGCACTCGAATGGCGCCTTTCGAAGCTTTGTATGGCAAGAAATGTAGAACTCCACTTAACTAGGTTGAGGTGAGAGACCGTGGTTATTTTAGGCCTGATTTTATCAAGGAAGCTAGAGAGCAAGTCAGCATTATCCAGAGTCACTTGAAAGCAGCACAAAACCATTAGAAAAATTATGCAGACAAAAGAATAAGGCCTTTGCGCTTTGAAGTGGGTGACCATGTCTATCTTAAGGTGTCTCCCATAAGAGGTGTGCATCGGTTTGGAGTATGGGGGAAATAAGCTACTCGTTACGTTGGACCTTACAAGATTTTGGAAAGATGTGGTTCTGTTGCTTATCGCATTCAGCTCCCGGATATTTTATCCACAGTCCACAATGTTTTCCATGTGTCCCAACTGAAGAAGTGTTTGCGAGTTCCCGATGAAGTGTTGGAAATTGAAGGACTTCCTCTCCAGCCCGAACTATCTTATATCAAGCATCCGATCAAAGTTTTGGACGAAAAAGAAAGGGTCACTAGAAACAAAGTGGTGAAATTTTACAAGGTCCAATGGCAAAATCATTCGGAGGACGAAGCGACTTGGGAACAAGAGAGTTATATCATGGAGCAGTATCCTCATCTCCTTTCTAGTTCATCAAGGTAATTATCTAAAAATAAAAATTTACTTCTCATCCCTTTTCCCACACTAGGCACATGAAATCTCAGGGTTCAGATTTTCTTTTAGGGGGGGTAGAGCTGTAACACCCTCGGTGTTACCGCTTAAACAACTCGCTAAAAACCATGTCACGAGCATCATGTTTGTGTGTTAATGTAGGTAATCAAGTGTGTAGACGAAGTTTGTAACCTAAAATAATCACTAAGAATGTTAAATAAAAAGTTATTCAATGTTGTAGGTATATCAAGTTGGGTTGAAGACCACATTTTTATGAGCAAAAATGATATAGAACACATGTGTGACACCTGAATAAAGTTTGAAGTACAAAACTTGTAGATAACAATGCAACTTTTGTCTTAAAAAATATATTATTGCTCGCCAAAATTTTAATAGCTTAGAAATGAAACTTGAAAGTGAATCCAGCTCAAGACTTAGAAAATTCTTTAAGTCTGAGATTGTATGACAATGCCATGTTGGCAAACTAATTTTGAAAAATTTGGTTAAACACTAGTGCCCTATTAGTATTTAGTGGTTTGCATCAAGTTGAGAGCTTTGTGATGATATGTTGGTTAAGGTTTTAGTGATTGTTTTGGCCATTAAATAAATATGCCAAAATGACGAGATCAGTACGAATCCCAGCCTTGGGGCCTTCTGGCTGCGGTCACCATGCCACTGCATGGCACTGCGGCGCTCTGGCCGGCAGTGGCCGCCTGTTGCCTACTACGGCCGGCCCTGGCCTAGCGTGCCTGGCCGGCTGCGCGTCGCTGTTGCCTGCTGCTACCACGCCGTGGCTGGTCTGTCGCTGCCGTGCTGATCCCTCCCTCTCTCTCCCTCCCTCCCTACGTCGCTGCCCGCGCAGTTGGCTGCTTGCTGTGCCGCTACTCTGGCGCACCGCTGCACGTGGTCGCCGAGGTGGTGGTGCTGCTCGACCGACAATGCCACGCTAGCATAGGGTCATGACCTCTGCCGCGCGCGCACGTCCTCGTGTCTCTAGGGCACTACATCACTGCGCCGCTCTGCTTGGCTTCGTGGGGTTGGGTCATGCGTGTCCTGTAGTGCCTCTGTAGCTGCCGCACTGCGGCCGCTCTATGCGTCTGCTACCGGGCTCATGGTCATGCTGGCCACCGCGAAAACCGCACGAGCGCCAGTTTCACCGTCCCCCAACCACCCGTCTTTATGGACGCCGCGCCGAGCCGACCAATTTTGTAGTTTCCACGCCGCCGATCCGTTATGGCCATGATCGGCCAGCATATATGGATGGTGACCCCCCTCCTGTTGCCATTCGAGCTCAACCAGTTGCACCACCCGGCTCGCCTAAACTTCCTCGTCACCCTGCGCACTTCACCCGAACCTCTACCACCTCATCGCCATCGCTGACGCGGCCGTGTCCGCGCGTCTTACCATCGAGCTCACCGCGCGCACGTGGCCAGCCCACCCTGGCCTTCCTTCGCTTTAACCATCACCGCCGCTGGGTTCACGGTAAACCACTTATGCTCATACGCTGGTTGATTAGTCCCCTAGTGGCTATAGTTCGCCAAAACGCTTGCGCCGCCGCCGTAGATGGTCGCGCACCGCCGTAGCTCACTCCAGTGCTTCCCACAGTCCCAAGTTGCCGCCTAGTGAGGGCGTTTAGGGTAGAGTTGCAGATCGGCTCGTTAGCTAGTCCTGCGCGAGTCCTAGCGGGCCGGCGTAACCGCGCGATGCCGGCCGGTGTCGCGCCGGCGAGCGTGGGGGCGTCAGGGACCTCCGTGTTGCGAATATGAGTTAGTTCATGGGCCTCCTTGCATAAGCACCGACTACGGGAATAGGGTGCAAAGTAGTCACGCGTTATAGTTTGTGTGTGAGGGCTTTTCTGCAAAAGCGCCTTCGCGCGCGTGGGCTTCCCGCGCATGGGCCACGTCCACGCGGGTCGTGCCGTTGTGGGCCGCGTTGGGACAAAGTCATTTTTTGCAAGAGTTAAAATAGTTTCTATTTTTGTTTCTAAGCTGATCTTTGATAATTAATATAAAATCATATGTATGTCAAAAAAAATTTAAACAAATTTTGTTAGGTTTCTAAATTGTGATCTATTAGTTGGTATATTTTGTTTATATAGTTTTATAATGTTTTTAAGATTCCTTTATTTAATTGTGAGAGATTTATATTATTGCATTATTTGTTGTGTGAATTTTTGTGCTTAAATGGTAGGAGTGTTTGACTTAGAAATTTTACAGTAGGTTCATAATATTATTATGTGCTCTCTGTAATTTTTGTAGCCTGATAATAGTTAGTTTGCTAAGGTAACTAGTGCACCCTAGTTTTAAATGTATTAAATCATTAATAAAACTAAGAGGAGCTTGATTGGTAAAACGTATTGTTTCTTGATGAAAAGGATATCACATTAATCTAGTGGGTACTGAGTTGGCGTGTTAGACATTAGAGCTAGCTCGTTAACTTGATATGTGTATTCTTATTTTAAGAGTTGTTGTTACCTAGTTAATAATTGCATCATCGTCGTTGCATGCATATAGAGAACGAACCGCTGGAGATCGTGACCTTCGGCGAGCAGGAGTACGATGAAGTCGTCAAAGAGTACGAGGAGGAGATCCTCGTGCAGGAGGACGTTCTGAAGCCGCCCATCACTGACTTTGCTGACACTGTGCCCACTAAAGGCAAGCCCCGGTGCATAACCTTTATTTTTCATATTCACCGTATATAACTGGAGTTATGCATTTACATTTCATGAGTTTTATGGAAACTACATGCATATATATATATATACTATGAGTCTTACTAGTGAAGGTTCGAGTAGCTGTCATGCTTAAGCTATCGGTAGCGTGAGTAACCTGCCGTTGCTCATAATAGGTGAATAATATTACTCTCATGGTAAAATGATGGAAATAATATGGTGACCGGGAAGGGATGTGGTTTGGTTATTGGTGGGTGTGACGAGTTGAGTCCCGCGGCCAATTGGGCTTAATTAGGTTGCACTGTTTCCCTGTCCATGTCGATTGAGGATCGTCTATTGTTGCGGATGATAGTTAGATCACAGACTTATTATTCTGAGCACATACTTGCTTATGGGAGCGGGAAGGCTCATTACTCTCTTGTCGTGGGTTCCGGCTCTTTCCGGACTGACTGATTGGAGGCGGGGATAGGTGGAGGTCCAAGCACCATACTGAGTCCGGGACTCAGGTGTTGGGGGCTTGGAGTTCAAGTTTGGATGGGGACCTGGACCCCGCCGATAGGAGTGGAACGGGTTGGTCTTGTTTGTACCTGGGGTGCAGACGATGTGTGTGTTTCGGGATACCCAGCTGGGCTACATTGGTTCACGAATCGCCATAAAAGCGGTACGACTTGGCTATGGTCTTGCACCATAGTAAGGACTGAAATATGAATGAATGATAAAATGGTTCTGATTGGTCGAACTCTTGCTTGAAAGTAGCTCAGGTGCTTACCAAGAATGGCTAGGGAATGAATTAAATTTGACAGCTAATAAACCTAAAAGTAAGGACTCACTTTTAGAATGCTCTTCGTAAAATAAACCAACCAGCAAACCATAAAGTCTACCATATCCTTGAGAGTCGGGAAATTATTCCCATTAGTCGGGTAAGTCTTGCGAGTACATTGTGTACTCAGGGCTTATTTACCCTTGTTGCAGGTGCAGCTTGAAGAGATGGCTCTTGAGTGGGGAGTTCTTCTGGTGGGCACAGATGAATTCTCAGGACGTTTCCGCTAGATATTTATTACTTTCCGCAGTTTTATTTTGCGCACTCTGAAACTCTAGTATTGTAATAAACTAGGTAGCATGCTCATGCGTTGCTACGGGATAACTAACAATTTATACTAAAAACTCACGGATCGCATGATAAGATAACAATACTGTTAAATTAAATACCAACATTAAAGTGACACTTAATCCAAAAAGCAAAGTTTATGAATTTAACACAGTCACGGAGTACGCGGCGTCGCAGGCTCACAAACTCTAGAGCTTCCAGAGATTGGGTCGAATCCAACCTAGAGCCTTGGAACCTTGCATCTTTTCCTGGACGGGCTTCACTTCGGATGCGCCGGTAGCAATATCAACGATCTCTAGTCAATGGACCAAGTCGTATGGATCCCCATACAATGACTCAAACATGTAAATTTTGTTCTCCTTGTACTTGGATACACTTGTTCCACTGAAGCTTTCATTGAGATGTTTAGACACGAATAGTGTTTGATCACCGATGTCCCTCACCCTGGACCACTCCGGCGTACGGTCGTGGAGGTTGCACTTGTAGATTGCGCTGTTGTAGGTGAAGCTCTGTGTCTCGTGGAACATGCTCACCATGGCACCCACAATGTGTAGCTCAACCTTTGATTCCAGGTAGCTATGGTGGCAGAGCCTCGCAGGTGGCGACAGCGATGGCAGTAGCGTCGCGGTTGGAGTAGCGCCGCCGGCGTTGCTGCTGCAGACGGAGATTTCTCCAGTGTAGTCGATCGCCAAGAACTTGTCTTGGCAGTGGACGATGGACCCCACGGAGAACTCTAGTTTGGTGTCGAGTAGCGTCCATGCGTTGTCGACTCCAACCCGGCAGAACGCGACCTTCGTGGAGCACCCAAGCATGGCTATGGTCACGCACTCGCGGCCGACGGCGTTAGGCGGTGCCGAGAGCACGATCTCACGGAAGAACACGTCCCTCATGTCTTCTAGCTTGATGGCTCTGCCTGCGACATCCGTGTCCCCATAGCCGTTGGTGGGATGGAGGACCCACCGGCCGTGGACCCTAGACACGCGTTCCGATGAGGATGCCATCGCGACGTGTTCGCCTGCTGGCGGGAGCTCAACGCGTGGGGCACGGGCACCGACAAATGGATTCAGCAGCGTCACGGACGCCGCCTCATCCATGAGCGCCAGCCACCCACACGAGGAGTCGCACGCCACCTTGCTACGCACGTCGGGCAGCGTCTTGGACAAGACCTTCTTCTCCGGGACGCAGTAGAAGCCGACGCGGTCCGAGTCGGGGTCGAACGGGAGCAGCAGGAGCGGCTCAAAGGTCGCGAACGGGACGGCGGCGCGCCATGGGGAGCAACCGGATCGGAAGGACGCCGCGTCGTGGCCTGACGCGAGACACTGCCCGATGGACTCAAGGAGATCCTCTGGCAGGCCGGATCTCCCGTTAGGGAGAGGTAGGGACCTTCTTTTGGAATTGGGAGGCTGAGCCATGGAAGACAGATGACTTCAACTATGGTTCATGCAAGAAACAACAAGCGAGGGCGATGGAACACGTGAGCGTGAAACCAAATGAAAGGAGGAAAAAGTTGTCCCTTTTGCAAATGCAAAGAGGGGAAGTAATTAAATGTAGGCAGATTTGGCAAGGTTCTCAGAAATACAAAGAGGTTCCTTTTATCTTAATTCTCTTTTCTTCTATGTTAATTCTCTTTCCTTTTGCTCGTTGCCTTGTATGCTGGTGCATGCAAACATGCAATGTGTATATGGATAGCACAATAATTTTCTACTTCCTATTTTGCCGTGATTCTTCTATCATATGACAGGCAATATTCAATCAAGGAGAATTGCACGATCAATCAGTAATTAAGATGTCGTGGGATCGCAGACGTGGGCAGACGGACGAACCAAAATAAATGTCGCACAAAAAAATATCCACACTTTGTTCTTTTTAGTTGTAGGAGATAATTTTCAAGATGCTATGTTGTATGAAATGGACTAAGTATTGTAAGCTCGTACTTATTATTGGATTCTGAAGGTAAATATGGATTGTTCGAGTTCTCTTTTGAGGTGTGCTCGACAGAACTGTTTAGTTTAGCTTCCTTTCGGAAGTGTTTAGTGTCTAGAGGAAGACAAGTACCCCCGAAGGCATGTTAAATCAGGCGGTTCGATGCTTGACTGGCAACAGACCACGTGAGTGGATCAGATGGCTTCCGTAGGCAGAGTTTTGCTACATCACATCTTATCACAGATCCATCCGTACAACACCATTTAGACTAGTTTATGGGAGAGATCCACCGCACTAGAAATCCTACAGTCTAGGAGATGCTACAATTCAGTCAGTCGATGACTTATTAACTGAACGAGATAGCTTTCTGGAATAGACCAAAACTCGCCTCCGACAATCCCAGGACTACTACAGCAAGCACTATGACAGACAACATACTGATCGGACATTTCAGATAGGCGAATGGGTGTGGCTTAAATTAATGACCCTTTCAGCAGTGGCCATCTCCACCCTACAAAAAAGGCAAGTTGGCTCCTAAATACTTCGACCCCTTTTAGATCAGTGAATGCATCGGGTCAGTAGCCTACCGCTTGAATTTACCTGCCGACACTCGCATCCATAATGACTTTCATGTGAGTATGCTCAAGAAGCACAAGGGCACACCACCTTCAGATCTGCCACAAATACCAACGATGCACAACGGAGCTGCAATCCTGGAACCAGAACTCATGCTCAAATCATGGCTACATCGAGGACATCTTCAGGTATTAATCAAATGGATGAATAAACCAGCTACAGAATCCTACTGGGAAGACGTTGAGCTCTTCCAGAAACTCTATCCGAAGTTTCAGCTCGAGGACGAGCTGATTCTCCAGGCGGGGAGATATGTCATGGTCGGCAGGACATATACCAGAAGGAGACAACCGAACAAGGCAACAGTCTAGTTAATTAGTGAGGGGCAATAAGCCCAGCTGTTATAGATTTAATCTAGATAAATGGTTAGGCTCTTGGGCCAGGCCCATTAGCAATTGTAACCCCCTTATATATATACGAGGGAGACGATTAATGAGAAGGCAAGCAAGTTTAGGGTTTAACCCTTTATCCCCCCCTCTCTCTCTTCTCTCTCTAGCCGCCGCCTCTCTTCCTCTCCTGCGCCTCCCGCTGCCGACGCCAGTGCCGCAGCCACCCTTGCTGTCGCGCCGCTTCCCTTGGCCGACCATCTGGACGCCCAGGCCGCCACCTAGCCGGCCTCCCAGGACGCCCAGGGCATTAGGCGTGTGACACGTTCAAATTTTTCACTATATTTGTTTCTTCACGGATCTAGTATTTCTTCTAGAAGGATGATCCTTTCTCTAGCAGGAGCTAAATACTGATTTGGTTAGTTTGGTTATTCAAAGAAGATGCATTGTCTTTTAAGTTAATCTAACTGAAACTTAGTGGCATGTTCTAGGAATTTTGAGATTGAAGTGTTGAGGTGAATCAAATTTGTAGGCATTCATCTAGCAATTTGTTGGTCTGTTGATTTAACTGTATGATAGAAAAACAATAGCATTTGGATGGGCACTGTTTGGATGGAATGTGAACATAAGTACTTACAAGAAGCTTTCTGCCAAAACCTTCTCAAACTTCCTATGTTTTCTGCCAAAGCTAGCTGTCTCTCTGCCTGGCACAAAATTATCAATATTGTGTCAGCTCAGCAATGATCAGCAACAAACTCTTATGTAGTTGTGAAAGTTTCCGAGGCCTTTGATCAGTGTAGGACTGCTGGTACTGCAGGCATGGGCCTTGGAGGTGTGATGGGGCTGCAACAAGGCATCGCTGTCCCCCAGGGGTGATGGCATTAGTTCTCTTGACAGATTCAATGCGACCTCTTGCTAGGATTATTACAAGTTATTTTGGGGGCAGTTCTTTAGATTGGAATATAGTTGTGGTGTCAGACAAATAATTATGGCATTATCTTACATGGGCACCAGAAACTTTGACATTTCAAATTTCGGATGTAGATCTAAACTCAGGAATGGGAATGCTGAAACTTCCTTTTGGGCCTTTTTGTTAGCTACTAACAAGTTAGAAACATCTAGTTAATTTTCCAAGACCAGGGCCTTATAGTCCTTGTGGTTCCACTATAAATCCTAGGTAGTGACTTCATAAACCCTTCCCTAGAACAGGCAGATAAAGAACATTCTAAAAAAGAATCCAATATTGTAGCCCCAAAACCAGAAAAAGCCACAATATTTAATGGTAGCTAATAAAATCGTTTGTTCAACCGTTGAAACAATGAATATTTAGATGAGATAAGACTATTGAGCATGTATGTGCTCTAGCTACTAGTACATTTTCCAATCTAAACAACTCAAATTCTGGTTCCCACGTCTCTAGAAAAGTTCCACAACTTCCAAACCAATCCCATTTTGCAGAAACATTGAGACACACATGGTAGCATTGTACAATAATGCTAGAAAATTATAATTCAAGAAAATGATTACTATCATGCCATCCTGTTTAAACATTTTGAAGCCTGAAAGAAAGTGAAACTACATATCCATACAAGTGCCAATATAATCCAAATGAACTAATAACTCAAGTCCCTAGTAAATAGAGCACAATAACATACACAAAAAAGCTGACCGTATGAAATAACAAATAAAAAGGTCACCCATAACAAAGGAAGAGGAACATAGATCTCACCATGTGAGAAGGCAAACCTACAGAGATCCTTCATCACATCCCACAATGAAGGAAGAGGAACTTAGAGCATCTCGGCATCTTCATTAGATATCTTATCCAATCTCCTATACCTAAAAAGTAGTGTTTTAGGAGATGGGGGAGCTACAACGAATCTGCTATTCTCATCTCATGTACTTATAATTTTTAGGAGATCTCCTAAAAGAATCATCCTCTGCCCTAAACCCCCTCTCCCCTATCCCAAAAGAAATATAGGAGACAAGTTTTACGTAATCTGCTGCAACAATACTTTCCTATATCCGAAATTGATTTAAGGGTACTCTCTTAAAGCAACTTAGAGAAACTCCAAGAGATTATGTAACATAAGAGTCTAAAATCCATGAATTAGCCATTCTCTAAAATAGAACATCCTCCAAAAGAGTAGAGTAGTGCAACAACCTTTCTAAATTTCTCATTGTCTATTTTTTTAAAGCTGACATGTCATGATGAGATTGGTTCCCTTCTCCATTTCCTGTACTCCCAAGTCCCACCATTTGCTCGCGCACCACCAGGCAGTACCTCTTGCGCGCAGCCGCTGGGTTCTTTGCTCTTCACATCAGACACCACAAAACTATTGGCCCTGACCTCCTCGTCCGACTTCCTCGATAGCAGCGCCCGCGCTCCTGACGTAGACCATCAGGCAGGGCCCTGTATAGTGGGTACAGTGGCATCAGCACCCGGTGGTCCGACGGCGGGTGCACGCATTGAGCCTCCTACCACGGGTGATGGCGGCATGGTGGATAGCTTTGTTTGACGTCTGGAGAGCCAAGGCTGGGGAAGTCGAGGCCGCCGCCATGTCCAGCGATTGGTTGAACGAGTAGCTGGCTAAAGCTTTCGAGATGACGAAGGCGATGCGGTGGTCGGTGATGAAGACAGACAGCCACGCCCCGATGCGGAGCCAGAGTTCCCGGTGATGATCTCCAGCGCTAGGAGTTCAATTTGGTGGGAGTCCGCACGCCGAGGCCATGGTTGCCGTCAAGGACGAGGACGAGGAGGAGGCCGTCCACGAGGTGGATGGCGGCGATGGCGAGCACGTACATGGCCGAGGCAGCAAGCTTCACTCGAGCGGGAAATGCAAACGATGCGTAGGAATAGGCACGAGGAGGCCGACGGTGAGCCTCCACGGTTTGCTTTCTTTACCTAGCGAGAAGTGCGGGATGGGAGACTAGTTATTTTAGAAAACGTGATAGAATAGTTGTAGGACCTGTGATTCTTCCAAAAAATACCTAAAATAGGATTCACAACAAAAATAACTACTCTCTTGGACTTGCTCTTATAGAGATGCAGTATGAGAGATCTGGTGGAGAATAGGAGATGCTCTTACATCTCACCATGTGAGAAGCCAAACCTACAGAAATCCTTCATCACATCTCTCCAGCCTTAATCTCATTTGGTCTCTCCATAATTGATCATATCTCTATGGCACTTACAATAACCTACATACTCCCTCCATTCTAAATTATAAGGTGTTTTTGCTTTTCTAGATACGCAGTTAAAGCAATGTGTCTAGAAAAGTCAAATGTCATATAATTTGGAACGGAGGGAGTATAAAGGAAATAAAGTCAACAAAAGGATTTTGGATGTACATGCGTATGTGTTTGGCCACCATCAAGTCAGTCGTTTCTTGTTTAGTAAGAACATGGGCGAATCTTGGCTTCCTGAGCGATCTTATTAAGGGCTAGTATGATAGGGCTTCGACTTCTCTTAAAACGGCATTGTTCCTCTTGTTGAGCATCTTCCCTGATGCAGCTGAATCCGTTTTGGAAAACATTTGATAAAAACGTCTCTAGTGGCAGTTTTACAATAATTTGTGTCAAGTTAGCGAGGAGGAGCAGGGAGAAGCCATTTTCTGCGTTTCCGGCTCTAGAAGGAACTTTTGGACCGAAACCTGAACCGAAGTATCAGTTTTTCGGTGTTCGGTTTTGGTGTCGGTTTTTCTTCACTATTATAGAAAGCAGTCCAAGTCCTTAGGCCAACAGGCAATAGCCACCCCATCACTCATCTTTTGGCCCACGTTGGCCCAACTTCACACAAATGTGGCATATCACCCACCCCTCATGCCTATTATCCTAGACTCGTCTTGTTCCTCTCGAACAGGCAACGACAGCGGTTGGTGATGGCATCATGGCAGCTCGGCAAACAGACCTTCATAGTGGCCATTGGTTATTCATAGCGGCTGTTGGAGGCTTGGAGAAAGAAGCAAATTTCAGGTGCTGTCATGCTGCTCGTTAGTACTTCTAAAATTTTTCAGTTGTTCCTCAGGTTTTGATCCCTCGTTTCTGTAGTGTGCCGGCGCCAGATCACCAAGGCACATGATGAGCAGCCAAGCACACGTGGCTAGCGTGGCATGGGCTTTAGGCGCATCACTACTACAGAATCTTCATCACCACAGGTTCCAAACCCCTCATCATCGCTGGTTTTGGCCCCTCGGTGTTGAAAGTCGTTGGTGATAAGAATGGTTATCACCACCAGTTTGTGTTACCAGCCAGCAGTGATTATGATCTCCAGAAATTCCAAAATTGGATAAAAAATAGCTAAATATTTATTTTAATCCCGAGAAGCCCCCACCAGCCGCAAGTCACGTGATTTTCCTTTTGGCCCACATTGTCCCAACTTCACACAAATGTGGCATATCAGCCCACCCCTCCTGCCTACTATCCTGGACTCATCTCGTTCCTCTCGAATAGGCGACGACAATGGTTGGTGATAGCATCATGGCAGCTTGGCAAGCAGACCTTCGTAGTGGCCTTTGGATATTCATAGCGGCTGTTGGAGGCTCGGAGAAAGAAACAAATTTCAGGTGTTGTCATGCTTGCAGTTCTGCTCGTTAGTACTTCCAAAAATTTTCGGTTGTTCCTCAGGTTTTAATCCCTCGTCTCTCTCTAGTGTGCTGGCGCTGGATGGCCAGGCCCCAGGCACATGATGAGCAGCCAAGCACACATGGGTAGCGTGGCATGGGCTTTAGGCGCATCACTACTATAAAATCTTCATCACCGCCAATTCCAAACCTCTCGTCACTGCCGGTTTTGGCCCCTCGGCGGTGAAAGTCATTGTTGATAAGAGTGGTCATCACAAATAGGCCAGTAGTGATTAGGATTTCCAGATATTCTAAAATCAAATAAAAAATAGCTAAAAAGTTTGTTTTTATCCCGAGAAGCCCCCACTAGCCGCAAGTCACTTGTGTCCTTGCACGCCGCTAAGTCACTTGTGTCTATATGGCATATTCATTCCACTAGTATTCACTTCTCAGGATTTTGAAATATATATTTAGGACCTTAAACGACTTAAGATGAAAAGTCATCAACTACAAAATTGTTGTTCTAATCAAGATCTATAACTTTGATTCTAGTTATTTCGCCATTCGAGGTGGTTTGACCAATTTGAATTTTAAATTATGATAAATTCAGCCATACTTTTGGGACCTCAAATGATTTCAAATGAAAATGTCATCAACAACAAAGTTGTAGTTCCATCTAAATCTACAACTTTGGTTTTGATCGATTTTCCATCCGATGTGTTTTGGAAAATATGAATTTCAAAATTTTAGAACTTCAGATACAACTTTGAGACCCTAAATGTTTTCTAATGAAAAATCTGAGAGTTGTAGATTACATCAAGGTCAACAACTTAGGCTTTCATCTGAGGTTGTTTGTACAATTCAAAAAAAATGAATTTTAAATATGAAACCTTCAAATAGAATTCTGAGACCGTAAATGATTTCAAATGAAAAAGTCATCAACTACAAAGTTGTAGATCTCGTCAAGATCTACAACTTTGGTATAAAGTTTGTTGTCATCTGACTTTATTTGAAAAAGTCATGAATTTTAATGTGCTGCAGCATAAGTCAAATCGTTGGTGAAAGTGATTTTTCCTGCTGGTTCGTAACACAAAACAGCGGTGAAAATCCGCCCCATTTTCACCACCGGTACGTAACACGAACCGGCGGTGAAAATCATTTCACCAACGGTTCGTAGTACGAACCAGCGGTGATGAGTATCGCCGCCGGTTTGGAGCAAACCGGTGGTGAAAGTGGCAGCGGTGATGATCAACTATGTAGTAGTGCAAGTCCGGCGAGGCGTGCAAGTAGGGAATAGATGTGCGGGAGAGGAAATTGCCATGGTCACTTTTAAGTTCGGTGACACCAAACACCGAACTGATTCAACCGACAACCGAATGCGTCGCTTTCTTTTTCTATGTTCCACCAATCGGTTCCTAATTTCTGTAAACCGAACCTTTTGCCCACCGTAAACACCTAACTGAACTATCAGGTTTAAATCGATTGACCTGCACTACTCCTCGGTACAAAACGGCTCTAGCTCCTTCGGACTCCTTGCAAGAAATGATTTTTTAATGGTCATTCAACATGGATCCACGACAAGAGTTGCAAGAAGCCAGAGGTGAAGCCGTGCCAAAGGGTCTCTAAGCATAGTAGAAAGAATAGAACACTGGGTATTGCCCATTGCTCCAATCGAGAATGATGTATGGCAAAAAAAATTATGAATAGGCAGTGCTTGGGAAAAAATCAAGGTGTACACTCACATAGTCTCCGGTCATCTGAGATCAAGAATTTAGAGAATTTTTTAACTCGTACACAGAAGCATAGTGCAAATATATACAAAAACAACATAAACTGACATCTACTATTAAACTTTTTTACTGGTACATATACACAAGCATTGTGCTAACAAGTCCCAAACCTATACTCGATAAAGAAATATAAAAGGCATCGTGTAGAATTTGTTTGGAGTCCTGCATCCAGACTAGCTGGTCGTGGCATGTGGGACGTGGGAGTCAGCCACATGGTTCTCTGCATGGCTGCTAGGGCCTAGCCGATAGCATGCAAAGCGCCCCGCCGAGCCTAGCTCTGGAGAAACATAAAGCGTCTGTTGTTAGGTGGCTAACCCCAAACCTCCAGAAGCCACTTTCGGCCTGTTTGGTTACCTTTTTAGAGCCCGGAGCCTGGCCCAGGTAAGCCACCGACAACCTGTTAGCTAGGCCATCCGGAAACGAGGTAGCCTTTTCCGCGAAGCCAGGCCCCAGGTAGCGCTCGGAACCGCTCGCGTCACCTCCCGTTGTGTCTACGCGTGCACCGCCACCCGCCTCCCCGGCAGCTCCTCGGCGTCTATGCAGCTCCTCCGCGTCCGCGTGCCGGTCACCTGCTTCCCCTGTTAGATCGTCGGCGTCCGCGCGTTCCCACCCGCGAGGAGCTCGTCGTGACCAGCCGCTGCGACCTCACTGCCGCCGGCGCGTCCTCCACAACCACGGAGAGCCCATGGGGTGACCCACCAGCAGGCGCCAAAGATGATGCGCCACCGGCCGGGGAGCATGTGCACGACGTGGCCAGGCTCCATGGGGTCGAGGAAGATCGTGCAGAGCTCCTCCTCCTCCTCTGTCCGTGGACTCAAGCACGATGACCCCATCCGAGGAGCATCAGCTCTGCCTCCGAGAACTCATTCTTGCCAAGGTTGTCTAGGCTTTAGATGGTAGCCATACTAGAAGCAAGCCAGGAAACCAAACACACCAAAATAGTTTCCGTTTCTCTCGGGCCTGGCTCGTGCGAGAGAGAGTGAGTGCAGCAGCCAAACGAACGGGCAACCAAACAGTTGATGCACTCATCCATGTATGTACTCATCCAGTCAACCAGTTAGGCCCCGTTTAGATGCGAAAATTTTTGGTTTTTGGCTACTGTAGTACTTTCGTTTGTATTTGGCAAAAAATGTCCAATTATGGACTATTTAGGCTAAAAGATTCGTCTCGCCAATTATGGATAAACTGTGCAATTAGTTATTCTTTTTACCTACATTTAATGCTCCATGCATGTGCCGCAAGATTTGATGTGACGAGGAATCTTGAAATTTTTTTGATTTTGGATGGGATCTAAACAGGGCCTTAGTAGGACTTCCATATATGCAGCAGACCTGTCCCAGCTTGGACTAGCCAGTAGGAGCGAGCCAAGCTCTGCTGGTCATCGAACCAATCATGACCATAGCTCCTTGAAACCCTAAAAGTGAAGAAAACCAACATTTCATATGAAGAATAGCTCAAGAGGGCAATTAACAACCAAGTAATTGTTAGAAGACAGTTGCACAACTGTTGTTGAAATCGGTCCGTACAGATCCTCCCTTGTTAATACCAACTTTTCTTTGTAAGTTATGTATTGCTTGATTGTTAAGACAGGAATGTGTCCTTCTAAAGTTACATTTTGAACCAAATCTAAAACTAAATATACTTGACAACATCTAAAATTCTCCAACGGGTGTTGAAAAATTTAGTTTACAAAACAGGAGGCTAAGTTCAACCTCTTTACTGCATTAAAATCTCTACTATAAGGCTTGTACATGAAAGAGTGGAATATAGTATGCTAGTATCATGGTTCCATCCACGAATCACCATTTGGAAATTTTATTTATGAAATATAAAAGAACTTCTTTGTGGCTTAATCGAAATTTCTAAATTCATTTTCACACAATGAAATTGATGCAAAGGCATTGATGTAGACAAACACTTAAATTAAATAGTAAACAATTATATAATCACATTTTTCACTTCATAGATTCACAACAAATTTAAGTAAGATTCAAAAATTTAGAAAAAATATAATCATTTATTTTATTTAGTGTTTTCTGTTTACATGCTAAACTAAAAATTGTGGGCGTGATGATTAACATAGCGATGCGATAGAAGCTAATGGTCACACCGGCAAGTCGTATGAAAGCTTGGGGAGCCTATTTGCATGGATCTCTAATTGTTTCACCATCCACTAGTGATATGGTGCACAAATGCATATGCAAGATGGAGGTGGCGGCCAAGATTGGATCATAGGTCCTAACTATCAAATTCTAGAGCCCTATTAGACATTAAAATCTCTGCTATAAGGCTTTTCCATGAAAGAGTGGAATACTAAGTTGAAAGAAGTATGCCAGTATCATGGTTCCATCCTCGGAATCACCATTTGGAAAAATATATCAAAACTTGTTCAAAGCTTAACTGATTTTTCTAAATTCATTTCCACACAATGAAATTGATGCAAAGGCATTGATATACACAAACACTTAAATTAAATAAATTAAATTGTAAAAAATTATAAAATAACATTTTCCCACCTCCTATCAGAACCCTTGGATAATTTATTCTTTAGATCTAAATGTGTATATTAATCTGACATGGCCTCAGCTAGGCACTTATGTTCACCTCAAGGTGTCTTTTGTATTCTGCCCTTTTAGTCGACAGGCGATTCCTCCCTCGACACTGTTTTTTCACTCATCTACTACCAGCATACCCGCCCAAGTACCCACCCTGCTCTCACTTCCCCTATCTCTCTCTTAGCTCTAGCTCAACACCTGCGATCATGGCAACGAGATCCCGGCCTCCTCGGTCAAGTCACCTCCTCCTCCTCCAATCCCTTCCCTATCTGCGCCCCTCCTTTCACCTTCTATTGGGGCTGGCCAAGTAGACGTCGTCGGCCCACAAGGCAAGCATGGGATGGAAACGAGCTCAACAGCCGCTTTCCGATTAAGTGTGCCTCAATGTTATACTCCCTCTATTCTAAATTATTAGTCGCTTTAACTTTTTTTGGTACATTGTATTTGCTATGTATCTAGACATAACATTGGTCTAGATACATAGGAAAATCGATGTACCAAAAAAGTTAAAGCGAATTATAATTTGGAACAGAGGAAGTAGATTGTAATTGTTTTACTTTTGTACAAAGCAAATAACCAGCTTGGCCCTTTTCAGTTTTTTCTCACCTAATATGCTTTCCCTATCCCAAAATAAGTTAAATTCTCGTTTGCCGATGATTCAAACTTTTCTAAAGATGACTAAATATATATATTAAAAAAATACTAATGTAATAAATTTTATTACGTAGATCGTGGAATATATATATTTTTATAATAAATTTATTCGGATATATAGATATTGGTATTATTTTTGCAAATAAAGATATACATTTAAAAGTGTTTGAATCATTGAGAAGGGAAATGTGTGTTTATTTTGGAACGGAATATAAAAGAACATCCCTAGCGTTTGAATTTTAGAGGTGGTTCGGTTTGATTTTGAGTTTTCCTGCACAACAATTGTAGCTGAAATGCAGAACCAGTGAGGGTAAAGCTGTCATTTCGCATGTGTGGGTGGAGCGAGTGACCGTGGAGGATTTTGTCGTGTGGTGTGGCTCGTGATCCACTTTCCCCAATCGCTATCCATCCATCCGCTTCCGCCGCTCCGCCCGCCGCCGCATCGCATCCCCAATTCCCCATCTCATCGCTCCCAGACGAAACCCTAACCCTGCTGCCTGCCGTCGATCTCCACTGCTGCGGCGGCAGCATGGAAGAAGCAGAGAACGGCGTGAGGAGCCGATCTCCGACGCGCGCGTCCGGCAACGGCGTGAGGAAGCTACCTCCTTCTCCGACGAGGGAGAACGGCGTGAGGAACCGCTCCCCGACGCGCGCCCCCGCCAACGGCGTGAGGAAGCTATCCCCTTCTCCGACGAGGTCGTCCGCCCCGGAGCAGAGGAAGCCCTCTGCCTCGCCTCCGCCGCCGCGCGTCCCCAGGTGGCTGATCCTCGACCGCATCGTCCACCGCAGCAGCAGGAGGCGTTGCGGTGTCGTCGAAGACGACGCCACCGCCTCGGCGCTCGCCCACGACTGCGTCGGCCGCCCCGTCCGCGCCTCCCTCAGGATCGCCGACCCGCCCGCGGTCTCCCGTCTCTACATCCACTGGACGGGCAGGCCGCCGATCGAAGGCTTCTCGGAGCCCACCGCCATCGCCGCCCACCGCAACTCCATTCTCTTCCATATGGCCACCCCCTTCGAGGATCCTCTGATGTGGAGCAGAGGTCCCTTCTTCCCCGACGACTACTTCGTCTACTCCTGCTCATCCTCGTCTCCGCCGACCCTGACTCTGCTTCCCCCTTGCTTCCACGGCGGCGACACCAATCCCAAGCTTGATAATTTCTTCCAGCCATACCGGAACCAGCAGCAGCGCATCATGTTGGACCAAGATGTGGGCATCCTGTGCCATGGCGACGAAGGCGAGTTCACGGTGGCACAACTCGCATTTTCTGAGAATGATGAGTTTGAGCTCTGCGTGCTGCACCATGCACCTCCTGCCTCTGGCATCTCAAAGGAATGGAGTGTGAAGAAGGTGCAGAACCCTCCTGACATGAAGATAAACATCTACTCGTGGATGACTGACGTCGTCGTGCCCATTGGCAGATGCTTGTGCTGGGTCGATTACTACCAGGGCATGCTTCTTGTTGATGTCCTCACTGACAGCAGCAGCGACCCAGATCATCAGCAATCGCTCCGTTACATCCCTCTGCCTAAAAAGGCTTTGAAGTCTCGCCGTCCGTACAGGGACGCCGGCTCACCTGACCCATTGCGGTGTGTCTGTGTCACTGACAATGACATCATTAAGCTCGTCTGCATTCTTACTGAACGTCCTGCTTCGTCTTGTCCCTTCGCCATAACAACTTGGACTTTGGATGACAAACATGAAGGCAAATGGACAATGGATGTCGACACCACCATGGGAGCAGAGAAAATTTTCAGTCTTTTTGGCGCTGGCCACAGTTTCCTACCACGGGTGCAGCCAAGTTTTCCTTTGGTGAGCTTGGGTGATCCAGATGTCATCTGCTTCTTGCTGAAGGACAAGGACCGTGGCCTTTTCTGGATGATTGAGGTCAACATGAGGAACAAGAAGCTACAGTCAAGCGCCCTCTATATCAGTGAAGAAGAAGAAGGATATCCCCCAAAAAGGGGCCGCCGGAACAATTTCTTTGGTCACTACTTTACTCCCAGCAAGTTCTCCTCTTACTTGAGTGAGGATGCCATCACAAGGTAATATTTTTGTGTTCTTTTTTATCCGCATTTACCTCTGCCATTGCATCTTGCTTGTAGCACGCTGCAGGAAGTATTGTTCTGTTTAGCAGCCTCTAGTTTACATTTAAAAACATAAGTAGAACATGATGGTGTAGGTGGCCGGGTATTTAGCATATGCAATTTCTATGCTAAGTTAAATAAGTAGCCAATCTGCTACCAGTGATTTGACATGTTGAGATACGAACAGATTAATCTGCTAAAATTGCATGGTCAAACTGTAACCTAATCTCATCATGGTTTAAAGTTGATGCAATACTATGCATTATGCCATTAAGCTAGCGAACAGAAGTATTATTCTGTTCACACTTTGTTTAACCATGACTCCAATTTATGTTCACCTGTTTTTGTTCTATGGTCAGAAAGCCTATATTAGTTTGGGATCCTAACCAAAACCAGAGCAACCAGTATAAAACAATGTGCGACCCTCACCCAATTAGCTCTTCGCATTACAAACCAACTCTACATACCAAAGCCAAGCAAGCGGGCTCGAGCCTGGTTGGCTAGCTCGTGTTAGAGTTGAGCTAGCAACCACGGTTCGAATCCCCGTGTGCACAGCATTAAGCTATCTCATATGGCCGGGGTTTCGACCCTATTACCTTTTTTTTTCATTCCAAAGCCAAGTGCATGTGCTGTATGATATTGACATCTTTACTTTCTTATGAACAAACCATCTTGATTACCATACTGTTTCTGATAGAAAAATCTTTTAGCTCGTTCACCAACAGATATAAAGAGGAAACATGATAGGTAAACAGTAGGGGCTAGGGAGGCTACGCCCATAGTTGAAATTCTACCACGGCTATTGGTAATCAGGATCAAGAATGTATAGAAAGAAGAAACCTTGTCAGAAATCTGCAGTGGCCATGACCTATGCAGCACGGATACGGATACGCGTATCGGTATCGGAAGGATACGGATACGCGGATACGACAATTTCTAAGAAAACACGATACGCGGATACGTTTTACTATTTTTTATAATAAATAAATAATAATGCAAATTAAAATTGTGAAAGTCTAAAATTTGAGTAACAATGCTAGATTAATGCTCAATTACCAAAATTTCTATCTAAAAAAGAAAGTCAGGAACAGGAGAGCCCTAATGTATGTTGTGGTTGTGGCCGGTGACCACAGATCCTATGCTAGGACTAGCACTTGCACTGGCACTACCCAAATATGTAGAGGTCATCTATTGGATGCAAGCAATCAAGCATGGGAAACACTAATCATGAAGCAGATGTGGGGAACACACAAAATCAAGCAACGAGAACTGCAGAACTAGAGTAGAATAGTAGATCAAGTATGAAAAGGAGATGTATTCATGGGAGGTCGCCAGCAGCTTGCTTTGCTGCTGAATCGTCCTCTTCCCTGCACCTTGCCCCTGCATCGGGCGAGCTAGCTGCAGCCGCGGCGGACTGGTGGGTGCTCCCCAGCGTGGTGCTCTCGGCGCGACGGTCTGTAGAAGTCGATTGATGGCATGGAGGATGCGGAGGAGGCCGGCGAGCGGTGGCGCACCTCCTGCCCGGCGCGCGTGTGCGCAGCAGGCGATGCGAGGGGGCGGGGCAGAAACTCGTCGCTGACGGCCGGCGAGTAGGGACGGGGGCTCGTCGCCGGCGAGCGGAGGCAGAGGCTCGTCGCCGGTGGCCGGCGGCCGGCGAGCGGGGTTGCGGCGTGCGCGGGGATGAGGCGCGAGGCGCGGGCGCAGCCGTGCGGGGCTGCGGACATCGGACGCTAGGGCGTCGGGGCAGAGGGATAAGGGTCTGTCTTCCTGGGCTTCTTACTGGGCTGGGCCGTATCGGCAGGCCAGATACGTGTCGGATGGCGTATCCAATTTGCACGAAAATAATAAAAAATCGGATACTCCGAGGATACGTATCCTGGGCGTATCGGACACGTATCCGTATCCGTATCCGTATCCGATACGTATCGGATACGCGATACACGGCTTCAGGGACGTAGGTGATTGTTACATCCATTACTCTATAACATAATGGTGTGGTGTAGGCGGCTTCCCCAACTGAGCTTCCTTGTTTAGTTGGTGAAGCCGGCCTGTTCTTTAAGGGTGGGAGTTGAAAGTATGGAGACAGTTACGAGATCAAAGCATCTCAGTAATGTCAAAAGTTATATAGTTGCATATCTTAACGCTAAAGTTCTCTATAATTAAATGAAGATGCAACTACTTGATTTGTTAATTGTACTTGTACATACTAAAATAATATATGACAATTATCAAGACATGGAATGTAGAAATTATCTAACTGGGTTTTTGTTTTCTACTCTTACATCTCATGTATGCAAGTATGGAACATTGATTGCCTTGTGACTCTGCTTTGTTTTGTGCAGTTTTTTTTTTCCCACACGAGGAACTCCCCATTTCCATTATAGCATAACGGAAATACCTTTGTTTTGTGCAGTTGGGAACTAAGTGAAAAGATGCAGGAGGCAAAAAAGGAGAGAGTGATGCAGAAGATTGGTCTGGAAGCAAAATTGAAGAAGTGATTTACTGGATGGATGACAGCACATTTTGAAGACTCGTGCTCTGTTTCGTGAGGAGGGAGGCGGAGGCCTTCGTGCCATGTGTTTGAGAGAACTTGTTTGATGCTCAACCCTGAGACAGATCACATTACGCATTTTGGTTGTCTGTCTTGTAATGTGTCCTCTCCATGGAGAATTTCGGGAACCTATATTAATCTGGGAAATGCATGTATGACAATCTCTACGTGGATGTTGAATGCACATGCTGTGTTAGCCAACTCGCCCAGGTGTTTCAAGATTTGCCCCAAGGGCACCATAGTTATCAAAACAAACTTTGAAACGACTAACCGGGTGGCTGAGTGCGTTTACATCTGATAACTGTCAAACTTCTGGACATAGACAAGTCCATGCTGCATTGCATTCTGGTGGTCTTATGATTGTGTAGTGTGCAGCAAGCCCCATGATTTTCGGGACTGTATCTGGGGCCTAAAACTCTGGACAACTTCCCCATTCCAAACAACAAATGACAGCTGTATCTGGGGCCTAAAACTCTAGACAACTTTGCCAATTGCAAACAACAAATGACAGATATAATCCTGGCAATAAAATGGGGTTAAATTGACAACTCAGGCTGCATGACAGTAGCTTTTTTTTTAAGATGAAGTCATGAAAGTTTCTTGATTGAACATCAAGATGTCAAATGCTGGACAAGCCAAATAAGTCCGAGATCCGAAATACTGGACAAGCCAAACAAGTCCATGATCCGGCAGGCAGCAATGAGCAGTAGTCAATGTCAATCTCAAAGAAATTAAAAGACTACTAATAATCAGATAACGATGGGGGGAACCCGACACGCAGCTTGCTCAATCATATCTCTTGCCCTTCCCTTTCCTTGTTGCTGTCTGCCAACCGAGTTCCGAATCCGATGATGAGGACTGCTGCTGTGTAGGAGCAGGAGGAGGAGGTCGAGGTCTGGGCGCTGCAGGCTGTGAAAACCCTGAACGTGCAGCTGCTTGGGACTGCAGCCATGGAGGTCTCCCAGCGCCTAGGTAGGATCCCTGCCAACTTGGCATTGAAGGCTGTGAAAACCCTGAACTTGTGCCTGCATGGGACTGCTGCCATGGAGGAGGTCTCACAGCGCCTAGGTAGGATCCCTGCCTTGAACTTGGCGTTGAAGGCTGTGAAAACCCTGAACTTGTGCCTGCATGGGACTGCTGCCATGGAGGAGGTCTCACAGAGCCTAGGTTGGATCCCTGCCTTGAACTTGTCGTTGAAGGCTGTGAAAACCCTAAACTTGCGGCTGCATGGGACTGCTGCCGTGGAGGTCTCACAGAGCCTAGGTTGGATCCCTGCCTTGAACTTGTCGTTGATGGCTGTGAAAACCCTGAACTTGCGGCTGCTTGGGACTGATGATATGGAGGTCTCCCAGCGCCTAGGTAGGATCCCTGCCTTGAACTTGGCGTTGAAGGCTGTGAAGACCCTGAACTTTCAGCCTGTTTCCCCTTCCCGGCCGTTGAAGATTCTCCTCCATCCTTGTTACCTATATATGGCCAAGAGAATACATATGCATCATCCAGTGCAAAAGCTGATATAGATAAGCATATTAACAAGTAGCAATAATGAAAAGGACATGACACTACATCTCCACTCCGAATGAAAACACCGCAAAGAGTTGAAAAAGACAGCAACTATTAGATAGACTTCATGATATTAATTACTCAAATTTGTTGTTCATGTGAGGCCAATATATGCGTACTCTAGTGACATACAAATTTAAACTACTGATTAAGGAAACATATTAATGCATGGAGGGTCCGATCAAAGTTCATATACAAAGTAATATTAACAAAAAGAATAAGCAGGAATGCTTGGGGGAAAAAACAATAAGCAGGAACCCTTCACAAAGTTAGGATGTGATTTGAGTTTTGACAAGCACTACAATGCTTGGGAGGAATGGGTAAGGGACAACTGGAAATGACTAGGCATCTTTTTAATATTTTTACTGATATTACCTTCTTATAAAAACTTGCAAAAAGGGTGACATAAAGACCATCACTTTTTTAGCTAAAATCCTAGGAAACTATAATGCCAATTTCTTATATTACAGAAAAAGATGTACTGACATGGTGTCACCATTGTTTCCATTTGTTGATTCACTACAAAGTAAAGGGTTCAACACCAAGGAAGCTAGGTTGCCAGTCTATTCAATCTGGTAGCACAGGACATAAAAATATGGTACTCAGGAAACAAGAAGCTGTAGTAGTCGCAACAACTGAGAAAAATGGAGATGCTAAACTGTTGCCTTTGGAGGAAAGGTAAACATGGAATAACAAATTTTCATCAAAGTTGTCTGATAGTCCAACACTGTGACTTCAGCAATGCAAGGCAGCAGTCAAATGAGTCAAGGATACATACACCCGAGCCTTATAACTGCACTAGTCACTTGAGGAAACAATAAAAATGCTCAGAATGAAAATTTAAAGAACATCATCAGATCCGTGCAAGGAAGAATGCATGCATATGGTTGATTCCTGGGCAGGTATGTGGAGTTCTGGTCAAGTGGGAAATATGCCATCTAAGTTGTCTCTCAATAAGTTATCTGCTGAACTGACACTTATGCCTCTTGTAAAATTTGCGAGACTTTCACATTGTAGTGCTTTGATGGTAATTTACACAGTATAAGTTCATTCGTCTAGCATTCTCCATGTTCTAAACTAAATTAAGATAAACCGTATATGATATTGAAGTTCCTTCTGTAAATCTGATATTAGGTATGATTTGCATCACGCAGAAGGATATCTAGACATGTTTTTCAACAATTTTTTTGAGAAAGTGCAGATAAATACCTAGATGTGGAGGATAACAAAAGTGGCAGGTACACCTTACCTGAGCTGCAAGTAGCCTACAATTTATAAATGTTAGATTTCTATTTTAAACGATGAGACAAAGTAAGCTACAGGTTTTAAAACATACTCCTGCTCAATGTCAACTTTGTCACTGATGATCCAACGATAAATGATGTCAGGAATAAAATTTGGATTGTTTGCAGGTATCATAAGCTCAATGCCATCATCATTCTTGAATTTTTCCTTCCAAGTCTTAGAAGACTTGTCCTAGAAAAAAACAGAACAGATTAAGATAATTAAGTGGAACACATGGCAAAGAAAAAAGAGAAGATTAAATTTGCCAACAGATGGAATTTAAGACATATTTATATCTCCTGATATGATTATTTTTTCTACTGGCACAGATTTTGTTTGGTTGTGCAAGTAGCCATGTAGGCAAAGCTAGAAATGAGAGAGGGTGCACTTGCCTTATAGGTGTATCGACCTGTGTCATAGGATTACTGTACGTTAGAATTTTAGTTAAAATCATTGTTTTATCATTTTTGAGGGGGATGCAGTTTGGTTGTGCAAGTAACCATGCATATACTTAATTCATTAAGTGTGCATATGTGGGTGTGTTTGCACTGGTTGAGTGGCTAATCCCTAGCACACAGCTGTACGGCCAATGTTCGAGTGTTTGATTGCGTCTAGGAGGGTTACCAAGCTTTGCCGGCCATCCATACCAAGTTATAGTCAGGCTATATATGATAATGCCATCTTAGGTATAGCCTGGGTTCACACACTTGTTTGATTCCACTCGCCTCCTAATGGTGTTCTTCTCAAGGTCACTACACATGGCATAAAGGGTCTTCCAAGCCATCTAATGGACGCCAAAGGCTGGCATCCTAGTCAACAACCACGCGACGGAGAGCTTGCCAGTAATATAACGTGCATCACGTTACAAAACCAAAGGCTGCCATTGACAGATGCTAAAGGCAGCTAATTTTAAGCTAAAGTTGGACATGTACATGCATGTCCAAAGAGGCCATAGTTTGCTTGGGCGTTTCTATTATAGCAGTAATAAAGCAAATCTGTTGTACAAAATATTAGTTTCAAACTTGATCAAAGAGAGAGAGAGAGAGAACTCACAAACCGATTTGCCGGAGCATGCATATATTCATCCCGCATAAGTCTGAACGTGCTGGGCCTCGAATCAGTATATGGTTCATTATGATTATTACCATGTGCTATTATGTCATCAAACACTGCAGTTTGGTTGAGACTATAAGCATTAGCATAATCCACCACATGTTGCCCAGGCCGTGCCATTGCCCTATCCCATGCCTGCTGTACAGACTTAGCAAAGCTTTTTTGCTTTCTTCGCAACATAACTAATAATATGCCCCTGGCAGTAGACTCCACACAACATATGTGTGTCTCAATAAATAGTTTATCTGAATCGGTTAAGATAGGACTTTTCAATGTTTTTAGAAAACTAGTTAAGTTTTCCAGATACGGTGGAAATTCTGATACCAAATTTGATTTCTTCCTGTGGAAAATTTTCTTTATATGACCAATCAGCCTAGTCAAATCAGCATGCATTGAGCTACTGATAAGCCTCCTCTCAGCACTTTTAATCACCACAACGTGGTCATTGATAACCCTAAAATCGTCCAAATCAAAATCACCCTCCCAGCTTTTTGAATCAGCAAATGCTCTTGTAAAGCATTTTAACCAAGTGGACAAAAATAGGCATCCTTCTTTAGTCATCACCAATGAAACCCTTCCATCTGGTAAAGTAACCTCTGCTAATAACTTCTTTTTCTTAAAATATATTCATTTATGGTGACCCTAAAACATAAACAATAGAAAAATAAATAAAAATTATAAAACAAAAGAGTTAGAAAAAATATAAATGAAGGGAGATAAAGAACAATAAGCTTACATTCCTCCGAGAAGCCTAGTACAAACATGAACCGTAGTGTCCCGTTCTACCCCGTAAAGTAGAAGGCTACCATGGGGTTCAAGTATTTTTGTCCCATATACAAAATATTGGCATTCAAGTTTCGTCTTCGTCTTCTGTGCGTACAAGTGCATCAATTGTTGAGAAGATCGATTCAAATTTATTGTCAGGGTCAATTCCCCAGAGACATGCCTCACAAAGATAGGTATCAATAAACCATCATTATTTTTGGAATCACCATCATGTTTACTATCAATATTGCTCATTTTGCACTCATTGGTCTGTTGGTTGTGAAAGCAAGGCATATAGCTGTAATCCATCTTCTTACCATGTGGTTTTATCCACCAGGAGGCTTCCTTCCTTCAACTGCCACCGCCTCTTCTTCCTCCTTTTTCGCTAAGCCCGTTCGTGTGCCGAGGCGGTTCCTAGGAGAGAGAGAGGCAAAGCGAGAGAGAGGCAAAAACCTATAGATCCGTCCATAGATCCATAGAGCGATGTTGACCTAGAGGCCTTCCAACGTCGATGAGGACATGCTGGCTGACTTTGCTGCGAAGGGGCTCCTTCCGACGAAGGAGGTGGCACATTGGAGGGCTTTGGCGCCAGGAGAAAATGTTCCACGACACCGAGATGATGAGGTAGTCTCCTTCCTCGCCTTCCATGAGCGGGGGCTTGGGTATCCCACGTACTGGTTCCTGCGTGGGTTACTCAATGAATGGGGCCTAGAGTTGCAGCACCTCAACCCTAATGGGGTGCTGCACATCACCGGTTTTGTCATGGTCTATGAGGCCTTCCTTGGGATGGAGCCTCACGTGGACCTGTTCCGGCGAGTCTTCATCGGGCGAGCCCTGTCCGAGGGGATCCCCCAGAATCGCTCCGGTTGGGGTGTTTGGCCTACAGAAGAGGCCGAAGCTGTCGGTCCCCTACCCTGTGTACTCCCACAGTGATTCCAACCGAGGATGGCATAGCGAGTGGTTTTACATCTGGAACCCGATGGAGGTGCCATTCCCAGCGTTTACCTGGGGGGAGGCCGGAGAAGAAAGAGAGCTAGATGTGGGGGGGCCTCATCAATCACTAAAAAAGTTGGAGATCATCGAGCCAGAGCTACAGAGGATTGTCAAGAAGGGCCTCGATGGGTTGTGGGTCTTCTTCACCTTCTTCCATCGTCGAACCGCCCCATAGGCAGAAAGGTCACGGCCGATGTGGCAGTACTCCAGCCCGACAGATCCCGACCATTCGTCGCCGAAGGATTTGACGGGGGATGAAATTTAGGGGCATCTTGGTCGGGTGTTGCAGTTGAGCGACTAAGATACCTTTGATGGGATGCCCAGACCCCTCCACGCCGTGAAGCTGTCGACCTTGGTATACTACTCTCCCTTGATTTTCCCTTTCTAGTTTTGATTTCTCGATTGGTTCTTAGTCGCTAGTCTTGTAGGGTCTCGGGGGCTTGAAATCCCAGCCACATCTTCTGAAGGGGCCAAAAGGCGTGGCTCGGCAAGCTGCTCTGAAGGAGGCCGTGGAGTGAAAGGTCCTAATATGGCTAGAGGGGGGGTGAATAGCCTATTTAAATATCTACAAAATCAACTAGAGCAATTTGATTAGTGTGACAAATAGCGTAATGCAAACTTGCTCTAGCTCTACAAGGGTTGCAAGCCACCTGTCCAACAATTCTAGTTGCAATGATTACTTAGGCACACAAACTTGCTATATAACTACTCACTAAGAGCTCTCAACCTTGCTACTCTAAAGAGCTGAACTAGATGAATGACAATAATAAAGCAAGCTCTCAATTCTAATTACACTAAAGAGCTTGTATCAACTAGTTTGCAAGAATGTAAATAGGTGGGTAGGGTGATTATACCGACGTGTAGGGGATGAACCAATCACAAGATGAAGATTAAGCCAATCACCGGGAGAATGCCAAAGACAAGAGACAATCGATTTTCTTCCGAGGTTCACGTGCTTGCCAACACGCTACGTCCCCGTTGTGTCGACCAACACTTGGTGGTTCGGCGGCTAAGAGGTGTTTCACAAACCTCATCCACACGATAGGACACCGCAAGAACCGACCCACAAGTGAGGTAACTCAATGACACGAGCAATTTACTAGAGTTACCTTTCGGCGCTCCGCCGAGGAAGGTACAATTCCCCTCACAATCACCGGAGACGGCCACGAACAATCACCAACTCGTGCCGATCCTCCACCGCTGCACCGAGCCGTCTAGGTGGTGGCAACCACCAAGAGTAACAAGCAAAATCCGCAGCGCAACACGAATACCAAGTGCCTCTAGATGCAATCACTCAAGCAATGCACTTGGATTCTCTCCCAATCTCAAAAAGATGATGAATCAATGATGGAGATGAGTGGGAGGACTTTGGCTAAGCTCACAAGGTTGCTATGTCAATGAAAATGTGCAAGAGTTATCCCTTGAGCCGGCCATGGGGCTATAAATAGAGCCCCCATCAAATAGAGCCGTTGTACCCCTTCACTGGGCAAAATGCGCTCTGACCGGACGCTCCGGTCATACTGACCGGACCTTGGACACAGCGTCCGGTCCACAGATGTAAGCCACATGTCATTCTGAGTTAAACTTGAGCTGCCAGATCACAACGGCTATTAATTGACCGGATGCTCCGGCAAAACTAACCGGACGCTGAACCACCAGCGTCCGGTCGTTTACAGTAAGGGTCCAAATCCGGTTTTCTTCGATCGGACACGTCCGGTCCACCTTGACCGGACACAGACCAGCATCCGGTGCTAAACCCTAGTCACTGTGTCGCCATGTCAGTTTGACCGGACACAGAAACCAGCGTCTGGTGCATCTTAGGTCCAGCGTCCGGTGCTAAACCCTAGTCACTGTGTCGCCATGTCAGTTTGACCGGACACAGAAACCAGCGTCCGGTGCATCTCAGATCCAGCGTCCGGTCAGTTGACCGACGCCAGCGTCTTCGCGATCAACTCGTTTTCACTTCTAACTTCTTCACCCTTGCTCCAATGAGCCAACCACAAGAATTTGCATCCGGCGCAATAGAAAATAGGCATTCCATTTTCCCGAAAGCGCCGAATCCCGCCCACCTTGTGCACAAGTGTTAGCATATTTTCACAAACATTTTCAAGGGTGTTAGCACTCCACTAGATCCTAAATGCATATGCAATGAGTTAGAGCATCTAGTGGCACTTTGATAACCGCATTCCGATATGAGTTTCACTCCTCTTAATAGTACGGCTATCTATCCTAAATGTGATCACACTCACTAAGTGTCTTGATCACTAAAACAAAATGGCTCCTACATTTTATACCTTTGCCTTGAGCCTTTTGTTTTTCTCTTTCTTCTTTTCCAAGTTTAAGCATTTGACCATCACCATGCCATCACCATTGTCATGATCTTTGCCATTGCTTCATCACTTGGAGTAGTGCTACCTATCTCATAATCATCTTGATAAACTAGGTTATCACTTAGGGTTTCATCAATTAACCAAAACCAAACTAGAGCTTTCATGGAGGCCAAGAAGAAGAAGGAGAAGGAGAAGGTTTGGAGGAGGGCCATTAAGGAGAAGGAGATCAAGTAGCGGGTCCGCGCTGGTGAGAGACGGAGTGACGTGGAGGAGGAGCTCCAATCGGAGGATCCCCCGAAGTCGAGGGATGACATGGGCTCCTTGGGGAACGAGGGAGGCGTGGGCGCCATTGCGTCCCCATCGGAGCACCGTGAGCCTGCAGCTACACCCGTCGACGACGGGCATAGTACAAAGATGAGCTGTGACGCTCCTGAGTCGAGGAAGCCTGCCATGAGCAAAGATGCCGCCCACGAATGGGAGGCGAAGCGGGCACGGGCGCCGCGCCATTTGGAGGCGTCATCAGCCTCGCTGCCCCCTGTTCTGACTTTTGCGGAGCATGCCGATCGGTCGGGGGAACACGATCGTCCACCCGTTCCCTTGGTGTCGCCGCGTGCGCATGGCCCTTAGAGGGGAGATGCGCCATTGATTGCTCTAGTGGTCTCGCCGTGAGCTGGTGACCGTGAGCGTTCGTGAGCCGAACGAGGACCGGTCATGCCGCCCCTACCCCCGGTCGCTCCGAGGGGGCGCGGGCTACAACCCCCGAGTGATCCTCATCCGGTCGACTCATCGTCAGCCGGTTGGGGTTTTATGGTTCTACCACTTTCGTCTGGGTATGTATCCAAGCTTCCCTTTGCCCTTATAGCTTGAGTTTTTGGGTGTTTGACTAACCTGCATTCGTGCCTTTTTGCAGTGGCCAGGAGCCGGCTAGCATCGAGATCTCCCCGACTCTCATCATGGAAGAATGGAGACCCCGCTTGGGGCAAGTCGCGATGAGTGGCGGGGGAAGCGAGCTGGCGGCAGCGTGACCCTCCTTAATGGGGGCTGCTTCCTCCCGTCTGGTCGGGAGTACGGCGGCGGCGGCGGAGGTGGTGGCAGCCATAATGGCAGCGATCCCCATAACGATGGTGGAGGTTGAGTCGGAGGTGACTATCGTGGTCCCTCCTCCATCGGTTGTGGAGGAGGAGAGGAGGGAAGCTGGGCTTCCTGTTTTGCCCGGGGGAGGAGCGCATGGTTCGCCCTCTCGGTCAGAAATGGAGGGGATCACCAGAGCCGCCACCAGGATAGAGATAGAGGAGGTACCAGCGAGCCCTAGCGTTCTGGTGGTGGACCTCTTGTCTGATGACAAGGAAGACACCGAGATGGTGCCACTAGTCGGCCTGCCATCCCTGGAGCGGGCAATGATCCGGTCGTCGCATGATGCTACGATGGCTGGATCTTCCGGCGGATCGGCGGTGGCTCATGACTTGGTGTGGCCTTACCCGAGCAAGCTAGGAAAAGCCTGGTTCGTCCTTTGTGATGAGGAGGAGGTGGCGCTCTGGCACCTGCTCGGGGAGAGAGGGCTCCTGATGGGGTCCGATCTCGCCATCACCGAGGCGAAGCTGAAGGAGGCCCTAGAGAGGGTCTAGGTCATCCGTCAGGCCATGACCGTCGACCTGCCTCGGGTCACCGAGGTATAGTTTCTATGTTTTCTATGTTGTCTTTGATTGCTTTTCATGAAACAGTTGTCTTAGCAGGCCTACTTCTTGTGCCGCAGGAATTGGAGACAATGTCGATCTGTAAGTCCCGGTTTCTTTGGGAGGAGCACGGTTGGATGGAATAGGAGGTGGTAGTTCTACGGCGGATCGACGAGCTTAGGCACAGGCTGGAGTTCACCCACCGTGAGTCCCAAGATCGGGTGGCAGAGGTGATAGGCGCCCAAGAGATGGAGCGGCGTGCAGCCGAGCGGGCGACTGCTGCCGAGCAGGAGCTCAACACGGTGTAGGCCCACTTGGTGAAGACCAAGGCGGCACTCGAGAAGTCTCTAGAGGCTCTAGAGGTAGAACGGAAGGCCCGATCAAATGTTGAGCGGGAGGTCATCGCGGATCAAAAGGCCCGGTCAGACACCGAGCGGGAGGTCATCGCGCTCCGACGGCAGATGCTCGGGGCAGAGGAGTCGATCACCCGACTGCATGAGAGGGTGACCCAGCAGGAGCCTGGGCTCAGCGTTCTCGAAGGCGTCCACCTCGGTATGAACTTTTATCCTGCCCTTGGTCAATGTCTTAGAGTTTTTTCTGTTCCTTCCCCTGACTGTCGTCCGTTTCTAGAACTGGGTGGAAAAGTCGACTTTCTAGAGCGAGAGTTGGAGATGGCCAAAGTGATGGCAGGTCAGAGCATGGAGGCACTGGCCCGGTCCCTGTAAGAGCAACGTGCTGTGGAGGGAGTGCTCGACCAGCTTCGCAACATTGCGCAGCTGGTCGTCTCTGAGGTGTTTGGACCGGGGTTGAGCACCAGCACGCCCGCCGTCCAGCTGGCGGAGGTTCCGAACGAGGTTCGAGCACTTATCTCTGACAGCATGCTCTTCGAGACGTCGGGGGTGCTGACGTCGGTGGCGACCCACTACCCAGGCCTAGACTTCACGGCCACCTATAGGGGATATGCCCAAGGGTGGAGCGCGGACGACATCTAGGTGCTGGGTGAAAGCTTGGTGCCGCACGCACGATTGGTCGCCGAGCAGGTCACCCCGTAGTGGGTGATGGACGCTCGCCAGCCAAGGGTGGCCGAAAGTGTGCGCCAAGCCAACGTCATCCAACCTACCAAGGTGGAGTAGGTTGTGTCTGTGTCGAGTGATGTCCCGTCCATAGCCGGGCCGAGCGCTGTCACCCCGACCGTGGCTGAGCTGAGGACCGTTGCCCCGACCGCAGCCGAGCTACCTCTATCTTCGCTGACCGCACCATCGCTCGACCCAACCATGGATCCACAATTGTGTTAGAGTAGTAGTAGTGGTTACTCTTTTGTAAAGAGAGAAATTCATGGGGAGCCCCCGACTGAACAGTTTTTATGTTCGTGTTTGTTTTTAAGTTCTTTTTGTGACAGAATAACTTGCGAGGGGAAGCTTGTCCCTCCCGCCCATATTTTAACCTAGCGTAACTTTGCATTTTTTGTCCTTTTCTTTTCGCACCTACCCGTTGATCGTAGGCTACAAGCTTAAGAACCCAGGCGTGGCACGCGAGGCTCAATTGTTTGCAATCGTAGGTCATGGCGGGGTTTGATCAGTCGGGATGCCAAAGCGCAAGTTATGTAGGGTACTCAAAGGAACAGGATGCCCTTTTGTTTGGGTGAAAAAAGTGGCTGTGCGATAGTAAAGCGATAGTAAAGTGTTATTGCACGATAGTAAGGAGGGGGTGATATCGCACCCCCGTGGAGCCCCCGAGCGACCCAGGCCGAGAGTGCTCGGGCTGGGTGCTAAAGGACCAAGTATTGTATAGAATTGACTGGTAAAGACCGAGTTTAGGGAAAGAAGCGACGTAATTGTTCGATGTTCCATGTGTTGGTGAAAATGTTGCCATCGTCGTCCTTCAGTCGGTATGCGCCCGGTCAGATCACCTCGACCACCGCGTACGGTCCTTCCCAAGGTGGAGAGAGCTTATGCTTGTCCTTGGTTGACTGGGTCCTCTAGAGTACGAGATCATCGACCTCGAGGGTCCTCCCTCTGATTTTTCTTTCGTGGTACCTATGGAGAGTTTGCTGGTAATGAGCAGAGCGGATCACGGCTATCTCACGAGCCTCCTCGAGTAAGTCGACCGTGTCCTGCTGAGCCTCCGTGGCTCGATCTCGGTCGAAGGCCTTTACTCTTGGGGCACCATGGTCTAGGTCGGATGGCAACACTGCTTCGTCTCCGTATGCTAGGAAGAAAGGGGTGAACCCCATGGATCGGTTTGGGGTCATTCTTAGGCTCTAGAGGATCGCTGGGGCCTCGATGACCCATCAGCCATCATACTTTTTGAGTCGGTCGAAGATGCGGGGCTTGAGTCCTTGGAGGATCATGCCATTGGCCTGCTCGACCTGACCGTTAGTACGCGGGTGTCCGACCGAGGCCCAGTCAATCTATATGCCGTAACTGTCACAGAAGTCCAGGAACTTCTTCCCGGTGAAGTTCATTCCATGGTCGGTGATGATACAGTTAGGAACACCAAATCGATAGATGATGTCGAGGAAGAACTTGATCGCCTCTTCCGAGCAGATGTTGGTGATGGGCTTCACATCAATCCACTTGGTGAACTTGTCCACCACCATGAGTAGGTGAGTGAAGCCACCTGGGGCCTTTTGGAGGGGCCCGACCATGTCGAGGCCCTAGACCATGAATGGCTAGGTGATGGGGATGGTCTGGAGTTCCTGCACCGGCAGGTGAGTCTGCTGAGCGTAGAATTGGCAACCTTCACATCTATGGACGACCTCCTCAGCATCTCGTAGCGCGGTTGGCCAGTAAAAACCTTGGCGAAAGGCTTTCCCGGCCAGCAACCTTGGGACTGCATGATATCCATAGATTTTGGCATGGATTTTGAGGAGAAGTTGTTTCCCCTGGTCAGTCGGGATGCACTTCATGAGTACTCCCGACGGACTTCATTTGTAAAGTTCGTCACCGATGGTGACGAACGTCTTGGCGTGTCGAGCGATTCGCCATGCCTCGGTCCTTTCTGGTGGAAGAATCTTCTTAAGGAGGTAGGCGAGCAGTAACACCCTCTAGTCAGCTGGATCGAGTGCCATCATGCGACGTTGGTGGGCGATGTCATCATGGAGGCGCCAAGGTCAGAGGCCCCGAGCGCTCGGTCGGGGTTAGGGCACGTCGGGGGGGTCGAAGCCCCCGAGCGCCAAATTGGTGTCGGAGCACGTCTGGGTCAGAGCCTCTTGGATGTGGGCAGACGGCTCGTGGAGGTCGTTTACAAAGACCCCGTCGGTGGACGGTTCCCGTCTATTCGCCAATTTCATGAGGTAGTCAGCGGCATCATTGTCCTTTCGAGGGACATGATGCAGCTCGATTCCTCGAAACTTGTACTCGAGCTTGCGCACCTCCTGGCAGTACGCCGCCATAAGAGGGCTTTTGCAGGAGGACTCCTTCATGACTTGGTCGATGACCAACTCTGAGTCGCCATGAACATACAGCCATGTGGCGCCAAGCTCGATGGCAATGCGCAGCCCATTTATGAGGGCTTCGTACTCTGTGGCATTGTTCGAGGCTGAAAAATGGAGAAGGATTGCGTAGCGGAGCCTGTTCCCACTTGGGGAGATTAGGACCACTCTAGCCCTGAGCCGGGTGCCATGACCGACCCATCGAAGTACATCGTCCAGTACTCGTGGGTGACACCCGGGGTCAGGATCTGGACTTCCATCCATTAGGCGATGAAGTCGGCTAGGGCCTGAGACTTGATCGCGGTGCAGGGGACATACCTGATGTAGTGGCCCATGAGTTCGAGTGCCACTTGGAGATTCGGCCTACGGTGTCGTGGTTGCAGACGATCTCCCCGAGCGGGTACGAAGTGACAACGATGACTTCGTGGTCGGTGAAGTAGTGCAGGAGTTTCCAGGTTGCCATCAGCACGACGTACAGAAGCTTCTGGACCTGGGGTAGCAAATTTTGGAATCAGAAAGTACCTCCCTGATGAACTACACCAGTCACTGGACCTTCAAGGCGTGTCCCGACTCCTCCCTTTCGACGACAAGGACGGCGCTGACCACATGGTCACTTGCCACAACATAGAGAAGGAGGGGTTCTCCTTGAATAGGAGTGACGAGGATTGGGGCCGATGTTAGTGATGCCTTGAGGCTTTCTAGGGCCTATTGTGCTTCCTTTGTCTAGACGAATGTGTCTGTCTTCTTGAGAAGTTTGTAGAGAGTCATCCCCTTTTCGCCTAGTCGGGAGATGAACCGGCTTAGGGCGGCCAAGCATCCCGTAAGCCTTTGTACTCCCTTAACATTGCATATGGGCCCATGTTGCAGACTGTTGTGATTTTCTCGGGGTTGGCTTCGATGCCGCACTCGGACATGATGTACCCGAGTAGCTTCCCCTTTGCAACCCTAAAGATGCATTTTTTGGGTTTTAGCTTGATGCGAAACCTTCGAAGGTTTGCGAATGTTGCGGCTAAGTTTGCGATCAGGTCGCTCGCTTGAGCCGTTTTCACCACTATGTCGTCAACATACACGGCGATTGTTGGTTTTGGCCGCTCAACTGGTCGGGTTGGTCAGGCGGGTCGATTTGGTCGGCGAAGCATCACTGCATGCACCGTTGATAGGTGGAGCCTACGTTCTTCAGACCAAACGACATGGTTACTTAACAGTACGAACCATATGGAGTGATGAATGAGGTTGTGAACTGGTCGGCCTCTTTCATGGCGATCTGGTGATAGCCGAAGTAGGCATCCAGAAAGGAGAGGATTTCGTATCCTGAGGTGGAGTCGACTATCTGATCCATGCGTGGCAAAGGAAAATGATCCTTTGGGCATGCTTTGTTGAGGCTGGTGTAGTCAACGCACATTCTCCATTTCCCATTCTTCTTTTTTACAAGAACAGGATTGGCAAGCCAGTCGGAGTGGTATATTTCTTTGATGAAACCGGCTGCCAGTAGTTTGCCGATCTCCTTGCTTATGGCTCTGCGCCTCTCATCATCGAAGCGGCGCAGGCGTTGTTTGATGGGTTTTGAGCCCGGGACGACGCGTTGTGCATGCTCGGTGATCTCCCTTGGTATGCCAGGCATATCAGAAGGCTTCCATGCAAAGACATCCTGATTTGCACATAGGAAGTCGATGAGCTCACTTTCCTATTTGGTCGGGAGCTCAGTCTCGACCCGCACCGTCTTGGTTGAGTCATTGAGGTTGACCTCTACTGCCTTGGTCCCTTTAGTGGGATGGAAGGTCCTCGAGGAGGCCGACTTGTTGCAGTCGGGGACTGCTGGAGTTGCCAAATTTCCGAGCTTCGGGAGCTTGGTAGAGTTGATGACGGCAGTGGTGAGCTCGTAATGCTCGCGGTCAGATGTGTAGGCATGCGAGAAGGTGCTACCTATAGTGATGACACCATTCGGTCCCGACATCTTTAGCTTGAGGTAGGTGTAGTTAGGGATCGCCATGAACTTGGCGTAGCATGGCCGTCCCAAGATGGCGTGGTAGGACCGCGGAAAGTCCACCACCTAGAAGGTTATGACCTCTGAGCGAAAGTTAGCGTGGTCGCCAAACATGACGGGCAGGTCGATCTACCCGAGTGGGTATGCCTATGTCCCTGGGATCACACCATGGAATGGTGAGCTCATAGGATGGAGCTCCGACTGAGGGATGCGCATGCGTCGAGGGTGTCGATGTAGAGAATGTTGAGGCTGCTGCCTCCGTCCACCAGCACCTTGGTGAGGCGCCTTTTGCGGATGATGGGATCGACGATAAGCGGGTAGCGTCCTAGTCGGGCGATGTGAGAAGGATGGTCTCTCTGATCAAAAGTGATCGGGGAGTCCGACCAGCTAAGGAAAGAGGGGATGGCTGACTCGGCGGCGCATGCCTCTCGGTAGTGTACCTTGTGCTGGCGCTTGGAGTGGACAAACTCGGATCCCCCAAAGATCATGAGGCATTCCTTAGGGTTAGGGAAGCCATCTTCATCCTTGCCCGCCATGCCTCCTTTCTTGGTTGCGTCCTCCTTGCCTTTCCCATCCTTTGGCTTGGCGGTCTCCTGTAGGAAGCGCTTGAGGAGCTCATAGTCCTTGTAGAGGTGTTTGACGAGATAGGCGTGGTTGGTGCTTAGGCTCTCCATGAGTTTGTTGAAGTGGTCAGGCTGGCCCAACTGGGGCTGCTTGTTTGCACGGTCGGCCGTGGCGACCAAAGCTGGGTTGCCCGGTCGGCGCCGATCCTTCTTGTTCTTCTTGCCCTTTTGTGTGGAGGGGCCCTCGCCCTGATCCTCGCGCTTGGCTTTGCCCTTGTCCTGACCGCCTCCTCGCTGAAGGCATGGTTCATTGTGATGTCGAGCAGGTCGCGGGTGGTACGGGGCTTTACATTGCCGAGCTTGTGGATCAGGGACTCGTAGGTTGTCAAAGAAAGGAACGCGATGATGACGTCCGCGTCGACGACGTCAGGAAGGGAGTTGCACTACTTTGAGAACCTATGGATGTAATCCCATAGGGACTCGTTGGGTTCCTGCTGGCAACTCTTGAGGTCCCAAGAATTCCCAGGACAAACATACGTCCCCTAGAAATTTCCGAGAAAGACCTTCTTGAGGTTCGCCCAGTCGCGAATGCTGTCGGGCGGAAGGAATTCGAGCCACGCTCGAACATACTCTCCCACGTAGATGGGGAGGTACTGGATGATGAAGTAGTCATCATCCACTCCTCCGGCTCGGCAGGCGAGCCAGAAGTCTTCGAGCCATATACCAGGGTTTGTCTCCCCGGTATACTTGGCGACGTTGGTGGGCGGTCAGAAACACTGTGGGAACAACGCTTTCTGGATGTGGTGACCAAAGGCCCATGGCCCCGGGGCATCTGGGCTGGGGCTCTGGTCCTTTGGTTGGTCGCCACACCTGGGGTGCACGTCCTTGTGCTCCACGGTGGACAGGCCGGAGCCCACATCGCCCGCCCTCGCCGCAATGCGGTGGACATCATCATCGTAGTGAGTCTGGCACCGATTGTCCATGATGCTGCGAGCATCACGATTCGGCCCAAGAAGCTCGTGCACAGGCAGTCGGTGCGGAGCAGGCACCGAGTCAGGCTGTGGCGCAGCCACGGCCTCCTGTTCCACGCTTAGCAGCTGCCGCACTGAGTGGATGGAGCGATTCGACAGGTGCGGCCCCAGTGTCCCGATTGGGACAGAGGCCGTGTGTCAGTGTCGTGATGTGGAGCTTTCTGCCTGCTGAACGGCAACGGTCTCCACCAGCGCCCAGAGGTTCTTGTGGATCACCTGCTCCTAGGGATCGGCTGGCTCGGGAAGGCCAGGCAGAAGCATCGCCGCGGCAGCGAAGTTCTGGCCAATCCGAGCAAACTGAGGGGGATCATCCCCTTTGTCCAGGATGTTACGCTAGACCTGTCGGGCACGACCCGGAGCACCTCTCGCCGGGTTACGTGCGTGCGGTCAGGTGACCTACGCTGGGCGCGCCGGCGCAGGTGGTGGCCGGTCTAGCCATCGCAGTCGCAACTCTTTGTCGTGCTCCTGCGCTCATGCACGGGCCTAGACACGAGGGTCTAGAGAGGTGTGGGTCTGCAGATACTCCACCACCTCCAATGGCTGTCCCGGGGCATCCACCATGGCGCATTCCTGGGACATAGGGTGGCCAGGTGCCATGGCATCGCCGATGCTGGAGCCCCACAAACTCGGACGTGAGAGGGGGCGGCGTCAGCATCCTCCAGAGCCCCCATGCGTATGCATCCACGGGGGACGCGAAGCCATAGGGGAACCAGTAGCATGGCGATCGCGGTGGGGACAACGGAGTCCCTCCGGAGAGCTGGCGGAAGGTGTTAAACAGTGAGTAAAGAACAATATGTACATCACTCACCGTGGGGTTTGAGCCTAGTGTGGGCTCAAAGCGGAGCGTGAGTGTCTTGATGTCGAGGTCGTTGAGTGACCCACGGACGGTAGAGGGCGCTCCTCCTCAAGTGTACGCTGGGATGAGTGCCTCCTTGCGGAGGTGAAGTAAGCCAAGCTGGTCGGCGATGAAGTCTTGACTTCCGAAGTGAAAGGTCTAAAATGGTACGAAGACGGGAGGAACCCCCGTCCCAGCTAGTGGGGGCGTGGGAAACTCCAGCGAGCCGAAGCGAACCATGTCGCTCGAACTCACCATGCCGAAGATGGCAGGAAGGTGGGCCATCCGATGACCAAAAAAGCGTGAACGCATGGTGTGATCCCCACGGACGGCGCCAACTGTCGGTGTGAAATATGGCCGACAAGGAAATATTTGTTGTTTTATCGTGCGTTGTGATCCGATGTGGCCTAGCACTCAATGACACAAGATTTATACTGGTTCAGGCAACGTGCCCTACGTCCAGTTTGAGTCGGTCGATGACTTTATTTCTGAGCCCATGTGCTCAAAGTTTGCAGTGGGGGTACAAACGAGTCAGGAATGAGTAGGGGGGTGTAAGAGATCCGGTCAGACTCTGATCCGAGTGAATAGAGTGACGGGTGCTCAAACGTGCGCTAAGTGTTTGAGAACGTGTAGATCCTTCGAGAGCCGAGGGTCGCAGTATTGTCGAGCCTATGTAGCTGTTGTGACTTGTGTTTGTCTCAGGAGGGTGCGCCTACCATTTCAGGAGAGAGCGCATCCCCTTTTATAGCTCGAAGGGGATGGCCTTACAAGAGGGAGAGAGTAAATACTGGTGCTGCCTAATCTTATTGCCCACGCCTTCGGGTAAGGGATGGCAGCCGCCCGCCTTACTGTTTATGCCGCCATTGCCCACCATACTATTCAGGCTCTGCTGTTTCTGACAGCCCGCACAGTGTTCGTCTGGTATAGCAGATGACGGCGCCCACAATACTGTTGCAAGTCGGTACCGCACAGTGTACGCTTGATACGACAGGACGACACCGCCCAGTACGTGCACAAGGCGTGGCAGGGTACGGACCTCGGTATTGCGGTTGACTTCCGTCCCTTCGAAATCAGGCGAGGCGGAGACTGGGCCCTCGGGATCGGGCGAGGCGGAGTCTGCGCCCTCGGGTTCGGGTGAGACGGATACCGCGTCCTCGGGGTCGGGTGAGGCTCGTGTTTCCCTTTTCTGCTCTGCGTGTCCTTTGGGGCCCACACCGACCGGGCATCTCCAGTCGGTCATTCCTAGTCGGCACCGACCGTTTCGGTCGGGGAGGAGTGGCACGAGTAGATCTATTGTATTCCCAGTCGGGGAACTCAGTCGGAGTCGGACCGCCAGCCAGCCTTTCTGGTTGGAGCGCCAACCAGGCCTTCTAGCCGAGGGTATCGGTTTAGTGGCCGGATCATGGTCTCGGCCTGTCGTCACGTACCTGGGCCGGCCCAGGAGCGTGCTGCCGCTGTGTTGCCTGCTGGGTCGAGTTTGGGGAGAAGCGGTCCAGTTAGGGACCCCGGGTTTATGAATCCGACGCTATACAAGTATGTAAATAAAATAAAATACGAATTAATATGATTATCCATATTAAAATTAATTAAACTTAATATTTATGTATTGTTAATAATACTAAAATTATATTAGTCATAGATAACTCTTAGATAATACATATCATCTATAAGCCGAGGTGAGCCACTCGTGTGGTCTCTCTTGGTTTTGTGAACCACTCCTCGAGGGGAACAAAACTCAAGGCCAGAATCTTGCTAGCTCTAAGGTTGAACAACTGATCAACTGTGGGAATTGGCGGCCTGACTGGTGCCTGTTTCTCCTCCTCCTCCTCTTCCCTTTCCCTCGCCTGCTGCGAGGAAGTTCCTTCTTCACTAATGATTCTGAGTTTAAAATTGCGAGCAGAGCGTCGGGCTCCTCTGCATGTACCGAGGGCTCTGGGCTGATCGTCCTCGGTTTCCTCTTCGTCGGCCTGCTCATCACAAAAATCAATGCCTCTTTTTCCCTCGCGCTCGCGGCGCATTGCTGCTGCTGCTGCAATTACTACCGTTCTTTGTGCCTTGGTTAATTTGGGCTTCTTGGACTTCTTTCTAACCGATAAGGAATTCTCTTTGCCTTTCTGGCCCCCTAGGGGTCTCTCTCCTCCGAGTCTACTTGAGACTTTTATCCTTGCCATGTTGATTGATCAAACCTGCAAAAGTTCGCAAAGACGCAGAAAATATTTGTAAATAACCACTTACAAATAAATATAGACAAATCAACCAAAGCATCAAAGTCATACTGTACTATATGCCGTGTACGATGTGCCTGTCACCGTACTTTATGGTGATGTACAAAGACAAGTAAACAATCATCAACCTTCGTCGGATGAAACGGTGATGGGACCTGTAACACCACCGTAACATATTGTGTGCACTAGAGAAATAAAACAATTTGCAAATAGAATCACCGTAAGAACAAAACGGCAGATCAACGCCGGCTCGGCGGACAATGAGGTCGTTCGAAGCGTTGCGATTTCCACCGTCGAATCATAAACCGAACCGACGGTGCTATGGATTTCAACTCTTGGTTCCGGGTGGTGCAACCTTCCACCTCTCTTCCATCACTAGACCCGTTGTGTACCTTGTAGCATCGAGTTCGAAACAGCAAAACCTTCATTAGTTCCGCACCACTCATCGTATCTGCCCGCCCAAGCCCGTTCGCGTAGCTAAGCGTATAGTTTGCCTTCCACTTTTTTTAAACTCACTATAGATGCACACAATAACCACCTATTTGAGTTAATCTCCTGTCAATTTTTATTATGAGATTAATTATTTATTGCACTAGCATTTATTTTAGGGATGTATCAATTTAAGGTGGGCCTAAGCTCAACTAAATCCAATAAAAATAGATACCTTATTATAATTGGCGTGAATACAGCACAATAAATCATACGTACAGCTGCAGCATATGGTAGTTAAATATAAAAACATGGGAGCATGTACGTAGTTGTTGGTCATAAAATACTTGGGGGTGATTGATTGCTCCGAGGTCGGTCATCCGGGATGGAGGCACTGTCCATGCTCTTCCTAGCCCAGATGACACCGTTTACTCTGCTGTGTTTGGTTGCACTTGAGTCTTGTGTACTGGACGAGTTCCATCGTGTTTAGTTGCCAGCATGGACCATTTACTGGTATGAACTTGTGCCCCTAGTTTTGTTTGGTTGGCCGCACGGCAACAGGTGTGGCCACCAAGGTATGATTTTGATGAGCTTTGCCACTCTTCTCAGGAAAACAAGCAAGAGAATGTCGGAATTTTTTGCCTCAGTTCACTTTGCCTTTTCATTGACAATGACCTTGGAGCATCTAATAACAAATTAGAACAATACAATGGTCTTCGCATATAATAGCCAACAACATTAGGGTCACAGTACCTCACAAGGTCATTGTCATTACAAGTTTGCACGACACTTTTTAACCATCACAGGCAGTTGTAGCAACGAGTAAGAACAAACCACATGAGCACCAGCAAGAAAAAAAACTGCACCATAGCAACAACAAATAACACAGGTGTCTTCCTGACCACCTTTGAAGGGAGCTTGACAAGAACTTTTTCTTCTTCACAACCCTTGAACTCCATGAATGATGCTACTGCCTCTTCTTTGCTAAGGAAGCTCTTGTAGCTGTAGTTTGGAAAACCAGTTACCTGGGCATGGCATGTAGCCCAGGTTGCATACACCCCAGGCTCCTTGCCTCGGTACACAACATACCAAGCCATGTGCCCTTTGAAACAGCATAGACAAACAAGAATTAGAGGGTTTTCAAATGAAATAGTGATGAACAGGTTGGCCTCAGATACCATTGCCTCCTCATTTGACCTTGAGCTTGTAGCATAAGAAACAAAGAAGACAACACACAGCAATGGAAAAGGAAGAAACAACAAGTCAAGAATCTAGATCATGAAAACAAGAAGAATAAGAGAAAAGTTCCAGCACCTCACAAGCTCAAGGTCATCAGGTATTTGTAATCAAGTACACATGGTAGTTTTGTTATCATCATAGGCCTGACAACAATATGAAAGTTCCTGTACCTTCAGAGTGTCATACAACTAGAAACAGCAGATGAGTGTGGCATTGAAGATCTTCGGTTCACATCACAGGGTAAAGAAAATGAGGCCTCAGCTGATTGAAATGTTACTACCCACAACCAGTATTTCATTCAACACAACAAACTAAGAATGGTAAAGGAATAGAAAACTCATAGATAAAGACATAGACATAAAATATTACAGAGGATAACAGAAACATGCATGAGCAGTCAAATAGAATAACAGTTTGTGTCACATCACTGCAAAGTGCCATAGGTCTCAGCAAATATTACAAGTTTCATCATTGCTACTTATCAGTACACATACCACATTCTAAGATTGGGACTAGACTCTAGAAGACCCCATGTTTTGCCACATCTGTGCAGCCCATGCATCCCTCTCACAGTGCCCAGTACCATTGTCGTGCACATGATCCGGCTAGGAGGCATTGTCATTATTGTTAGGAGTCCATGCAGATTCAGCAGGCACATGTTCATCCTAGCCATGCCTGAGGATCCAATTGTGCAAAATACAGCATGCAAGAACAAGCTTCACTTGGGTTTTGTAAGGGTGGAAAGGTTTGTTGTCCAAGATCCTAAACCTATTCTTCAAAGCACCAAAAGCCCTCTCTACTGTAACTCTAAGGGAGGAGTGCCTCAGATTGAACAGATCTCTTTGGTTTTGAGGCCTATTTGAACCAAACTCCCTCAAATGGTACCTTGTGGCACGAAATGGTGGCAAGAACCCAGGCCTTACTGAATATCCAGCATCCACAAGATAGAATTTGCCTAGAAAGTGGAAGAGGGTGACATGTTTTAGTAGTTTCATTTGTTGATATTATAGTGGGAATGGCTAAGTATGCTATGTAGGGTACCTGGTGGGACTCTAAGGCCATCTTGTCTTTCAAGAGCATCAGACAGGATAAGAGCATCATGTGCAGATCCCTCCCAACCAGCAAGAACATAGATGAACCTCAGGTCAAAGTCCACTGCTTTGCCAAAACATTTTGGGTGATGGTGTGCTTCCCTCGCCTCTAAAAAGGCAAAAGCGCATCTTCACAGGAACTCTAGCTAAGACATGTGTCCCATCAATAGCTCATATGCAGTCCTAGATGAACAAAGTATGAGTTGGTGTGAAAATTGGCACTAACACAATGGTTAAGAAATGATGACCACATGACAATGTATGGGGGTACCAACCTTGAAATATGGGTATCACCTTCTGCTGCCAAGTATCCTAGGATGTACATTGGTGGAAGGAGGAACAATCAATTCATTTCTGAGCTCCCCAACTGCATACAACACTCTCTGAAAGAACCTACTTATTGTCTCTCCTAACCTCCTAAAAGTCAGGTCAGCAACCCTAAACCTCTCATTGTGACCAACAACATGCAAAAACACTGCTACTAGTTCTTCACCAGATGTGTTGGTGCAGAAAGTGACCAACGCGTAAATATTTGTAGTTTTGCTGTACGTTGTGATCGGATGTGGCCTAGCACTCAATGACATTGGGTTTATACTGGTTCAGGCAACGTGCCCTACGTCCAGTTTGAGTCGGTCGATGACTTTATTCCTGAGCCCAGGTGCTCAAAGTTTGCTGTGGGGTTACAAACGAGGGGGAGTAAGATGGGGGGTGCAAGAGGTCCAGTCGGACTCTAGTCTGAAGGGCCGAGAGTGATGGGAGCTCCTACGTGCGCTGAGTATTCGAGCGTGTGCTCGAGGTTGGAACCCGGTGGTTCTGTTGTTGTGTCTTGAATCGATCGTCCCTATTGGGAGAGAGCGCATCCCCTTTTATAGACGAAGGGGATGGCCTTACAAGTGAGAGAGAGAGAGTGTACGTGTGCTACTAAGTCTTGTTGCCCATGCCATCGGGTACAAGATGATGGTAGGTGCCCACAATACTGTTGATGTTAGACGCATGTGGGAGATTTTACCGTGTTTTTCCACGTAAGGTAAATGCCAGCGCCCACAACACTGTGGAAGCCTAGATGCATGTGGAGGGCCTTACCGCGTTTGCCTGGTATGGGAATTGATGGCACCTACAACATTGTAGGGCAAATGTCGGCGCCCTCAACACTGTTTGGTTCTGATATGTCTAGAAGGTTGCAGGGCACCCTTCTGACATGTCCTGTCAGTACTGTGGTGGGTGTGGAGGGTATGGTCTTAGGTATTGCGGTTTGTCTTGAGCGTCATGCTTTACTTACTCTGCCCGTTCCTTGGGTCTGTACCGAGCGGGCGTCCCTGGTCGGTTGGTCCCTGTCGGCTCTGAATGCGCTGGTCGGAGAAGAGCTATAAGAAGTGGTTCGGTGTATCCTCGGTCAGAGACGTGGGTCAGAGTCAAAGCATGGAGGCGGGTGTTGGATAGGCCTTCTGGTCAGAGAAGCGGGTCAGGGTCAGAAGCGAGCGTTGTTCCTCCTTGGCCAGGCCTTTCGGTCGGAGAGGCAGGCCAGAGTCGGAAGTAAGTGTTGTTCCTCTTTGGCCAGGCCTTCCGGTCGAAGACTGGATCGCCCCTCTGGCCTGTCGTTAGGTATTTTGGGCTGGCCTAGGAGTTGTGCATCATCCACAATATCGTCTGCTGGGCCGAGCTTTTGCTGGGGAGCAAGCCCATTAGGGACCCCGGGTTTATGAACCTGACAGGAGCCCCCGAGCCCCCGAGTGATTCGGGTAGAATCGTCTAGGGGATTCTTTGTCTTGACGGAGGGTGCGCGAGCCCCCGGGCGACTTTGGGTGGAATCGCCTGGGGGTATTTGTCTTGTCAGCGGGGGAATTTTCTGTTTTGACGGCAGGTGCGCACGAGCGCACCCACGGATGTAGCCCCCGAGCCCTCGGGCGATTCGAGTAGAATCGCCTGGGGGGTTTTGTCAGTGGGCGTCTGTGTGTCAGAGTCGTTAATCCACGGATTAGGCGAGTCAAAGATTGTTCAACCAGGGCATCGGGCGAACCCGAGGCAATTTTGAGTTTAGGGATCGGGCGATGGTCTCACGGATCCTGGCGTCGGGCGCAGCCCCACCGGGCGTGGCTGAGGCAGTTTGAGGGATCGGGCAAGACGGACTCACGGATCCAGGCATCGGGCATAGCCCCATTGGGCGTGGCCGAGGTAGTTTGAGGGATCAGGCAAGACGGACTCGCAGATCCTGGCATCGGGTGCAGCCCCGTCGGGCGCGACCGAGGCAGTTAGAGGGATCGGGCAAGATGGACTCACGAATCCTGGCATCGAGCGCAGCCCCGTTGGGCACGGCCAAGGTAGTTTGAGGGATCAGACGAGTTGGACTCGTGGATCCTGGCGTCGGGCGTAGCCCCATTAGGCGCAGCCGAGGTAGTTTGAGGGATCGGGCGAGATGGACTCGTGGATCCTGGCGTCGTGCGCAGGCCCGTCCGGCGCGTCCAAGGCAGTTTGAGGGATCGGGTGAGACGGACTCATGGATCCTAGTGTCGGACGCAGCCCAGGCAGTTTGAGGGATCGGGCGAGATGGACTCGCGGATCCTGGCATCGGGCGCAACCCTGTCGGGGTAGTTAGTTTAGGGATCGGGCGAGATGGACTCGCAGATCCTGGCGTCGGGCGCAGAGCGTAGCCGAGGCAGTTTTAGGGATCGTGCGAGACAGACTCTTGGATCCAGGCATCAAGCGCAGAGTGCAGCCGAGGTAGTTAGTTTAGGGATCGGGCGAGATAGAATCACGGATCTTGGCGTCGGGCGCAGAGCGCAGCCGAGGCAGTTTTAGGGATCGGGTGAGACGGACTCGCGGATCTAGCATCAGGCGCAGAGCAGAGCCGAGGCAGACAATTTAGGGATCGGGCGAGACAGACTCGTGGATCCAGGCATCGGGCATAGAGCACTGCCAAGGTAGTTTAGGGATTGGGCAAGACGGACTCGTGGATCCAGGCGTCGGGCGTGCCGAGGCTTTAAGCCCCATTGGGCTTGGTAGGGGTCGGTTTCGTACGCTACCCCATCTGTGGTTTCCATAACTAGAAGGGCTGAGCTAACGTCACTTGCCTCGATGGCTCGAGTGACGCGCTCGGTGAGCTCGCTAACGGGCACGCTCAAGTGAAATCCGGGTCCATCGTTCATGACGGGGTCAGCATAGCCCTCATGTGGCATTCCACTGCTCCTTAACCCATGTCCCGATAGATGTCGGGGTCGTTCCGAAGACTAACCCAGGTGGCCTGCTGGCCTCCCCTCGATGGAGACTCTCTGGGCATGGCTCAAGGTTAGGATTGAATGAGAAGGTTGAGATGACCCTACCTGCTTCGGAGCAGACTGGGCGAGGGCCGCTCGGGGCTCATCTGCGTTTTCTCTCCTAGCTCTATTTGATGCGAGGCGGCCTTGAGCCCTTCGTGGGCCAACCTTCGAACCCCGGTCGGTCATTGCTCATGTTTGAATGAGGCAATTGCCGCTTCATGACGCAACACGGAACGTTGTGATGCATTTAACTACATATGTGATGCTTTGGATGTATGGGATGAATGAATGAATGCAAGCATAGTTGAATGTGTGAACGTGTGTATTTGAAATGATGAATGAATGATCATGTAAATAAGTGAAATAAAGGGTTTTGGTAAGGTTACCTTGATGACTCGAGTGATGGGTTTGAGGAGGTCTCGTCGGATGTGTCCGACCGGGACCCTTGTTCGTCTTTCGTGACGGAGATGGCATGGCCCACATGGGGCATCCCGTTGCCCCTTACCTGTCCCTTGACGTTCGCCTGAGCCATTCAATCGACTCAGGAGGCCCGTTAGTCTCTCCTTGATGGAGGTCCCATTGTTGGGCCCTTCCAAGTCCTGCCTGGGAAGGCGGAGAGCCGCTTGCATGTGGTTTCGCCTTGTTTCCTGCTCCTGACATGCGGTAGTGGTGGGCCATGCCCAGGCCATGTCCTATTTTACCAGGCACCGTCTTGTCGAGCAGGACGCGTCCCATCAAATTCCCATCTATATTGAATAGGGGAAGGAATAGGGTTTTTCGCCCCAATCCTTTGCCCTTCTTCAACCGTTGCATCTCCTCCTTAAATAGGGGAAGGGAGAGGGAAAGGAGAACTCACAGTCCCATTCATGAGTCCAGAGTGCAATGTCGTGTTGGAGGTCATCCAACGTTGATGAGATGGTGCTGGCCGCCTTCGCCAAGAAGGGGCTGCTTCCACCGAAGGAGGTGGGGCACTGGAGGGTGCTGCACATCGCCGGCTTCGTCACTGTCTGCGAGGCCTTCGTCGGGATGGAGCCGAACGTGGACTCCTTCCGGCGAACCTTCTCCTGGCAAGCCTTGTCGGAGGGGAAGCTGCCCAGGACTACGCTGGTGGGGGGTTTCGCCCTTGTAGCCGCTCAGGTCAGCCAGTTCATCAAGTTTGATGAGACATCCTCCAGCCATGGCAGGCAGTGTCCCTATCCAGGAGCTGCCTCGGCTGCATGAGAAAGTCTAGAGCTCCATGTTCTTCTGCTGATCATCTATAGCTTGTCGCTTTAGCTTTTGCCTTTGGCATGTGTCGTGGCCTCACCTTTGGCATCCGCCGATGCAGCCGTAGTTGCATTTAGAGTAGAAGTAGTCAACAGATGTAACCGTTAAGTTCGTGGGGGAGCCCCTATGTGAACAGTTCTTGTATTGATGAATAAATCAGTTCCATTCTATGATAGAATCACTATCCGTTCCTTATTTTTTATCCTAGCATAGCTTTGTTTTTATCCATTCTTTTTCGCACCTACCCGTTCGTTCCGTAGGCTGCAACTTTAAGAACCTGGGCATGGCCCACGAGGTTCAACTGCTCATAACAGTAGGTCGTGGCGGGGTGTGATCGGTCAGGAGTTAAAGCAAAGTCATGTAGGGTAATCAAAGGAATGGAATGCCCTTTTGTTCGGGCGAAAAGTTTTTACCATGTGATAGTAAAAAAGAGAGGTGGTATTGTACCCTTATGGAGCCCCTGAGCGACCCAGGCCGAAAGTGTTTGGGCTGGGGTGCTTTTACAGGAGCAAGCGTAAAAGAAAGCGGTAAGACTGAATTTTAGGGAAAAATGACGTAGTTGTTCAATGTTCCAAGTGTTGGTAAGAACGTTGCAGTCATTGTCCTTCAGTCGGTAGGTGCCCAGTCGGATCACCTCGGTCACCGTATAGGGACCTTCCCATGGTGGAGAGAGTTTGTGTTTCTCCTTTGTCGATTAGGTCCTCCGGAGTATGAGATCACCGACCTCGAGGATCCTCCCCATGATCTTCCTTTCATGGTACCTACGGAGAGTCTACTGGTAGCGAGCGGAGCGGATGAGGGTTGTCCTGCTGGCCTCCTCGTGTAGGTCAACTGTGTCTTGCTGAGCCTCCACGGCTCGGTCCCGGTCGAAGGCCTTCACTCTTGGGGCGCCATGGTCGAGGTCGGAGGATAGCACTGCTTCGGCTCCATAGGCCAGGAAGAAGGGTGTGAACCCTGTGGATCGGTTTGGGTCGTTCTTAGGGTCTAGAGGATTGCTAGGACCCCTGCAACCCATCGCCTGGCGTACTTGTTGAGTCGGTCGAAGATGTGGGGCTTAAGTCCTTGGAGGACCATGCCATTGGCACGCTCGACCTGACCGTTAGTACGTGGATGTCCGATCGAGGCCCAGTCGATCCTAATGCCGTATCCATCATTGAAGTCCATGAACTTCTTTCTGGTGAAGTTAGTTATGTGGTCAGTGATGATACAGTTAGGAACGCCGAACCGGTAGATGATGTCGAGGAAGAACTTGACCGCCTCTTCTGAGCGGATGTTGGTGATAGGTTTCGCCTCTATCCACTTGGTGAATTTGTCGACCCCTACGAGCAGGTGAGTGAGGCCGCTCGTGCCCTTTTTGTGGGGTCCTACCATGTCGAGGCCCCAGACCTCAAAACGGCCAGGTCATGGGGATTGTTTGGAGCTCCTATGCTGGCAAATTTGTTTGCCAAGCGTAGAACTGGCATCCTTCACACCAGCGGACGACCTCCTCTACATCTCGTAGCATGGTGGGCCAGTAAAAACCTTGGTGAAAGGCTTTTCCGACTAGCGACCTTGGGGCCGCGTGATGTCCGCAGATTCCGGCATGGACCTCAAGAAGGAGTTGTTTTCCTTGGTCGGTTGGAATGCACTTAATGAGTACTCCCAATGGACTTCGCTTGGAGAGCTCATCACCGAGCACGACGAATGTCTTGGTGCGTTGAGCGATACGCCATGCTTTAGTCCTTTCAGGCGGGAGAACCTCCTTGAGGAGGTAGGCGAGTAGCGGTGCTCGCCAGTCGGTTTGATCGAGTGCCAACATGGCGACGTTGGCGGGCGACATCTTTACGGAGACACCTGGGTCGGAGCCCCCGAGCGCCGGGTCGGCATCGGGGTGTGCCTAGATTGGTCCTTCTAGGATGTGGGTGGATGGCTCGTGGAGGTCATTGACGAAGACCCCATCCGGGGACAGAATCTGCCTGGCAGCCAATTTTGTGAGAAAATCGGCTGCATCGTTGTCCTTTCGGGGGACATGGTGTAGCTTGATCCCCTAGAATTTGTCCTCGAGCTTGCGCACCTCTTCGCAGTATGCTGCCATGAGGGGGCTTTTGTAGGAGGACTCCTTCATGACTTGGTCGATGACCAACTCCGAGTCACCGTGAACGTAGAGCCGCATAGCGCCGAGCTCGATGGCGATGCGCAGTCCGTTGATGAAGGCCTCGTACTCCGCGACGTTGTTTGAGGCCGAAAACTGGAGGCGGATCACGTAGCGGAGCCTACTCCCGTCCGGGGAGGTCCACACCACTCTAGCCCCCGAGCTGGGCACCATCACAGACCCATCGAAGTACTTTGTCCAGTACTCGTGGGTGACGTCCAGGGTCGGTAGCTAGACCTTCGTCCATTCGGTGACAAAATCTGCAAGTGCCTGAGACTTGATAGCGGTGCGGGGGGTATACCTGATGTCGTGGCCCATGAGTTCGAGTGCCCACTTGGAGATTTGTCCTGCAGCATCGCAGTCGTGGATGATGTCTCCGAGCGGGTATGAAGTGACGATCGCGACTTTGTGGTCGGTGAAGTAGTGCAGGAGCTTTTGGGTCACCATCCGCACGGCATATAGAAGTTTCTGCACCTAGGGGTATCATACCTTGGCATCGGTGAGTACTTCTCCGACAAAGTACATGGGTCGTTGGACCTTAAGGTGGTGTCCTGGCTCCTCCCTTTCGACGATCAGGGCGACGCTCACCACGTGTTTGCTTGCCGCGATGTAGAGGAGGAGGGGTTCTCCCCATTCAGGAGCGACGAGGATTGGGGCCGACGTCAGTGATGCTTTGAGGCTCTCCAAAGCCTGTTGTGCTTCCTCAGTCTAGACAAAAGCGTCCATCTTCTTGAGAGGCTTGTAGAGAGGCATCCCTCGCTCGCTGAGCGAGAGATGAATCAGCTCAGGGTGGCTAGACAGCCGGTGAGCTTTTGTATGCCCTTGACGTTGCGTATGGGGCCCATGTTGGAGATGGCCATGATTTTTTTGGGGTTGGCTTCGATGCCGCGTTCGGACACGATGTATCCAAGCAGCTTCCCCTTCGGAACCCCGAAAACACCTTTCTCGGGATTTAATTTGATGTTGAACCTTCGAAGGTTCATGAATGTTACGCTAAGTTTGTGATCAGGTCGCAAGCTTGGGCCATTTTGACCACTATGTCATCAACATAGACGGCGATGGTTGGTTTTGGTCGGTCGACCTGATCAGGATGGTCGAGCGGGTCGATTTGGTTGGTGAAGCATTGCTGCATGCACCGTTGATAGGTGGCGCCAGCGTTCTTTAGGCCGAAAGGCATGGTTACGTTGCAGTACAAACCATACGGGGTGACGAACGAGGTTGCAAGCTAATCGGACTCTTTCATCGCGATCTGGTGATAGCCTGAGTAGGCATCCAGAAAGGAGAGGATCTCGCAACCCAAGGTGGAATCGACTATCTGGTCTATGCGCGGTAAAGGAAAATGATCCTTCGGACATGCCTTGTTGAGGCCAGTATAATCAACACATATTCTCCATTTCCCGGTCTTCTTTTTAACAAGAACAGGATTGGCAAGCCAGTCGGAACGGTATACCTCTTTGATGAATCTGACTGCCAGGAGTTTGGTGATCTCCTCGCCTATGGCCATGCGTCTCTCGTCGTCGAAGCGACGCAGGCGCTGCTTGGTGGGCTTTGAGCCCGGGACGAGTGAAAGGTCCTTGTGTGGTTTTGGTAATTGAGTGACAACTTAGGTGGACTAATGGTGTTTATGTGAGATACACAGGTGATTAGTCCACAGGTACATGTGTGTGAGCAACATATGCCATAAAGGTGAAGATGGCTTGAAGATGTTGCAAAGCTCGCACATGTGATGATGAAGGAGCTTATTGTACATGAGACATGATATTGAGTCATGTGATCAAGGTGGAGAAGATCAAGACAAGACTTGGCTTGATGGACCGGTTGCAAGCGTGAAGGGCAAGTTGAAGGCTTTGGAGTGATGGACCGCGTGGCGGTGAAGCTTGAGCAAGACTTGGCGCCGATGGACGATGGCAACGGTGAAGAGCAAGTAAAGTCAAGATCGATGAACCAATATGATCACGTGATGATATGATGTGGATCATATCATTGTTGATCATGTTGGTGCATGTGTTGCATCAACATTGGAGGAGATGGAATGGAATGCGCAAGGCAAAGGTATAATGTGGCAGAACCTTCTAAATTATAGGACCCACATGCACTTGTCACTGTCCAACGACCTTTGATAACTATGCATATGTTCCTGGTAACTTAAGAAGTCTGTCAGGTGTCCTCGGGGAACCCCGAATCATCCACGATTTCCGAGCAGGATCACATTACAGAGTCATTGCAGTATTACAACATTTATTCAAATATCAACACCAGAGTGAAATCAGCGGAAGTCTTACGGTAACATAGTTTACAAACTAGTTGTTTCAAACCTTACAAACTAAGTTTGATAATTATTACAAACCATAGTAGTAGTGGAGTGGCATAATTAACATATATATAACACACAAAATAAACATCCTGCCCAAGGATCACACATTTACTTCTCATCGTCAGAACGAACGATAGTCATGCAGCACGATCCAAAACAGATCTGCTCATGAGGCTCACCTGCAACAAGGGTCAACGAACCCTGAGTACAAAAGTACTCAACAAGACTTAACCAAAATATTAACTGATAACTTAGGAATGCAGGCTCAGGGATTCAAGGTATAGCTTTAACAATGATCAAAGTTCTTTTGCATAAAAGCTCTTTTAACAAAATTCTTTATATAGAAAACTTCATAAGAATTATATACAAAGCTGACACGATCTACGCTGAGATCATGAAACTTCATATCCAACACCTTCACAAGCCTTATTCAAGTTCCAGTTATTAATACTACGATGATGAACAGTGAGTTGAGTCTCCATAACCGAGGAGCAACGACGATTTGAACCGATTAAACCTAGCTGGGGATTCTAGACCACACGACCTATGCAGATCCCCGACCTACATATATCAACCTACTCTCGGATCCTCTAAAGCAAGAACGGGTCCACGCCACCCGAGAATACAGTACTCCACCAATCCAGCCCATTGCCACGTGGGTACATGCTATTCCCGCCATCTCTCCACTCCCAGTGCGCGAGTAGCCATTCTCGTAATAGAATCGCCAAGTTCAGGCTTACCGGAGTATGTTGTTAGTACTACAAATTCTCACCTCATGCAATTCAACAACGGACGTGCCTTAATCGACACAGGCGGAAAGAACCCGCTCACAAGACCTCCATGTCTTGTGGCTCACACACACCGAGTCTGCCCGGTCTAGAATTATTACTCCACATTCTCATATCACATGATAACATAAGTAACCAAGGTTCCATTTGAAACTTGCATGTGATAGTTAATCACCTGACTTCATCGTTCTACGCATAGCTAAGCAAAACTAGGCATATACGAATTTAAAACTGGTAATATGGTAATTATGGAATAACAAGGTTGGTAATGCATCAATTAGGCTCTTACTTAACTCTTAATCACTTAATGCAGTAACAGAAAGCAAAAGCGAAATTAATTTGTAAAACACAAGGTAGGGTTGCATGCATCCGGGGCTTGCCTTCGTTGACGGAAAAGTCCGGCTCCTGCGACGTTTCATAAGTATTCGATCCGACCTCAACAGACGGATTAACCTCCTCAACAACTTGATTAACTACCATGTTTTCACCTTCGTTCACTACACGTAATAACAATGCCATGTTTAACATGATGCGGAATACGAAACATGATGCTCGATGATGGATGCAAAATTAATACTTTGAATACAACTTTCCTTCGCGGTACAGTTGCAAGTCAAACAGACTAAATCTTTTTTTTATAACACATACATCAATTGCCAAGGATCATTATCAACTAATGACCCAAGGTCATCACTCAATCCAAAATTTCAAACAAAACCTAAATCATTAAAGGTTACTATTTGCTTTTATGAATTAATTATTTAATTCAAAATTATGAAATAAATCAACTTATTCTAATTGAACTCAAAATTTTAGTACATGTTCATTACATGATAAGTAAGTGACAAAACAAATTTCAAAATTTTTGGACAATTAAATAAGCCTAGAAAAATCATGAAAATCCATTTATTAATAAATTGAGCAATTTTTATCACATTCAAAAAGTACTGAAAAACATTATTTCATATTTTTTTTAAATACTATACATCATAGAGAAGTCACACAAAAATTTTCATAATTTTTGGAGCTGTAAAATAAATCTACACAAAAATAACAAAAACAGACACTATTCATTCAAATATGAAAATAGAAAAATCCATTTGAATGCTGAGTCACTGACAACCCGACCCCACCTGTCATCCCTAACCTCGCGCGCTGACCACGGCAACGATGGCGCTGACCGGCGATTTCTCGTCGACGGTGAGTCCAACGGCGACGGCGAGGGTACTAACATGATCACTACGTCACAGCGCATCGATCTATGGCACTAACACGACCAATTACGGACCAAACCGAGCACTACGCCGACCATGGCGGCCACGACGGCGCTGCTGCACTACGCCGGCGATGTGAGACCTGTGAAGCTTAAACGGATGGCTCAGGAAGCATCAGCAGCTCACCCCAAACGCGACTGAGTAGAGCACAAGGCCGGAGGAGCAACGGAGAGGTGGGTCGACGTTCCGAGCAAGCACGGCGGAGCTGATCGTCATCGGTGGTGATGTTCCGGGAGCTGTGGTGGTCAAAATGAGAAACCAATGGGTCATGGAGTACCACAGCATCGTGGCGAAGCTGAAGCAAGACTCAGCAGGGGCAGAGGCGTACCGTGGAGCTCTGGCCACGGCGAAGCGCTCGCGACGGGGACGCTGCCGGCCGCGAGGAAGAAGAGCGCGCACAGCAGTTTCCCGGCGAAATCAAACTAAATTGGTGGGTTGGCTGGGCGCGTAAGGATACGGCGGAACTGGAACATGCTTTGCTGAGACGGCAATGGCGCTAGGTCGACGGCGAGAGCTCGACGGAGCTGCGACGGCGGTGACTGGAAAACAGAGGAGAAGAGAAAACGAAGAACGGCGACGGTGGCTGGCTTATAACGCGACCAAGGAAGCGCAAAGAAGCCACGCGGAAGCCTTCGTCGTGCCAACGCGATGCCCAGACGGCCACACGCGCGACTGGAAGCTAACCGAAGCTCGCCGGCGGTGTAGCGCAAGCGGTGAACACTGTTCATCGAAATTACAGAATTGCCATTCGCCAAATTTCACAAATTACTCCCAAATTTTCATAACAACTCAAAAATATCCAAAAACAAAAGTGGTTCAAAATCAAAAGTTCTACAACTTTGCTTTTATAACCATCTCCTAATTCGGTCTAGATTTTGAAATGAACTTTTGAATTTGAATAGGGAAATTTAACGAATTACGCCTTTTTGATTTACTCGAAATTTTTCTAAACAACTTGAAAAACTCCAAAAATAAACTTTGTATAACTTGCCAAGCTCTACACTTTTGATTTTGGGCTCAACCCCAAAATATGCTTAGATTTTGAAATGGATTTTCAGGGTAGGATTTAAATGCTGAAAAGCGGGGTTTTCTCGAAAATTTCAAAATCCAAACAAACTTTGAACTTGAGTCAAACAATACAATTCGACACATACCACATGAATATAAACTTGTTTTAGTGTATGCATCTCAAAGTTTTTAATATGACCAATTGCCTTGCAATGCATATGATGATATGGCAGTTTTAGAATTTTAAACACCCGGGGTGTTACATATAACCTAGGGCATTTCATTTCACCGGTCATAGGTGTGTAGAGAAGTTTATGGCCGGGTTTAGGATAGATGGCCGTACTATCAAGAGGAGCAAACTTGTTTGCATATCGGTCATCTAGTGCCACTCGAGTGATCTAACTTTGCATCGTCGCTAGGATCGAGTGGCGTGGCAAGTTGAGTGGCTAACATCCTTTGGGAAATGATTGTGAAAAGCTAACACACATACACATGGTGGTGTACACTTGGTGGTGTTGGCACATCTACACTTGGTGGGATTCGGCGCTTTCGGGAAAATGGAATGCCTATTTTCTATTGCGCCGGATGCAAATTCTTGTGGTTGGCACATTGGAGCAAGGGTGAAGAAGTTAGAAGTGAAAACGAGTTGATCGCGAAGACGCTGGCGTCGGTCAACTGACCGGATGCTGGGTCTGAAAGCACCGGACCCTAGCAGCGTGCGTCCGGTCAAACTGACGGGTCTGCACAGTACCGAGGGTATTGCACCGGACGCTGGTCTGCGTCTGGTCAAGGTGGACCGGACGCGTCCGGTCGAAGAAATACGCCTCGGGGAGCTTACTGGAAACGACCGGACGCTGAGGATTCTGCGTCCGGTCAGTTTTAGCCGGAGCGTCCGATCAACTATGTGACCGTTGGAATCGAGACACGTGGCCGTCTATGGGCGACCGGATGCTGAGGTCCAGCGTCCGGTCAACACGACCGGAGCGTCCGGTCGGCCCGATTTTTGCCCAGTGAAGGGGAACGGCTAGTTTAGCCCTTGTGGCTATAAATAGAAGTGGCCTTCGGCCATGGCTGCAGTTGAGCACCTTGGGGGACTTTTGTGTCCATGCTTGAGAGTGCTTAGGAGCCCTCCATCTCACACATACTTGATAGCGATCATCCGATTGTGTGAGTGAGCGATTCTAGTGTGATTGCATCGTGAGGTTGCATCGAGTGGCACTAGGTGATCGAGTTGCAAGCCGGTGGTGCTTGTTACTCTTGGAGGTTGCCACCTCCTAGACGGCTTGGTGGTGGTCTCCATGGAAGCCCGCGAGAAGCTTGTGCGGCGCTTCGGAGAAGTGCTTGTGAGGGGCATTGTGCTCGCCCCGTGGGAGCCGCGAAGAGCAACTCTAGTAAAGCGTGTCATTGAGCTACCCTCACTCAAGGGATAGGTTCTTGCGGTGCCCGACGTGTGGGCTTAGCGGGTGATGCTAATTAGCCGCCGAGCCACCAAGTGAGCGGTCGACACAACAGGGACTAGCGTGTTGGCAAACACGTGAACCTCAGGAGAAAAATCATCGTGTCAACCTTGTTCTTCCCATTGGTTTGCATCCCCATTACACAAGCTTGCAATTACTTTTATACATATTAAGCTTGTGTAGTTGCTCTTGTAATTAGATAGCTTGTGTAGCTTGCTAATTACCTTCTTGCTTGTGTAGCATAGAAGTAGCTCCCTTGCGTGGCTAATTTGGTTTTAGTAACCTTGTTAGTCACATTGCTTAGTTTGTGTAGCTAAGTATTTGCGCTCTCTAATTAGGCATTGGTTGCCTTGTTATTGAGCCTTGCTAGTGAGCTTAGTTAGCTTTGTGCTTTTGCTTACTAGCAAGTGTAGGAGCTCCCTTGTTGCTTAAAGTACTAGTGGCATAGGTTTGTGTAACCTTGCTCCTAGAATTGTTTAGGAGAGCTCTAGCTAGCCCGACACCTTAGTTGCATGATTAGTATCTTTGCAAGGTGCTAGTGAACATATATAGAGGGGTGTAGTCTTGGCTAGACCGATAGTTTTAATTCCGCACTTGTTTCGGTTAGCCAACGTGATTAAGTTTCAAAAAGGACTATTCACCCCCCTCTAGTCGCCATCTCGACCCTTTCAACGAGGCACAGCGCGTGCTCGGCGACCTGCCGCGGTATGCCCGGCAAGTCAGAAGGCTTCCATGTAAAGACATCACGATTGGCACGTAGGAAGTCGACGAGCTCGCAATCCTGTTTGGCCGGGAGCTGGGTCTCGATCCGCACCGTCTTGGTTGGGTCGGTGGGGTCGATCTCCACCGCCTTAGTTTCTTTGCTTGGGCGGAAGGCAGCCAAGGAAGTTGATTTGTTGCAGTCCGGGACTGCTGGGTCGACAACTCCCCGAGCCGCGGGAGCTCGGACGAGTTGATGATGGCAGTGGCAAGCTTGAAATGCTTGTGGTCACACGTGAAGGTGTGCAAGAACGCGCTACCCACAGTGATGATGTCGTTCGGTCCCGGCATCTTCAGCTTGAGGTAGGTGTAGTTGGGGATCGCCATGAACTTGGCATAGCATGGCCGCCCCAAGATGGCGTGGTAGGACCCGGGAAAGTCAACCACCTCGAAGGTCAGGACCTCCGAGCGGAAGTTGGCTCGGTCGCCAAACATGTCGGGCAGGTCAATCTGCCCGAGCGGGTACGCCTGCGCTCCTTGGATCACGCCGTGGAAGGGAGAGTTCACCGGACGGAGCTTCGATCGGGGGATGTGCATGGCATCGAGGGTGTCGATGTAGAGGATGTTGAGGCCACTGCCTCCATCCATCGGCACCTTGGTGAGGCGCTTCTTGCGGACAGTGTGGTTGACGATGAGCGGGTAGTGGCTTGGTCTTGCGATGTGGGCTGGATGGTCCCTCTGATCAAAAGTGATCGGAGATTCCGACCAGCTAAGGTAGGAGGGGACGGCCATCTCGGTGACGCATGCCTCTCTGTAGTGCACTTTGTGCTGGCACTTGGAGCAGGTCTCATCCGATCCCTCGAACATCATGAGGCTCTCTTTAGGATCGGGAAAGTCATCCCCTTCCTTGTTTGACGCGCCTTCTTTCATAACTGCTACCTCCTTGTCGTTTCCTTCTTTTAGCCCATCGGCCTATTGCAGGAAGCGCTTGAGGAGCTCACAATACTTGTAGAGGTGCTTGATGGGGTAGGTGTGGTTGGTGCATGGGCTCTCCATGAGTTTATTGAAGTGGTCAGGCAGGCCCTGCTGGGGCTGCTTGCCCGCGCGATCAGCCGTGGCGACCAGCGTGGAGTTGGCTGGTGGGCGATGATCCTTCTTGTTCTTCTTGCCCCTCTCTGTGGAGGGGCCCTTGTCTTGGTCCACGCACTTGGCCTTGCCCTTGTCCCAGCCTCAATTGAAGACCGCTCCGACCGCCTCCTCATCGAAGGCGTGGTTTGTGGCGATGTCGAGCAGGTCACGGGTGGAACGGGGCTTCAGGCAGCCAAGCTTGTGGATCAGGGACTCGCAGGTTGTCCCAGAGAGGAATGCGCTGATGACGTCTGCGTCGACGACATTGGGAAGGGAGTTGCATCGTCTTGAGAACCTATGGATGTAATCCCGTAGGGACTCATTGGGCTCCTGCTGGCAGCTCTTAAGATCCCAGGAGTTCCTAGGGCAAACATACGTCCCCTGGAAATTCCCAACAAAGATCCTCTTGAGGTCCGCCCAGTCGCGGATGCTGTCGTGTGGGAGGAATTCGAGGCACGCTCGAACGTGTTCCCCCACATAGATGGGGAGGTACTGAATGATGAAGTGGTCATCATCCACTCCACCGGCTCGGCAGGCGAGCCGAAAGTCTTCGAGCCATATACCAGGGTTCGTCTCCCCGGTATACTTAGTGATGTTGGTAGGTGGTCGGAAGCGTTGTGGGAACGGCGCTCTCTGGATGCGACGGCCAAAGGCTCGGGGTCCCGGGCCATCTAGGTTGGGACTCCGATCGTCTGGCCAGCGACCATGCCTGGGGTGCGTTTCACTGCTCCCCTTAATGGTCGCACCGGAGCCCGTGTCGCCTGCCCTCACCGCCGCCCGATAGATGTCATCATCATGCCGGGCCTGACGCCGGTTGCTGATGACGCTGCGAGCATCTTGGTTCAGACCGAGCCGCTCGCGTAGTGGCGGTCGGTGTGGGGCAGGCGCCGGGTCAGACCGCGGTGCAGCTGTGGCCTCCTGTACAACGCTTGTCGGCTATAGCGGTGAGCGGATGGAACGATCTGTCTAGTGCGCCATCACTTCCCTGGTGGGGAGAGAGGCCGCGAGTCGGTGTCACGATGCAGAGCTCTCTGCCTGTTGAACGGCGGTGGCTTCCACCAGCGCACGGAGATTCCGGTGGACCGCCCGCTCCTAGGGGTCGACGGGCTCAGGAACGCCACACAGAAGCATCACCTCAGCGGCAATGTTCTGGCTTGCCCGAGCGAACTATGGGGGATCGTTCCCCTCGTCCACGATGTTGCGTTGGACTTGACGGGCACGCACCCCGGCGCCGCTCGTCGGGTTATGCACGTGTGGCGTGACATGCTGCGCCGAGCACACCGGCGCAGGTGGCGGCTGGTCCTGCCAAATTTGTCGTAGGTCCTCGCCGTGCTCTTACGCACACGCGAGGGCCCCCGCATGAGGGTCCAGAGGGGTGTGGGTCTGTATAGACTCTGCTACCACCGACGACTGTCCCAGGGCATCCGCCATAGCGCACTCCTAGGATAGTGGGTGGCTAGGTGCCACGACGTAGCCGATGCTAGAGCCGTCGCTCTCAACGTCGTAATCCAGGAGCTTGTGGAAAGTGGTGGGAGCATAGCTCACCATCCCCACGAATTCAGATGTGAGAGGGGGCGACGCCAGCATCCTTCGGAGCCCCCAAGCGTACACATCTGCGGGGGACGCGAGGCTGTAGGGGAACTGGTCGCATGGCGGTCGTGGCTCGGACAACGGGGCCCCTCCGGATAATCGACAGAAGATAGTGAATAGCGAGTAAAGAACAAAACGTATGTGACTCACAGTGGGGTTTGAGCCCAGCGTGGGCTCGAAGCGAAGCACAGGCGCCTCGCCATTGAAGTCGCCGGGAATCCTGAAACCGATGGAGGGCGCCCCTCCGGCGGGCGCTAGGACAGGTGCCTCCTCGCGGAGGTGAAGCACGCCGAGCCGGTCGGCGATGAAGTCTAGACTCCCAAAGAGGAAGGTCTGGGACGGCTCGAAGGTGGGTGGAACCCACATCCCAACAGGTGGGAGTGCGGGAAACTCCAACGAGCCAAAGCGAGTCGTATCACTTAAGCCCGCCATGGCGAAGATGGCGGAAAAGTGGGCCATCCGATTACCAAAAGCGTGAACGTACGGCGTCTTCCCCACAGATGACGCCAACTGTCGGTGCAGAAAGTGACCAACACATAAATATTTATAGTTTTGCCGTACGTTGTGATCGGATGTGGCCTAGCACTCAATGACACAGGGTTGATACTAGTTCAGGCAACGTGCCCTACGTCCAGTTTGAGTCAGTTGATGACTTTATTCCTAAGCCCAGGTGCTCAAAGTTTGCTGTGGGGTTACAAACGAGGGGGAGTAAGATGGGGGGTGCAAGAGGTCCAGTCGGACTCTGGTCTGAAGGGCCGAGAGTGACGGGAGCTCCTACACGCGCTGAGTGTTCGAGCGTGTGCTCGAGGTTGGAACCCGGTGGTTCTGTTGTTGTGTCTTGAATTGATCGTCCCTGTTGGCAGAGAGCGCATCCCCTTTTATAGATGAAGGGGATGGCCTTACAAGTGAGAGAGAGAGAGAGAGTGTGTACGTGTGCTACTAAGTCTTGTTGCCCAAGCCGTCAGGTACAAGATGATGGTAGGCGCCCACAATACTGTTGATGTCAGATGCATGTGGGAGGTTTTACTGTGTTCCTCCAGGTAAGGTAAATGCCGGCGCCCACAACACTGTGGAAGCCCAGATGCATGTGGGGGCCTTATCGCGTTTGCCTGGAATGGGAATTGATGGCGCCTACAACATTGTAGGGCAAATGTCGGCGCCCTTAATACTGTTTGAGTTCTAATATGTCTGGAAGGTTACAGCGCACCCTTCTGATATGTCCTGTCGGTACTGCTGCAGGTGTGCAGGGTACGGTCTTTGATATTGCGGTTTGTCTTGAGCGTCTTGCTTTACTTACTCTGCACGTTCCCTAGGTCTATACCGAGCGGTCGTCCCCGGTCGGTTGATCCCAATCGGCTCCGACTGCGCCGGTCGGAGAAGAGCTGTAAGCAGGGGTTCGGTGTATCTCCGGTCGGAGACGTGGGTCAGAGTCGGAGCGCGGAGGCAGGTGTTGGCCAGGCCTTCCGGTCGGAGAAGCGGGTCGGGGTCGGAAGCGAGCGCTGTTCCTCCTTGGCCAGGCCTTTTGGTCGGAGAGCCAGGCCGGAGTCAGAAGTAAGAGTTGTTCCTCTTTGGCCAGGCCTTCCAGTCGGAGACTGGATCGCCCCTCTGGCCTGTCGTTAGGTATTTTAGGCCGTCCCAGGAGTTGTGCGTTGTCCGCAACATCGTCTGCTGGGCTAAGCTTTTGCTGGGGAGCAGGCCCATTAGGGACCCTGGGTTTATGAACCCGACAAGATGCATGTATGCTATCAGTGACCAAGTCCCTACTACGAAATTAGTCACACATTTGGAAAAAAGGTGTCCTCTTCATCCTAAGCAGCTTAACACAATGCACATCATCTGATTCATAAATGTATCTCAGGTTATTAATCCTCTGTTGGTCCCTTTCTGCCATGGGGCCATAGGTCACTGATTGGGCTTCTTCAACTCTTCTCCTAAACCACATTAAAAACCAGGAAGCCACTGCCACTACCACAGCAGCGGCCACCCTGCGCCTAGCTTCAAACACCATGGCTATCAATAGGATGCAGTGTCAAATTAGAAGGGGGTAATTAACATGAGGGTCGTACTGATAAGGATGCAAAAATCAGAGCTAAGGACTTAAGCAAGGCGCGGCTGCCACACCATATGGTGCTCCTCCAGCGCCTAGGGTTACAAAATAAACATCATCGACCTAGGCACTTTGCTCAGTTTGTAAATCGAACTAGGATCATCATGTGAAAGATCTAGGCGACAACACATTTGAACAACAAATAAGGGGTGCGCATCACACAGATCTGAGGGTGGAACAAGACGAAAACAAACTATAAACATGTAGATCAACAAAAAATATCACCTAGATCTAAGGATCTAAGAACATGAACCCTAATATTAGTGGATGGAAAAAAAAATCCACAAACGATTCAACACAAATCACCGCACAGAGAGGGAGAGGAGATGGGGGCAAGTGAGATATACCGTCGGAGCACCGGAGGAGCAACAGGAATCCAACGATGGAAGTCGACCAGGTAGGTCAAGCGAGCTCGATGGGGAGGAAGAGGAGAGAGAGCACCAGACCAGAGGAGGAAGGAGAGGCATCAAATGGGGGCGGTAACCCTAGCCGTGACCCCAAGAGCGCCCTTTTATCGCCAGCATGCAGGCCGAAAGCCTTCCTGCCAAGCATCGCGGCGTCCGGACCGAGAGGGAAGGAGAAATCGAGAAGATGGAGGCGTACGGGATGGCGGAGGGGAAAGGTATGGAGAGGAGCAGACATATATATGGTGCGAGCAGGGGTACCAAACACGGCCACACTGCACCAACCCATGCCGAATGGGCCTTAGGACCGCCCCGTCGGGGCAACCAATCACCCCCTTGATGTTTTTAGATAACAATATGGTATTGAAGTGTAGGAAACTTTGTACATACAACTTGTTCGTTTGGCTGGTTTATTTCGTTGCTAGTTCATAAAGAAGTACTGCCGGTTGGTTTATGTGAGAGAAAAATACTGGTCCGTGCCCCGGCCTCCTCTTTGTCCGTGCAAGCGGCCCTTCAATGCTGTGCGCGGTGCGCCGGCGCTCTTGTGATCGATCTTGTGCATGCATGCACATGCACCTTTTTCGCCCGCGGGAGAAAACAACGGGACAAACGATGGCTGGCTGAACTGAAAAGGCCCATCGAACCGGTCAGTCAAACAACGGTTCAGTACTGTGGTTCAGCTCTGGGCTGTCTGTTTGCTTGTCTGGGCGACTGTCCTGGGCGCCTGCCTATGGACACGGCAAGCTTTTTCAATCCAAAAACACAGGCACACGGCACACAAGACAACCGGAGAGTGCGAGGGACCCGCCGAGTCGTCAGCAAGCTCAGCAGCGGCAGAGGGGCAGGGCCGGCCAGACTGGCCAGACAGACCGATGACTACTACGAACACGTCTCTTTTCTTTCCACACATCCATCCATCCATCCATCCATCCATCCTCTCAAGTCTCAACTCTCCGATACTAGTACTACGGTTACATGAATGTGCTGGGGAAGGGCAGCACAAAAGAAAAGTGGGAGGCGGGGAGGAGCAATACTAAGTGCGCGAATTTTGAGAATTTAGTTACGGTAGTACTTTCGTTTATATTTAGTAATTAGTGTTTAATTATGGATTAATTAGGCTCAAAATGTTCGTCTCGTAATTTTCCAATCAAACTGTGCAATTAGTTTTTTTCGGCTACATTTAATGCTCTATTGTAGCACTTTTTTGGAAAGTTTTGGCTGTAAATGGACTGCTGCTGCTGCTCGGTGCCTCTCTCTTTCTACCCCTTTTGTCTCTATCTATGAGCAACTGTAGCAAGACCGTATTCAAGTTCCAACTCGAAGGGATGGTGGAAGAAAACCACGCCACTTAATGCAACTCGGGCAAAGTTCCTGTCCAGGCCCCTGCTTCAATTTTGAGGACCAAGGAACCCCTACTTCAGTCATCAAAAGTAGAAGACACTCGGATTCAGGGATGGATCCGGATCAGATTCGCACGGATACGAATTCGGATACCACTATTTACCACATTTTAATTCTGATTTGAATACGAATACATATGTTGTCGGATACTCATGCAAAACGGATATGTCGAATCAGGATTCGAATTCGGATATCTACTTGCTTTTCAAGATAAGATGTATCCGTTTGTTTATCGATAACTTCTTAATAGAGTAAAATCATTATGGATGAAGAGATTAAAATATAGCTATATAACACCGTGGATAAAAAAATTACCAAAAATAAATTATTTTAATCAATACTTCAATAATTAAATATATAAAATATAATAAAATTATAGATAATATATATTAATTACTAAATTTAAATAAATAAAAAATAAATTATACAAGTATATAAATAAAATAAAATACTAATTGATATGAGTATCCATATTAAAATTAATTAAACTCAAGATTTATATAATGTTACTAGTACTAAAATTATATTAGCCATAGATAACTCTTAGATAATGATACATATCATCTGTTATGCTAAAATTATTTTCATTTACATAGTTAATTAGTCATAACTATAAGATTCAGATGGTTTCAAATAATTTATACTGTACTTCGCAAGCAAGCGCAGACCGGAGAGTGCGAGGTGCGTCGTCAGCAAGCGCAGGACAGGCAGAGGCAGGGCCAGACTGCCCAGACCGACCGATGACGCTGTCGCTTGGGCCGGTGGTGTCGCATTTGCTGCTTCATCTGATATGATCCTCTAGCTAGCTGCACACGTCTCCTTTCTTTCCACCCATCCTCTCAAGTCTCCACTCTCCGTCTCTGGTACTAGTCCTACGGCTGCCTGCCTTACATGAATGAGCTACAGTAGCGTTTAATTAACAACGATGGTTAGTCTCCTCATCTGTTTTATCCTCTTGCTTTTGGCTAAAAAAGACAACGACACACATCTGCTTCTTCCTTGGCTGTTCGGTCGGTCCCGCTAGCAACTCCATCCGCACCACATATAAGCCCTTGTTTAGCTGGAGTCTAAAATCCCAAAAAAATGCTACAGTACCTGTCACATCGAATGTTTACGGCTCATGCATGGAGCATTAAATATAAATGAAAAAAAAATTAATTGCACAGTTTGATGGGAAATTGCGAGACGAACGTTTTGAGTCTACTTAGTCCATGTTTGAACAATAATTGCCAAATAAAAACGAATGTGCTACAGTAGCCCCAAATTCCAAATTCATGGAACTAAACGAGGGCTAAACTTTTAATTAGACGTCGTCCATCGCCCCATCACCAGAGGTCAGGGCTGGCCGGCCGGCCGGGTCAGGAGACAAAGCGTTCTGGCATGCATGCACTTGATGGCAATGGCAAGGCTTGCACGCCTCGACAGTCGACAGGTTTGAGTGATAGTAGGATTGGCACTCTCATTCACTGCCATTTGCACTGGAGTACTAGTTGCAAGGTTGCTGTGCAACGACAGGTGGACAGCTAGCTCACATCCCTCTCATGACATTTGTTTTAGAAACGGCTGTGCTGTGCATGTGGTGTGGCCCGGCGCCGGCGCCGGCCCTACGTGACGCATGCAACTCGATCAAAGCCGGAGCCGGGAAACAGGGGGCAGGGAAGGGCAGGGCAACCAGCCCCAGACAGCTGCAGTTGCAGGGGACGTGAGGGGGGAGGGAGGCGATCAGCGACTGCATCTGCATGCGCGTGGTCTGCCTTCCGTCTGCGACCGTCGAAAGGAAAACGAACCTTTGCCGCCTGCCCGTGCGACGATCGGCCTCGGTAGGCTAGCTGCGGAAAAGCTGAATCGCCGTAAAAACCCTGGAGCGATCGAGCGCCGAGCAATGGGTCGTTAAGCTTGATCAAATTTAAACAGATTATAGAAATATATAGTGCCCAAAAAAGTGCATCGAATAATAATGTAGTAATGCTAGCTTATCGATCGATCAGTTGGTACATATCTTGAGAATAAACTCTCATTGCAAAAATACAAATATTGATAATTTTGTACGAACCTAACCTTGTCAAGTTAGCTAGTAGAATTATATTGTTGATTCCTTAGAAAACGGGATAAGCCGGCTGAAGCTGATTTATTATGAGAGAAAAATACTGCAGATTCTAGCTGATAAATCAAGTGTCCAGAGAGATCTTTGCAGACGCCACACATGCACTAGCGGTGCTAGGGGTGTTACACATGAAACAGCATTGTAAACGATCGTAAATTTCCAGCCAGAACAGTATTTTTCTCTCACACTAAACCAGCCAACAGTAATAATCTACGATCGTATACGATCGTTTCAGCCCCAGCCGAACAGGCTTTGAAGATTGAGCTCTTGTTGGTTTTCATTCAATTCGTTACACGCACTCGTCATAAATTAACAAAATAAAACTGAATTAATTATCTGGGTTCGAAAGAAAAGAAAGAGGCCGGGGAAAAAAATTGAAGTAACTGATGATCTGATGGGTTGTCGTGTACTAACAGTCTTGCTAAGGAGAACGGGCAGAACCGGAATGAGACGATGAGAGTGTGGCCCACACAACATTAGGGTTTCATAGATTGATGTCTCTCCCTCCTTACATGGGGTTCTCTCCTCCTTTTATATATCACTGTACATAGTGGAATTCTTTTACATTTATACCATATGATAGTACAGGCATATTTCTAGGATATTCTCGTACATACACAAGTTCCTCCAGGGGCTTCTTAGGCCTTCTCCCTTGTCAACCGCCTTGGCTCCCATTGGAGGCTCATCTGCTGTCCAAGACGCGCACGTGCTGGCAGCTTCCTTGCTGGGTGACGAAGGGGCCTGCCTTCGCCGGTCCACGCTGGCGACCGAGTCCACTTGCCGGCCTTCCCCCAGCGACCTCCGCCGTCTTCACTCGTGGACCGCCCTGATGCCGCTGGCTCCGAGTCTCCGTCGACGGAGCCTTCGCCGCGGTCCTTGGACCTTCGTCTGTCCTGAGGCGTGGCGGAGGCTCCTGCGAGATTCCTGCAGTAGTTCATGTATTAGTCGACGAGGCCTTCGCCTATCCTAAGGGCATGGGCGAAGGCTCCTGCGAGAATCCTGCAGTAATTCATGTATTAGACTGAACATTAGTTCTTCTTTGATAAAGAAGGTGTCCTGTCTTCGCGACCCATGTATCGGTGCCCCCAACAATGCGGAAGGGAAGGCAGGGGAGCGCGAGCCATGAGTGCTAGTCATGCATGCTGAGCAGGCTAGTGCGCGCGATAGCGACAATCAAGCGACGACCGCACGACAGTCGACACCATGGTTTCAGTGGTGGTTTCTGATGTGGCATGTTCGCTGGTTGGTTTCTGGGCTGGTTTGGACTGGCTAGTGCTGGTTTATTGTGAGAGAAAAATACTGTTGGCTGGCTGGATTGGGCTGGTTGAAACCAACAAACGAACAGACTGGTACTCAGTATCATTTTAAGCTGGCTTTGAATCCTTATGAATGTTGTAAACGTTTTTGTCTTGGTTAACCTCTGAAAAAAAAAAGACACCATGGGCATGACGCATGCATGAGCTACAATCGAAATCTCGTACGACCGAGTACTCCTACCGTCCTGTGGGAGTACCTGTGAAGACATTGGCGGGCTTCCCGAGCGAGCAACCGGCGAAGAATCAGCGGCGCGGCTTGCAATGCGTTGTCCGGTGGACAAAAGAAAGAGCTCGTCTCCGTCGCTGCACAGGAACTCAGCCCTTGTTTAGTTCGTGAAATTTGGATTTTGGGGTTATCGTAGCACCTTCGTTTTTATTTGGCAAATAGTATTCAAACATGGATTAATTAGGCTCAAAACGTTCATCTCGCAATTTTCCACCAAACTGTGCAATTAGTTTTCCTTTTCGTCTACATTTAATGCTCCATACACAGGCTACAAACATTCGATATGACAGATACTGTAACAACTTTTTAAAAATTGTGATGGAACTCGGCGCTCCCAGTCCCAGCTGCACCCGCGGGCTAACGATTGCCAAGCCAATGAATGAATGCTACTCCGTACATGTTGTATGCTAGGGAACCTGCCAATGGATCGGAGCGCCAAATCATAATACGCTACGTAGTACTACTGTACACTACTCCTATATATACGTATATGGACAACACGACAGGACCAGAACATTGGGCCCGCCACGTCACGTCCTGCAGATTAGGGTTCCAGCAAATCTTTGATCATTTGGTGGGCGTGGGTGTGGGGGCCTGGGTGTTTCTAACTCTGCTGTGTTCCATTGTCAAATCATCAAATTGAAAAAAAAACGTCAACCTTTCTTATTAGATACTCTCTCCGTCCCAAAATCATTGCTTTTGGTATAAAAATAAATGACATGGTTAATCTAATAATGTACCTTTTATATATATTTAGTCAAATTTAAAAGTATTTGACTATGTACACTTATCTTGGGACAGAGCGTATATAACAAAGGAAAGTGGGACCTAAGCTAGGGCCGTCCGTGGTACTCCCTCTGTCCCAAAACAAAATACGCTCTCACTTCTCGAGAAGTTTTTTTTTTAACTTTGACAAATTATATATAAAAGAATATTAATATTTATAATACATAATTAGTATCATTCGATAGATCGTTGAATATACTTTCATAATAAGCTTATTTGGAGATATAAATGTTGCACACATTTTCTACACACCTAGTTAAAGTTAAGAAAGTTTGACCTGCACGTATCATGTAATGTCTTTTCTGTGATGGAGGGAGTACACGCCTAAGCCACCTAATGAAATGATCTTTAGGCGTAAATAATAAATTAAAAAAATATTGACGACAACTGTTTTCATTTGCTCATCCTCAAGCATGCCAAATCGTTTTTATTTATTAGTCTTCATTACCTTTGCGTTGAGTAGTCTCTACATTAATTCTCTGGATTTTTCAAGCAGCCGGCATCCTAGCTTTGGGACCGGACTCGAGAAAACAAGAATGACACTACTATCAAAACATATTCTAATAATAAGGAGAATAATATGATAAAAACTAATTAGAAGTTTATGGTTGTCGGTTCATTTTCTTTCTATAACGTTAGTTTAAATTGTATAAAATTTGATGTAAAGACAATTAGACACGAAGCTAAATATGCACATGTAATTACTGTTCATCTACAGGAAACTGAGTCTGTATGCGCGCCCGATGAACAGTTATCCGACGTTATAGTCTTTTATGGATATAGATAATCTTAAAAAAATGAGGAAGTAGTGATTTTCTATATATATGACACATTTTTCCTACTCCCGGGAGTAGTTACTCCTATCTTCAATAAACACAATACGTATGTTTGCATACTCATTTATCAGTTTGAGTATGTTTATATACTCATTTTAAGATACCCCAAATCTTACTATGCGAAATTTTTTCAAAAGAACCCTTATTTTTGAATATATTATTATAATACCATTATACTAGTATATGAAATAAGTATAACTATATACTCTATGTATACTTGCATACTTGACTCACATACTACCCTAGATGGCCTAGTATAATCATATACTTCATCTACATACACTTCGTTGGACCATATACAACTTAAATCTAAAGACATACACATGGGAGTAATTACTCCCTAGGAGTAGAAAATAATATATATATATATTACCAAAAAGAATAAAAAAATTCTAGAGATTGCTTCGCTCATGCCCTAGTCCTGAACCCGGGCCCACCGGGCCGACCGACACACGCCGGCCGCTAATCTCCAAAATCCAAATCGTGTGCTTCATTCATCGCGTCCCACGTATATAATCTGTTGAAATGGGAATCATTTTAAAGAAATCATTAAAATAGGATAAAAATTCAGGAAATCGGATTAGGTAATACTGTCATTTTATGGCAATCTCACACGGCGTGGATGTGGCCGGTGGGCCAAACTTGTTATTGGCACCACTATCTTGTGCGCAGTCAGGCACCTCTGACAGACGCGTTCAGTTGTTCACAGCTCCCCGGCAGGGACAGGTTCACAGGTCCCATACCAACCCCAACCATTACTTACTACGTGTTTGTCCACCAAGTAAGCCCTGTTTAGTTTTTTAAAAGTGTACTATATAAAAAGAAGATTTCTCGTCACATCAAAGTTGCGGTATATGCATGGAGAACTAAATGTAGACGAAATCAAAAACTAATTGCACAGTTTGCTTTAACTTTGCGAGACGAATCTTTTAAGCCTAATTAATCAATGTTTAGACAATAATTCACAAATGCAAACAAAATGCTATAGTGAAAAATTATGCACTATGAGTGCAAACTTTATCGAACTAAATGCGCCCTAGGCCATGATATGCTAGCGAGAGAAGCAATCTGCAGGAGTTTTTTTTTCTTCCAAAAATAATTGCACTTTTTTTATCGCAAAGAAAATAAAATAATTGCATTTTTAGTATTTGAAATTTACCCTTAAATAAATGCACTTTTAGGTATGATCCATCTAGCTATAGTAGTTTCCTGTTCTACTTTCTCTACTTTCAAGTTATAATAATTACATGATAAAATAAATTTTGATAGGAGTAAATAATACTATCGCCTCCAAGAATCCTACAAAAGTGCATTTAATCTGGGACGGCATGCATACTCTAGCTTTGTCTTAAATCTATTTGATTTATACGAAAAAAGAATGAACCAAAAACCCCTTAACAACAAATTAATTTTTATTATATTTTCCTTAGAATATGTTTTGACAGTGGAATTCTTGTTCTCTCGAGTGAGTGGCCAACACTACCGAAGACGGCGCCTTTGCCGAGTGTCCCAGGCACTCGGCAAAGGCCGATATACACTCAGCAAAGCCTTTGCCGAGTGTTACACTTGGCAAAGGGCGCTCGGTAAACAGTTGATCGGTAAAGACCTCTTTACCGAGTGCACTTTATCGGGCACTCGGCAAAGCCGAGTGCTAATCTGACACTCAGCAAAGAAAAGTCGCCGTGACGGCGAGCGCCACCGTGATGGCGGCTTTGTCGAGTGTCAAGGTCAAGCACTTGGCAAAGGTCGCCTCTTTGCCGAACGCCGTTGACTCAGACACTCGGCAAAGGTGGCCACTGTGCCGAGTGCCACCGGCAAGACACTCGGCAAACAGGCGACTTTTGCCGAGTGCCTGGCCCATGGCACTCAGCAAATCTGTGATGTTTGCCGAGTGCAATGGCCTTTGCACTCGGTAAAGCATGTTCCCAGACATGTTCTAGGTCGTCACTTTGCCGAGTGTTATGACCATTGCACTCAACAAAGTGACTGAAAACAACCTTTTTATTTGTTTTTTACATTCCATCCAAACAAAAAGAAGATATATATAACAAACATCACCAACATCACATATATATCATCAACAGCACATATATCCAACACCACATATATATCACAAACGTCACATGTCTCACAATATATCACAAATAAGTTCACAAGTAATCCAAGTGCTCCATCATCTACAACCACAATTGCAAATAGAAGTACCATTAACAACCACAAGTATCATCACCTAGCTTCCTCATCCCACCGCCCACCATCTTTGTTCAATCACCTGCAATTAAAAAGAGTAAACCAATATGCACAGATAAACAAGAAGTACTTAGAAAGAGATGCAAAATAAACAAAACGTAATTACAAAATAACATAGTATTATATGTATTAGAAATAATCTTCATGATCGGGATTAGCTGGATCATAAGTCTCATCATCACTATCAATCATGTCGAAATAATCAACACTATCCGAATGAGCAATGTTGTCATTGTCATTGTCTAAATGTAATCGCTCAAGCATCTGTAAGTCCTTCACATTTCGCACCTCATCTCCAGCGTCCTCTTCAATAACCATTCATTGTCTGCTTCCATTCCGATCGCTTCGGTTAAGTCTATCTCAAACCTCCCTTCTAGTCCCTCTTCTTGAAAGAACTCTCCGTCATATGTGTTTGGGTCTAAGCTGTAATCTTCATCGTTTGGGACAGGCACTTTACCGTGTGGCGATACCCTGTGCACAATATCCCAACCCCTAAGATGACTTTTGGTTTGACAAGCATATGGGAGATAATAAACTTGCGTGGCCTGTTGGGCCACAATATAGACATCATCTCCTGGTAAGACGGAATCCTGTCGAATTTCGACTAGCCCAAGATTAGAATATGTCCGTCTCGTTACTTCAGGATCAAACCAATGGTATTTGAATATGACGGGATTAAAAGGTTTGGAACCATGAAACTTGAGTTCGTATATTTCTTCAATTCTTCCATAATACTCGACCTCATCAACGCCTGGCGTAAAAACTCCAGAACTTGTGGTTCTTTGATTGGGCCGACTCTGCTCGTAGCTTGTTGTGTGAAAGCGATATCCATTCACGTCATAATCGGAAAATTACCTAACCCTATAGGCAAAGCCATCGGCAACCTGTCTCAACTCAGCACGCATAGACGCATCCCTCTGGCCCTGCAAGCTCAAGCAGGATACATCGTTATATTATTCGCACGTACGAGTAACTTGAAATGTCAAACTAAGTACGAGCTAAATTGGGCGGTACCTTCCGTTTGAACCAAGAAATGAAATCGGGCATTCCATTTCCCGCACCTTGACTAAGAAGGGTATCTACCTGCTGCGGGGTAGGATCCCTTGATTAACGCCAGAATTCATGAAGAAATTCCCTGTACCAACGAGAAACAAGGGGGTTGGATGCAAAATAGTGACGGCGTATTTAACAAGTTCGTTGAGAACTTACTGCATGTACGGCGCCACTTCGTCAAGGTTGGTCAACACGTATAGCATGATATGGCGCCACTCTTCATGATTCAAGGTCTTGGGGGTCGATGCACTTGCACTTCCGAGTTTCCCTCGGAAAAGGCTGAGGTTCGATTCATTTTCGCCAGCATTATAACGAGGGGGTGTATTATGCACGCTAGGGAGGTTGTCACCATACTATGTTGTTGTGAAGTTGGCCACCTCCTCCAGAATGTATGCCTCTGCATTGGAAGCCTTAATTTTGCATTTATTTCTACATTTCTTTCGAAGAACCTTTAGACATCTCTCGATTGGATAGCACCAACGGCCCTGCACGGGCCCCCCATTCGTGCCTCATACGGAAGGTGCAAAATCAAATGCTGTATCGGATTGAAGAAGCCGGGTGGAAAGATCTTCTCTAACTTACAGAGCAACACAGGTGCCATTCTTTCCAAGTCAGCAATCACGATCCGAGATAACTCCTTGGCACAAAGCTGGTGAAAGAAATAGCTCAACTCTGCCAGCACTAGCCAGACATGCTCAGGGACATAGCCTCGAACCATCGCTGGAAGAAGCCGCTCAATCCATATGTGGTAGTCATGACTCTTCATCCCTAAGACTCGCATAGTAGATAAGTTCACTCCCCTCCTCAGATTAGTTGCGTACCCATCAAAGAACATTAACGTCTGGATCCATTCTAGTACTTCCCTCCTTTGGGTCTTGCTCAAGACAAAATTGGCCTTAGGCCTTCTCTATGTCTTTCCGCGACTAGGAGGCTTCATATGTTGGTTTGGTCTATCGCATAACGTTGCCAGATCCACTCTAGCCTTAACATTATCCTTTGACTTGTCAGGAATGTCCATGATTATTGCCCCAAAGTGCCTCGGTGACATTCTTTTCAGTGTGCATTACATTAATGTTGTGTGGAAGGAGAAGGTCATCAAAATAGGGGAGCCGAGTCAAGCCTGACTTATGAGTCCACATATGTTGCTCTCCATATCCCACAAAACCACCTTCTGGATTGAGCACGAAACCATCTATCTGTTCATGAACCGCAACACCAGTCATTATTGGTGGTGCAGGGTCTGTCACTATGACACCTTTCGTAAAGTTCTTGATGTCTCGTCTGAATGCATGATCAAGAGGGAGGAATTGCTGATGTTTGTCAAATGATGAATACTTGCCACCCTTCTGCAACCAAATGAACCTCAGACCTTCCTTGCATACTGGGCATGGGAACTTCCTGTGAACACACCAGGCGCAGAATATCCCATACGCCAAGAAGTCATGCTGGGAGTAGTGGTACCAAACATGCATTTTGAAGTTTTTCTTTGTAGCTCGGTCGTATGTCCATACCCCTTCCTCCCAAGCACGGACCAATTCATCAATCACAGGCTCCATGAACACACCCATATTATTCCCCGGGTGTTATCAACGACAAGAATACGTTCTGTCGTTGAAAGCATACGCCGGGGGGGGGGGAGATTGAGGAGGATAACGAACACGGGCCAACATGTGTATGGGGTACCCATCATTCTATAAGGATTGAACCCATCTGTTGCCAGCGCAACACATACATTACGAGCCTCTTTAGCTTTCTCATGATGAATGCCATCAAAGTGGGTCCATGCTTCACCATCGGATGCATGTACCATCCAGTTAGGATTGTATCGTTTATCATTTTTGTGCCATGTCATCTGTTTCACGGATTCCTTGGTCATGTATAGCCGTTGGATCCTCGGTATGAACGGAAGGTGCCGTAGGATTGTCACGGGAATGTCAAGCTGCCTCTTTTGGCCATCACCAGAATCTACCTCCAAGAACCTAGAGGATTTACACTTTGAACAGTACTTTGTTTCCACGTATTCTTTCCTAAATAGGATGCACCCCTTCGGGCAAGCATGTATCTACTCATACGGCATCTTAAGTGCACGAAGGAGTTTCTGTGACTCGTGCATGCTCTTTGGCAGAAGGTGACCCTCTGGAAGCAGGTTGCCAATAACCGTCAACATACCATCGAAGGCGTCTCGACCCAGGCTATACTAGGACTTTAACGCCATTATGAGTCCAATGGCATCCAGTTGAGAAACCTTTGTCTGGCCGTGAAGGGGTTTCTGTGCCGCGGCAAACATGTCGTAGAACGCCTTTGCGGTTGCCTCTGGCTCCTCCTCCGTACGTCCTTCAGCGAACTGTGCCTCATGATAGTCATTTAACATGTCTGCTACCCTGGCATCAGCATCATAATCCTCGACGCGTGGTCTCACCACCTCCTCTCTCATACGATCGGCTTCACCATGGTAGACCCATCGGGTATAGTCTGCCGTAAATCCATTCTTCCAAAGATGTTCCCCCATGACCTTCTTCGTTTGTCTTTTCCTGTTTGCACATTTGCTGCAGGGACAACAAATTTTACTCACTCCTTTAGCAACCACGCCAAATGCCCATTCCAAGAAAGCATCGGTCTTGTCGATCCATTCATTGGTGACCTGACCCTGACTTGCGCGGCCCGTGTACATCCACTCACTGTCCTCCATCCTCTAACATATATAGCGGCGAGTAATATAAACATCAATTGCATCTACACGACGTTCCTACTATCTAACAGGTGAGGATAGGTCTTAATCCCATGCGAGGATGCGTAGGTGGGGTTAGTTTCAATGCTCTACTCCTATCCGAGACAGAATTTCGGCAGCACCTCCCCGCTGTTCTCCAAATACACGTCCTGCCAGGGAGAGTGTGTATCCGGAGAACAACAGGGAGATGATGCCGAAACTCTGTCTCGGATCGGAGCTGACCATGGAAACTAACCCCACCTACGCATCCGCGGGCTGTCCAAAAAATGTGGACAATTAGAAATAGATACGGTTTTAGATATGGAAATATCTGCATATTTCCAACCGTATCTCTTTCGAACGGGAGACGCCTAATTGGGTTACGTGATCTACGACCATGATACGGAAAGAGGGGTTATACCTAGGGTGGCGGTGGAGTCAGGCTAGCGGGGTCATGGCGGGTCGGTGCAGTAGCGAGGCGATGTGGTGCAGGCAGACCCGCAGCGGCGAGGAAGGCGATCGGGGCCACCGAGGTACTTCGGCTCCGCTCCGACGGGCTCTTCTCTGCAAAAAAAGAAACATAAAACTATTAATACAAAATTTTGGCAGCACCTTCCCTGCACGGTGAGGTTTCCAAAACCTGCAAGAAAACCAACGGCACGATGGCCGACATGCACATATATATGAACGGCACGATGGCCAACATGCACAAGATTATATTCAACCACATATATATAACAATGTCACAACCACACCTACGACTCGTACGACTACCACCACTGCTACTCTACCACTACTACTACCGCAACTACTAGTAATACTACAACAACAACGATGGTAGGGCATACCTAGTGGGCGTCGTAGGGCGGCGGTGGTGAAGGGGCCAGGGCGCCGGTGGACAAGGCGACGGCTGGGGAAGCGTCGAGGATGTGGCAACGGCGGTCGGGGTGCCTCCCCCTCCTCCTTCCTCCTTCCTCCTTCCTCCTTCCTCCTCCTCCTCCTCTTCCTCCTTCTTCCTCCTCTCCTCCTCTCCTCCTCCTCTCTTTCTCCTCCTTCTCCGGCGGCGCGGGCGCAGGCGGGGTCAGCGGCAGCGCTGGCGCTGGCGCGGGCGGGCGCGGGCGTGCGTGTGTGCGGTGTGTGTGGGCCACGAGGTTAAATCCCCCCTTTATCGAGTGCCCCCGATCTGGCACTTGGCAATTTTTTTTTAATTTTTTAATTCTTTGCCGAGTGCCACCTGGTCTGGCACTCGACAAAGAGGGTTTTTTTTAAAAAAATCTTTGCCGAGTGCCTCCGGACTGGCACTCGGCAAAGAGGGGTTTTTAATTTTTTTTTAAAAAATTCTTTGCCGAGTGCCATTAGTCCTGGCACTCAGCGAATTGGTGATTTGCCGAGTGTCATTTTTTAACACTCGGCAAACCATTTTTTTTCTTTTGACCTCCAAACTTTTTCTGCAGTCCTCATACAATACCTGGTACTCCATGTTCCAATGTGGAACATTTCTCGAACGTTTTCTATATTTCTTTAATTTATTTTATTTAATTGAATTTTCTTGGATAATTCAAATTATAACCGCTAGTCATTCGAATAATGGAAAAAATAAATAGAAAAATGATATTCATGTTATTTAGTATAATGTGAGGCCGTATCCAGGACTAGACCACCAATTTCGAACATCTTGTTCACGAAATATGAACACGAACTTGCGGTCGAGTTGTTTTTAAATTCTATAAAAAACAAACGAAGTCCAAAAATCGTGAACCTTGTCAAGATGTCATGATATCATATGTGGAGGCTGTGATAAAAATTTGAGAAGGTTTCACGTAAGTTGTCACGTACGATGCTTACCACCTCGTCGGCCTATTCACGAAATTAGGAAACTTCTTCGGAGATTCTTCGGTTTGCAAGCATCGTACGTGACAACTTGCGTGAAACCTTCTTAAATTTTTATCACAGCCTCCACATATGATATCATGACATCTTGACAAGGTTCACGATTTTTGGACTTCGTTTGTTTTTTATAGAATTTAAAAACAACTCGACCGCAAGTTCGTGTTCATATTTCGTGAACAAGATGTTCGAAATTGGTGGTCTAGTCCTGGATACGGCCTCACATTATACTAAATAACATGAATATCATTTTTCTATTTATTTTTTCCATTATTCGAATGACTAGCCGTTATAATTTGAATTATCCAAGAAAATTCAATTAAATAAAATAAATTAAAGAAATATAGAAAAAGTTTGAAAAATGTGCCACATTGGAATATGGAGTACCAGGTATTGTATGAGGACTGCAGAAAAAGTTTGGTGGTCAAAAGTGAAAAAATATGGTTTATCGTGTGTCAAAAAATGACACTCGGCAAATCACCGATTTACCGAGTGTCAGGAGAAGACACTCGGCAAAGGGTTAACGACGGTTGTCGGCCGTTAACGGCGGCGGCCCTTTGCGGAGTGTCAGGATAATAACACTCAACAAAGACCAATTTTGCCGAGTGTTATTGTTTGCCGAGTGCTCGGCACTCGGCAAACCACCTCTTTGTCGAGTGCTAGTTGTTTGCCGAGTGCTTTCTCTCTGGCACTCGGCAAACAACCTCTTTATTGAGTGCCCGATAAAAAGCACTTAGCAAAGTCTGGGACACTCGGCAAAGAAGTCGTCTCCGGTAGTGCAATCCCAAAGCCAGGATCCCAGCTGAGCTTGAAAAATTCTCAAAAGTAATGTTAGGGAGCCTGCTACTCAGATCCTCTAGATCTATGACTTGGGCCGTGCCTTTTGAGGGCGGCCATGGCACAGTCTTTCAGCACGGTCCAAAGTATGGCACGACACGAAATACTTTAGCCGGTATGGGATGACACGAATTTGAACGTGAGGGCCATGTCATGCTCAGGATCTCGGTATGACGGGCTACATGGCCTGGCCCGCATTTGGGCTGTGCTTGGGCAAGCACGGCACGAAAATGGCACATGAGCATATCCACAAATGGTATAGTGCAATTTTCTAGCATTTATTATACTACCTCTCATATAATTATTGAATAGATTATGAAAATCATTAAAACTTTCATAAAAATAATATATACAAAATATTTTTTTTGTATCACGGGTGGACAAAGAAAACTAGGAGAGATATGTTCAGGGCCATGCTTGGGACGGCACGACCAAAAGGCGAGCCTGTGTGCTACGGACAGTGCTTGGACCAATGAAAAGATTTACTGTGTTATGTCGGCATGGCCCGGCGTGTCTCACGTACCTAGAGGATTCAACCCGAAGTGACACGAAGCATGAGACACGGCACGGACCAAGTCCCACCTCTAGTCAAAGCTAATCAAATCGTACGTGCCCTAAGCAAAGCTGCATGCGGTGGTAGCCGGCAGCAGCGCGACACTCAGCACAAACTCGTTAGCGTGCAAGGGAATATTGCATGTTCACTCTGGATTTGCAAAGTCCCCTTTGTTCTCATGTCCACTAATTATATTGTACGTCTTCACATTGTAGTTTTCTACCCCTTCCGATCCGTCTCAAATTATAAGTCATTTTAATTTTTTTTAGAGTCGAAGCATTTTAAGTTTGACCAAATTTATATAATAAAATAATAATATTTTTTATACTAAATAAGTATTATTTTTATATAGTACATCTATTTGATGTCATAAATCTTTATAATTTTTTTTGTATAATTTTGGTCAAACTTGAGATACTTTGACTCTTTAAGAAAGTTAAAATGACTTTTAATTTAGGAGGGAGGGAGTACAAATTGAAGTAGTCAGCATAACTCTCGATTTGGGTACCTCTCTTCTGCATTTCAGGTTGCCAATAATGTTGCAGTAAGAAGCTACTAGAACGAGAGAGGCACAAACCAAAGGGGATTGGAGGTGGGGTTTTTTCTGAAAAAGAAAATGCATGAGGTTAGGTTTGCCATGAAATGCATGGCAGAATAATCGGAATTAGCAACGGATCCCATTTTCATTTCGATGTTGTTTCCCAGTAGTATACTAGACAAGAACGAAACCCTTTTTGACCGTTTTTTTGTTTTAATTTTAATATAAAATGGTTTACATCCCAGCTGGTTGAAGAGACAGAGCTCAAATTATGTGGCAGTGGGACCCGATGAATGAGTGATACGTACGGTCGTCTTTGTCGTGGCGTGGGCCGTGGGCCGTGGGCAGGGCAGCTCAGCAGGCCGCTGGCGGGTTTACAGCTGTTTGTTGTCCAACAGAGACAAAAGTAGAAAGGCATTTGTTCAGATCTGAGTTCTTGAAACTTTTGTTATTAAAAAAAATAAAGAAAAAAGATCCGCATCCTTTCGATCGGCGTACTCCTACCGTTAGAACTACAAGTCTTATTATCGAAAATCCTCTTCTATGCTTTTTTTTTGCAAAAAATCCACATTACAATATTAAGAGTGTCCTTAACCTTCACATGTCACATTATTGAAAAATGAAAATCTTCTTGTATATATCTAGCCATCTATAGGTACTAGGCCTTACACACTTGTTTTTTTTTACGAGGTGCCTTAGAGCAACTCCAAAAGAGTTGGTAAAAATAGATGGCTAAACCCATGATTTAGCCAACCTTTAAAATAGAAACCCCCGCAAAAAAAAATAGAAAACTCCAACATCCTTTCCAGTGCGGCGAGGCAGATGGTCAGCGACGCATGCGAGCTATATTTTATGTGAGACCCCGCTAATGGGCCAAGTTGGGCTGGTCTAATGGGCTGGGGCGAATGGCCGAGCACTGTAGCGACAGGGCGATGCGAGTAATGTAGCATTGTGGAACACTGTAGCTATGAAACTTTAGTCCCACATCGGAGGCTGAAGGGGTGCCGAACCAACTTAAAAGTCTGAGTCTGGGAAGCTGTTAATTTCGGTTCGAACCGTTTGCGCGAAGCGAGGACGAAAGCGCAAGAGAGTTAATTAGCAGGTGTGGTCCATTCAACGTGTAGAGTGAATCTTAGCCGTCTTCCGAGGCTGGGGTAAAAGTCTGAGTCTGGGATGCTGTTAACTCCGGTTCGAACCTTTTGCGCGAAGCGAGGACGAAAGCGCAAGATAGTTAATTAGCAGGTGTGGTCCATTTAACGTGTAGAGTGGATCTTAGCCGTCTTCCCGGGCTAGGGAGTTACAATTTAGCATGTGAGAACTCCAGGATTGGACTTCTCTTTTCTTTCTAAAATACTCAAATATAGATTACACAACATGGATAGCTCTTCGAGTTGCTCTTACACAGTTGTTAACTATAGTATAGGCAATATGCTAAAAGTGGCCGGCGCCTCTACGTGCCGTATATCATTAATTTGTGCTCCCATACGTGCATGTCCCATTTGCTGTTCTTTTATTAGTTTCCCTTGGGACGACGACATGCAATGCATGCATGCAAGCATGGGAGTTGTGCTAAACGCGAGTTGAAGGTTGTTGCTTTTGGTCCCGAATTGAAGGTCGGTCGTTATCACCTTAGACTGCCGAGATGTTAATAGAAAAAACTTTGGCTTCCATAAAAAAAATGTTACTACTGTATGTGTGGCTCGTACTACAATTTAGGACAAGCAGCACCCCTATGGCACTTTATCTCCTACAACTAAAAAGAACAAAAGTAAGACTATTTTTTCGTGCGACTTTTTTTGGGGTCGTCTTCGCTCCGCTCCGTGCGATACCGCGCGTTCCCCCCCACCCCAACGCATCCAAAAGGAAAGGAGGTCGCGGAAATCACGCAATTTCCTACAGCTAACCCTAACCGTGAGCATTGAGGGATTCGAGGTCGAGGTAGAGAGCTGTGGAGGCCTAGAGGCACAGATCGAGCGCCAGCACGGGCGTAGCATCAGCAACCGGCATCGGCATCACCGCATTGAGGCGGAGGAACTACCAGGCACGGCCGCCGGGCACCAGGCGCGGCCACCGGCCACCAGGGCCAGGCGCTTCTTCCCCTCCTCCGTGGCTGGCGGCGCTTCTTCCCCTCCTCCATGGCCGGCCACCACAAACTGGAGTCGGCCCCACTCCCTCGCACCCGCACGGGCAGTTTGGGTGTCGCCCCAAACCCTAGCAGCCATCATATTGAAAGCATATAGGCCCCTAGTTGGGTTTCGATGATTAATGACAATACGTGATTACTGTGACTAACGTGTGTTTTGCAGATGCAATTAAGTTATGTCACGGTAATGGAGATCGATTGGGCAATCATAGTGGTCATGCCCTACGATGGAAATCATTTCGGTTTTCAAAGGATGGACGACAAGGTTAAGGATAGACTAGTTATAAGTGTCAATTGGAGTTGAAGAGACACTTAGAGTAGTTTAGGACTTTGTTTTTTCTTTGGCCGTACTATTAAGGGGGATATGGACGGGTAGCTTGACCTAGGTGAGTCTAGTGAGTTAGGTGTGGTGCACACTTGTTAAAACTAGCACTAGGTAGCTCCAAAATAGCCCTTTGATCCAATGGAGCAAACTTCATTCACATATGATCGAGAGTTGGAAGTGAATGGAGGGTCAAATACTGACCGGACGCTGGCTTTGGGTTGACCGGACGCTGGCGCAGAGTCCGATCAGTTCATTTGAACAAGGTGAAATCGTCTGGTGTGACCGGACGCTGAGAGGTGAAGTGACCGGACGCTGAGGGCCAGCGTCCGGTCGACTCCAATAAGCTTCCAGAGAGAGAAAATCACAACCGGACGTGTCCGGTCAGTGCTGACCAGCGTCCGGTCACACTGTAAACACTGAAGTTCAGGGTATACTGACCGGAGCGTCCGGTCAACATGACCGGAGCGTCCGGTCACCCCGCAGAGGCACATAACGGTTCGTTTTTCAGCTCATGTTATAAATACAACCTCCACTCGTGTGTGGGGGTACTTTTGCTCATTCCAACAGCTGAGAAACACCTTAGAGAGTGCCAAGAAGAGCAAGATCCTAGTGAGGTGATTGAGATTTAAGAATCCCAAAGAGAGCCCTCATTAGTGAGATCAAGAGTAGCAAAGTGTGCATCCACCCTTCTTATTAGGCTTGTCGTGGTCAAGTGAGAGTTCGTGCTTGTTACTCTTGGTGATCGCCATCACCTAGATGGCTTGGTGGTGATTGAGAGCTTGGTGATCATCCGGAGAGCTTGTGGATGACCCAACTTAAGTTGTGAGCGGTTGTGGGTGATTCACCGCGATGGAGTGTCGAAGAATCAACCCGTAGAGAGCACTTGATCCTTGTGCGGATCAAGGGGGAGCTACACCCTTGCGCGGGTGCTCCAACGAGGACTAGTGGGGAATGACGACTCTCCGATACCTCAGCAAAACATCGCCGTGTTCCTCTTTCTCTATTTACTTTGAGCATTTACTTTGAGCAATTCAATTCTTGTCATTTACATTCCTAGAATTGTCATACTAGAGTAGGATTGGAACATAGGTTGCAAGTTCTTTGTGCGGTAGAACAATTAGAAACACTTTCTAGGCACAAAGGGTTAATTGGCCTAATCGTAGGTTTTAATTATTGCAAAGAAATTTAGAATTAGCCCAATTCACCCCCCTCTTGGGCATCTTAATCCTTTCACATATCCCCTCTGCCTTGACGTGTCTACACCAGATGAGGTCCTCTTCATTTTTTTTTGAATTTTATTTGAATGAACTCTGATCTGAATTTAGGGTATGTAGGCATATGATTCATTAATCCTTAAGCAAGGCAACAATACCGATTTATTGATATAGATGTTTAATTTCTGCAGTTTTATGGTAACAATACCAATTTTATTTAATTTATGCAGATTAGAGCCACCGACCCCGTGAGCTTCCCTTCCCATGCCTCCTTGCTGACTGAGGCTTTTAGCAGATTCATTGATAATCAAGGCATCACTCTAATTTGCGTTATGTGCCGCTCTTCTGCAGGTTGTGGCGAGCGTGGTGAGTACCTGTTGCTGGTCCTCAATCACTTGGTTTCAAGTCTGAGGGCTCTCCTGCAGCAGGGCTCCTCTCTTCCTGGCTGTGAAGGTGAGTCACGACCTCTCTTCTCGCCGGACTGAAAATAGACTCTAATTTTTGTGTACTGAAATAGACTAATTTCAACTGTGATAATTTTTTATCACGCTTTAATATTTGTGAACAGGAATACATGGCAATGGTGCAGGCAGATGAAGGAAACAAGACCATGCCCATCTGTGGGAGCTTGGCCTCAAAGCCAAGTGAGGTGACAATGCACATATCGACCTGGGTTCATGCTAAATAAATAGCCTTTCCTTGGCAGTCACTTGCTAGCTGTGATGGTTTTATTTCCTTTCGAGAAAATTTGCTTGCAACTGAGGGCTTGCTACCTGAACAAAAGGCTGTAAGAATGGCTCTTCTTCTTGCTCTTAAGTTCTCTCTTGCATGGTATGATTTTTACCATTACCTTTTCAACTTGTATCATTTTCAAGATCCCCACTGTGAAATCTTGTCATAGCTCTACCATTGCAAGTATTATCCATTTACTGCAGTAAATTTCAGGGGTTCTATTGAGATTTTTTGAGTATGTGAACCCCTATACAGTACATGGCTTATAAGTTCAAATATCGGGGGGGTTCCTCAGAGTTAAGAATTAATTTCAATTATTTTAGAGCCATTCTCTCATCTTTAGTGTTGTCCTACATTTCTTTTGCACTGATAGCTCTTCATACTTCTCTGCAAGTTCTTTTGATTTATGGCCATAGTCAAGGGTGACAACTCTCTGTGGAAAGCTATTCCTGCATTTCTGTCTTGAACTTCTTAAGTATTTCATTTTCTACTTCACTATTTTCTGTCTTGAACTATTTTATGTTATACTGCATCCTGTAGGCATATGCCTGTCTTGAAGCACACACACAGGACCAAGGGAAAATATGTGTGAAGATATTGTCATTGTCAGGGATAATCTTAACATATTCGGGATGTCTTCCTGTGAGCTGCCATGATGGTGTTTCTGGCTTGCTGCTTCAGTTGCAAAGGTACAAGAATGATCTGGTAACATTGAACAAAGGTAGGCATATACTTTATTAATGAATCTGTAAGTTTGATCGACCCAAATGTTTGGGTGGTACATATTTCTCAATTTCACAATATTACTTGGTGTTTAAGAATATCTGATAGGGTGGGGAAGGCACTAAAATTAATTGCAGGGTTTACATTTGTTAGAGAATCTTCCATAATATAAATTGCAATAACAGAACAGCTTTTTTTGCCATATCCGAGAGCCTTGTATACTGATTTCATGCAAATATAGCCATATTTGTAGCCTTTTCTTTTAAAGCGACCACCAGAGCTGGTAATTAAGTTCATGATTTGGAATAATTTAGGAAGAAGAGAGGATAAAGGATGAAGGTTGGCACTTGGCAAATCGTCGGCAAGAAAAAGCACCATAGAAGACCACAAACTTAAGTGGAAGAGACTGATCTAATCATTTATTTGTGCACGACATTTCCACATGGGAATTTCATGAAGCACAAATAATGCTTTGCAATAAATAGACTGAAATAAATTAATAATGAAGGTATTCTTGGTGGGGCTTTTATCATGGATTTTTCGGTACCATGGTAAGAATAATAGAATATGCGATTAGATGAGTTTTTTGTTATGCTTTTTGTTAGCTGAGTTATTATGTTTCTTAGCTTCATCTCACTTTCAACAGTATGCTTATTAAGATGAGGTTTGATTGTTAAAATTTTGGTCAAAAAAGCTCAATCTTGATGAAATTTGAGTAAATACAATCCTGGTTAGAAGCTTATATCATATATTTGACACACAGATTTTGCAGCATATGTATGGCGCCCTCCAACAAGTGTGGCGCTGGGTACCTGAAATTTGGTAGGGGATTGGATGATTTAGATGTTTTTTCAGCAATTTCTTATGTGCTCCTATCTTAACCACCTTTTTTTTCATGTTCTGGTGTACTTGCAGGCTTTCGAGTTGAAGTACACGGTGTTGACCTGGGAAGGAGCAGAAGCCACAAGAAAGTGATCAAAACCGAAAATTAGGTGTCTATAAATATTTCACATGAGATTTCCTGTTACACCACATGAGATTTTTCATGAAATAATATAATAATCCTGTAAGTTTGAATTGCTCCTTTTTCTGTGAATCTTGAATCTATCTTATTTTAGACCGCGTTTGGTTGTTACTTTGCGTCATCTAAAATGTCACCGTGGCGTTAGCACGGGCAATATACTATTCAGTTAGATGAGAAAATTTATGTTTTATTGTGTGCAGTCAGTCAAATGGATAACAAGCAGAGGTTTAGTCTGTTGGAGGATGATGACAAGGTGTTGATCTAGGCAAACCAGGGGCACAGTATGTTCTCTGCCCGAAATTTACTCCACTAAATACTATAGTTGTTTCTACAAAGCAGCATGCATATTGCATGTTCACTTTTTCCTTTTAACTTTGCGTAAGATGGAAATGTTTTCTGTAGAATATTACAACTTGCATTCCAATAATTTTAAGAGATGTAATATTCTTCCAAACTGGAAGACCTTCAGTGTTTAGAGTTCAGACTATGTCTATGATGGTTTGCTAGGTATTTATTTGTTCAACTACTTTATGTTTCAAATTTCTTTCACATATGGGTTGAATGCTTTAAGCATAAAATTGGATATTGATATTTGATACTATCCGTACCATACATACTTATGTTTCCATGTTGTATCAGTACCATACACAGTTATGTTTCCATGTTGGACTTTTCCATACTCTGACATGACCTTCTTTAAGTGATCCTTTATAAGTTTTGTTTTCTCCTAACATTATGAGAACAGCAAGGCAAGATAAACAGATGTTCAAAAACTGAGTTAGGCAAGGTAAATATCTCATGTCTGCGGTGTTGACTGCTCTGCAGGTAAATTTTGGTTTATTCAAAAACTAAGTTAGGCCTTGTTTGGATGTTATCGGATTCAACTTAATCCACATGTGTTGGGGTGGATTGGAGTGGAATTTAGTTCAAGTTCCACTCCTATCCACCCCAACACATGTGGATTCATAAGGATCCAACTACATCCAAACAAGGCCTTAGGAATATCTCGTCTAGTGGCATCCAGGTTAGTCAATTCCATTAGTTTATTCCTTGGCGGGAATTTGAGAAGCTTCAGGGTGATGGTTAATGACGCCTATTGTGCTGCTCGGAGATTTGAAGATGGAACTGCAGTGTTTAGGGAAATGTGGGAACTGCTGGGAGATTTGAAGATGCAACTGCAGTGTTTAGAAAAATGTGGGGATCTGCAGATGCAGTTGAACCATCGACATTTATATTTATCACATCCAATTTTATATTCTAATTGTTTATGCTTTGTGAAAACTCATGTAATATTGATGATTGGTTACAAACGGAGTGCTGCGAATATCGTGTTCAAAGTATAATTTTTTTTGCTAGCCTGAGCCTCGCCGTGGCTCGCTTCTGAGGATGGCCACGCCGTGGAGCCCCGCATCACAGCTGCCGGCTGCGAGTGTCGCAGCTGACGCGGGGATGCAGCGCCGGGGCCATCGTGATTGTGGCCTTGCAGAGCGGTGCCGGCCCCTCGGAGCCACACGTCTCTGTTGCTGCGGCACCTCCACCCGCGAGGAAAACTCATGGCACCGAGAGCAGAACCCACCGCACCGAGATGTGTAATAGTGTAGATGTGATGAGTGTTTTCAGCAGTTTTGCAAGCATGTGTATAGAGACAAGGAAAACAACTATACAAATGACAATTATTTGCAATGACGTGGATACACCAGTGATACAAATAATTATGTGCATAGGAAAATACTATTTTTAGGTTTTTACCGTAGCGTAACACAGGCACTATACTATTTCTATAATATATTGAAAATGATGCAAGGAATTGGAATCTCTCTTAATTCTTGTTGTACTCTATTTATATCACGAAATACCACCGGAGTTTGGTTGTTTTTATGTGTATCCCTCAAATAAAACCGGAGTTTGGTGCAGACATGCTAAAGTATATCTGCCCCGCAATAGTTGTTCAGATATGCATCACAGTGCAGAGCAAGAATCTCTCTAGTTGTGCTCAGAACTGTATATTATATAAGTGATTCTGTGATTGCACCATTCAGAGATAGTTGTATTTGGGAAGTTTACATATTCTCTGCATGTGTTCACCGGATAATGCTTATACCTCTGTTTGTCCTATTGGAACCTGACTACAGATGAGGGTACTGACATGTTCATTCTAAAACATGGAATAGCATCGGATTTCAAACAATTAAATATCACAGTGGACTTAATGGTGGCCGTAGCGTTAGCACGGACTTAATGGTGGCCGTACACTACTGGAATCTCGCATTTTTCTGTGGGTGATAAATTTTTCTATGTGTTTTTTTCGGTACGCACAGAAAAATTACGATTTTTCTGTCGATTCCAAAATATCCCGACCGAAAAATACTAAAACCCACGAAAAATCGTATTTTTTTTGTGCGTAACAATACACACACGGAAAAAATCAGCACTCACAGAAAAATACAATTTATTCTATCGGTTCTTTAAAAACACGAGAAAAAATATGTACACGCACAGAAAAATCCTAACCCTAACCCGCCGACAGCCGCGACCCCAAACACCCTCTCACGCACACACTAGACCGCGCCCCCTCCCTCACTCTCTCCTTTCAGCGCGCCCCTCCCTCTGCGACTCAGCGCCGCGCCCTCCCTCCGCGACTCAGCGCGGGGGCTCCTCCCCTCCCCGAGCAGCTCCGCCACTCCCTCTCCTCCCTCTCCCTCTTCATCAACGCGGCGGGCGCGGCCCCTCTCATTCACCCCTGGATCCGGCCAAATCCATGGCGGGCGCGCCCCCAGGCGGCTGGATCCGGCGCCACCACCTCCACGCCGATGACCGAGCATATCCCATTGTCTCCTTTGTCCCTCCTCTCCTCTCCTCTCCAGTCTTTGTCCCCAATTGCATTCTCATCGCACGGATCGGCGACCACCGCGCCTCGACGACTACGACAAGGAGGAGCTAGGAGACGAATCGGTGCAAGCAACGGGGCAAAGACAAGGAGGCCAATCCATCCTCCAGCTTCCGATCCGATCCGATCCGACGATATGGTGAGGTGCTCAGTTCTCCCTCTCCCCTCCCCTCCCCTCCCCTCCCCTCCCCTCCCAGCAGATCCCGGTGCTATACTAACGTCGTGGTGGATGTGCTTGACCAGGTATGCGTCGCGTGCCTGCTGTCGCTCTTCCTGATCCCGGTGGTCAACGCCCTCCCTTACCTCATCAACCTCATCATCGTACGGATCCTTCTTTCTCTCTCTCTTTCTCTGGTTTCTGTAAGATCCAACCTGCATCGCCTGTGGTGGTTAGGGGTTCTATCGATTCAGCGGTGGCGGGGATTTTCGAGCTTTTTGTCTAGTCTGCTGCCTGGTGGTTTTGTCTTGGGCTCGTGGATTCGTTGGAGCAAGAAACCAGAGCCCACCGTTCCTATAGAGAAGAGTAGACAGACCTTGATGTCGATTATCGATTGTGGTTGGTATGAGCCAGCTACGGTCAGAGCTGGTTTTCTTTTCTATGATGATTTGGTTTGGATTTTATGATCAGGTTTCCTTAGCAGCAGTTCATACACCCAAATTTCCTCATCAGATTCGCATAGCAATAACATCATGCAGTAAATTGATAAGCAATATGCATTTTGGATTATTATGAATTCTTGTGCCCAGCAGCTTCCTGGCCTATAGATTGTTGATTCTAGATATGAGCTTCTTGTGCAGTAAATTCAGCTTCTAGATGCATGTGAATAACTATACAACATACCTCCTTTTGATTAGTGGTAATACTACAGATGCAAGATTTGAGAATAAACCAATTCCTGAGTCCTGACACTGTAATGAATAAAGGAAACCATAATTTCAATTTAGACAGGCAGCATGGAAGATATTGGATTGTTGATTTTCTTTTTTTCGGGAGTAATATGCACCTTTTACAACAATAGTGGTTCAGTGACGTCGGCTGGGTCTAGCCATGTACTCATGCCTAAGTTTGTCTAGGCCTTATGGGATTAGCTGGAACAATAAATCATTGATCCTCTAGGGAGGATCTACCTGTCAATTACAAAGATTCGTGTATGTGATTTGGAAGAGCCAGCTAGGGGCCGAAGCTGGTTTATTTTCATTGACGGTTTTGTTAGGTTTTCTAGGATTATATTATATGGTCAGTTGCTTAAGAATAATTCTGTCAGAACCATACATCTGATCTACTGCACATAGCCTTGTAGGTTTACATGTGCATTTGGTCACATGAATGAAGAGGATCTCTGTTTCATTTCTAGTTTCTAATAAAATTCTGTTGCTTACATTATGGAATTTGATTAGTATCTTGGACGGTTTCCAGAGCAAGGTGTATCGGCTATTTGGATGGGAGTACCGGAGACCTGAAAGAGTCCCACCTGCTTGTCCTTTCAAGCCTGCAGCTCAGAAGAACGATGAGGTACGCCTACATGTTCATCCTACTTTTTGTGCCCTTATATGCTCATGCTACAGTGCATCTCCCAATTGCTTATTGTACTCCGCCTTTACAGGGTGCGAGTGAATCAAAACCCCTAGCCAATCCACATGGTGCTGCGGCAGAAGATAAGAAAGAGGAATAATTCATGTATTAAAAATCCTGCTCGTGTCAGCAGGCGCTTAAAATGGAGTATGATTCTTTCTAATTCCACCTTTTTTACATGGACTGTTTTAGTGTTTTACACAGCACTGCATATAGGCTTTAGTGCCCTATCTGCTTAGGTGAGAATATCCTTTCTCATTCTTCAGTTTTCTCGCATGACTGAAGCATTCATATTAAGGAGCTGTGTTTGTGTATTGGATACTAGCTGTTTGCTAGTACAAACTCATCTTTTAGTCAATTGTAGCACAATAATATGGCTGCCTTGTATCATATATATACATGTCATTTTTTATGGTTCACCCCAGATGTTGAAAGTTCGAGAATTCCATTGCTTGATTTGCATCATTTTCTATCAGATGATGATAATATGGCTGCCTTGTATCATATATATACATGTTATTTTTTATGGTTCACCCCAAATGTTAGAAGTTCGAGAATTTCATTGCTTGATTTGCATCATTTTCGTTAGATGATGATATGCCATAGCATCTAATCCTTCTATTTTGCAGGCATTATCCGGAAGACAAGGACAATTATGGAATGTTTGCACCGGTTATATAGAGACTACATTGACAAATCTATGCAGAGAGTGATTGGAGATGAATGGTTATGCGTGTAGCTACTGCATATATCGTCATCAAATGGCTTGTTGTAAAGACATACAATACCTTTTGTTGAGCATTGAACTATCTGTGTATGTGCTATATTTATGTAAAGACATCTGACTTGCTAATACATGAATGAATCAATGTTTGTTAATTTGATTATGTTGTGATGAAATTACAGTATGGGCAGTCCATATTTAATATGTTGTTGCTACTGTTCTGTTTCTATATAATTATTGTATCCAATTTGCTGCATGGTTAATGGTTTTTCTGTCGGTGGTCTGTTATTTTTCTGTGCGTTAACCGAGACCGACACAACATTTAAATTTAATCTGGCTAACGCAATTTTTCTGTGCGTGTAACACCCACGGAAAAATCATTTTCCTGTCGGGCTTTTCTTTTTTTCTGTGAGGATCAACGCACACAACATTTAAATTTAATCTGGGCTAACGCAATTTTTCTGTGCGTGTAACACCCACAAAAAAATTGTTTCTGACGGTGAACACACAGAACAATTGAATTTTTCTGTCATTATATTTCTGTGGGTATTTTTCTGAGGGTACACCATCAGAAAAATATTTTTCTGACAGTATTCGCATTTTTCTGTGTGTTTTCGCACACACAGAAAAATGCGAGATTCTAGTAGTGGTAGCGTTAGCAAGTGCTTCTGCTGGTCTGAACAGAGTGTTGTTGAAGTGGAGAGACGGGTGTAACTTGACACAAGACAAGTAATGTGATTTCATATACCCACACTATTTCTTTGAGGAAGATCACACATCTGCTGTTAGAGAAGTGAACTTCTGGCTGTCTGTATCATGTTCCTGCATGCAGTTTATTTTCCTTTCTGAGTGCACCCTACAATTTCTTTGAAGCATATTGTACTTGCAACAATAAAATATATATTCTAGATTGGCAAAATAGATCTTTAGAGGAGCTCTGGAACTCCTGATATGAATTTGTTTTTTAGGGGTGGAAATCTGTGATCAGGTGATTTCAGCTAAGTTGGTAGGGTATTTTACTCCTATTGGTTTTACCTGATAAGAATGACTTCAAATCAGAAATTAGTAGTTTACCAACCTGTAGGTTTGGAGGCCATAGTATACTCACAAATTTTCAAAATTTTTGTAATGAAGGTTTGGCACAATTATAGAAAAGAAGAATAAGTTCTGTCTTAACTTTGGGCAGAATTTCTGACAATTGAATTGCTGTTGTCTGACTTCTTTCCGTAATTCTATTAGACATTCAAGAAGATAAACTTTGCTTTTTGGATTAAATGTCACTTTAACGTTGGTATTTAATTTTTACAGTATTGTTATCTTATCGTGCGATCCGTATGTTTTTAGTATAAAAGTTTAGTTGTCCCGTAGCAACACAATATATATATATATATATGTATATATATATATATATATATATATATATATATATATATATATATATATATATATATATATATATATATATATACACACACGTCCTGTTCGTTTGGCTTATAAGCCGTACTTTTTCAGCCAACGAACAATATTTTTCTCTCACAACAAATCAGCTAATAGTACTTCAGCCATGACTTATCAGCCAAGCGAACAGGGCAATAATATAATGGGCGGGCTTTTGATTATTATTAGTCTATCTAAGTGAATACTTATATTTACTAATCAATTTGCAAATATAATAGCACAAACTTTTCTTTTGTTAACTCTCTAAACCTGATTCCGCATTAGCCGTACTGGAATCTGAAGAACTCCTGATTCTAGATACAACACGGTAAGAGAGAATCTGTTAACACAACAGATGCCAACGATTGTTTTGGGACACCAATGTGATACGAATTGAGTATACACGTGTCATCGCTCACTCATTGAAAAATAATGTCACCACAAAAGAGCTCCCACTTCAAAGAAACACACATAAAAAAATGCATGGAAAATCAATTAAAGAAAGTATGGGTGCGTAGATGATGCATGTTTCGAAAATGCATGGAAAACAATTACAAAATTGGATGCATAGATGATAGAGGAAAGATAAAATCATATATCAAGCCTCTGTATGGACAAACACGCCAATCATACAAAGGCGACCGAACTTGAATGCGTTTGTGGGTGCTGTGACGCTGATTCTTGCATTGCCTTGTGTGACTTTAAGGGTAATGATGAATACGAGCTAAACACACAAACCATGATGGAAGCAATTGCCGCAGCTGGTGCAACTAGATCGGGGTGCAGTGGCCGGGCACAACCTGAAGCCCAGAACATGTCCCTAATTCTTGTGCCCATGACAACACATTGACCGACGGGGTGGGACCCAATGCAAGCTCGTGGTCCGCGCTGATTTTTTTTAAATAATATTTTTTAATGATTAAATACAAAATTAGAACCTGTTATAAAAAAATGACATATACAACCCTGTCGGCAGCTCACCAGCCGATAGGTTTACCCGAAAAAACCAGCCTGTTGGCACCTATCGGCAACCAAGTTGCCGACTGGATCTAGCGTCGGAGGACTATCAGCTGATGGGCTGCCGGTAGGCCGCTACATGTCAAGTTTTTTTAGCCGCTTCTAAATTTATAATTAATCTTTAAAAAATATTATTTAAAGAAAAATACGTCATCCGTCCCGTGTTGTGGTGGCGTGGTGGGCAGTGCAGGTCATGGCGTCTGGCGTGGGTACCACTGGCCACAACACTAGACCTGATGCGTAGGCGTAGGTCGTGACTTTTGCACTGTGATGCCGCGTGGATGTGGACGCCCACACACGCACCGTTGCAGTGCAGACGTGCCCTGACTTGGCACCTGATGGATATCCGCGCATGCAGTCCTCTCCTCTCGTCACACGATATGATGGATGACACCAACAACAATGCAATGGGATCGGCCGCTGAGACGTCGGTCGGAGCGAGCAATACCAATACACACAGAGATGTTTGCGTGGCATGGCAACGAATGATTGGAAGCGGGGATTTTTCTGTTGAAAGAAGAAAGCTGCTACATGTGTCCATGTTCAAAGTTAGAATTGCGTTTTTTTTCTGGATGGAGGAAGTAGAACGAGAGAGGCACAAAGCAAAGAGAGGTTTGCCTTCCACCAATGCTAGGGCGGGCATTGGTGGAGCAAGGAAGAGCTCGGTCGCTGCTCCGTACGTTGCGCATCGACTGGGAACTGCACAGCGAGCAGAGCGCTGAGCCGGCCGGCGAGCCTCACTGTGGCGCACGCTGCTGCCCTGCTGTGAGTCTCACTGTGGCGAGACACTGGTTGAGCTGTTTCATCAAATTCAAAGGTTGCATGCAGCTGCACGCACCAGCACACAGATGCATGCACACGTGACGCAGGCGCAACGCACAAGCACGGACGGCCGAACGAGAGCGGGCCGCGCTGGGCTGCATTCTAATAACGTGCGTGCTTGCCCGAGAGGAAAAAGCTAGACTAAAAAAGTGGCCGCAGGCCGCAGGGCAAACGTGCATGGCACTACTACAGAAACGATTTTTAGCAACGGTGGCTTTTTTTGAAACTATGAAAAAAAATTAAGTTAAAGAGGGAATATCGCAAAGACCGTTTTTTAATCCATCCACAGGCGGCCCAGTCAAACAGTATTTTCAAGATAAAATCATACATCAAGCCTCTATGGACAAACACGCCAATCATACAAAGGCGGCCGAACATGAATGCGTTTGTGGGTGCTGTGACGCTGATTCTTGCATCGCCTTGTGTGACTTTAAGGGTAATGATGAATACGAGCAAAACACACAAACCATGATGGAACATGGAAGCAATTACCGCAGCTGGTGCAACTAGATCGGGGTGCAGTGGCCGGGCACAACCTGAAGCCCAGAACATATCCCTAATTCTTGTGCCTATGACAACACATTGACCAACAGGACGGGACCCAATGGAAGCTCGTGGTCCGTGCCAAATTTTTTTAAATAATATTTTTTATGATTAAATACAAAATTAGAAGCTGTTATTAAAAAATGACATATACAACCATGTCGGCAGCTCACCACCCGATAGGCATACATGGCAGGTACACGCCGAAAGCAAAATGGAGGGTTGACGGGTCCAGTCGGCCCGTGGGAGGCCGACAGGTAGCTCAGCAAAAAAAAGTGGCCGCAGGCCGGAGCCTATCGTTGTTTGGTTGCCATCTGCTGTTGCTGCTGCCTGTTGGCACCTATCGGCAACCAAGTTGCCGACTGGATCTGGCGTCGGAGAACTATCGGCTGATGGGCTGCCGCCAAGCTGCTACATGTCAAGTTTTTTTTAGCCGCTTCTAAATTTACAATTAATCATTAAAAAATATTATTTAGAGAAAAATACGTCGTCCATCCCGTGTTGTGGTGGTGTGGTGGGCAGTGCAGGTCGTGGCTGTCTGGCGTGGGTCAGCTGGCCACAGCACTAGACCTGATGCGTAGGCGTAGATCGTGAATTTTGCAGTTTAATGCCGTGTGGATGTGGACGCCCACGCACGCACCGATGCTGTGCAGACGTGCCCTGACTTGGCACCTGATGGATATCAGCGCATGCAGTCCTCTCCTCTCGTCACATGATATGATGGATGACACCAACAGCAATGCAATGGGATCGGCCGCTGAGACGTGTGTCGGAGCGAGCAAAACCAATACACGCTGAGAGGTTTGTGTGGCATGGCAACGAATGATTGGAAGCGGGGATTTTTCTGCAGAAAGAAGGAAGCTGCTACGTGTGTCCATGTTCAAAGTTAGAATTGTGTTTTTTTTCTGGACGGAGGGAGTAGAACGAGAGAGGCACAAAGCAAAGAGGATTGCAAGTGTGATTTTTTCTGAAAAGATGCACGAGAGGTTTGCCACGAAATGCATGGCAGAATTTTCATTTCCACCAATGCTAAGGCGGGCATTGGTGGAGCAAGGAAGAGCTCGGTCGCTGCTCCGTACGTTGCGCATCGAGTGGGAACTGCACAACGAGCATAGCGCTGAGCCGGTCGGCGAGCCTCACTGCGGCGCACGCTGCTGCCCTGCTGTGAGTCTCACTGCGGCGAGTCACTAGGCATGGCAGCGCTACGCCTACGCTAGTGTTGTGGCCACAGCAGTACCCATGCCAAGCCCGGCCCTGCCCTGCCCCTACCCACCAGGACACCACGGGAAGGAACGACGGGACAGGACGGGACGTGGTATAGTACCGAGGCAGCAATAATAACTACTAGACTTCACACTATGCCAAAATAGCACAAAGGAGACACCTTAATCAGTGACCTACAATTGAAACACGTCACTAATGTCAGATCAGTGACGCGGGTAAACAGAACGCGTCGCTAGTTAGGTGTCATCCATGGTTTGGAAACAAAACGCGTCACTAATGACAAGTTATGAGCGACTCTTCTTAACAATACGCGTCACTGGTAACCGAAGCTGTTATCAGAGACGCGTTGGGAGGAAACGCGTCACTCCTAGAAGATCTTGGTCCCAAAAAAAATTATCTAATATGCTAAACTTGAGAGTTAAGTCCGGGCTTTGCACCCCACCCACTCCCGTCCGGATCCGTCCTCTAGCCCCTCGTCTCCCCAATCCCCCCGGTCCCGTTCCCCTCTAATCCTCCCCCCCTCTCTGTCGGTACAGAAAATGACCAACTAGTGAATATTTGTAGTTTTGTTGTACGTTGTGATAGGAGGTGGCCTAGCACTCAATGACATAGGGTTTATACTGGTTCAGGCAACGTGCCCTACGTCCAGTTTGGGTCGGTCGGCGACTTTATTCCTGAGCCCAGGTGCTCGGAGTCTGTAGTGGGGTTACAAACGAGAGGGAGAAAGATTGGGGTCCGGTCGGAAGGGCCGAGATCGACAGGAGCTATGTTATGAACTAAGTGGCCAAGCGTATGCTTGGGGTCCGAGCCTAGCGGCTCTGTGGTTGTGAACTAGGAAGCTTGAAGCAGCTTAGTGTCTGGGGAGCAATGACTTGGAACCTGAGGCAATGACCTGGAACTGCCTGTGTTGGAGGGAGCGCATCCCCTTTTATAGAAGAAGGGGATGGCTTTACAAGTGAATGAGAGTATGAAAGCTCTGGGTCCTTGCTATTGATGATGTCGGTGGATGCAGTGAAGATGGTAGGCGCCCACGTACAACACTGTTGATGTACGGCATGATGTCAGAGGCATGTGGGAGGTTGAGCTGCTTTCTTCAGGGCTGGTGGACGTCGGTACCTGCAAAATGTTGTCTTGCCGACTGGAGGCATGGCTCTCCCACGTTCACCCGGCATGGTGAATTCCGGCGCCCATAACACTGTTGGTGCCCAGAGGAACATGGGGGCCTTACCGTATGGGTGTTTCAACCGACGCCCACAACACTGTAGAGGCAAATGTCGGCGCCCACAGTGAATTCCGACGCCCATAACACTGTTGGTGCCCAGAGGCACATGGGGGCCTTACCGTACAGGTGTTTCAACCGGCGCCCACAATACTGTAGAGGCAAATGTCGGCGCCCACAATACTGTTTGTGGCAGGGCCAGTCGGAGGATAGCGATGGGTAGGGTTTTTCTATGACCCCCGGCTGGAGACATGGGGTCGGAGTCGGAGGCAGTCCTCGGGTCAGGCTTTTCCGAGCGGAGGCCGCGGAGGTGGCTGGGGCCTGAAGCCAGCGCTCCGATCGGAGAGGCCGTTCGGAGCCGATCTGAGCCTGAGCTGGCGCTTCGGTCGGAAAGGTGGGCCGAAACGGCCAGGGCCTGGAGCGAGTGCTCCGGTCTGTTGAGTTTTAGACTCTCGGGTCGGTCTAGGAGAAAACAGGGCCGTCCTCCTGGGCCGAGCCCTGGCATAGAAGCCGGTCCCCGAGGGACCCCGGGTTTATGAACCCGACACACTCTCTCTCTCGTCCCTACCGTCGCACCTCCGCCGGCTCTTCCTCCCCTACACCTACGCCGCCGCTGCACCTCCCCTCTGTTAGAAACGATACGCAATATAAACGACGAAGAATAGTAGATCAAACACAGGGGATACGGGAAAAAACCACGGGCACCAGCCAGCAAATCTTCACTATATCGGGTGAGGTTACAAATGTCATGGATTTACAACTTTTCTTATCCCAAGACGACGGCTTACAGGAAGTATATATAGATGGAAAACCCTAATAGGCGACGATCCATACCGCGGGGGGGCTCCGTCCCCCCACACCCCCCTCTTCACTTTGGCCCAAGCCTCCCAGCGACAAGCCTCGCTTCGCTTTGGCAGAAGTTAGCCTTTATCTTGTACATAATTGAATTTAGATCACAACTCAACACCCTCTTTCTCCTCCGCCGCCAACATCCCTTCCCATCCCCCAACCACGACGGCTCCACGGAGGTCGGGATCTAGGCATGGTGGCCCGTGAGTCCAGCGGCCGCCAAATCCGGTAAGGGGGCTCCCATGAAGCCTAGTTGATTCAGAGAGGCCCTCCATGGCCTCACCTTCGCTGGTGTCGCCAAGGAGGCTAGGCGACCTCGGTGGCCTGCCCCTAGATCCGGCGAGGCCGCCTCCTACAAAGCTGCTGCGTATCGGATCTAGAGATGCCACTCCTCATCTCCTCTTCGACAACCACCGCTGCCGCTGGCGTCTGGCGAGGTACCCACGTCTCCGGCCCAGATCGAACTGCCTACTGCGCCTCCTCCCTCAACCTGTTCCCCTCCGGCAGCGGGAGCTCCTGGGCGAGGACGCCGCACCACCACATCTGACTACAGCTCACCACAGCTACCGCATTCATCAGCTCCGTTCCCGTATGTTGGCCTATTCCTAGCTCTTCTGTCTACAAGGAGCTACCCTGCCAAGGTGAGACCCCTCCCAGCTCGTGTCTCTGTTAGTGGCCACTGTTATGGACTGAATCGGATCTCTAATTTGGTAATCGAAAGTTAAAACCCTAAAATTTATTATTGTGTCGATTGCCATACAAATTGAGCCCTGATATTTGTTATATATCATGTGAAAGGTCTATATTTTGATAGTAATGCTTGTTCATGTGAGATTGAACGGTCTAGTTTTTTTTGGCAAAGTAGTCCTACAGTCCGAGTCCTGGAATTGACACAATTTTATATATGGTTAAGTATTCATACATAAACTTCGATTCTTGTGTAGTTACAGCCTGCAACTACTATTTTTCCAAAGCACTTGGATTTCAACGAGCTAATTTACAAAATAGACCCCACTTGATAATGCTAACATGGCAGTCTGAAATATTTTTCTTCAGTAAGAACTGCATTCAGTTAATGCGACATGGAAGCATTGTCTATATTCTGAATGGATGTTGCACTAAGTTTCCTTGTGCATGCTAATCTGTGATCTAGTGTTGTATCCTGATGACCGAAGGCAGTGAGACGAATCTTCCTTGACCAATGAGTCTATGTCTAAGGAATATTTTTAATTGAGTCCCTGCTATTTGTTAGTAATATATTCCATTGAAGGGATTGCTCAAATCTGTTAGACACCTGATTCGATTGAAGTTTCTGAGCATGCATGAATACACCCTGAATACGAATCTTACTTGCGGGTCGCCCCACAAATGTTCACCAACAGTAGCGGGGAAATTCACGATGGAGGCCCCATGCAAGCTCGGCAACATGTTAGATGCGAGCCCGATTCACCATTCCTACGGGATGCACGACCCAGTGGAGGTCGAGGGACCTCTCTGCTCCAATGTTGGTTCTGAGAGTCGTCGTCCTCATGCCCAGCTCAGCTCTTTGATGGAGGATGCCAGACCCATTCCCGTGTTCCATGTTTTTGTAGCCATCACAAACATCTCGATCGTCCTCGATCCATCCCGGCTAGTTTTCGACGGGTATGGATAGTTCAACCTGCATCGGAATTCACACGCTCCCTGTTGCAAGTTGCTGGTACAGGCCTGTCACGTAGTACAAGGGTGGTGGAGTGGAGAGTGGACTGCTAACGCAGTACACTCCTACTCCTACATAGCTAACGTCCTGTACCAGCAATCAATAAAGTGCAGTTCTCCAGGCATCTGCCATCCTAGGACCTGTTGGGCAGGACTGAAAATACCGTTTCAGCTAATTGTTGTGAAAGAAAAATACTATTTTAGCAGGACGTGAATAGTGATTTTATGAGGTGGCTGGACAGCCGGCAATCAGCCAGCCAGCCAGCCAGCCGAACACAGCCCTAGCTTACCACCACGGATCGAACTCTATCTCGCTCGGTCTGCCAAAAAAAAACTCAAATCAAGCAAAAGATTTCATCGCTTATATCGCCTGAGCGTGTCAGCAACTCAGCATGGTAGCCAATGGCGCCTCAGCAATAAAGACTTATAGAATTTTTAAAACACAATAGTAGTCACAAGAAATAATCTATATTATTAATTTTGTTAATGTTCACATAAACCTTAATGAACCGTTTCTTGAAAAAGGAAAATAAAACCAAACAATTCAAGGTCCATGCACCTTGAAAAGAAGAAAAAAAAGTAAGGCACCAAGGGACATGTACCTTGAAAAAATTGAAGAAATAAGTAATTAAATGTGCTTGCAATTAACTCTAACGGATCCAAAACTAAAAATGTATTTAAAAAATAAATTTTAAATACTAAAAACACACTTGTTTTAGAATAGAGGGAGGAAGCATATTGATTCAGAATCCGGAGAATCGAACAGGTAACATGGCTCTCAATTCACTACTAGAGAACAGACTTTAGAACGATGTCCCAATTTGGTATTAGCCTCGGCAGTTTTTGCCGTCAGGACTAAATGACCCTTTAGTCCCGGTTCGTAATACCAACCGGGACTAAAGGTCCCTGCCCAACGGTCGTCCGAGTGGCAGGGATCTTTAGTCCCGGTTTTGGTGATACCCCGGGAATAAATATTAATCTTTAGTCCCGGTTTGGCCACCTAACCGGGACTAATTATGGGGGCCTATACAAACTCACTGCCTCTGTTCTTCAGCTTGCTGTTGTTCTTGCTCTCTCCCCCTCCATTGGTGTTGCTCTTCGATTTTGGAGGTAACAAACTTAATCCTCTTATGTTTTATCAGTAGCTTATCTCATTTTGCGATGTAGATGCATGTGTAACTTTATATGTTGGACTTTATTATGATTTTATATGTCATTTTTAGCTCAAAATCACATGATGATTTGCATATATGTTTAGATAAACAAAAGTTAAATTAGTTCATCAAAATCACGCCTCGCTCGTCCTCGCTGGAGCACGCGCCATCCTCGTTCCCGGCGGCTTACGTGATCTTAGAATTAATTTTTCCATGAAATGAAAAACTTAGAAAATAGTTAGAAAATTGTTGAAAATCCGTACTAGTTGAACTTGCGGACCGTGATCATCTCGGCGAGCATTTTCTCTGCCGAGCGGTAACGGACATCAAGGAGGAGCTTTGATTCTACGAGGGAGAGCGGCAACGGTCGTGGAAGACCGTGTTCCCTTCCTCGTAGAATCGGAGCTCTTCCTTGGCCAAGTACGGTGCCGTCCAGTGGAGAAATGCTCGCCGAGATGATCACGTAAGCAAGGTCAACTAGTATGGATGGTTATTTATTGAAACATGTTTTTGAGCTATGTGATTTCTATGTCATTTTTAGCTCAAAATCACATGATGATTTGCATATATGTTTGGATAAACAAAAGTTAAATTAGTTCATCAAAATCACGCCTCGCTCGTCCTCGCTGGAGCACGCGCCATCCTCGTCCCCAGCGGCTTACGTGATCTTAGAATTAATTTTTCTATGAAATGAAAAACTTAGAAAATAGTTAGAAAATTGTAGAAAATCCATACTACTTGAACTTGCGGACCGTGATCATCTCGGCGAGCATTTTCTCTGCCGAACGGTAACGGACATCAAGGATGAGCTTTGATTCTACGAGGGAGAGCGGCAACGGTCGTGGAAGACCGTGTTCCCTCAATTGCAGCAACTACTCCATTTCATTTGCATGAGCATGGGCCGGGGGAAGCTACACGCATAGCCTTTTCCACCCTGCAGATAACCTAGCACTAGACGCGACACTGTGACAGCGAGTCCCGTCCGCGACGTGCGACTCAGCCTCCCAGGCATATCCTGACATCCGCGTGACACGACCTGTATCCTTTTTCATATGCTGCACTCACTGATAGAGCGTGCGTCCCAGCCGTTGAGTACTCTCTGCACATTATTCATACTGATCTTTTGGTCCGATGTATGGATCCCGTAGCAGGGGTTTGTCGACCGGAACATGCATGTATCTGTTCCGTCTGGCTGAGCTGATCCTGTGTGATCCAGTGGGAGGAAAGTTACGAGAGGCTTGCGCGCTCTGCGTGTTCGTATAATCGTATACGGCCGGGGCCGGGTCTTGCAAATTTGCAATGCCACTGGTCTACATGCACGAATACGCTTTGCCTCTCTCGCCGACACCTTGCAGCTTGGGATTGATCGACCCAATCGCGTTGAACCAACAACTTGTGCCTGCATTTGCACATGTACTGTACCAGGATGTGTAATATTCGTGTGTGGCTTATTTGCATAAATAGACATCAGGTTAACACTTAACAAGCGCTAAAGGCGAATCGCTGCTGATCATGAGTCGCTAAAATAAACCAGTAACAATTACTTCCTCCGTTCCAAAATAAATTTCTTTTTAAACAATTTAAGACACAATAGTAGTTATGATAAATGATCTTATTACCTCTAATTACTTACATTAGTTGTTATTGAAAGCCGCATTATTTGTTTGGTTTTCTAAATGCTGAACAAATGTGCATGCATTGAAGCTAGAAAAATAACATCCTTTAGTCCTTTAATTGGTTCTACACGCTTTAGGACACTGCGCGCATGCAATGCATCCGACGGGATGGGATGGGAATGGACCTCTCTCTTCTCTCTTTAGCAACAGTGCAGACGTGAGAAAGCTACAGACAGATCTTGTTCTCTTCTCTCCACTCGAGGACAAAATCTGTCTGTAGCTTTCTCACGTCTGCACTGTTGCTAAAGAGAGAAGAGAGAGGTCCATTCCCATCCCACCCCGTCGGATGCATTGCATGCGTGCAGTGTCCTGTCTCCGAGCGAGCAACATATGAACTCTCTTTCTTGCTACTACGGTTGCAAGCACACGTTAGTTTAGTTTGTCATAAATAAATTTTCTCTAACTCTAAGTAAACTTTTTTTCTAAAAAAATTACTAACACCTACAAACATCAAAATAGTTTCATCAAGGTCCTCATAAGTTAAATATACGAATGCTAATATTATTTCCTAAAAGCCTAAATCATTGACATTAGTATAGGAAAAAAAACATATACGAAACTATTTGGATAAATTATAATTACGAGTAGTTTTTTTTCTCAATCATGTAAAAGGTTTGCACGTCTTTGTATTAAGGTAAAAAAAAAGTTTAATACAACACGTCTTAGCGGCGCCCTAGATGGTCATAAGTGCACTACATGGACGCTCGTATCCTCCCTAGAGTACTGAAAGCTATGCTGTCTACATGGACGTCTCTGTTATGGTTAATGACAGCTTGTCTACAAGATGTTTCTCCAGTTGGTTCTGATGAGGAGCAGCAACATGTTAGCGTGCAGGTGGAGCACGTAGATGATCAGGAAACTGAAATTGTTGATAACAATGTTCATGATATTGTTCAGCACTCACCTCCTGTTTTACAGCCTAAAAATCAGTCTACTGCAGATCGCAGAACAAAGAAGAATTGTGGACCTCGTCCATGTTTAATTGAGGAATGGATATGGTTTATTATGCTTTTAGTTGTGCTGAACAGGTGGAGAACATTCATGAGCCGGCTATATACACTAAAGTTGTTGTTTCTGGTGACCGCGAGAAGTGGATTCTAGATATGGAGATTACAAGAGACAGAAATTCTGGTTTGTTATTTCTTAGTCAGCAAAGTTACATCAAGAAATTTCATCATCGTTTCAACGTGCATGATGCAAAGTCTGTTAGTGCTCCTATTGCTTCTCATTTTAAATTATCAGCTTTACAATGTGCTAGTACGGATGAGGATTTTTGAGTATATGTCAAAGAGTTTCATATTCTAGTGTTGTTGGCTCTTTGATGTATGCCATGGTTTGTTCTCGTCCTGATTTATCATATGCTATGAGTTTGGTTAGTAGATACATGGCTAATCCTGGTAAAGAACATTGGAAGGTTGTTCAGTGGATTTTTAGATACTGTAGCAAATTTTTGAAAGTTGGAGTGGAACTAAACAAGGTGTAAACAAGGCCCCAGCCTCCCAGACATATCCTGACATCCACGTTCACAGCTTATGCAGTGTAACTTGTCAGAAGTCAAAACGACTCTGATAAAGGGACAGAGGCAGTACGATGCACTCACTGATAGAGCGTGCGTCCCAGCCGTTGAGTACTCTCTGCACATTATTCATACTGATCTTTTGGTCCGATGTATGGATCCCGTAGCAGGGGTTTATCGACCGGAACATGCATGTATCTGTTCCGTCTGGCTGAGCTGATCCTGTGTGATCCAGTGGGAGGAAAGTTACGAGAGGCTTGCGCGCTCTGCGTGTTCGTATAATCGTATACGGCCGGGGCCGGGTCTTGCAAATTTGCAATGCCACTGGTCTACATGCACGAATACGCTTTGCCTCTCTCGCCGACACCTTGCAGCTTGGGATTGATCGACCCAATCGCGTTGAACCAACAACTTGTGCCTGCATTTGCACATGTACTGTACCAGGATGTGTAATATTCGTGTGTGGCTTATTTGCATAAATAGACATCAGGTTAACACTTAACAAGCGCTAAAGGCGAATCGCTGCTGATCATGAGTCGCTAAAATAAACCAATAACAATTACTTTCTCCGTTCCAAAATAAATTTCCTTTTAAACAATTTAAGACACAATAGTAGTTATGATAAATGATCATATTGCCTCTAATTACTTACATTAGTTGTTATTGAAAGCCGCATTATTTGTTTGGTTTTCTAAATGCTGAACAAATGTGCATGCATTGAAGCTAGAAAAATAACATCATTTAGTCATTTTATTGGTTCTACACGCTTCTCCATATGTTGTCTTTTATTGGTGTGAGTGTTATTTTAATTACATGTGTAAAAGGTGCACTCTTTGTGAACAAAATTTGAATAGTAAAAGAACATTTATTTTTTGGACGGAAGGAGCACGTGGTTAGTGGTTAGTACATCGTTCAGACCTTAGGCTAGCCTTAATGCATTTTTATCAAAAGTTTCATGACCATAAATAACATGCCACATCAATAACTTTGCCAACGTGGCACAAGAGAGGTAGTTTCATTATATGTGAGAGAAGTTTCATCGTTATGAAACCAGCAGGCACAGTTACCAAGTTCTCAACCTTCGTAATTGTGCCACGAAATTGTGCACTGAGACTGGCCTTAGTAGTACAAAGACAACTTATTACACTACAAGGACGGTCTCAGTGCACAGTTTCATGACACAGTTACCAAGGCTGAGAACTTGGTAATTGTCCATGCCGGGTTTCATAGTGATGAAACCCCCTCTCCTCTCTCCTCATAGTTACCTTTTCACGTCAGTAAAATTGCTGATGTGGTATGTTATTTAATAGTCATGAAACTCTCGGTAAAACTTCCATTGAGACTGCTCTAATGGTATTGCCGGAGTGACATGTATTTGAGAGCGGTCCCAATACTTCACCCAGGTAGTGCTTATGGTAATAGAAAAAAGGTGCCATATAGAATTTATGATGACATGATACTATATAGAGCTTCTTGCGTTTGTACCTTTGTTTTGTATCGAAATTGTGATTTTGCCCCTATTTTTTTGACTTTGTGAATTTACCCCTACTGTGTCGTTCACGAAGCACCAGTTTGCCCCTGCTCCGTCATCCACCCCTAACGGTGTTAAACTTTGTACAAAAGGACATGAATGCCCATGCGATTTTGCCCCTGTTTGTTATGCCTAATTGTGATTTTACCCTGATTTGGAATTACAGGACTATTCTCTAAGCAGATACCATTGAAGGGTCAGACAGATGAAAAACTTACAGGACTATTCTCTAAGTAGATACAGAACAGAAACTCAGATATGATGAAATCAAAGGATATTTAGAAATTTGAATAGCTACAGTTCCTGTCCTTCCACATTGATAGATTTATTCACAAAAAAAAACTTGTCTATATTAGATGGAATGGAACCCAGAATCATTCTAAATATTATTAAGTAATGAACACTCCATTCCAAGTTAAAGAAATTTGACTTAGGATAAAGCCAAAATGAACTACGATGTCAAACGGAGGGAGTACAAGACAGGCCATTGTAGTTCTGAATCTGAAGTTCCTATACTGTCAGATTCTTTATTAATGCATATCAAGACCCAGATTTCTGAAAAGCTTTGAGTTGAAACGTTAAAGATTAACAGAAATCACACATAAGTTGTATGGTGTTTATTTTGTAAAACCATGAAGGAAAAGATGCCATTGTATGGAAGACAGAAGCCATAGCATCTGGATGCCTAGATGCTCTTTCAGACACACCAGCAACCAGGGCCTTTGTGTTCCTACCAACTCTTGTGTCAGTAATAAGCATTTTGACTGGGTTCCTGGACTCAAGGTTTGTCAGTTCCCCTTCTTGAATTTGATCATTTTCCCTAGTTTCAAACATAAGATTTAGTGAACCAAAACAAACTTAGGAGAAATGATAAGAAGGCAATTAACATTCATATGATCTTATGATTATTAATAAATTACTTAAGTTCACCTGTTTGCAAAGGTTTCCATGCCTTAGACCTAAAACTAACAAGAGTACAAGACTTCTTTGGTTAAATTACTCATTTCAATACATAGATACATCATCTATAAGTAGGTGCAAGTCAAGAACATATATAACTAACATACCATAAGTAAACTAGGGAGTTGTTTGAAAAAATAAATAAGTGAACTAGAAGCAATCCTGATCATGACAAGAGTGGCGGTGCCATTAAGCAATCAACCATTAAGTTATTGCGAAGAACAACCTCAATACGAATTCCACTAGAGGTCAACCCTGAATGCAAAGGCATTTCAATACTACCAGTTTTAAATAAAGGTTTAAGAACTCATCAATTTCATAGCATACCGAAAGTGCTGACGGAATTGTCGATGCCAAAAGGTTTGCCATGAATGATCTTTTCCCCTTGGAACGCCCATTGGTTGACCAGCTCAAGATCACCCTTCCCCAACACCTCCCACCCCTCAGCACCCCTGTGTGCTCCAACACTGACTGCGCCAGCAGCCGTCAATAGAGCCCCTGACATGGACACACAGAATGCCGACGACGAGCCGAGCCCTGCACCCATGGGCAGGTCCGAGGTCACCACTGCCTTGCCAGGCCTGCATCTGCACAAGAACACAGCGAACAACCACATGTGTGAAAAAAACGTGATGTGAGCACAGACTGCAAACGGGAAGGGAGAAGCAACCAACCCCAGAATGGAGGTGTAGAGGAAAAGGAAAGCGGACAGGCCGGCAGAGAGCCAGATCTTGGCCTCAGGGATCTCCTGGTCCTCCAAGAGCCTGGCAATGGTGGCCAGTTGGTCAGGGGAGCACGGCGCCGGAACCCCGGGGTTGGCGCTGATCTCCTCGCCTAGCGCCCCGCGGAGGCGTAAGCACGGCCACGAGAAGGTGAGGCCCGAGTCCCTGAGGTACAGCTCCACCGCGCCGGAGTCAGCGCCGCCACCCTCTCCTGCGTGGCACCGGGAGAGAGGAGCTGTGAGAAGGGTACCAGCGGCGGCGACGCGACAAAACGAAGAACCGAAGAAGCCAGGGTGGGCGGGAGCACCTGTGGGGCGGAGGAGGAGGGAGGACCTGGTGTAGAGATCGGTGGCGGCGGCGACGACGGCGTGCTCGCCCGCGAGGATGATCTTGCCGGGCGCGCGGGCGCGCACTTCCGCTGGTCCCCGATACCCCGCCGTGCCGGCGACTGCATCCATGGCACCGAAGGCGACGAGATCCGCGGCCAAAGAAAACGGAACTGGAGGACGACGGACTGGGAGGGTGTGTGAGCCGCGCGACCTCTGTCCTCGCGGCGTCCTTGGCTCTGGAGCTCGAGGTGGCCGGTACCGTCAGTAGTGCATCTACTGGCGTCGTCGCTGTCGGTCCTCCGAAGGTCAAACGGGCGGAGCTGCCAAGAAATAGAAACAGCGAACAACCACTTGTCGTCGGAACGGGTCGAGCGAACAGGTGAGAAAGGAGAAAGGGACGGAGGGTATCATTGTCTTTTTATATAGGTGTTTTTTTTTTACCATTTAATCCAAGCATTTTAGACGGTGTTATAAAACAGGGATAGATGAGAGCTTTGTTTGAAAAAAACGAGGATAAAATCATAAAGTTAAAAAAAGAGAGGCAAAATCACAATTAAAGTACTGGACAAGGGCAAGAACGCAATTCTCCCTACTATATATGAGGGAAAAATAATAGCAGGACAGTGTCCAGCATCAAAACCAATGTATAAAACACCACAGGAAACACCATTGCCTTGCAGGTTCTTAGCTTCGAGTTTAGCTTAGTCGAATAGTTATACTAGAGACAATTTCTTGTATGCTATTGAAAATTTAACTCATCCTTTATATGCCATCCAAATTTAATTTAATTCATCCTTCAGCACCATTAATTCTAATTTTTCATCCATTATGCGCCGTTATTTGTTATCTTTGCCGCAAAACACAGTGATCGCCGTCTCTCCGTCGGCTAAATCCACACGTCTCATCCCCTCCATCCCAAAATCAAATCTCCCCCAACCCAACCATAGTGCTGCTTCTGCCGTCGCCGCGGGTCCTCGACTCCTCGGTCGAGCTAGGCCGCATCGCCTAGGTCTAGCGTGCACGAGTCCTCGGTCCGGCGGCCGCATCCCCTCGCTCGAGCGGCCGCGCACCTGCTGCACACCTCCCACCGAGTATGGGACCCATGTATCAGCGATAAACACCAATCTGCGGGTCCGCGAGGCGGCCGACCCAGCTCCCTTGCTTGCTCCTTTCATCTCATCTCTCGTGCTGCTTGTGACGCCATGGCGCCGTGCCAGCCGGACCTCCATAATCCAGAGCAAGGGCAATCCAAGCTATGGCTGTGACGTAGAGGAAGAGAGACGACGGGTTCTCTCCTCCTCTTTCCCGAGCAGTGCGGAATCGGCAAGATCCACCTCTCCTCCTTCCGATGTGAGTAAAACCCTAGCCGCCGTAGTTCTTCTTTTTCGGTTACTGAGATCAATCACACCGATATGCTTGTTTCCTCTTCTATCCATCAATTTGCGGTCGATTCATTGCTGCTCGGAGCCATATCCAAGATCAATCTACCTCATGGAATATGTCGTTGGTAGGTGATGGAAAAGAAGGGGAGAGCTAAGGGTGGTGGGTCCTCAGATGCTGACCGTGCCTCGAACCTCAAGGAATATGCGCTCATGGATGAGGCGTTACGAAGGCTTGCTTTCTCGGAGTACGTCCCATTGAAGGAAGACCAACAGCGGGAAGGAGGCGCTGATGCTAAGGCGCGGCCAAAGATGAGGAAAGGCAGAAAGCAGCTCCCTTATGCCGCACTTTCATTTTTTCAGAAAAAGATTGTGTCTTCGATTCATTTGTGTCTTCGATTCTTATTAGGTTTCCAAAGAAATGGCCAATGGACACCTCACTAAAAGATACTCTGTCTTATCTACATATAAGAGTTCACACTCATCAACTTAGCATTGGATCTAACAAATGAGCTATTGTTTTTATTTACTCTATTGTATTCAACATAATGTGATATTGGGGAAAGGGGATCAATGGGAGGAATTGTGTGTAGCACAGTGGTGGATTTATTGTCCTAAATAAAACATGTGTAGTAGGATAACTTTTAGGTAGCTAGGTTTCATTTGTATTATTTCTTTTATAAAATAAAAAGGTGGCCCGAAGAGTAGTTTGCTACTTTGCATGCCTTGAGTTAGCTTTCTTGTTAGTACCATTCTAAGATCATGTCTTCGGACACCCCCACTGGTCCACAACTATATATGGTGCCTAACTATGCTAGTATTTAAATGTTTTGTTTACTTATCTTTTTGTGGCTTTGATTGGCAAGTCACCTTGTGGGTGGAGGGCACCCCTATACATAATATTACATGACCTCTAGGATTGTGCCACGTGGCACATGACACAATCCACACTCTTCTAACAAAATATCTGTACTCTAAAACTTTCTTTCTCATTCTTATATATCTAGTTTCTAGATTTTGTTCGTCATGCCAAAAATATCTAGTTCAAGAATATTTCATACCCCTCCGTCCCAAAAAATGGCAATCCAGCTTTTAAATTTTGTCCCAAAATAAGTGCACACATAATACACGTGCCAGCGTGTCAGATCGTGGGACCCATCTAGAGTAAAACCAACGCAAGGCATCTTCCACTCTTGTTTCATGTTCTGTATAAAAAAAGCTATCGTACCGCATCCCTTACAAACGGACGTGGTGCTCTCGTTTCCATCTTCTACAATACTCCGGCATAGGAGAGGTTGGTAGGTGATGGAAAAGAAGGGGAGAGCTAAGGGTGGTGGGTCCTCGGATGCTGACCGTGCCTCGAACCTCAAGGAATATGCGCTCATGGATGAGGCGTTACGAAGGCTTGCTTTCTCGGAGTACCTCCCATTGAAGGAAAACCAGCAGCAGGAAGGAGGCGTTGATGCTAAGGCGCGGCCAAAGATGAGGAAAGGCAGAAAGCAGCTGCAGAGAAAGGAGATAGGAGTTGCTGATACCAAGGTGAAGGATGGCGATGAATGGGATTGCTGGCACTGCAGCAATGAGGATGTATCTCGCTTGAACAAGGCTCGCCTGCTGATGCTGTCTTCCAAAAATGCTGCATCATGTGAGCATTGCCAGGAAGATTCCTCAACGAATCAGCAAGCCTCGGGAAGCAAGGGACGAGGTGATAAGGAGGAGGAGGAGGAGGAGGAGGAGGAGGAGGAGAAGAAAAAGAAGAAGAAGAAAGGTGGGGACACAAGAGGCGCTGCTGCCAAGGATCAGACAAAGGTTAAGAACAGCGATATCTGGGTCTGTTTGGAGTGCAGTAGGCAATTCTGTGGTGGTGCAGATAGCAGCAAGCCAGAAGGCCATGTTAAATTGCACTGCTATGAGAATCAACACTGGTGGGCTACACATTACGATGATCCAACCTTGATATATTGTTTTAAATGTAGAGTGGAGGTTGTCGTTAGGATCCCTGATGTTTCACTGTCACAAAAGAAAGAGAAGACTGAAGCTTCATATGAACCAAAAGCTACAAAATCGACAAAGCTAATGGAGGGCATGGGATCCAACAATCCTGCACAAATATCATCCCCATCAGATCAGATGGACATCCTGGAGATGGACCTGAAGCTCTCTCTGCCTATAGCCAGGGAGGAGGGCAAGGGAGCCAGTGATCCTGGTGAAGTATCATCTCCCCCATCATGGGACTGGGGATGGGACTCAGGCAGTGACTGGGATGAAGAGACCACGACGACGACAAAACTAATGAAGGGCATGGGGTCCGATGATCCTGCACAAATATCACCCCCATCAGATCAGATGGCAATCCCGGAGATGGACCTGAAGCTCTCTCCGCCTATAGCCAGGGAGGAGGACAAGGGAACCAGTGATACCGGTGAAGTGTCATCTCCTCCTTCAGACAAGACAGAAATAAACCAGCTCTCTCAGCCTATAGACAATCAGGATATTACCATATCCGGATCAGCTGCCACCAGCATGAACGTCATTAAAGCGCTGCCAAATATTGGAAATTCTTGCTTCTTCAATGTGATGCTCCAGAATCTGCTTGGAATTGATTCACTGCTGTGCAAGATATTAGGATCAGACCTTTGGATGGGGCCCTGTGTTGCGTGTTTGAAGCAGCTCTTTGTGGAGACTAGCACTTCATATGATGCAGGAGTCCCACTTAACCCAGAGATCCTTTTTGCAATTACCTGCCAAGATTTTCCTAAATTCAGTGGTGGCACCATGCACGACAACGCTGAGTTGTTTGGCCGTTTTCTTGGTAGTTTGCACGATGAGGAAACTGATTCAGGGCAAATTTCAATGGATGATTCCAACAATGGAAAGGTCACAACATTAGTTGATTCAATGTTTAGGGGCCAGGAGTGCAGTACTGTGTCCAGCAGAGAGTGCCCGCACGAGTCCCCTAAATCTCAAGGCTTCTGTCTTTTGCAACTGACTCTTCCACAGCTTCAAGACAGTACTCCTGTGTCTATAGAAGACTGCTTCGCGTTGTATACCAAGCCAGATCTTCTACCTGCATGGCATTGTGAGGAGTGCACGAATGCAGCCAAGAACAACATATCTGAAGAACAAAGGAAAAAGGATGAAGACAAAAAAGTTTATAGAGTTGCAGAGAAGAGAAATCTCATAACCAGGGATCCTGATATATTGGTGGTTAGTTTGAATAGGTACGCACCGATATCTAATGGTGGATTTGAGAAGTTGGAAGGGCATGTGCATTTTAAGGAGATGCTTGATATGCAGCCGTACATGGACCAAAGGTACCGATTTTTACCATTGCCTTTTGCCTTTTGCCAACTAAAATTTTGACTGCTGCTTCTGTGATTGAACATCTACTGATTGTTCTGTTCATCACTATTTCTTGTAATATACAGATCAAATACGACAGACAACAACATTTACCGCCTAGTTGGCGTTACTCAGCACATAGGAACCCTTCAAGGAGGTCATTATATTGCATACGTGAGGGCTGCCAAGATGGAGGGCCAACAGGAGCAGGGCGGTGAGTCAAAGTCATGGTTTTGTGATAGTGATAGTGAAATCAGAAAAGCTTCTCTTCAGGAAGTTCTTGGCTGCGAGGTTTATTACATACTTGTGTATGAAAGGGTGAGAGACTAAGACTTCTATAGGATGTGTTTACCATACCACAGACATGTTTCTTTTGTTCCGATATATGTCAATATTCTCTTTACTGTTTGCAGTGTTCGCCCAATAATTTTCTGTCTTCTGCCAATGTCACGGGTGAGGAATCTCAGGTCACCAATACCGACACGTTGGCCCAAACAGGAGCTCCTATCTATGGTTCAATTCCCCCGCCCCCAAATGAAGATGAGTTGTGGGAACATCAGAGGTACAGGAAGCGGGATATGAGGAAGGAAGAAGAATTGGCTAAGAAAGACGCCAGAGTGGCAAAGAAGATCTAGGTGTTTATTGATGGGTACATTTATTTCCTTTGTGTGATTTCATTCTCGTGTTGCTGATTTTCAAGTACTAAATTCAATAATCTCCTGGTTGCTTAGGTTTATTATTTCTGGAGATACGGTGCCGTATTACCGTTTTTTTTATTGACGACCATGATTGAGAAGGGTTTTGGATCACGGGAGCTGAATATTCCTTACTCACATTTGTTGAGTCACTCAAAAGATCTCGCAATGGAAGTCTGCAATAACTATCACAGGTGCCATTTTGACTCACTTGTCTCTTCAATCTTATCTTTTATTATCTATTAAGTTAGTATCCACCATATTTTCTTTAAGATTTCTCGATTTAATATCTTAGTAGTAGACATTATTCTGGTCGATATCGAAAGACTAATGTGAATTTATAAACGACGAGATGATTCTGATGTACTTACAAGTATGAGTCATCTAACAACCATAGCAGCTCATCCCACACTTTATCCTTGCATGAATTCTGATATAGACAAACGCCAGCAATAAAAGACATTTAAGGTCTGAGGTCAGCATTTTTTGTAAAACAGGTTGAGGGTGAAGTTAACGGAAACCACGAGGGTGTACATGCAGAAACTTGTAGAGGTCGAGGGATTGAATGTGACAGAAAGTGCCAGGAAGTTAATGCAGCATCTGGAACTAAAATTCCTGGAAATGCCCAAACAGTAATGATCTCAACCCCCCTTCTCTCTCTGTCTCTGTCTCTCTCTCTCTATGCCTCATGTTCATTTGGAGAATATTGTATATACACTTGCAGGCATGAAGAACTTAGGCAATGTCTAAGCACTGATTTGCTTAGAAAAGTTGATGTTTTTGGTCATGAAGAGAAACCGATTACAATACCAGTACCTGAGAAATGTGGCCTGGTCCAAGACCTCATTGCATGTGTGCTGAGCAATCACAGAGTTGGTTACTCATGGGCTGGTGATTTTGATATAGGTGATATTGATGTCTACGATGGTAGGGTGGTTATCACAAAAGATCCCAAGTTGTTTGAGATACAACCTCAAATCACAGATGATATGATTGTTGCCATGGAAAAGGATTTCCTTAAAATTGTTACAGCTGTTCTTAAGAGATTCAGTAGTCACTAGACTTATGTGCCCTATTATAAACCTTTTACAAATCTGCTGAGTGGCATTCACCAGTATGCTACATGGTGGTCAAACATAACCATGGCCGAGGCTTTGCGGGAATGGATACAGCACCATCCATTTTTGAAGGTGTCGATGGCCCGAGCGAACTTGTTGTGCGGTATCCACTCTGCTTGCAGAGCTTATGATGCAGGTGATGATACCGCTCAATTCAAGGAGCACGTGGAGATTGAATCTAGTGAATGGACTAAAGATTTGCTGAAGACAAACAACCCAATGCTTTTGAAAATTTTCGGGTACAAAGACCCCCCAGAAGACAGGATTGCGCTCGGAGTATCTAAGAACTATTATTACCAAGAACAGCTGGAATTCTTGTTTGAGTATGGAAGGCACTTAGCTCAACATGGTACTGAGTGTTCATTCGAGCATAGGCCATTAGCCAGGCGTGGGGATGGTCCCCGTAAACAGTTGATGCAATCGCTTGATGAACTACTAGAGCTTGCTGGTGCATACCGTCTTGAGTTAGCTGTGGACCGGGCTTTGTTTCATCTGATTCGATCATCTGCTATGAATGGAATGTATGTATGCTTTCTGCTATTGCATTTTGCTTTTCTTTTCTGTTTATTTTGTTGGCTTCTAATTGTCATTCTGTGTCTGTAGCCTATATCCTGTATGGGACTGCTATAAGAAGTGTAACAGTTCGTACCGAGGGAGCAGATAAATGGAGTTGGGAGACAGGATTTTGATGTGATTTTTTGCTGCTGGGTGTGCTATGTATAGGATCATATGTAGGGTCATTTTTTTTATGTATTCTGAAGTTCATCTCATCTAATGGATTTGTAAGGCTGAGGATCCATGCAACCGCATCTTCTGGAGCTCATTGGTTTGTCGCTACTGCTTTCTACTGAGGGAAGTGGATGACCATTGGCCTCGGCCAGAATTTGACTTCTTGTTGCATTTGCTTCAGAATGTTACTGTGTATGGTTTCATGATGGCTGTTGGCTTTAGTTGACGAATGTTATTGGGATTTGCTTCATCTTAAGTAGTAATTGGGGGTGCTTTTTTTTTGCTTTCATTCTGTGTCTTTCCTGGCTGGCATCTGGAGAATGTACATTAGGTAGTGCCACACTGGGGCGTCACTGCATGACCACGCCTCTACTGTGATGATGGACTACTGGGCTTCCGGCGTGCAAAGTGACAAACCGCCACTGCTGGAGTTGGCAGTGGCGGACGCAAGCTGCTAGGCTAGGCCTCTGGTCGGTTCAGCCTTGTCCACCTCTGTTTTTCATCATGTTCCCACCTGACAGTTGCAAGTGTGCTACTGTGCCATATCTAAGCTCTACTGCAAGTAGCTTAAATTTGAATTAGTCCTGGCCGTTGTTTTGCAAATGGCACTGTACTACTAGTACAGTTACAGTACATGTTTGATGAGCTAACCACTGATCAGTACCCCTCCGATAGGCGATAGCAAAATGGGAAAAGGGCTCGAAGACAAGCATGCACAGGATTGACGTGCTAACACGTTTTAAGCAGGCAGTAAGCTGCCGATCGCTCGCCGCGTTGGGGGAGATCCAACATTTGTGGGTTTTTTAAAAGAATTTGCAATGCACGCTTTTCATTAAGAAGAAGGGAAGAAAAGTTACAATGACCACATGCCCATAGCCTGAAAAATAACGGCAGACACACGCAGATTGTGTATTATAGGCCATTAACGGCGACCAGAACCACAAAACTAAAAGAACAGCTACGACAATGGGTAAACACACAGGCAAACTACTCGTGTTCTAAACTGTAGCGTGACCGACAACAGACCAACCCCCTCTTCCATAACTCACCTTCCTCCAAGATGCTTTCCACCAGCACAATCCACTTGAATATCCTCGCGTTCCGTTCCTTCCATGCCAGTTCCAGATCCTCCAAGCAATGACAACCACCATCGAATCAAACCGCTTGGATTTTGGCACAGTTTTGTGGCTGTGTAGCCTCCATTACACCAGTGATTGCTCAGCACCAGGGATTAGCCGTTGTAAACCGCATTTGTGCAACAAACGGAACAAACTTCCTTGCTGAACACGCATCCAAGCAGCAAGTGATGCCACTATTGGGCAGGTTGTGTTGCTGAAGAAGAACCTACATTTATTTGGAGCACGAGTCTTCCACAGACCACAGTTTTTTTTTTTTTGAACGAACGACCACAGTTGTTTATTAACTCCAAGTACGATACTTTGTCCCTAGACGGCGGCCTTGTAGGCAGACTTCGATGTATATTCCCCAGACCATTACCACTTCTAAAACCAAAATATTAAACATCCCTCATGTTGTGCTCTAGCGGATATTTCCTCGGTACCGGAAATGTGAGCCCTCCCCTGATATTTCTCACCCAGGTTCTGTACGGGAGTTTTGGTGCGTCTTGTCACGGTAAGCACAAGGTTAGGCGCAATGGTTTCCAAAGAGCGACTGTTCATCCATCTGACCTTCCAAAAGATTTGTGATTGTCCATCCCCAACAGTCACTGTGACAGAGGCATCAAACATGAATTGCACGGTACGTTCAGGTTTATCTAGCAGTTTGCTCCAATCCCGTGATGAGTCTGTCCTACTTAGCCACAGCCATCTCATCCCTTACCCACTGCAAAGATCGGCCAGCTCATCGATCCTTGTCATCATCTTCTGAACATAGCAAACGAGCACCGTTTGTTGTAGCAAACGGTCGCTCGTTTTACCTCGAGAAGACTCGATGTTCAGCAAACGTATCGAACATATCTTTGCATTTGCAGGGGAGAGTTGTGAATTTGACTTCTTTTTGAACTGAGCTTGTATGTCTGACGATACCTAGAGTAGCCATGCGTCTGTACTCTCTAGGCCGGCCACGTTCTCACTAGCCTGAGATATCAACATGAAAGAAGTACCGTGAACTACTTCCTTTGTTTCAAATTATATGAACCTATAATTTGGGAGGGAGTACATGCTTTAGACTGTAAAAGGCAACAATACCACCTTTTCAGAATTCTGCGGGGTTGATCTTCTCCTCATTCGCTGTGAGCCTGTGACCTGACACGAGTAACGACGGCAAGATTCACAGGATTCAAGGGAAAACACACCGCTTCCTTTAGGCCTTGTTCGTTAGGCCGGGATTTAATCCCCAAGAGGATGATTTAATCCAGGGAGGGATTGAGTGGATCCTCCCATGTCACTAAAAAACCCTGCCCTTAATCCCTCTTCTTAATCCCCCTCTTGGTTTGTTGTGTTCGGTTTTGGCTTGGAAAATATCCCTGTGGCTTCAGAAAGCAACGCCATGTGGAAAGATAAGCAGACAAAAACCAATTGTTCAGACATCTCTTGAACAAAGACCTGCAACGTCCAGTACATAAAAAGAACTAGCCTTCTTCCATAATTGGGTCGTAATTGGCTTGTACATTTTAAGTGTGTTATATCAGAAACGGTGCACATTCAGAAACATACATATGTGTCACCAATCCTAGCCTGCTTACATGATTGAGCAGTAAGCAGCATTATGATAAACTGAATTGAACTGGTGATGTCATAAGCACAAAACTATAAGTCATCATTGACGTCCTCGTCCTAATCATTGCCTTCTTACTTGACAAAACACCAGCCTAACAAGTCTAAATCTAACTACAAGTCTCAAAACTGTGGCAACATAAATAAAAAGCTTGAACCATGAGCATCAACAGGCGCCTTGACAAAACACAAGCTTAATGTTTTGGTTACTTGTTCTTCTTTTTGACACCAGGCTTGGCAATCTGCATGGCAAACAAAATGCAAATTAGAACTTAAGTACTGAACTAGCCATTGCTTACATAGATTAAGAATCGGCAATGCATTTGCATGTAACACCTACCAAATGTAGTACATTCTTAAAGTTCACAAAACAAATAAGTAACATAAACCAAAAATAAGTTCAGATGAAACAATAGAGTTACTGAATTGACCAAAGTGGTGGAAGTGCTAATGCATATCACAGTATCACAATATATTTATTCACCAGTTGATGAGCACTTAACCAATAGAAGCCAAGCAAATTATTCACAATGCAGTATAATATGCAGTTGAGTCAAGAATGCAGATATAGAAATTGACAACTATCCCTGCAGCTGACAAAAGTGCAAAAGAAACAATATGAAAAAACACAAATCCCTGCAGTTAGGATTTGTGTTCATCTAGTATCTTACTGTAAATGTCATAGTTCACAGTAACCGAGTTGACTGAACCAAGTTCTGCTTCAGTCCATCTCATGGAATGCATATGCCAATAAGAAAAAAGCTAAGCATTGAAAAGCTACTTTATACAATGGCGTTGTGATGCAGAGTTACATGTCCATAATGCTGATAATGAAAGAAGTTGGGTATGAACCTGTGACAAAATTTGCTAAAGACCAGGAAACTAAAAACAAGTAAAATAAGTAATTGACTGATGAGACCGGCCGGAGGGCAGTTCAGGCAGCGCCCGCCGGCGACGTGGAGGGACCTTCACCCGGCTCAGCGAAGCAGCAGCCAAAGGGGCAGTTCGTCCAGCGGACACGGTGGCCGCCGGCATGACGCCGGCGATCTGCAGCAAGGCCACGGACTCAGCATCACGCCGAGGCGCGGCGGGGAAGCAGCTCAGGTTCAAGAAGGGAAAGAGGAATGGCTTCCTTTCATCACGACAGGAGTCAGTTCCTCCTTGGTGAAAGTCTGGCACAGCAGGGTGCGCCAGTGGACCCAATCTGAAGAAGCAAGCTTTCTGAGGGGAAGGTTGAGCAGGACAAGGACCAACAGCTAGTGTCCGTGAACAGTTCCAGGCAGGAGGCAGGACAGATGACAGGAGGGTGGAGTGTTTCGTTGGGGATAGAGACAGGGTTGACCACCTCAGTATGGACCCCATGGTGCTTGAGGCGCTAGGGAACAGGGAAGTGCAGACAAAAATGAAGATTGGGGGGCAGGTAATGCAAGATGGGCAGGATACGCTAAGCTACAGTGCGTGTGTTGATGCAGTGTATGGTACCGGACTGACCACGGTAGGGGGAGAGATGCAATTTCCCAGTGAAAACATTGTTCAGGGTGAACCAGCTCCCGGTGCCGGTTTGGCTACAGTAGGGAGCGACTTCCTGCATCCGGGTGATCCCAGCGACGACAACCTTCAGAACACCGTTGCCGGACGGCCTACAGCTCCCAAGACAGCAAGGACCGAGGCAGCGCCAGACACAGTATCAGTACAGGAAGGAGCTGAGTCAGAATGGCACAGTGCAAAGGAAGCTTCTGTTTGTAAAAACCAGTACCAAGACCACTCATGGAAATTGCAGCCCCAAACACAAAATTACAAGATGCAGTGACTCAATCCAGAAAGGCAGCCACTCCAGCATCACGGAAAAGTGCTAGGATTGCAAGCAGGGGAGCTAATACTCAGACCATAGAGGAGCAGGCAACAGCACTGCTTATGAAGAAGAGTGGGTTTCTGCAGCAAGGGAAAACGCCTGATCCAAAAACATCCGAAAAATTCAGAGAGCACTTCGTGGTTCCTTTGGAGCAGCAGGTAGTTGGGGAACTCAGAGAGGCGTTTGGTCTGGGAGATGGACTGGAAGCTGATGAGCTTGCTGCAATTGCCATTGATGCAGATATCTGATTCAGTTTGTAGGAGTGGGGGGGGGGGCGGGGTGTAAGCTGTGTTGTGAGCTGTGTCCCTATGTTAGTGTGCCCAGTGTTTGTGGAAGGTGTTAGTTTACCTCCTTTTATGAGCCCTCACATGGTAGCTGTGTGTGTGAGGGACAACGTGGGAGTGTGTGTCATGTGTTGTAAGCCCTTGCCCCCAGGTTTAGTAGTATGGAGTGCGTATGAGAAGTCCCCTTCTGTAGTGGGTGGGATGCTTGTGTTGATGCCTGATAGCATAGGTTCAGGTTCCAGTCTCAGCTCTGATTTCAGTGGGAAAAAATGTGTGCTTTCTGTAATGGTCAGGAGGTTTGTGTTGGTGACTAATAGCTGCAGACCAGGTTTCAGTATTCGTTCTGCTGTCAATGGGAAAGATTGTGAGCATTACCCTGATCATGAATAACCAGAGATGTCTGATTTTAAATTGGAATGTGAGGGGTTTAAATAATCCTGCAAGAAGAAGTGTGGTCAGAAATCTTGTAGCTGACACCCAATGCACAATAGCTACCATTCAGGAGACTAAAATGGCTCAGATGGATGCCCAAATCGTCAATGAGACCTTGGGACAGCAATTCACTGAAAACTTTGTTTGTTTACCTGCACAACAGACGAGGGGTGGTGTGCTGCTGGCGGTTCATGAAGACCATTATAAGATCAAGCAGATCCTGATTGAAAACTTCACTGTTTGTGCCAGAATAGAGGCAACAAGGTCAGCAATTGAGTGGTGGATCACTGTAGTATATGGCCCACAGGGAGACAATGAAAAATTGCTTTTTCTCCAAGAGCTTAGACAGATTAAGCAAGCTGTGTCTGACAAATGGCTGGTTATTGGAGACTTCAACATGATTTTATCAGCTGAGGATAAAAGCAACAATAACTTGAACAGAAGAATCATGGGGGCCTTCAGAAACATGGTTAATGATCTGGAACTCAAGGAATTGCAACTCAAAGGGAGTTAATTCACTTGGTCAAATGATGTGACTCAAACCAGGATAGATAGAGCTTTTTGTACTATTGACAGCTGCCGAATTGTGCTTTGACAGCTGAATCATCTTCAGTTTCAGACCATTGTCCACTCCTTATTGTCGGGAACTCGTCAGGTCCAAAATATCAAAGAATGAGGTTTGAAAGCTTTTGGCCCAAGCTGCCAGATTATCTTGAGGTAGTCAAGGATGCATGGGAAAAACAAACTCTGCTACAAAACCCATTCCTAAGATTGCACACCAAGCTCCAAAGAGCAGGAACCCAACTCAAGAAATGGGCTAGATCAAAGATTGGGAGGAATAAGCTTTTGTTATGTGCTGCTAGACAGTTAGTTGCTATACTGGATGCAGTCCAGGACTACAGACCACTTAGTGCCTTGGAGGTTCAGCTAAAAAGGGATCTGAAATCCAGAATTTTGGGAATGACCGCTGTGGAAAAACTGAGGGTTAAGCAGCAGTCAAGACTCACTCATCTTAGAGCTGCCGAAACACAAGCAAAATTATTTCACATCCACCTCAATGGAAGAAGAAGGAAGAATTTCATTCAATCCCTACAATCTGAAGGAAGAACAGTGCATCTGCATGAGGAAAAGGAGCAAATTATTTTCCAGTACTTCAGCTCCCTCTTTGGCCAACCAAACCCAAGATTACACACACTTGATTGGGATCTGTTACAGCTGCCAAGGGTGCCTCAGGTCAATAATCTAGAGGATGAATTCTCAGAAGAGGAAGTTTGGTTGGTTATATCTGAAATGGCCAGTGAAAAGGCCCCTGGACCTGATGGGTACATAGGGGCTTTCTTCAAGTCAGCATGCACTACTGGACGCAGGGTCTTTGCCGAGGGCCTGAAGCCCTCGGCAAAGGCTCTTCAGCCGTCGGCGAAGGATTTGCCGAAGGCAGCCCTCGGTGAAGAACCCTCGGGAAAAAAAACGTCGGCGAAGGACTCTTTGCCGAGGGCCTTTTATCGGGCACTCGGCATAGTATTTGCCGAGGGCTAACGGCGGCCCTCGGCAAAGTAAAGTAGTCGTTAGGTTCGCGGTTATTTTCCACGGTGTCTTTGCCGAGGGCTGACATACAGGCCCTCGGCAAAGACCTGTTTTTAATTTTTCCTGGGATTTTCTTTGCCGAGGGCTATGGTGAAGGCCCTCGGCAAAGACCTGCTTTTAATTTTTCCTCAGATTTTTCTTTGCCGAGGCTATGGTGAAGGCCCTCGGCAAAGACCTGTTTTAATTTTTCCTCGATTTTCTTTTTTGCCGAGGGCTATGGTGAAGGCCCTCGGCAAAGACCTGCTTTTAATTTTTCCTCGATTTTCTTTGCCGAGGGCTATGGTCAAGGCCCTCGGCAAAGACCAAAGAAAATTTTCAACATTCCACCTGCTTTCTTGCTTTCCATGCGCATAAAATATATATATATATATTCAACAGCAGAAATATCCCACAAATATCACAATCATCACATATATCTCACAAATATCACATATATCTCACAGATATCACATAGATCATCACATGTATCATCACAAGTCCAAATTCAACAATTCCATAAGTCCACAATCTAACTCAAGTGTCAAGTCCACAAGTTCAAATCCGACTGAGGCTGGCCAACCTCTCCAACCGTCTGGCCTCTGCGTCACCAACCTTCCCAACAGTCTGGCCTCTGCGTCGAGGGTGGTGTAACGAAGCCTCCAGAATCGTGTGACGACGAGGGGTTATTAGAACCCACCAATCGAGGCTGCACAAACAATTATATGCTTATGTGAGATTGCAGTAATTATTCTAGGACTACAGCTTTTAGTATTTAGACAGAAACCTATCAAATTTTTTATAGCTAGTGTTGTCTGGGTTTCTATGTCATACAAGCAAATCAGTAGCTAGTGTTCTTTGGGTTTCTATGTCACACAAGCGAGAAGTGAACTTTAACGCTTACAGGAGTAGCTGCAAACACGTGCGGCACCTGAGGCGGAGGAGCTGACATCTGCACAGGCACACCCGTCTTCTGCCCAAGAGCTTGCATGATTTGCATCATTTCTGCAATCCTGACCTCCTGGGCCTCCCGAGCGGCCTGCTCAGCCTCCAGTCGAGCAGTGAGGGCCGTGATCTGCGCCGTCTTCTCGTTGTTCTGGGCCTGCAATATTGCACTCCAATATTTCAGTAATACAAAACTAACTCAAGTGTGAGAATATTAATTTACGACGAGTAAAACAAGAATTACCTCGAGCGCATCGACCCGCTGCAGTGTCGGAGTAGGCCGTGGCGCGTATGGGCTGGCCGGAACTCGTGCTCGTGCTCGGAGTCTGGCTCGAGGGGAACAGCAGTGGGGTCGATGGCGGCGTTCGCAATCCACGTCCGGCCAGAAAGCTTCGCCGCCACCGAGCCTCATGATGGCCTCGGCATCAATGGGCTCGGTGCGGACGTCGTACTCTGGCCCGTGCCGCTGCTGTACCGCCGACGTGTACTCCTGGACTTTAGTGTACACGTTAGGGTCGGAGTATGCCTCGCGAGGGGCAGCCGGGTCCCAGGTGACGTCGCCGGCCACCCTGGTCTGGTGGGACATAGCCCACGCCGTGAACATCGAGACATCCTCGTCCGGGTGCGCAGCCTCCTGCGAGAAAGGCGGCAGGTGGTGAGCAATCAGGCATACGTTAAGCGTGAAACTAAATAGAAGAAAAATCACTTACATATGCCGATTTGAATCCGGGGAGACTCCTGCTGCCTTGATGGTGAGTGGCAGCTGGCCTGAGCATACGCAGTGCCCGCTGAGACTCGTGCTTCTCTATGTAGGCCGGCGTGAACCACCTAGCCACGATCATTGTCCAGGCGTCGGCATGCGCTCGGCACCACCAGGGAATCACCTACATGTCAACGAGTGTTTGACATATATGAAGATGAAATTGAACATATTTAATTCAAAAACAAAACAATATCAATGTTATTCATGTACCTCAAGGTACTGCTCCTGGGTCAGCGTCATCTGTCGAGCCTCCCTCTTGGTGACTGTCATTCTACGAGCCGACGCGTAGTAGTCTATGTGGGCCTGGACGCGTGCCTCGTGAAACATGTCGGTGACATACTTCCTACAGGCTGCATGCGCCACACGATCAGCGAGGCCCTCGGTTCCTTCTTCGGCCCTGAAAAACCTCTGCATAAAAGATGATATATCCAATCGTTATTTGAAAAAAATAGAATTCAATGTGAAGGATTGATTAATGTTGTGCGAGAGGAACTTACCCAAAACTCAGCAAGTATCCGCTCCTGCTTGTTGCGGTACTGGTCGTCCTCGCCCAGGGCGTACCTGTCCCACGTGTAGGCTGGCTCTCGGGCCTCCGACGGCAACTCCACAATGCCGGGGAACCACTTCCGACACAACACACCCAAGACGGTCGCGGGAGAGCGCAGAGGAGTACCTGACAACACCTCCCAAGCCCTGCACAAGTAAGAAGAAAATTTATCAGTTTCTCTTTCGATTTCAAACATATCATATGAAGTAGTTGTGATATCATTTATATTTACTTACTTGGGCGGCACAGTATGGCACTAGACGGTTCTCGAGGAAGCGGAAGCGAAGGGAGCGTCGCCGGGCCTCGGCTGGTAGACACCCGACGCCGCCTCCCTCGCTCCCTCGGGCGCCGCACCTGCTCCTCCTCGACCTCCTCCTCCTCCTCCGTCCGGTGGCACGGGCTCGGGGGCCGAGTCCGCCGCCTCCTACCACCACCTCCTCCTATCGCTGCCCCCCTCCTCCCTTGCCTCTTGCCGTTGTCCTCGTCCTCCCGCCGCCTCCTCTGCAATCGCCCCTCGCCTCCCCCTCCTCCGGCCTCCTCGCTCAAGCGTAGCCGAGGGTGTGTCACGTCGTGGCTTGGCTACTCGCCATCTTTGATCAATCACCGCACGCACGAAGAATGAACAAGACTTGTTAGTACACATATTAGAGACTGAAAATAAATAAACAAAATATAAATGAAAATAAATAAACAAGACATAGTATTACATGTATTACGAATAATCTTCATGATTGGGATTATAGGTCTCGCTATCACTGCCAACATTATCCAAATAGGCAACACTATCCGAAGGTTCTATGTTATCGCCCTCGCCACTTGCTACAAGTAATCGCTCAAGCATTTGTATGTCCTTGGCATTTTGCACCACATCTCCATCGTCCTCGTCATCAATGCTTTCTGTGTTCACTTCCATTTCGAGGGCCTCGGGTAGGACTATCTGAAGCGTCCCCGGTAGCCCATCTTCCTGATAGAACTCTCCATCATATGTGTTTGTGTTAAAGTTGTAATCGTCATCGTTAGGGGTTGGTAGTTTGCCGTGTGGAGAAACCTGGTGCACAATAGCCCAACCCTGAAGCTCCTGTTTGGCTTGGTTGGCATATCTCGTGTAATACACCTGCACGGCCTGTTGAGCCACAATGTAGATGTCTTTTCCCGGATAAACGGAATCTTCTCGCACCTCGACTAGCCCAAGATGAGGGGTCAGTCTCGTTTCGCGAGGATTGAACCAATGGCATTTGAACATGACAGGTTTAAGAGGTTTAAGAGGTTTGGAAGTCATTCATTTTTCATTCCTTTCTTTCCTTGTTAAATTGATCAGATACTACCTTAACTTGTTAAGATCTTTTGCTATCTTAAGATTGGTAACAGGAAAAAGAAAAAAACAGTTGCACAAATGACTTTTTTCATCCTATTTGATTATCTGTTAACAACACTAGTGTTAGTGTGACCAGCATCTGTAAATCCTACAAAAGGAGCAACTACTTTTGTTTCTTGTAGTTCAAGAGCCAACTGAGTAAGATATCGAAGTACTACTATAGCTGCTGCTTTAGCTGAGCACAAGCATATCCATAATATTGCATAAATGATAGATGCAAATATTTGCACACAATTACCCTTGCGATACTTCCTCAAGCATATTAGGAACCGTTGCTGTAAATTGGAGTGTATGGAGCAAAAAAGGAGTTTTGTAATTAACAATGTGCCGTTACTACAAAAAAAAGGGAGGAAAAGCTACACATAACATCAGTCTGAAATTAGACCGGCAGACAGCGAAGAACGTGAGGAAACACAAAAAACAGGAGCAACTAAAGCCTATTGCTGCACAATAGAAGCATGACAAATGAGACGCAAAGGCAAAGCAAGATATACCTACAAAAGGGAGAAACCTGAACTGTTGGCCCCATCTGTAGGTACAGTAGCAGCACCTGAAATCTGAGGGCAGGAGGATGGTGAAGATGACAATAAAGTTTTGACATGCTCACAATTGCAGATTCTACCTACTTGGCCAACAGCTAAAAAGCCAAATGAAAAATATCGACTTACTTTTTAAAAAAGGGCCCGCCCTTCATCGACTTTACTTTTTAAGATAGAACAAATTAATTTATGCCACTATAACAGTAATTAAGAAAACAAAAACAAAGAGGAGGGCAAATAAAATGCAGCTTGGTCGCACTGCTTCAGTCACAAGCATGTGCTAATATGCGCTTAGTCTGCTGCTTCAAGTCACAAGCATGTGCGGCGGTAACAGTATATGTGAAAGTTTGTTAAATACTCGACAATGGAGAACGGTCAGCTGCCAAGCATAGAACCGAGAGATGATGCACAATTAAGTTGATATATGTCATCGCCGTGATGTAATCACAAGCTATTGGTGAGTCGTGCAAGCAATACATGAAAGGGAAAGCTAGCAGTCATAATTTGCAAAGATGGAAGACACAATGAAGGTGAACAGAGTTTCGGACCAAATAATCACAAAGGGAAAGCTTATACTACCTGAATAAGGCGAAGGGGACAGGGGGTCTTAGATCCAGCCAACAGACATGGATGGTATGGAAGATTCGGGCATGATCTGAAATTTGTGAGGAGCATGGTTAGACTAAGAAGAACCTTTGTGTGTAGCAGAAGGGTAAATAGGCAAACTGGACCCGTTATGAACAGGCGGCTCACCGTGGAGTCGATGTACTCCACGAACGGCTCCCAGTACCTGTGGTAGAGCTGCTGCGACCAGTCGTGCGGCGGCCTCGGCGTGCACACGCTGTATATCTTCCTGCGTCAAGGGGACGAGAAATGTAGATCAGAGCCGGATCGAGATGGGAAACCCTAGAGCTGCCGCGAAGGAGATGGCGGAGGCGAGGAGACGCCGGTTGACGCACCGAGGACGGCGGCACCGTGCGCGTAGAGCACTGCGAGGAGCAAGATCCGGGAGGGAGAGGGTGCGGAGGGCGAGATACTGCGGTGGGGCGAGCGGAGGCGGCGATGCGGCTGTGGGGCGACGGGCCGCCGCCGTCCGCGCCGAGCACTGTGAGGGTCGCGAGGCTCCGCGCCTAGGACGATGTGCCGGCCCGTGGGCTGCAAAGGCGGACGCGGTGCTTGGCAGCAGTAACCTCGCCGGGGGCGGGGGCGGCTGCGGCGCTCGGTGGGGGTGGGCACGGTGCGGAGGAGGGACGACAAGCGTCGGGAAGGAGCAGAGAGTGGGGAAGGAAAAGCAGAAGCTGGAGTATTTTTTTTTTAATTTTCTTTGCCGAGGGCCATTGGCCCCATGCCCTCGGCAAAGATCCCCTTTGCCGAGGGCCAGGCTAAGCCCTCGGCATTTTTTTTTTGGTTTTTTGAACTCAGTTTTTTGGTGGTGCTATAATACATTATTTAAAACTCAATTTTAAAATTTGGGTCAATTTTGACTTTTTTTTATATATTTCCCTAATTTATTTCTTTTCGTTGATTTTTTTTGAATATTTCAAATTTGAGCTGCAATTGGATGGAATAATGCAATTTAGTGATTCAAAAAATGTTATTCATGGTGTTATTTGGTGTATGTTGAGTCCCTATCCACGAACTACGCATCAAATTTGGGCATCTTCTTCACGTAATGTGGAAAACTTGTCGAAAAGGTGTTTTTGTGATTATATAAAATACATCCGACGAACTCGCTTTCAAAACTTTCTCAATTTTGTCCATGTTACACATGTGATAACATGACATCTTTGCCAAGTTTCGTGATTTTCGACTTCAGATGGATTTTATATAATTTTAAAACACTTTCCGGCAAGTCGGTCGCCATGTTACGCTGAAGATGCATGAAAATTTGATGCGAGCTCGTGGATAGGGACTCAACATGCACCAATTAACATGAATAACATTTTTCAAACACTACATTGCAATATTCCATGCACCTGCAGCTCAAATTTGACATATTCAAAAAATCAAAGAATCGAAATAAATTAAGGAAATATACAAAACAAAATCAAAATTGACCTAAATTTTAAAATTGAGTTCAAAATAAATGTATTGTAGCACCAAAAAAAACTGGGCTAAAAACCAAAAAAAAAATTGCCGAGGGCTCTTTGCTTGAGGGCACGACCCATGGCCCTCGGCAAAAAAGAATTTTAAAATAAAAATAAAAAAAACTTTGCCGAGGGCACAGTGGGGCCCTCGGCAAAGACTTAAAAAAAATTGCCGAACCTTTGCCGAGGGCCTAACGGGTGGCCCTCGGCAAAGTTTGACGGGAAATGGCCGCCGTGACCAAACGGGCCTACTTTGCCGAGGGCATCTTTGCCGAGGGCCTAGGCCCTCGGCAAAGATTTGATTTGCCGTGGGCCTGTCTTTGCCGAGGGCCGTACCCTCGGCAAAGACCTCTTTGCCGAGGGCCGTTCTTTGCCGAGGGCTCCTGTGTCTGGCCCTCGGCAAAGAGTCTCTTTGCCGAGTGCCTGATATTTGGCCCTCGGTAAAGCCTCAGGCCCTCGGCAAAGTACGCGTTTCCAGTAGTGATGGGCAATCATCAAGCAGGACTTCATGTCGGCAGTAAACTACTTCCACCAACAGCATGGTCAACACTTTGACCAACTTAACAAAACCCATATAGTTCTTCTCCCCAAGACACCCCAAGCCAACAAACTGTCCGACTACAGGCCAATCAGCTTATCACACAGCGTGGCGAAGATAATATCCAAGCTATTGGCAAACAGATTGGGACCTCACATGAATGGTCTTGTTTCTAGAGCACAAAGCGCATTTATAAAAAGAAGTATCCAAGATAATTTCATTTTCACACAGAATATTGTGCAAGCCATGCACAGAGCTAAGAAGGCAACTATTTTCCTCAAGCTGGATATTAAAAAGGCCTTTGATAGCGTGAGATGGGATTACCTCTTGGAAGTATTGCACAACATGGGATTTGGTGTCAGATGGTGTGAATGGATATCAACCTTGCTATGTTCTGCATCCACTTCAGTGCTATTAAATGGATCAAGAGGGCCATGGTTCAGGCACGGAACTGGGCTTCGCCAGGGCGATCCTTTGAGCCCTTTGCTGTTCATAATCGCCATGGAACCGTTGCACAAGATGTTCAGTTTGGCTACATCACAGGGAAGGCTATCACAAATTCAACATAGGACTGTACAAGCACGGTTGAGTATGTATGCTGACGATGTGGCTATCTTCCTTAATCCAATAAGGGAGGAGGTGCAGGTAGTAAGCACCATCTTACAGGAGTTTGGATGGGCCTCTGGGCTAGTGACTAACACTGAAAAAAGCGCGGTATATCCTATTCACTGTGCTGATCTTGATCTGGATCAAATCATGGACAGTTTCCAATGCCAAGTAAAGCAGTTTCCTTGCACATATCTGGGACTTCCACTGCATACTAGAGCACTGAGACGAGTAGATGTACAACCTCTTATTGACAAGGTATCAACTCGACTGCCAAGATGGAAGGGACGCCTATTGAATAAGGCAGGGAGATTAGTCTTGGTGAATACAGTGCTATCTGCAATCCCTGTGTATTTCCTGTCGGTTTTTCAACTCAAAAAGTGGGCGTTGAAGAAAATAGATAAGATAAGGCGCAGTTTCTTGTGGAAAGGTGATAATGACGCTAATGGGGGTCACTGCCTAGTCGCATGGCCTAACACTATGAAGCCAAAAAAGATGGGAGGCCTCGGTATTATTGACCTGGAGAGGTTCAGCAGAGCGCTGAGGCTAAGATGGTGTTGGTATCAATGGAAAGACAGTGATCGACCATGGAGTGGTTCTGAAGCACCTGTTGATGAAGTGGACAATCAACTCTTTAGAGCCAGCACTATTGTCACCATAGGAGATGGCACAATGGCTGAGTTCTGGAACTCCAGTTGGATTGACGGTAAAGCACCAAGGGACATAGCCCCAAACTTGTATAAACTTGCCTGGAGAAAGCATAGGAAAGTGAGCGAGGAAATCATGAATCATAACTGGACAAGGGGCCTCTGGAGAATGTCCACAATTGAGGAAATGTCAGAGTTTATAGTCCTATGGGATCTTGTTCAAGGTATTTCGCTCACAGACTCGGCAGACTCTTGAGGTTCACAAGCTCCTTGCTCCAAGTTTGATGTTTTTTTTTGTGTCCTGAATTTTCGTTCTTTCTTCATAATCTACAAAACTAAAAAAACACATTTCTCAGTAAAGCTATTTGTCTATTTTTTTCAAACATCCTTGTTACCAGCTTTCTAATATTTGTTCACCTTTTTTTCCCTGTGTACATTGTACTGACTTCGAGTTGTCCATATATTCCATGCAACACTCCATGGCAACCTGTAGCAGCCACCCGCTTGCCGCCTCCCTGTTTACTGGCACCTAAAATGTTTACAAGTTTGGATTATCATCATTACATTTACTACACTGCAAATCTAGAAATAGTATATAAATTAACAGTACATATGCCAGCATTTTTCTCTCTCCAAACCATGTAGGGTCCTGATCATGAACCATTGATGAAAATGTTGATGATTCCACCTCCTTCCCAGCATATTTTGTTCCATCAACTATCTGCATATGTGGTGTGGAAATGAAAAGGTATGTATAAGCTGCCAATGCTCCAAGACAAACATTTTTTTAATAAACTATCTTTTTTTATACAAACCACACGCAACGCAATTTTTCTTGAAAGCTATATATATCTCAACATGAATTAGGATAGCATGATGATTCCTGTGAGTTTCTTATCTGTTCCATTATCGATCCAGTATATCCACCCTGCTTTTTAGCATGCTTGTGTTGCTCATAGAAATGCCTGCCGGCCCTCACTAGACATCCGTGCTCTCTTGCACTTGTGTTGCCAAACATTTTGTCACTACCATTTCTAGCCTGTAGGAAACAAAAAAAAAACATATACAAATATTTGTCTCTACCGTCATACATGTAATTTTTAGTACAATGCACTGTAATACTTTCTTCTTTAAAGGCCCATTAAATAGGTTTTCTGCAAAAAACCTCGGCCCAAAAAAGGCCCAAAGTTGAAAAAATGCAACCCAAAGATACCACCGGATCCACTTTTGACAAATCCGGCCCGTTTTCTTTGCTTAACGGGTCCACAGGTCCTGTTCTGAAAAAGTGATTGAGAAGAAAGTAAATCTCAATCAATTCTGATGAGTACAACAAAAAGAATAGCTGCCCTCCCCCCACCCAGCCGTTGGATCTAGCATCCACGGTTAAAAAAAAAGTGATTGACAGATTGTAAAAAATCAATCGCTAGACAGACCCATTTTTCAAACTTAGGATCGGTTCGATGGGTCGGATAGGTCATAGGTTCCACGTTCTCGTCGACGCAGATGGGTCTGCCTGTTCGATATATTCCGGTCACCTGTGGCCGCGCCGAAAGCCTGAAATGCTCTGATCAGCATCCAGAACCGACGCATGCATGGTCTGTGCCAATCCGAAGCCACCGCTGTTGACATCCGAAAAAAGTCATCGCCGTTGACATCTGCATCCTACGGTGCACCGTGCATGTGGGCAAGCAAACAGAGTCTGGCCGAGAAAATGTTGACTTTTGGAGGAGTTATAGATATTAATTCAGGCGTTGAATTGCAACTTGAAAAGGCTTTAGGTCAGCCAAAGGCGTGCGTTACTTCGTTAGCATAAAGGCCACAAGTGAGTCAACCGATCAGAAGCGTCATGCTCGTTCAATCTAAACAGGGGGCGCGACCCTGCGCGTTCCCGGTTTGCCTCGTTGACAGTCTGTTTGAACACCCGTATGTCATCATTATGCTACGCAGAAACGGCAACGGCAGGTCCGCTATTGACCAAGTAAACTTGAAAGAAACAGTGGCATATGAAACGTGCCAAGTTGAGTCAGCCCACTTGTTGATATGCAACGATTGGTGAGATGACGCAACCGTGAACATGCATGCAGGCCGGTTGTTGAGCAAGGTGTGGATTACAGTACCCTTGGCAGTTGATACTACCTGATATAAGATTTTTTTTATTCTGCAGATTACCTGATCAGATCAGTTTGCTGCAAACTCCTCATGCGCGCCCAACTGAATTTTCCCTGGGTTCTTTGTAAGGAGGGGATGAATCATATCATCTGAACACTGTTCATTTTTGTGCAGATGCGCAGTATGCCAAACTGACAGTGATACCAGGCCAGAGCAGGAGGTTCGTTCAATTTGATGTGTAGCCATCAGAAAGGGTATCAGCAGCCAGAGGGAAACTGGTGTGCTTTAGCAGACAAAATCGCTCCTAGTACCTATCAGCAACTCGTGATTAAACAAACCAAGCCCGACCGAAAGATCGTTCAAAGAACCCAGCAAAGAACAATACTTTAGGCTTTACCTGAAAAAACAAATACGGGCTTAGTACTAAGATACCGCCCCCCTTTTGTCACTTGCAGCTGGTTCCCACGAGATCAGGGTTAGCGCGCATCCGTTGTTTTAAAAAAATCGCACGCATAGCATCCGTCCCCATCTTCCAGGACCGTCAGCATCCGCCGCACCTGACCAAAGAAACGGAGAAACCCAGCCGCGAACGGCTTGCCCCTTGCCGATATTTTTAATCGAGCCGTCCCAAAGGCAGCGGGCGGATAAGCAAGCTGAGCCCAGGCCGGCCGGTTTGTGCGTGTGCGTGTGCGTGTGCGTGTGGGAGCGACGTCGCCATCGCTGCCGGCAAGTGGAGTGTTGGTGGTGGTAAAATACTGGGCTCCCCAGCACCACGAGCGGAAGGAAGCAAGCAAGCAGCAGAGGGTACAGCAACAGGCCAACAGCTGGGTTCACGACAGCCAGCGCGGGGCGTGAGCGGACGCGCACGGGACGACGAGAGCCGTCGCCTTTTGGGTGTCGAGCGCGACGGTGCGGCGAGGGGGGGAAGCAACTCCAGCAACTTGGGCAGGGGGGACTGATTGAGCCGGACGCCCCAAAAAGTTGTTTTTTGTCCGGTTGCCCGCCACAAGTGGGAATTGGAGTGGAGACTTGGTCATGGTTTTGCGGCTCAGCCATGTCGCCGTCGCCTGGGATGGATCGCGAGGCATCCGCTGGATTTTAGGGAGTTGGTGTCATCAAACATCAAAGACTTCCCTTCCGTTCCTTGATCACCCAAGTGATTGCCTAGCTCAACTGTATATACACAGCACAAGGATGCCATTTTGGGCACAGGACTATGATCCTTTTACATTGCCACTTGAGTAATACTAAGCCCGGGCTAATGTTTTTAAAAGGTATTGTATTTGAAAATTATCTAGAAATTTAACTCCTAGTTAACAATCAAAATTGTCCCTTTTATTTTTTTATTTTCATAGTGATAGTTGTGGATAACTTTTTAGAAAATGTAATAGACCAATGACTATGGTTATTAGAGTTTACAGGATTGATGTTTGATATTTCTAATTTTGATGAGAATTTTTAGGATTTATCTTTTTTTTTCTAACGTGTCTCGTGAGAACTAATGCAGAGTCTCCAATTGAAAAAAAATGAGGCCGCATTGCTCCAAAATTATTACTTTGAGCTACCTCTCATTTGTTAAATATTCAAACATAATTTTTATATAGATATATACTTATTATGTTCATCCATTGTGATAGATTTTAGTTAGTAATTACTCTCTATAACGTTTTCATCTACATCTTTAACTTTTTATTTTGCATCGCAGTTATGCGCTTAAAGTTGTTTAATGGATCTTAAGTTTGAGCTATTGTTTTAACATACTCTCATCACTTCCTCTATATCTTATTAATAGTGACACGCATCATGCGTATATACCTTAACTATTATATCATATACAAATACAAATAGTCTTACGATTTAGAACCATATGTTGGTGTATATTTGTAACTAAGGTGATTTGTATTCAAATGTAGGATTACCTCATGTTATTTTTAATAATAGCATATATTGGTAATATAGATGCAAATTTAAGGGGTTACTTTAAGTTATTTTTAAGTATTAGTGGTGGGCAATGTAGTTGAAAATTTAGGGGGTTATTTTAAATATTGTTTATAATGGCATAAGTGGGTAATTTTGATAAAGATTAGGGGTTACTTTAGCTTATTTTATATAATGGCAAAGGTGGGTAATTTAGATATAGATTTAGGGGTTACTCTAGGCTATTTTCATAGGCATAGGTGGGTAAATTTTTAGAAAACATAATATATCCAATGGCTATGATGATTTGAGTCTATTTATTGATGGCCAGATGTTTTGTTTTTTTTTGTGAGAATTTCTAGGATTTCTCTCTTTTTCTAGATTGTCCACCTAAGATTCTAGGTGGCTTCACCTGGAGGCTTCAAAATGACTCTCCAATTAGTAATAGTACGATTTGTAGCATCCCAAATGAGTCTCTTCTACTTTTTTCCAAACATGCTACGCTTCTTTTCCACATTTTTCTCGGCTCTCCCTCGGAATAGTTATTTTTAGTATATCTACGCATTCATGTGCTCAAGTCATATGCACTAGGTTTCCAACAATTCCATCATGCTTACATGATTTTTCATTAGTTTGTTCACAACACATGACGCCCTAATTATGTATTCCGGTGACCACCACCTCTACATCGCGTCCCAGTGATTTTAGGGGTCTTGATTAACAACTCAATTATATGGCCAACTTCAACTTCTCTTTATTTTTCTGGATATCACCCGTGTCCCTCCACAATTACTTTCTCATGTCTAATCTAAAACATGAAATAACTAATGCTTCAACTACACAGTGCGGAGACAAAATATTATTTTTATTCTACTGCCTGGTGGTGTGCCCTGTACAACCGGTCCTAAATGGATCTTCCGAGGAAAAAGGGACAAAATAATATTGTGGACTGAAATTTCCGATACTTTTTTGAGTGATCATTAAAACAACCTAAAAGAACATAAATATTGAAATATAAGGTGAAAGGTTGGAATTTTGAAACCAAAGTTAAACTTCCAAAGTGTAAGTTAGAATTATGAGGAAATCATTGTTCGTTCACTTTTTATATTAAGGGTTCCCTATTTGTAGTAGATCATTGTCCCAAAAGGAAAAGGTAGTCCACTTGTACAGAGATGCTGAATGTGACTAGCACCACCAGTTCGGGTTTTTCTTCACTCTTAGGTGGTGTTTGGTTGGCTCAAATGTAACGTAATCTGATTACTGTGAAGGTAACGAATCCCGTTACATATGTTTGTTTGTGGTGGTTTGTAATCAATTGACACATTGACACTGTAATCGAATCCCTTACCTAAATAATATCTATACAAGCTTGTTGCCCCTCCTCCCCCACCGTAATCAGATATAGCACCCACACCGTAATCTGATTACGTTACCAGAGTGCAACCAAACAAAGAGGGTAATCACCCATTTCACCACCAAATACACTGTAATCTGATTCCCTTTACATTTACGTTACCTTAGCATGAACCAAACACTATCTTAGAGGTTAAATCTCACGTAGTTGAGACCATCAATTTGATGAGCTGATCATTGACCATCTGGATAACAACCTGAGCCCCCTGACAACACGAGTTCCTACCGTGAATGTACCAACGGCCCAAATTGCAAGCTGCAATGATTTCTTTTTGCCCCAAAAGAACATTTGTTTACCTCATCAGCAACCTAGAGTAGTTGTTCTTGTACAGGTTTTAGGCGTGTCCAGTTGGGTGCCCCAGGCACCGCTCTTTGTTTTTCGCTTTTTTGGGTATTTTTGTTCTACTCGTTTTTTCTCCCTCTAATAAAATTTCGGAAAAGCTTTTGCCATCCACAAATGGCATTTGACATCGCCACAAACCGCTGCTGGTAACCGGAGACAGAGACCGGCAACGGAAGCAAAAGCAGTCTTGTGGTTGCAAGTTGGCATTAAAAAGGGAAATCAGGTCACTCTCAGGGCCACCCTGTTGCCTAGTTGCTAAGTTGCTTCCCCGGCCTTCAGCCAGATGCATCGCCCTTGCTCTGTTTCCCGCGCTTTGTACTCTGCTCCAGGCACAGCCAGCCACCACCTATAAATATGCGCCTGCAAATCCACCATTCGCATCCCAAATCCACCACTCGAAACGCCATTCAAGCAGCAGCAACGCAGATCAACACCTTGAAGCGAAGCAATCGACACCTGATAAGAAGATGTGCCAGATCAAGAAGGAGATGAGCGCCGAGTCTGGCTCGCCATCGGCCTCCACCTCGCCGGAGCACCACCAGACGGTGTGGACGTCGCTGCCGAAGCGGCCGGCGGGGCGGACCAAGTTCCGGGAGACGCGGCACCCCGTGTTCCGCGGCGTCCGGCGTCGGGGCAACGCCGGGCGGTGGGTGTGCGAGGTGCGCGTGCCCGGTCGCCGCGGCTGCAGGCTCTGGCTCGGCACATTCGACACCGCCGAGGCCGCGGCTCGCGCGCACGATGCCGCCATGCTCGCCATCGTCGGCGTGGGCACCTGCCTCAACTTCACCGACTCGGCCTGGCTCCTCGCGGTCCCTGCCTCCTACGCTAGCCTCGCCGACGTCCGACACGCGGTCGCCGAGGCCGTGGAGGACTTCCAGCGCCGCGAGGCGCTCCCGGAGGAGGAGGACGCTCGCTCGGCCACGTCGTCGACGCCGTCCTCTCCCGCCAACGACGACGACGCCGAGGAAGCCTCTTCGGCCACCGAGGACTCGCCGTTCGAACTGGACGTGTTCGGTGGCATGAGTTGGGACTTGTACTACGCGAGCTTGGCGCAGGCGATGCTCATGGAGCCACCGTCCACAATCACCGCGTTCTGCGACGACGCCGTTGCCGAAGTGCCACTCTGGAGCTACTAGGAATACTCTACTCTACTTCAGTGTTTTGCCTTTTCTCTCTTTGCGTCCGATGCCTATTTATGGTATTGTAAAGGTTACTAGTTTACTACTACTACCGGTAATCAGACAGAGCAAATTGGGAAAACAGAGGATGCCCCCATTGACTTTCTAAAGCTTGCAAAAAATATTCGAATTTAGAGCTTATGATAGTGGTTGACACTGAACTTATCTCGTCAGTTTTAATAGTGGTTGACTTTGAAGTTGGCAAGGTAACCGGTAACGGTTTGGATGACAATTCATCCCCCTTGAAGCGACCGTCATCTCACACTCTGCCTGTCGCCCTGATGGGTCCTCCTGCTTCCCATGGCCATCACCGTTGCCATCTGCATCCTAGCGGTGCATTTCTATTTTCTCCAGCACCACCAAGAAACGCCTTGGGAAAAAGTCTGACCTTAAAATTTTTGACTTTCTCAACAGGAAAATAGAGAAGATCCTGACTTCAGAGGAGGCAATCAGGCAAGGAGCTAGTCAGCGCCTCACCGGCCGGTATTTCAGAATTGCAAGGCCCTGTTTGGTCAAAACCCCCAAGGCGCTGAGGCCACAAGCGAGGGATCCGGCTGCCTGTTCAACGGATACAGGCCTTTGCTTTACCAGGATTCTTTGACGCTTGACAGTCAATCTGAACACTCGTACTCTTCAGCACTGATGGCACATCCAAACTGCAACGGCACGTCAACTGTTGACACTTGACAGAGCATACTTGAAGACTACTAGAATTCTTGCAGTGATACTAAAAACCGTGAACATTTCTGTTGTGAGTCATTAACCAGTCTGCGCTGTAAACTCTTCAGCGCCCTACTGAATTTCCTCCGGACGGGAAAAAAAGAACTTGCTCACAATTGTGATAAGAAAGGGGGATCAATCATACATGCACATCGCTTTCCTGAAATGGCCTGTTGTTCATTGTTTGTGCGCACTTGATGTGTAGCGTGAGAATGACATCACGTTCGCTCAATTGGCAGTACATAAATCACAAAGTCGATCAAACACAGCTGTAACATCGCTTATCACAGCTCATGCTTGCGGTGATTGTTTCGGTCGCAGTTCCCCAACTCTGAAGTGCACGTTTTTGCAGTGACACTCCAGGGCATCAGAACGTGTTATTCCTTTATAAAACACTAGCATATACCTATTACAAATGCAAAGTGAAAGTGTGGTTGGAGCTTGGGTGGTGCCCACAGAGGATGTCAGATGGACCAAAAAGATATTCGCCACGGCACAATTGGTGTGATTAAAATTCTGGTGTTTACCAGTCACCAATTGGAAAGTATTAAAATCTTGTAGCCAATAGTGTTGGAGAGGTAACCTTGGTTCAAGGAGCCGAATAAAGAAAAGCCAAAGCTTTCCTTAAAGAAATACGGACTGCTAGTGTTAGGATACCTTCCAGTTGCAGCTGGCTCCCACCAGATTAGCACCGGCAGCATAGAAAATCAGGGTTCAGATTACTTGCAAAGTATTCTTCCTCCCCGTTGCCAGGACCGTCAGCAGCAGCAGCAACTGGACCTGCCCGGAATCCCACAACTTTGAACGGCTTCCATAATCTAATCAACCAATCAGACTCAACTTTGGACGGGTAAGCCCAGGCTGCCCGTTTGCGCGTCGCTGCTGCAGCGGGCGCGAACTGTCCCGTCCCGCGTGGTCGCCGTCGTCGACCGCGCGCCTCGCGGCCCCCTCTTGACCGCCCCCAAACGGCAACTGGACGACGAGCGGGATCGCGCAAGCAGCAGAGAGCATCATAGCTGGGGTGCCTTGATCGAGATCGATCGATTGGCCGCCGTGCGTACGGGGCGCATGGCCAGCGTGTAGGATTTGAGGGTAACGTGGTTAGCCTCCTGGCATCCACGGTTGCATGTTTATATAGCTAGAAAAAAACCCTAGCGTAGCGTATACAAGATGGAGTTCTCTTACAAGACTTGATATACAAGTTTACAAAGAATCTATCTCTAGAACTTATCTCTAAGGTACTCTATAACTCCTATTTGAATACACAAACAACATATCTATATCTCTAACAGCCTCCCTCAATCTAACTTATCTTGATCTTCGAGTTCAGATTGTGTCTGAAATCCTCAAATGCTCATGTATCCAAAGCTTTGGTAAATCCATCGGCAAGCTGATCCTTGGATGGTATAAACCGTACCTGCAACAATTTATGTACAACTCTTTCTCTCTCTCACACATAGTGAAAATCAATTTCAATATGTTTTGCTCTTGCATGGAAGACGGGCGCTCACTAGAGTGGAGCTAGATCGCTGAATTGTCATTCCCAACTTCAATGTATATTTGATATACCGAAGAATTCTCTTAACTGCCGTCCAGTGTATTTTGGTTGGAGCATAAAGGAATTAGCATGCCTTGTTTACTGAGAATGCTAAGTCCGGGCGTGTGAGAGTAAGGTATTGTAATCCACCTACCACACTTCTATATTTGGTGGAGTCATCTTCACTTAGAGCTTCTCCCTCAAATCTTGACAACTTCTCAGTAGCAGCCAGAGGTGTAGTGCTAGGTTTGCAGTTGCTGATGGCAACACGCTTGAGTATATCTGAGGCATACTTCTCTTGTGATAACACTATGTCACTTCCATCCTTCTTTACTTCAATCCCGAGAAAGAAATTTAGCTCACCTAAATCTTTCATTGCAAAATTTGATTTCAAATCCTGCAATAATGCTGCTATGGCTTCTTGTGATGATTCTGTCACTATAATGCCGTCAACATAGATAAGCATGGCGCAGGCGATGCTCATGGAGCTTGGACTTGTACTACGCGAGCATGGCGCAGGCGATGCTCATGGAGCCACCGTCCGCGGTCCCGGCGTTCGGCGACGACGGCTACGCCAACGCCGGCGATATGGCACTGTGGAGCTACTAGAACTGAAGCCGTTGTAGTTTGTAGTTCGAATTTTGCATTTCTTTCTCTCTCTTGGCTGCCGATCCCAACTTTTGGGACCGTAATGGTAGTGGTTAGTGGTTACTGCTTGTGGCAATGAAACAGAGCGAGTTGGGAATAGGAAAACAGAGCATGCCCTTGACGCTTGACTTTCTGCACCCAACGGCTAACGAGCAGCGGTCTTCACATAAAACTGTCAGTTCGCAATCTAACGGTATGGGATGACAGGCAATTCAGATGGAAGTGTCTTTAGTGCCTTGGATGGACGTGTAACGGCATTCATGAAAGCTAGAAACGCGGGCGTGGATTTGCCGCGTCTTCCCTTTCGATTAGACCAGTGGCAATAAGAATATAAGTGTAGTGATGAGAAACTCAGTAATTTTTTTTAGTCATTTTATGATTTTTATGTATTTTTGAGACTGTATCATCATGAAGGTATAATTTTATTTGCCTCTAAAAAGCATAGGTAAAAGTTTATATGGAAAAATCCTTACTAAAACATGTGATATTATGGATGCACTGCATAGTTGTACTCGTTAGGATTTCAGATCAACTTGATTTTCTAATTTACAATTTTTCTGTGATTTACTATGCAATTTTAAAGTTCCAGCTAATTTATTTGTTGAAAAAAGAGATATAATCGAAGGTGGCCTGTATTTTGATTTGAGAAAAATCTGAGGAGGTTTTCGCAAAAATTGCTGAGAGTGTCTCTGGAGCGCGGGTTGATTTTCGATAAAGTGAAGGTTTTTTTTAGAAAAAAACCCGAAGCCCATCAGTTCTGGACTACGGGTTGATTTGGAAATAATCTGAGGTGTTTTTTGCAAAATATTATGAGAGGGCCTCTAGAGCGCGGGTTGATTTCCGAAAAATATAAAGGGCTGATCTGGGGCGTCCGCGTGCCCGATCGAACGGCCGCGAAAACGCGAAAAGCCCGTGATGTGCCACGCTGGCTGGCCACGATTTGGGCGCAGGTTTCATATATAAAAGATTGTGCCTTGCACTTGAACTATGTTGGGGAAAAATCATTCGAGATTTGCTTACTTATGGCGTCGGATCAAAAGTTCAAAACACAACAGCTCGCATAAAGCCAAAACAACCCGACCCGCTCTTAAAAACGTCTCTATTTCTTCCTTTGCGAACCTATAACAAAGCATGTTTCGAATTTCAATCTTCCCCAGTTCAAAAAAAGAGAGAGGAGAATTTCAATCTTCCCCCATGCTCACGAGCACCTGAAGCCAAAATATCCCGTCCACACGCTTCCGAGCAGGGGATCTCCAGAATGCACGGACGAATCCAGAGCCACTAATAATTTACAACGGACCACAAAATAGTATTTTTCCTTTTAAAAAAACAAAACATGTCGTCATCGAGACGTCAACACGACACGACACGACTGTTACCCTCCTATCCTTTACAGAGCACAAGTTGAGCGCAGCGGTTAGCTGGAGCTCGCTAGCTAACAACAGCCGGCGCCCAAAAAAACCCCCGCTGCACGGAAGCTAAAACGGCGGCCGCCGGCAATCAAGCAAGCGCAGGCAGGACGGCGGCCGCGGAGGAAAAAATAATTAAAAATCAGGCCGTCCCTCCCGTCGCAGCTCATCGGCTGGGGGTGGTTTGCCTGCCTGGGCCTGTGGGGGCTCAGCTCACTCGGGACGCCGTCCCCGCGTCAGCATCAACCCCCACGTCGAGGAAGCAATTGAAAATCACCGTCACCGACGTCGCGTTCGCGTCGTGCGGGGCAGCTGGTCCCCTGGAGGCAGCAGGGAAGTAGGGAGGGGTGGAAGGCGTGCGGAAATCGGAAACGGCTTGCGGCGCCGGCCGCTTGCGGGCTGGATACGGCTAAGGAAACGGTTGTCGCTGTTTTTTTTTTCTTTTCTCTTTCCCGAGGGCGGGGGCGGAGCGAGAGTGTGCTACCTCCTCCGGTATGCATAAATTCAGCATGTGCGCTAGCTTAGGCGCTCGCTGTATCCAGCATGTTTGGAACTGATTCTTCCATTTCAAATCCGAAGGTTGGCAGCAGTTGAGATCAGGTGAAATGTTGCAAATCTGTTTCAAAAAAAATGTTGCAAATCTGCTTTCGTAGAGCAAAAATAAGCCAACACACAGAGAAAGGAACGGTAAGACGAGAATTAAGTCATCGATTGTGAGTTATATATGTGTCGGGTACCTTAGAACAGGGTACCCCAAGCAAACATCAAAATAAAGCTAGAAGGTAAGCCGTGGGCCCCACACCTGCACGGCACCGAGCCCTCCTCCACCTCGCCTCGGGAGCCTCGGCAGGAGGTCTCGGAACAAACTCCGCCTCGCGCGAGGCTCCCCAGGGTAGGCCTCGGCAGGGGGCGCCGAGCCTCGGCGGGGGCGCCGTCTCCGTCTCGCCCGAGGCTCTCCAGGAAGGCCTCGGCGGTACACATTCTCCGTGTCGCGCAAGGCGTCTCGCGCAAGGCCTCGGCAAGGAACCTGATCTCCGTCTCGCGCGAGGCCTCATTCTCCGTGTCGCTCGAGGCCGGATCGCCCGCAGCCCGTCACCCCCCGCCTCGACCGACCCTCCAGACAACGTGTCATGTCCCATTAATGCTTCAACCACTCCCGCAATCTCAGCCGGACGACGGCTCAACGCCACAGAATGGCCGACGCGACCCAAGGTCGCATCAGCGCCATACCGGTGGGGACGACAGGTACGGCGGGATTACCGCCACTTGTCCCCTAACGCTGTATCCACGATCTGCGCCATACCGGCTGGGACAGGGTACGGCGGGAATTACCGGCCACTGTGTCCTAACACTGTACCCACGATCAGCCGCCCACTCGAGGCCTCGGCACCGTACACCAAGGTCTCGGCCATCTTGGGGATCGTGCCTGCCGAGACCCCTCCACCATGGTGCAGCCTCGACACCGACCAAGTCTCGGCCTCGCGCGCAGTCCGTCCACAGTGGCTTGCACGTCCACCTCCGCGCCCACTCCGAGGCAGTCCTGGGGCTCCCACGACGCACAGGATCTGATAGGACGGCCACGTCGCCCCAGTGCTCCAAGGACGGACCACTCCGACGGCCACACCGCCACAGGAACAGGCTACAGGGCCCGGACACGCCGTCTCTGTTCACACGACGCCGTATAGTTAGCTCATGTACCGCCCTAGTCCTCCCTTCATGCTATAAAAGGAGAGGACCTGGGTTGTCTTAAGGGGGGGACACCTTGTAACACACACATGCACACTCCTGCCGCCTGAGAGCAACGTCTCAAGCGGCCCGCACGGCACCCTGCCGAGACTTAGGACCATCTCCTTCTCTCCTTTAGCTTGTAACTCCCTACTACGAGCACCTCGGTGCAAGGAATACAAGATCGATCTCTCAGACTGGACGTAGGGCCTCGATTGCCTGAACCAGTATAAACCTTGTGTCTCTTTGCATCACCATCCGAATCGAGAGCACGTAGAACAAATTCACTAGTCGGTTGAGGACCCCCCGGTCCGAAACACCTACAGTTGGCGCGCCAGGTAGGGGCCGCTGCGTGTCGGTTTCGTCATCCCAGCAGGTTCCGGATGGCAGACCACGTACGACCATTGCGTCTCGGCACCGTGGTTTGGTTCAGGAGCCTAGAGTTCATGTCTCTAGGGCATGAGTACGACTTGGTGCTCCTCACTCCTCGAGCCCCACCAACCAACGATGAAGTTACGCCCCGGCAGCCCAGGCGCGGGCGGCGTCCGGGCGGCCGCTCTCGCCGCGCTCGCCAAGCACGGCACGAACAAGGCCACCCCGACGCTATGCGAATCCGGGGCGACACGCCACCCCCCGCCGATATCCTACGACCAGCTATTGGCACAGGATCCCTGGCTGGGGACTTGTCTAGCCTGAGCTTGGACAAAGGAAACTTGCCTGTGGCACGCGGCGATGCCCAGTCGTCAAGCTCCGCTCTACCACTCCTTGAAGAGCCGACCCTGGCGGGGCAGAATCTGGAGACGGCACCGTTCCCATACCCCTTTGGGTTGAGAAATGCCGCCGCCTCTTATGCCTACGCTTACACTGCCGCTCACGAGCACCCCTCGGAACGCCGCCAGCGCTTCGCTCTCGGCCTGAGCACCCACTCCGACTCCTCGGACGAGGACGAGGCATGGCCCGGGGTGGAGTTTTCCGGACTCCACAACCCTGGGGCTTTGCGCCAGTTCTTGGCTGCAAGCGACTACTGCTTCGGCTACTCCGACTCCGACGACGAAGGCACCTACGACCCCACTCGCAAATGTTTTCATGTCGGGGTCGGGATGCCGAGAGCGGGCGAAGAGGACGAGGGGGCAGGTAGCCGTTCCCCGCTCCGCCCCGGCGCGGGCGTCGCTACACCTCCACGCGCCGTCCTGCCGGCCGCACGAAATGAGAACGTCGTTCTTGCGCGACCTCAGCGCCCAGACCTAGAATAGCTCCGTGAGCTCCAGGCCAAGGTCGAGCAAGACCAACTCCTTCTGCAGCAGCTTCGAGACTCTCTTGAACAGGAACAGCGAGGTCACGGCGAAGGCGGGGGAGCCCGACGGAGGGCCCTCGACGTGCATCACCGCATCCATAACGACGAAGGGAGTGAGCAACCCCCGATCTTCAATTGCGCTAGCCAGAACGTCATGGCTGCGGTGATGCTGGTTCGCGCAATGCCCGAGCCTTCTACCGCGGAGGGGCGGCGGGTCCGCGGCGAGCTCCGAGATCTCCTAGAGACCGCCGCGGTTCAGCAAGCCGAGAGTTCTGCCTCCCGACGGCACGGGGGCGTCTCGAACCTGCCCGCGGCACCACCTCGGCAGGACAGGGAAGCCTTGGCTCGTCCTGAGCCTGCTCGAGCACCGATAGCTCACAGGGTCCCCGTGCTCCTTGACCGCCTCGACAATCGACACGAGGGGTAGGGAGACCACGAGGTGGTCGGCTGACGACGACGCCACGACAGTGAGGGGCCCGCCCGAGGCTACCATGTGCACCGAGGTGATCGCTACGACAGCGAGGAAGACCGCAGTCCTTCTCCTGAGCCACCTGGCCCTCGAGTCTTTAGCAGAGCTATCCGTGTCGCCCAGTACCCGGCCCGTTTTCGGCAACCAACCAACCTCGCGAAATACAGCTGCGAGACCAACCCCGAACTCTGGCTTGCCGATTACCGCCTGGCCTGCCAGCTAGGTGGCGCGGATGATGACCTGCTCATCATCCGTAACCTCCCCTTGCTCTTGTCAGACTCGGTGCGAGCCTGGCTCGAGCACCTCCCTCCCTCACAAATCCACGACTGGCGCGACTTGGTTAGGGTCTTCGTCGGGAATTTCCAAGGCACATACGTACGTCCCGGAAACTCCTGGGACCTTAAGAGTTGCCGCCAGAAATCAGGCGAGTCTCTTCGAGATTTCATCCGGCGCTTCTCCAAGCAGTGCACAGAGTTGCCCAGCGTCGGCGACTCAGAGATTGTCCAGGCTTTCCTCTCGGCACCACCTGCCGGGACCTAAATCGGAGCTAGGTCGAACGCGTGCCACGACCGCGCTGCTGCGCTCTCGACATCGCCACCAACTTCGCCTCGGGCGAGGGGCGTCGGTGCCATCTTCCCCGACAGCGACGCCAAGGGAAAACGGAGGGACGAGGCCCCCGACGCCTCGGCCTCCCACCTCCCTAAGAGAAAGAAAAAGGGGCGCCTAGGGAAGTAGGAGGTCATGAGGGTTGATCTAGTCGGGGCCGTAGAATGCAAGAATCCCCGAGGCCCCAAAGGCCCTAGGCCTTTCGACGACATGCTCAAGAAACCATGCCCTTATCACCAAGGCCCGGTCAAGCACGCCCTCGAGGATTGCTCCATGCTGCGACGTTACTACGCCAGGCTCGGGCTCCCCGACGACGACGCCAAGCAGAAGGGCGCCGGCGACCGGGACGAGGACAAGGGCGACGGGTTCCCCGAAGTACGCAACGCCTTCATGATCTTCGGCGGGCCCTCGGCATGCCTTACGGCGCGGCAGCGCAAGAGGGAACGCCGAGAAGTCTTCTCGGTCAAGGTAGCCACCCCCCAGTACCTTGACTGGTCTCGAGAGGCGATCACCTTTGATCGAGATGACCACCCTGACCATGTTCAAATCCCGGCAAGACTACCGGGTTGTCGACCCAATCATCGGCAACACCCGACTCTCAAAGGTGTTGATGGACGGAGGCAGCGTGGCCTCAACATCCTCCCCACGCCAACACCACAGGAGCTCTTGGAGATCGATCGGTCGAGGCTCCGAGGCGATGTCGCACCCTTCCACGGCATCGTGCGTGGAGGCGCCGCGAACCCCTCGCGCGCCGACCTTCCCATCGCTTTGGCACCCCTCCAACTACCGCAAAGGAAGTCCTCACCTTCGAGGTAGTCGGATTCGAGGGAGCCTACCACGCCATCCCGGGCGGCCGTACTACGCCAAGTTCATGGCGATTGCCAACTATACCTACCTCAAGCTCAAGATGCCAGTGCCCTAGCGGTGTCATCACAATTGAGTCCACGTGACGAACATGCATACGATCGCGACGTCGAATGCATCGAGTACACCGAGGCTCTTGCAGAGGTCGAGACCCTCATCGCCCACCTCGACCAACTCGGTGGCGAGGTGCACGACTCCAAGCGTCAGCGGGGCGTTCGAGCCCATTTGAACCATCAAACTCATCCCGGTCGACCCCTTTGCCCGACGACGGCCGAGCGGCGAGGATCGGCGCCACCCTCGACATCAAATAGGAAGTCGTGCTCGTCGACTTTCTCCGTGCGAACGCCGACATATTCGCATGGAGTCCCTCGGACATGCCGGGCATACCAAGGAGGTCGCCGAGCACGCCACGACATCCGGGCGGATCTAGACCCGGCGAGGTAACAGCGCTACCGCTTCGACGAAGAAAAAGCGCAGGCCATTGGAGAGGAGGTGCAGAGACTCTTGGCGGCCGGGTTCATCAAGGAAGTGTCTCACCCAGTGGTTGGCTAACCCGTGTGTTAGTCAAAAGAAAAATGGAAAATGGAGGATGTGTGTAGACTACACCGGTCTAAACAAAGCCCATCCAAAGGTCCCCTTCCCATTACCTCGAATCGATCAAATTGTTGATTCCACTGCAGGTGCGAGACCACATCTTTCCTTGATGCGTGCTCGTTACCATCGGATCGATGAAAGAGTCCGACCAGCTCGCAACTTCTTTCATCACACCGTTCGGCATGTATTTGCTACGTGGCGATGCCCTTCGCCTCGAAGCGCAGGTGCCACGCATCAACGGTGCATGACCAGTCTTTGGAGACAACATCGGGCGGACCGTCGAGGCCTCACGTGAGACGACATCGTGGTCAAGATCGGAAAGGCCAAGGGTCTTGTCGGCGACTTGAGGATAACCTTCAAATGCCTTAGGGAGAAGGGCATCAAGCTCAACCCCGAGAAGTGTGTGTTCGGGGTTCCCGAGGCATGCTCTTGGGATTCATAGTCTCGGAACGCAGCATTGAAGCCAACCCGGAGAAGGTCTCGGCCATAACCAAACATGGGACCAATCGGAGACCTCAAGGGAGTGCAGAGGGTCATGGGATGCCTTGCGGCCTGAGCCGCTTCATCTCGCGCCTCGGCGAAAAAAGGTTTGCCCTGCATCACTCTCTTGAGAAAGTCCGAAGCGTTTCTCTTGGACCCCGAGGCCGAGGAAGCCCTCGGCGGACTCAAGAGCACGCTTCACCAATCCTCCCGTCCCGATACCCCGGCCATGGACGAGGTCCTCCCTACTCTACGTCGCCGCAACAACCCAAGTGGTCGGTATTGCCAGCCAGTGGTGTAGAGAGGCAGGAAGAAGGGCATACTCTACCCACCCAACGACTGCTTATTTCATCGACGAGGTGCTCTCCGAGACCAAAGCACGCCACCCCACATCCGAAAACTGGTCTACGCCTTGGTCTGGCCCCGGCCAAAACCGCGCCACTACTTCGAAGTCGCACCCAAAGGACTGTGGTATCATCCTTCCCCAGGCGAGATAGTTCATAACCGGGAGGCCTCGGGTAGGATAGCCAAGTGGGCTGTCGAGCTTATGGGGGAAACCTTGACCTTTGCGCCTCGAAAAGCGATCAAGTCTCAAGTCTTGGCCGATTTCGTGGCTGAATGGACAGATACCCAACTGCCACCCACTCAAATTCAGACGGAATACTGGACCTTGTACTTCGATGGATCCCTGATGAAGACCGGGGCGGGCGCGGGTCTGCTCTTCATTTCGCCCCTCGGAGTACACATGCGCTACATGGTGCGGCTCCACTTCGCCGCCTCCAACAACGTGGCTGAATACGAGGCCCTCATCAACGGCTTACAAGTCGCCATCGAACTTGGGGCACGACGCCTCGACGTCCGAGGCGACTCGCGGCTCGTCATAGATCAAGTGATGAAGGAGTCAAACTGCCTCGACCCCAAAATAGAGGCTTACTGCAAGCTGGTACGACGCCTAGAAGACAAGTTCGACGGTCTCGAGCTAAATCACGTCGCGCGGAAGTACAACGAAGCCGCCGATGAGCTGGCAAAGATGGCCTCAGCACGGGCCCCGGTCCCCCCGAACGTCTTCGCCAGAGACCTCCACAAACCTTCCATTGGATACACCTCGGCAACAGAGGAGGGCCCACCTGTGGAACCCGCGGCGAAGCTCGGCGCCTCTATGCCTTTGCCGAGACCCCCTCGACCAAGCCCGAGGTCATGGAAGTCAACGCCGAGCCTCCACAGACCGATCGGAACACGGATTGGCGAGTCCTGCTCTCGATTGGCTCGATCGGGGAGCTTCTGACGACAAAACCGAAGCATGGTGGCTTGCACGGCGAGCCAAGACCTCGCCCTCTACAACGGCGAATTGTACAGCGAAGTCCTCGGTGTCCTCCAACGGTGTATCACGGCTCCAAAGCGGGCCGAGCCACTGCTTTGGGACTTACACCCGGCGCTGCAAGGGCACCATCGCGCGCCTCGGACGCTTCGTAGGGAACGCTTTCCGCCAAGGGTTCTACTAGCCGACGGCGGTCGCCGACGCTACCAAACTAGTACGCTCCTGCGAAGGATGCCAAGATTACGCCGACAGACACATCTCCCGAGCCCAGCCCGCAAACCATCCCCATCACATGGCCGTTACGCCGTGTGGGGCTCGATTTATGGTCGGGCCTCGCAAAAAAACCCCCCGGGCTTCACCCATCTATTGGTATCAATCGACAAGTTCTCCAAATGGATCGAGGCTCGTCCGATCAATCGAATCAAATCCGGCGGTGCGGTGCTATTCTTCACCGACATCATCCATAGGTTTGGGGTCCCCAACACCATCATCACCGACAACAGGACGCAGTTCACCGGCAAAAGGTTCCTGACGTTTTGCGACGACCACTACATCCGTGTGGCCTGGTCGGCCGTTGGACACCCAAGGACCAACGGCCAAGTAGAGCGTGCCAATGGCATGATCCTACAAGGCCTCAAGCCAAGGATTCACAACCGATTGAAAAAGTTTGGCAAAAATGGCTCACCGAGCTCCCGCCGGTCATCTGGAGCTGAGGAACACTCCAAGCCGAGCCACGGGATTCACGCCTTTCTTCCTAGTCTATGGGGCCGAGGCCATCCTCCCCACCGACTTGGAATATGGTTCCCGAGGCTGCAAGCCTATAACGAACAAAGTAACCGCACCACCCGAGAGGATGCCCTTGATCAATCTGAGGAAGCCCGAGGCGTCGCGCTACTACACTCGGCCAAATACAGCAGTAGAACTGCGGCGCTATCTCGAGCCCGGCGCGTCCGAGGCTAAGACTTGAAGGTAGGCGACCTGGTGTTGAGGCTAGCACAGAGCAACAAGGGTCGCCACAAGCTGACCCCGCCATGGGAAGGACCGTACATCATCGCCCAAGTCTTTGAAGCCCGGACCTACAAGTGGCCACGAGAAGGGCGAAGTCTTCACCAACGCTTGGAACATAGAACAGCTACGCCGCTTTTATCCCTAAATTTCCAAGCATTGTATATGTCGCTCCTCGAAATACAATTAAAAAGTGTTCTTTAGTTGGTCTAATTTTTGAGAAACCCCCGAGCCCATCGTGAGGCCTCGGCAATCTGAGAACACGGCAAGGGAAACTTCGGTTACGCCTCGGCGAACCAAGCCTCCTCGAGGGGGCTAGATAGGGACCCCCTCCTAGGCGTCCCCTAGGTCCCATGCGCCATTCTTCATCGTTTTTTGCAAAAAATCCTCGCCAAGTCCCTAGCAGTGCTCATGAATTAGTTATAAAACCCCTCGGACCAAGGTCTGTTTCCTAGCGAGACGGCCACGCCTCCAGGCCTGCACTCTCCTCACTACCTCTCGCTCAAGGGACGGCTTAGGCCCCAAGGGGGTGTTTTGCAAACGAAATCCGATCAGGAGCGACAGAGGGCAGAGGCTCGGAAACATAAGAAAAACAACTAGGAAACACAAGTACTTCAAAAGTAAAGGCCTCGACGGCCACAAGCGTTCTGATACAAAAAAATAACCCCTATTCTATTTTTACATAGCCCGGGGGCCCAGATCAAGGCTCGGGGCCTTCAGCGTTAAGCGCGTATGGTAGGGAGGAACCACCTCCTCTTGGAAGAGCGTCGCCAGCGCCGTGCTAGGGCCTTCTACCGCCTCCATCAGCTTCGCCACCGCCGCGTCGGCCTCCTCGTCATCATCAGGCAGAACATAGCCATCACTGATGACCGGAGGTCGACGCCAAAAACTAGTGAGAGGAGATGACGGCCAGCGCCCGCTTGAAACCCGTGTGCAAGGTGCCCCTCGGGCCGCCACAGATCTCTGGTTGCTTTCAGTATGATCAAAGGCGCTCCCAAGGGGAGCTGCTGATTGAACCCTCGACCTCCAAGGCCTCCACAGTGGAAAGGGCATCACGCTTCAGCGCCTCGTGCTCCCCGATCTCGGTCTCGAGCACCGTCTGCACCGCGCTGGAAGCCTCGGCGGCCCGAAGGATCTCCGCCTCCGACTCTGCACCGCGGAAAACGGAATGAAGTCGAGCGAGAGAAAGGACAACCTAAGTTGGGGACGGAAGCCCACGGAGCTCACCCTTGGCCTTCTGCTCCCAGCGATGGGTCTCGGCCTGACAGGCCTCGGCCTTCTCCCTCAACCGTTGGGCCTCGAACCTAGAGGCCTCGGCCGCCCTGGAGGCTTCACTTCCCAGCTCTGCGTCAGACAAGGAAGTCGAGGAGCAAACATAAGGAAAAGGAAACAAAACAAAGGGGACTGGAACTCACCCTCGTCGCCCCTTCAAAACCACAGCCTCGATCTGCGAGGCTGAACCGCAACAAGGGCCTCGTTCAGGCGCCTTTGGTCGGCCAGGCGCACTCTCCTCTGCCCCAACTGCCCGGCTGAGAGGGCTTCGGCCGAGGTCGTCGCCTCTTTGGCCCGGGACACGAAGGCATCCCGATCGGCGATCGCGTGGGTAAGCTCCTCCTCCAGCTCCTTGACCAAGCGCCGCCAAAGAGGCGAGCTGCGCTGGGCCGCATGATCGCCTCGACCCAGCGTCGGCATGATGAAGACGGAGGTCCTCCACCTCCGTGCCAGCGCCGGCAAAGCTTGTTAGCATTGGCAAGAAGGCCCTTCGCGGTGAAAGCTGGTCCCAGACGCCCCTCTCTCCCGGGAGAAACACCGACTTCTCAAGCGACCGGGTCTCGAGCTCCCTAGGGAAGCAGCCATGAGGTCATTGGTCGCAACAAAGTCGTGAAAAGTAAACGTCGCCGAGAAAGAAAAGCACGAACATGGGCGACTCGGGTAGTTCGTCACCACCACGAGATAAGCGCCGTCCGTGGCGACCAGCTCCGCCACCGGCGATCTTCTGCTCGAAGGTGTTCCAGCACCCACCCTCAGCCGCGTCCTCAAGGGCGAACAGAGGCTCCCCCTCAGGGTTGTCCCGGCTCCGCCATAATACCCGCGGGTGATCCCACCCGCGAGGCTCGGGCGGACCGCATGAGGGCCGAGCTTCCCTCAAGTCCAAGAGCTTGCGTGTTTGCTGCTCCACTTGCATTGGTCTCCTCGGCGTCGACCACCTCCCGCGCCGGGAAGTGTCGTCGGAGGAGATCGGATAGACCAACGGCGGGCCTGAACCAAGGGCACCACCGAGGCGGACCGCCGCCACATCTCCACCTCCTGCACAGATGGCCTCGCCGCCATCACGACGGTCTTGGTGACCTCGGGGCTTCGGCCTCTGCAATTCTGACCTCGGCGGTCTCGGGGTCTCTGGCCTCCACCATTGTGGCCTCGGCCAGACGCAGAGAGCGCCGACCACGGCCACAGCGGTCTCGGCGGTCAGCAGGCGCCGTAGCCTCCGGTCGCCTCGGCCTCGGAGACCCCGGGCCCTCAAAGCAACAAAGGGCATGCCGGCCCTATCCGACTCGTGAGCCTCGCCCCCACGAGGCGAGCCTCCTCCCTCGTCTGTAGGGGCCGCCTCGGTAGCCCCTCCTTGGGCGGCTTGCCCCTTTGGGTCGACCCTCGCCCGGCCAGTGTCGCGTTGGATAGCGGCTTGTGCCTCCGCCACCCAAGTGTGCGGAGGGAGCCGAGGCTCGCCTTAAAGCGCCTTTAAGGGGCGCCAAGGGGAGGTCAGCGTCCATGAGCCGCTTCCGACTAAGGAAAATTAACCTATAGGGTCAGCGCAAAACTAAAAAAGCGACTGAAAAACACCACGACCCTGCTAAGAATACACTTGCCTTGATCAGGGTGGCCCCCGCTTCGCCAGGGCAAACCTCACCCGCAGTGGCGGAGGCGGCGGCAGAGAAGTCGCCTCCGTATCCATCGATGCCGGTCGGTCTTCAGCGGACCCGGTGCCCCACGATCCTCTGCGGCGGCGGGCGCCGCCTCGCCGCCACCCGCCCACCACGGCCGCCGAGCCTACGGGCCGACGGCGTTGCTGCGCCAGCGCCTTGGGCGTGTCGGCCTCGGCCCGGGCGGGCAACCGCCGCCCCGGTCTGCTTCTCCTCCCTTCCGGGGTGCCGGATGCTTACCGACACCCCGGGTGCCACCTCCACGACATCGGGAAGGTGGTCCAGGGGACCTCGCCCTCCCTCGACCTTGTCGTCCCGTCACCGAGGCCTCCGGCCGACAACGGCGTCGGCGGGGATTCCTCCAATGGAAGACCGTCCTTCCGTTGTTGACGGCGGCTTATCCAGCTCCTCGCGCGAGATGTGCTTCGTGTGCCGCCGCCTTGGTGTCCTTTCACCTCTTCTGCGCGATCGGCATGAGCACGGTTGACCGCCCGCCACCCGCGTCCCTCGAACGGGCGGTGGAGAGGAGCGACGTCCCTCATCCCTAAAAAGAACGACAAAAAGCGCACATAAGGGAACAAGGGGCGGGAGGAGGCCGAGGAGGTTCGGAGGCTACAGCAGCGCACGACTTACCAAATGAAGGAACCCCTGTGGCGGCCGCGCATCGCGATAGGGGTCAAGTTGCCGCCCTCGGCTTCGCCTCTCCGTCTCCCCACCCGACGAAGAATCTCCTCCTCGGAAAGGGCGGAGGAGGACATCCGGGTGCCCTCAATGGGCTCACCCGGCTTCATCTCAGCAACCGCCCACCCAAGGCCATCAGCCAGCAACACCCTCCGGCGGTGGAACGCGCCACAACCACAGCCCAGCGGTGAGGCCGTGGCCTCAGAGCCTCGCCAGCCCCTCAAGGCGGCTCCGGCTTGGGGTGGTCGACCTTCAGGGCGCCCACTTCCACTTCTCCGGGCAACTCCCACAACCCGCCCGGTGTGGGGGAAGCCCTCCGTCGTCGTTATTTGAAGGTAAAACCAACTCGTGTACCACCGGCGGTTGGA